>OZ037944.1:2738397-4107596 GCA_964035595.1 Somion occarium | reverse complement strand
CTAACCCTAACCCTAACCTAACCCTAACCTAACCCTAACCTAACCCTAACCTAACCCTAACCTAACCCTAACCTAACCCTAACCTAACCCTAACCTAACCTAACCTAACCTAACCCTAACCTAACCTAAACCTAACCCTAACCTAACCTAACCTAACCTAACCTAACCCTAACCTAACCTAACCCTAACCTAACCTAACCTAACTAACCTAACCTAACTCCTCTGCTGATAGCACCTTCTGTATAATATGTTATGTATCGTATGTGACATCTATATCAATCAGAATGAGATCATCCTCATAGTAATACCAGCTTCTGAAATACACCAACTGTCTCCCGTCCTCCACTCACCTAACCAACTGAATCCGCGTGCAGATTTCATCCATCACGTATTCAGTCAAAGTAAGAAAAGGAATAAAAGCTACCATTCTCACTCTCGGGAGCTTCCGCATGACCCAATCCGCGCACGGATTATGTCGCCACGAATGCATGCCCATTCTCCCATCACAATCCGCACTCGGACTTCGTCACCACATGGGATCATTCTGTCTGTCACACTTCGTTCCATCATCAAGTCTCATATCTACTTGCCCCTCACATTACTTCCTCTCTTCCATCGACTACCATTCCATTTTCGCACGTCCCTAATCTTTCTTCACACATCCTCACACAACCATCTCTTCCCATCTCTTCCTCTCTCTTCTCTCAATCTCTCTCATTTTCACCATATCTCCTCATATTCACTCAGTCGAAATCATCACACGAAATATTCCTTCTCACACCTATGCGACAGGAACATCCCTGAACTTCGCCTCCATCAGTTGCCCAACCAGCACACGAAACCCTGGCCGAACCTCCTCCGCCTTCCTCTTCATCTGCCCCAATCGGTATCGCACATAGTCACAGAGCGCCTTCCCATATGGAATGCTCCGAGACACCCTTCCAACATCCCTCTCCATGTCCTCAGCAATGTGTCCCCCAAGTACTGCGGCTCCTTCCCCTTGCTCCACTATCCCCCACACCCTCAAATCAATTTCCTCATCTCCCTCAACATACTCTACCCATGCTCTTTCAATCGCCTCCAAATCCTCCATCATCCAATCTACCACTCCTATCATCCCTACCAGCTTCGAGATTCCCATACCTCACATAATACAACCTCACGTTAGTCTCCTGCCCCTCACTATCACATTATAATACTCCTCACTCACAGAATTCCATTTCTCCCCCATGCCGATCCACCACAACAGGCGCAAGGTACCATCCCATATAGTCTGTCAAATCTCCTCAGTTTCCTCATCCTCTCCATTATCTCCTCCTTTCCATCACTCTCAATCATCCTTATCTAGAACTATACTCACCATCAACAATCCTGTCTTGTGGTAACACCTTGACTTCACGAACGTCTGCAATTTCTGCCACGAATGGCCGTCCTGGCTCTGTCATCTCCGTCAGATTTCTCTATCACACCACAACGTCCTCATCCTCATCCCCATACCTTCGTGCCAAATCTCAATTCTTATCATCGCGCACTCTGATGCCATCTCCGTTACACTGTACCTCCCAACAACCACATGTGGCCGTCGACGCTGTACCCGTATATAATGTCAGATATGTCTTTAAATGTATCCCATGTTCGATCATCCTACCAGTTCTTCTCCAGCGCTTCTGAACGTCCCAGTACTCGCCCGCCGTGGTAAGGAAGAGGTCATCATGGGAGATTCACAGTGAATTCCTTGCCCTCTCCATCTTCTGCCTTCATTATATACATACGTCCTCCAATGCCTCATGCTCCATGACAACCCACTGCACCATCATTGCCATTTCTTGTACGTACAATGACTTCTTAAATCCAATATCTTCCGCTTCCGTCCATCACCACCCATCGTCTCAACACGGCAACTCCCGTGATCATTCCTACCTCTGACATCCCTTCCACTATCTCAGTCTCTCTACCCACTCTACAGTCCCCTGTGGCCATCCTCACTTCTTTCTGTACCGTGTCCATAGCTACCAAAATGGCAGCTCTTTCAACAAATCAGCTCTCCATAACTTCACAAAACACCTCGCCTTCATCCTCTTCTCATATGTGACCATCACTCGCATCACAGCACGGACCACATTTTCTCCCTTTCAAACCAGTCCGGGAACAGGAATGAACTGAAGCCTAGCAACTCATCAGCCATCGTGCATCAATCATCCCTGCTAACTTCACAAAATGCGTTGAAATCTGCGTGCGGATTCTATCGGTGATCTCTACGCCCTTTCTACGCAGCTCTCCATATGTCCCGTCACCATCTGCTCCGTCATCTATCACAATCCGCACGCAGATTTCATCCTCCTCCATGAGCCCGCAACCATATCCCCACATCCATTTCAACAACCTGTCCAACCGTGTCCCTTATTACATAACGTCTCCCGCACCTTCATGTGGTCGTGAGCATCATTCATCATTCACTAATCCATCTCCTCCGCCTTCATCATCCTCTCCTTTTCTCTTCCTCCTCGCAGTAGTCTAGCTTCCGTCATGCAACCCATTCCTCACAATCATGACTCCATGCCCATCATCGACCCTGACTTCCACAGGCCCAACGTGAGCTCTCCTCATCTCTCATATTCATATCCATCCTCTCTCATGTCCACTCTATCCTTACCATCTCTCCAGAGTCTCACCCGCTACCATTTCAATTCCTCCTGGTCTATCGATCGCAACTGGGAAGACCTCCGTCTCTCTTCCGTTGCCATCCGTGCCTTCATCTGGTCTCCCAGTCAGTCCTCATCTTCAATCATTCATTCCGGCATCCCATTCACCTCACTCGTCTCCCAGATGTAGGTTCCAACTCTATGCGCTTGACTCCCAATTGGCCCAACACCCTCACCTGCGATTCACTCCTCCTTCATATGTCATCTCTCCATCCCCTTCCTGTCCTCTCCATACTACTCTCATTTAGATCCCATCCATCCCTCACATTCTTTCATCTCAGGCAAGTTCGACGTCTACTGCCAGATGCATCCCATTCCCCCTGCCTCTCACCCACAGCCCATCGTACGCACCTGTATGTCCACTTCACTACTCCCTCCACCTCCGCCTTCTCACATCATCAATGAACAAAGACCATGAGTATGCCCGGGTCCATCTCCTCACCGCTTTCGCTCTCAACTTCAAAGATGCATATACTGAATTCGATGAGTTCGTTACCCGCTTTCTCAAGGGTCGCACATGGGCCGATCGTCACGCTGAAGAAGTTGGCTCAACTCTCTGGGAGAATGAATGTCTTCTTGGCATCCTCGCCGACTTCTGCACCTTCGTCGACAATGATCTCGACATCCTTCAGTCCATTGTCGTCGGCCTCGATGTCGCTATTCAAGACCTCCGCGACATCATATCTTTCCTTCGTGACATCCACGATGACTGGGATAATACCCTCGAGAAGCTCCTTCTGCATCACAGGTAAGTCCCAATACTCCCCAATACTCTTCTCATCTATATCAACTCTACCCTTCTCCCATCAGCCAATTTGCTTCCGGAGGGGCCCACAGAGCATCTGCCGACCTTCGTTACAACTTCTTCGCTGCCCACACCCCGACCGCAGTAGGAGTGCAGGGTAACATCGCCGTAAATACCTCCCATGAAGAATTCTAGCCACACCTCACGTTCTCCTCACCATTCAATCATGTACAATAATACTTCAGTCATATTTTCCAGTGTTCATAATACATGATTGTTCTCTCTAAATGGGTATAGAATACCCATCCCTACATTGACACATAAACTGCTCAAGCTCATCAAGATCAATCACAATGCTTGTAGCCATTGTTATCATCATTCCGTATTGATCGCATTCGATTCCAAGACTGCGAGCACCAACAAGGAAGTACGATTCGAGATCGCGAGATATAGAGACTTAGGTGAGCAAATGCCTAGCATGCAGGACTACATACGAGTCTCTCATAGACTAACATGAGCAGTCAAGATCCATATTCAAAGACTTACTCACCATTTTCCAACACCAGTCATTATCTCACTAAGTGTGCATTTGCTCCCTCAGTCATATGTCAATCGTCAAGCTACTATGTCTGATTCTCCATATACTCATACACAATCCGCATGCGGATTCCGTCCGCTAGTCAATCATGTTGATCAATCGACGGTCACTCAATGGCTCCGTTGTCGCCATCGGTGCCAACTCCGCATGCGGATTGTGTCCCCTGACTACTTACACCAATCATTTCGGATGTCATCAGTGTCCCTCTACCCTCTCAATCGCACTCTTGCTGAACCTCACCCCGTAGACATCACACATCATCTCCAGATCATGTAATAGCAACAGTCACCCACCGAAAGCAGCATATGGTTACAACAATTGTACATGAGCATCAGTTCCTGAACGAATGGGCATCTACTAGGGGTCCCTATAACTTCCCGTGCATGCTCCCAGATCTCATCTCATTCAGCACTCCCTCAATGTCCACCTCAATGTCAACCATCCATGCAGACGACCGCATACCAAACAGATCGTTCTCCACATCATGGAACCCGAACCTGACTAGTGGTCATATTTACTGACCATAGAGTCGGAGACAGCTGGCATACTTACCTAGCCCACTCATGAACTTTGTCAACAAGATTGTTCCAGCGTTCATAGACATCACGGAGCTCAGAAATCATCTTCCCCAGACGTCGAATGCCAACATCTAGACCTGCCACGATAGACTGCAGGACGTCAACTTCCTTCTCCACAAATGTGCAGAACTCCATCAGGATCCCAACACGCCATTCATTCTTCCACAACATCACCTGAATCTTGTATCGGTGACGTGCAGCCCACTTGCCACCCTCCAGCATCCGTCTCACATACTCATCCAATTCCGTGTATTCCGCTTGGAGCTTCATAGCAAAAACTGTGAGCAACAGGAGCCGCGCATACTCATGTTCTTCCACAAATCATCATGTCAGAGGAGGCAGGTGCAGCAAGCGTTGTAATCGACATACCCGTACGTATGATGGGCTGCACATGTGGCCCAGGGCTGAGAGGATCCATCCCGCAATATGCCTTGAACTTGCCTGAGTCAATCAAACAATCAATGGGTCCCAGCATGTCAGCTCCCACAACACATTAATCCAGCCCAGATAATACCTACGCTGGAGGATCTCATCGCATTTCAGCTTATTCCGCCAATTTGGGATTAACTGGATCGGGACAGGACCCACATCTGTGTATAAAGTGAGAATAACAGCATGCCACAATGTCAAAGAACCTCGCAGACCAGTCGACCAGATGAAGGTGTTGATGGTGATGGATAACAGCTGCAGGTCCTTCCAGTTCCGATCGACAGACCATGAGGACCTGAACTGTATGCGGGCATCAGTCTGGAAGGAGAGAGGAGCGAGGGTCAACCCCGATCATCGACGTTCCACATGCAGCGATTTGGCTCACCCTCGGCCTCCCGAAGTCAGCATCGATGATGGGCATAGAGTCTCGATCATGAGGACTGGAAAACATGATGGAACTCATTGAGACCAGAATAAGAGAGCAATGAAGATGATGGTAAGGGCAGATGATGCCAGCACGTCAACGGTCCATGAGGCATATGACCACGTGGAGGTGTGGGAAACCTGGGGACACCCATAAGCCACACACCTCGTCGGGCGAGCGAAGTCCGCGTGCGGGGTATGCCCAGCTTCATGGTGTCAGAAGTATTTCTCACATGTATGGGACGAAATCCGCATGCGGAGTTCATCACTCCTCCCACTGCCTGCCTCTGCCTCTCTCTCTCTCTCATTTACCAGTCCATCATGTAAACGCACCTAAGCCCCTGTCTCATTTGGCGTCCAAACAGCCTCTCCAGCATGCCGTCATCTCTACATCTGCAGCAACATGCAGCTGTATACAGAGTGACATCATCATATCATCAGGCATTCAGGCCGTCCGTGGTGCACTTCTTCCCAGGAGGTCCAAGCACGTCATCCACTCAACATCACCCGCAATCTGCCCAGAGATATCACGCTCATTGCACGGTGTTTATACACCCAGTCGCTCACAGTTCCCGCACACATCATCCATCTGCAATATCGCACATACACTCTCATCTATCATGTATCATACATGTAATGCAGTCCAATGTCAAATTGGACTCCGTCATCAGTAATGAGACTGCATGTCACATCAAGGCCTGCATCAACATATCCCTTCATCATCATATCACTGAGATAGAAATACACTATAGTACAGTCCTCTCGAAGGAAGTATGATCATCTGCAGCCCGGAATTCAGAATACAACTTAGCCAAAGCAGGAAGTCCTCATGACGTGTTCAATATCTCCCCATAGTCACTACCAACCTCAACCCTCTGTGCATCACTGACACACCTCATACACATACCCCGACTATCGACCGCCCAGGTGAGTGCTGCCCGCAGGTGGGTCGGTGAAGATCAATCTTCCAATGCCCAATCCCTTAGCAGACGATCCATCCGAGGTTACCATCTTCGCCTTCTTCATCTTGCGTTTCGATGATGGTGCTGCAGTGAGGGAGTTGGATATCAGCTAAACGGCCACTCTGTAGCTCTTCAGCAAAGAGACCTACAAGTCTGCAATGATGTGGATAGTCGTGGTCGTTTCCGCACCTTCTTCTTCACCTCGATCAATGATGGCTTGACCATCACGTTGTCTGATATCGTGCTCGCCACTCCAGATGCAGACTGAGCTACCGTTCTTGGCCGAGGGGGACACGTCTCTGTCAGTCGGATGGATATCCAGTCAGTACCACATCATCGCATGAGAGAGCCAATGGTGCAACATATCTCTCAGGACTGGACACAATCCGCACGCGGATTGCATCCAGTCCATTCGACATCCATTCATGTGCTCTCTGCCTGGACATACCCCGCATGCGGATTTCATCCCCATGCATGTCCATACGTACACGTCTCTCCTCTACCAACTCCGCATGCGGATTCCGTCTCTGTGCCCATGCAATGCATCTCACAGATACCCGCATTTGCCCTTCACCCCCTCACATTGCTGACATCGCAACTGAACTTACGTTTCCTCTTCCGGAATGATCGTCGTCTCATCATCCCTGCTTCACCTTCCTTTCCTCTCCTCCGTGTTCCCCTTGACTCTCCCTCACTGTCCTCCTCATCTGACATCTCCGTCAATGAGCTCCAATCTGATGACATGCCCGCCACCGCTCCCTTCTCCTCAGACAACTCAGTCACCTCCTCTCCATGCACAGTGTGAGAGGCTGACACTGACAGCGACAGAGATGGAGATGGAGATGGAGATGGAGATGGAGATGGAGGTCGAGGCTCCAAACCCTCCTCTATAATGTTCTCCTCCTCTGCCCCTCCATCTGACCCTCCCATCACCTCCGCAACACTCTCACTCTCCTGCAACCCTTCGCTGCCTGTATTCGACACCTCATCTGAATCCCCCCTCTCCATGCCCTTCCCCAATCTCTTCCTCTCCTCATCCTCTACATTCTCCTCTCTCTCCCCTTCCTCCACAATCAATTCTCTTCCACTTCTACCTCCTTCTTCTCTCCCCTGCACACTCTTCTCCTTATCCACTTTACATTGTTCCAACCATAGCTCTCCTCTTGCCCCCACCATGTACTCTTCACGGTACGACGGGTCCAGCCATGGATTCGTACAGTCCTTTCCAACTCCAACTGGCACCTCCTCATGCCCTGTATTATACAAATCACTTTAATACTCTCTATCAATTCAATACCAAATACACGTACCTCGCACTGCCCTCACAACCATCTCATATATATTCACATTCGACGTCGACATCCGGTCCTCTTCAACTTTTCTTGACAATGACACAGGCACCTTGTACGGTCGCACCCGCAGATGCGCAACATTGCCTTCCTGCACCTCCCTAAACCATCGCCGTCCCAAGTTCCCAATGGCCCCCTGTTCATCACATTATCCAAGTTAGCACTTTTCAATCACCATCAATCCAGCATGCACCCTCACCCGACACAGCTCATTCCAGTGAAACTCCACCTCATACTCAATCGACCCACCCTTCCACCTGAAGTCCCCTGCACCACTCTCCACAAACGCTTCCCTCATCTTCGCCAATCCTCCCATACACTGACTATACTCTTCCATCTTCAACTCAAGCGTCTCCGCATTTCACCTCTTATTTGTTCCCCTGTATGCCTCATCCAACAACCCCATCACGATTTTCCTCCCTTCCACCCCTTTCGAATACTCCTTCGATATCTTCGGAAGTTCTCCCTCGAACCAGAATACATATTCCTCTCTGCCGTCCTTCCAACATTGCCTCAGAACATCATGAAGCATCTCCAACATCTCCATAAATGTCTCTTCTCCACCAATCTCTCCCAATACTGCCGCCATCATCGCAAATGTCACCACCATTACTGGCGCTGCCGCCTTGTTGTTCTTCTGGTATGTCGTCCCCCCCGCGCTGACCCAGAATGGCTCATTCGTTCCTTTAGCCAATATAACCTCGGGAATCCAGTGCTGATCCTCCGCCGTCATGTTCATGAATGGCGCTCCCCCTCTTCTCATCTCCGAATCTAAATACCCCTGCACCCTCTTCACCTGCTCCCTCATCCCGGCCATCATGCGTATATTCCCCTCAGGGTCCAGAAACATGCCAAATAGGCCATCCTTCATCAGCGACTCGTCGTCCCGTGCCAGAAATGCCTTCGCCTCAGCTCGTGTGACATGAATCAGCCTCGCCAATGCCTGAGGAACGTTCCACCTCAGTAACTCCTGCACGCCCTCAAGAAATCTGCTATTTGTCAGCATGAATGCCATCACCTGTATGTCCATGCATCAGAATCACATTCAAATGCAGCTTCAGACTTCCACTCATACTCACTTTCTCCCATGTATCTGATACCCAATTCTTCGAGTTTCTAAGCACCGTTCTCAGTGAGTGCCAAGCTGTATCATATCCATGCTTCTGCTGCCCTTGAATGTAAGGCAGCATCGGTTCAATCATCAGCCCAACCTGTAACCAATCATCCCCTCATTAGCGATCAACTCCACCAAGCACAATCACATATGTCATCTCGCAACCAAATCCGTGCGCGGAGTTCGTCTCTTACTTCCCTACATCCTGTCTCATGATCCCAAGTGCTGACAAACTCCGCATGCGGATTTCGTTCATCTCCTCTCACATGTGGCTCATCGCGCAGTCGTCGACAAAGTCCGCATGCGGATTTTGCCTCATCCATACACTTCAAAATCCGCATGCGGATTTCACTTCGAACCCTTTCAATGCATCATAGCACTCACCAATTGAATCGCTTCACTCGCTTCTGAGAACTCTTCCACAGATCGCATCATGTACCCCGTCATCAGCAGCTCCGTCGCCGGATACACTTGCCCTTCATGCCACTGAAGCCGTGCAAGCCTGCTCGAACACTCCGCCTCATCAACCCCCCCTCCTTCTACCCACCTCTTCCTCATAATCCCCCGAACCTCATCCCAATACTCTTTCCGAGCCTCCATCCAGCTCTCATACCTCGCAAGCCCTTCCTCCTTCCTCAACTCGAAGATCTCCCACCACGTCTTGTCAATCTCTTCCAGAGCCAACCCATCGTATCTTGACGCATCAATCTTCGTCGTGCTCCAATCCCTCCGGATCTCTTCTCCCACCTCCCCAATATCAATCACCCGCATACGGGTCTCCAGATCCAACTCTTCTCCTTCCAACAGCCCTTTCTTTCACCTTGAGATCTCCTCCCATTCCCTCAACACATCCCGAACCCTTTCCTCTCTACCCATAAATCCCACTCGACACAGGTCCTCCAGCTCCTTCACTGCCGTTCTCACCATATGCAGTATCACCTGCAACAATGTCATGCCTGGTCAGCACTCTCTCTTTTCTTTTTCCTATCGCAATCACTTACCCCACCCCACATCGTCTTCACATCGTACTCCTCCATCCCTCCCATCCATATTCCTCCACTCCAGAAATACTCAAACTCCAACAATCGCGACATCACCTCTATCCATTCCTCATCCTTCAACACCTCCCTCCACTTCTTCTCCTTCACCCATGCCACCTTCTTTACGCCCTCATTCCATTTCGAGCTTCCTGCCTCAACTCCCAAATCTTTCAACTCCTTCGACTTCTCAATCACCTTCCTGAATGCACGCGTCATTCACTCCCCACTCATTTCCTCCACCCTCTCCCTCCGATCTTTCCGTCCCAAATACTCTCCAAGCCCCACCCGCCCTTCAACCTTCCCTGCAGAATCAAATCCCATTTTCGTTAGCTCTCTCTCCCTCCACAGAACTCCCCGAATACTCACTTTCGTCAAACACCTCCACCACCCATGTCCCGTACTTCCCAACCGTCATCTCAATCTCCCTCACTCTCTTCTCTGCCCTATCGTACTCCTCGTCATACTCTCGCTTTCCCTCTCCATACTCACCCATCACCTCTTCCAGCCGTTCCGCTTCACCACACAGTTCATCGTCCCACTTCGCCCAAGCCATTCCGTATTCTTTTCCATTCACTACCCACATCTTTCCCCCAATCCTCCCCTCCCCACCCTTCCCTTCCACATACTTCAGCTTTCCAACATCCACAACTTCATTCCTCAGACATCCCTCCTTCAACTCCTCCGCATACACCCCAATCGCAATTCGGTTCTTCACGTACTCCGCCCCCATTCCTTCTCGCAAGCTTCTCGCCAACTCCTCAACCCGCTCCGAATCAACTCGCCCCTCACCAATCTCCTCAACCTCAAAATATACCCTCTTCTTCTGGACCTCTGATGAAACTCCCCGCCGAGACACCATCTGATCCCCCGATCCCACAACAACTGCCAATCCGTATCCCAGGAATCCCTCCACTGCCGCACTGTGCATCACTACCGCTTTCATCATCTCCTCACTCACTCTCCCGTACTCAACCCCCTGCAGTATTATCACAATCAGTCTCCTCTCACCCACTGCTTTCTTTACGCACCTCTCCTGTACTCTTCACTCCTCTCTGCCGTCTCTTCCTTATCTTCTCCACCATCTTTCGAGCATCAACTACTTCTGGCGTCCCTGCTATCTGTCCGCCGTCTATCTCTGCCTGCATCCATTCTCATCAATCAGCCCCAGCTCTCCAATCAATCACACAAATCCTCATCTACTTACCTCTCCTGACTCCATCATCTCTCTGCTCACACTCTCCACTATCTCTTCTCTAATCTCTTCCATCTGTCCTCACCGTTCCTATCAGTACTCATTCTATCCACTGAAATCTCTATCCGACATACCTCTTTTCGGCCTCTCCTCGCTTTCATCTTCCCTTTACTACTCCGCCTCCTGCTCTTCGCTTTGCCTGTGTTTCGTTTGCCTGACATCTCCTATCGGTCAAGATCAGTGAAGGTCAGTTCAACAGTTCCTCACCACGTCCAACTTCACCATCTCCATCCTTCGCCCACATCGCCATCAATGTAACCCTAACCACATTCGGCCTCTACGGGTATAATGCAATACCAAAGAATATATATATATATCTCTATCCATTCTGTTCTATACATAATACAGTATATATGAGCAAATATAACACTCTTTAACCATCTCTCGGTGACCCTATCTATGTACACGCTATCTACTGCTGGTGAGACACAGATATTCACAATTATGTCAAGACTGCCACCAATCAACTACCACATCTGACAACCTCCAATGTTCGTTCCATCATCACTTATCAATTGAATAAAATCTGTGTGCAGATTTGGCCTTGAGAGATGAATTCCGCATGCGGATTTGGTATGGAGAGATAAATTCCGCGCACGGATTGCGTCTATAATAATATTACTTGTATCCGCATCAACATAATCTGCACACGGATTGTGTCAACACCTCGTACATGCATCATTTCAATTTTCACCAATTGACATTCTCAATTTAATGCATGGCTTCCATCAATTCAATCACTCCATCGACATTGCTCTTACCAGAGTCCATACTCATATCTTATCTGTACTTTGACCCATACACTCAACAAAATCTGCATGCGTACTTCACATCAACCTCTTCTCCCATCCTGCATACTTGTCCAATTTTGTATCTCTGCTTCATCTTACCATATATCTCATCATCATCTCCCCACTTCAACAAAATCTGCATGCGTACTTCGTAACTACTCAACTCCTTTATCCTCTATATCAACCAGGTTAGGCTTTCCCTCCACAGACGCTCGTCCACTTCGCCCTAATCCCTGACGGCTTCCTAACCCTGATTCTAATACATTTTTCTGTATAAATCATTCACGGAGTAGATGAAACTGTAAAGCCAAGGTCATTTGCACTTGAATCTACATTCAGCAAGAGGTCAGCCACTGTTTTGGACCAAGATTCAGATGAGCCTGCAGTTGAATAGGAGCAAGTACCGGTGATATCCATAAATACAACAGTGTTCCAGTACAGGTATGTGAAAACAGTGATAGTCCAATTAAAGCACACTCGGGCCGAGTGCGGTGAGAGTCTCGAGAAGACATAATAGCGGTATCTGGTAAGTGGGAGGAAGAGCGGGTCATCATCAACGAAGCTTGGCCCAGAGGATAATGCCTATCAGAAGAACGAGAACGACGACGATGGCAGCTGTGACGACGCGCTGTTGGTACATTCTGCGATGTATCATATCCACCTGTTAGATTGGGGATGAAAGGAGTCAGGCAATTCGAACGTGGCACTGACCTGCGAATCATCCTCTTGAGCGTGCCTGAGGCACGGCCGATGGACGTATCCGCTCGAGAGAGCTGTTTGATTGGTTAAATTCAGAAACGAGAGCCGCAGAAAAGAGCGTTGATTCATACCGTGTCTCTGGCGTTCTGAATCTGTTCCCGCTGGCCCCGAAGACTTCGAAGGATATCCGCACCTTGTTCCTCCGTCTCTAGTGCAACCCTCTGGCTGTCCATCAACCTCCTGGAGCCATCTTCAAGCAAAGCGGTACCGGCGAGAAGTCTTGTCCGATCACTTGAGGGACCATAAGGGTCGTCTGAAGAGGGCAAGCCACCCATTCCTGGACGCGAGAGCAAGTCGGAGCGGGCAGCCTGAGCATGCAAGTCTTTCGATTGTTTCTTGTACCGCTGTAGGTCGGCCTTGGCAGACCTGATGCGAGATTGGTAAGAGGGTCTCAACGACTGAGGGATACCCTGAATCTCAATCTCCATTTGCGAGACCTATTATGGCGGATATCTAGATGATGAAGATACTATTAGAGCAACTGTTCACGCACCATCTCGTCTGCCTCGTCTAGTTCCATTTCCACCCTCCTCAACGCTGCCTTTCGCTGCTCTGCCAATGAGATAGTGAGTACAACGTCCTTGAATTCAATGGGTCGCGACACTCACCAGCCACATCACCCTTCGCATCACCCTCCAACTTGTCCCTTATACTGGAAACGATTTGTTGAAAGTCCTGCTCATAAGAGTCAAATAGGGAGGTTGGAGAGGTATCCATAATAGCTGCGTGTCGCCGGCGACAACAGTGAACTCTTGTCAAGTGAACGTTGAGTGAACGTTGAGTGAACGCACTAACCGCCCAGCCGCAGCGATACGTTTTGTTTACTCCTGTTTGCCCCTGCGACATTTAGTGAGTCTTCCGGATTTGGCTGTCCCTGTAGCCATGTCTTCGTCCGTTCTCCAACTCCAGGACCGTCTTCAGGCTGCCTCGACGGATTATCAGAAGTTGCAGAATGACCTTTCTGTGATTGTCGAGGCCAGGCAACGACTTGATGCCCAGCTTCAGGAGAACGAGCTCGTCAAGAAGGTGCGTGCGCTTGCTCATTGTGTGGTAGCGAAACATTCATCATGACTTATGCAGGAGTTCCAATACTTGACACCAAATAATACAGTATATAAGCTCATAGGCCCCGTGCTCGTTCAACAAGATCAGGCGGAAGCCAAGAGTAATGTTGACAAGCGGCTAGAATTCATTCAAGGCGAGATGTATGTATCCTTATGTTTACGGTCGATCATCCTTTGTCGACTCATGTGCCTCAAGCAAACGCGTGGAAGGCCAGATCGAGGAGATTGGAGAAAGGTCGGAGAAGAAGAAACTCGAGGTACCTCTATCCTATTCCTCGCAGTCTATGCCATATTGAATGCCTATTGCAGATTGTCGAAATACAGACTGCACTGCAACAAATGCGTCAAGTTAATCCAGCTGCATCATCACCAGCAGCCATTCCTGCATGAGGAAATGTCAATATGTACGATACTCACTGGTCGAATGTATCCATAGCCCAAAGCATATTCATTAGTAGTACTATTACAATAAGGGTCTCGAAAGTTGGGTCCGACTCTATGAAGCGTGTGCCGTAGGTTGGGTGGTCGAACTAGACTGTTCCGAATGACTGAGTGTTGAGTCGAGGGGTGATGAAAAAACATCTTCCCCATCTCCGAGGATACGCTTCGCTTCTGCCGCCATACGTGCGTGCATCTCGTCTCGCTCTGTCTCGGGACTTTTCAGAATCTTCTCCAAGGTGAAGCGTTTTCGAGCGGAAATTGGCGGGCAATTCCGAACGAGGACGGTATCGTCTATGCGAAGTTCTAGAGGACGCGAGTGAGTTGCCACGGAGGAAAGTACCTTGAACAAACATACTGTTCCGTTCGTCGTGAATAAGAAGCTTTGTTCGCTTCTCCATTCGCTGTAACAGACGAGTTGAGTTGGGTATGATGCAGATAGTTACACGAACAACATACCTTCTTCGTCCGTGGGTGTACCGTCCAACGAGTGACGATGACTGTGGCGGTCTTGTTCATGAATCCCACCCTGGATACAGTCCCAGTAAAGGCCATTGGAGGCATTTTTTGGACGAACGAGGTGGTGGATGGTGGAAAGCAGTCAATGAAATAGACGCCCAATCCGGTTTAACCGAGAAGCGCCAGAGGGAATGGAGGAAGAATCGAGGACCTGGTCTTCGACTGCAACCGCCATTCTCCTTCCGTCGTTTCCTTGCATCTGGCAGCTTGCCCATCCAATTCCGCTCGTTCTCTATCCTACTTATCCTAATTTTTGCTGTCGAATCTGTTCTCTCACGAAACCGCTTTCGATTGACACCGAATTTGTCCGATCCAGGTCACCCTTATTTCGCTTATAGTTCAAGTTCAACTTCGATTCTTGCTTTCTTCCCACTCTTCTCGTTGATGTCCATACGCAAGCCCTGACCATGGACGCCAATGAACTCGGACGATGGACCCGCTTTGCTGCAAAGGGCGGCATTGGAAAGTGCACAGCTCTCCAGGACTGTATTGCAGAGCAAGCGGATGATCTTATGTTCTTGAAAGTACGTTGAAAACAAGAGACCTTCTTTTAGTATCCTCCCTGACTCTGTCGCCTGCAGGATGACGAGATTACCGTGCTGATGCAGCTACCTGGTCAAGATGACCTGTATTTGGTCCGTCGGCCGTTTGAATTTGTTCATCATACTACTACTGACTGCATGTAGGGTTATTGTGAAGGCGTAGTTGGCCGATTCGCAGGGTCTTCCGTTCGTTTTCATGGACGACTGAAGAAACCCGTTATGGCCAAACGCTCCTCAACAGCCCCGTCTTCTTCTCGTCCTTCGTCTTCATTGAGTGCAGCTACAATTGCAGGACGTATTTCTCCCGGGATCGCATTACGCAGTTCACCTTCTCTCCAGACACGAATGTCGCGCAGTCACTCAATGTCCACGTCGGTGTCTGCTCTTGTCGACTCAGTCAACTTAAGCGCTCCTTTCCAGTCCTCGCCTTCACCCGTTCCCCGATATCCTTTGACTGCACGTGCCATTCCTCCCGATGACAGCTTTGATCTCCACTCTGTTAGCCTTTCATCTGTTTCCACTGGCTTAGAGTCTGCCCCTAGGACACCCGCGGAAATTCTCAGGGACGAACATACAGACAATGTGAAAGTTGCGGGCGAATATCAAGAGGTTCACTCACCCACAGATTTGAATCCGGACGTGACCTTGCGCGATCACGATGAGACGCTAGCAACTCCAGACAGTCCGGATGATTCACTGAAGCGAACACCATCATTCGAAGCTGACAATGATCATAGTATTTCTGACTCGACAATGACAGCCCCACTGGATAGCGAGCATCCATCTTACCTCTTCTCAGAACCAAGTACTCGTATATCGGCTGCCTTGTCAGACGGTGAGGTCGGTATTGGCCTGTCCCTGTTGCAAGATTTCGTGAACGGAGGGGGTGATTCGGACTCGGATTCAGAGTCGCGAGCGAGTAGTAGAAGTGGCACACGATCTCTCGTTGACGGTCAGAATGCGGTTGAGAACATGCCGGAGGCGAAGGATGGCAAACAAGAGACTTCGTTTATCCCATTCTCTGAACCGGTAGCGCCATCTCCCACAACATCGGTCGCCGCTCAGTTTGAACCACTTTCACCTCCACCTCCCTCTCCTTCCATTCGCTCAGTAATATCCAGAGGGTCAATGCATCCTTCTGCGACCGATTCTGAGTATGACAGAGAGGAATGGGAGGGCGCGTCAGACATCTATGACAACTACAGATACTCTCGGTTTTCCATGGCCTCCAAGATGTCACGTCTGTCCAAAGCCTCGATGCATACTGTCGCATCAGGATTTGGTCTCGGAGTGCCACCTGTCCCGCTTGATTCTCGTAGACCAAGTATTGACAGTGTTCGACCGAGATTCAACTCGACAGAGGAAGTCCCCCGTATTTCCACCGACTCTGTACGCAAGTCACCCATCCCAGTATCTTCCCCTTCGTCCCCGCTTGCGGACAACGTAGTGAACTCTCCAACCGGTGCAAGGCTTGCTGAGGGCAAACACGTTCCGTCTCCCCTAACATTCGCATCGGAAAACACTTTGTCCCATGGTCAGGAGCGTTTAGAAGGCGGCAGCAATGATTCACCGCTACTCCATGCTACGTTTACTTCACCAGGGTTATCGTCTAATGATGGGTCAGTACTTTCTCCGCATTTGCCTTCATCACCATCGTATTCAATGTCAGCTGCCGGGGCTGCTACGGCTCTCCGACAACGTCTCGAGATGGAACGCGATTCACGCCCGACAAGTCCAGCTGTCCCGGTTACCACCCTAACGCCTGACGTCCCTTCAAGTCGTTTGTCTACTCAACCTATTGTGATGGAAGATGATACAGAGGATCGTGTTGTTTTGGGTTCATTTTCGCCAAAGTCCGAGGCTTATTCACCTCAGCCTAGTTCTAGCATTGGTTCACCATCCTCAGTTTTGACCTCCCCAACTTCTCCCACGTCTTCCTATGTACCCGAGAAAAAGGCTATGCGTTCTCCACTTGTCGTTATGAATCCGGCACCACCTCCCCCATATACACCTCTTTCACCCACCGCCGCCTCTTCATCTACAGTGCCCGTTACCGAGCCACTGTATCGTTCTCCACCTCAAACACGTTCTCCTCCGTTGCAACCAAACTCTCAGTCTATGCCTTCGGGATCAAAGGGATCAAGACAAAGTCTGTTTCTTCCTCACCCACATGCCCCAAAGCCTACTGCATTGTCGGCTGGACCTCTGTATGGACGTACGCCCCCAGCACCGATGTCGAATCCCTCTCCCAGCGGCCCACCGCCCGGATCTATCCTCCATACGCTGCATGTCGCCCTCACGTCTCGATTTGATGTCAGTGGCCGTCCTCGACGAACAACGATCTACGGAAAGCTGGAACAAGATCTGTCTGTCTCAGTCGGACCCGTCCCCATCTCGTTTTCCCTGGAACCTCCGAATAACATTCCGGCGAATCGCGTCAACGCCAATGCAGTTAGACCATTCTCGACATCACCTCTTGCAGATTCGTCTCAGCCACCACAACCGCCACATCGTATGGCTTCTCCGCCAATGGGGCCTGCTCCTAGTTCGGAACCGTCAAGTACGTCCACATCAGGTGCACCTGCGACCAAAGTCATCCCTCGTGCCAATTTCTTCCCGAAGGCACAAACACCTCGGCCACGGTCAAGATCGTTCTCTGGGTTCGATTCACCATTCCCTGAGATCGAATTGCTGAAGGATAAGAGTCAGACGTGAGTACATTAATACAACATTTGCCATATGTGCTGATGAAAGCTGTCGCATTAGCTCGGACGATGCCACGCCTCAACCGCGAGGTTCTATCCAGACTCCACCACTACAATCTGCCAAACGTTCAAAGTCTGCCTCCGCAACACTCTCGAATGTGAATCCGACGCCACAGCGGGCTACTGTATCTCACGCAACAGCGCGATCAGTGTCGCACAAGCCATCACCGCTTTCGCTATCCCAGAATATCATCGTGGCTTCACCGATCTCTCCTTCACCAAAGTCGCCTACAAAGGTGCCTACGAGCCCTTTAGCTGGTCCGCCTATCCTACCTTCAGGTAGCCCTGATTCTGACAATACTACTGCTGAGACGCAGACTGAAAGTGTCGCTCAGGCGAATGATTCGGAGCCTGCATCTCCGGCATCCGTGAAGCAGCCTTCGAGTCCACTCCGGGCTTCTGCTGCTGCCAAATCTCAAATTCCGCCTGCGGATAAGTCTTCTGGGTCTGGACATTCTACTCGACCTCTACGGCACAGCAGATCGTCCATCTCGCACAAAGGGTCAACAGTTCGAGATTCTTCTCCTCAGTCTCGTGCGTCGACTCAAGGGCGACGTTCTTTTGACACGGACGCATCTCACTACAGTGATGCTCGGTCAGTCGTCTCTCCTACTTTCGGGAGCCCGCCTCTTGCATCTGTACCCTTGGGACGCAGCGGTTCGCTGAGGTCCAAACTATCATTGCCAACGCTGCGAATCAGAAACCTAGATCGTAGTCAGCAAGACCAGCGAAGTCCTACTTCAAGCTTATCGCCCAGTGAACAAGATCAACGAACCGTTCAAGTGAAAGATACCGACTTTGAGCTAGTCAAGCCCACCCTTCCCACCTTGTCTCTTGCGTCTGTTAACGAGGACTCCTTGCCACTGCCGCAGCCTAGCCCTATACGTGCAGAGTCGTCCAGTATGCTTCGTGCAGATAGCCCTGCATTGTCTACACTGTCGGCTTCGACGTCTCGTTCACGGCCCGGACCTAATCTACAGGCATCACCGGTTTTGGCAGCCAACAAGAAGTTAGATCTCGGAGATGTAGAAGCACATCGACAACGTGAACTCAAATGGATATCGTCGATCTCGTCAATACCCGCTTCTCAAGCGAGAAAAAGCAAAAAGGTTCGAAAGCTTTTGCAAGAGGGCGTGCCTTCCTCAGTTAGATATCTTGTCTGGGCGCATCTCACCGACAGCCGCTCAAAGCGTATGGACGGTCTCTATGAACGATTAGGCAAACGCGAACGTGTTGCTGCCTCGGCAAGTATCGAGCAAGACGTTCAACGATACGCCGCCGAACATTCGGGTGTTCAAGAGGGCTCTTTGAACAATTTACTTCAAGCGTATCTGACAATGGTTCCCGATATCCAGTACGGTAGAGGTGAGTGACGTCTTCATCAACGTGTATCCTTTCTGATCTCATTCTCAGGTCTCGTTTATATTGCTGGCTGTTTGCTGCAAATGTCGCCGGAGGAGGATGCATTCTGGACTTTCATATCCTTAATGGATACTCACCTCCGCCCTTACTTCTCGTCCAATGCTATCCAACTGGAAATTGATGCGTCGCTATTTGGCAAAGCTGTCGATGCTCATGATTCTATCGCTTCCAAGAGGGTATTCGTCGATATGGCAATCCACCCTATTCAACTATGTCGGACATGGTATATTCGCCTTCATATTTTACACCTCTAAATTGCTCAATTATATCATAGGTTCTCTGCTTTGTTCGTGGAAGTCCTACCTCCTGAGTATCAGTACCGTATCTGGGATATATTTTTGTTTGAAGGTAAGCATACAACTGAGCTGCCTGCCTCGTTTCATTTAACGACTCTATCAGGTGTGGCGTTTTTATTCCGAGTTGGTCTCGCCATCATCTCGTGTTGCAAACGAATGATCATGGATACATCTGGACGAGACAATCTGCTCGCTGGTCTCCTGCGTCCTCCCATCGCGCTGCTGCCAGCTAGTCCCGATGCATTTCTGGAGCTCGCTTTCTCCGTCAAGCTGAAAGACGACGACATTCGTAAGCAGCGTAACAAGAAGGACGTGCAGACGAAGCGGCAGACGCAGTTCCGCTCATTATCAGCGCAGACAGGTGCCTCCATGCCAAACATCTCTTTGCCGAAAACATAGAGTGGACCTCTCCGGTCCTGTCACTCGTTTACTTCACGGTATATATGGATACATTCTCGTACATAATTGTGCATTGTCTTATTTTTTTCGGCTGTAATGATAGAGACCTTGGTTGATTTGAAACAACTTATTTCTGACGACATAAGATCTGATCCCAAGGACAAGGTGCCAAGTCAATAGGAGAAGATCAGCTCTGCGTTGAACCTTGCGTCTCCCGTACAACACACCTGGATGCCCGATGGAACACAAAGTTGATCGTCGAGAACATCTCAAAAATTTTGATTGATAAAGATGAATACCTCATCATTCGTGGTTCATCCAATGGGAACGTCACTTAACGTGGCGTTACAGTGATCATGTACTGTCAAGTCATCAAACTTGTGCTGAAGTACAGCAAACGTTAGCGACAAATCGGTGATTGCAAGGATTCAATTTGGAGAAGCTCTCGCCAAATCTCTTTACTTCGATGAAGGATCAGGTTTATCAAAACTATCCTGGCAATAGACACTAATAGTTCGTTCTCTTCCTCCCGTGTGGCAATTGAAACATGATAACATCGTCAAGCCTAGCCCAGGAACAAATTCAGTCGCGTTTCAGGGGCTTTGCAGACATGTGCTTCGCCCCCGTTGGCTTCCGTTCATGGAATATTACCCGCATACTTGTAGCGCTTCGCGAGTATACGAAAGTGTCTTACGCAGTACCTATTGTTACAGGATTAAATTCGGCTCGATCGCCGAGTGGTGAACCTAGTTGACCGAAGGGTAGCAGGATGCCAAACGTACTCCTTTTTGCCCAGTGGACAGCCGGCCTCCTATATATGCTGGTGTGCTTACTTGGCGTTGAATGTAAAAGTGTTTCTGACTTCAGTAGTTCCGAATTACCAAGGCGGAAGCAAACTAACGGTGGGGTATAAAGCAATGAAGATGTAAGCCATGTTGTCTCCTACAAACCAACATCCAACATCTTGTTCAGATTTGCTATACCAATGACATCGTTCACTAGCACCCCTCTCGAAGACATCCCTGAGGTATGTCTTCCAAGCACGTGTACATGACTCTACTTATGCATTGACGAACCTTCATAGATCCGGGATGCCCTTCTGAAAGGCTTTGGCTCGGGAAAGACGAAGTCTATCAAGTATCGCAAGGAGCAACTGCTACAGCTCGCATATCTCTTGAAAGACAATCACCAACGCTTCCTTGATGCATTGGCCAAAGATTTAGGGCGTCCTGCACTTGAAACAGACTTGTGAGTACCTAGCTTTCTTTATCGGAGATCGTTGACCTGATATGTTCTCCCTTCCATAGTACGGAAATGACCGCAACCTTGGGCGACATCTACGACTCGTACAACAACGTTGGGAAATGGGCCAAGGATGAGAAGGCGCCTTTCTCTGTCCTTTGGTACTTCATGAACCCCACTGTTAGGAAGGAACCGAAGGGTGTAGTCTTGATCATAGGACCTTTCAACTTCCCTATTCTGTGTCTGCTTATGCCCTTGGTTAGTTCCACCCGTATATATTCACGAAAAGTTGCTTAACTTCATTTGTTCTAGGCTTGTGCACTCGCAGCTGGAAATACAGTCTTGCTTAAGCCATCGGAACTCTCAACTGCCGTTTCAGACTTGGTCGCTGAACTAGTACCCAAATACTTTGAACCTGGCCTCGTACGAGTTGTTCAGGGTGGAATTCCTCAGACCTCCAAGGTAGGTAGTAATGATCCTGCCTTACTACACTATTCATCTGAATGTTGCTGTATAGCTTATCGAGTATCCTTGGGGCCATAGTATGCACTTACCTATTTGATGACAAGCCGCCGCTGATTAATTTTAATTTCAGTTTGCTATACAGGTCTGCGACACGAATCTGAAATGGCTGCGAGGCATGTAATGACTTTTGTTTCCCCTAGGCTCGCCACGGGTAGCCAGAATCATCGCACACGCCGCGGCCAATACCCTCACGCCTGTTACTTTCGAGGTAAGAAATCTTTTGACCTCAAATTTTTGAATATTATCATTTATCAACCTGCACTTCAGCTTGGCGGTAAGCTTGAGCTTCACCTATATATCGATCCGACCTGAAATGCTCATTCTCGATGTCTTCTGATAGGCAAGAACCCTACCATCGTCGATGCCAAGGGCGACTTAAAACTTGCTGCCAGAAGGATCCTATGGGGTAGGAATGTAAATGCGGGTCAGGTTCGTCGGCTGTGAAACACCTTTGCATCCGAACTCTAACTGCTAGTGACTACAGGCATGTACCGCTCCCGAATACGTTCTAGTTATGCGCTCAGTCGAGGAAGAATTCATCAAAGAGCTTCAGAACACGTCCGTAAATTAGCATATTTCATTCGATTGCTGGGCTCATGCTTTTGCAGATATGCTACATACTATGAAAACGATCCCTCTGGCTCCAAATCGTTCTCTCGTATCATCACCCAAGAGCATGCTTCTCGTATCGCGCACTTGCTTTCTGAGACCAAAGGGAAAATTGTTGCTGGAGGGGAGGTCGACACTGAAAATAAATACATTGCACCTACCATCGTGCGCGATGTTCCGCCCGATGACTCCTTAATGAGCGAGTATGTTCTTAGTCTTCTTTCCATTTCGCATCATAGTGATGAGAATCCTCCGTAGGGAAATATTCGGGCCTGTGCTTTCAATAATTCCAGTGGACAATATTGACGAGGCAATCGCATTCGCTCATGCACGGTAGGTCTCATTCAGTCCTGGAATACCGGGCCCCATGCTAGCGTAACGTTGGTTGCAGGGATAAACCATTGGCCGTCTACATTTTCACGTCAGACAAAAAAGTTAAAGAGAAAGGTCTTGAGCACTGCAATGTCCCTGGGTTTCTTACTAATATTTGTTACAGTCATAGAGAATACAAGTTCGGGTGCTGTCTTCGTCAATGATGTGCTCATCCATCCGGGGGGTAAGCTATGTTGCATGCCGTTCAATCATGGCTTCGGCTTATGCCCCGCTGAACTCAGCGACTGGACTTCCATTTGGCGGGATTGGTCTCAGTGGATGTATGAATGCATCTCCCTTACTGTCGACATACCATTGATATCATTTCTAGATGGTTGCATGACCGGAAAGTGGGGATTTAACACTTTCACTCACTTCAGGGCTCTGCTGGACAGCCCGGGATAGTATGTACATATGCTTTTTGGTAAATTGTCCTCGCTAACGCTATATTGCCTGTCGATCAGTCTTGATACATTGGCTCTATGGCCTCGTTTCCCTCCATACACTGTTCGTCTCGTCCATTATCACGGCAAGTCGATACTGATTGAGTCGTATAGGACGAGAAGTACCATAAGATCAGGTCGTTGTCCGCATTCAAGCTCCCTCCTCGACCTGGTAATGCCGAAGCACCCAGACGCAAGTGGGGTTTGTACGCTCTATTCGCTATGTTCGGCGCAGTCGTGGCTGTCTTGGGCCGGAAAGTCGGTTCTGTTTTCGGCTCGACTCAGGAGTAGATGTATCACTTATTGGGATACTATCTGGCATAGGAATGTTGAGATAGTTGATACAGCCACTAGTTTCACACTGTAGCACTTTCGTGAACTCGATTATTTCGAGGCATTTCCCACTTGAATAATTGCCTGATCGAGCGGTGGCCCTTCTCACCGATCCCCAAATTATGACCTGTCAAGTCGTTCACGATTACTTGTGCTCGTCTTTGAGGCTGACCTGGTGCATCGACTCTTACCGCTCTTCCTAAATGATATGTCTTATGTAGATGAGTACCCTGGACGATGCAGAAGGCATTGCCAGCCCTAAGGTCGAAGGAGCTCAGTCGCCGCGAAGCAGTACTTACCGTAACACTGACATATCTTTAAATTTACAGCCCCCGTGCCTTTTGCGAACTTTGGAAGAAGTGTGTTGCAGGATAAATTCGTTATATGAATGTTTGTGCAACGCCTCCTTGTGGCAGTGCGCAAACAAAGACGTTCTTATACCCGCTTGGAGTGAATTCCGGTGCTGGCCACTCGGATAAATGCACGCGTCTTGGGCGCGTAACAACGCGATCTGTCCTTTCTCCGCCCCAACCAATCCGTCATGGCAGCCAACTCCTCAATGCCCTTTTCAGCTCCGGTGGAAGCATATCCTCCAGAGCCTCGGATGGACGAACTGGCTGGCCATGCAGTAGGATATATGTCGGCTCCTGTGTTTTTGAAATCCGTCATGACTTTGCACGAGCCTGTCCCTCCCGTCCCAACGTCGACGTACTTCAAGCATGTTTTGGAGTACCCAATGATGTCAGAAGAGGTGTTATCCAATCCTATAGTGGGTGTTCCCGTCTGCCAGAAGACACGTATCTGAGCAATTAATGTTATCGCTCAGATTCAGGCTATACACAGGTTGCGCCTCATTCCTGGATTTTTCTTTGAGTTCAACTCGCAGTCACACTTCGAGACCTCCCCGACGCATTTCTCCCCTCTTTGTTTGTTTCGACGTACGGGAGACTCCTCACAAACTGATTGGGAGAATCAAGAGCTCATTATCGACATACACACCGGCAATGAACAGGACCCTTTTCCATATGCGTGCGGCGGAGTCGGTTCACCTAAGCATGCTGAAGGTCTCCAGTCACGAATTCGACTCGTCTCCGCTGTAAAGGACCAGTTTTGCCGTCAACACCGCACTTTCCTCTATACACTGTCTATCTGTGGCTCTCGAATTCGGTTCCTCCGCTGGGACCGTTCTGGGGTGTTGCTTTCAGAATCGTTTGATGTCTGCTCCTTTGAATGTCTCTTGATTGAATTCTTCTGGAGATTTGCTCACATGTCCGATACCGAGCGCGGTTTCGATCCTACCGCTGTGCTCGCAAGTGAAGCTGAAGATCATATCCTACGAAACGCCATTCGCGACTACTGCCTCTCTGCCGTTGAAGGAAAGGTTCGCGCGCTCCCCAACATGGAGAAGACGATCTCGCCAGACTATCCTACTTACAAAGTCCGGGTTGGTGTCAAAGTCTCCCCTCGGTACTTTCTCATTCAACGGCCTTTCTTCTATGCCACATCTGGAAACGTCTGCAGTAGAGCCACTCGTGGATATGTTGCATACGATATAGCAAGAGAAAAGTTAGTCTTCTTGAAGGATGGATGGCCTTCGAGATTCCTCAATTCCGATTCAGAGGCGAAAATCTATCGGGAGCTTCGGCAGGCGGGCGTACCTTTCCTCCCTGACCTCCTGTGGGCGGGGAACGTGTATACTGACGGAAAACTTCAACTAACGCCCAATCATGCGTGGTCAGTTTGCGATGTGGAGTGGAAGCGATCCGGTAATGTTTTAAACGAGCGGTACCACCATCGTGTGGTACAGGAATTTGCATTTCCACTGGATACTGCGAGATGTTCCCGTGAAGCTGCTCAAGCTGTTCGCGACGCTATTGAAGGTATGTCATGTATACTTTCAGGTTATTTCTGTTCCTGACCCTAGGCTTCTGTTAGCACTCGCTGAGGCTAAGAAATGGTGTAATCGACTACATTGTGATATCAGCTCTGGAAACATCATGTTGTCAAATGCAACCGATCCCACTACTTGCGCAAGAGGAAATCTCAACGATTGGGACCAGAGTCGAAAACCGCACTCCAAGGTCACAAAATACAAGCCCCGGACTGTAGGCAGATCTTATATTCAGATTATTTCATCTCATGACGTTGCTTGTCCAGGGTACTTTCCCTTTCTTGTCAATTGCTCTAAGTGCAGACCCTTTCAAAGAAAATGAGGTACACGACGATTACGAAGCATGCCTTTGGGTCCTCCTCTGCACCGCTCTCCAGAATTTCAGACACAATAACCCAAATTACGACCTTCGTCTGTTCAATGAGAAGGATCCTTCATATGTCGATGAAAAGGGGAAAGAACACCTTACTGGTGGAAGTCTCAAGTATTTATACCTCGACGAAGGCGACGATGTTACCTTTGCTTGTCAACCACTGAATACTCTCTTGAACGACCTCCGCTCTTATTGGCTGGATTATTACCACTGTCGTGCGGGTTACACGATTCCTCTTGGACCAACCGAATTCGAAGAATGGCATCAGGCCCTGGGCGAATATCCCACCGAATTGCTCGCGATATTCGATACGGCGCTAGCTCGCACAGATTGGCTCGAAAACGACTCAGTATCGACTAACCTCAAACATCTTCGATCTCAATATGCGAAAGTGAATATCAGGGAAACGAGCGAATCTCTAGATACGAACCAACCTTCACAATCGGACGCGGGTAGCCTGAAGCTAAGAAGGTTCAATACATTCAACGTTCGCTCACGTCCACTTTCAAGACTATCTTTGAGGCGCGGGAAGAAGCGTAACGCATCTGAGAGCTCGACGAACGCCGACACAGATGGAAGAGAACGGAAAAAGGTTAGGATGGGGTCGGTATTTGCCATCAACAAGGGGAAGATGACGCATGATGAAAGTTGCGACCCAGACGATCGCGTTGCGAAGCCTTGCCCCTCTCTAAAACGTCGCCTACAACGCTTTGTGTCGAAGGCCAAATCAAAGGTCTCTGGTATATTTATCGGCACTCACAGGTTGTCAGCTGTCTTGTAGACATGAGGCTGCTCCTGAATCCATCTTTTACTTATACATCAACTCTTGTAGCGATTGTGGTCTATTTGATCTTGCTGTTGTCTAAGAGCTCGTGGAGCCTACACGATTTGTATTTGTTCAGATCATCTCTTTGCCTGCACGCGGGTGCACATGAGGGTGTTAGCTAAACGAAGATGCAAGGACGTGAGCAACCGTACTTGTGCTCTACTTGATAATTCCATAAATCTGAACCTACTCAGCAACTATTGAGAGAGGCTCTTCGCGAATTCAATCAGTGCCCTAAGATTACTAGTCAATACCTAATGACACCCAAAGAGAAAAACCAAGTGCACCTAGTCGATCGTCCCGTCATACCCTTCTCCTGGTATGGCCCCGGTCGTGTCGCCTGTCAGCAACAACAACATTAACGGAACGCTACCGAGTGGATAGATGAGGGAGGAACACGCACCTCCATAGTCCCAGCAATGTCTACGTGGGCCCAGCGAACCTTCGGTTCTTCACCTTCCTCGGCGGGCTCTACCCCTTCAACGAAAGACTTGAGAAAAAGCGCTGCTGTACAACTACCTCCGGGTCTTCCACCGGTCTATAAAAATAACGAGTCAAGATATGAGTACTCATTTTTGAGATAGTAGAGAATGATGATAGCGATGAGGGAATGACAATAATAATAGACGTACGTTGCACAAATCGGCATTAGAACTGTAGATCTGGGGCCCGAAGTCCTCTGAGAGCGGCATGCGCCAGAAGCGGTCGCATTCACGTTCACCGGCGGCGTATAGTTCTTCCCAGAGAGTGTCGCTGTTCTGTTACAAGTATTATTGACGGGTACAGAGGGCTTGGGGTGGAACGTACGGTGAAGACTCCAGTGTAGACTTCTCCAAGGGCGACGTCCATTGCGCTAGATGTATAGAGGTCAATAAGCGGGGGCATAATGAATATGGGTGTCAAAGAGTTTACCCAGTGAGGGTCGCGACGTCAACCAAAGTCTTGGGCTTGAACTCCGTTGAAGCATAGTACAAGGCATCTGATCATACACGCGCAGAGCTCAGCAACAAATTACGGTATACAGCCCGGGGATCGGACTACAAGCTTACCAGAGAGGACCAAACGACCTTCTGCGTCCGTGTTGTCGATCTCAACAGATTTACCGTTCATGGCATAGACACTATGGTGCATCGATACTAATCAGTTCCTGTACACGTCAGTAAATATAAAGGCGGGACGTACATGTCGCCAGGCTTGTTTGCACTGGGCCCTGGCAAGTTCTCAGCAAGTGGCGTAAGGACGACCAAGTTAATACTGAGATATCCGTCTCGTCAGCTTCTCATTTGTCAAGTAACAGCAAAAACGAGGAAATAAATTCTGAACATACGGCAACTTTAGTTTCGCGATAGCAAGTGCAGCACTAGCCACAGCAGCCGCGCCACCCATATCGCCTCTCATCAGCTTCATGCCCGCGCCAGGCTTGATGCTGATTCCTCCAGAGTCGAAGGTGATACCCTTTCCGACGAAGACGAGCGGTGGCACGTCATTAGGGGCGCCGTTATAATGACTAAGGAAGGTGAAAGGGTGGTGAGTGGAGAACAGGAGGAATCGAAGAAGGGAAGGCAGACATTTCGAGGAATTTTGCCGGTTCGGATGTTCCTTTTGTTACAGAAAGAAATGTACGCTATAAGAAGGGCCATAGGTTAATCAATCGGGTTCAAAAGCCATGTATCTGAACGCCACGGTACTTACCATTCCCTTCTCGGCGGCCCAGGCTGAGTGTAAAATTGCGTCAGTGACCTTGTTTGCGAAGCTAGTACCGAGGAATGACAATACCTTCATCCCGAACAATTATGGTCGTATCAGGGATGCCTGCAAACTCGGCCTTGATACGCTCGGTGAAAGCCTAGATGCACATTGAGCATGGAGCGTTACACGGACGTAAAAAGATCAGATATGGGTCAGCATACAGTCGGAGTAATAACATTGGCAGGTAACTCAGTCAACTACAGGTCACAAAAGCTGTCATAAAACCATACAAGAAAAGATAAGGCACTAAAGACATACAGTGCGAGCCAAGTTCTGGGCCTCGGCGTAGATGACACCCTCATTCCACTCCTTCGAGTCGCCGAGCGGTTTGAGATTGAGGTTCTCGGGAACAGGCTCCTTATTTCTCGGGTCAAAGAGAGATTCAGGGCTGGTCTTTAGATTAAAATTGTAGAGTGCCAGATGAGCAGCGACGGCTACAAACAAGAGAAGTGTAAATAAAGAAAATGAGAAAACGGGAAGTCTAATCGTTGATTAGCGCAATATGCGTACCAGCAGCGTGTGGGTCAAGGGAAATGTCAACAGCGACTTCCTTGCCCTGGACACCCTCGCCAATGTTCCTGACCTCCTTGACCGCACTGCCAACGGCTTTCCTAACCAATTCTCTCTTCTCTACCGGCTTCTTCGACGCAAACTTGTCGCCAAGGGAAGACAGAGCGACGATCTTATCACCATAGAAAACATGCGTGGTTCCCACTTTCGCAGGTTTAGGTCCGACAGGAACAGAAGACCACAACTTTTCGGTATCGACCTCTTGGATAGCCTTGGGGGCTGTCGGGTCTACGGGAACAACATAAATTGAAGACATTGTACGATGGAGAGTGAGCGAGCGACCTGGACAGAGAACGAGACGACGGGCGAGCATTCCCAGCTCGCGGTAGCTGTACGTGTTCAACCCGGGTTCAACCTGCAGAAAGTGTTTCATTCCGATCAGTTGGTCGATCGACAACCAGCCCGATCAGTTATCAGGCAACCTCAGCTTACTCCCGTCAAGGAGTCCTCGACAATGTTACATGGCCCAAGCTCCTCGATTAAACCTGAGCACATTGAGCGGATGTCTGAGCTAAGCCATTTTCAATGTCTAATCTGACTTCTCACATATCGAAGCACTGCAGGATGCAGTTGCTCAGCTGACCATAAGGGCTGCATGATAACGTCCAAGATTAGAAATACCAGAGCGGGAGTGCGAATGATACAATTGGAACCGACTACGCGAATAACCTCCCCTCCCTAAGATACCAAAGGTTGTCAAGCTACACACAGGTCCATGCAGGAGTCGCAAAAATAATCTATAGACGGACGGTATGTCAGCTGCCGGACAAAATAATGTGCCAGGCGACAGACCATAATGTAAGTAGACGTTTTGCAGTTGAATGGTTTACCATCCAGCGTGGCAATGCCCCTCGCATCTCGCCTGTGAGTATTAGCAAGATCAGTACTGCAGGAGCTGAGGACGTAGGACGCAGCTACTCACGATGTTCTCCGATCCCAGTTCAGCCTTCTGTAGGAGTATCGCAACGATTCTCAATGCTATGGTACGTCAAGAAGCAAAACCCTGGACACTTACAGGCTCAGGGGCCGGTGCAGGCACCTAGAGCAGATCAGGAATACTTAGCGAGAACATGGCGAGCACGAGGGGAGCTAGTAGCTTACTGGGGACGCCGAAACGGTACCGGTGAGAACCAAAAGCGTTAGAGCGAGGTAGAACTTCATCGATGTCTTCGTGCTCCAACGAATAGCAGGTTAAGTGCGGTTGACTGAAAGAGCCAATGCTGCTATATAGCGATCGGTTGGACTGTAGGCAGGTGATGGCTCTTGCAGAAGAGAGGCACGCGAACGGTAGAGTCAGAAATGGGGCCTAACGTCAGAGCCGGAATAAAAGAGCAACTCACGAGGACCATGTGGGAGACGTCGATTGATAATGTGATCATTCTTCCTGCCAATCTTTGCCAATCTAACTGCACAAGGCTAATAGCTGCTATTAGCTTCGTGTCGTTCCGGGCCTTCCGTTACTCAACGCCTCGACCTCTCCCGATTAACATCCGAGCGCCCGCACTTAAACACTACAGCCCTTCAACGTCGTACCCGCTGGGCCTGTAGCCATACGACCATCATGGTTGCGTTGAGGGATTATCGTTGTCGAAAACAAGTAATGCTCCTTTGAAGGTCAGTGTCACACATGGTAACAACTGGCGATTTCCACTATGCAACTACCTGTCAGAGGTGCACATCGTAAGTCCCCCCCTGTCTGTCAGGTACATAAAACGTGTGTGGGTCCATATCATTGCTTCAGAGGCAATGGCTTCATCATCGATCCGGATTCACGATTGAGTTTTGACTTTACTGCGGGCGTCGTTTTCCAGCGTCACAAGAAAAGAATAGTTTCCGAAGAGAAAGTACAATCAATCAAAACAAAAATATACTAAACAATCCACCAAAAGATGCTAATACGAACCAGCGACTTTGCTCGCATCCGAATCCCAATCAATCTTCTGCTTCAGCATCCCCGTCAGAATAAGTTCCTGATTAAAGATAGGGAAACCAGCCTCAGCGAGAGGCCGCCAGATAGACTTATCATCCACGCAAGAGATCACGAAACGGTCCTGAATCGCCTTCAGGATGCGGACTGTGGGTGTCCCGCTTCCAACCTAATGCTACGTCAACGACAAAACAGAGAATGAGCCAGTGCGACACATACCTTGCCACCGCCGGCCGCGATGACATTTTTCAACAGTTTCGTCTCCACGGGAACTCTCGGAGTGATGTAGAACGTCATACCGCTAAAAAGCTTCCCTCCATTCTCCCTTGCACGCTCAAGGGCTTCATCTAATTTGAACCCAAACTTTCGTTCGTGTTCAGGGTCATGAAGCAGGAAGTCATCTTCAACTGCGAAAAAGACGGTCAATATTTTTTTCGGATGCAACAGATGCTGGGAAAACGAACTTATCAGGCGTTTCGTATAGGCACAAGTCTCAACCCATTTGTCAGTAACGACAATGGGTGCTCGGGCCATCGCACACAGGAACTTCTCAGTACGAACGAGAGCTTTGGTGACAAGGTGCGTACACTCTGCTGGATTCGTCGTAAATTGTACGCCCAAGCGACCCATTGACTATAGATAGATATCAGTGTCGATTTGACACAGAGTGAATTTGAGATGGACGTACCTTCTTCACATCGTCCGAGAGCGTCACCTGGGTAGTCATGATGACGATACTACTCGGATCTTTCTGGTTGAGTTTCCCACTGTATGATAACGAGTCATGAGCGAAGACTCCAAAGGATAGAAAAACGAACATACCTCGACTTTGGGGCAAGTGCTTTGGCATCACTCTTGCCGGGCTTCTTCCCCTTCACCTCTTCGTCCGTCTCTTCATCGGAGATGCTTTGCGCGTTCACCCTATTCCTGTCTGTCTTAGCTGTAGAAGCGCGTGCGCCACTGAGCCTTCGCTTCTTCCTATCCGGAGCGTCTTCATGTTCCTCTTCGTCTTCACTTCCACCATCACCCATAGACAGGCGTTTCTTTCCCTTAACCTTGGCTTTCGAACCGTCTGCTTTAGACTGATCTCGTTCGTTGATTTCCCAGCTACCTTTCATGTTACCCCGTTTCAGCTGTTTCTGGAAGTTATTCATGTCTGGCATAACTTCGTCTCTCAGCTTCTTCGTAGCTTTTGTCGCTGCAGAGCGCTTTGAAGAAGTTCTCCGCGATGTCGCGGGCGTCTCCGTAATGTCATCTCTACGGCTTGGGCCTGGTTCAGGAGTGGCTGGTCGTCGAGACTTGGGTGTCTTCTTTGGTACGGGTGCTGGGGAGGACGAACGGGAAGATGAAGTGGAGGGTGAAGGCGACCGCCCTTTACGAGGTCGGTCACGCTTAGGAGAATCTGTAACGCCTTTCTGAGCTTTGGTAGACATCGAGTTCCTACGCGTGAGACGTTCGCCCTGGGAAGACTTGACAGAAGTCATAGACGCGTTCCTGCGCAATTCAAAAATTTCTTCCCCTTTCTCCTGCGAAGCGGAGTATACCTGCTCTTTTGTAGGCAACAACACTGATAGGCGTCGCTTAGGAGTACGGCCAGGTTTAGCTGGCGAAGACGGCTTGGAGACATCTTGATTTAATTGAGATGCGTTGCGAGTAAGAGGCTTCCTTGGAGCGGGACGTTCTTCGTCCTCAACATCCGTGTCAAGCTCAATGGGGACCGCAGCTTTGCGAGATTGGCTTCCAGTTCGTCGTAGCTTGGCTGGGGTCTTGGGTGAATGATCTTCGTTCCGTTCGGATTCGTCGGAATCAGTATCCAGGCTCAGCCTTTTCTTCTCCTTCCCAGGTGTTGTGGTAGCGGGCCGAGCCTTCATGGGGAGCGTTTGCTCGAGGACTTCAACTTCAGAGTCAGTTGTAGCCAGAGCAACATTCTTCCCCTTCGCACTGATCGAGGATTTAGGTTTCGCTGAAGCTCCGGCGGCTTTCTTCGACGGCCCAGGTAAGACTTCGAGTTCCGACGCATCATCGCTGGTAGACAGTAGAGGACGTTTCTTGGCATTAGGTGTCGCTTTCGGCTGCATCCGACTCTTCGTTGTGGACTTCGGTTCGTCTACTTGGCCCTTTTCAGATTCACCAAGGGGAACTTTACGAGGTCGACCGCGACTCTTCTTGGGAGGAGATGTCTCTTCCACCTCGGAATGCTCAGGCTCAGAGGCAGGTACCTTCCTCGGCCGGCCACGACCTCTCTTCTCTGCCTTCTCCTCTGCCTTCCTGCCTTCTTCCGGTTTAGCGTCCGCCATCTCCCCGTCCTCATCAGGTGCGCTCTTCCTCGGGCGTCCCCGTGGCCGCTTTGGCGGATTGACTTTCGCAGCGACTGTTTCTGCATCCTCCATGTCGACATCAACATCAGATATGGCAGGTCTCTTGGATTTCGGGGCGGCCGGACCCTTTGACTTGGAGGTGGAAGGTTGCTTCATGCCGACACCATCGTCGTCCTCTTCCTCTTCGTCGCTGGTGGTATTTTCGACCTTGCGTTTCTGCGTTGAATAATTGGCAGCTTTGGCAGGCGGCTCCTCAACTTCGGACTCGGACTCGGTTAAGAGTAGAAGTTCGCTTTTCCTAGGAGGAACTGTACGCGGGGGAGGTTTCTTCTTCTTAGCTGAAGCCACCTTCTTGTGTTCGTATTCCTCGTGCTCTGACTCCTCGCTTTCAGCAACCGGAGCAGGTTTTGGCTTTGGCTTCGATTTGGCTTTGGGCGGTGAAGGCTCGGCTTCGGGCTTCTTCACAGCAGGCTTAGCTTTGCCCTTGAATGAAGGGGTCTTGACTTTAGAAGATGATGGTTGAGGTTCATTGTCTTTGTCGATGTCCATGCCGTCTTGGATATCAAGGTCGAGGTATGCGCCGGCACTGACGTCTCCAACACCGTTCATCGCGACATCACCATCGGGTTCGTGCTCTGCGATAGCGTCTTCGACCTCCTTCATACTTCTCCCGCTTAACCGAGGTTCCTCGGGCACCTGCCGGGCGACGCCATTTACAGCATCTTCTCCACGTTCCTCCGCCTCGACATCTCTCTCCATCGCCTCAAGCTCGGAAACGTCGTAACCAATCCTGCCGATGCCTTTCTCACCAAGCAGGGTACCAAAGTCAACTCCGGGAGGGAAACAAGAAAACTTCTCATTCGAGGGAGAGAGACACCGCCAGTTGATGAAGCAGTCTTCGAGCCAGAGATGATTTACGACAGGTATACCCCAGGAGATCGCTTTCTGGGTCTTCGTACCATGGATGCTGAAAGAGAGGTAAGAGGTTAGGAAGGTATTAACGCAAAAATGCGCGAAACGTACTATGCTGCGATGACTACCGTGTTCTTTCCAGACATGCTGGGTGTAAACTCTCCACCAAGCGTCGCGATTAGCTTCTTGAGGTACTCGCGGTCTTTACCAGTGTAATTCGTGATCGTAATTAACTACAGATTCAAGTTAGGAATTTTATTCTCGGAGCAATTCTAGGGAAAGCAGACTACGCACATGCTTAGAGAAGCCCTCAATGGGCTTCTTCGGGACAGGGTAGTGGAGGATCTGTTCAGACGGTCGAGAGATCTTACCCGTCGACCGAACGTACCAGAGCCACGGCAAAGAACCGATCGTCTTCTTAAGCCGATACGCCTGCAAATTAGTTAGTATATATACAGGAACACAATATGAACTAAATATGCCTTGATGTATGTGGGCCCTGTGCGATACCTCGTAATGAGGATATCTGCCTCTTCCACATTTTCATCTCCTTGTACAACCACCCCGCCTTCTCTCCGAATATCAACTTCGTGAGCGGAGCGTTGGCTCTCTGTGAGCTCAAGCGAAGACGCAAGTAAAATCTTTCGTCCTTTCCAGATATTGCGTGTAGTAGTCTTTGGCAGGCTTGCATCATCAGCGGGAGAAGCTAAGGCAGTATCATAGAGCGCCTTCTTCTCAGGAGACATCGACGATGCGGACCTCCGATCTTCTGGCTGCAAGTTGTCCCATCCAACCTTGAAAACTGTAGGCTGAGGCCATTCATATGATTCGGTGGGTAAGCCACGCATGCCCAACCGTACGGAGTCATCGAACCAATGCGGAACAAGGATCTTGATGTTAATGTTCTTCTGAAAATGCATGGCAGTCTCGTACTTTGCACTTCCCGTACTTAGAGCAAAGAGATGCGTGACCTCTTTGGTCAATGTGGTTCTCCATTGACCTCCAAGCGCGGTAATTCCCGCTGAAAGAACTTCGAGGTCGGAGGAGGAGAGATCGGTGGCCGCAGCAGTCACTCCTGAGAATATGAGAGTCGGATCTGGCGAGTAGCAAGCTGGGTCTTGTTTGGTAGCGATAACGACTGTTCGTTCAATCCAGAGAGGAGTGACTAGGTGAGCGGTGGTATTGGAAGGAAGATCATCGAATGATTGAGACTCCGGGTGAGGTAAGGTATTGGTGATAAAGTGCGTGAGTTTGGCGTCATTTGCAGAGACAGGTTGAGCACCGTTTGCTTCGAGTAAGGCCGAAAGTTGCTTTCGACGACTGTCGTCTATTGAGCTCGATATCGAGTAGTATACACCATCGAAGAGAGGCTCAGCCATCGAGCGCGTCATATGTTCTATTCACGTAAATACCAGTAAGAGATTGAAGCACAGGGTATGCAATGAAAGAGGACCAACCGCTCTCGACTTCCGCTGACCGTCCTTGAGGAAACAGAGCGCAACAGGGTTATGAAAAGCGCGATCGAGTACGTGCCTAGTAGCAAGAGCTAAATGGTGTAAAGTGTATACACGACACTGTCCTCGTACCGGGTGGTTTGTATGGCCCACTAAACGTTCTCCTGAGTCCAAGAGGTATGGAACGACAGAGACGAGCAGAAGGAAGCCGCTTCAAGAGCCTTTCATTGTCAAGCTCGTCAAGGGCCAAAACCAGTGTCACGGCGTAACTATCCGTCACATTGTCATGTGCCGTGACGATTGGCGTTACACCTTCGTATCTTCTCGCCTTCTAAGTTCTCGCATTCCCTATGCAGTCCATTCTTAACACAATGTTCTTCCCAGGTGCTTCACGGTTATGTGATGTTTTGCAAAAGGTCCATGTTGATTAACACATCACAGAAATCGAACTGCCATAATGACGCCGAGAAGCCGAGGATTCGAGTAAGTACTGTTTGCACTTCCGCGTTTCCAGCTATATATACTGTTTGGGAACTGACTTGACTTAACCATGTTCAGGAATCTGGTCTACCCGCGTCAAGAGCCTGTGAGAGCGTGAAGCGATATCTCTCTTTACAGCCCTGCCCCCATGTCAGGGACGGTATGGATGAATACCTGCTCTATTTTTCTTTCCATTTTCGACTTGAACGACTCTTTGGACCCGAGGCTACTCTCATTGCAAGAGCGATACGCGATCACTGTACCATCGCTGACTACGAAGACTCGCCAGGATCCCTGAAAGCGGTGCACCTGGCCCATAATGTGAACATCGGTTTCTTGCCGGAATTAATGTCTCTTCAACGTGATTTCATCTTGGTCGCATGTCGTATCACGTGGTGCGACTTTCCGATTATGTGCTCCCTCTTTCAACTTCATTTTCGCTAAAAAGGCGAGCCTGCTGTGCTATCTGAACTGCTTTTTGAATTCGGTTCTGCAATTGGTGAAAAAACTGAACTCTATCATTATCAGGCCTCAGGAGTCAGCTGCTATGTAAATTGGGTTGGTGAAACAAACTGACAGTTACGCATCTATATTTGTATACTTTCGCTGTCTTCGTCGTTTCCCTCCTCGGACGTTAGTTCTCATTTTTCGGAACAATGTGGGTATCACAGGGCCTTCAGATGCATCAATACGTGAAGCAGAAAACGGTCCCTCTCCCATTAAGACATAATGGACGGAGATCTGGAATCCTGATATTCCACTGGACACTGTCTGCATGTAAGTACTATCGGATTGGCGTCAGCAATAACATTTGGTAGGAAACCGACCCAGCTGTTCGATTACAACTCCCAAGAAATACCGAGGTATCGTGGAACTTGACATCACGAATGCTCAGGTATTCAGCACCCAGTTTCCGCTGTTTGCTTCAGACCCAACAAGATAAGGAGGCATTGCTTGATATCTCAACAGGCATATAAGGAGTGCTGGAATGAGCCCTCTTCTCACTCATTCCGTTTCAATATCTACTATAGTCAACATCCAAACGTTCACCTGCCATGAACATTCTCTAAGTCATACTCGCTAGCGGTACCGCCTGGTTGATATGACGTGTAGTACACAATTTCATTTGCTCTGCAGTGGACAATATTCCTGGACCAGCTTCTCCCTCTTTGATCAGAGGTATATCGCATCTTTATAGGTTTATACACCTTGCTAATGCATTTGACAGGTAATCTTGGGCAGTTGCTCAATCGACATAGCTGGGACTTCGTTGACAAGGTCGGAGAGAAGTACGGTAAGGTAGTCAGATTGACTGGTCTCTCTGGTGTGGGCACATGCAGTTATTGTTGTCGTCGAATGATTAGTCTTGTGAACAGTACAGAATGTTGCATGTGTTTGATCTCAAGGCATTACACCAGGTCATGATTAAAGAGGCTGGTGTTTACAATCTTCCATAGTCATTAAAGTAAGATCAAACTTATATACCATTGCAACCTCCCTGACTCTTCTGTAGTGGTATCAAGATGACCATGAGTCCTAGGTTACTTGCTGTTTTGAAAAATATTACACCTATTCTGCTACATCTCTCAATAGCTCGCAATTCAACATTATAGGTGATCACCATCGTCGACAGTGTGAAATGCTGAACCCCATCTTCTCTATCAAGCATATATGATTATTGACCCCACTGTTCTATGATGTCACTGAATTTGAACTAACCTCTATTAGTTGCATGGTGGAATTGGCGCACAAGTAGGAGACGGTCCAACCACTGTCAACATTCTTGATTGGTTCAGGTGAACTGCCCTTGAGCTTCTTGGCCAAGATGGCCTAGGGCATTCTCTTGATCTGTTAGATACACCTACTCCCAATCCCTGTGGCGACGCTCTCAAAGAATTCTTGTAAGTTCAACATCTTCCCTTGACTGGCGATGGACTCAGCGAGATCGACAGATGACTGGCCAATCCCCCAAACACTCAGTATCTCAGGATATGTTGCTGAATATCCCCATATTCATTCAACATCTCCAACTGTTTGCCACCAGTTTCAGACTAAGTGGTTTTCTGAATCCCTCATGCGCGCGGTGAGGGAATCAGGAAGATTGACTTGACGCATTTGTTACAGCACGTGCAAGTGAACTTGGAAATATTTTCAGGTTCAACAATGATGATAATGCAATATAACAGTCTGTCCTGTTGCACCGGTATGATCCTTGAGAATATAATTGTGTGTGTGGCTAACATCAATATCTGCAGACTCATAAGATATTGATCTGCTATTGTGTGAGCATCATTTTGAGTTGCCTCAGCATGTGGCCCTCACGATCTCATTTCTAGAGGTCACAATCACACATGTGGACACTAATGAAATCCATTATTTAGCAACTCACGTGTCGAGGAGGCCAAAACTTTGCCACACATACAAATATATAAATTCAGTCTTGCTCCAGCTTCATGTAAGTAAACCATTTCTCTTCAATATGACTCCATCTCAGAAACCATTCTCTGCCATCCACAGAGACATTGCAGGCTTTTTAACAAACTCAAACAAATGTATCTCTGCTGTTGAGTTACATGACACAGTGGCATTCAACATGTATGGAAGCATCATAGGTCCCATGCCTGCAGACCTCTTCATGAACAAATTCATAGATGTCGACCAAAATTTCAATGTCCATATTCCCCAAGATTTCTTTAAAACTGAGATTTTTTTGAATGTTGAAGCTGAAAAGAAGATGTATGAGTCTTTTGTAAGTTCTTCACCAGAGTGCAGTTTTTTTAATACTAATTGCTAACAATCTATAAAGGTCAAACTCATGAATAAGACTAAGAGCTTGTGCCCTGAGTTTACTTTTTATGTCACAGCACACAATACAGACTCTAAAATAAACTCAGATATGCATCCTAATATAGGCCTCTATAAAGGGAGGGGTTCATGAACAAACTTGACTTCTCTTTAGTCGATCTCATTGGTGAATTCAAGGTGTTAGAGACAGACAACAGATTCTGCACCAAATTCAAGACCAATCAATATGTGGAGAATGATACTGCCACAGCGAAGAAAATGAGAGGACAGATATGCTCATATACTGCCCTTCAGATGTTGCACCAGCATCGGCTTTTCATCTTTGCCTTCGGAATCTACGGTTCCTATGCTCGCATCTACTGTATGGACTATTCTAGTATTATTGTCACTGCACCCATCTGCTATATCGACAAACCACAAATCTTGGCAGAATTCTTCTGGCACTATACCTGACTTTCAGATGCTCAGTATAGATATGATCCAACAGTGGTACCAGTATTGCGAGCTGAACGCGCCTTATTCGAAGCCAAGGTCAAAGAATATCTCGCCCGTGTGAGAGATCAGAACCTATGCAAGTACCCTAGAATTGACAATATTGCAAGGGGTAACTATGTTACCTCAAAGATGCAAGTGACTGACCGCGATGGTCACACACACCCCTATATAGTGCAGAGGCCTCTGGCCCAGCTACCAATTCTGTCTCCCTGCAGTCATGCTACTTGAAGATACATCGCAGTTCGAGTTCCAGATCTCAAACTCAAATGTTTCAATGACTCGCAGAACACTGCTGAAAATGAAAAGGGGAAGCTGAAATGGTTAAAAGATTGTTGGCAAACTACTGACTATAAGCAGGAGGCCAACATCTTTCATGATCTCTAACAGGCTCATGTTCTATATTGTCTCATTGTCAGATGTGCTGGAGATATTATGGATGGAGATGGGGTCCAACAGACTATGAACCAGGATTAACTGGAGAACCTGGATGCTAAGAAATGGAAGTGACCCACCATGATCATCAGGACACTAATTCATCATTGTGTAGTTCAGAAACTTCTACATCCCCTCAAATCTGTCAAGAGTACTAAAGAGCTTGTACATCACATGATTTGGTCCAGAATTGGCAGAGATACTTGAGTTGCAAAGAGCACTACTCATTAAAAGGGTTTTATTGCGCACTATTCTACTAAATGAAAACTTGAAATTTGAGTACTTATTAGAGTTTTCTCTTAATTTAAATTAGTGTATAGACCTACCAAGGGATGCTCCAAATTGAATGAGAATAAGCCTTCTTTGATACAACCTCTTAATTCTTCTGCATTCTCTTCTATCACTTTGATATCTCTTTTTATAATATTCTCAGTTCTTCAAGCTTTCTTCTCAAATGGTTTCAAGAACTGTTAATAAGATTGATTTCAGAGGACTGAATGGAGTATAGAGAAATCTTAAACTTATAACTTTTTAGTCAGTTCTTAGCATTTTTTAGGATATTTGTTTTACTGAAAGTCAATACTCTTGAAATATTTCTATAATATCTCAGATACTCTCAAAGTTTATCATTGAGTACATATGTGTATAGATTGACATTGACAATGTTTTTATGATTTATTATATATCTCACTTTCATTTATTGTCTACACCCCTATGCACACTCTTTAATTTTAGCTATACTATGCTGAATATGCTAAACTCTATTATAAAATATCAGAAGTGAAGCCAAAATTACTAGAGATAGTTTCTTCATATATATAAGATCAGTATTAGTTATCTGAGATCAAAAGATTGAAAGTCAATATTAAAAAAGGAGATAAAGAATGTAAACAATGAGTTCTTACAAAGTATAGCTAAAATTGAAGAGTGTGCATAGAGGTGTAGACAATAAATGAAAGTGAGATATATAATAAATCATAAAAACATTGTCAATGTCAATCTATACACATATGTACTCAATGATAAACTTTGAGAGTATCTGAGATATTATAGAAATATTTCAAGAGTATTGACTTTCAGTAAAACAAATATCCTAAAAAATGCTAAGAACTGACTAAAAAGTTATAAGTTTAAGATTTCTCTATACTCCATTCAGTCCTCTGAAATCAATCTTATTAACAGTTCTTGAAACCATTTGAGAAGAAAGCTTGAAGAACTGAGAATATTATAAAAAGAGATATCAAAGTGATAGAAGAGAATGCAGAAGAATTAAGAGGTTGTATCAAAGAAGGCTTATTCTCATTCAATTTGGAGCATCCCTTGGTAGGTCTATACACTAATTTAAATTAAGAGAAAACTCTAATAAGTACTCAAATTTCAAGTTTTCATTTAGTAGAATAGTGCGCAATAAAACCCTTTTAATGAGTAGTGCTCTTTGCAACTCAAGTATCTCTGCCAATTCTGGACCAAATCATGTGACCCAGAGTGACAATTGGAGCCAAAATACTACTCTTTCAAACTATATAATGGCACTTTGATATTCATTCTCAGTGAGAAAATATTGCCCATGAAAGCAAAATTTGACAAACATTGAAAGAGTTTTGTGAGTCACTATATGTGCTTGCCAGGATGCCTCTGAAGGTAAGTTCTATTGGTCAGTTTAGTCAGGTCTGCACTAAATGACATGTAACTTAGCCCTCATTGAGGCATACAACAGATGCGAACACCTCCACTGAGATATTAGCAATAGAAATGTCATGCTAAATGAAGAATTTTCTGATGGCATGAAAGAGATAGGTATCCTCAATGATTGAGATCACAGCAGACTGGTAAATGCAACCTCTCCTGCCTTCAATTGTCATACAGTGAGTTTCTGTCACACAGCATCTATGGTCATTCTAAACACTTACTTTTCTGTTTACTGTGTAGGATACTTGACAGTTCATGTCAATACAGTTGCTAATGGAGACAGGGAAGTCACATGATATTCTGGATGACATTGAATCTATTCTCTAGGTCCTACTTTTTATCACAGTATACTACTTCGCTCATCAGGGTGACTTCAATATAGATATTTTTGATCACTACAGAGAGCTGCCATGTGAACCAATAGGGATGAAATCTGTTGGGAATAAGATGAAGGTGGCCTGGCTCAATGCCCGAGATGTCACTTTTGACTATTCCATGCTCTATAAGATCATCACGGACCTGAGTGATTTCTATTTACAATATCACAATCTTATGGAGGCTGCCAAGAGAGCTAAAGATCCAAAGCTAATTCAAGATCCCAAGCTCGCCCAAGATTCTATACAATCTCTAGCGACATTTGAGAATGAACTCAAACAAAACTTGCGCCAACTGCTCATGCATTTTGATCAGGTTTTGAATGGCCCCACCTCTGACTGGAGCAATAGGGAGTCAGTTGAGGATCTTTATTCTAAGCCTTCTGCTAGAGAGGTTGACCAAAATCTAGCACGTAATCAGTAAATTCAGACCAAACTGGGTGCGTGGCCTGAAAGCAGTTTCCAATCAGATAAAGAGTCTCAGTCTGAGGAGGTGAACGATGCAGACCAAAAGGAGACACCTGAACTGATGACTTTATGCAGAGGCAGAAGTAGCACTGCCAAAGGTAAAATGAAGGAAACTCCCAAGTCAACCCAGATGCCCTCAGCCACACTTGTGTCCTCTGCTATCTCGAACTCTTCCTGAGGCAGGAAAAGATCAAAGTGCGACATCAAGGTTAAGGATGAAGATAATAGTGCAGGTCTATCTCATACAGCTCTCGCTGATATCGCAGAGAAGGAACATGACAATAAGAAAGATACCGTTGAACTCCGATGGAGTAGTCACCTCACTATGAAGGGGGTAGCACAGCGAGTCACGAAGAAGGCAAGAAGGTTTTTCTATTAATGAGTTATACTGTGGTATGGACATCTACTATCTCATTAAGGACACTCTCACATACAATAGAACTGACAATTTTTAATCTATACAAAGAACCAGATTTGAATCCAGTTATTATATAAAGGCTGTTTGCTCAGATACAAGGATCCAAAAGACTGATAGGGGATATCTAGCTATTCTATATATGTCACATCCCTATTCATGACTTCCTTGTTGTTTCGATCTCTGTCCCCTCTCTAAGCCCCTTTTCAAAGCCTTACTTCAGGCCTTGATACACTCAGCACCATATCAAAATGTGCGCATCTTTTACCTTCGAGGGTTCACCCTCCTTACCAACAGAAGAGGTCAAAATTGCCAGAAACAAGAAGTTCTACTTCGAACATGTCATCTTTCACATAAACCAATAACAGTCATACATCAGGCTCATAATATGCTCAATAATCTTGATAAACTTATCAGGTCGAGGGGATATTATTCAGAGTCAATCGTCAGAATTTTGAAGTCTCAGAGATATTCAGCTCCATGCCAATCTGAAAAGCACTCTTTCCTGTATAGCAATGGCCATTCTATATAGCGAGTGTGAAGCTACAGAGTGCTATATAGTGCTGTATAGCTACTGGCTGAATTATGCAAGAATAAACCATTCTGCTTAAACTTACTGCTCTACCAAATCTGGAAATGCATATGTTGTCATCGTTCATCACATTGCGAGTGCCAGCTATGGTTGTCTATGTGTCCTATGACTGCTACGACTGCTACAATATTCTATGCCTCCATCACTCCCTCTCTTGCAGCATACCTCAACTCTGTCACTCGAAGCCATGTAACTACTTTCCCTCTTGCCAACTAGGTCAAGCATAGGTCAATACAGATACCGTCATCCTGTCATCAAGCCTCCCCATGAGCACTGTCTATTGGTTCTTCTACTATAGGCCTATCTTTTCTCAATGTATCAGCAAGGAGGGATGTCATGAATAATATCGGAAGGAGAAGTTTGGACTTCTGAGTCCTCTCGAACATTTTGACACCCTGGCTGTGCATTGCATGACAGTATGGAGACCCATTATTCACCAAGGACTCCTTATACTAGCAAACTTTCTGAGATGGCTCGTAGTCCTACTGACTAGTCAGATTCAAATTCAAATCCAACTGAGGGCTCATCACATCTAAATTTGTCAAATTTTGATGAAGTCACTGCTGACACTTTATTATTGTCCCTAATCCAGATGATGACATCCCGAACCACCATTCGCAGAATCGGGGCTGACATGGATTGGTTCATTATGAGCATTGGAGACATGCTCCTCTGGAGTATAGCAGAGACTGCCCTCAGTGACCCGCTTCCTGACCTCCTTCGCACTCACCTATAAACCTCACTCTTCACGGAACCTGCGAGGATTGACTCTTCAACTGATGGCAGTGTCCATGGTCCAATTCATTACTTTTGCATGCCTGAATATGCTTCTCATTTGGATGCCTTGATGAATGTTCTACTAGTTTTTGCTCATGCAGAAGTCATGCCTAGCGACATCCAGTTGACAAATATCCTGGCTTACATTCTCGGGATCTTGCCCATCTCTCTCAGCCATTTCTAATATTTGCTATGTATATGGCATACTCAAGCAAATGAGTGTCACAGCTCTTTCTTCACATGGGCCTTCTTCGAGCGGCAGCTTATCTCTCATGGAGAAAAACCCCACATTCGCAACTGGATAGTGCAATATCCTTATTTGCATTTGCTAACATATTTACTAATTGTATCACCCACTATATCATCAATATATATACTATTATTAGCACTCATAAGCATGATTTTCAAGGGGGAAAACAAATAAAACATATCAACAATATCTCAGAAAATATACTAATCTGGGCAAGGTTTCAATGCCTGACTAGTCTGATACAAAGAAGCTCGTGATGGTTTTCCTGGCACTCATAGCGACGCATAGCAGCTGTAATGACAACTATATAGTTCAACTGGTTCTACAGAGAGCTATATAGAGGGAGGTGCACTTTGGACCTATACGTGCTACTAGCCCTATATAGCACTATACTGTAGGTTTTTGACCATTCCGGGAGTCACGCATCACAGGCATCCCATTCTGCCCATATTTTGACCCAGGTCACAGGTCACAGAGGCCATTTTGCTGGCACTAAATGGCCTCAGATGAGACAATCAGTGTTGTCACTGACGCCTATCAGACACCGTCAGTCGGCCTTTGACTGTCTCTCCATCGAAACTGTCAGTAGGTGTCAGACGACTCTCAGTGAAAATCACAAATATGCACAAACAAGAATTTAAGTATATAATAAGTACATAAGAAATGATTATACACGAATGCACGCTTTACACCATGCATTGTTCTTCAAGTTGTTATGGCTACTTTGAGCCATCTGAGTAGAAAAGATCCCATCAAGGGCCCCTTAGGGACATCTCAGCAAGGAGGTTTTAGTACCAATTGTCATGCCGGTGTTTACTGCCAAGCTACCATAGAGATATGTTGTACAGAATAAATGGATGAATCTATTTGTAATTTTTTAATCAAATTCTGCTAGCGGCTGAGCAAACTCTCATCAGATGATTGGAACTGACCCCGTCTGACACTGACACCTCACTGACACTGACTGACACCCTCAGTCCTAAGTTGACAACACTGGAGACAATTACCTCAAATTACCTAAATATGGCAATTTTTTGGGCGCTTCGCGCCAATGTCACACCAAATCAAGGCCTCCACCGCATGCCCAGAGTAGTGTCCATGGTCACACATCACAACCTGCCCCGAAGTGGTCGAAAACCTACAGTATAGCCCTTCGACAACTTCCAGATGTGTTCATTTTACCTCAAGTCGAAAATGCACATACAGAAGGCTTGGATGATGAATACCCTATTTACTTAGAGGGTATCCAAAGCAATGAATTCCAAATCTTCTTAGAGTACATGTACAGCATGTAAGAAAACCTGCTCTGTTCTGCGTCAACTTCAAACTAATCCTACCAACATCCACAGATACTTACGTCCAGATGGGCCACATGCTTTTTCCAGTACGGAATCAACAATTGCATTATGCCTTGCCACCATGTGGTCTTTCCAAAGGATCAGAGATTGGGCCATCCGGGATCTTTCATGCACTCTGCAAGAGAACCCTATCGAACGGGTTCGACTCTCATGACGGTACAACATCGACGATTGGCTCGTACCTGCTCTGAACCAAATCTGTCAGAGACGAGGACCTATGACTGCAGCGGACATAGGTGTCCTAGAAGTAGAGGATGTCTTCAAATTGGTGAACGTGCGCGATCGTTACTATAGGGAACATATCCCGGTTGGACCTTATAGGAAGCGCCATCCTACCACTGGACAGATCCTTCACGAAAGTGACCCATCCCATGCCGACTTCTCCCAGCTCGTTCGAGAGGTCTTTGGGATTCATCCTCCTATATGAGATCCTATGACCGAAAGAAAGAAGGCATCTGGTTATCGCCGCTTGCAAGAGGAAGAGGCTTGGACTTTGGGCTACCGTTGATACATAAATTATTAGCAACACTTTAAATCGTGGTCGCCCTGCTGAATTCTGCGGCCAATTTCGTCTCATTTTGGAAACTGATTATAGGGCGTAATGAAGTACTTAGCTTACCTGGGATCCATTTATCTATGAATAGGGCGGATGGTCAAATCATCGTCATTGAGATCATATGTCGTAACCACAAGAAAGAGTTAAATTACTGTCCTTAATGCCAGGAAGGTTAGGCAGTCCTATCAGACGAAATGTCGAATCGACAACCCCTTCATACCTTGACGCCTCGGTCTTAGATGATTTCTAGATGAACCAGTCCGCTCGGCAGAAACGACACACCTTCCCTAACACTTTCGACAAACATATTCATATAGTGAACCTGTGAGCTTGTAGGAGATGTATTTTTTGGAAAGTCCGGATGGAAACGGAGGTTGACGCGTTTCAATGTTGAACGGAACCTGGAGAGGCTTCGGACTAGGATGTCGTCTCTAAATTGGAGCCGGCGGAGCGACAATGAATGTGTCCGCACGTGGAAATCAAATGTGAGCTCCTTTATGGTGGCAGGAATGGTGGTGAGGATAGGAAGCGTCTTGGACCACATCCACTCTATCTCCATATGAGAGAAAGTCAATGTAAGAGAATCCAGATGTGTGCAACAATAGAGACAGACATCGTCCCAAGAATACCGTACTATAATAAACAATCACGTTAGCTAATTTGTGTAGACATAGAACAAAGAATGCTCACACTGAGTAGCAACGAACTCGAGGTGTCTTAATGACGAAGAAGCATTCGCAATCAAATTCGCACATATTTTAGTGTTGAGCGATCCGTCGTCAGTATCTATTTTGAGATATTCCAGGGTTTGATTATAGGATATAACGCGGCTCAGGATTGCGGTACAAGCGTCGTTGTTACGGACAGAGGTAAGGCGAGTGATACAGGCAGGAATCCGTTGATATCGGTCTTCACGAAGGTTAGGGAGCGTGGCAGACTTGGGTACACGTTCGGGCGGCAAGCGAGTCGAAAGAACGATCAAATCCTTCGGACGGCACATGAAGAGAAATTCGGCCATAGGGAGATCGTTCGTGAAGCGGACACCGCGCAGTGTAAGGCGCGGCAGACAGGACGGCCGAGCAGTTTCATACGACGGTAGCGTCTGATTTTTCCTATCCAGAGAACCTAGCTTACAGTAAGAAAGCTCGAGATGTTGGAGTGAAGGGAGATGTCTGAGCAAAATTTGGATCTCAGGGACCGATAACCCATAAGAGATAACCACATCGGCTTGCACATGCACCTCTTGAACGTACGGAGTGACGGAGGATGATCTTAGGTAGATCATGACGTCCTTGTTTATGACCTTTTTATGCTAACCAACTTTCAGGACACGGAAGAGGTGGTACCGACAACGCCCGAGAAGTAAAGAAGACGCGAGACTGCACTGTTTGAGAGTTCTGGACTCGTGGTACAAATAGTCGATGATTTGATCCAAAAGTTCCTGAGGCAGAATGGCCGACATGATGGTATGAACAAGAGGGTGAATAGCCGCCCACTGTCTGTGGCCATTTAAACTTCGGCCTGCGTCGGCAATTTGTAGTTGCTGGCTTTGTCTATTCAACTGATAACATACTTTTATGTTTTCTTCACAAAAGGATGGTACCTTCAACACTTCAAGTCGCCTTCTAGAGATAGTCAGACTTCCATTCGTTGAGTCGAGAGATAACTTACATATAGTCATTGCCGGCATTCGGGAGGATGAAAGTTTGATATACTTGTCGCCTCAGTTCTTTTCCAAGGCTCTATGACACGTCTCCCATACCTGTTTACATTCATCGCTTGGGACACCTCAATATACTCCGGAATTCGGAGGTCCTGGATGTCTGGAAACAATGATAATGATAGCACCTCGGAACCCGTTGAATCTCAAGAGGCCTTTATAATGTGTAAATGGTCGAAGACGTTCCATCGAATAGACCCAGCGTGAGACGCCAACAGTCTTCGTCCACGCTTGTGGCGACGAGGACGGATCTTGTGCAGCGATATCGATACCTGTGAAATTAACGTTCGTATTCACAGCGAGATCTACCTCAGCGGCTTAGCGAGGACATCAAGATTACGCGGGTAGCAATCAGATGAACATCATTTCGAGTTTGTGAAACTGGAATAGGAGAAATAAGCTCGCAACGTGGCATACGTTAGCAGGGACAGCCTTTGAAGATATATCCAAGAAAGCACGGTCTGTGACCCTCAACGCGTTCATAGGCTCGCGATGCAGTTCTCAAATCAGGCCGAGCTTATTGAGAAAGGGACGCCCCTGAAGGATCAAAGTGTGAGGCGACTCGTGAGTGATCAGAGCTAGCAAATTTTTCTGTAGGGCACGTTTATTCCGCGTGGATATCCAACTGAGATACGCACATGTTGTGTGAGGCAATCTAGCGAGAACACGTCACCGCCAAAGCCTCCTGCAGAAAGGGGCGTTCCAGAACACCTGACAGAGTAGATAGCGGCAACATTGGGGGTGAAGAGCTGGGTGTCTAAAAGACGTCGTCTTGAGCTAGTCGAGGAACATGCGTGGCGGCACTATGCCAGGGGCGAACGGGCGCTAGACTTGTGGGTGCGATGTACAAACAGCGCTTATTGACCGAGCATTACTTGTTTTGGAAGTACCGACGATCATCCCGCCGCTCATGTAAGTTGGAGCGGAAGAATCGAAAAACGAGATCCGAGTGGCGGCAGACTAGGCTAGCAGCAACTCCGACCCCTGTAGACGGAAACGGTCTCGATAAGTGTGCCACGCACGACAATGTGTTTTCCTAATCAGTAATCTATCGGATTTTATAAACCCTCTCTCTCATATGAACACCCGCTACTCCTCCTTTATCCCGCACAATGGCCAACATGGAGCGCAAGTCAAAGTCTGGTGACAACTGGACCTACGACGATCTACTTTCCTATAATATCAGGCTCGAGTACCAGGACTTTTCTGCATTCTTCGAAGCCACCGAACTCCCCGAGCCCAACCTTGTCGATCCAGAAATCCTCACGGCCGCGGATGCTTGGAAGACAACCACAAATGATGCCTACGCCGTCCTTCACATGATGCGTTTATCACATAAATCTACGACGACAGAAAACGATCCTGCCACGACAGACTTCGCTTTCTTGCTCCTCCGCAGTTTGGGATATACGAAGAGGGACAGACTGGTGAGGACTAGACAGCCTTATGGGTTAATCGTCGCCGGAGAGAATAAGATTGGAAATAGCGACCTAACCATCGTTGATGAGAAGAATAATGTCATGTTAGTCTTCCGGGAGGACAAACGTTACAGAGATGTCCCCTCCGACATCCAGCTCATCGCTGAAGGTATCGCCGCCTTAGCCACTCGTAATCTGAGACGAAGGCCCTTTGGCTTACCGCTGATAGCGAATAAAATCATTCCGGGCATACTCATGCGAGGATCTTTCCCGATCTTTTACAAGATCGCCGCGACTTCGACGCTGACGGAGGCGATCAAGAGAGGAGACTACCCAGGAAAGGAGGCTGTCGTCTACGTACACATTCCTGTCATGCCCAGACCTGAGAAGAGAGCTGACGAGGGCATGATTCCACTTGACAATCGCAAGATTATCTTGTCCTACTTCGAAGCGTTCAGGAAGTTCGTCTGACCACTGTGCTGTGCTGTGAGTCCGAGTCAGTCACTTACATCACACCTCTCCATACTTACCTTTCTTTTTGGAAGCAGGTTATGCTCTAAGTCACCGGCATTCTCATATCCTCCATGTAGTTTCCATTTCCCCTCAGATTTCAATTCTTCAACCTCAAACGCCGACACTGCCGAATTCGAAGATGGATCCCTGCATCGATCATTTCAGGGTCCGCTCATCGCCATTGAGCACCATCCACCACCCACTGGTGAACCCTCTCTTGTCTGATAGGGTTACCTCCCTTATCTCAATCCAGTGTCCTTTCCAGTCCCCCCTCGCACTCACTCGACATATATGATGCTTCTTGTACATACTACCTTACCAAACTGTTTCAGCAACTTTCCTTTCATCATGGCTCCTATCCCTTTCTTTCGGCGAAGAATGTATGAAAGACAATGCCGCGTTGTCGAATGACTACTAATGAGATTGCCAGGTTATTTGCTTATCGTTTACATTTCTGTACGACCATCGTGTAAGTACTTACCTTTCAATGCGTCCATCTCCTTCCATCAGAATTGTCTTTAACATTTTCCCCGTGTCGTTACTCTGAAATAAACTTATTTTTGTCCAAGACGGGAGACAGAAGGGATGATGAGGGCAAACCTACTGATCGGGAGGTGATCGATTATCGAGCGCTATTTTGGACTTGGTTTTTTTGTTTTGATCTTCGTACGTGAGACACCAGTGTTGATTCCCGGTGTTGACGCAGGAGTTGCTGGAAGAGATCATTAAAATTGACCTTAAACCCGCTACACAGCGACGTCAGCAATCTCACACAATGCTCTCGCCTCCTCTCCGCCATCGTACCCGTCTCCATGTGGCTCTTCCGTATCTTGCGCATTCGCCACAAATCAAGATTGCGTATTCTTGAACCTTTCCTCGCTTCATCCCCAGTGTCGTATTATTTACATCAAAGAACACCGTTGTCGAAGGGCCTAATATCACTCCCAGTTGCATCTTTCAAGTATCGATCCTTCAGATACGTAGATTTTTCACTCATCTTCTATCACTTCAATGTCTCATTCGTCACGGTCTGCTACACAGGTACTCCATCCCTACACAATGCATGAATGCCATATACACAATGTCTACACCGGTTTCAGTTTTACCTTTCCTTTGCAAGGCTGATCGATCATGAGCATCATCCTTTGTCAATTCATGGATGTCCTTAGTTGAACGGACCGCTTTTGTCACAGTCCTCCTCAGATACCTGAATCCAGTGTCAGGAAACAAAGAAACGAGTCTGTGAGACAGGTTGGCCTTCTTTTTCCTACCGATGATCGTCTTTGCTATGATAGCGGCAAGGCAGAAATTCGACTCTCCGTGCACATACAGTGTTGAACTGAACAACGCCAACACGCTCACGCATTCATCTGTATAATGATACTCTACAAATCTCTATCCAACGTAAACGACTGTAGTGTAGTAATTGTCTCGATGACCAGATCAATATGGCCACATCCAACGCATTCGCGGCTTTCATGGACAACAGAACTAAATGAGATTCGTTCTTAGACGCTATATGTTCAAAGCAGCTCCACCGACATCAGAAGTTGTGGATTCGTTGAATCCTTCCCAATTGTGGGATACCTGACAGCAGCAAGGTTCCAATGTACATCCTTAGCCACCTTCGATGGGGAGAAACGGAACGACTCGAGAAGGGTCGAAAGCACGACCTCTAAAGAATTGCAAGAGTGTAAGCGAAGCACGAAGATCAAAGAGCGACCGGGACTTGCTCATTTCCAACTGAGAAAACTTAAACCCGCTAAAGACAGAATAAACGTCAGTACTTGATACAGGGTTGAATAGACTCGATGAACTCACAGGCAGCTCCGTCCTCCGCCAAGGAAAGTCATTCTGTCATTTCAAGGATGAGACTAAGTCACTGTGCGAGAGATAATGGACCCACTGGTTTGAGTAAACGCCTGGGATGTGAGCTTCAGTGACAGTCTTGGGAAGGGGCTCAAGCCAACGCTCCGGTTTCCACTCCCTGACATCATCACCCCAGATTTCTCTGTTTAGGTTAGAAGCTCGAATACCGATGACGACAGATGTATCTTTCGGAATGGGTATTTCCTGTATGGGCTGACCGTCGACACCATGAATCGGTTGTGACAACGGCATAACGACATCTTTCTTAGTCCTGGCGCGACTCGTTGTTTAGTACATGAGAGCAGATTCTAGGCAATGTTACGTACTCTCGAGATACGAATGTGGACGGGGGATACCTATGGGAAAACCTGTTAGAACAGACAAACAGACGACGAGGCATGTAGACCTCACAATCGTAGAGTCTCCCGGCAAACAGCATCCATGTATGGCAAAGCAATGAGTTTATCATACGATATATCTCCGTCTGCTTCGTCACGTGCTTGGAGGATCTCAGTTCGTAGTTTCTCTTGGGCTTCGGGATGTGTTGCAAGGGTCTGCATAATCTGAGCGAGCGTATTTGAAGTTGTATCGGTTGCTGCGAGGACTAGGACACTATACGAAGCTTAGCAGATAGACAGTGATTAGGAGGATACAACTTAACTTACGACATTTGAGCCAGGAGTTCCTCTTCAGGCATGCGTTCTTCCTCGGACGCCTCCATATTGGCACGTACTACGTACGTGTTCAATGCAGTCAACCAGAATAAGAACAGGAACAACATACGCAAGACACTGATAACGTCCTTCCCTTCACCGACTTGCTTAATGACCACTTCGTCGCCAGCTCGAAGCGCATCCTTCTTGAGCTGAAGGACAGATGTCGCATTTTGATACATGGTATCGGAAAGCTGTTTCATATACTGGACACGTTTGATGGGGAGAGAATCCACCATCAAACGAAGAATGTACTTGGGGAACAACGCTGAAAGTAGGGGTTGGAACTTATACCACACCAGGCGCAGCACGGAAATATTGAACAGAGCCGGCCTGGTGTCATATCGTCATAGATGAAGTTCCCGCTAGAATCAAGCGAAACTCACAAGAATTCTTTCATCGCGGCGGCGTAGTCGTCATGTCGATCCTCCAGCAGAGGATCGAAGGAGTAACCGAGGCCACCTTGACCAATCAACTCGAGCGCGGTACGATGCATCCAACGAAGAACGTCTACATCTCCATCTCTGTTGTCCAATTCTTTCTTCAAACCACCTCTTAGCTGCGAAAGAGGAGATTAAGTATTAATTGGAGATGATAGCGTTCCGTACAAACATTATGAGCAACCCGATAAAATATTGGTGTCATCCGTCTCATGTGATTGATAGAAAAGACCGGGTTGAGCGTTTTGCGCTGCCGACGATGATGTTCACCTGCACGGTTAAAACAATTGTAGCTTGTGTCTTGGAGATGATAGTAAGTAGGACTCACCAAATGTCGAAAACAGCCCGGGCCCAATGGTAGCATGAATAGACCTTACTGAATTTCAACCACAGAAAACCACTACGAAGGGTGGATATACTGACGTCCCAGTAAAGCCAGATTGCTCATATATAAATTGGTCCTTGACGACAATGTGATGCAATGCCTTGGGATCGAATACGAATAACATCTTGCGCTATAGGTCCCATTAGAAGGTTAGGCTACAGCCCATAAACAGTAGAACTGACCCCTAGAGGCCCCATTAGCTTGACAACAGGACCATACTTCTCACCAATCTCGTCTTGGAAGTCCCAACCGTGACGATCAAACAAACGATCGACATTTCCTGCACGATAATCCTCATTAGTGGCAACTCGTCATCACGATGTTGACATACCTTTCAGGAATGAACTATTTGTGGGACCGGGGATGTTATCCAAAGGAGAACGAGAGAACAAATGACCAACAATCTTCCATGTGATCCACGAGACTATGACGGCCAGGACACCCTTCGAAAGTGTACCGTCCAACACTTCCAGAACCATTGGAAGATAGATGGCAATAGCTAGATGTAGAAAAGCCGTTGAAAGCAAGAACACATCTATACTAGGTTCGAGAATACACATATATATACATACGCGGGAGTTTGCCTGTGGTTCGCTTCACAACGTTTGTACCGAGTCGCACGGACAAATGAAATCGAGGCTAGATAAAGAAAGTCATTGACATACCGCGATGACGCAGTAGCCTAACGGACATACAGCACATCAACAATTGGGTTGGCTTGTTGTCCTCATGATTAGCCTCACGACTGTCTTTTCGCACAGCAGGTATCCAACGCTTTCTAAAAGGACAGGCAACGACAACTCGTTAGTAATGCTTCAAGCCATAACAGAGGATCCACGGTGAGATGCGTCTGGCAAAGCTTGACAACATAAGCAGAGTGGGAGGACGTAAAATGTACTGACCAAATGCGCCATCTGCGATGATTGCTTCTTATGATTACCATAGGTGACTCCGCCTTAAAATAGATTCCTGCTAGCGCTTGCACCTTCTGATACTGATAATGCAAAGGCGTCAGATGACCTATTCGCTGACGATGCATATTCCTTACCCCCGGCAGCAAGCGTAATTCGCGGTTGGAATAAAACTGAAACGGTACAATGTAGGTCAAACCCCTCTTCAACTGCAGAATTATCCGTGACAGAGAGAAATGCGGAAGCACTATAACACCGCACCTGCTGCCGAACTCTCCATAATATAATGCGTCTCACGTACTTCAAGAGGCTGGATGAACTTAGGACTCGGCCTGTGTAAGACAACCACGAGCATGACCTATGCCATCAACGAAGGTGCTGTGAGTTCTGAAAACCCCGTCCGATTGGCATGAGGATGCTATGTCACGGTTCAGGTCAAGTATCCGTGAACATCGTAGGATGCGTCGCAAGCGTGATGAAAGGATTGTTGACATAAGCCTGTTCTTCCAAATCGGAAGAGGATGCCGCCTATGAGAAATGTGCCAGAAGATGAAACCATCAGGCAACAGGCTAACGTCGGCAGGTCTGAAAGGACATGAAATAAATTAGGCACGTTATGACTGAATGACATAGGAGCTCCATAGTCATACGTTGAAGTATATCTTTGCAAGGGGGTTGGCTGCGTTGGAGGAAGAATTACCGGTTTTCGAACATTCTGCCACTCCTATGGTCCACAAAATATAGTCGCCTAAGGTTGGCGCGTAATACCACGGCCTTTGGTGTCCCTTGAGCTTGAGAGCTTGAGGCTTTGGATAAGAATAAAGCATCTAAGCCTCGAGGTCAGCCGAGTCCGAGTCCGTGACTATGGTAAATACCTTAAAGTCAGATAGTACGGTACAGAAAAAAGAAGGTATAGATAGTATCTTGAAGTTCGACCTCGGTAGAAAACAAGATCTTTGCCATATGTCCGCCGGTGCGAATTGTAAACGTTGATTACAACGGGACGCCTAGAGATGCGAAAAGTCACACGCGCGTGGTCGCGAACTAAGAAATATGCCGGGCGGGTTCATTTCCACGTGCATTTACTACATCTTGTATGTTCCTATGAAGTTTAAACATTTGTCTTCTGGCATAAGTACAATGCCCTACCCTTGATATTGCCTGACTCACAATCTCATAGAGCCCCATAGTCCAACGATACAAGCGCAGAACCCCTTCTGGCCGATACTGCACAGTTCCTCATCGGATGCTCCCAGAACCTCCTCCGTAAGCCGAATCGAGCCACTCTCTCAAACGTCCACGTCGAGTCTCCATTAGATCTCCATGAACATCCTTGGCAATTTCTCCCATACCCTCCAGGAGTTGAACAAATTCGTCACGACCAAGCATTACATACGCGTCCTCGTGTAGACGGTGTGGACACCTGGAAAGGAGAATAACGACAGCGTCGTCCACGAAGCTCGTTTTCCTTGACTGGACCTGTGACATGCCTTCAACGCTCTTTCCCATGGCAGTGAGCTGGGGCTGAATGAATGCAGCTATCCATTGCGATATGAGCCACCAAGACTCCCCGTCTAAAGCAGAAAGGTCGAGTGCACTGCGGAGATTACTGAGTGGAACATTGTCTTGGTTAAGCTGGTAACGGATGGTTCGTAGAATGAGACAAATTATGGTGGGACTGCTTGTAAATGAATTTTCTTTCATGACTTCATCAATTACAATCGCCAAGGTCTGGACGAGCGACATGTGGTGAACAGCAGAAGCTTTCTCCGCGAACCTCAAAAGAACTCGATCGCCCTGAAGCTTCATGTAAGGGGAATGGTTGGGCATATCCAAAAGAGTACGAGTGTAGTTGAACATGTTGTCCTTCGAAAGACCCAGGAGTGCATCATCAAAGCACGGACAATTGAGTGTCCTGTTGAAATCGAGATCCGACTCAGAGTAGTCCGGATCCGAATCACTGGCGAACTTGGCGAACTTGGTAGCGAACTCAGTAAAATGGGACTCAAAACATTTGCTAAGAACTAGAGAGAGTGGAGGCTGAGGTAGGTCCGGGAAGTGCGGAAGAAGTTTACCAATGATACCTGAGCCTTGGAACCAAGATAGCCAATCGTTACCGTCACTGCTGATGGATGAGTGCACCGTCCGAATATTCGAATTGAGCACTGTGTTGAGGCCATCAACGATTCCAGCGAGACAAGCCTTGCATGTTTGTTCCCAATGCAGTAAGGGGCCAAGGCCTTCGAGCACACTCGACGTTCTCCCCGACAGATGACACCGTACCATCTGCAGCACCGCAACTTGCCTAATCGAGGCCTCGATCTCAGTTATCAGAAGATGAGAATCTGTATCCTCAACTCCGTGGAACGTCTTGACGAGCGTCTGACTTAGAGATTGAGCACACCTCTCGAGGAGGTACCTCAGGACGTTCAATACAACCGGATGTGAAACGAAGTTGACCCTGTCCAGGGGAAGGGATCTCGTACGCTTCGCGATATGCACCCGCCGATCTGCCCACTGATGGTATGAATCCCAGGCATCCGCTCGTACATGTCCACATCGAGAAACAGCCCAGCTGCCTACTCCTAGTCCAAGCGATTCCGTGTATTGACGTGGCAGTGACAGTGAGTCAGAGACAGAGATTAAGAAATTTGGATCCGTGAATTCGGTACCATGGGGATGTTGAACATGAGTGTCAGGCAGGAGGATATTGAGAACGTCTCTCAACCACTGAGGATAGTCTGAGTTGAGCTGTCCTAGAGGAGCTATATGAGTATTAGCCCCGCGAACGAAACAGTCCGTGATGGCTGTTAGAGTGCATAAACGCGTCTCTATTGCTTCTAGCAGAGGGTAGAGACTTTCAACGATTGAGATATCGCCAGACTGAAGGTGTCGCTCGGCAGCAAGGAAGACAATCCTATGTAGAAATGCCTCGTCGCACCAAGATTGGGGATGACGAAGTAGGAATGCTTTGAGTTCCTCATTCGTTATAAAGTTAGCTAGTTTCGCCAGGAGGCAGACTTGGATCTTCTCAGCTCGCATGCGGAGGAATGGACGTTGAGACGAATTTATACTTTGTTCCAGAATGTGAAGTCGTTGCACATTGTCGTGTACAGAACCAGAAAGCGAATCCCAGAGTCTGTTCACGACATGACTGAGAAAATATGCATCGTCATCCTCATTACCAATTATACCCCCCGCAAGCACTTTCATTACATCGCCAGTGTCGGTTTCAAGATACCTTGCAATGATGGTATTCGCAGGGATAGAAAGTGGGTGAGCCGTATTCGAGAAGAGAATCAAGATGGCATCAGACATCCACATTTTCCAACGTGGTGGTGCGTGGCCATCGTCGCTCCCGGACACCGGGACACCTGTTAGACAATTCACGAGAAGGTCCATAACAATGTTCCAAACGTCGACAGATATCGCATTGATGTCCAGTAAGCGTTTGGGTTTTTCGAGCGGACAATCCCTGTGAGCCAGAATTTGAATGACGAATGGAACAATCTGAGCGCCATCGTTGGTAATTGATTCAAGATGAAAGGATGGATCTTGCAGTGCTGCGCAGAGGAAGTTGTCATCCACGTATGCGGCATCGACTACGGAGAGAATGTAGAGGTCCTGCGTGTCACGATTAGCTACGTCCTCTTCTTCCTCGCGGCGCGCGCGGGCGGCATGACGGCGTCGAATAGAGTGAAGCATAAACCTTGTTTCAATGCCCATTCTGCGAAACCACCATTCGAGGAAGTTCAACGGTTTCATGATGGAGGGATAAAGGAACGCCTGAATGAGTCGTCTGACAGATTTCATGGTCCCTTTGAGAAATGTTGTCTTGTAAGGACACCGTGATGAGAAAGCTGGAGCCAATGTGGCTCCCAGAAGGAAAAACGCCCAAATTCCCACGAGGGGAACAGTTATCCTCTGGAGAACGGGATGTATGGTTGACGCAAAGAAGCATAAACCAACGAAGAAGAATCCCAAAGCAAGCTGGAGCAGCAGAGGCAACACCGCGACGATCTCAAAAACTTTCCACTTCGCGAGCCCGGGGAAACGAAAACACCTCACGCGAAGACGTGCTCGTGGGGAGATATAATCACTAGCGAGGAACTCGCGAAGCCATTGCTTTATGAGCATTCCATAAGAAGCAGCCATTAGACTGAGCATCAAGCTTCCGAACCAAGCTGCGTTAGTCGCAAGCGAAGGCCGTGATGGTTCAAATGGAGGTGGCGTTGGGAAGGGCGGTATAGTACTGGTGACGTTGTTTGTGCCGAGGGTGAAGCCGTTCAACTGTTCTGATATACGCTGTAGGATGAGAAGGGTGGCCTCCGCAGGGTCTTGGTTTAGACTCTTGTACGAATCAACCAGGAATGTTGTCGTCACTGCCGAAAATAGACCGGCCTACCAATGATTAAGGCGAGGTGGCGGCGGGGATGAGAAAACCTGGTTGGGCGAAGTAACACGCTACGTCACTCACAAAGACTAAGAGGGTATCGATATCTTCTTTACAATCCTTTATCTTCGCCTCGTCATTCCTCTCGACGAGGGTGGCTGTTGTGTGCCACCAGCTTGTCCCTGAATCGCCCAGCGGCTTTGCCTGGAATGGAACAATGTCAGCAGAGTTTAACTAATCCAGTCACCGAGCATACATAATTATTGACCATTATACGTTGGATGCAACCCTATCTGGATCGAAATTTGAGAGGGGTCTAGAGGGACAGTTCGTGCTTGAACACGGCGGGGGTGTCGCGCCAGAGATTGCATGAAGGCCTATATCTGCACTGCCTGTGAGAGACTAAGTTAATATCAACGTCGTCCCGCATCAGAACAAAATGACCTGATGACACAGTACCTACCTAGAAAACAGGACATTCACAGTAAAGCTAAGGCGTACTTATACCTATCTTCGGTCCGCGATCTGAATGAACTGATGGTCATTCTATTCGGAAATAAGCAACACGGCAAGCTTCCTGTGGTTGGTACAGATGCGATGCAGAGCGACAAACGTTTTGGCATCGTGCCTTACAGACTTTGATGGCTGCTTACGTCTCCGGACTCTGATTGGTCAGTTCAGCCTGCAGAGAGCTTGCGTACGTATTGCCGGCCGACCCTTGAGTTCGCATGATCGAAAACTGGTGGCCAGGATTCGGTACCACCGAACCAACACGGGGCGAAGAATATCATCGTAGACGAGCGACTTACATGGCTCAACGAGTGCCATGCGAAAATAGAAAACTCTGCAGATCTGAGTCAAAGACAGTCGATGCAGCGAATCCACCATGATGGTATGAAGGTAGCCTTGACGACGGATAAATGCAATTTGAATGTACTCCCCTTGGTCAATACCGGGTTTGTAGCATAGCTTAGACTACTTTGTATTGGGTATACAAATGTCGGATAAATACATCAAATCATGATTACTGTAACGATCGAGAAAGTTACAGAACAGGCTGCGCGTACCTGCCACGACCATCCATCTTACCCCAGAACAGTCTCATTTATTCGTATTCCGTTTCACTTCATAAATCCCTCCATCCCCACATTTCCCTGCGGACGACAATACATACGAAATGTCCGAGAAACTCGAACCGACATTGCAGAACATACTGGAGCAGAAGTCATTGAAATGGATCTTCTGCGGCAAGTTTCCATCCTCGCAGTCATTCCAGCGATCGCTGTAACTGATATTTCAGGCTGAATAGGTGGAAAGGGTGGTGTTGGTCAGTCACAATTGTCAGTCTTCCGTATGCGACGCCGAAATGAATATGGTATGATCGGTCAGGCAAGACGACCACTTCGTGTTCTCTGGCCATTCAATTAGCGATGTGTCGTGAATCTGTTCTTCTTATCGTACGTTTCGTTCATGTGCACGAGTTTATACTGCTCATCCTTGACGTGACGGTCTACAGTCAACCGATCCAGCACACAATCTTTCCGATGCGTTTGGCCAGAAGTTCTCGAAAGATGCAACGAAAGTGAATGGGTTCGATAACCTTTATGCCATGGAAATTGACCCCACGAGTGCGATACAAGAGATGGTCGAACAGTGTACGTCCGCTGAGTCTTTGCCATGTCTACTGTTTGTTGATGGCAAGCGCAGCCGATTCAAATGGGATGATGGGTAGTATGATGCAAGACCTTGCGTTCGCCATTCCTGGTGTGGACGAAGCGATGAGCTTTGCGGAAATCATGAAGTACGTCATTCAAAGCTGTCAAGATATTCCTTTGCTTATTGTGATCGTTAGGCACGTTAAATCGATGGAGTATTCCGTGATTGTATTCGACACTGCACCGACCGGTCATACCCTCCGTTTCCTCTCATTCCCTACCGTCCTTGAGAAGGCTCTCGGCAAGCTCAGTTCGCTAAGCGGACGCATAGGACCCATGTTGAACCAGGTACATTTATATCATTTGAAAGGTAACATTGGGCACAGCTAAATTCGCTACTTAGATGACAAGCTTAATGGGCGGCCAGGTGGATGCAACAGAAGATATGTTTGCCAAGCTTGAGTCGATGCGTGCAGTCATCACCGAGGTCAACACACAGTTCAAGGATCCTGTTCGTTCATTTCATCTTTCTATATATTGTGTTGTGCTAAATCGACTATGTCCTGTATACAGGAAAAGACGACTTTTGTTTGTGTCTGTATATCTGAGTTCCTCTCGCTGTATGAGACGGAACGCTTGATTCAAGAACTCACGACGTATGAAATCGACACGCACAACATCGTTGTTAACCAACTTTTGTTCCCCAAGAAGAGTACGTTGTTCCCATTCTAAATCCGGGTTTCTACTCTGAGCGAGACCCTGTCTTCAGGTTCGAATTGCGAACATTGTCGTGTTCGGCACAAGATGCAACAGAAGTATCTTAATGAAGCACACGAGCTTTACGACGAGTTCTTCCACATCGTGCAGCTGCCTCTTCTTACTGAAGAAGTCCGCGGGCCGCAGAAGCTGAAGGAGTTCAGTAAGATGCTTGTAGAGCCTTATATCCCGGACTTGGATTAGGCCATTTACAGTCCAGATAGTTCCAGGATATCATGGTTCACGGATTTTGGGTCTATATTGAGTGTGCGTATACTCGTGGAGGGTGTGTATAGTATGATGAACGGTCAAACATCATATGCAATTCTTGCGGGAAAATGATAAGTCACTGCTAAGGTAAGTCTGGATGCCGATGTTACCATCCTGTGACCTAGGCTCCTCCATTGTTGCGATGGCCGTATGTATAACAGTATATGCGCGTGCTGCGCTATCAACCTTCCACAGGAGTCTTGAGGTTCCACTTCGGATCTATCCTGCCGTCATAGGTGTCGTTTCGCGGACGCTACATCAACCTTCCGTAATGACAAGCTGACAGTCGGACGCTCGAGCATACTTCGCAAAGGCGATAAAATTGCGCTCGTTTTCGATGAAGAATAGAGAGTTAAACGTGGCCCAAATGGAAGCTCGAGCGGATCTATCAAAGTGTACAAATTTCCACAGAGCACAGGATACCCGTTGAACTTATTTTCAAAGAGGACGGACGTTAACGATGCATCACCAAATACGAAAGTCGAGTCGTTATATATTCAAAGATGAAATGGAGGTTCACACTTACTAACTCTTATGAACTCCGCGTGCAGGGATGTATGTACTGGTATTTCGATGGCCAGGATGTATGAATTGCCTTCCATCACGACATCCTGGCCAAGTTAAATGCATGTACCACGCCGCCAAGGCATGATTTGATTGGAGCTAAGTGTCTCCAACGGTAAACTAACGCTGACGGTTTTATAAAATAGCTCGAAATAGCACCGTTCTCATTGGTGTGCAGGGTCTGGTGCAACCAATAAGTATGTTCATAGTCGCTCATAATGGCGGAGAGAATGGCTGGAACAATGCAGATGACATTTTTAGAGAATTTGGCTGGTAATGCGACCAGGCTGCCTAGTCCGTATCAGCCCGCAATCTCGCATGGCATGTTGGCGAGCGTCATGTATGTCATTTGTGCTCCTGTCAGCCATGGTGCCTCTGACCTTCAGCTACTATAGGCCCTTCGCGCTCCGGATGCAACGTCGACACTGGGCCATGATAGTAAGACCGCATTGTCAGAACCACAAGCCAACCTTCCCTGCTTCGGCGCCGTTGTCCTTGGCCATGGCCAACATTCAGAACTGCATGTGTTCCTACGCACTGGCCCAGGTGATTTCCCTAAACATTTTGACGGATATATAACACGTCAAGGCTCGTACTTTGGGATTAGCGTGTACTACACACTTAGGAATAATGGGGCGAGCTGCTTCTATGACCTGCACAATTTCGCAAAAGCGAACGCACTCTTTCCTGAAACCCGCTTCCTACCTACTCCGTCCAAAAGCCTTGAAAACGCTCGTGGCATTCTCGGGCCATTTTGAAAAGTATGAATATGGCCGGCCTGTGAAGAAGAATACTGCACTGACATTTTTTTTTCAGCTTTCTCTCTCAGAGATTGGTCCAAACCCCTCCAGTGCACGAAGAAACGGCGTCCTTCTCGCTATTAGCTTGTTTTTCGTATTTCTTGGGGCCACAACATGTTGGAGCCAATGACGGGACTGTTCGCTGCCAACGCATATGCAAAACTTCTCGCAAAAAGAGCAATGCGCGGCCCGAGCCACTGAAGTCGATCCTCTTGCGTCAACACAACATGTTTCCTGAGATCGATGTTTGTACCTATCTTTGCGAAATGGCTGGCTTCATGGTTGCTCTGCTAGTGTTGTGCGTGAGTATGGACTTCATGCTTTACTCGCCTCCTACCGTATGCTATTTCGATAGGCCGAATGTGACCTTAGATTCGCTACCTTGCTCATGTCAGTTGCGACTTCGAGCATCTTGCTCCTGCCTAACCGTATATACGGTTTGTAGGGTGATTCCAAAGCCTTCTGGATGACAGTGCGTCGTATGTGAGAAATATAATCTAACTGTCGGTAGTGATGCACAATTCTTCCGATAATGTTAGGCAAAACACGTCAGTGAGACACTACTGACACTACACAGCACCACCTGCTGTCCCATCAGGTATGTTTTATACATTTGCAGTAATATCTATATCCTTACTAACCTCCGTGTCGCAGGTCAAGTTTCTTTGCGCTATTGGCCATATCGTTCAGTTCCGATAAGAGAACTGCTCGGGTCTTAGTATCCTCACGAGTATGGGTTTGGAGTCCGTTTGTTTACTATCTTGATGCAAGTGGTCCATAATCTGTAACACGTCCAAAATGTACGAACGCCGAGCAATCGGATATCAGATTCCCCCACATACTTACCATCCTCGTAGGAGCGCCCCATATACACTAAAATCAGAGGCATCGAGCTTAGCAACTCCTGATCATTTCTATCCAAAGTGCCTGCGTCGCTTTCCTCGTGAGGACCGGGCCTCACTGCGAATCTCTCATAGGGTCTACTTCAGTTATCCCGCCACTGTGTTTCCACTCGTAACTCGTATTGTGCTCACGACTTCACACGTCTTGCTACTGCTCCGACTTCGTTGGTTTGTTAAATCAAGTTCATCAACATTGCTCTCTTCATGAGGGCTATACCGCATCAAGAAATAAAGTCATATCCAATATACAGATGGTATAATACAGGTATTGGGACCTATTCAGCTCAATATACTTCAATAAGCGCATATACAATATAATGAACCAATCGCAAGGTCTATCACCACCGAAGGGCCAACAGCACATCCGGGAGAATGAGAGGATGACGCTTTCAAGATCGAGTACTGGGCAATTCAAGGTGATCTGATAAACTGGAGGATACCTCAGCAACCAACAAATACCCTGTACCGGTCATTCACTTACCTCGGCAGCCGTCGCATCGGATATGTTTGACCTGCCTCCTTCTTTCGAGGCCTCAGACTTGCTGATCAAGCTAATTCCTCGGCCTAGAGCAGTTGCATCGGACCAGAACTGTTTATTACCTGGCTCGTCTTCGAGACACGTTTTGCGGAGGTCCCGTAAGAACCTAAAAGTACGTTCGAGTTAGCAAGGGGTTTTCAAGGTAGGAAGAAAACAAGCTTACTCGTTCCAAGCGTCGATCTCATCTTCCTATATACAGAAAACAATCAGACTCGCCTGCTACACGCCGAACCGAATGACAAGTTCATACCTGAAGAGCGACCTTCCTCAATTCCTTCATACATCCCAGCATCTCCTCACTTCGTTTCCACGTGAAAGGTTTTTGCACAACACTCTTGATCACCCAAGCAAGGTCTTCCACCGCTTTCGAAACAAGGTCCCCACCCACGATGTTCTTCTTAAAGTCTGTTAGTGGGTACGCAAGGCCTATGATCCTTCCCGGTTCTCTGCCGAGGTCCGGTTCTAGTTCCAGTGAAATTGAACGCTTGGAAGTAGGTGTAAGAAGGGGAGAAGGTTCCTTCTCCTTTCCTTCCTCGTCGGTGATCTTACTGGGACCACCAACTTCCTTGTCCAGAAGGATATAGTCCTCGTCTTCAGTCTCGGTCTCGCTTTCGGGCTCAGTCGCACTGTCGTCGCTGTTGATATATTTCTTCTGAGTCCGGCGCTGTGATTTTGGAGAAATGGTAGCGCGGAACCGTGCTTGCGATTGTGTGCTCTTGAGTTGAGATTGCCTGCGTTGCAGTTTTTCAAGAAGAAGCGGTTCCTCTTCGTCTTCTAGTGCACGCACATGTCCATCTTTTCGCAATTTCGAGACTCTCTTCGGGACTATAAGGTACGTGACGCAACACAATATAAGACATCCATAAGAATGGTTGCAGAGGAGACTCACCTTCTTTGACCTTGAATACGTTCTTACACTCCTCGATCGCATGGCGCGCCCTCTTTCGTACACGCCGTGGCGGTTCAAAGTACTTGGTGAGTTCAGGGTGGGGAGGTGGTAATGGGTGAGTGTCGAGATCCTTCACGACAGCGGCATGGAATTGAGCGTGTTTCGTACGATGGATAGCAGGATTGTAGGATAGACGGGTATCGAACCAGGGGTTCCGATTGCTACAATGTACATCAAAGGGATGAGTTGGAAGAAGGCTGAACGAAGGTTGGGGTACGTACCCTTGTTCGTCTTTCTCACCAGCGTCCATGAGATCCATGGCGTCAACGAGTTTCTCCATAGCGTCTAGTTGTTGCTCCGTAGGGAGATACGGATGTTTGGTTATAAGCTCTCCTTTCTTATTGATCAACTTATCTAGTGATGCAAAGGTATACTTCCGCACGTCGTCCGCGAAAGGCATCTGAAGTAGTCTAAGTTTCTTTGCCGATTTCCATCACACCTCGAGCAATAAATTCTTACCTGGGCCCAAAGGAAACAGTCGACGCCGTCGAAGACAGTAGGAGAGAGTACGCCCATCTTTGGGTCCATGTTGTCTCGACTCACCCACCTAGCAATGGCCATGTAACCTTTTTCGTACATCGCTTGTACAATTGAAGATAACGCTGCTTGGTCGAGTGGTTTTTCTGGATCTGCCCAGACGTATTGAACCTCGCCCATAGGCCATTCCCTCCGGAAATTCCTCTGGTGGAAGAAACCACAGATATCAATGCCTTTCTCCGTACGCAACCGAGGGAACTCTTCTGCTGTCGGAACGAAGGATGAACCGTATTTGTACCCTCGTACGAGCTCTTCCTTTTCAATGACTTGGAGCTTGTCCGTCTTCGCAGCCGCTTCTTCCTCGTCCTCAGTTTCGGATTCTTCTTGGGGAGCTGCGGCCTCCTCCTCTTCGCCTTCTGCGCGATGATCCAGATAGAACTGTGTACGCATGATTAATGGTGTGTACTCGACATATTCGCCCTCTTCTGTCATCTCCACGTCTTCCGAAACAGGTCTTGGTCGTGCTGCGAACTTCTTCCAACTTTTTGGGCGCATGAGTGCTGTGCATTTGCTCGTCTTGGCCCTGATAATGATAGATTCCAGAGGATGGTCCTTTGTATCACCTATGCGGAGCTCTGTCCCCAGAAGTGCGGACTTGACTTGCTTGACATCTGGTCGGGCGACCTCTTCGAGGGCGAATTCGCAGTTGCCTACAATGCCTACGTCCAGCTGTTCAACGAACTTGTGATAGAACTCTTCGTTTGCCCGCTTGAAAGATTGTAAGTCTAAGTCATGTCAGGAAGATACGAAAATACCTTGATGTCAGACTTCTTTTCGTCGTGGAAGTCTATTTCGTCATCATCAAAGTCGACTCCGCTAGGAAAGTAGGTATCAAGAAAGTCGACAACGGAGCGCAAGAAACTCACACAATGGTCAAGCTGACATTCAAGTTGTTCATTTTGCGCGTGGTGGCTTCCCAGTCTTCAATCTCGATGGGACTTTCCCCGTCAGTGAGGAGGATCATCTTACGTGTCCATTTCTTCTTGTTTGCCAGGTATCTCTCCTGCGTTTCAATGCCGACAATAATTGCATCAATGGCTGGAGGGGATCAGCAGATAGTTTCCTGTTGACACCCTAGCACTTACGATCACCGTGTTCCTCGGATGCTTGCAATGCGGACAACTTGGCCAGTGTATTTGCATTGGGTTGTCCTATGGGAATGTATTCGCTGACGTGTTCGTACCCGCCATCCTTGTCGTTGATTATGTTGTTGGTCTCTATCATCATATGAGGCCATAGTCGACAACCGGCGTTTACACTTACATACCTTCCGAGCCAAAGAGAATGACCCCACATTGGTCGGTTTTCCTACCATTGTAGATCTATGAGGACGTTAGTGCAGTATACGGGGGTCGGCGCTTATAAATAGTTACCATTTCTTGTATTTTGAGCTTGACAAACTGCAGGGACCACTCCAAGTTGGTGGTCTCTATTGTGCGTACTTCGCCGGTAAGTCCGTCAGGAACCTCGACCTCCCTCAACGTGCCCATTGAGGGAGAAACGTCGATGAGAAACATCGTCACGGTATACTGAGAAAATAATGAGTCATTGATATATTTGTGAGGATACAGAACGTACGCCTGCTCGTTCCGTCATGGTGGCCGATGAAAGAGAAGCGTGGCGCGGTGGCCCCAGCACGACGCGATCGACGGCGCGTGGCACCTGACCTAGCGGAGTTTGAATTCGGAGGTATGACAAAGACGCGTGTAAGGATGTGGGTTCCCACGGGCTGTTGTCTTCTCCCACTTGCACTGCTTGAACCTCTTGGACGAAATAACTTTGTCTATCGCGCGCACGGCTCTGACTCCCGCACGTGAACCTGTCCGCTCGCTTCAAGCAACTCTGCCCGCAGCATGGCTGCATCCATTCAGACTGCTTTACCTCCACAACTCCCGAGTGGCTTACAAACAAACAACCCCCAAGTGACTCGCGACAAACTCCAGAGTTTACTCAATGTATGTCTCATCTTCCTTATTCAATTCACCTCATCTAACACTCTGCAGCGTGCCAATGTTCTTCGTTCCAGCGGACTCACCGCCGAAACTTCCCCCGAACTGGCGAAGATATTGCGGTTTCTCCAAATGTGTAGTGTTCAACAACGTGAATCTCTCCTTCTCTATCCTTTCTCTCTTCTATGCTCAAACTATGTAGGAACAGCGCAGGTCGATGGCCCGTCTGCAGAGCACCCGTTGGCCAATGGCCATGCACCCGTAAACGGCGTAGCCTCTGTCACGTCAGGCCCTGTGCCTACCCAAACTTACCCCGGTGCTCCTACTACCCCCGTTTCTTTCACCCCCGACCAGATCGACGCTCTTCGCGCACAGATACAAGCTTTCAAGCTTATTTCTCGTGGCATGCCCGTACCCGAGCATGTCCAGCAAGCTGCCCGTATCGCTAGTCAAGCTGCGCCGACCCTCGAGAAAGTTCTCCAAGGCCAGGATGTCGCCAGCCGAGTCGTCGATGGTGCCGTAAAGGTGCACAAGGGCGCGAGCAACGAGTCTGATACCGTAATTGCAGAAGAGACGTTGAAGGCGGAGGACCTCGAGGCGCTGCAGAACCACCCTGATATGCCCAAAGGGCCATTTCTAGAGGACGACTTGAACTCGGGGATCTATCCTTACAATGCTTATAGACATCCATTCACTCACCTCTCGAGAGATACATCGAGCAACCCTTCCCTCTTTGCCACTCGCCTTCAGCGCACACTCGTTCCCGGCATCATGCCTGCCGGTCTAGACCCCCACCAAGTCATTGCAGAGCGGAATCGATACGTCGACGCCCGAATAGAGCAGCGAATGCGTGAATTAGAAGCCTTGCCGGCCACAATGGGTGAGGGTGGACTGGAACACCCTATGGACGATATCGAAGGCAACAAGTCAGAGAAAGAAAACGTAGACGACTTGATGAAATCGCTGGTCCACCCGAGTCCAAATACGCACGGCAAGCTCCGCGCCCTTATCGAATTGAAGTCCCTCCGTGTGCTCGACAAACAACGAGCGATGCGAGCCATGGTATCCGAACGACTGACTCACGGCACGCTGTTGCCACTCAACCGCACAGAGTTCAGGAGGGCCCGCAAGCCGGCCGTTCGCGACATTAGGTGGACGGAACAGGCGGAGAGGAAACAACGGATCGAGCGCGAACGACGGGCGAAACAGAAGCACGTCGAGCAGCTTAGCATCATTTGCAAACATGGCGAAGAGGTCATCGCTGCCAATCGTGCAGCTCAGGCTCGCGTCCTTCGCCTCGGCAAGGCTGTTCTCTCATTCCATGCACATACTGAGAGGGAGGAGCAGAAGCGTATCGAGAGGATCTCGAAGGAGCGTCTGAAGGCTTTGAAGGCGGATGATGAAGAGGCCTACATGAAGCTCATCGACACGGCGAAGGATACTCGTATCACACATCTCTTACGACAGACCGATTCGTATTTGGACTCGCTCGCTCAGGCTGTTATGGAACAGCAGCGAGAGGACGGTCATGATCCACATATGCGCGGCTTTGAGGTCGAGGAGGGTCCTATGAATGAGTCCACGTTCGGTGCGCAGAAGCTGGACGATGGCGAGACCGATAACTCGAAGCTAGACTACTATGCTATCGCGCATCGTATCAAGGAGAAGGTCACGAGGCAGCCGGGTATCCTTGTTGGTGGCACTTTGAAAGACTATCAGATCAAGGGACTGCAATGGATGGTCAGCTTGTATAACAACAGACTGAACGGTATTCTCGCTGACGAGATGGTAAGTTCTTCCTTTTCTCTAATACTTAGAACTTCGCTAACGTGCTCTTGCAGGGTCTCGGAAAAACCATCCAAACCATTTCGCTAATCACCTTCCTCATCGAGTCCAAGCGACAGCGCGGCCCTTACCTCGTTATCGTCCCGCTTTCAACAATGACCAACTGGTCGGGAGAATTTGCAAAGTGGGCCCCGAGCGTGAGGATGATTGCATACAAGGGCAATCCGGCACAACGAAGGGCGTTGCAAGGGGATATCCGTTCTGGAAACTTCCAAGTGCTGCTGACGACCTACGAATATATCATCAAGGACCGTCCCGTCCTGAGTCGCATAAAGTGGGTGCACATGATCATCGGTAGGTGTCATATCATATTTTCGTTGCGCTGAAGATCATACTGACCATTCATCTAGATGAGGGACATCGTATGAAGAACACTCAGAGTAAACTCGCCCAAACGCTGACGCAACATTATCATTCCCGTTATCGTCTCATCTTGACCGGTACCCCGCTGCAGAACAACCTGCCCGAGCTATGGGCTCTACTCAACTTCGTCCTGCCGAAGATCTTCAACTCGGTGAAATCGTTCGACGAGTGGTTCAATACTCCTTTCGCCAACTCGGGTACTCCTGATAAGATCGAGCTGAACGAAGAAGAGGCGCTGCTTATTATTCGTCGTCTTCATAAGGTGCTGCGACCGTTCTTGTTGCGTCGGCTCAAGAAGGACGTGGAGTCGGAGTTGCCGGACAAGGTCGAGAAGGTGATCAAGGTCAGGATGAGTGCTTTGCAGTCGCAGTTGTACAAGCAGATGAAGAAGTACAAGATGATCGCGGACGGTAAAGACGCCAAAGGGTACGTTCCAATCTCTCTTCACAAAACTCGCGGTTGGGTGCTGACCTTGCTTGTTGTGTAGGAAATCGGGAGGTGTGAAAGGTCTCAGTAATGAGCTCATGCAGCTGCGAAAGATCTGTCAACATCCTTTCCTTTTCGAGAGCGTCGAAGACAAGATGAACCCAGGCGGGTTGATCGACGAGAAGCTTGTTCGTACTTCCGGGAAGATAGAGTTGCTCTCTCGTATTCTTCCAAAGTTCTTCGCCACCGATCACAGGGTGAGTTCCCTTCTCTTCGTTATTGCTTTGAAGATGCTGATTGCGAATGCTCTCCTTTTAGGTCCTCATTTTCTTCCAGATGACAAAAGTCATGGATATCATGGAGGATTTCTTGAAGATGATGGGCTGGAAGTACCTTCGTCTGGATGGTGGGACTAAGACTGAAGACCGTGCGGGCCACGTCGCGCAATTCAATGCCAAAGACTCTGATATCAAGGTCTTCATCTTGTCCACTCGTGCTGGTGGTCTCGGCCTGAACTTGCAAACCGCTGATACTGTCGTCATGTACGTTTCATTTTTTTCTATTCCATCGTGACATCGCTGATCTAACTGCAATGTTTAGTTTCGATTCTGACTGGAATCCTCATGCCGATCTCCAAGCGCAGGATCGTGCTCATCGTATTGGTCAGACCAAGGTCGTCCGCATCTTGCGATTCATCACGGAGAAGAGTGTCGAGGAGGCCATGTTTGCGCGTGCTCGATACAAGCTTGATATCGACGATAAGGTCATTCAGGCCGGTCGTTTCGATAACAAGTCTACTCAGGAAGAACAAGAGGAATTCCTTGTAAGTCTTGCACTATCTGACAGTATCATGAACTCTCTTACTAAACGATTATCTCTAGCGTTCCATTCTAGAAGCCGACCAAGAGGAGGAGAATGAAGAGGCCGGCGATATGAACGATGAGGAAATCAACGAGATCATCTCTCGATCGGACCAGGAGTCTGTGATCTTCCGCGAGATGGATATTCAAAGAGAACGCGAAGCTGCTGAAGCGTGGAAACTTGCCGGACATCGAGGCAAACCACCGCCGCCTCTTATCCAGCTGGAAGAGCTCCCTGAATGTTACCGAACGGACGAGCCGTTCGAAGACAGAGACGTTATTGAAGAGGTGGAAGGTAGAGGACAGCGAAGAAGGACTGTTGTTAATTACAATGACGGTCTTGATGACGATACTTGGGCAATGGTGAATACTCTTCTAAACTAATTCAGTGTTCCATTTCCCTAATTTCTTTTCCTTCAGGCTTTGGAAGAGGGCGAGGATATCCAAGAACTCTCAGAACGCAATCGGGAGAGGAAAGATAGACGCGCTACCAACAAGCTCCTCAGAGAGGCTGAATCGAGGGGCTCGCCAGCGTTGGAGGTAGAGACACCTCGTGGCAGTCGTAAGGCGAAGAAGGGCAAGGCGAAAGCGGAGCCAGCGTTTGATGCGGTCGCTGTTGGCGGCAAGCGTAAACGTGGCGGTATGAAGTCCATGTCTGTTACTCCGTCTATCAACGAAGAGGAGGATGAGGAGCGTGATACAGTAAGTATTCTGATACCATGCTATCTGAGTTCTGAATACTCATTACATCTTCGTAGAAACGTCGAAAGACGAAAACTGCTGAGGTTCCTCCTCCAGTCCGCGAGAAGATGAAGAAAGCATTCAACGAATGTTATCGCGCCGTCCTCACTTGCGAAGACGAAACCGGTCGAAAGCGTTGCGAGTTGTTCAAGGAGTTGCCAGATAAGAGGGTACGTGACGATTGCGTCGTAATGATCAAATCTCACTAGTGCTCACCTCTAATCGTTAATCTTCTCCAGGAATACCCCGACTATTATCAGCTCATCAAGCAGCCCATCGCGCTCTCGACGCTTCGCAAACGTCTTTCGAGCAATTACTACAAGAACGTATTGGACTTCCGAGAAGACTGGCGTCTCATGTTCAATAACGCTCGAACCTACAACCAGGAAGGTTCGTGGGTTTACGTGGACGCTGAGGAAATGGAAAAAGTTTTCAATGCGACGTTCGATCGTGTCATTGCCGGTTCCGGATTGCCAGGTGCGCCTGCGGGTCCGAGTCCTTTGAACGATGTTATCATGAGCCCTGTTGAAGACCATCGACCGTTGCAGAAGGGGAAACATGGTCGTAAGCAGGTTATCAGCGATGATGAATACCTTACACCCACCGATGAGGAATAGTTGCGTTGCGTCGTTACCATGGATCTGTGTTTATTGTTCTACATATTGTATTCTAGTTGTGATATCGTGTTTTCGGGATTGGCTCTATTCACTACAGTGATTTTTACCTTGGACTACATAATAGAAATACTTGCGTTTACGCGTTCTCAGGCACATTCACTTGAGGCCGACTTTACGGGTTTGATCGATGATCGCCGGCTTGAAATACGAACTATCGAGATTAAGTTTTAAGGACAGCGGCACATGGTTCATGTTCTCATTGCACCTCAACATGCAGCGATGTTGCGCAATCAGCCACAAGAATATGCATTGTGAGTCTGGCTGCAAATTTTCAGGTTCCAGCTGCCTTATCCACCTTTCCACAGAACAGCCTCAGCCACGGCGGGCCGATCTCGATGTTGTCACTCTGTTCAAAACATAGCTGCCGTGCAGCGATAAGCGCAACAAGACTCATCATTCGCATGAATTGAGCGATGGGGCTTCCCAATTGCATGCTCAACACATGATATGTCATTGAACTCGGCCGATTGGTCCTGATATAAAAGACCTGCTGTGGTTGGTGAAGAATAAACGTTGATACTTACGTTCTCTGCTTCTTCGAAACAATGGCTCCTTCTGTCTCTGACATCGCTAGCAACGCCGCTGAGCAGGTGTCGAATGGCTTGTCCAAGCTCAATCTCAAGGAGACGAAGCAGGAGGAAAAGCCACAAGACGTAAGACGAAACCCTCCTCATTTACTTCAGCATGTCTCTTGACTGTTCTTTATCTGATCCAGAAGGGACCTTCGTACCCTTTCTACTACCCGTATTTCGATGCGGCTGAGAAGTTCCCACCCACTGAACTCTTTGGTAAGTCATCGCTTTTCTTTGCATACGGGAAGCTAAAGCAGCCGCGTTTAGAACACACCGACCCCGGCTTGCGGGCTGACCCGAAGAAGCCAAACCTCCTGGGTCCCAACACCAAGGTCCACCACATCAGCCCATACTTGGGCACCGAGATCACCGGTGTACAGCTCTCTCAGCTCAACGAAGCCGGTCTCGATGAGCTTGCTTTGTATACTGCCGAACGCAAGGTCGTAGTCTTCCGCGACCAGGACTTCAAGGACATCGGTCCCGACAAGCAGATTGCACTGACCAAGTATGTGCAAGAGCCCCCGTGTTCTTTTTTTAATGATTATTTATGATGATGTTTCAAGGCGGTACGGACCTATCCAGAGGCATCCCACGTCTGGAAACGTGAAGGGGTACCCCGAGTTCCACGTTGGTGAGTCAGATCATAGACGATACGTACATCGCATAGAATGTCTAATGTTCTACTTCAGTCTATCGTGACGCGGAGAACGACCGGTTCAAAGAATATCTTGGTGACAACCGAGCAAACAAGACGAGCTGGCATTCAGACGTTGTATGTCTACTGCCTTTATTCATTTTCACTTGATTGCTCAATTTGAGTCATAGTCATACGAGAGGCAGCCACCCGGCACCACTTTCTTCTTCATTCTCGACCAACCTCCCGTCGGCGGTGATACTCTCTTCGCTTCACAAGTCGAGGCATACAACCGCCTCTCCGACGGATTCAAGAAACGTCTCGAGGGTTTACGTGCCGTTCACTCTGCCGTTGCTCAGGCAGAACACTCGAGGCAGCGGGGTGGCCCAGTCCGTCGTGAACCTGTTGAGAGCGAGGTCAGTTCCAAACACTGTATTTGGTGAAGCTGAGGCGTGTCTGACTTAAATCCGACGCGCAGCATCCTGTCGTCCGTGTACATCCCGTTACGGGGGAAAAGGCCCTGTTCGTAAACCCAGGCTTCACCAGACGCATCGTCGGCTTCAAGGACGAAGAGTCTGAGTGGTTGTTGAAGTTCCTCTTCGACCACATCACCAAGGGTGCCGACTTCAGTATTCGCGCGGCCTGGCAACCTGGGACAGTTGTCATTTGGGTACGTGCAATCCCGTTATCTTTGGCAATGCGGAGCCAGGCTGGCTGTAACGATCATACAGGATAACCGCGTTTCAATCCATTCTGCTACGCCTGATTTCGATAAAAACTTGAGGCGGCATGCAGTTCGTTTGACTCCTCAGGCTGAGGTTCCTATTCCTGCTTGATTATCGGGGAAGTGTGATGGCCATTTCTCGGATTGCCGGTGTCTTTGTATCACAGATGTTGTAAAGTTGTAGACTATTAGGACAAGGAAAATACATTTGTCCTTCGCAGTGTACTCTACTGAAGCCGATGTCCGGGGTAAAAGTCATATATAAAGTCCTGAAAAATCACGAGGCAGAATCAGCAAATACTTCATCGTAGGACTATTGAGGGCTATAGTGCGCCTAACAAGCTGAGTCCCAGTACTTGTCGGACTCCTGTTTGGAGTCTCGAACGATATCATGGATCATGAGGATGGTATGCAGGAAGAAGAGTAAGGTTGTCATGATAATAAGAATTTTTTCGCCCGCGGTGAAATGCAACACAATGTCTGATTGCTGCTCGTCAGGACGTGTGGTCAATGTTGCCAAGAGCGAAAAGATAACAAACATAATGGACCTGCAGAAAATATCAGCATATTGCCGAAACATATCACGAAAGCAGCAGACCAGATTAACCATGCTGCAGGAGACGCCAAGATTAGCGATGTCTTCCATCTGCATGTTTTTCTAAGTTTCGTCTACGGGAGGCCGACATCAGTATATACAGGTGCGCATCCTATCTCCAACGCACCGTCAACCAGACAATTCTGAGACCTGTGTTTCGCCCACTTATGTGACGTAGAAATAATACAAGGATCAAAGAATCCATTGTGCTTGCGGTAGCGGTGAGGATGGCAAGCGAACCCAATGCGACGGCTAGGGAATTCGTGCTGGCAATAAGCGTTGCGAGCAATGTCACATTTGTCCTATTTAATAAGATATAGTCGTTCAGTTTATCAACGAATCCAGAAGATCGGAGCGACGAACGGGGCCAGGATGGCAGCTGTGAAGCCAACCGCCTTGCAGTTATCGATGCAACTGCTGATAAATTTGTCACATTGAAACTGGAGATGGGACGGTAACGTGTGAGGAGATGAATATTTTTCAAGTTCTTCGGCGGCATAAATATTGCATGCGTGCTGTCGCAAGTTAGCCTTATCCACGGCTTCCAGTGTCTCCTGATCCAGAACGATCGCAGGGATGGCGAAGAATATGGTGTTCTGTATAAGAGAACGCCATCGTGAACCGGAAGTCCCAGTAGAAGTTGTGGATTCTTTTGAATAACGTAGCAAATGTGTATTCGAAGAGCGGAGACCTGTGGGTGCCGCGTTTAATCAGTGTAAGTACACTTCAAGTTCTTAAGCAAGGGTCACGCTACCTTGTAAATGAAGTATTTCTGATCGGTACTTGGGACCCAATGTTGACCTCGCTTTGGTCAGGTGCTCCCCATGGAGCACGGCGGGAGAGGGTCTTGGTAGAATGCTAGCAAACTTGTGTGGAAAGGTGGTGCATTCCATGGCCGCCACTCGAATGTGTAGTAGGACGTCCCAAAGTACGAACATCCTGCTTTTTATACGTTCCGACAGTTATAATAACACGAAGCACATTAGTGAGTGTTGGCCATGCCCCATGGCCATGGCCAGAAACACACATCAACTCCATATCGTATAAAACCATGGCCGACACGACCCTGGCCAACTGGCCAATCGGGCGGCTATGAGCATCGTTGTCACTTGGATAGACGATCAACAGAACACAGCAATCATCATGTGCGCCGTGCCCCCGGTAAGTATTTCAGTCATGACCATCGTTAACCAAAAGAAAAAATCAGCATGGCCATGGGCCGATAGCACTTATGTATAGGTCAACTTGAAGTGAACACAGCCTGCGTCACCGGTGAGATTGAACTCGTTCGTACACATTTAGCCCATGTGGAGATCTTTGGTTCATGTGGTCAAGTAGATTGGGTAGTAATACGTACGCCTGATAATCAAAATGGACAGCGTACTTTCAAGTTCAATGCTCGCTTAGCTATTGCATACGAGCGTCATTGCAAGCCGGAGTCGTTCGAACGCGCTTATATGCTGGATGTGGCGTTGTTTGAACGTGCTTGATAACTTGAGGCATCGCGGCGCCAGCCTCTTCACTTTCTGAACCTGAAAGTACTGTATGTCTTTCCGTGGCAGTTTGGAAACAAAGATCAGTGTAGAACATCCTGGGCTGAGACGTTTGCATGCCGAGCAGCCGTCGAACGGTACCACAAAGTCGAAATAGAGGAGGGCTTTCTAAACCTTGAACCTGGACTCGCGGGTAGGCTAGCCCCTTCTACTAGTACTGTAGCTGGAAATTACAGTGAAAACACAGCATTTTACTCCGACTATCTCTCAATTGTTGGTCCTTACGACTCGGCGTTGTATGACAAGATCAGAGTTGCTGACGCATCCAGTTACAACAATTTACAATGCCGTCAATCCATTAGTTTCTACGCTTTAGCAAGTCCTGTACATCCAAGGCAATGGGCCCTTTCAAGGTTTACTTCATATCCAGAGTTCGCTCTAAATCCTACGGTAAGCGCGAGGATAAAAGAAGACTAGGGCATTTCTGATTACCATCAAAGGAAGAGATGCACTATGTGTCTGTAGATACTCTACTAAAGAAACAGGTTGGACCGTGGCCGGTACATGTAGTGTTCACCCTCACATTTGTCTCTCTGGTCGTATGACATGGCAACGCAGGGGGTTGTAATGCGTTGTCCTTCAATCCCAGCGTCCTGCCTTCATTGTGAGTTTGAATCATGTTTGATATTTCAGCGGCTCGACCTGGTCTATTAGTATATCAAGGCAGTACGGGGGGTGATATTCATAAGACCTTTCTCTACCGCATACTATGCCACATACCTATACCAGCCGACCCCACTGGAATGGAATTGCGGGACGGGCCATCGCCATCTTAGTCATATGCGCCAGTGCGGTAGCAGCACAGGCACCCGTTAATGATATAGTTTCTTGGCCATCGGGTCTCCTACTTCTCGCTACGATCTAATACGCAGCTCTAGGGACCTCGCCAGATGATCTCTGGAACATGGAGCCCACCACTGGCCTGTTTATAGGCAGTGGCCTCCCTTTCTTCTCTCTTCCTACGATGCGGAAAGTTACGTGGGTATCGCCCGCATGTCACTTTATATCGGATATCCGAACTGCTTCCGGCATCTCGAACTTCTGGGTTCGTGCCAATGAAGTCAGTCAGAATGTGCGCTCGCTATGTTTGGAAAGCGCTCTGAAGGACATCCCTCCTGCTTATCCGGCTACTCCAAATGTCAGCATTGACGAGTCGGTGTGGAAGGTGAACGAATGGGGTTTACTGGAGCGCAGATCATTAGCTGGAAAACCAATACCGCGCTCCCCATTACCATCACCTTCAGAATCTAAGCTTAGCGGTAAACCATCTATCCCTAGTGCGCACGACTTCCTTCTATTTGCCGCGATAGACTACCATGTCTTCCGCGAATGGACGGTGCATATTGTTCGCAAGAAACAGCGCGTTTTCTCCACGGAGGGAAGCGGGCACCATTGCGTCTTTGATGTCTCCAGCGAAGAGGATGCGATGCCCATTGTCGCAGCACAGATTGTGCACCGTCCTACCTCTCAAAGTAACCTGCGACCGTTCTCCGAATTCAAAGGAACGTCGGAAGATGATCTTTCCCCTTACACACTCGAGATCGACCGCTTCTGGAAGTCGGACGCACCTGTCTGCCACATTGATTTTCATTCTTACGCACCTCGAGAACATTCTACGAAGGCTTCACTTCGGGAACTCGCCGGAGCGTATTTCAGAGTGGTCCAATATCTGAAGCAAGATAAATACCGCTGTATGGTGGGTGAAGTTGCTCAAATTAGTGTAGGGCAGAGCCTCTGGATCGCAATCTTGGGAGGTGCACTACTGGATAAAGGCAGGACATCCTTCCAGAATCTCCCGGGTCGGCGGATTTTGAAGAGTGTCTCTGCTGATGAGGCATATCAGGACAGAGTTGAAGCCGTGTTGAAGGAAATTGAACCTTGCGTAAATAAGCAGGTGTTCGACGACATGGTGTTCAGTGGAGGTGTATCAAGAGCTCCTGCCATGCCGCTACTTGTCACGGGTCTGGTAGGGCAGATACTCGTCTGTTATTTCCTGGCTGTAGACACATCTGCAGGCGTATGGACCAGTGTCGCACTGTCAAACAGCCTCTTTGCCGGGAAACTAACAGATTTACATACTCTGTATTTTGGGAAGACTCATGACACGGCTGAGCCAGGGATGAAGATGCGTCTTCCAAGTAATCCCTCTCAGCTCATGGTCATTGCTACCTTGGATCGAAGCGCACCGTCAGAAAGAAAACTGCGTCCAGGATTCCTTCTCAATCTCCTCGGTCTCATCGGCGCGACACTTGGCACGGTATTCCAAAACCAAACCCGAGATGCTCTCGGTTTCGCGCCCTTTGAACCATGTCGTCCATGGGTGGTATATACCGCCGCAGGGATCTCCCTCTCTGCTGCCAGCTTGGTCTTGTTAATGTTGTTCAATCAGCAGCGAAGGTCACGCGACTGGTTCAACCAGAGCGAATTTCCGACACGGATTGCAGTATATTCCACTTTGACTACTGCCCTTGGCATCTCTGTGCTTACCATTGTTTTCCGGCTACGAGGATTAACTCGATTTTGGCCTATCCTTGATGTACTCACTTGGATTTCTGGTTTGCCATTGGGAGCAATAGAGAATGGGAGGATGATATCGATAGACAGGAATATGTTACATTTATTACTCACCTTACGGTGGCTGATGGGAGCTATGGCTAGCGCGATGGGGAGCAGCGAATGACTGGTCACAATAGTACCGAAGTTTGGCTGTTTAGACATACCTCTAGACCCCCGTGTGCTTGTAATGTGTTATTTACCGTATTAAACACACGATGCACAAAGCAACTCACCGCCATCAACATTTCAACTCTGAGTAAGAGGGTCGAGTCCCGAGCGCTACATACTTGAAGTTGGAAAGTATTCACACGACAGGCGCCGGGTGATCATTGTGTAGACTTGCAGTCCTTGTTGAACGCTCTCCTTCAGTCGACTTTAACTGTTACCATGTCGTCAGATCTCTCCTCGCTGTTGAGGGCATCCAAAGCCCTCACATCTCATCTCAATAGGCCAGATTTACCTTCAGTGAATCTTTCATTGGACCAAATTGAGGCCCAATCCCGAAAGCTCGTCTCAAAGCAGCTGGGAACAGCTACCGACAATGACAGGGCGTAAGGTCGCGATTCGTATCCTACGGCTCATTTCTAACTCTCCTCGTAGGACCTATCTTCTTGCACAGGCACATGTTGACGCGCCGGCTCTCAGCAGTTCGATCGCGAATTTGAATACCGCCACAACCTTCACTCCTCTACAGGCACTACAAGACACCGATGTCGCAGGCTTCGTCCGTTATGCACACGAACAAAATATAATCGCTACCATTGAGGAAGCGCGAAAGGCCACGCAAGAAAGCTTCTATAAGTTCTTGGAAGAGAAAGAACAGGATGACTGGGAGCAACGGAAGAAACGCGTGTTCGAGCAGTTGGGTGATCGCGTCGGGACTGGCGATAACAAGGCTGTCAGTGAAATGAAACGAAGCATGCACGGGAAGAGCCTTCTTTCAGTGAGTCTTGTTGTTCTTCCATTCTCAATCTGCGTACTGAGTTGCGCAGGTGAGCACGGGGCCGGCACCTAACCTCCAAACACAAAATAAAATGATGGCCTACGATCGTGTCGTCACTGAACTGAATGCTGCACGACTACGTGGCATTTCATATCCAGTCATTCACGCCCTCATCCAAGCCTCCCTTGCCGTCTCCTCGTCCATACAAGCATCTTCATCTCAACCAACAATCCAATTCACACCGACACTCCACATTCTTTCCAAGATCACCGCTGAACCACCTTCACTACCTCCACTTGAACACGCCACCGCACATATCCTCAACGCGCCACTCTTTGAGCGCAAGTATGCGAGAGTCTATCTGGGCGACCCCGAGTCGAGGGAAGCCGTTGAGCTGAGGCGTCAAATTGCGAAAGGTGCACGAGAAGGATTGGAGGAACAGTATTGGGATATCGTAGAGAGGACAGTACATGCCAGAGCTATGGAGGCAAGGTTAGGTGGGGATCCAAGTGTGGCGAACAGAATTCGAGCATATATTCTTGTCAGGCACTACAGGAATGGAGAGTGGGAGGATCGAATCGAGGTAAACACCCTTTTTCTCATAGTGTTCGCGCTCGAAACTGAAGATCATCACTGCTAGTTAGTAGCAGGACAACCCTTGTGGGCGAAACTGTTCTACTTGGTACGAACAGGACATGCACGGGAAGCGCTTGACGAGGCTATCCGACACCAGCAGCCTATTGAACATCGTGAAGCCAGCTTCATTAGCCATTTCAGGGCATGGGTAGAGTCTCCAGACCGACGGTAGGTTTTTGTACTGCATCGTATATTATACGACCCAGGCTAATCGAGCTTTATTCACCGTTCCAGGTTACCGAAACCTCATCGAGACCAACTACACGCAGTGTACAACGCTCATATGTTGCACTCTGCGACGACAGACCCCTTCAAACTCGCTCTCTTCAAGCTAATGGGCAAGATCGACCCATCACGTCGAAGTGTCCCTCAAGTCACTGTGACCACTGAAGACTGGCTTTGGTTCCAGCTTTCCATGGTTAGTTCACATTCTGAAGGTACACCATGCTTATCTGATCCTTTAATGCACGACCTTTAGGTTGAGGAAGAAGAGAGTGGTGGTTTGCGTGGATTGGCGGAAGTCCTTCTCACGTACGGCGAGAGGCACTTCGATGGTACTCCTGGACATAAAGGTGCGAGGCGGGGTGTCTGGGCGGGCGTTTTGCTCATGTGTGGTCAGTTCGAACGTGTAAGTCCTTCGCGTATACTCACATTTTGATCAACACTGACTTAGTGAATAGGCTGCTGCGGCTCTGTGGGAACACCCAGAGACGGAAGTCGAGGCTGTTCATCTTGCCATTGCTCTGGCATATCATGGCTTGCTAAGAGTCCCGTCTCGAGCGGAGACAAATGATAGCACACCCCGTACGTTCGTTTCAAATATCGTTTACTATACATGTCTAAGTATTGGTCTTAGTTTCACTCCCGAATAGTGGCCCTCCTGCACTTTCACTCTCGGCCCTCATCTGGCGCTACGTCCGCCCATTCGTCAAGATGGATGCCAAAGAGGCATTGCAATACGTCTCGTGCATCTGTCTCAGCGCTGATCAAGGACACGGCGTCGGCAAGGAGCAAGTTGAGACTGCTTGGGAGTGGGTGAGGAGGATAATCGTCCTCGCTAATCCTGGCGCAGCATGGGAAGAATTGGTAGGTGGGTTCAGACCTGACGGAACGCGATTCGTGAGTGCATGTTTAATCCTCTTATAATTCAAGCTCATGGTTCCGTTCGATGACAGAGTGGATTCATCGAACAATGCGCTCCACTCCTCAAGCTGTCTGACATGAAAGAATACAACGCGCAGATCCTTATTCGAGCTGCTCAAACGTCGGAAGAGAACTCTCGAATCCCGGAAGCCATCAAGCTCTACAATCTAGCTGGAGACTATACGACCGTCATTTCCTGTCTTTCTCGCGCATTGGGTAACTCGATCACGTTGCCAAGTAGTGATGATGGTGCGAGGAGTATCGAGAAGACCGCCAGCGAGATTTTGAGACATTATGAGAGGACGAATAGGGCGACAGGAAAGGAGAGGGATGCGGTTGTTAGGTTGTTGAAGGTAAGAGAAGCTATGGAGGCCAAGGATGCTGGAAAGCCTGAACTTGCGCTCGAGGTAGGCGTATTATTCATTGTCATACATTTGCACTGTACTCAATGCTTCGTGATTACAGATCATGGAGTCAACTGATTTGATACCTCTGGATGGGGACGTGTCGAAAATTACTCGGAGAGCAGAGGAGTTCCGAGACCTGCCCGAAGCACTCCAGCGCAACCTCCAAACGTTCCTTACCCTCACAATGGATGCGCTTGCCGGTGTACACCAGAAAGTCAAGAACTCAATGGCGGCCGATGCGACTAAGCAGATGGTATGTTCATCTCTTCCTTTTTCACAACACATGTTGAATGACTTATGGGACCTCGTGTTCTCAGGCGTTAGCCTCGTTGAGGAAAAAGTCAAGATCGTTAATGATCTTTGCTGGTATTCTGAAATACCGCATGTCTCCTGATGTGTACTCATACCTCGCACGTTTGGACGTCGAGATTGCTCTGTAGTTTGCTTTATGTCGCATATACATTTCTGTTGTTTCTCGTCTTGTTCATTGCTCATGATTATCTTTTTCACTTCTACCCCTCACAATGCATTTTGTTTTGAATCACACGCTGACCTATAGCGTGCAAATGAACAGTGTAAGACATGCCAACGTCTGTCGCGGTGTCGCAGGGCACTTTAACGTCAATCCTGCAGCCCACTTTGAGACCAGCGATCCGCGAACGAGGCAGACTGCATACCATTTGTGCAGTCATTGCGTCTTAATGGTTTTATACGATCTAACTGTTGCCTGACAGTAACGGATATACTCTGAAAATGTTCACCTAATATTTTCCTCCGAACCTTATAGATAATTAACTCGTACTACTAGGGAAATTTTGACAACATGCGCTGAGTGTCCCCTCGTCCACTGGTGGCATTTTGATTATCTCTGTTCATAGCATTGTGTAGCAGATGTTGGAAAAAAAAAAGCACTGATCGAAAAAATAGCAACTCCTGGTCTCGATCCAGGGACTTCGGGGTTCCTCGGCGCTTATCTAAGCCTATGGGCCCCGCACGCTACCGCTGCGTCAAGTTGCTGTAGTCAACAAGTTTGAAATTAATTTTAGATAGCAAGAATTTAAGGAACATCGTCGAATCCACGGGAAAGTTTGGCAGACATTCAAGGAATTCATCGACGACGGATTCAAAGTCCTGGAGGGGTCGGCCAATGCTTGCGAGCGATAAAGAACTGGCCGCCGCCCGACTTACTCGCGATAGGTACCACCAGGCCCGAATTGCTCGTTGGCCACGCCCCGCACGCTTCCACTGCGTCAAGTTGCTATGCTCCTCTGCGGTAAGTAACTTACTAGTTATCACTAACGGTGAGAATAATATCACAAAGCTTTGTATCGTCGTTGGTTGAGACTCGAAGGTCGTCTGACTCTGTCAAATCCCACCAGGAAATTGATGTATCTTCGTATGAATCTCCACAAAGATCAACGTCCTGACATACATATATCTATCGTACATCATCAGTGCATACTATATGGTACAATAAATGTGATTAGCTCAAAGGAATGCCTGTGCCTGTAACATCCAGATACGCGCATACTCGCCCTGCCGTTTCAACAGTTCGTCATGAGTACCCGTCTCTATGATTCGTGAGTCATTCATATACCTAACGAGAGTCATTAGTGATAGTGTAGTTGAAGAGAATGCACGTACAATATGAGATCGGCATGTCGAGTCAGGTTCCCGAATCGATGAGAAGAAAATAGCATCGTCTTGTTTCCACGCAGGTCGCGTAAACGTGCAAAGAGATCTGGACAACGTCGTTAGATATTAGTGGCAGAGAGAATGTCGACAGGACATACCATGCTCCGCTGTGGGATCCAATGATGCACTCGGCTCATCAAAGAGTAGCAGGCCGACCTTTGAATCGTCCGAAACGACTGAGCGCATGAATGTCCGTGACCTGAACATTACAGTAAATACCAAGGCAAAATTAAAGTCCTGGTAACTCACACAGCTAGTCTCTGCATCTGACCTCCACTCAATCCTATCGACTTGTTCGACAACATCTCGCCAGCCCCACGCACTGTGGAATAATCAACAGGTCTTCCGAATAACGTTTTTGTTCCTTCGGGTAGACCACCATAGTAATCCTTTACCGGACGATCCAAGTACGTGTTGAAACCGTCTGGAAGTTTGTTGATAAATTCTTCGGAACCACCTAACCTGGCAGCCAATCGAATACGTTCTTCGTCTTCAGCGTGTGCCGGGTCACCAAATGCGATGTTATCACGGACCTGTTTCCCCATCATGATCTAGCTTAAGATCCTAGGCATGTAAATAGAAGACGTACCGAAAGCGGGAAATGTGTGTAGTCTTGGAAGAGGACTGAAATTGCTTGACGCAGGTCGGCAAGTTTCAACGTTCGAATGTCTTTGCCGTCTATCAAAATCTCGCCTTCCAACGAGTCGTACAGTCGGACAATCAGCTTGAGTATAGTACTCTTTCCGGAGCCGTTGGATCCAACGATCACCTGATACTCTATGTTCAGCCATGCAACAAAGAAAAGATACGAATACATACACAAAGCTGACCTTGCTCTAATTTGAACGAAACATCGTGCAAGGCATATTCCAGAGAACCTGGATACTGGAATGAAACATTTCTTCATTGTTCGTGAGCAAGATTAAGGTCAGACACGATATCGGAAGCGCGGCGCACCTGAACTCTAACGAGACGCCAGTTTTGAGCTTCTGTTCATCTTCTGGGAAGGGCACGGTACCGTCCACGACTTGGTTGGGGACTTTAAGAACATCATATAGTTTACGAACCGTAGCCATCTGGTCCGCAATTGACCCTGTTTGCTCAATGAGTCGCCAGAAAGAAAACGTGAACGTTGACACCGTTTGAGTGACAAGATGTAGAGTGGTAAGCGAGACAGGTATCGACGCTGGATATTGCACTGCGCGGAGAGCAAATACGATCTATAGAGTCGAGCAGTTCAAGCAGTTTGAATATAACACTATAGAAGGACTAACCTGTGGCATTTCTGCCATCGCCGCTTGAAAAATCCATGTTGGAGTGATAGAGCGCTCATGACGGGCCATGCGATTTTGAAGCTCCCAGAATTCACCAGCATCCGAGCCCACCGTCGCGGTCAGTTGTTTGAATACTAGACAGGACTTCAGATCATCGGCAGTATTTAGGAGAAGATAATACCCACAAGAGATGGCGTAGCCTGTGAGATTACCGGCGACGAACTCCTTGCGGTGCTCAGCGAATGTGACTATTCGTTTCAAGCCTTGAAGTTTGATGTAGGCCTGATTCTTGGTTGTCGCAGCCCATACTGTCGGTTATTCAGCATTTCGGGGATCGCATAAGAATGTAACTCAGAAAACTTACCTCCATCCCTAAGTGGTTGTTGACTCTGCCATCGAATCACTTCACTGATTGATTGGATGAGGGCAACCATTGCAAGCATCCGACCATCCATCTGATTGCTCAACGTATGCCACAACACCGACGACTGCGAAATAAGCTGTATTGCTGTCGAAGCGATACCGGTGACCATCGTAAGTGTCGTCCAGGCAACGCTGTGTCCACCGACGCTACTGGAAGCAGATTCAAGTTGTGCTTGAACAGACTCGTTTTCAAATGTTGGTACATCGAGACGCGCTCTCGCATGGAAGAGGTGGACAGCGAAGTGCTGTTTCAACCGCGAGCTCAATGGCCAAAACAACCGACCCTTTATCCATTGAAGTAGCCTAGTGATAAGTTTGCAAACAATAGCGCCAAAAGTGACCTCCATTAGTAGATTCCGGTCTACAGTGCGTGATTCGACAGCCTTTTGAACAATCGTCAATAGTTGTCCTTTGAACCTAGATAATTGAGTCACCCGAAAAAATAATAGAACAACTTCAATAGGTACACGTACCATAAGTTTGCTGCGGGTATCAGCGACAGAGCAAGCTCTACACAGATATAACAACAGAGAAGAAGCCAACAGCTCCGCATGCTGCTGATATCCTTAAGCATTAACCACACGAACGGTAGATCTCGTCTCAGCTCCAGATATCGTTCATACTTCGAAGACCCAGGTATCTTCTCGAGCTCTGGAGTAATTTCTTGGTAGAGGTCCCATACACCGACACGAGTGTGTTTTACACGAGTTGCATCATCTGGGTTGAAAGTTCCCTTTCTTGAGCTACGGGCTTTGAATCTTCGACGCATGTGTCCCATAAAAGCATCAGTTGAAGAGGACAAGTAACGCCACAGTCCTGATCAACGACAGCAGAGGTAAGTATTAGAAAGTTGCACAGCCAGCGCTCAACCCCGCACAACGCGCGTCTCATAACGCGTACTCCCACGTGCCGCGTATAGTGAGGCATTTTCGCGGCGAAATGTGGATCTGCTTGTAGTGACTGGCAGCTTTCGCCCTATGTACTCTTCGTTCTTGCGACAACGACAAGCCCTGCTACATACGAGTCGTCGTCCTCGCCGCCTTGCCTTCCAGAAGAATGAACAGGCTCATTAGCGTAAGTCAGGCTTCTTGCCAACATGAACGCAGTCCACGCCAACCCCACAAAGCCACAACAGGACTCCCCCACCTCCACAAGCAGTGTCCACCCGCAATGCATCTGCCTGCGATCAGTACGACTGTCTGCCCATGTCTAGCCCCTACCTGCGACCCTAGCTTTGGCCACGCCGGACATCATGACGACCAGAGTCACGACGTAGATTCTCAACCATTCCAGTACGGTCCTCTTTCGCAGCGAGGGCTACCAGCTTCAACTTCAAGAGCTCCAGGATACTATCCAATCTGCACTAATAATTGTCATTATCGGCTGTGAGTTATCATGTTGAAGATTATCCGAAGAAAACTAAATGTTTGTCCTGCCTAAACCTCCGATTAATCACCGTTCCAAATGTACCTGTACATTTTGCAGAAGCGTGTTCGCGAGTTGAATGGGCTGCCTCTTATCAGCAACACGTTCCCGCCTCCCTCCAGTCCTACTCAAACTGCAATCAACATTCCTAGTGCAACATTTCGCACGGCTTTTTTCTTAAATACCTGCCTCTTTAGGACAACCTGTATTTGTCCCTGAACACGTGGCCTCTTCACATGCTTGGCGCCGGACACCATCGCAGTCTCAGCATTGGTGCTGTACTTCCGGAACTACTCACTGGAGTCTCAGAGTGAAGGCACCAACAGCTGCCCACGCCCAGTCCAACGTCGTCTGCAGAGACCATCAGCTACTATGGTAAATATTCTGGAGTGTATTTTATCCCCATAGGGACTAAATGTCATTATTCTACAGGTCTTCGTGAACGAGAAGAAATTCGCATGGTGGGTTACTCCCTTCTGTCTCATCTAGCACCACTCACAACAGAATCAGCGAATCCTGCATCAAAGGACATCGCTCTTCCTCTTGTGCACATACTGATAGGCCACTATTCGAGGTAAAGAAGAAAGGTCGTCCGGTCTCACAATGCCCGCAATGTCGAGAACTCCGAAAAACGAAGAAGGTCCACTCGAGATGCGAATGTAGTACAAAATCGATAGAGAAACCTCAAGTAAGGCAGCTCACGGCAAACTGTAAGCCTTGCTCCCGTCTGCCTCTATAAGCGACTTAGCTCATCGTTGAATCGACTTGGTCAATAGCCAAGCGCTTCATCCCTATCTTGCCAGCTTTGCCTAACGGTCTGAAAGACGCTATGAGCGGTTCAAGCACGCCCAATGTTTCTAATCCAGGGGCTCAAGGTAGGCAGTGAATGATCACAACGAGCTGTTCCTGTCTAATCACATGTTGTCCAGTTTCCACACTCCTCAATCCTTGTAACTGCAAAGACATCTGGAACTGCCAGTGTCGTTCTTCGGATGAGGCCAGTTCAAGTATTATCCCTTCTAATGGTGGCTTAGCGGCCCTGGCGAGGGCGGCGGCACTCTGCTGCAATGAAGAGCTCAATGCGACACCCAAGACAGCGATTGTAGACGGCTCTTCTACCTCAGAGGAACCTATCCCTAGTTGTTGTCAAGCAGCTTCAAAACCGATTATCAACATCTCGAAGCGTAAACGTCGTGGTTCTCCATCTCCTATACCCCCTCCGTCAAGCAAGCACCGCGGATCATTGTTCCCTCCTATCGCGCTACCTCCAATCACTTCACACGCAGCTTCCATGTCTTCAACCTATTCACCAGTTCCAAACTTCCCTTCTATTCCTCCTTTAAGCTCAATCGCCGCGTTGGCAGGTTCAGGCTGCTGCTGTGGTTTTCGCTGCACATGTCCAGGTTGCGTGGAGCACCGTGGGCCAGAACATGCTAGCAAAGATCACGAGGACTGTCCAGACGGTTGTGCGACTTGCGTGGATTACGAGGGCGGAATCGAGCTTCCCGCGGTCCATTCGCACCATTCCACTTCTGCATCCTCATCAGGCTCTCATGATTCGTTGGAATCACGTACAGGGCTCGGCACTACAGGTGTTGGGATCGGATCGTCCGGCACGAATTTCGTGGATTCGTTCTTTGCGCGCGCAGCTGCTTCGGTGCCTTTACCGCCGGCTCCCCCTCAACGCGCGCGGAATGGTACTTTGAACCCGGGGGATACTACCGTCTATCCCTCAATGCTTTTTGCCAGTGGATCCAAACATCTAGAAGAGCGTGGTCCTGCCTTTGGATTGGTGAGACTACCGAAGTTGAAGTGTTGTTCTGGTCGATGCGGATGTCCGGATGGGTCTTGTGGATGTGCGAAGAGCTGTGAAGGTTGCGCAGATGATGTGGAGCATCTCCATGACCATGGAAAACCATCATCACCCTCCTCATCCGCTGTCGATAAGGAAGTGCGAGATAACGCAGGTGTGGCCAGTTGCTGCTCTTCGCCGCGATCGACGATCCAAACTTCATAAGTCATCCTTCATTATGCGAGTGGTTGTCCTGCCTGTTCCTCTACTCAATCATACCTATGCCCTTCCTCTTTTCTTGACATATATGGAGAATTCAAATAGTTCATATTGCTTGTATATTTAGTATGCATATCGTTCATGAATTCAATGTTGCGTATGAGCTCTTCGATCTGGCGTTGGTGTTTTCTGAGATCGGTACCTTTTCTCACTACGATATTTTGTTTCAACATGCCTGTCGCTGATATTGTTCTGCGTTTGTCTCATTTGCAGGTGACGATCTCTGGATCCAGGTAAGTACATTTGCCTCTCCACGTTCCGCTTAGCCACCACCTACTTTTCTGCGATAAAACCACATGCCCACCGTCTATGACATTTGTCACGGAAACAGGCGAAAGTCTGTGTACGGGTATAGTACGACACGCAATAGAGGAACCTCGAGGCTTGACATGGACAGAACTCGAGTTCACCTAATGACTTGGGTTCATATTTCAATGCACGAAGTATTGGACAAGCTGTTGATGGGCGTCGAAACGAGGATCATGCCAAAGAAGAAAGATCGGTCAGGCAGCCTCATTTCATGACTGACTACACCATACGTAGACATTCATAGGATGGCTGACGTTTCAGTTGGACATGAGAAAATTCAGCCCAATTTTGCAGGTAGCTGTAAACGAGCACGATACCTATGACGACTGAACAGTTCCTAAAGAACGAACACGGACACCCGTAAGCTTGAAGAGTCTTCTCCGGCGAAAACAAGGTTCGCACCTGTACAGACTCGGACAGTGCTTCCCATGATACATTTCATACTACTCATGCACAGGGGCGATCTGTCACGTCCAAGTTCTATGAATAGTTTTAAAAGGAACGAAGCTGGTGTCAAACAAATTATGTTCGTGATGCGTGGAGGCTAAGTCCATGAGCTTGCTAGGAGACCACTGATACTTGGCCGAAGCTCGCATGACATTTAACTTCTGTCTCAATCTGCTCAGAACGCGCTATCGGTGCGGTGTGAGTAAAATAATTACAGATGCCTTGGAATGCTGTACAAAGCATGAGGATTATCCAAAGATCAAGGCACATCGAATGGGCAGTATGGAACCAACGTTTCCGCTGACAGACCGAAGCAGTGAGAAAAACCTCTCGGAAGGAGATGCCATCGCACGGTCATGCCACCCAGAAGGAATAGTTACAAGAATGAATCTAACGAGCATAGTGCTCAAACAACAGACATTGTCCGAGAATATGTTGTAGGCGAAAAGCGTCGGACCCTCCAAAACGCCTCTTCCGTCGTGACGATCGATCCAAGTCCTGTATAGCTGTTTTCGTTTGATCTTGCTTAGCAGGAGCGTAGAGCGTCTTCCTTCAATTGTTTCTTGCATTTTCTCGAGCAACACCCTGTTTCTGTGCTTTCGCGCATGTATTCGGCTCTTCCATCGTAGTAGCATGCGGCTGCCGACTCGGCTGCAAGTAATTTGCAAGTTTTTGGCAGGACAGAACAAGAATCTCAACCGCGGTTATCAATCGGCCACTCTTGCTCGCTCAACTGTAGAGTCACTCAATGTTCTTCCATTAATATCCCACGACGTCTAATCAGCGTAGCTCATAACGGTGGCCGACTCGGGAATACTTCGCTTGCCGGGCAAGAATGAGCAATTCTGAAACCGCAACGCTGGCTAATCCTGACAATAACAAGTCAAGAGCCTAGATATTGTAGAGTTGTACCTAGAGAGATGTTCAGCCAATATTTCAAGTCACTCCGGGAAATTCAGCAATTTTTGTGTAAGTCAAAACGGTGATATGAAGGTTTACGATCATGATGGCGGTGATCCCCTCGAGAATTCGGACTCTCCTTCCCACCCATCACTTGGTGACTTAGCGGCACCGGCACTACAGCCTAGTATCCTTTTCAGTCTTGTCAGCCATCATAACTGTCACCGGCGGTCAGGCGTATTCATGTTCCAACCAGTATGCTGACTTCCCTGGAAGGGGCTTTGTTCCCGACAGTTCATTCTGTTTACCATCACGAACCGCGTGGCTGGAAGCATAAAACTCTCATGTCTCCCTTCTATTGTCGGCTTTCCCTCAGATTCCCTCCCATCTCGATCGCTTCCCCGAAAAGTCTCTTGCTTGCTTGTTTCGTGGTGCGTCGGATGCTCTACCAGCTCACCGGCGATCGTCCATTTTGATGTGTATCTCTCGCGTAGAGCGTTACGAAAGCCGAATAATAATCAAAGCGCTGGTCTGGACGAAAGCCAGAGGTTACTCCGCATCGGTCGCAGTTGAAGTTTCCTCCAACGCTATCGGCATCTTGCATTGGCTGCTTTACTCTCGTTTACTGCGGACTGTTATTAAAGACCCTTCGCTGCTGGGCCTTCCAGCCAAGCTATGTCTCTGACGGATGGCACGTACTACGGACCGGTCGACGAAAGTCCCCAAGATATCTTTCTTGAGAAAACATTCTTAGCAAGCGGGTACTTAACGGGTGTTGGCTATGGTATGTTGCTCAGTGTTCGTCCAGGTCTCAACACCAACCAATCATTCTCCAGGTGTACAACTCGTACTGTACGGCGCTTGCGTTAAGAAGCTGTGGCGGCGAAAACCCCGGATACGCTTTACACTTTTCCTCATCTCGTACATCACTGTGCTCTGTATTATGAACACGATATGGACGGCGACTTCGGCGTATGGTCTGCAGTTGACATACATCGACTATCGGAATTATCCGGGAGGTTCTCTGGGCTTCTTACGGGTCGAATTCTCGTTGCCCAGCAATGTACTGTCATTGGCAGCATACATCACTGGTAACATCCTCGCAGACGCACTTTTGGTAGGATACACGCTGTTGGATGTTCGTTCTTTAGCCTCTGACAAATTTACTAGTTATGGCGTTGTCGAGTGATTTGGACAGCAGCTTTCAATGTGACTGCCAATTTCGTCATGATAATACCAATGTTAATGCTTTTCGCATCTTTCGGTATGTTTTCTATTCCTCTTATTCCACGTCATCTTAACATTATTTCCCTCCCAGCTGTTGCAGTCGTCTTCGCGATAGAAACAGCCTCACCAGAAGGCCTCTTTTCTCAAACTACTACCAATTTCGCCCTTCCTTATTTCGCCATCTCACTTTCCCTTAATATCATCCTCACACTCCTTATCGTCGGTCGAATGTGGTTCTACCAACGAGAAGGCCGTGCCGTCTTTGGTCAAAGTTACGGCAAACATTATGCGTCTATCTCGGCCATGTTTATTGAGAGCGCTGCTCTCTACGCTATTTGCTCTATCTTGCTTTTGGCCACCTATGCTATCCAACATCCTATCAACCAGATATGGTTCGGCCTCAGCCCGTCCGTACAGGTTAGTAATGAAGCCGTGTTTGATCCCGATGCTCATCGTCGTGGTTTTTGGATGATGGCTGATGACTGATTTTACTTCTTGCTGTACAGATGATTGCGAACTATCTCATCATTTACCGTGTCGCCGATGGTCGAGCATGGTCTTCCGAGATGTTTACTAAAGCCACAGGCGTAGTATCCTCTATAGCCTTCGATTCCAATGCTTCCTACAATGATACCCCTTCTCGGAATAATTCAGAGCCAACGACCACGACGGTTGTCTCGGATTCGAGAGCGTACAGTGTCCCACTACAGACCTTGGGCATAGTCGACGATGGAGTTTCGTCAAGAAGTAAAGTGGACGATTCGTCAAAAGTGTCCGTGGAGCGTTCGAGTGTACACACGAAAAGTAGGGTCATATCATGGGTGCAGAAAGAGGAAGTCTGAGGCTTCTTCCATTGCTCTGGTTTCCTAGTCGTGTCATTGCTGAGTCTATTCGTATACCTTAATTTTCCGACGTTAGACACTGTACTTTTAGTGTAGCAGTACGTTCTGAACCAATCACATTCCAGTCTTACCAAGAAAAAAGTGTGCATAATTCATGTCTTGCGACAGCTGACTAGAAATACAGTTCGTCAAGATCCTCCGTATTCAATACGGGTTTAGCCTTCTTCACGTTCTTCTGCTTGGAGGGAGCTGCTTTCTGTACGATACCTCTTATAGCCAACCTGAAGTCCAACTTCCACTCCTTCACGGCATCTTTGGGCAAGCTTTTCACTAAAACTTCTATCCGCTGCACTTGCTCCCTCAGTTTCCCTATGTCCTGAGCGCGATGAAAGTCCGACGCAGGTGCCAGGAGCTGCTGCAACTGTGTGACTTGTTTGTACATACGACTAACCAGGTGCTTCAGAATTTAGTATAGAACCAATAGCCGAATGGGCATACCTGCTCCTATCTAATTCCTCGTTCACTTTCTCGAGTTGTGAATATCTGTCAGTGAGCCGTCGTTTGGCTTTGGCTTTCTCGTCCGATGCATATCCATTGACCTTCTCCAGGCATACCAAAGCGTGAGGTAGAGGTCCAAGGACGTAGTACCTGTATGGTTTGCGAAGATCCCCGCATGTCATTAGACAACTCTCGAACCAACGCTTTCTTGCTTCGGCAATGCCGCTCAGCCGTGTCTGGCGACTGGCCCGATATCGACGATATGTGTACTGGATGAGACAAGCAGCCCGAATTTCCTCATCCAAACGACGGCGTAGGAAACGCCGGACTGCTCTCTGAATGATCTTGGCTGCGTCGATATTCTCCTTCCTTGGAAGGAAATGGACACTCGGCTTAGGATCATCTTGGGGTTCATCTCGGTCAAGGAGCTCAGTCATGGCTATAGTGTCTACAGATATGTTCCTGCCTTGAGAGTCGCTCGTCAAAACATTCTCCTGTTCGTTCGCGACTGGGGGAGCGGATACATTTCCGGGTAAATGGAAGGGACCGTGAGAACCGCCTCGGAGATTCATGAGAGCATCGTGTAAGCTTGTGTACGCAATGGTGCGAATACCAGAGAGCGAGTGAGCGGGTCCTTTTGTGATATCCTTCAGCAGGATCAACTCATCGAAAGGAGAAGAGAATTGAGTATTCGTCTTGCGTAACGCAGACCAAAGGTCGTCCCAACCTTTCGCAGTGACATATCTTAATTTCGAGACCAGTGAGTATACGGCGATCCTCGAGACTAAAATACATACCGTATGTGCAACAGCGGAATAAAGCGATCAGGATTATATACGCTGCAAATCATCTGTAGAACATGCGAGCGGAAGAACGGAATGTTGCATCCAACTGGAAGATCAGTTATGACAAGCCGGATCACTTTCAATGAAATACAGGGAACATACATAAACACAGCGCTCTGAATCTGTATTCACACGAATTCAATCAAGTGAATCAGAAGTCATGCTGAATACGACACTTACATACGCAAGACCATGACATTGATAGCTTGCCACGAACTTTTCATGTACCACGCGTGCTTATTGGACATAAGATGCTCTGATAGGATTGCGGTAGCCACCCCGTCAGTGACTTCAAACGTACCAAGCAAGAGAAACGCACCAAAGTTTCCTTCAGAATAAATATCACCCAAGAGGTCCTGTACCGATCGCAAGAGAGCTAAGGCCCAATGACGAGAAGTGTCTCGCGAAGCGACAGATGGGTCAGTGGGTAATGTTATAAGCCAAGCCCGAGGTAGAATGGTGTTGTGTAGCGTTGCATTCATTCGGATCCTATGCGCGATCACGAAAGAGCCGAAAATAAATTCAATGAAGGTACACAAAGCACTAAGGTCAAGATGGTGCCTTGATGCACAAATCTGCCTGAAACAAGCTATAGGCATCATGTACGGAAAGCGACGAAGATGCTCACTGTATGAAGAGAATTCCCGCAGAAATCGGCAACCTGCCAGACCCATCAAGCGCCTGCAGAAGATCATGTACGATGTAGCGTTGCCCGTCACGAAGAAGTTCCGACCGGGGCATCCGAGTTCGAACACAGGGTATGCGGCCCAAGTACCTCTGAGCATTGACATGATTTAGGGAGAATGCAAGGGTAGATGTTTCCAGGAAGGTAGTCAGGAAATATTGTGCAGTATATTGAATATCAGGCCTCAACGAATACAGTCGATCCTGCACCCAGTCATTTGCGACCTGAATGGCTCTTGGAGCCTCGGGTATTGTGGTCCAGTCCACGATTGAAATGGACCCTAACATAGGATGGATAGGATAAAGGTTTCCATACAATGCATCCAGCCAGAACCTGTAAGTCCACATATAAGACGTATCGCAATATCCAATAATGTCATATATACGTACCTTCGTGCTGCAAGTTGCCTACTACGTCCTTCTAGAGAGTGCAACGTTTGATAGATGAGAATTTGCTGACAACATATGCGTACCCGGATATTGAATGATTGATTGGCCATAACAGATGCTATGTGACTTTTCTGGCAACTAAGGAGTTTACACTCTCCGAAGAGGGCAAACAGTGAGCAAGGGAACAAGTTTGCACTTGAACGACACTGCCCATTTTCATGATAAACGCGTTCCCTGAGACGATCCCGTATGGTATGTTGAAGCATGACGGAAAAGTCGCATGCCCGCATGGTGATATCGTCTCCGACAGATGTCCCCAGTACAGAGATAGCATTTTGACGTGCGATGGGATGTAAAAAGGTTCCTGCAGCAACGACGACCAAGTCTTCATCTGGCTTTTGAAAGGCAAACAATCGCTGCATTCCAATGACGTTGCATGGATCTGATAAGTAGGCCACCTTCTCTAACTGCCGGACATATACTAAAAAGGCTTCCAACACTGACGAGATCTCGTGGCAGGTTGCGCTGCGAGGGATGGCTAGTGATTCATTGAAGACGTGATCGAGACAAAGTAATGTGGTGAACGTGTCGTTAAACTCCTGGTGGATTTGGAAGGCAAGACGGCGCAATGAATCCACATCACGACGTGCGATAGCTTGGAAAATGACAATCTATACCGGCCATTTTAGATTAGGCCATTTTCAATGAGTTCGTCGAACCTACCTGAAGGCGTTCATGCCCGGACGGAGAACACGATTGTAGAACTTGATCAGCAAGTTCGAGAATCGATCTAGCTTGTTCTTCGGTGGTATCGCATTGAGATGTCGTAGCAAACGAGAAAAAGCGCCAAAGTCCAGCAAGCAGGTATTGAACCGCTTGTTTCCCATGTATCGGGTCTTCAGGTCTCCGTAGCATCAGGTTAATAGCCTGAACAAAGCGACCTTCGGCGGCATGGAGCTCTGCGGCATCCAAAACTTGGCCCATATTTTCAAGAAGTTCTACTTTGGCCATATTGAAGCCGAAATCTTCGGTGTATTCTATGGCTTCATCTTGACATGCAAATAGCCTGCCAGCTCGTCTATGCCATCTCTGGTTTAATAACTTGCAGTAGCTGAATGCGCAGAAAACTCACTGTACTTGATGCTCCCTGAAGTAGTGAAGTTTCGCAACGGCTATGATGGACTCGGCGGCTGTGGGATCAACATCCGCATCGTGCTCATGAACGATTTGGACAGCGTCATCAAACATTTCAGCTTTTCGGTAAGCCTTGGCAGATTCAGTGTAGTCTTCTGCAGAGCGATATGCTTCAGCGGCTCGCTGGTGAACATTTGCCTCTGCGAAGCATCCCGCAGCAAGACGATAGTATTCCTTCACCTCCTCCGGCTGTGAAGACGCTGCGGCGCAGCTGACGAAAGCCTCAGCTGCTTCCACAAGAGCCCCATCCCGGCTGTCAGATGTGACTGGTAGAGATAAAGCCGACTGTCGGAGATCGTAGGCGATGGCAACGTCTCTCTCTCTATACAACCCTGCGCGTTCATAGCAATGCACAGCTTGTCTGTATGTTCCATTCTTGAATAGCATATGACCAGCCTCCGCCCATTCCTCTTGTGCAGAGGATACTGCCAGTTTGGGGACTTCATCAGCGGGCGTGCATATTTGTACTTGTTCACGCGAAAGCCAGACGTCCTATCAATGCAGTGAGATATGTTTATGGAAGCAGAGGGTGATCATCAATGCCAACATACCCTCATCGGATTGCCCTTGTCAGAGCAGTCTGCTATCCACACATTATGTCGTGCACGCGTAATTGCGACATAGAGAAATTTCAGCTATGATTACACCCAGATATGATGTTACGGCATGAATCCCCAAAACGTAATAAATGAATGCTTACCTCTCGGCAAACTACATTGTGTCGTGTGTCAACTAACTGAGATGGCTGGCCAAAATCATCTTGTTGAAGGATGTTCAGGACGATGCGCCATTGTGAAAGCGCGAGATCCGAGTCTTGAAAGAAGTTATAAAGAAGAACCTGGACAGCCAAGCTATGAGTCGTCAAGATCCACTCGTGATGCTCGGCAACCTACGTCATTGAATTCAAGACCTTTGCTTTCGGGGAGTGTCCTACATAATCTTGGGTAAAAATGCAAAGAGAAATTGAGTCGTTCAAATATATACACACATGATCATCCCTATGTTTCCTACTCGCGAACGCAGTTCATCTCGCGCTGCTTCGTCTCTGACCAAAATACCTAATGGACGTGAGGATTAAGTCGAGAATGTGACTTTAACAACTCGGACTCACATTGAGTAGCTCCGAACTCTACAATGTTGTCGCTAAATGGAAAGGTGAGCGAAGGTCACGGCATGATCACATGATCTAACTTACGAAGTGCCAAACAAGAATTGTTCAAATCGTATTGAATGTTCGTCCCATCCACTGAACATGATTGGCTTAACACCGTCGCCAACTCCTCTTTCTTCCGCAAGGATGTCAATCGAATGTGGCCAGAACTGTGTGATGATGTGTATGACAGTCTGAGCAAAACTGACGATACCGCCATGAGAGCGATAGTTGATCGCCAACTGGAATGCTTTGGGCTGAACGGCTTTCCTGAAGTTCTTGGGTGAATCTGCGCGACATGCTTTCTGTTTAACGAAATCAGAAACGATATTCGGGATGGATTAAGTGTGAGCAGACCTCTATGCGGTAAAGAAAGGCCTTCAGATCTTTGAATCTGAAAGCACTTCCTGCAGATATCGTCTGAGCTGTGTCTCCTGCCCAGAACAACCCATCTGCATTTCCGCATATGCTACGAGCGACTGATATCGGACTAAGTAATGGGTAATTAGGTGAAAGAAGACGAACAACTGTACCTAACGCATCAATGAGCAAGTTGTCCTGGGCCTCGTCAACGTATCTACGGCTCAACAGTATTAGCGCATGAAACACAAGGATAGCCAAAAGCTTACAAGAAGTCCACTTTCTTGCCGGGGATGCCATGCTCATTGAGTGCTTGTAGAAGAGCCCTGGTGCTGTAGAAGATGGTCAGAAGATATGCTGGCAAACCTTAGGAAAACTAGGACGCACCGGTCAGCAGCATCATACTCTTCACGTTTTCGTTTCAGGCGAAGAAAACCCTCAAAGAGATCATACAGTTGCTCTCGCTGTGTAGCAAACATGCCAGCAGTGCGACGACTGAGGGCCAGATAATCTTCTCGACAGAGATATCCAGTGGGGGATAGTAGGGACTTTTCAGAGCCCTTGATGATACCTACGAAAAGTTGAGATGGCATGAACCAAACACTCCGTCATCGCGCTTACCCATGAACTCTGCAAACACCAGTGATGGTTCTGTAGAAACAAAAGATTTTCACAACTACAATGCGAAGGCGGAGGTAAGCACGTACCTAATACCTTCGTTAAGGTCTGCGGGAAATGGGGCCAGTACGAGCTTTTGAATTTCCGGTACGATACACATGACGCCTGGCGTTCCGACAAGTGATTGATTAGAGGGCCTTCTCCGGAGTAACACTGTCTCAAATCGAAGTCATTCTCGAGCATCTTGCAGAGCTAATAAAAGTCTTCAGATTCACTCCAAGGGACTGGCAAAACTGATATTCTCTCACATGATCAAAGGTGAGGAACAGCGGGAAATGCTCGTCCTGAAGTTCACTAAATCTGCTTGGAAGGTCCTGTCCCCAATCACGTTCTTCATCAACGTTGACGTGAATACGTGTTCGTCGTCCAACAGCACGTCCGACTCCTTGCGACATAGAGACCTTCTCGTAGTATTCTTCGACTTTCTCTGCCAGCATCCTCGACTGTGTGACGAAGATCTGACGAGGCTTCGGGACACTTCCAGCCAGGGCGTCCCTTGTGTCTTGCCACGCCCTCTCGATACCAAGGATTTTGAAGATCATTGTCGTAGTTTTGCTGCGGTTGTTGCAAGTTTATCTCCTACCCAGGATAATCGTTGACATTGACTCACCCAGTGCCGCTACGGCCCAAGACATACGAAGACCCGATATGTTTGACGATCTCTTGCTCCGTCGCTCTAAAGATTGATATAAGGAAGTGAATCAAAGCAGCCGAACAATTGAAACATACGACATTTGGAACACGTGTGCTCCTTCTTCACCCGCTAGAACGCCTGAAAAAAAAATTGAAGATATCAATCTTGAACTAGACTGCGAAAGCGAATGTTTATCACCATTCAAAAATGCCTATAGAGATGAGGGTTGGCGGTTAGCAGGGTAGTGTATATAGGATAGTGACAATCAACGTGCCTGAGAGAATGCTACAAATTTCTCCAACCTGTCGAAGTCGCAACCTTAGATGAACGTATCCAGAAAGTGAGAACGAGACGTACATAACTGAAATCTGCGCAAATCGTGAACAATGAACAAAGCAACAAAAAAAGAAACCATGGAATAACGCACCTCCTCTTTATCATCGCTGCGACAACCCGGGATTTGAAGCCTTAGCTCTTGCTGTGCGCCTTCGGCTTGAGGTGGGAAAGACGCAGGAGATATGACATGATTCCTGGGCTGATTGGGTTGATCACGGACTTTGCAACTGCACAGAATGGAGATATTGATTAAACTACAGGGGGTAAACATCATCCAAGACCCACCGTTCACGATATTCATTTCCTCTCTTTGCAAGTCGTGCGCCCAAGACCTCCCAGTCGAACCTATCCAGTTGGGTGTGCGTATAGATGCCGAAGATCCGAATGACTGAAGGAAGCTGAAATTGGCACGATGCCGTTTGCTCCACATATCGAAACTCACCTTGACGGTCAACCTGTCCATCGAGATATTTAGCAATATTGTTGACCCAGCATGAAATATGACTTACACCGGTCTCGAAATCACGTTCGCAATCAATTTGATACTGTACGGGTGTCAGTTAGAGTGAGCCCATAAAACACGGCAACCCAACAATACTCACTACAAGCCGGGAATCTCTGGTCATCTTTGCCTCATATACCGGAATGTTTGTCGTTCCTCTGTTCAACCTCTTGTGGTTGTCAGGAGAAAACTGACCGTTGGAAAGCTCCCTGTAACTCCTTCAGCATGTTTTCAATTGTCATTGGAAATGCTATGCCCACTTTATCTTCTTCACGATGATTTCGAACAACACTGCATTCTTCTTTCTCGCATCACGTAAATCTCGGTTCGCATTGGATGGTATAAGAATTCGCCAGTCGCCGAAACCTTCCGGCGTATCGAAGTGCAACGCAGCTCTGAGCGGTTGCACCCTTGGATAGACCGAGGGTGTTGACTCGATTGTTGCAGCTGTCAACTCTTCAGTAGCGTTAGGTACCACAGTATCATTTGACGCGATCGTAGGTTCTGGCTGAGAAATAATGGTAGGAATATATGCAAGTCTGATTGACTCCGCCAAAGCTGGCCTTCGAAGGACATCAAGATAATGCTGCAATATTGTGTGATCAACACAATTTCCATAAGAATCGATGCTCAAATTCCAACATACTTCAAGAATGCGTCTTTGACCTAGCAATATTTCATTGACGAGGGACTCCGCTTCCTCCTTTGATTCAGGTACATCCAAACCAAGGTCCTTGAATGGCTTGCTATCAGCAATACTGCGTCGTTTCTCGCGTGCCTCCTTCTTCTTTTCGCGCTGCGAAGTTCCTTTCCTACTTAGGCTAACAGGGCTCACAGGTGAAACCGGAGAAATTGGCGACTCATCGCATCCAGGAAATGAAGCAGAGATAACGCTCAACACGGGAGCTGCAAGCTGCACAGTGCGGAACGAGGTGGCTGCATCTGGTATAAGATCCAAAGACGTCATGAAAAGAGATATTTGAGACAAGAGCCTCGCAGCGATGGAGGCCACGAATCCCGATGCAGATGCGGGGAAGCTCTGAACGATGAACGCCTGCAGGTACTCCGCAGAAGCGGAACTAATAGCTGCAGAGCAAGTGAATAATCACTATTGTAGAGGATATGATAGACTTACAGGAGAAAATAAACTCGAACAAGCGGGGATACTCCAGGATATCATTTAGTACTCGCTCCTTATCGACCCCGGGATCAAAAAGCTTGTGTTCGAAACTGCTCCAGACAGATTCGACAGCCATTTGATCCCGAAGGACCATAGGGTCGAAGACACTGAGGTCTACAGAACGGCGAGCCTGTATATCTTTGGTGATGAAAACCATAGTTTCGTTAGGTTGAAGAGAAAGGCCTGTTGGTAGTAAGTGGGAACGATGGGAGCGTTGTCAACAGCTCAGGCCTAGAGTTTAATATCACTACCGTACCCTATCTACCTCATGTTCTGTCTTCTGGTCATGGGGTACGGAAATGCACTTACCTAAACTTACTTTGAACGCCAAAGATTCGAAATGAAAAGTTGGAAGCTGTCAAACTCGACATGAGGTGCTGCGCTCAGGCCTCAGGGCATAAAGCAGCTAAGAGGCCGCAAACGCGCAGGTCGATGTAGTCCTGAGTGTCAGTACTTCAAGCTTCAATATCTACCATCATTCTTTCAAATGTCAACGCTAGAAACTGAGCATCCAGAAACGTTGCGTGCAAATGTTGGAAGGCAGGAAGTCCGTGGGATACCAATTTAGCGCTAGACGTTGTTACGTAACATGCCTGTAAAGGTAATTTCGCATTCTATTTCTTGAACTCCATACTGTATCTTTTGATTTGATCTTGCCGCCAGGATTTGAGCTCTTTATATCATTACATTGACTCTGAGCACCTGGCCGAATTGGTCTTCATCTACATATCTATCATGTCGGAAGGCGAGACGTTGAACATTACCCGTCTCCCATTCCAACCACTACCATCTGTTGTGCCCCCGGACTCATACGATGCTCATCGCAGCAAACAAACACCTTTGGTCATCGACAATGGCTCTACGAATCTTCGTTTTGGATTTGCAACCTCCTCAACACCTCGTACTGGCCTGAACGTGGTTGCAAAGTACAAAGAACGTCGAACGAATAAGCCACTGCTTCTGTTCGGCGAGGGAATCGAGGCTGAGAGTGGAGCTAAAGCCCAGGCAAAGACACCATGGGAAGGAGATGTGTTATTGAACTTCGATGCGCTGGTGAGTTGGATTGATTCCTCTTTCGTAGCATAAGGTCAGGTTGTGTGAAGTTCTTAAGAATTATAGCGAATAACTCTTTGCTTGTTGTGAGACATAGGAAAATGCATTGGATTATGCTTTCATCCATCTCGGAATCGACACGCCTACTGTCGATCATCCTGTCATTATGACAGAGCGACTGAGCTCGCCGTTGCATTCTCGTGCATGTAAGCCACTTTGTTGCAGTATCTGTACGCATACTTATGAAGGTGTGATAGTAACCTCTGAGTTGATGTTCGAACAGTACGCCGTTCCTTCTTTGGCGTATTGCGTCGACTCAGTAATGTCGTTCTATCACAATAACATACCGTCCCCGCCTATACCTTTCACTTCGGATGGCTTGGTCGTATCATTCAACTCTGCATCGACGTCAGTCATTCCTCTTCTAAACGGGAAAGGCATCATGAGTCATGCTAAGCGGTGAGTACAACTAGACATCGTACAGAGAATTCTTACTGAGGATATGCTCAGGATACCTTGGGGTGCAACTCAAGCGACAGAATTCCTCCTCAAACTCGTACAACTGAAATACCCGACTTTCCCAACACGAGTAACAACAGCACAAACAAGTGTATGTCCAATATTTCTCTTGTGAACCTTCCTCCGGTCTGACGGTCCTTCCTAGTGGATGCTCCAGAACTTCTGCGAATTTGCAATCGATTACCCAGCTCTCCTGCGCGAACTCAAAGATCCATTAAAATTGCGAGCATCTGAACGTATCGTCCAGTTTCCTTTCATCTTGCCAGTAATAGAAGAGAAGACGGAAGAGGAACTCGCGAGGATCGCTGAACGGAAGAAGGAACAGGGAAGGAAGTTGCAAGAAATAGCAGCGAAGTCAAGGATGGAGAAGGTTTGTTCCGCCCTCTCTGTGTTGTGTTTTCATGCGCTAACTGGGTGGTGCAGTTGGTGCAGAAAGAAAGTGATCTTCAGCATTTGCTGAGTTTGAGGGAGCGACGGGAAGAGGAGAGCAAGAAAGACTGGGCTGTAAGTTCCTCATTTTGCCGTGTGATGTATGATCTGACAGAGCTGTCCCAAGGCAACCCTGCAGGAGGAAGGTTTCGAGAACGACGCAGCCCTTGACGGTGCTATCAAGAAGCTGGAAAGTAATTTGAAGCGCGCACGCAAAAAGGAAGCCGACGGCGAGGACATGGAGGTATGAATATTCCTCAATTTACGACGTCAGAGGAATTCTGAGCCTATATTACAGGATGAACCGCCTTCTTTCCCTCTAATTGATGTGCCAGATGCAGACGTATGTCCTTTACTTTGTCCACTGTCAGCTCATCTTGATCTGTGCTTCAGCTTGACGAAGACGGTCTCAAAGAGAAGAAGAAACAGAGGCTGTTAAGAGCAGGTTACGAAGCTCGCGAGCGTGCGCGCAAGGAGAAAGAAAGGGAACGCGAGGAACGAGAAGCAGAGGAGCGTAAGGAAGAGGAAGAACGAGACCGCGACTTAGCTGGATGGGCGACTAAGTTGCGCAAAGAACACGATGTACGCAGTCTTCAGTCCTACAGTTTCTCCGAACGCAAGAGTATAGTGTTGACCGGTACGTTCCAGGCCATCATAAACAAGATTAAGGATCGAAATCGTCGCAAGGCAGCTTTGACTGATAGGAAGAGCGCGGCGTCGCAAGCGAGGATGAAGAGTATAGCAAATCTTGCTGCAGATGAACGTGTACCCAAGAAGAGACGTAAAAACGGAGGAGGTGGGTTATCATTGTGTACCGAGATGTGGCATCGACTGAATGTCTTCTTAGAGGACATGTTTGGCGCCGATGATGCAGATTGGCAGATATACCGCAAGATCGTAAGTTATCTCGGTGTCCGCAACGGCAATCTTTCCATCTGACTATTTTGTAGAACACCACTGCGCCGTCCTCGGACGAAGAGGACGACTATGCCAACTTGCAGACAGTGGAACAGAAGCTGCTTGCTTACGACCCGACGTTCACCGCTGAACATACCCATGCCTCATTGTCCTCACAAAGGTCTGCCCTCATGCAAGCTTTCAGACCGGAGTATGCGGAGGGGGATGTAGAAGGTATTTACTCTTTTAACTATATCTCTACAGTGTCTGACCATGTCCTCATTGATAAAGGGAAAACACGCATTCATTTGAATGTTGAGCGATGGAGGGTCCCGGAAGCCTGGTTCCAGCCAAGCATGGCAGGGGTAGATTCTGCTGGTCTTGGAGAAGTTATACAGACTGTCTTGGCTCGTTTTACCGACACTGAAAAGGGCAGACTCGTCAAGGTATGCATCCATTCCTTGAGCTTTTCCCTCTTGATTTATTTACTCATATTTAAATGGCAGAACGTGTTCGTCACTGGTGGTCCTTCCCAAATACCCAACTTGCTTCCCCGCCTAAATGCCACCTTACGGCCAATTCTTCCTCCTGAAATGCCATTGGATATTGTCCGCGCTGCTGACCCTGTCCTTGATGCTTGGAGGGGTATGGCCGACTTCGCTAGGACGGACGAGTTGAAGCGCGTCGGTGTGACGAAGGCTGAGTATGAAGAGTGGGGCGGTGAGCGGATCAAACGGTGGTGGGGAGGTAATTGGAATGCGTCTGTGCCTATTTGAGGTTCCTGTGTTAACAACAGTTCTTGACTCGTTGTACCTATATCTACTGGATTGTAAGCTTTGTGATGAATGCGCTAGTGGTTAAATTGATCTAGGCAATGCAAATATTTGTACATGAATGTGTTACTTTCACCCAAGAAATACACGCATGGAATCGGTCAGATGATATCATATGCATCTTCTACCACCAGCTTCGGTTTGAGTCGCTTCTTATGAGGCTCTCGTTTCCCTACAATACCTATAACAGCTATCTGGAGATCCCTTTCCCAGTCATTCGCTGTGCTGGCTGGAAAGCGCTGAGACAATTCTACTACCTCAATAACATGAGCCCTCAAGATCTCAATTCTCTGTTGCCCGTGTATTGCGGATGTCGGTGTAAGTGTCTTCTGAAGACGCAAGACCTCCTTCGCTAACTGACTGTGAAAAGCATGCCATCTATGAGAGAAGTCCCAATACAAAGAGTAACAAGGATCTAACCTGGTTCGATCTAGCTCTTCATTGACCTTTTCTAGATCATCGTTATTGCCAGCACTCCATTTCTTAGCGGCTTGTTTCTTGGCCTTGAAGGCGAGACGGTTAAGCTTTTCTAGGCACACAAGGACATGGGGGAGGAAACCAAGGAAGCGAACTTTGTACGCCACGCGAAGACCATTGGAAGTCTTGAGGCACCCTTCGTACCAACGCGTCCAGGCCTCCGAAAGAGTTGACGGACTATCCCTACGAGCGCAGTAGCGTCGATATTTCCGTTGGATGCGTATTGCAGCTTGGATTTCGCTTTCAGTCGGTGGGGCGAGCGGCTGAAATGCATTTTCGATATGCACAGAGTCGGCCGACGCCACAGGTTCGGCCACGTCGAAGTCCTCTTCAGCCAGAGACGAATCCTCCATGTTGTCATCCGCTGCGACATTCAACTCCAAGTGGCGGGGGATGAACGGTGCGGCATCAGCTCGTAGAGTGCTCTGACCTCTAGACCGGACAGTGGCAATTGCCCCTGGAGGAGTACGAAAGACTAAGGTCCGTATTCCACGCCAGGTCCGGACGGGTCCTGTCAGCTTCGTCTCCTCTTTTAACTCAGTCAATTCGTCCAACAACGGATCTGGGCGTCCATCCGTCCGTCGAAGAGCTCTCGCAACATCAGGCCATGGTCCAGAATTAATGTAGCTACACGAAGAGTTAATGTATGCAAAGATGAGTTCCACGGTTTCTCACCCAGAATACAACGCAGGGATAGAACGGCCAGGTTTACGTAGCGAGTTCAGAGTCTGCACTATGTCCCGACGGAGTGTAGGACTCGGAATATTATATCCAACTGTGAGTAGATAGTCAGCATCCCGACGGATAACTTGAGTTTAATGCAACTAACGTAAAGCAAGAGTCCGGCAGCTGTGGAGGTAATTTTCGTAAGAAATGACAGAAACATGAATGTCTGAACCTGATAACATACATGCGATTAATGTAGACATTACGGACTCTAGTGGACTTATAGAGCTGTCTTTCTTCAAGAAAGAGATGATCTAAACATAAGGCACATGAAATGAAATAATGCCGAGGATGAAACACGAGTTTAGAACTTACCGGCAGCGACACCTGAGGACAACGCCTCTAGTACATCGCCAACGGAACGAATGAAGGAGCCAGTCAAAACCCAAGATGGTTCCTGAAGTGCAATATTTGGGTCGCTTGAAAGCGTAAGAAGCCAACTCCGAGGAAGCGTAGTATCATGAAGGTTTGAATTACGGCGCATGCGGTGTGCGATCACAGTCGAACCACATATCCAATCAATTAACTGGCACAATGTATTGATGTCCAGGGCTTGATTTGTGCTGCAAATATGTCTGACAATGCAACTGAGTATATTAGTAGGCCTGTATTATGCAGCGCTCTCGTACCTGAGCCCTAGCGTTCCAGCAGATATCGACCAAACCTGGGAACCGTCGAGGGCCTCAAGTAAATCATGAAGAACGAATCGTTCATGGTCTCGTTTGAGAGATTCGGGAGGATTCACGACGCATGGCGCTCGTTTCAAGAATTCTTGGGCGCTGGGTTTCTGAAACACAAAAGCAATACTGGCTGCTTGTATAACGGTCGTCAAAAATCGTTGAGGATTCTCCTGAGCACTCAAGGTGAAGAAAAGATCTTGAATCCAGTTGTTCACGACCTGTATACCCCTTTCGAACTCTGGAATCCGCAACTTATCCAAGTTGGCAAGGGAACCCAGTATGTAGTGTGGGGGATAAAGGGCTTGAAACAGAAGTGTAAGCCAGAACCTGAAAGGGATGAGTCACGACAAAACCCTGAGTGTAGCACAGTTTCGTACCGTTGCTGTCCGGCATAAACAGAGCGTTTCTCAACAGACCGCACCGTGTGATATATAAGGACCTGTTGAAAAATCAAGCGCAGCCTTGCGTTATACCATTCGACGTCGAGAGACTGCCGCTCAGTATGCGCATTAGGGCAGTCGTAGCTCATACACTCTCCGAAAACCGCAAAGGCCAAGCACGGACGGAGCAAAGGCGACTTCCAAAGTGTAAGGTCTTCTGTCTGCACCCGAATCTGAAGGCGTTGTCGAAGGGTCTGCTGGAAGAGACGCATGAAAACCCCAGCTTCCATGGTGACAAAGGCCTCTTCCACACTCTTTGCCGCCCGAGATCGAGACGCCACTCCATACATGAATGTCGGTTCCGGTATTGTGACGATATGATCGAGGGCAATCTGAAAACCAAACAATCGTTGAATCCCCGCATCGTTGCATGCCTCAAAGTTCGTGGTGATCTTATGCAGTTCTTGACAATAGATCAGGAACGCTTGGAGTATTTCTGCGATTTCCGAACAGGTTTGGGTCTGAAACTTCGGCATATTTCTGAAGACATGATCAAGGCATAATACGGAAGCCAAAGGGTTCTTCAGCTCAGTGTAGAGTTTCACACCAAGTTGTTGTAGGGAAAGAAAATTATGAGATGCAATGGCTTTGAACATCAGAATCTACAGGCAACATGAGCAATATACTGATGAATGGCTCGTGAGACAACTCACCTGCATCTCGATATGAGCAGACAGATTTTCAGTCTCCATGACTTGATTTGCTAGATCCAGCAGAGACGCAATAATGGGTTTGGATGTGTCGCGAAGCATGTTCATCGTCACGTCAAATGGGAGACATTTCCACAGACCCTGAAGAATCCACTCGGTTGCGAGGCTTGAAGCGCGCGGGTCATTACGATTTTGAAGTAAAAGTGTGATGGCTTTGATATCTCGCCCTTCAGCTCGATGCAACTCTGCTGCTTCTACTACCCGACCAACTTGTTCAAGGAGATCGGCTCGGACTATATCAAAACCGTAATCTTCCATATACTCTAGAGCCTCCTCGAAGTTTGCGAAGAGTTGGGTGGCCTTCCTGTTAAATCATATGTCAACATAGATATGTACGGCAAGCACAGTACCTACTCGAGGCGATGCTCGCGGAAATAGTACAGTTTTGCGATTGAAAGGATAGCTTCTGCATCATCCTGTTTGATTTTGTCCCGGTGAGACTTGATCACCTCCACGGCTTTGTCGAACATATTCGCTTTACGATAGCATTGTGCAGAGCGTGTGAACTCTTCGGCGGAAAAGTATGACTGGGCCGCACGTCTATAATCGCCTGCTTCCGAAAAACATTCGGCCGCAATACGATAATATGCTCGCGTCTCAGGACGCGTTCCCGAGGCAACTGCTGCATGAGCGAAGGCTCTGGCTGCCGTCGTGAACGCAGATGGACGAGTACTATCCAGCAATGACACTGCTCTCGCTCTTTCTCGAAGATGATATGCCTGTGCAATATTCCTTTCGCGATACATGCCAGCACGTTCGTAACAGTGGATGGCTTGTGTGTACCGCCGATTGTCGAAGAGTGCTCGAGCAGTCTTAGCCCATTCTTCCGCAGTCGACGATGTAGCAAGTTGGGGAAGAACATCGCCCGGTTTACGCATCTGAATTTGGTCTTTGTGGAGCCAGAGCTCCTAAGATAGATGTCAGAGTCAATCAATATGCAGTTGTACAAAACTGACACGCATGGGATCTCCCTTCTCTGAACAATCGGCAATCCAGAGATTCTTCCGCGCTCTCGTGATAGCGACATAGAGAAACTTAAGCTTGTAGAAGAGGCGGTGCTTAGTATAGATCCTACGATGCACATCGTTATGTGGAGAATACTTACCTCTCTGCACACTCCGCTGTGACGAGTATCATCAAACTGAGGGCATTTGGAGTGGTTAACATCAGGCAAGGCATTGAGTATGACACGCCACTGGGAAAGATCGACCGTAGAGTCTTCGAAGAAGTTGTAGAGCAAGACCTGTAAACGCCATGAGTTCATCTTGGAATATCTTGTCCACGATAACCAGTGGAGAAGCAACATAGCTTACATCGTTGAATTCCAGGCCCTTGCTTTCATATAAGGTCCTAGGGAGTGCATTTCAGAGACTGCGATGGCAAAAGTCACGACTACGTCACGTACATAATAAGTCCGATATCCCCCACTTGCTCCCGGAGCTTATCCCGTGCGGCATCGTCACGCACTAGAATACCTGCAGAGAATCTCAGCCTCCCGTAACCAAAACATGATGGGACGTTTACATTGCTGGGCACCGAACTCCATATGGCCACCACTACAACCACAATCAGCTTCGAACTGAATCGGCAGCAGCGTATCACTCACGAAGCACTGAAAAGAAACTGCTCGTATCGCATGGTGTCATGGTCCCAGCCATTAAAGAAGACTGGCTTTATACCATCAATCACGCCACGCTCGTCTGCCAGAATGTCAATTGCATGCGGCCAAAACTGTGTGATGAGTCGAACAACCGTTTGTGCACAGCTAACTATACCGCCATGAGAGCGATAATTCACTGTCAGCTGGAATGATTTCGGGGACTCTTGCAGGTTGGATATGCTTCTTGTCTCCTATTATATGGTGTTAACACCCAGTGGAGGAACTGAGGATGAAACGAACCTCGACACGGTAGAGAAATGCCTTCAGATCATTGAAACGAAAGGAGCTTCCAGCAGATATGGTTTGAGCGGTATCCCCAGCCCAGAACAAACCATCCGGGTTCCTGCAGAGAGTCCTAGGTACTGCGGAACGTATAAATATTGAACGTGATAAATGAAACTGGATCAGGAGGAAACATACTCAGTGCATCAATGAGGAGGTTGTCTTGTGCCTCGTCAACATATCTGAGAAAAGCACTTGGGTCATGCCTTCGACTACGCGAACTGAGCTTACTCACATGAAATCAATCTTACTTCCTGGTACCCCGTACTCCCTCAGCGCGCGTAGGATAGCATGAGTACTAAAAGTCCCAGGCCTGTTAGATTTTGTCAAGAAGCATTATTCTTGATGTACGCACCGATCTGCAGCGTCATAGTCTCCACGAATCTTTTTCCGACGAGAATACGCTTGGAAAAGTGCGTAGACGGTTTCCCTCTGGTTCGCAAATGTCCCTTGAGTACGATGACTAAGATCGAGATATGTGTCACGGTCAAGGAATCGTTCAGACGACTGCAACGCTTGTTCCGAACCCTTGATTACGCCTAGCTGGTTGTCAGAGATAGCACGACGGTTTGACGTAGTCATTACTTACCCATGAACTCAGCAAAAACCAGTGCCGGATCTGTTCACAAGATGAGCGACAAGCTCGTCAAGAGAATCATAGTGATGCACCCACCCAAATTCTTGGTCAGGTTTTGCCGAAAATGAGGCCAATACTCCTGAAGAAAGGCGCCATAAGATACAAACGAGGCTCGCTGTTGTTGCATGTAGTCGTTTGAGAGATTCTGCCCCTCATAAGTGGTTTTAGCCATGACAAGGAGTTGCGAGTTCTCTCCATATTTCCCAGATGCAAAGTCAGCTTCCAATAGTCTAGAAAGCTACACTCAAAGCGTTAGAAAGGTAGTAGCGTGCACTCCCAAATGAACGTACATGATCAAAAGTGATGAAGAGAGGGAAATGCTCATCAGTGAGCTCTCCATAGCTCTTCGGAAGGTCTCCGCTGTGAAACTGTTCCTCGTCTCGATCTACCAAACCTTGCTCTTCCACGGCTTGCTTGGCTTCAGCCATCTGCACCGATTGCTCAACTGTTCGTTGGGCAGCTGCATGAGATTCAGATAATTTGGCGTAGTACTCCTCAACTTTCTCTGCGAGTACTCGGGATTGCGTGACGAATATCTGACGAGGCTTAGGATATCCTTGCAGCATGGTTTCGCGCATGCCGTCCCAGGTTCGTTCGATACCCAGCATCTTGAAAAGCATTGTAGTCGTTTTACTATTAGTTCGATGATAAGCCGATGATGTGCCTGACCGAGAGTGAATCCTTACCCCGTTCCGCTTCTTCCAAGCACATAACACGATCCGCTGTGCTTGACAATTTCTTGCTCTTGAGGACTGTACAGCTTCCTATCGGATGCCTTACCTTATTACCAAAATTTAACTATGACACTTACGTCATCTGGAAGACATGGGCTACATCCTGATCGGCCAGGATGCCTAACAACCAGGTTAGGGTGCAACACGAATGAACACGAATGAGACCCACTATTCAATAACGCCTTAGGATGAAAGGTGAGCTTTTCCGGAAGTATCATACATACGCATTGACGTACCTGAGAGAATGCAACGAACTTCTCGAGTCTGCGCCAGCCGTCAGCCATGCGAAACAACTGAGATATTGTAAATATGCTCACACTAGTAATGAATGCAGCTGGATTACATATAAGGCACTAGTCTATTAGATATGTGTAATGGTATTCTGCTTACCTCTTCGCGATCTTCGTTTCGAAGGTCCGGGATTTCCAAACAAGCTGGCGGCAGTGGTGCCTCTTCTTGTGCTGGAAAGGATGCTGGAGCTACAACATTATCACCTGGGTGATACGATGGGTTTCGGAATATGCAACTGGGGCACAACGGTTGGAGAAAACAGAGGTAGAGGAAATCGTGAACACGTACCGTTTGCGGTATTCTTTGCCTTTTCCTGCAAGTTGCATACCAACGGCTTCCCAAAACCGCCGATCGAGTTGCGCATGGGTGTAAATACCGAATATGCGAATCGCTATAGCACAGAGTGAGACAATGAGACGATAGAAAGAGTTCCGAGTCTATAACCTTGCCACTCGACCTAATCATAGCACCAGTCAATAACAGACGATCAGTGCCAACGATGAGACTACATACATCACTCTCAAACTCCTTGATGCAATCAATTTGATACTACGAAAGGTCAGAGTTTTATTTCAATGACACGGAGGACCATGACTTACCACCAGTCGAGTATCCCTCGTCATTTTGGCCTCGTATATCGGAATGTCGATATCGGAACCTGTAAGTCGCTTCTGGTTGTCATCAGAAAAATGCCCACACGAAAGCTCCCTAGAACGAATTCAGTGTCGTTGAATCTACAGAGGTGAAATAGCCTACTTGATCTTCTTGATAATGATCCTGAAGAGATTTTGGTCGCTGCGCTTCGCCTCTCGAAGGTTGCGATCCGCGCGGGTCGAAATGAGTATCCGCCATTCACCAAATCCGTCTACAGAGTCAAAGTACAAGGCAGCTTTCATCGGTTGCACCATTGGGTAGGCTGATGGGACATTTTCCTCTTCATGTTCGGACGACTGAAAAGAAACATTACCATCGTCATGAGCGACCTCCGCTGAAGCCTCTATTGTGATAGTATTCTGTGGAAGATACGCGCTCTTGAAAATCTCCACAAGCTCAGTCTTACGCAGAACGTCCAGATACGACTACAGCACAGTGACATTGTAAACAATTAGTTAAACGGATAAACATGTTGACAAGTACCTCAAGGATCTTCTGTTGATTCTGCAGAATTTCCATGGCAAGAGTTTGTGCTTCCTCCTCAGATTGGGGCACATCGACGCCAAAATTCTTGAATGGCTTCGAGTCTACGCGCGGAGCTCTAGGAGCACGCTTCGCCTTTTTCTTCTCTCGTTGAGTTTTGGGTTTAGCAATGAAGAATCCAAAGTCCTCTGTCTCGATGCCATCAACTGGACTTTGGGTCACGAAAGGTAGGGAGCGAATAGCTTTTAGAACAGGGGCTGCCAACTCGAAAGCCCGATGATAGTCTCTAAGGTCGGGTGTAGGATAGGATAGAGACCAAAAATAGAACGATAATCTGGACAAGATCCTTGCAGCAAAGGATCCATCAAAATGTGCAGCTGCGGTTGGGAAATCTTGTAGAATCCATTTCTGCAATAATAGCGCAGTATCCGGCTGAAGACCTGCATCGAGTCAGATTGAGACTTCAGTAAGGGGCACATGCTGAGACGTACTTGAGAACACAAATTCGAATAAGTGGTCACGAGAAAGCAAGGTAAGGAAGATGTAGTCCCGCTCGGCAGCGGGATGTCTAAGGTGTCCTTCGAGAATGCCCATGGCATTCTCGAGTGCTACCTCATCCCGTAGCACAACGGGATCGAACAGAACAATGTCGAGGTCGACAAGGGTCTGTTCACGAGATCGCTCGGGAAGCGTACGCGAAGTGTCAGACTCGGACTTCAAGACGGCTTTAGAGGCGGACAGCTGCCCGTGAGGGCTCAAATCCTCGAAATCTTGCTTTTTGTCCTCAAGCGGGACCATGGTGAATATCTTCTTGGCTTCTGGTTATAAATGTCGCGTAAATACGCGGGCAGCAATTGCAGCCCCTACAAAGTAGTTGACTTTTGCACGGTATAGTGACTTGCGCCACACAGAGACCGTTTCAAAGATCTAAAAAGATCTAGGGTGTTTTGGGGTCGCCCAAGAAAGGCCAGGTATTTTTAAGCCTCCGAAATTGTGGAATGGAAAGGTAAAACCGAGGAGCAGATCTAAAGGACGTGAAATAGTATTCACTGGCATACGCTTTTGTGACGAAGCGCGGTGTACTGTCACGTAAGTCACGGAATGTCATGTCACGACAGGGTGTTGCCAGAGTGGGCGGCAGAGACGCTACACCTTACCCCACGATCTTACGGTAGGTAGTCCATGTAAACTCCTGCAGTTTCGCATTCTCTGACATTACAAACGTACTTTGATTCCCTCCTGAATAGATATGCCACCACCGCATTACGATTTCCTGATCAAGGTACGCCTACACATTGGATGTTAGCCATATATGCTAACGCTTACTCCCACAGCTTCTTCTCATTGGAGACTCAGGTAAGGATGTCCATTTCTTTCTATTTGTAAGTGACCCTTGAATGTCAAAGGTCTAACCTTTCGCTTTGCTTGTAGGTGTTGGGAAATCATGTCTATTGCTGCGGTTCTGTGACGACGCATGGACCCCGTCTTTCATTACCACCATCGGAATCGACTTTAAGATTAGAACAATCGAGCTAGATGGAAAGCGAATCAAGCTACAAATAGTTCGTCGCATATTCTAGTTCATTACGATCACCCTATTGACTACCCGCATAGTGGGACACTGCTGGGCAGGAACGGTTCCGGACAATTACGACCGCATATTATCGTGGAGCGATGGGTATCCTCCTTGTATACGACGTTACGGATGAACGATCCTTTAACAGTGGGTACCATGACAGCAGATCGTATACGAGGCACCTCAATATTCCCTTCCTTAGATATCCGCACATGGCACGCAAATATCGAACAGCATGCTTCCGAGGGTGTGAACAAGATTCTCATCGGCAACAAGTCAGATTGGACGGACAAGCGAGCTGTGACTGAGGAGCAAGGACGAGAGTTGGCAAATGAGCTCGGCATCAAATTCATGGAGACATCGGCGAAGATTAACGAGGGTGTAGAAGAAGCCTTCTTTACGCTTGCTCGGTAAGAGATTCACTCATCTAAGTAGCTCATATGATGCTTTTCTTGCTCACGACTGGACCTGTAGTGATATCAAGACTCGGCTGATAGACACCCAAGAAGCCGCAGGTTCCGCGGCTGGTGGTGCTGCCTCCGAGCCTATCAAGGTGAACCAACCTGCTACTACCACTTCTGGGGGGTGCTGTTGAGGGGAGTGCGGAATTCATTCTACATACTGTCTACCATATGTTTCTTCCTTAACCTGTACATGTTCTGTTTTCTCTCGCTTGTCGGTCGGTTCTTGTTCATTATCTATCACCCAAGCACAATATGGACTTTTATTGGCGTCTATCCTTGCAGCGAATCCTTAGTCACATGAATAACTCGCGGCGTGTAGTAGATATTATGTTCCTACATTACAAGTTGATGACAGGCAGTGGAGATTAGACCGCAGTTTGCGGAAGCAATTCCCTGAATCCGCCAGGACCCATATTTACCCCACACCAGCTACGTTGGTATATTTACACTTCCTGGTTGGGCTGAACTCCTTTCATCAAAGGCACTTTGACTGTTACTGATTTTTTAACGTCATTAGTAAGCGGACATATTTTCAGACACAGTCGGAACCTATTTACGCTACTTCAAAATGGTCTTCGGTGGTGCAACTATGGTGACACTTCCTTGACGCGGATACTGCTACTTTGTCTTACAGCAGCTCATTACTGCTTGCAGCACCGCATTACTGACAATCACCCTATTACTTAGGTTCTTCCGATTAAGGGTCTCGTTGAGGCCATCCGAAATTGTGCCTACTAGAGTCATCATGACCGATTTCGGTTTGCTTGGTGTTGTCTCTCAACGGCGTCGTCAAAATTGCCTCTTATGGGATACCCACCTACAGGCAGTCGTTTGAATTTCTAGCCTAGTCAGTATGCTCCACAGTTCTTACAATTGGCTTTCTGCGCAAACATATTCCCTAGGCAACGGACAAGTCATGATCTATCGCATCGGGATTAGTCGACCACATGAGTGCGAGCGTTCTCTAGATAGACCCTCTACCACTCGTGAACATCAGAACCTCACATCATAGCTTGAAAAGAACGACCTTCCGAAGTCCAGTATTCTGATCGTTGACCTCAGCATCTATGGATCCGAGGGCATGAAGCATCACCTGGATTGAGGTACCGTTTTAGAGAGACTGGCAAGACCAGAGTGATCGATGTATCGAACCCCGAAGGGAATTCAGTGCTCTGCTGAAGGACTGCCAACAGTTGAATTCTATAAAAATCAAACGAGAGTCAATTCATAAACTCCATTGAACAAACCCTGCAGATGAAGCAGTCAAAAGCAGGCAAACATGGCGGGACATGTAGCTTAGAACGGAATTCGAGGGTATGCTGTTATATGCAAGCTGCGAATGGATTCTGAGATAAGGTAAGCGAAATTCTCAGAATCATTGCTAACGATAATTACTTTAATTTGATGTCTCCTTCCATGAGAACTGGAGACAATCTGTGCAAAGAAAGGGTTCACTATATTCTCAAACTTCGACAATTCAGAATAGAGCAGGTAGCCTGCATTCACATACACGCACGTACCTTGAGGCTCGCGACTATTCTCGCGACTAGTACTTTTTCGTATTAAAAATGAAGTAGACAATGCACCTCAACAAGAGTCATAGAAATTAATATGTCACAAATGGAAAGATCGCTTTCAGGACGACGAACAATACTTCCTTGTAAAAGTGGCGAGTTCAAGTGGTACGGGTCAAGTCGCTTCGGCATGGGCGGCAAGACCGGCAAATCCCGAAAGAGGCACATGATTGCTTTGCAAGCGTGGAGGGCTTTTCAAAGTGTACCACCACCATCGCCTCCTCCTCGACGTCTGTCTTGCGTGTTCAACTACATCGCCCACGATACTGTCCTACTCGTCTAAAACACCCACTGTCTTCTGTGTTTACGGAGGATTCATGCTTCGACCTCCAATCGCTATATCACGGCATAAACATTTATATCACCCAGACCCCTCGACCACTTTTGTATGTCGAGTTCCTGACTGCTCGAAAACTTAACCATACTGAGTTTCTAGTAGCGCTAAACGCTATTCAACATGGCTGGCCAAATTGTGAACGTTCGTCGTGATGTCGACGACAAATTCTACCGCTACCGGTGAGTACACGTTTTGCTGCGGCTTTCCGAAGAAGATCTCAGAAGCTGACTAATACTTTTGCAGCATGCCCCTCCTTCAGACTAAAATTGAAGGCAAGGGTAACGGCATCAAGACTGTCATTCCCAACATGTCAGATGTCGCCCGTGCCTTGAGCCGTCCTCCTACTTACCCTACCAAATACTTCGGTTGTGAGCTCGGCGCTCAAACGTCTTTCGACGAGAAGAACGACCGATACATCGTCAATGGCGCCCATGACGCCACGAAGCTCCGCGAGCTCTTGGACGGCTTCATTGACAAGTTCGTGCTCTGCAAAGCCTGCAAGAACCCCGAAACGGATTTGATCATCACCAAGCAAGAGGAGATCATCCGTGATTGCAAGGCTTGCGGCGAGCGCACCGGTGTGGATATGCGGCACAAGTTGACCACTTTCATCGTTAAAAACCCGCCCAAAAACCCGAAGAAAGCCAGAGGCGCCAAAAAGGCTGGGTCGGGTGACAGCTCCCCGCCTGAAGCCCAGGAGCATGGGTCTGGGGATGACGGTGAAGGCGATGACGACGAACTCACTAAGCGCATCAAGGCTGAAGCGGCGGTGCTTAGCACCGAGACCGCCATCACCCGGGAGGATTGGTCCGCCGATACGTCTCCCGAGGCTGTGAGAGCCCGCACCAAAGCCATCGAGAGCGCTATGGCCAATGTTGCTCTCGCTGCCGGCGGTGATGAGGAGAGCGATGAGGATGCGGATAGTCCTTACTCGCAGCTGGGTCGCTGGGTTGAGGAGAACCGTGATGCTGGCCCTGTGGAGGTCTACAAAAAGGCTGACGAGCTGGGTATCGCGAAGAAGTATAAAACGGTGCAGGTCATCTCTCAAGCCCTGTTCACCGAGAGTATCCTTTCCGAGATCAACAAGTATAACCCGCTTTTCAAGAAAATGGTCACTTCTGAGAAGCATCAGAAGTCGCTGTTGGGTGGTATCGAGCGTCTCGTTGGTCGCACTTACCCCACGCTCGTCGCTGCTATTCCCAAGATCCTGATGGCCTTCTACCAAGCTGACATTCTCGAAGAGGAGGTTATCACCCAGTGGGGTACCCATGTCAGTAAGAAGTACGTGGACAGGGACACGAGCAAAAAAGTCCGAAAGGCCAGCGAGCCCTTCCTTAAGGTACGTTCTTGTCTCTTGACCGTTTCAACATTATATTGACGATCTCTATAGTGGTTAGAAGAGGCCGATGATTCCGACGAGGATGACTAGGTGTAGATGTGTGGATAGGACGCTGTTCCGTGTATGAACTTTTGATTTGTCTGTATAGTCCATCGTTTTTGCATATGTTGTTGTTTTATCAGTCGTGGATCTACTACCCGACTTGTATATATACGTCGTTCGTTATGTTCTTTTATCACAGTACGTTGATTGTGCTGCACGTCTTGAGGCTCCCGCTGGGCTCTATAGGGGCCTTTGAGTAAATTTAAATGTTGAATACGGGCGCTTCATTTCAATTTCACTTCCACCACGACGCTCAGGCCTTCCTGCTTGTTACTACATTGCCCATATTTCACTGGCTTGTTCACCCGTCTGCTTTATTTAACTGATCAAAACATGCGACCAGTAGTCTCGTACGAGGACATCACCAATCCTGAAGCAGACTCGCAAGCGCAACCTGCACAGCTAGGTCCTCAACTTCCCTCCTCTGCACCTCAACCTCCTGCTAAAAGGCGCAAGAAGTCTCATAACCAGCAACAACACCAGCAGAACCATCATCCGCATCATAGAACGCGCGGTCATCCAGCACAGTATGTGCAGCATTGGGATGAACCAGATGCTTCCGCGCCGGAGATGAATTATGGTGGTGAGGGTGAGAGTATGTATGTTGAAGGTGAGGAAGCGGAAGAGGGAGAAGGATATGAGGAGGGAGACTACGAGGAGGAATATGAGGAGGAGGAGAGTAGGGAGTTGACGCATGAAGAGGTTTGGGACGATTCCGCACTCATCGATGCCTGGAATTCCGCCGCAGCTGAGTACGAGGTATGTCGCACTTGTGTTCTTCCTTGTCATCAGGCTTATACGATTGCTTTGCTCTATAGGCGTACCATGGAAAGGGTAAGAAATGGAAAGCGGAACCTGTAAAGAAGTCACCGCTGTATGTTCTTTATCATGATTCCGTACTCGAGCTGCGATACTGACATCCATCTCATAGATGGTACAACGTGCCTCCCGCTCCTTCAAAAACCAGAAAGAAAGGTCCCGTTCCTTCGACTCAAAATGGTGGCGACGCATCGGAAGACTCCACCCCTGTCAACTTCGATACTTTCATCCCGAATCATGATCCCTCCCTCGCTTCGGGACAACCGCATCCACCTTCGGTCCCCGGACCCGATTATGCTCAATATTACCTACCCAACCCTCCCGGTCCGATGGTCAGTCAGGATGAAGCGTTCCAAAGAGCATTATCAGCGATGTATTGGGGTGGATACTGGACGGCAGTGTATCATGTGAGTACCATCTCGAAGCTTTCGACTTGATCGTTGGACGTAATGATACTGATTGAGTATTGGTAGTGTCAAAGACAGGGCGAACAACCTGCTCCTGAAGTCGAACAGGATGCTGAGGATGGCGAAATAGATGCTACTGCAGGAGAGGAGAATGCAGAAATGGAAGAGGACTTGGTTCCGTCCCAGCGGTAGTGTTCTTTGTGATCCTCATTTTGGAATGTGACCCATGGTGTATGTGGTTTTAGAAGAGAGCTGTTCGTATGTGATAAATGACCAATGCCTCCCTGCCCGAGGTCTTTACGTGTTATGCAGCGCCGCATCGCCTGTCACATACATCGTACTCTTATCTCAACCTCTTTAGCATTCTTTGTCCTTACATGCTCTCGTGCTTGCGGATCCTTACGCCACAATTCGCCATGCAATATATGTCACGGTGTGGGTGTCTGACACCTGCTGTAGCTGCCCAACTGACATGCTGAGGTCCAATATCAGAAAATGGTTTGTTAGAACACGCCGTTGACGTCGCACTTATGGCACCGCAACTGTACAACTGCGATAACACCCCGGGTATGAAAACGTCAAGTGTTATCCTGGCGCAGTTTGTCAGTTTCGGATTCGTATAGTAGTTTGACGCAGGGTAATTGGGTCGTCATCAGGCACCTTAGATCGTTTTTGAACGATTCGTCAGGTGGACGTACGCTGGTAGTGCAGCAAAGCCTAGGAAAATTAAACTAACAAAATTCATACAGCAAAAGCTAAGGTCGTAACTTGGCATACCGAGCCGAATCTTCATTGCAAGAATTTCTGTATATCTTCCGCGGAAACCCCATTATACTTAGCCCACTCTACCGCATTTTGGTCTATCCACTTGGCAACCGTCCTCCAATCCCTACATTGGCGTGTCACTCCCATCCGGTCGATAGACAAATTGCGAGCCATGAAATCACCCGGTTCGAGGGTAGCATCGGCGTTGCACATGAACAACTGTCGCATATACATCATGCAATGAACGAGATGGTGACTCGTATCCGTGAGATGGTTGGGTTTCTCCATGTCTCGGCCCATAGAAAAAACACAATGTAAGGCGTGGTATGCGGCTGAGATGTAGCGATGGTGAAAGGGACCAATGTGGTGGAACCCGATTCCGAACTGATTCTTTACGAGGGTGTCCCAGTTCGGTGCGCTTGTGTTATCTGCAAGTCCGAATCGTATGGACTCTTGAAAGGTCATCTCTACCGTTGGTACTGGGCCGGTAGGCACCTCGAGAGGATACTCTCTACCAATATACGCTGTCGTCGATAAGTGTAAACTCGTTTCCCACACGGAAGAATATTGTCACTTACAGAAGACATAAGGCTTCTCGGGTGCGTACGCTCTGTACATCGTAGCGAGTAATATAATCACGTTCGCCAACGCAGTCGACGACAGAAAAAGGACGGCCGGCGAAGGGATGCCTTTAGGCTTCATGATGCAAAGTCGTTCCAAGAGTGGTGGACGCGACAAGAATCCTCGAGGAAGGCGTCGATACTCGTCGTTTATGGTATCGATGTTCTCAAACAGAGGAGTGCTTTACCGATGTGATCGAAGGATGACGGTCACGGACTAGCCAGTCGGAGAAAACGAGATAGCGATAGGCTTCACACTTCCCCACTGAGCCGATCTTGTCCCAAGGCAAGGATAAACGGATATGAACCGAGAAGGGTATTCACAGCCTTTACTCCCTTCCCATGTCAATTCCAGGTCATACTGTATTCAGCGTACGCCACAAAGCTGCCTGTCTTCTGTAAAGGGCAAACAGCAGGTGAGATTGTACGTCCGAAAGTAGTGTATAACCTTCCATTCACTGGCTACACCGTGTGCAAATCGCTGGCCCTGCGATACGCCGTATACAATTATGTATACAAATGCACACGTACATAAGCTTCTATGGGTATCAGAAGCCTGATACGAACAAGCGTTGACGCACGAATAGGCCCGGTGTGGCAGAAGAGAAACGTTGTCCCGTGAGCGACGTGGAGCCTCGACTACCCTGTTGGTACATCCATGTTCTTCCTGCATTCTATAGAATCCTATCGAGTCTATGTTTGGAGTATATTCCATGCCTGAAGGACAGATAGACTCTCGTGGGGATCAAGCAAAGTCCTGTCTGTGATCAGTTCTGCGGTTAATTCGGGTCAATAGCAGCACAGTATTAAGCTTCCTTTCCCTGGACTATTGCGCATCGGTGTCACTGATAGCGCGAATAGCGCCCGTATAAGAGAGAAGACGGTCATTAGGCATGAATTCGAAGGATCAAGCGCAACTTACCACCCACATCTCCTTTCAAGCATGTTCACGAAATCCCTTCTCGTTGCCTTTTCATTGATTACCCTGGCACTAGCCGTGCCGCTAGGTAAGCACTATGCTACTTGAAGGAAGTAATCAAAGTTAAGAGTTCACCAAAACAGGTGATAGCGAGAAGAGAGCCTTCAGTTAGTCTGCAGAGAATGGTACCAATCATTTCCTTGCTAAGGTCTCGTCGTTAGCTGCGGAGGACCTCTTCCTAGAGGCTAAGTCCGATGTGGTCGTCAACGCTCGAGGTCTCTGTGAGTACAAGTGACTGTCGTGACTTTCCAAGACTGAAGCCAGTACCGCACATTAATCAGCTGCCGACGATCTCTTCCGTGAGGCAAAAACAGATGTCGTCCAGAATCTAAAGAGGGGATTGAGTAAGTCCGATATCGTACCGCTGGCATAGTTTGCTCATCCATCCATCAGCTGCTGAGGATCTTGTCGCGGAAGCCAAGACGGCTGTTGTTCAGAATCTCAAGAGAGAATTGAGTAGATAATTTTCCATCCCGACTTCACGAAGGCATGACGGTGCTTACTTTTCTCCTGTCTTCTTCAAGCCTTCGACGAATTGGTTAGTGAATCGCGTACTGGAGTCCTTCAGGGCAACGAAAGACGGGGTCTAGGTACGTTGTAGCAGACGATAAATGCTCTTTGGTTGATTCAGGACTCACTCGGAACGTTATAGCCATTGAAGAGTTGATTAACGAATCCAAAGCCAGCGTCCTCCAGAACGCCAAGAGAGACATCGGTACGTTGGAGAGTGTATAATAGTCCATGGTTAGGGCTTATCGGAACCGGCTTTGCGGTCTTAAAGCTTAAAGCGGCAAGTATAGTACGAGTGTGAGAGTGAGCCATAGTCACGTTATAGCCAAACTAAAACTCACACTGGTTCATCAGCTGTCCTTTCAGTTCGTTGGTAGACTTTTGGCAATATTCTCTATGTTTGATCGGTGAGTACTGTTTCACACATGGTTATCAGGATGGCCTTTGAGATGGTGCCCTTAACTTTGCAGTTGATTCCAGTCCTTGAGTTTGTTTGCGCGATGTCTTTGGCAGCAGAATTCCGGGTGTCTGTTTCACGTGTAGCGATATCGCAAAACCATAGCGTGTATTGGTGTTCCAAACCTCGTACAATATCCGGTGTCGACCGCATCGTACTCCTATCATAACAGAGTTCTGCTTAAAGGTTCGGGTCTGCGTGCCTGGCCAGCACCAAGAGATGTTCGTCCGGTCAATCTTATTGCCCTGGACAGAAATACAAGGGAAACACACCTGTCAAAGCTTGAAACATTCTCAAATGTTTGAGAGCGCTTAGTATCCCGAAGTTCACAAATATCTGCGTGCGCATGGGAGAAGGTGGGAGCAAACCACTGGTTCTGGACGATTGACAGTTTGCATCATGATGTCTTTCATACAAGCGAAAGAAGGATAAGAGAAATCATGGCCGTTATTCCACCGCCGAGTCCTTGTCACTCACATGGCAAAAGGAGAACTGATGGGGCAACTTCGAACAGACCTTTTGCACAGCTGCATTGGAGGGAGCTGGCGATGTAACATGAGTTGCACATGTGTAACTGTGTTGCAAGCAACTGTCTGCACAATGACCAGGAAGAGTTCTATTGCTGTCCTGGTCACTAGGATTCCAACAGCCTCCGATTCGTTACCTTCAATGAAAGTCTTGGACAACCACGCTTCGACTCGCACGCATCAAGCGACACCTCTTGGCACTGAAATAGTTCCCGCGAACAGAAATGAAGGCCTCTATAGAGACTTTCTGGGATGCATCCTAGCTTCAGGTCAAGACTTCAACGTCAAGATGAATCAAGCGCACCCTCCTAAGCACGCCACCGATTGTGTCTCATGGGCGTCCGGCTGATGTTGGTGACTGCCACAGGAACCGTCGTCGGAACGCCCTTGCAACTGGAAAAGTGAAGGCCGCGGAAGCCCTTGTTCTCACACAAATCCCTACTAAACAGTAATCTTCATAGTGCAAGCGGAAAGATCATACACAGCAGTGGTGTAAGTTTGCATAAACCGGACAACTCTCAACGAACACCAGATCGAGATCGATGGGTGATCGCCGGATAAATGTCCGCTTCCGAAAAGGGAAGCAACTACAGTTCTCAAAAATCCCTCAGGATCAAAGCGAACAGTGTTCTTCGCTCGTTCTATTCCTTGCTTGGTGTTTACAAACAGCTCTACGTCTATCCGTTGCATTTTCCTCCGAAAGTATCGCCTCGCCTAACCGGCTGCCCTCTTGAAAGGGAGTTGCCTTTTGGAATGGCCGGTGTCTTTGTCAACAGATCCTGATGGCCTGATGACCTGATGCGACTAGGTTAACCCCCACGTTCACACCGATGCCATGTGAGAGCTGTCTGCTCGACAGACACAAAACGCTGCGCATTCTCTTTGTATTTAAAACACTCCATACCAAGATGCTGTCAAGGACTATGCTATTGTCCGACGTCACGCGTTTTGCAGCGCGTTTTCAGTTCCTAGGCTGCGAGCGTTCCGGATTTACCTCATCATAAGCCGTCATTCGAAGCATGTGCGGGCTATCGATGTAACTTCCCACAGGTTGATCTAGCAAGATCACGGGAGACTCTAGTATCTTCCAGGTCACTGAAGCCGCCCGTCACTGTTATCATACCGTAACCAGATTCGCACAAATGGGCATCAGTTTCCCTTTATTCGCTTAGGCTTCAGAACTCAGATTTTCTCAAAGTTCATTACAGATCTTTTCTGACATGGTGCCTTAGTGACACCCTTTCGTATAAAAGCATGCTCAACGTGCCTTGGTTCCGATGTCATCAGACGCTCCCCAGCTTTTTGCAGGACTAACTCCTCTACGACCTGAGCGTCCCTGGCCGCTTCCTGAACCGATCCCGCCATGAGCTCCATTGTCAACCCGAATGGTACCTATTATGGACCAACAGATGAGACCCCAGACGAGATCTTCCTCGAGAAGACGTTCATGGCTAGTGGCTATCTAACCGGTGTCGGCTATGGTGTGTAGTTAGCTTCAGCAGCTCATTGATCGATCACTATAATTTCTTAGGTATTCAACTCGTTCTTTACCTGGCGTGCCTCAAGGCATTGTGGGACCGTAAACCACGCAACCGCTTCACTTATGTCTTGCTTGTGTACATTTCCATCCTGAACGCAATGAACACCATTTGGACGGGCACTTCGGCTTACGGTCTGCAATTGACCTATATCGATAATCGGAATTATCCTGGTGGCATTTTGGGATTCTTAACCGTAGAATTCGCCCTGCCTGTCAATGTCCTATCTTTGGCTGCATACATTATCGGTAATGTGTTAGCTGATGCATTGCTAGTGAGCAAATACCTTCTTGCTTTTCTTTGTTCCTTGAACTCAACTTTCCATGCAGCTTTGGCGTTGTCAAGTCATTTGGGCAGCTTCGATGGGGCGTAGAGCTAATTACTTCATGATCTTCCCCGGCATCATGCTTCTTGGCTCAATAGGTGCGTTCTCGAAAGAAACACACTCTTAGGTCGTTTCTCACTTTCTCGATCTCAGCGATGGCAATAATGTACGCTTTCGAGACCGCTTCCCCGACTGCTGGTTTCTTCAGCAAGAGGTCTATCAATTTCGCGCTACCTTACTTCGCCATCTCCCTCTCGCTCAACATAATTCTCACACTCATGATCGTGGCGGTCATGCTCGGTCGTAAACGTCGGGGACGTGAGATCTTTGGTGATACTTACGGCAGACACTACACCTCGGTCTCCACCATGTTCATCGAATCCGCTGCCATCTACTCCATCATCTCCATTTTGCTTCTGCCAACCTACGCAGTCCAGCACCCTATTAACCAAATCTGGCTTGGGCTCAGTCCATCCGTACAAGTATGTCACCTATCTGTGTTTCTGTGTATTCGAAGCAATTTACTAAGCCGTCGGAATTGCAGATGATTGCCAGTTACCTCATCATTTATCGTGTCATCCAGGGTCGTGCCTGGTCAACGGACACCTTTGCAAAGACCAATAACCCAGCGTCTTCCATTGCCTTTTCCTCAAGTTATGGACACTCTGCCACTCGTGTTGCTGGAGGTGCCGGCTCGACGAACACGATTCCTCTGCACTCATTGCCCGATGATTCTAAGTCGGGAAGGGTGCAGGTGGTTACGACCATCCAGACCCAGACTGACGGCGAGGCGGACAAGGATAGTATGGAATTCAAGAAGGAGACCGTCTAACTGTTTAGTGATACGGTTTGTGTGTTCTCTGGGTTTAGCGGTTGTTGTAATGCAGATTCGCTGTAGTTCGCATTGTGTTGTACGATGTCCCTTCATAGAGGCCATATCCCTTGTAACCTTACGCGTCGTGTATGTCACACTAATGTACGATTATTACCCTTCTGCTACCAATGCACATCCTTTCACGAGAATCCCAACAGATGACAACTAAGTTATTGTACATTGGAAAGGCCGGTGTAACGATTAAGGCTGGGGAACAGTATCCGCAGTGCAGAAGTTGGTTTAGTCTGACAGATCTCCGTTAAAATTTTGAATTCAGTCAGGGATAGGGCGAGTGCTAGTGCAGGACAATGCCTCTTACGTCCAGTGCCTGGAACTCAGGCACGATATATATGTTCCGGTAAAAGACTTCTTCTTTGAGGCCAAACCGCCAAGGCACCGACTGCATCGGACAGATCCCGACACACCTAGGTACGAATTTCGTATGTGGAAGAAAATCGCAGGCGACATGATTGGAAATCAATGTGCATGTGCCCGACGATTAGAATCGGGCATTGGGTCCGCCGGGTACGGCAAACTCGGTCGGCATAGCCAGCAGTTGGGATTCCCGTGTTTTGCTATTGCGCGAAGATGACTATACAATGTTGGATTATGATTGAAGAATGGTGGAGAACTTGATGTAGAGAGGTGGCCGGTGTCTTCAGACGATGATACCACAGAAAGTAAAGTTTATCCTCCGCATTCATGTGGATATATTGTACAATCAGAATACAGTTGATACTTCTCGCTCGACTACTGCGAAGCATCCTCTATAGATATTGACTTCAAGGAGCAGCTGCAGAGTCAGACTCTAAAACCAAACGCGATGAGATCGTGGGAAGAATGGTATGAACCTGATACTTACTCGTCATCTGTATACAACAGATGAAACAGTGTTACAGAGGATACTGCTCACGAGGAACGCGAAGATACATACCATGATATACAAATCGTGTCTGCGCAAACGATGAGAGAATGTCAAAAGGATTTGGATTGTATAAATGCCTACCTTCTTGGGATTATCAGGTGCATGAGCAACGTATCGGTCGTTGTCTGGAGGCCTAACGTGAAGTCAAGTTAATTGCCACATGCAGGTGGTAATCTGCTTACCGCTTCTTCTCCTGTCACATTGAGGCACGCTAAGCTAAACAGAAGCCACGGTAGACGTAACGAAGCACATACCTTGCACGATGCCAGCATGCTCTGCAAGGTGATGCATACCGCAATGACGCTCAAAACCGGAGACCATTCACCACCAAGGATGGAGGCACATATCTATGATAGGACGCTTTAGCCTTCTCCGCAGACATTTGAGACAATGCTTACATGTCCATTCGAGTATACATGCTATAATGAATGTTTGTCAGCAATGAAAGCAAGTGCGTCACATTTCAGTGTAACATACAGGGTGTAATGGAGCCTTGTACTTGTCATCCACGACAAACTGAACAGCAGGTGCAGATATAGGGTATTGTGGGTCAAACCTAAACATCAGCGCAAACACTTCGCCCTGGACAGATCCAAATGCATTCAGCTTCAAAGAGGGGTAATGAAGATATAAGAGAGCTATGCGTACCTTATACTGAGATTCACCGAGCACCTCCAATGACAAGAACCATGTTTGAAAGTCGTCGGCTTTCAGAAGAGTAATGCCTGTATGAAGGAGTGTCGGAACTCAGCTTACGGAACACTGATCGACAATATCGTACCACAAGGAGTGCCCGCGGTCTTGATCTCCGTCAATTCCTTCTGTAAGCGTCTTGAGGAGACCGCCATAGGGGAGCAGTCGCGACGCTAGACAGAGTTCTTGAAACCGAGAAAGTGCAGCAGTGGTTGTAGCTGTAGAGGATCGCTTAATGGTGGCGGTACAAGATCCTATTATACAAGCGGTAAGGTACTAGTATGGATGTCCGGCCCGGTTATCCCGCGGCCTCGAATCGCTTCTTCGTTTGGGCTTGGGCAGGTTATTTAGGTTGTGATACGGAATTTTTGAAGTACTCGAAATTTAAATATTGCGAGATATTTGTGAGCATCAAGAACTGAATGTACTTCTGGTTACAGCTTCACCCAAGCAAGATAGCTGCTTGCCAATGGTCCTTTCCCATTTCCGTTTCTCGATATCCTCCAGTGCTGTTTCTTCGAAATGTTATTAGCAACACGTATTGAATTGAATCGGTCAAAGACCACGAGTTATCAATGTGGCTCATGCATCAATAATGGTTAGTCCACATGTACTATCTCCAACTCTTCCACGAATGATCTCAAGATGTCCAGGTTCACTCCTTCAACGTCGGCATCGCCTCCATCTGAATATGTCGAATTCTGACAGCAGAGGACAAGATGCTTCAGTGGGGCCTCGCGTTGTCGAGCTTCTAAGACACATCGAAGACTCTCGATGAGCTCATCATTGAACGCATTGACAGTATATGCGAGAATATGAAGGGTGTCCACGGCAGGAAACGGAATCAGTATCAGTGTTTGGTCCGCATGCGCTGCATAAGGCTTGAGCATCTGCTCGAGAAAACTTGGCAAAAGCTTCACTTCCACACGGACGGACCGGACATTCGGAAATCTCTCGCGGATCGCCTCGAAGTAGTCGACCACACAGTAACGTTCATCGTCATAATCTGTCTCTGCAGCCGTAAGTGTCAGGCTTTCAACCGTTGATAATACAGGCGAGAGTGTGGCGATAAACTCTGCGGCAGGCCGTGCTTGTGTGCAGGATCTTGGAAGCCGAACAGATATCCAAGGCTGCTCCATTGATTGGCTTCCTGAATGCTGAAGAGTATTTGACCCGGTGAAGCGGACAGAAGCTCTGTCTATTTCGAGCCCGCAAGATAGGATGGGTGGAGATTTGCTCAGGTCCCTGTTCGCCCTCGACATCACGTATGCAAGAATCCTCCTATTTAAGGCTTTGAGCGCGGAATGGTCGTCACGGCCAAAACCAGCGAGGAAGCATACATTTAGCGACAGTGTTTCCAGACAATCGAAATACCTCAGAATAGCAAGAATGGATATCGCATCGTCATCGATGGTCAATGCGCGCACCTGAGGACAGGCAACAGTATACTCTGCCGGAAAAGGCTCAGCACAGTACCCGGTCCAGTATAACTCCAGAGTCTTGAACGCAGGAAGGCCTTCGAGCTTCCTAATCAATGGTTCCACCGAATCACGACTACTCATACCTCTTCTCTTGCGTATATGAGCGTCGGGAAAAACCGCCAGTCTCTGCAACGTAGGCGGAAAGCCGATGGACCAAATCGTATTCCAATTCCACGCGGTTATTGTCAACGAACGCAAATTTGGGAACTTATCAGAAATATTGCCGCAAGGAGGATGGGCGTTTCTAAATCGAGAGGCTTCACCATCAGTCCAACACAGTTCTGTCACTTGGCGACAGGGTGGCCATGATGTTATGGCCCCGACTTCGAATAAGACGTATACATCTATGAGCTCTAAGGATCGAACGCGAGGAAGCTCAGCGAGGATATGCGCAATAGCTTGCTGGCAAGCATGGTGGTCCAGCGTGTACTCATAGGATCCACCATCCAATAGGACAACCAACGGCATTTGTCCGGAGTGGCGTAACCATTCAACGATTCGCTCCAAATGGAAAACGGGTCGCAAATTGATGAAGGTGAATAGCTGCGGACTTGACAGCAAAAGTTTCCTCCAATACCGGCATACGAGGGCGCATCGGTACCAACGATGCGGTCTCTCATTAAGACTGGGATCCTCTCGACACATGGCGGCGTACAGCGAAAATATATGGCAGAGTATCTCCTGAGGTAAACGGGCGTTGATAGGAACTTCTTTCACGTTACGAACCGCGTAGAATTGTGCGATGGTACGACGATGTTTCACGATAGCAGCTTCCAGTTCTTGTATGGAGGTCGTATGGGCTTCAACTCGTACTTCTATCTCGCGCGGCAATAGATCCCAAAGATCATTTGGGAAGGAAAGTTTGAGGTTAGATTCGAAGCTGAAAGATGACTGTTAGTGAGAGGCCACGGCAGTCTATGCAAATAACAAACCTGTATGGTATCGAGTCCATTTCTACGAAACTGTGGAGGTCGAACCGCAATTGAAGCCAGTGAAGCCTAATGATTATGACCATATATATCGGCTTGGGCACGTGGAACCCACGTGTATGGAGGTCATTACTTTGCTGTGCCGGCGATCCTGCTTGTGTCCTGTTCCACAATGTACGCTCGAAGGCCAGCGGCCTCCAACTTAGGTTTCTTCTCGAAATCATTCTCTGTTAATTCTACATCCACCCCTCAGACAACCCAAACCACCACCAATGTCGTTGTCAAGACGCGACTCGTACCAAAATCCACAAATACCGGTGCGGTAAAGGTTGTGGCAAGAGACGCCACTCCCGCAGCTGCCTCCTCCTCCTCTCGTGCCCCTTCGGCAACACCTTCAGAGACGAGCAAGAAACGAAAACCTGTTGCTGACCCTTTCTCTGAGATTCTGAGGGTTAAGAAACCTCGTTTGTCTCGCTCGCCAGCCCAGTCTCGTGCAGCCAGTGCGCGCCCCTCGGAAGAGCCTTCTACCCGCGCTTCATCCGTCGCTCCGTCAAGGCAGGACTCTCCTTTAACGCGTCGTCAAGCACCATGGATAGATGAAGATGGTCAACCGGGATCGGAGATGCTCAGCTGCGAGATCACTGTGCGAAACATAATGAAGGGTTACAAAGCTTGTATGTATACCGTCTTCCGACCATGTACAAGACATCATCTGAACACGAGTAGTCTTCAAGAATCCTTCCGATGCAGCAGACACCTCATTCGAGCCGCATATTACCAACTATCCAGTAACTGAGCTCGAATACCCAAATACTTCCGCTTCTGAACGGTAAATTAATAACCATCTCATCTTGCCTTAATTCTCATCTCATTCATCTAGATTCATCTTGCTTGAACCTAAAGATAAGGATCATTACAATCCTATCTTTTGCTTACAAAAGACAATTCATACCATCGTCGAACGTACGCCTCTTCGATTCTTCCGCCACTCAATCTGCTCACTTTTGTACAGACTACCTGACACCTGTGCAACAATCCCTCTTTGGATCGGTCCCTGACAAGTCGCTATCACACATTTGGGATGACGCGGAACGCGACTCTTCGCCTGACTCTGACTCTACTCAAACTCCTGACGAGTCGGAGTCATCCATTCTGCTAGCCTCCATGTGCTCATCTTCATCGCTGCTAGAGACTTTCTTACGTCCCGCTTCCGCCTCCCCTGCCCAGCAGACCTTCAACTTTCCTCGTCGTCTCCAAAGCGCTATCAACAGACGCAATGGTCCTCAGTTCCTTCAAGTCATGGAGGGTATTAACGCGTTCTTGCGATTCTTGAAATACCCGCACTTGCCTTCTGACTTATTCGACCATACCCCGCCTAATGGTCTCATGTCTACCATAAAGGCAAAGTCAGCAGTGCCGCATGACATTATTATGCGAATCATTGACGAGACATACCAACGGGCTGTAGGTCCGCACGTCGATTCGTTGAAAAAATACGAGGCTTTTACGGCTGGCACATACGGCGAGCTCATGCCCTCGTTTATCTCGCGGTTGATCAAAGAGACGCGTCTCACGGAGGATTCGCTGTTTCTGGATCTCGGATCTGGTGTTGGCAACGTTGTACTTCAAGCGAGCCTGGAAACAGGCTGCAGAAGTTTCGGAGTTGAACTCTTGGACGCCCCAGCCGGCATTGCCCAAAGTCAGCTGGAACAGCTGAAGATTCGTTGTCGAATGTGGGGTGTGAAGTTGGGTGAAGTTGAACTGGAGCACGGCGATATGTTGGCCAGCAAGAAGTTAGACTCATTGTTGAGTAAGGCCGACGTGTTGCTTGTTAACAACAAGGTATTCGACGAGCCTTGTGAGTCTTTCTGACTTTTGATTCATTTGATCGTGTGACTCACAAATATTCTCAGTGAACGAAGCTATCAAGGGCAAGCTTCTGGACCTTAAGGAAGGTGCCATCGTCATCTCTCTTCGACACTTCTCTCCACCAAAATCGTCCTTCACCGGACGAAATGTGAGTACTTTCATCCCGCTTTTCTATCACATGCTTTAACACACAATCACACATAGGTTGACGACATTAGTAGCATCTTCCAAGTGTCCGAGCGCAAGTTTCCTTCAGGAAGCGTTTCATGGACAGGAAGTAGCGATCATTACTACATCCACAAGGTCGATCGCGCTGCCTACGCTCTCAACAGAAACCGATATGAGAGTTCAAGAGCGACTTCTGTACGAAGCACTCGTTCAAGGAGATAACGTTATGCCCTACATCCCGGTGGTGTATGGCTTATTGCATGACACTGTATGCTATTGACTTCTTGGTTTATCGGCCCGTCTTGCAATCGAACTCACTAACCGCAATATTACTTACCCCTAATCCTCTCCATTTCTTTCTCAATCCTTCTTGCTCTCATAGTTGTGTCTCATCCGCTATCTTATTGCTATTTGCTGTGTGTAGCAATATGGACCATCGTCCTTGCACAAACTCTTCTTGGACAGTGACCTGCATTCTGCTATTTATTAACCACAGGGCAGACACTTGTTGTAGATATTTGTGTTGAACGGAATATATATTCCAGGACCGAGGACTGGTCGGTCGAAAATCACACCACATACATACATCCAGACATTCTACCTATAATCAAATCGCACTTCCCCTCGCCACCTCTGTTGTGACACCAACCCTAGCAGCAACGCCGGTGCCCGCACATGAAGAACCAATCGTCGGGTTAACAAGCGGGTGAATGCCGTTAGGGAAACACGAGGGTAGATTGGTATTAGTAACAATATGGGTGACGCAGATCGGCTTATTGAACTTGGTCTGTACGACAAACGAAGCAGTTGATCTCGCGTTGAAATTGTTTCGCTTGTTAAAGAGGATGGTCATCTTGCAAATATCGGTGATATCAGCTGGAGTGTAACCACCACCCGCAGTGTTGTCCCAGACGGTCTTTGGTTGCGGCTTATCCAGCTGTATGAGAGTGACAGGTTAGGTCGTGGTCAAGAAACGGACCAATAAATACGGTGGCTGACCCGGAAAGCGCATAATCTTGTCTCTGAACTGCATCGACCAGCATCGTTATTTGCTTGCCTGAAAGCTGTTCGGGTGTGTCGTCCAGATGTAGGGTCCGTCGCGTCCCCAACGAAAATATGATCTTGCATTCTCGCGAATTCACGGTCTACAGCAGTCCGTTCGGTCGGGGTAGGGTTCATCTATGACGTTCATCCATGAGACGTCATATATAATATTTCATTCATGAGACGTACAGCCAGAAAATTCCCAATCGGTAGGCACTGCGCAGGGTTAGTGATGAAGTTTGCATTGAGAACTGTCGGCCTCTGGATGCATTGCAGAGTAGTTCGGTCGAAAGCACATAGGGGATTAGCCGCTAAGAAAGATATTATGATGAGTGCCGCCCAACGTAAGCATTAGAGGGGGAATGTGAGCGCACCACATGCATTGCATTGTCCCTTCCCGTTCTGGTCCTTGATACCGTTACAGGTTGATGGGGCACGCGACCTATCATGCAGGGAGGGAGAGTTAAATTGATTGAACAATGTTACTATGTGGGGAAGCTTGAACGTACTGGAGCTGGTCGAAGGGTCCGGTCGGTAAAGCCAACGTGAAACTGCAGAGAGTGATGATGACCAAAATGAGAGTGAATCGTGTCATGAAAGCCATCATGAGGAGATTAAGGAATGCAAGAAAGGAAACGAAGTGTAGGATGTCAGAAGGGCTAAGAAATGAAGGGATCGACCTGCGATGAGGATTGTGCATCCTCCCATAGAACTACTTATACGCTGGAACATCTTGGGCGCGGCAGAGGATTCCCTTGGGAACACTAAGAACGGAGAGAAGGGGACAGTGATGAAACGTGGAGACAGTGAATAAGAAACACTAGCCAAGGCTTGGCATCATTGAATGCAGGTTCTGCAGTGCGGTCAGATGCATTTCGATCAGTAAGTCAAGTATCTACATGCGATATGGGTGGCCCATTTCATCCCAAAGGTTCGGTCTCGATAACCATCCTATTTGATACTATGGAGATCGTATCGTCTGCTTCTCCAGTAAGTCAGCATTTGAAAGCGTACCTTGGGAAGAGACAAAGACTCGAATCTTGCTTTCATACAGACATGCTATGAACTGGACGATATGAGCGTCCAATCGACCAGTGTCAGTTTGCTCGCCCATCAAGGAACCCAATGATACCGCCGGAGATGATCTGCACCATTAAAGAAGTTTGAGACACACGGCAAACATGAACGTGTCTGCCTTCTAGGCAGAGTTCATGCAGACAGGACGACGTCCTGGCAACATGTCAATGCATCTGTCCGACGACAGATTTAAAATCTGCAGAGTGAGTTGACCAATCAGCGCCCAGAAACATAAGCAACCATCAAAAGTCTGCCTGGGGGACAGACAATAAAAACGTGGTGCCAAGATGTTCGCCAATCTGCATCGCATCTGTACTGACTACGGATGGGTTCTTGCGTGCCGTGACAATGCCCGCCCATGAATGAGCTATGAATCCTATCAATCTGGCCGTGACAACGTTGATTCCAGCCGACAGTGATATAGTTCGCAATCATCAAACCTAGTAACAACTGCAGATTATAAAACAAGTAAGCGCTAGCTGAGCAATGGTCGTGTCCGAGTCGCAAGCCGAGTCGTACCGTTTCTCGTGTTGTCGATTGTTGATCAATGGCCTCGGTGAAATTACCTGTTTTGGAACACCGTTGTTTGGCGTTCAGGTAACACCCGCAGGTTCATCCTATACGTCAATATATTTTCTTACGAACTTGACAGACATGACTTGGTTCATAACGAGATTCGTAGGTATACACGCTTCAGTGCAGTCACGATATCTTGGTAATAATGGAAGAAAATAGATCAGGCTGTCATCTCCAATACAGCATTGGGAAAATCACTTACTTCTGAAGATATAACGAGGCAAATGGATATGACACTTCTTATATGATAATTAAACGTAGTTAGTTCAACGTCTAATCATAGGCCCACTAAAGATTCAGTCGCTCACCATTTCATCGCACTCACTCGCTCAGGTGAGTGTGATCTTCCTCCCCTCACGTATACTTGTCAAAGCAGCGTCAAGAACACGGTGGAGCCTCACGGCATCATCGATAGTGGTATACTTCCCACCGTCACCTTTAGCAAACTCGAACCACGCCTTGGCTGTATTCCCCAACTTGTCCAACTCGGTCTCTTCTAATGGCACTTCTTCGCCCTTCAACAGTACCCTCTTCTCGTGCATGGAGATGAAGCAACCTAGCTCCCCATCTTGCTCTCTGTGTTCGAGCTCGATGACACCATCCTCACCATCGATGATCCAGCGGAAAAGGGTACGTCCCTTGGCTTTGTCACCGCGGTGGGGGAGGCTAGAGCGGCAGTGGATATTCACAAATGCGCCCTCGGCGTAAGGTTTGCCAGTTAAGAGACCGGAGAGAGAGATCTGGTCGTGTACGGTGTTTGGGAAAGATTGGCCAGTAGGGTTTCCCTCGTTGTCGACGAGGACGACATCAGGATAACGGATTGTACCGGCTGCAGTGACCTCAGTGAAATCACCCAGGGCCTCAGTTAGGGCGATTATAAGGTGGCCAATTGAGATACTCAGCGGAGTAGCACCTGGAGAAGTGAAGTTCAGCAAAATAAAAGGGTAACGCGCCAATACGTTTTACCATTGTTAACGTCCGCGGCGTACGCATGATTGGCATTGACGAAGGGGCCCCAGAACTTAGCTTCCCCGGGCCCGGCACTGAATACCTGTGTTTTAATGAATCAATGCCTGAGTATTATTTATCCTAGTAAACGACGTACCACTGAGGTTGAGATGACGCGGCCGATTTTGCCGGCTTCAAGAAGTTCCTTGACCTGTTCTCAATGAATTCAATGTTTCACTGCCGATACAATCACAACGATACTTACCTTTCTGACCGATGCACTCTGGTTGCCCTGCCCTCCTACGAGGCATCGCACGCCCTTCTTCTTCACCAACTCCGAGATCTTCAGTGTTTCAGCGAGCCCATTTCCGGGCGTCCATTCCACAAACACATCTTTACCCGCGTCAATAGCAGGAGCGATGAGCTTGAAATGCATGGGCATCTTCACGCTCACCGTCACCATGTCCACGTTCGGATCCTTCGCAATTTTCTCAGGACCTTCTGGACCATAGTAGGCCTTGATCTCGTGTCCAAATTCTTTGGAGTACTTTTCGGAAGCTGAGAGGGCCGACACTTGAGATGAGGTGCATAGCGCAGTGATCGTGTACTTTTCGGAGAGAAGTGGATGAAGGAGTGGAGGGACGAGTGCTCCCGCTGCCCAACCTCCCGAGGAGAGTCCTATAACACCGAGTCGAATAGGGGCCATTGTTCTACTATGTTTTAATGGAAGGCGATTGAGCAGATGTTATACAGAGTTATCCCGAGGCACAAAGGTTGCGTATCTGGATATCCTGCCTTCTAGAAGACTACTTATATGCATTCGACGAAATAGTCTTACTCATATCCGAGGGGCCGGATTGCCGGTCCTTACATGGTCGATACTGTCGGTCTGCATCGAGGTTGCTTGCGTGAGAGAAAAAGTAAGTGTCGTAGTGCACAGCGACATAGGGAATAGTACAAGTCCCAGCATTCGATTTGTCACTAACCATTCGCTGTGCCCTGACGCATGTACTGTTGCTCCGATCGGTTTCGTGCCAGTGATATCTGCCAAGTTGGAATGTGACAGTGTTGCAATTGGCAGACATGGTGTCTTCAAAGTAACCTAGAGAGGACGTCCACAATCCCTGCCGCGAGTCGAGTCGACCTGTTGAGTCGGTTGTGAATCTCCAAAGAAAGAGCGAGGTTCGTCTCAGAATATTAAATATTCAAATTACTATTCAAATTCAAGTCGGCGCTTCCCCAGATTCAAGACACAACTGCGTCATAGCTTGAACCACAACAACTTTTGAGTTGGGGATGATAAAGGTTGTTATTTTGTGTTGAATAGGACTAACAGCAGGACGTAGACCAGCCACAATGTCAAAACTACTCGCTTTACCACAGGAACTCCTCATGTATACTCGAGGCTTCATCCCGGTCTCCGACGAGCTCACTCACGTTTCACTACAATCAACGCGCAAACTGTTCCTCGATCTCTATATGGAGGACGAGAAGTTTTGGATGTCCTTATGTGCCGCGTGTGATATTGGCCGACCATTAGTGTCTACCATTCCAGGTTGGAAACACCCAATGCAGGATGCCACTTGGCGAGAGTTGGGGATCATAATCGCGAACCATTACGTGACCTGCGCTCCCTGCAAGGTTTATCATCCACTTGGTAAGTGATCCGCACACACTCTCCCTTGTTTCGCTGACGTAAATTGACTTCGTGCAGTCCAGGTTTCGGGGACGGGATTAGTACTCTGCCGCTATCACCAACTGAAGTCCAAAAGACTACGGAAATTGTCTATGGAACAACCGTATACATGCGATTCAGCTTGGTGCCGTTGTCTTTGACTGGGGACGACGTTGTGTTGAATTGCCATACACGGCACGGAAAGGAGGAGAGCACTTTTCTGAAGCATACCCCAAATACTTGCGTATTTGCAACTTACCCTCAGTCATTGGAGACACTTTCAATTATCGTTCTTGGCTCCATCCAAGTAGAAGTGACCAACAAGATGGGTGTTACGCAGTGGGACGTCGTCGCGCACGTTGATCAGGCGTATGTACGCTTGTACGATGGGTCTCTTATAACTCACCATCCCTCGCATCAGTCTGGATCATGCTCTCACATTCGCGGAGCTCTTTGAAATATATCAAACTTATAGAGATGCGGACGCAGCCGTAATATCACCTCACTCGCTTCGACTTTCTCAGAGATACGACTGTTGGACAATTTATCCCAATGGTCCGACAATTGTAGGCTCTAATTTTCATGGATGGCCGTGAAGACCATCTCATGAACGTGTACCTTCAGCTTTATCGATCCGGATCCATACGCCCAGCGAGTACCACTGAATTGGAATGACGTCGCATATTACTCGCTGGGCGTATGGGACTTTATAATGGAAACCGAAAGCTGGAGGTACGTGCGCTTTCGCGTCCTCCGTTGATTGCTTACATCATGGACCCATCCTCGTGTCTCATTATGCAGTCATGTGACGATATTGAACGTCCTCAGGACCCTTTATGATTTCAATGCCGAAGCTAAAGAATTCGAGTGGATGAATGCATGGAGAAGTTACTCGACATTGCGAGGATTGCTTTGTCAAGGGCGGAAGACGTATGTCTATCTCGCTCTTTGTTCGGGTGGAGGGTTCTGGTTCCTCTTTGTTAGGCCATTCTGGGGAATCAAACAAGTTGCACCCGGTTCAGTGACGTTCAAAGCCGAATGGCTCATGCACGTTTAGGCCTCACATTCAAACCCTTCAGAGTTGGCACATATAGACGGCGTTGTGGTTGCATAACGGACGTAATTGACCAGCAGGCGAAAACTAAATGTTTGGGGGTCGGATTCTCTCTCTATCGAATAATGACATGCCTAAGGCTCTGAGCTCTAGCTAGCATAATTACAACGCGATTGGAGTATACTATGATGTAAATTAGTGCGAGAGAGTTTCGTAGCAAGGAAACCATCGGGGCGGTGGAGCGGGGGTGGGGGGACACCCGCACTTTACGACGTTCGTTTGTTAGGTGTCCAACATCAGTGTATCCATTGAAACTGTGACCCAATAGGGGCATACCTGTTTTAATGGCACAGCATCCGTCTGTTTGCATGGGCACTTGGCACATGGGAACGGTTCAATCCTCCCAGCCGATAGGCCTGGCCGTGGAGGCTTTTAAATGTGAAGGCAGCGTAATGTTAACGTCAATAATTGGCCCTTAATGTTTAAGACATCTAAGAGTGGGCAACTGGTTTTATTTCGTTCGAGTAATGCAGTGTACAGGGAAGCTACTTATCAAGTCACGTCGCTCACAACTTGTGCCAACCAGTCTCAAACCAGATTCGCAGGGACTTTGATATCTAAAGAATGCGCAGAATGGTTGCCCAGGTTAAACATTGATACATCGTCTGTCGTGGGAGCAGTTTCTTGAGCAGCCCTTCCCTCCTGACCGCGGAAAACATGAACTGCAGGTCCAACCCGACGAAGCGTATCTGTAGACCAAGCGTGGCCTTCAATCATACGCACGATGATAAGGGCAGGAATGATACCCTAAAACAGCCTGAACTTGGATCAGAACACACGAAGACACTGACAAACACTCACCTCCAGTTGGACAAGCAAAGGAACGAACAGGTTGGAGCCCGTGTTGCCCAAGCCATACAGAACAACGAAAATGAACGAGACCAACCCATAGGGGAGGGCTGTCTCGACTATCAACGCTTCAACGCCGTTGTATCGCTGTCGTACCTCTTCAGTCACTGTGATGGGAAGTCTGCGGCGCAAATCGAGAAGACGCCACACTAGGACGATCGTGAGTAGAATGTTGAGCGACATAGCGAGCGAAGCATAAGGAACGGAGAGATTGAGTGTGGTTTGATCCCAGAGTGCAGCATTGGCACGAGATGCTTGGACACAATGAAGGATTGACATGACTTAAAGGATGTCGGTTAAGAGGAGCAAAGCAAGTATGGAGAAAAGACGAACCTGTGGATGCCAAGAGTACCAAGGTGAGAGTACCGGTAATGTAGAACTTCTTCCACAAGACATGACAGCGATGAACCTATCCAAGGTAGGTATGTTAGTTTAGAGCCTGAACAGGCTAGGATATTACGGCGCACCAGGAAGCCATCCGCGAGGAAAATAGTGATAATAGACGTAGCAAGCGAGGCAGTATTCACAGGGCGGTTCTGCTGAGTGACGATGAAAGCAAGTGGACCGCCGGGGAAGCCTCGTTCATCGATCCAAGCTAACTGGTTGAAGTTGATACTGCAGCAAATGTTGATAGTGGCCATGATGAAGAGGGTACTGATGAAGGGAAGCCAGATCTTGCTCGACTTGTTCTTGTCTAGGATGATAGTGCGAGCAGCGTTGTAGCACACCGCCGCATGCAGTCCTAGTAATTAAAATCCAGTCAGATGGGTCATTATCGAAGGCGGAACGGCAGACTTACCCCATGCCATAGCGCCGATGTACACCGCAGCATTGATCGATTGCTCGAACCAAAGCTGCTCAGTAGTTTCGTTCGTAGCGTTGGATGAGGACATGATGGACTGCAGGCGGGTGGTGTAGCACCTAAGGCTCCGGGAGGAAAAGACCGTTAGTTATATCTGAGTGGAACTGATGTCTATCTAAGCCAGTTTGATCATAAAAACGATCAAATCGTTCCCAGTCGAACAAATTCACCGAACCATATCACTATAAGCTTCTGAGTAACACCGCTGCATTACTTGCGTACGAAGCTACTGTGGACAGATCGGGAAGAACTTTGGGACCAAATGGGAGGAGGACCCCGAAACTGTTCATGTCAAAGGGCAACAACACGGTAAGACAACTGTCAGCGTTTCCGACTGTCGTACATTGACAGTTCAGAAACAAGGGTCATGGCAAAGATCTGATAGTCATAAGGTGAGAGACTCGCCTTTCTACCTACCCGGTCCGTTTGAGTTAGGCCGGTCACGGTTCGGCCAAGGGAATACCAATGCAAACCTTGCGAAGAGCCGTGCTTCGCGGATACCATAGCTCTAGAGGCCTGTCGTAGATTGGAGGAATCAGAAAGCGTCTCGGAGAAAACCCCTGGGTTATCACATCGAGGCCCGCGGTAAAGAAATGACAAATTTAAAACGTTTGAGAACTCGGAGTCGATAAACTGGAAGGATGATTCGTGATTGAGACTCGTACGTTCGCTGTACGCCGCGTAGCATGCGAGAATCGCGGGTGAGTAATCATGCGGACAGATTCACGCTTTGGCTGTATTACTATTAGGGTGGCCAGAAATGCTTGGGAATTCGAGGTTCAATATGCAATGCTTGAGTTCTGTATCAGGGTTACTTGCATTTCAACTGGCATGGACACAAACCGAAATTGAGATATAAATTTACATGTCCAAGTGGAAGAGCCACGCGGTTGTAAACTTAGATTTATGGTAGGGTTCATTGCACAAAATTCCGAGGCCGCCAGCTGGCAGGAGAAAAGTGCTCATAGTCACAAAGGCGCCCAGGTCCAATTATCTAAGCCTTTTCTAACCGATAAGTATTTCATGCTACAACTTACAGAAAATGTTACGAAATTCCGAATCAGATACTACAACAATCAACATGTTCAATTTGACTTTAGTCCTCGATGGCACTAATCTCTGTCACTGCATAATGATCCTCGTCTTTCCAAGTCAGGTAGTTCTCTTCAGCATACTTCCGAACTTGCACCCAGTCCTGACACTGATGCGTAACTCCAGTACCATACGCGGCTTGTGTGAGCCTACCATCGACGTTACGGGTCGAGAAAGCAGGCTCAAGCGAGATGTCCGCCGCACAGAGCACCATTTGACGGAGGTAGGTGAGGCAATGGAGAGCGTGAGCCCCGTCGTGCTCGGCGCGAGATGCATTGCGATGCCCATTGAACATCTTCCTGAAACTGTTCAAACAATGCATCTGGTGGTACATCGAGATAGCATAGTATGCCTGGTCGTCATCTTCGCCAAGGCGCACGAAGCCATGGCCGAAGGGAATAACGGATGCCCAGTCGTTGTCATCCTCCATACCATATCGATCAGAGTCGACGACTTCGAGTGCGACGTCACCAATATCGATAGGCACTCTGACTGGTTCGTCGTTGACGTTTGCGGTCTTGATTGCGAATCCTGTAATTGCGTTCAGTAATTCGCTACATGTGTTACAGCGCTCTGCCTACTCACCGTGTTTGTACGATGTGTTCACGACCGTGCCTATGGTATTGACGAGCAGCGAAAGCAGAAGGGCAAGGATACCTGTGTGTACGACCTTCACGGGTATCACATAGTGGTCACGCAAAGTAGAGAGCATCTCGATGGTCTAATTATCCGTAGGTGAGCGGATCCTTACCATATACCCTTGTGAGGTGCTCATATCATAGGACGTCAATCCTCTTGCTTATTCGGGTTGATCAGGATTATCAAATGCAGAAATTCACCAAGGGGTTGACTACTCGTATTTCTGATCGACCAAAAAGAGTTACTTGCAGAGCAGAGATCCATCCATTCACCGTTACACGCTGTCATTTCCGGATATGGGCGATCAAGCTTCAAGGTCCAGGTGATTTCCTCCACAGTCTTACAAGCCTGGCAAATGTATGTATGTCACCAAACTGACAGTTGCATATGGACCCGGTCATGAATCAGAATAGCGCAATATCCAGTACAACGGAACCACAAGTATTCATGGGATCGTTCAAACTTCACAATGCACTGATTGTTCTATTTGCTTCATTCACTATCCTAATCCGTCTTCTTCAGGTAATCACCGACTACCTCCATGTACCTCGCTCGCTCCTCCCAGAAAGGCGTGTGAGTCGAATTCATGAATGTGGTCCACTTGACGTCCGGGATACCTTTGAAGAAGGGTTCCATCACGAAGTCCTGCGCCATATCCCTGTGACCATTCAGCAAGAGCGTAGGCACGGTGATCTGTGGGATTCGGTCGACGATGGTCCAATCGTTGCTAAACCTGATGAATACCGAAACATCAGTTCACGACCGTGGGCTTGGCTTGGCAAACTTACGGAGCACTGGCAACAGTGGTGTCACCATGGGGTCCGAAGATAGCCAAGAACGATGCATTATACGCCGCCGGCAAATGCTTCAGTGTGCAACCGTATACAGCGCTGAACACTTGCAACGCTGCCCAATACTTCTGAGGGTCAGCCAGGCCGACCATGAGCCCATCCTGAACGTCTTGGGGCATGGTCTGCATGAGCTGAGCGAGTGATTGACCCCACAGCGCGGAGGAAGCGGGAGTGTCTGAGATGACCAGCTTCTTGAGACCTTTCGGTTTCCTCTGCACCTCGAATTCGGTGCCTAGCTCTCCTCCCCAAGAGTGTCCGAGGAGGTGGAACGAATCCTGGATGGAAAAGTGGTTGAGGAGATTGCTCAACTCGTCCATGAAGAGTTCAACGGACCAGAAGTCCGCAGGCTTCTCGCGCAGGTGAGTAGAGCGGCCATTGCCGAGCTGGTCGTAGAAGACAACAGGGATATTGGCGGTGTGGGCGAGGTCGGAGATGGGGATCATGTAGTCGTGAGTGAGACCGGGCCCGCCGTGGAGGACGACGAGCGGAGTATGAGCGCGGTTTTGGATGTCACCGAAGACCTTATAGTAGGTGTGGAAGGTTTCGCCATGGTACGGGAACGGAATGGTACCTTCAGTGAACGGCGTTGTAGGTGACGCCGAAGATGCTGATGCGCCATTGCCGCCGAAACAAGCAGCGGAAGTGAGAACGGAAAGGATCCTCTTCCATGAGCGGGTTTTCTGAGTCATCGTGCTCGAGGACTGGGAAAGCTAAGAGCTGAGAACGTTCTTGGCTTTGCTGTTATACTCATATTCGGGACACCGTGACAGATGCTGAACTGAGAAAGCTGTTAGCACGCCGGCGGCGGTATTCTCGGGGATGACTGCAGGGAAAGGAAGAACAGGTACGAGGGTTAGATGCATGTGCTCATTTGTGAAGGTTTCGTGAATGCACCTACACAGGCCCGTCCACCTTCTATACGTCAATCAGTCCGGATCGCGGGAAAGTCGGGCTTTACATGCCCACATGAAGTAAGTCGCCTTTCAATCTATCTTATGCTATGAATAAATGATACTATTCTGTTGACGACAGCTTGCTTCCAAGCCTGACCGAGGTTGATCAGGTTCGCTCAGCTACTCGACGTGCACTAAGCTCTGTCTATATTCTTTCTCGCGATTGCATGAATGCTGCATCTCATATTCTCTTAGGGTGAATTTACTACGACTCGGTGTCATGAATGTGAAAGACAGACTGTCGATTGTGCTCTTCGTTGCTAGTGTAATTAACCTGACATACATTGGATGGCACTTATCGAACCACAGCAAACAGATTCGTCGAGCGTATTGTGGGTCTTTCTTGTTCACCGTCTTTCTTTACTTCACTGATTCTATTTGCTATATTCAGCATATCGAGGACATGACTATCCTGAAACGCTTCCTCTCCCTCTTCCCGACCTACCTGAAGTTACTATGACAGTCGAAGAAAGCATCCATTACCCGCTGTTCGGCGCCGCTTCAGACGACCAATGGTTCTCACTCACTTCAGCTTCCTACGGCTATGTTCGCCTTGGTCCCGACGATCGCATGTTCGTGGTCACCACGTTCCATGAACTCCATTGTCTTCGTCTTCTTAACCTCGCGTTCAGCAAGGCGCACGTTGCGAATACGGGCCATATCAAGCACTGCTTGAATTATATTAGACAAAGCGTTCTATGCTCTCCGGACCTTACAATCGAGCCGGGGAACTTTGAGGAGAGGCACTTTGACATCGATAGGACGGGTGCGACTCACGCATGTAGGGATTGGAGTATGGTGTATCCTATTATGGATGACAACTATGCTGTCTGGCTAAACATAACGAGATGAGGTCAGGGTTCTGCTTCTAATGCATGTTTACGTGGGCCCATATTCGATTATTCAATAGGCTTCAAGTTGTTGACCAATTTCGCGTGTTTCTCTCGTTGTAAACACGCGTTCGTAGAGAAGTCTTGGCAAGACTGCGCACTCTGTCGCCTATCGCGTATTATTTACATGAACCATGAACTCCCTATAATTCCTCTCTGCAGCATCATATACCGTTGTCCAATCCCTGCAGGTATGAGTTACGTCTGAGACCGTCATCTGGTGTCCCTTGGGCGCTCTAACCGACTCCAACCTCATGTCCGCTCTACACAACACCATCTGCCTGATGTAATTCATACAATGTCTCGCTAGTTCGGGTTTGGTAGTCTTCGCGTCGGGCGTATCATCGGCGTAGAGGTCAACGATTACCTCTCGAACAATGTTAAGACATCGAAGCTGGTGAAACATCGAAAGAGTGAATGGTTCGAAGGTCGTCCCGAGACGAAGAAGAACACCTCCACTGGGTAAAGTTGCATTCCATTCCCCTATCCCGATAGGCGTGTCGATGGAATAGTGGACACTGTCCTCGTGCGCCATGTGCACAAGTTCGAGTTCAGGAATCGGCCAGGTTTGAGGGTAATCATTTCCACGATATGCTACACAGAATCGTTCAGGCATTGGTCCAGAAGTAAGACGATTAGATCACATACTGTACTCTCGTCGAAGGGGTTTAACCCATGTTAACGATGGAAACCGCCTGCCTCCGTTGACCCAAATGATAATCAATGAAGTTGCGAAGAAAGTGAGGCTAGCAATTGCGAGTTTAACTATATGGTGGCTTCGCGTCTTAGGGCTCATTGCTGGTTTGAGAATGGTGGATACGTGCGAGAATGTAGCCTTCGAGCTTATGGTCTTATGTAGGATGTGCTCTCATTCTGCGCTTAACCGATGTTTGTACATATTCTGATTAAAGCTTCACTTCATGTCACCCGTTCAAAGTCCAAGACGTGTCATTTTCATGTATACAAAGGTATCAAGGATTCGCGTCGGGTAAGAATACAATCCAAATCATCTCATATAGAGCATTAATGAAACTTCGGAGACTTCAATGTCTACGATACTTCACTTAGCACCGGTAACAATGTTTTGTAGGGTTTCGTTACCTCTAGAAGCAAAGAGCGAGACCGGGCCCTGTGATCTCTACACCGCGCTTGGCGAGATCTTCAGCATCGCAGTCAACCTCATCAACTTCAAATCTGAAGTCAGGACGGGACGTGATTTATGTGAATTTGTGAAACTTACCATGAGGGACGGGGGTCGAGGTGACCAACGCAGCAAGTGCAAAGAGGACGAGGAACTTGGTGAAGGTGCGCATGATATGTAGTTAAGAGTGAAGGTTGGGGAATGCGCTAGGTCAACAAGCTAGGAAGCTGAGTTGCGAAAGCTTCAACTCGTGAAGGGGCCCGTGCAGGCTTAGAACCAGACTTTATGGAATCAAGCACAAGGATTGTCAAGGCACCGGAGAGCAGTGGCAACTCCGGGATACAAGTTTCCTTATCTCTACGTGAGACGAGAAATATGTATTCGGGGCGTCGGGAGGTATAGCTGTGGACTTTCTCGCACAATGACAAATGGTGGGACGGATATCCGATGATATCTAACTTGAAGTCTGGCAAAGGACAATGGAATGAGGGTCTCATGTCTTCCAAGTTGATGCATCTGTCAATGAATTGCCTGCAATACGAAGAAGCAGCTAGTTGGTGGCCAACGCGATATGAGCGGACTCCATCGCTCCGTATTGGATCAGAAATCTGGAATGAACTTGAAGTCTGCTGGCGGGGACTTGTCTAAGTGCGTGTACACGGGACAGCCAAATACGACCACGCCAAGGTTTGTTTTGTATGCAACGTCCACACGGGCGTGCTTTTTGGCAGTTCGCACCCAAGCCTGGCAGTTGGAGGTAGAGGTTAAGGTAAGGCGGTTGAAAGTTAGCCGGGCGTTGAGTATATGATCGCGTGAGATCTGATGGCAGATCGTCCGACAGGACCCCGACACACTCCCATCCGGTTAAAATTCCGCAGAAACTGCAACGAAAGTGGTAAGTACGTTGACATCTCTTTTATGATGCTGTTGGAACCTGACTGATTATCTATATCTCGACCTTCCCATGTCATGTTGCCATATGGAAATCTAAAGTACACTCAGGCTGTCGGCGGTCATTGGCGTCTTGCATGAGATGATGTCGACTCAGGCTCGGAACGCCGCAATAATATCTTCAACAAGCACCTTCAGCTGACCACCTTTACCGGCACGAAAAACGGGTTACAGGAGTAGAGGGATCAGTGAGGGACATCGTGAATCACTGCCTTTCAAGCCTCATTGGATAGCTCTCTCTGACTTTGCATCGTTGCCACTGTGCGAATCAGCATCTACCCCGTCCTGACTCACGCAATACACAGGTATGCGTATGATTGAAGTATTAATGGAAACAAGTACACTAACTGAGTGGGTACAGAATCATGAAGCCGGTATACGTCGCTCTCCCCAATTCACCATTGGACGACCACGAAGCCAAGCCGTTCGTGCAGTCAGAATCCACGGAGGAGCTCTATCGCGTCGGCGCTTCATCTGTGAAGACTCTTTCTACCAAGATGACCGTGTTGGCCTATATTCTATGCGCCCTCACCGTCCTTCTTGCCTCGGCCAACTTGGCGTCTAGCATTTATAACGCTTGCTACTCTCATGGCCACAACACGAGTATCGACAAGCTTCCTCGTCCAGACATATTTGCTGGCCTGCCGAAGAACCCTACAATGGGTCATCACGTTGAACCCAGCATGCCGGCCTCTCATACTGAAGACTCTCATGGACATGCTCATGAGCATGAGCACAACCATGCCGCTCAGGCCTGTGAGTAGCCCTCAATTCCCCTCATTCGACACCATGGAAGACTGAATAACGCGTCATTTCCGAAGAAAGAGATTTCATAACACAAGATCGGTTCAGAAACGTGTACAGTAGTTTGATAGGACCAGAGGAATTGACTTTGTATAATCAGTACCGACCTACAGTACCTACGAGCGGGCCGAATACTTTTTATGACAGCCTTACGTTCGCCAGGTCTGCACTAAACCGTTTTGAAAAATAACCGTGCTATGAACGATTCTGCCAATGTATGTAGCTCTACCTAAGCGATGTAGCAAAGACGGTACCGAGCTAATGCATATGTCCGCTGCCAGTAGAGTTAGCCGAATGTGACATCCCAACTTTGTACGTGTCCTTCCACTGCTCATAGTTCTCCTCCATATACTGCCTCGCTTGAGACCAATCCTTGCACCTGTGGGTGATACCTACTCCGGTGACAGCATTCGTAAGCCTTCCGTCGGGAGTTAACTGGCGATGGCTCGCTGGTTCCAATGTGAGGTCGACGTTACAGAGAACCATTTGGCGAAGATAGATGAGACAATGATCAACATGACCAATATCTCCTTCGTCTAGTTGATCACGGTTGATGAAATATGCTCGTAAAGAGCGGAGGCAATGAAGTTGGTGATAATGAGAAACAATGTAGTGTTCATCGCGATCGGGGAGGTAGACGAAACCGTCGCCAGGTGGGAGTAAATGTCGCATATCCTCGGCAGAAGACTGCAATCCTAGACGAGAGGACTTGCTCGTCGTCAAAGCTACATCTCGAAGGGTGATAGGAAACTGAGGGACACCGGGGTCACGACCTTGATAACAATTTTATTTCGGCCTTCGTCCACTGGGGCATGGTATGACAGGATCACTCACTTGCATGTCCCTCTCGCAAACGATAATACGTATTGGCGGCGTGGACAAGCAAAGAGAAAAGGAGGGCTATAAGCCCAAGCGCAAAAAGGGGTGCGGGCAGCGAAATGCGCGTGCTACGCTTCATAGTCAATCCTGCGGGGTGGTAGACTCAGTCACCGACTACCATTGTAATCTGAGTGGATTGACAAACAGGAAACACCAATGGAATGAACCTTGCTCCCGAGAATCGCGGCTCGAATGCTATCACACTCAGGGTTTCCAAGTCACTGGTTCTTTGCATCACTTCCTTGCTATCGTTTGGTCAACCTATTTCCGAATGCGTAGATCTTCTTGACAGTTTGATATCAGCGATGACGTTTATAGCCTCATATAGAAGACGGTCAGACACGTTCGACAGGATGCCGGGTGTGCAATTATTCACCAGGTCAATATACATAGTACATACTGCGGCAGATCGCACGCAGGATACAGTCGCACGATTTGACAACTTGACAAGCTCTGAAAAGCCGGGATTAGTTACCCTGTCAATCAGAGATTCGTACCAAAAGAGGGTTTGGACCCTAAAGTGGATGCATTCAATATTTGTCCTTTACTGTCAAAGAAGCAGCTCGAAAACGAATAGCTGATCGGCGATATGAGCACTGTTCGGGCAAACGACAACCAACAAGAACTTGAAAGATAAATTGAGATAGTAACATACTTAGATCGCTGGTCGTTGTATTGGATGTAACTCATCACAGGGGTCAAATGATGAGTGTCTCACGGTGGGAATTCACATTGGTTGTATGTCAATCTTCATAAGTACTGCGATACGATCACGAGGAGAATATGCAATCACTGATCGCAGCTGTAAACCAAATGAGCAAGACAGGAGGGAACCAGGAGGGAGGTCGAATACGTACCTTGAAATGGAAGTCTGTCCCTCATGAACTCGGCTCCAAGGCTGAAGTCGATCCCACAATGTCACGGTCTTGTAGAGTGGTAATCTCAACCCGCTTCGAATGAGATCCGGTGTATTTAGATCATGCCCTATCTCGAGTAATCTGTAAAGTGATCAACTTCGGTGCAATGCATATTTGATTTGCAGTTAATGCGTCGTTAGCTCAGCGAGAGGCGAAAGATTCACCTGAACTTGGACCAATAGCGGGATGAACAGCAGGTCAACCGTGTTATGAATGCTATGCAAGACGCTAAACACACCGTGACTAACAACAGCCTGTAAGACAGCACTTTTAGCGTTCGTCGATACAATATCATTCGACCCTCGGGCATGTTCTTCGCCGAGCACTTCTCGGAATCTATGTGGAGAGCCGGGGATAGACCCCAGTAAGGAACGGAAAATTTGGAAGTCGTCCCGGGCAATAGAGTTGAGACCGGACGTGCGGCTGCAACGACTGTGAGGATCGAGGAGGCTGCAATGTGCCAAATAAAGTGAGACAGGTAAATAAACTGATCAGTATGAACCGGCGGAAGCTCTATGGATAGCATAGAAAAGGGATGTGATGAATCCAACGTCTATCGTTCCATACCAGAAAACAATGATAAATCTATCAAAGAATCATTTCGATGCGGTTCGTAGCATTTGTTATCATATCAGAACGTACCAGAGACCCATCGGCAGAAATGAAGCAATGCATCGCGCGGCGTTTTCGAAAATATTCATGAAAATAACTTGCTCTTTCTGCAAGTATGCCAGCTAACGATTCAGGCACGCTCATTGAAGTTGAGGTTACAATGAAGATTGATTATAGCCAGTGTGGTAACAACGAAGAATTGCAGCCACCAAGTCCTGCATCTACGTGAGAGAACGAGGTACAAGATCGCAGTGAAGATGAATATATGAACACCTGGACACGCTGGCGTGAACAAAAGAGGACATAGCAATACCATACTCCAAATTACTCACAGACCTACTGTACGCCATCGCGCCGACCGTCGTGGACGCATTGATGCCCTACTCGAACCAAAGAAGCCCGCGAGATATATCCATAACAAATGGAGAAGGCATCTTCGGAAATTTCTGGTCGTTGAGCCAGTCGGAACGCGCTCTAAGAGAAAAACATGCATCTCTGATCATCAGTGGTCCTTCGATACTGAATATGCCTGATGAACAACTACTTCGCCATTTGCCAGCGATGTGATTGTGCTCAGGGCTAGTTTGTTCGACAGTCGCCAGAGAGAGATTGAGACCGGCCAAACCGTGCAGAGTGCGGACTAATCCTAAGCAGGTACATCCCAACCTAGAAGTCTGTTTCCCATGTTGATCTCGGCCTTGGAGATCCCCACGCGTGATTTGCCCTGACAGCTTTATGCACCCAAAGTCCGCTAGGATGAGGGAGCAAGGGACGCCGTCGGAAACAGCTTTCGGGGTCTTATGGCATGCTCGTCTGCATTGACAGAACCATATGCAGCAGATGGAGCACGTCTGATCTCAATTCCCTCTTGATATTGCTGGATGTCACTACATTGTGGTAAGAATCCTGAACTTGTCGAGACGATAATCATCGTCCGGAGCGAATGGATGAGTACTGAATCATGTGAAGGCCTATGGGAACGGTTAGAGAAAACACTAGACAAAAGCGGAGGGAACCGATACTGACCTCCAATTGGGCGAGCCCGTTGATCTTGCCAAAAATCGACATTACAGTTGGGCATAGAAGGGGAACACGAAAGTTCTAGAGTCGTGAAATGTACAGATGGACAGTGAAACTGGCCAGAACTGCTTGAGGAGAGAGCCGAGAACGATAATGTAGTCAAGAGCTCTCTGCGCTTCGGAGCATATTCGGTCGCTCCGTCGATGTACCGCAATAGCTCTGTCCCTGCGTCCAGGACCCAGATATCAACTGAACTTCGTTCCAGTACGGTAACGTTTGGATCGAAAGTGTCTGTGCGCTGCGGTATGGTAATATTTAGGATGCAGCGCTCCATAGCATAATCCATGTTCCGAAACTGCAGAACAGTAGAGGTCTGAAAAGATGATCAGCTGATAACTCAGATGAGAGTAGGACATAATCTGTAGAATACCTCTGCATTGACTACAATGCGACGATCATCTGGATAGACTGTTCCGTGTTTCGAGTACCAGCCCCGTTCATCTTCCCACATAGTGCGAAGGGGATCATTGACCTTCACTTGGAAGGTCACAGGAGGAAAGTTTGTAATTGGTGGGAAGTCATACGTAGAATTCTCGAGTACCCGGTCGAGGTTCATGTACTGGCTGGGCCGACGAAGCGAGCGACCGTTTGGGCTCCGGGTTGGCGTAATAAGCAAATCAAGAGACATATCACGAGCAAAGAGTAATACGGAGAGAACAGAGGATAGTAGAGCCGCGATGCAAGCACAGACCAATAGGGCATTGTAAGGGCCACCTGCAATGATGAGCGAGTGTTAAACGGTCATACTGACTCATGGGTGGCGGACTCACTTGAATTTGTAACATTTGAATACGCATGGGCCCTTCCATCGCTCGGACACGATACTTTCGAGGCTTCGTCTTCAGAGGATGCAAGGGCAATGTATTCCGCTGTACTTCGCATTCTGGTACAACAACGAGTAAATGGTCAATGGTAGGAGCTCAGCGGTAATCTTGCGTCCTACACCTATCATCATATCAGTCTTCCCAAGTACATACATACCCATAATCAATCGGAAGTAACATGAAAGGACGACACAAACTTGGCAGTCACTGGCCAAGCAAGACCCAGGATATCATTAGCAGGGAGAGGTTAGGGTTACCGTATAGGAAAGGTATCCGACCTTCCCGGGCTCGGCTAGTCAACACGTTCTCCATTGCGGCGTTGTACGAATCCTTCTTTCTGACAGTGAAAGCTGCAAAATTACATGCGCAGTCTTCTCTTCTTCTAGATGTTGCTTTCATAATCGTACGAAGTCTACGGAGATGCACGGTTACCCCTCTCTAGATTTTCGGGATATTGCCCTCCTGGGCTCGAAACGTGTCGGGAGCGCAAGTCTAGGATATCTTAGCTGATTGCATGGATCTTGCTGCCTTTTACAGAGCAGTATACCCATGAAGACTCATCGATATCTCGCAATATTCAATACATTTCCGAGGAGAGGCTCGCCGAACCTAGCACCCGAGCTGATGGGCACCTCGGACAGATGATCTTAGCTGTGCTGACCTTCTGGACATACACCAGGACCTTCCTTCAAGTTCAAGGGGCTGTCCGTTTCTTCTCTTGATATGGCTGCATCGAAGTGTATGGCGCTGTCAAGCCGGCGGATTTCAAGCCGTTTACACGGTTCCATATCTAGGAGCCTTGGGCCTCGCCACCATCCTGTCATTCCCGCTATCGTGCGCAGTCGCCCGGGTACTAGTATCTCTGTACTTCATTCAGTCAACTTGCGCGCAGAGCCTCGTGTATATACAAGGTACGAAACCCTTTGGTATTGATTGAATTGACTTGCAGTCTGAATAGGACGCAGTAGAACATCTGTTTCTCGCCCACTAAGCACGATGGCCACAACCAAACCATCCGCCGAAGGGACCATTGACTTCCCGTACAACGGCGAGACGTTCCAGACGTACTACAAGGTCTTTGGTGATCTCAATAATCGCACTCGTAGCCCTCTCATCGCACTTCACGGCGGACCGGGGTTGTCTCATGACTATCTCTTGCCCATCTCAGATCTTGCCACCACCGCCAACATTCCTGTGATCCTCTACGACCAAATCGGCAACGCGCGCTCAACCCATCTCAAAGACAAACCACCTACATTCTGGACAGTCGACCTCTTCATCGACGAACTCGTCAACTTATTGAATCACTTTAACATTTCGGACTCTTTTGACCTCCTCGGACATTCATGGGGAGGCATACTCGGTTCAGAATTCGAAGTTCGCAGACAACCCGCCGGGTTGAAACACCTCATTTTGAGCGATTCCCTTGCCGCGTCAGCGTTGTGGAACAAATCGAACATGGAGTTGATGCAGTCCATGCCCAAAGAGGTTCAGGAAGGATTGGGCGCCGGTATGAAGGATCCAGCGAAGTTCTGGGCGGCTTTGCAGGAGTTCCATAAGGTGTATGGATGCACCGTGAAGCCTTTCCCGCAGGAATACCTTGACTCCATGTTATGGGTATTCGGACCTAATGGCGACCCTACTGTTGCTGGTGCACCGTAGGTGAATCATGTTGTTTGGCGAATGGTATATTAACTATTTTTGGTCTGCAGTATCCTGAAAGACTGGACTATCATCGACCGCCTCAATCTGGTTCGCGTACCAGCCTTCGTGATCAACGGTCGCAAAGACATTGCTCAAGACTTCGTCGTGAAGCCCTTCTTCGACGGTATCAAGAAGGTCAAGTGGGTGACCTTCGAGAACTCCAGCCATACTCCCTTCTTCGAGGAGCGTGAGAAGTACATGAAACTCGTGGGTGACTTCTTAGCTCTTTGACTGGATGAGGGAGTTCTGCATTCGAAATTGTAATTTTGATGTTTTCGTGGCCTCGGTACTTTCTGGTGGTGTTCCTGTGTGTATTTTTACAAGCTCGCATTTTCCCAGGTGGACATTTAGCATATTCAGAATTCAAGATCAGGAATTTCACCATCCCCAGTTTGGTTATGTCCTTGCTACACATTTGCCAGTTAGTGACATGCATGGCGTCCCAGTACCGTACGTGTGCCGTCCCTCACCAACTTCACACAGACTTGCACGTCTTACATGTGGAAGTGTCAACTGTTGGACGCCAAGTCTCGTCAGCAGACACCTCAACAGCCTCATTCCTGATCCTCACCGGGGAGTGCTGTCAAGTCTGTCAACAACGCCTTCGATACTACTCGTGTAGGGAGCGGATCTATGCGACCATTTGATTATCACTGTATGAACGTTGACCGGGTTTTCTGCCTTCTTCCGTTTGTCCCCTCGGTTCCATCTCAAGCAAAGGGTCGGGTACAATCAAAGGTAACTTGAACAGGGTAGACGCACTCAGTACGTTAATGGATGAATGTACTCCGAAGCCAAGATATGCTAGTATTTGCGTGAATTCAAGGAGGTCGTGCAGTTCGCAGAGTTTTCCTCACCTACTCAATTAGAGTTCCGGGGTCCTGCCGCTGGATGGTTTTGTTGATTTTCCAAAACGGGTAATGTAGAATAGAGCGCGCACAAAAGTTAACTTACCGATGGCAACGGTTATCTCGCCACCGTCACTACGTTCTCAAGTGGGAGCAGCACTGTGGATAAATCCCGGGAAATCGTGTGGTCTTATCTGCAGGATATGTCATGTGCGTTAGTAGAAAGTCTTTGACTGGGCGGAATCCTAATGATGTTTACGACAGCTCGCGCGCATTCGATTTGGACGTCATTACAATCTGTGCAGGACAAGCTCCCTCACGTCTCATGACAACTTCGGCCATTGAAAATGTGTAGAGCAACGTTGCTTGGCCCTTATTATCAAGTTGATCAATCCGATGCAAGGACCCTATCTGTTCTACGGTTCCACGGTGTCTACTTCTCATCAAGGGCCTTACGGTTAAACAAGGGTCGCCGAACTCTTTGTATGGCCTTCAAGAACTTTGTTGACTGTGCTTCTTTTTTCTCCCCTTAGTCAACTGACTACTGGCGTGTCAAGACCGTATTACTGAGACCGACGGACCTCAGGCTATCTTATTAGGCGGTGCCAGAAATGACGATCCTGCCATATCAGACACTGGAACAACCTCCAGTGTTGATATTGGTCCGATTATCCTCGATATGTGAGTCTGTTGTTACCATATCAAGGGGGTCAGATCCTTACTATTGGTCTTCAAGATTGTCCCCTTTCCAATCATTGATCTGTCCAAACGTATCGCTCTAGACAGACCTCACCCTTCAGTCGCTGTTCTCCATGACATCGTGATATCAAGTCACTTAGTTGTTAACAAGTCCAAACTCCGGGAAATGCAGGGATCTGGTCACTGGGACATGATCCAAATAAAGGCCATTCCATCTTTCTGTGAAGAAACCTATAACTTGTATAGTCCTCATTGACTGCTCCTACAGGCTTTTCGTCTGTCCGACCCGCAGATTAGCGCGAGCTCTGTTCCTCGTTCAACCTTCTCCGTACACCACGAGTTGATATGCCGGACCCGTTCGCTACCCAGGAGCCGCCCGATGCTCTCTGGTTCGAGCAGACGAACAATGCCTCCGTGTACATCGGCGCCATTGCATACGGTACGTCCATAGTCATGATCAATATTGAATTTTTAACGTCGGCGGGTGCTCATTGCTTCCTTTGCTGGTCATGCAGGTGCCCATATCGTCATCTTCTTCATGTGCGCGTATTATCTCGTGCAGGAGAGGAAGAAAGGCAACTGGCGATGGCTCTCGTTCATTGCCTTATTATTCGCTTTAGGCACCATCAACGTCGTTATGAACATCCACTTCAACGAGCTCGCATGGATCGACGAACGTAACTACCCTGGCGGACCTCTTGCTTTTATTTTGGAGCAGCAGTCGATCAAGACCAATATTGCCGGCAATGCCGTCTCTGCTGTAGTTCCTTTCCTTGCGGACGGTCTTCTTGTAGGTCATTCGAATTCATACGCTATAGTATCGTTTTCAAACAGACGTGCTAGATTTATCGTGTCCACGTCGTTTGGAACAGATGGTGGATGATCGTCATCCCGATCCTGGCCTGGCTCGCCTCATTTGGTATGAACTTTTCTCCTCACTGTCTCATCCACACAGCCGCTAATTCTGTCATCCCACTAGCCATGGGAATCCTCACCACCGTCCAAGCAGCCGAGCCCCAATCCAGTCTCTGGGCCGATGGCACTCTGAACTTCTCCGTCCCCTACTTCTCACTCTCCATGGCGCTCAACATCTTCCTCACCATCCTTCTCGTCTCTCGTCTCATGTACATGCGCCATAAGATCACTTCCACGCTTGGAGCCCAGTATGGCAAGACATACACCGGTATCGCTACCATGGTGTTGGAGTCTGCTCTGCCCTACGGCTTGACATCGCTTGTGTTCATTGTGCTTTATGCAATTCACAACACTGCAGCCAATTTATTACTGCCTTTGCTTGTGCAAGTCGAGGTTAGCGTTCTGCTTCCTATTACTGTCATTATGAACAACTGAGCTGACCGATTCTTTATATATTCCGCAGTGTATCTCACCGATGCTCATCATCCTCCGCGTCTCTCGTGGCCGTGCCTGGTCCAATGACACCGTATCCGAAGCGCAACTGAGTAAGATGCGATTCGGTAGTGGAGGTAACGGTTCGACTACCGCTGGTGGAAGTCATAGAAATGGCGATACGTCTCTGATCACATTCAGGGCTGGATCGAACTCTCAATTGAGGAGCAAGGAGTCTTACGTCTAATGTTTTGGTGGCGCTTTAACTGTGGGACACTGATTTTCGTTCCTTCACTCGATATAGGGTATCATGGAATTTACACGATTCACCTTTTGGTATTTATCACTATCGTCTGGATGCGCGCACTCCTCCCTACTATTGTACATACTACATACCTGCGTTGAATGCATTTCTGTCAGAGGCAGAACCTTTTGCTTGACCATTCTTCAAGAAATGAACGACGGGTGACTGAGTACCGTGTTATTCTTCCATTCCCGTCAAACCCTATGCACACATATTATTATCTTCCGTGTACTACGAATGTGGATAAATATCTTTGAATGTCGAAGTAGAAAAGACACCAGTTCCGCAACAGCGCAATCCAGGATTAGATCAGAACTATGCAGATTGGACGTAATTACCTATAAAAGCGATGTAAACAGGCAAGATATTAGCTTCTGCAACATATGAATGCATGGACGTCAAATAACACTCACCAGGGAACACGCCTTGCCTCCCATTCAACTTCCCCGTCCACCAATCCTCCGTACTCTCACTCTTCTCAACGATCTCAATCCTATCGCCAGCCTTGAAATCCAAATCACCGTCCGCCTGAGCTTCGAAATCGTACAGTGCCACTACGTGTTCCGCAGCAGGCTTGGGCTTGGGTTTAAGTGGAGGAGGCGGAGGGGGACCTCTCTTTGCTGCTCCAAAGCTTGTGGTAGATCCCGCAGGGGAAACAGCAGAGGGGGCGGTGCTATACGGTGGCGGAGGTGCGGTAAACGTAGGCGGTGGTGGTGGGGACTTCTTAGTGAATGACGATGCAGAAGATGGTGAGCGGGAAGGTGGTGCCGCCAGGCGGCTCGCGGTTGAAGGGGTCGCACTGGTGGATCGGCCCAAGTTGGATCCACCTGTGGCTGCACGCTGGGATTGCACGAATTTGGCTATGCAATCGAGGAATGAGCAATTGTAGGTGTGGGATAAGATGAAATGATAATACGTACACGTGCTGATCATGCGCTTCGAAATGTTGAGCTCTTCGATCTTCGCCCAAGCATCGGTTCGCTTCTCTTCGTACTCTGCTGCAATCTGACTGGCGGGTACGGCGACGTCATACCGGCCTTCTGCGAAACCGCTCAGTTTCTCGAGCAGGAGGTAAAAGATGTTCAACCTGTGATTTGAGACAGTGAATGAGTTTCAAGCCACAATTCCACGTCATGAAATGACAACTGAAACTAAATGATAAAGAGACTCGAACGTACTGCATGTAGAAGAACGAATGGAATAACGGATCAATGAATTGAGTCGCCATCATCATGAACCTCGGAAGTTCAGTCTTCATGGTTGTGTTGATGTAGTCGTACTCGTTGGTAGCGACTTCGAAATCTTGTTCCAGCTAGTGACATATGAGCATTAGAATTCGAAATGCTCTGGTAGGGCAGAATCGGTGAACAGACCTTGAATAAGTGCTTCTCGTCGCTCAAGCTCTTCTCCTTCTTGTCCCTGAGCTTCGTCAACGAGTTATTGAATCGATCGTAGTCTGTCAGCTGTACGGATGTAAGTCTTAGCGAGAAAACGCATGGCCAAGAAGTCGAACCTTATGATCACGCTTCGTGATACTCTTCCTGATTGATTTCAAGACTCCCTGTAGTTCCTTGATTGGTCCAAGGATTCTACTCTCGATCAACTCCAACTCCGGCACTATTGCAGCTTTCAGCTCCTCCAACGCGCCCTCATAAGCATCGACGTTCTTGATCGTATGGTCAGCTTCAGGATGTTTGCCCAACAAGTCAAGTTCGCCCGACACGGGACGAAACAAGATGGCGAAGTGAGTCGCAAATCCAGAACCATGTGTGAAGAGGTTGCCAACGCCTTCCGTGAAGGCTTTGGTATCTTTCAGGAGCTTGTCAGTTGCGCCTTCGATCGCAGCAAACCGGCGGGCATAGTCGTCGAATTCTGGATCGGAAGACTCTGTTTTAGGTGGATAAGAACACAAGCCAGCGAAGTATGTGAGCGCTCCGACGTCATGGACGAATGAACAAGATAAACGAACTCTTTGACATCCCCACCTTAGTGGTGATCAAGTGTGGCGTACTACATGGAGGAGTCAGGTTGACTCAGCCTCTTCTGACATCCGGCGTGACAAGCTATGAGTGTGCTCACCGAGCGAACGCTTTGCCGATACCCTTCATCTTTACAGATCTCTAGATATCGTCCAGAATAACACAAAGTTGGAGGATAACTTGTGGGTACTAATGGAGGTTGATTCTACCGAGGAAACGAGGCGTTGGATGGAGAAGAGCTGTGTGCGTTCAGGCTGCGCAGGATGAGTTACCAAGGCGCTTCCAAGTCACCGAAGATGATCTTGGCACAGCCTGGGCAACAGAGATAGTTCTCGCTCAGTGCCTCCGTCGTCGTCAATAATAGTGAACGTACAGTAAGGGTGTGTGTCGACCGATATCGCGAAAAGACGGGCACGGGAGACGAAGAGAGTCAGAGTGGGAAGCGCATATACCCAGGTGATCATCATTCCATTAAGCCTCGTTATCTATATCAGTTAATTTTAGATATCGTAATCGAAATCATTTCATAATCTCTTCTGTGCCTGCCCCCATTACGGCCCCGCCCTATAGGTTCCGTTGACTCTAAATCCCTTTCATTGACTCGTTCCCGGCGATATCTATCTCCTTGGATTATTCAGAAACGGAAAGATACCTCTGATATTTATAACAGTCCCCCAATACACTAGCGAGATACTTCCTACACCCTTCATACAATATGCCGATCAACCAGCCGTCCAACCAGATCAAGTGCGTATTCGTCCTTCCCTCCTCGTTCATATTTCATAAAAAGCCAACCTGGACACACAGACTAACAAATGTCTCAATCGTTCGTCTTAAGAAAGGCGGTAAACGATTCGAGGTATGTACACTCATCCCTACTCGCTTCGATCATCAGACAGACCAGGAGAACTCAGAGAAGCTCTGCTCTAGATCGCATGCTACAAGAATAAAGTGCAAGAGTGGAGGAACCGTGTTGAGACAAATTTGGACGATGTACTTCAAATTGCCAACGTGTTCGTGAATGTGTCGAAAGGAGAGCTTGCGAGGCATCAAGACTTGCAGAAAGCCTTTGGTACGACGGATCAGGATGAGGTCGTGAAGGAGGTTAGTTCGAAAGCTATTGTTCGAAGGGAAACGGATACTGATTTCATTTTCGATAGATACTCAAGAAAGGCGAGCTTCAAGTAGGAGAGAAAGAGCGAGAGCACGATTTGACGTCACTCCGGAGAGAAATCGCCACCCTCGTAGCAGAGAAATGCGTGGATCCCGCGACACAACGACCATATCCAGTCACCATCATCGAGAAAGCGATGACAGAAGCAGGATTCAGTGTACGTCAAGGCAAGAACGCAAAAAGCCAAGTAAGACACACCAACATCTCATCTCGGACGGTACTCATTTCGGTTGCTAGGTCTCGGAATGTATAAAGGAACTGCAGGCGAATTCGACATTACCTATCGAACGAGCGAAGATGCGTGTCCGGGTGACAATGCCTACTGAAGATGGCAAGCGATTGCGTGAGAAGGTGATTGAAGGTGCCCAAACCGTAGAGAGTGATGAGATGGGTCAGCAGCAGTGGGAAGCGGTATGTCCTTATGTCCTCATTTCAAATGTGCGCTTTAGGTTGCTCACTTACCGTCCAACAGATGATGCTCATCGACCCAGGTCAGTTCCGAGTGATCAACGAGCTGCTTCAGAAGGAATGTAAAGGAAGGGGACGTATCGAGGCGATGACGTTTGCTGCCACTGCTGGAAATAATTGAAGGTGAGGTCCACCTTGAGTAAAGATCTGTTATGCGTTGTTTCCATAGTCCCCGTCGGAATGTATCCATACCATACTTCGAATAGATGAGTCAATATTGTACCACTATCACTAAATTGTTTATCTTCCGTGAGCGTTGCTACATTTCGTCCATTACGTATTCTCAAGCGGGACATCTCGTAAAACCAAGGGCCTCATGACTCGATTCCAGTTCTCCGACCACGATCCCCATTCCCAGTTTCCAGCACCTTTACCAGAAGCTTCCAAAGACTGACGGAGACTAGCAAGCGTCGGTGAGGTCGGGAAGGACGCGAGCAGGGACTGATCAAAAGCGATATTGATTATAAAATACAGAGCAGTAAATTGCATAGAGCTTACCGCCAATTGGGTTGCTAGCTCTTGAGCATTATGGAATACGAGTCCATTTACACCATCCTGCACGAGTTCATGGAGACTGAAAACAAACGATCGCATAAGAGAAGTACAGAGTAGGGAGACTGAGGTGCGTACCATGCAAAGTCAAGTGCACAAACAGGCAACCCGCAACCAAACATATCCACCACCTTCATCGGTAAATCCAATGCCGAAGAGCTCGAATGCAGTGAAATGCCCAGATCAGCGGAACCTACAGTAGACGTCCAGGTGAGCAACTTTCGATGTGCTAAGAGGAAAATAAATCTACCTAGTAAAAGCGGGTAATCCTCTGGTTCCAACCACATACTCACACACCTCACCCATTGCCACTCCTTCTGCAAGACGGCCACTTCACTCATATACTTATCCCTCTCCGGTCCTTTCCCAGTAACAACCATCAAGACTTTCGGCAATCCACCTCCAGTTGTACTGGCATCTCGTGCTTTCTGCTCATACAGCTTCAACGCTTCCAGCAAAATACTGAAATCTTCATCGGGAGTCCATGAAGTGCTGCTAATGAGGAGAGCAGGGCGGTCCAAGCGTTGATGAGGCATGGGAGAAAAGTCATATTCGCCTTCCAGTTCAAGGGTTGATGGGGGAGTGTGTTTGGAGTGATGCGGTGAGGAGGTTTGGGTAAAGGGCGTTGAGAAGGGTGGATTAGCTGCCGGGAGGAAGTTTTGGAGAGATGGAGCTGAGAAAGAAGGTTGGAGATGGAGAAAGAGCTGCAATGAGGTTACCTTGCAGTGAGTACAGTTTTAATGCCGAAAAGAGGATGGGTTGTGCATACCTCGTGCATTTCAGATGGAGAAGTTCTATGGAAATAAGCAGGAGGTCGGTCATGCAAGACGACTTTGTGTCCTCTGTTTCGTAGGGATAGTCATGTATATACTAAAGGCCCTGGCGTAGATGATGAATATTTACTCACTGCAAGTGCCATTCTCTGACAAGGAAGTCACGCATAGCGTTCGTTACGAACAAGTGCGCATATGCACAACGTCCGAAGTAAGCCTCGAACCTAACACGTTGTCAGTCTCAACATCAACCAGCTTCTTCTGTTATAAATTGAGAATAGTACCATTTTGCTAGTTTGACGAATGGATGTGTGTCGCCGAGTTTGAGAGCGAGTATACTATATCCCAGATTATGCCAATCGATGATCACTTTGCTGCCACGTAGCTCGCCAACGAGCCAGACAAGAGCGAGAGTAGGTATACTGGGCGGATTCTTTCTTTCATGTAACGACAAATAGTTATATGCCAGTGAATACTATATATTAGATGCAACAGAAGCGCTCACCTGGACGACTATGAACTCGGGCGGACGGGGAATGCGGAATAGGAGTGCATTGAGGATGGAAAACACCTGGTGTACGATCTTCCTCGGAGCCGACAGGATGAATGGCAGGCCGGATGTAGAAGGTGCATTCGGTAGATATAAGAAATGCACATGTGGTATAGAGAGCAACGACGGTACGGGTTTGGAGCCTACACCATGTCAATGAGCGTGAGCACAGACTGTATCCACTCTCTAGTGACAGTTGGTAGTACCGTCATTTCCGATTAAGTACGTCTCAAAGTTATTCTCTGCAAAGCTCTCTGCATGATACATCATGCGAGGGCTCCGTCCGATGTCGCCAAGCACCAGAATGGCGACGGAGCGGAGAGAAGGCCTTTCCAGCGGTTGTTTTACAAGTTGCCATACGAAAAAGCAGAAAGTCAAGATAGCAAGCAGCTGCAGTATTATATTTATTTCCATATCTTGTCGTAAGAAATTGAGATCAGATTGCATGGAAAAGCAGGCTTGGAGGTACGACGTCGAGAGCTTGGCGCCACATGCACACAGGAGGTTGAAGATACATACTGTCCAAATCTGGATGGTGGTGCGTATTTACGTCAGCGATTCCTATTGGTGGATTCAGAGGTGCCTGAGGATGAGTGAGCAGCGAGTAAGCAGCGCCGAATTTCTGCACTAGTACAATTCTACCACCATGTCTGCGCAACGCTTCGCCTCGATATCACTTAGGACATTGTCAAAGACATGCAGAAATAAAACGAAGACTCTGACAAGGCCATCCCTTGCCTCATCGTCGAGGAGTATATCCTCGACCACTCCGAATAGAGCGAGTTTGCACCATGGACGGACGATTGCTACGGCTTCCTCCAGATTAGCTCATTCATCTACTAGCTATGAACAGCCTGCACATGGTATGCAATTTTTCCTTAGTCGTTTGGTGTATACTCACCTCATACAATCGTAGCAAGGTCAATGTTTATTCAGACAGAATCAACACCGAACGATGACTCACTGAAGTTCATTCCTGGTGTACCTGTCATGGAGTCCGGGAGTGCAGAGTTCCTCGATACTCGCTCAGCCCTTCGATCACCTCTCGCTATCCGCCTTATGGGTATCGAAGGCGTCACGGCAGTATTCTACGGTCCCGACTTCGTAACCGTCTCAAAGGACTCCGAAACGTCTTGGTCCGTTATCAAACCCGAAATCTACTCCATACTCATGGAGTCCTTCTCTTCCGGTCAACCACTATTCAGATCGGAAGAAGACCGAGAAGCTGCTGGTCCTCAGGACACGCAAATATTGGATACAGATTCAGAGACAGTGGCTATGATCAAGGAGCTACTGGATACGAGGGTCCGACCGGCCATCCAAGAAGATGGAGGAGATATCGAGTACCGAGGCTTCACGGACGAGGGCGTCGTCGAATTAAAGCTGAAGGGAAGTTGTCGAGGGTGTGATTCGAGTACTGTGACGCTCAAGAGTGGTATCGAGCGTATGTTGATGCATTATATCCCGGAGGTGAAGGGTGTCGAGCAGGTACTGGATACTGAAGAAGCGATCGCCTTGGACGAGTTTGAGAAGCTTGAAAAGCGACTACACCCGAATGAACAGAAGCAGGATTCTGGGTACGTTGCGGTTTAATTATACAGAACATTGGTTTGGAGCTGATGAAATGCTTCAACTAGTATGGCTCAGTACATGTCGGTTTGATCATCTAGACTCTATGCAGCTTTTATATTACCCCCATTCCCCTGATAGACAATGTATTCTACTCACTATCGGTCACTTCCTGTAATCCCCTTACGTCGCATTCACACTCAATCGCAACATAGATTCATACGTACTGTACCTGAAAATACCTTGAGAGCTTTGAGCAGGCGAGAGAGTACCGTACCCGGTGAACTTCGCAGTGAAATAACAGAGACGGCATTTCCCGGATCTGAATCGAGTTCCCAAGATCACCTCCAAGCCCTCACCGAAAGATGTTACTTCACACCGCAAAGGCCTCAAAAGCCCTCCCTGGGTTCTCATACTCTTTCAAACCCTCTCCTACCTCTTTCCTGCACTATGGCCGCCTCAGAAACGCCTAGGACCATAACCCTCGCCTCCCGAGCTTCCCAGCTAGCTCAAATCCAAACTAACATCGTCCGAGATGCACTCGCAAAAGCCTTTCCTTCCAAAACTTTCGCAACGTCGTTCATGACTACTGCAGGAGATCATAATCAATCTCAAGCTCTCTACTTGCTCGGGGGAAAGTCTCTATGGACGAAAGAACTCGAGGTTGCTTTGAAAGAAGGCGTTGTGGATATGCTTGTGCATAGCTACAAGGACGTGCCGACAACTTTACCGGAAGGATGTGAGATCGGGGGGGTGCTTGAGCGAGAGGATCCTGTCGATTCCTTGGTAGTAAAGAAAGGACTGGAGTTTAAGACCTTAGAGGACCTTCCTGACGGATCAGTCGTCGGTACAAGCAGCGTACGGAGGGTTGCGCAATTGCGGAGGTTGTTCCCTAAGCTTGTGTTCCTGGATGTGGTACGTCGTATTTGGGTATATGCTATGTCTTTGAGCTAATAGATATACTCGATCATAGCGAGGAAACCTGTATGTCATTCCTCTCCCTAGTTAGACTCAAAGCTAATAGTATCATTTTATATAGGAACACTCGTATGGCCAAACTGGATGCTCCAGACAGCCCTTACGCCGCTCTCATCCTAGCCAAAGCAGGGCTCGTCCGTCTCGGTTGGGGTTCCCGAATGACAGCAGACCTCCATCCACCAACTCTCTACCACGCCGTTAGCCAAGGTGCACTGGCCATTGAAATCCGTTCAGACGACACCGAAGCCCGAGAACTTTGTCGTTCGGTCACACATTGGCAGACGGAATGGCAATGTGCTGCCGAGAGAGCGTGCTTGCGAGTTCTTGAAGGTGGGTGCAGCGTCCCTGTGGGCGTACATACGCAGTTAGTGGGGGATAAGACATTGAAGATCACTGGGTGCGTCACGTCGCTGAATGCGGAGCAGCATGTCCAGCATACGTTGGAAGAAAAGGTGGAGAGTGTGCGGGATGCTGAGGCCGTTGGTGCGAAGTTGGCAAAGATCCTCATTGAGACTGGTGCAAAGGCTATTCTCGATGATATCAATGTTGATAGGGAGAAGAGGATTGGGGAAGCCAAGACTGCGGATGAGGTGAATAAGATCGAAACAACTATGGATGGTGCGACTTCTGCGACGGCGTAACCTTTGACTTGATAGAACCAACTGCTCTATGTACTATGTATTTTGTTGTGTCCTAGGCCTCAGTAGAGTTCTAAATATATAGAAAACCATCAATGTAATGTGAAGTATGAACCTCAAAGGAGACCCAATTCTGCAAACCCGTAGAACGAGTAAAAATTTAGCATTTTTGCGAAGCCGATTGTTTTCACCTGGAAACTGCTGTACGCAATGAGGTAGAAAAAATCAATGTATTCCGAAACATGAGTACCAAGTACGGCACACGAAGCACGGTATACAAGAAGTAAAGATGTCCCTTACAGATTCAAGTTGCAGGTGGTAGAGGAAACTGCACCATCCAACGCTAGAAGCAAGGGAAAGAGTTCCTCTGCGTCCCCGCGAGCGCCTGCATATCCCCTCGAGAAATGGGACGCAAGTGACTCTATAAGCGGGGACGAACTAAAGACATTGTGGAGAAACGAAAAGCAGCTCGGTCTCTCTCTTTATGCTCTGTTTGAGTTTGGCTTTGTTTGTTCATGGCGCTTGAAAATGACAAAATTGGATAAATATACGTCGATAAGGTCAGGCTTATAATATTAACTATGTAATTTAGTAGTCGCTCTAGTCTAGAGTTGTAAGCTATCTTATTATCCTGGTAGAATGTCATCAATTTGCGAGCTTGCTTATTACCCCATCTTACTTCAACCGGAGGACCTCATTTACGACCCTCTAGACACTAGACATGACGATAGAACTAGCCAACGATACTTCCCTCAAGGTGAAGAAATCCAAAAAGTCCAAGAAGGACGAGACATCAACGCCGGACTCACTTGAAATAGCTGGTCTGTATGTCATGATCACACTTGGTTCTGGGGAATACTTATCGGTTGTGCTGGTTCATAGGTATTAACAGTTCGGTCGATGTTTCCGTAAAAGAGAAGAAGCACAAGAAAAAGAAGCGCAAGGCGGAGGAGAGTGATGAAACTTCAGCTGCAGCCGACTCTAATGGTGCAGAGTCGTCGAGAAGAGAGAAGAAAAAGAAGTCCAAGAAGGACAATGCCGCTGCCTCAACACCTACAGAGCAGTCTGTAGCTGAGGGTGCCATGAACGCCGACGAGCCAGGTCAGTTTATTTGGAATATCATTATGTGCTTTATTTTTAAATGGATACACAGAACAATTGTTGTCAGAAGGCTCGCCAGAGAAGAAGCGGAAGAGGGAGCAAGAAGAACAGGCAGCGCCATTGACGGATGGGAAGAAAAAGAAGAAACGCAAGACTGAGGAGGCCTCCGAAACCATCCAAGCAGAGCCCTCATCGTCAAAGAAGGACAAGAAGGACAAGAACAAAAAGCACAAAAAGGACAAGGCTTCCTCATCTGAATCCGCAACCGCAACACCTGCCGAAGCCAGCTCTTCCATCACTCCTACAGTTGCTACTCCTTCACCATCTGACGACGTTTCTGCCTTCCTCACCAAAAATGCTATCACGATACATAGCGAAACCCCGATTACACCTGTACTCTCGTTCTCGCAACTTTCAATACCTGATGCTCTACAATCCGCGTTCGTTGGATTCAAGGAACCTACGCCGATCCAATCATGTGCTTGGCCACCTGCGCTTGAAGGGAGGGATGTGGTCGGTATAGCTGAAACTGGCAGGTTTGTGACTGCACTTCTCTATGGTGCCGTCACTAAATGTATATTTCGATTACAGTGGTAAGACGCTTGCGTTTGGTCTTCCAGGTCTAGCACGCATCGTTTCAACGACATACAAGCATACGAAACCCGTTGCGCTCATCCTCGCTCCTACACGAGAACTCGCCATCCAAACACATGACACCCTAGACGGCCTCGGGGAGTCATTTGGTATCCGCAGTGTCGCGCTCTTCGGTGGTGTCGATAAAGCCGGTCAAATTCAGCTGTTGCGAAACGACAAGAAGAAAGGCGGTAAAAATCCCAAGGGCCTAACCACTCGTGTTATCGTCGGTACACCCGGCCGTATCCTCGATCTCGTAAACGATGGTATTTGCGATCTCAGCGAGGTTCATTACCTGGTGTTGGACGAAGCAGACCGTATGTTGGATAAGGGATTTGAAAACGATATTCGCTCCATTATTAGTCATACGAAGCAGGGGGACGAGAGGCAGACATTGATGTTCAGTGCAACATGGCCTGATGCTGTGAGGCGGCTTGCGGCGACTTTCCAGAGGGATCCTGTGAGAGTCACCGTTGGAAGCGATGACTTAACTGCGAATAGCCGGGTGGAACAGGTGGTGGAAGTATTTGATGATCAGAGGTCCAAAGAGTAAGCCGTTGCTCTATATTAGGGAGCTCCGGTACTGATGTTATGCTCATAGTTCTCGAGTTGTTGGCCACCTGACCAAGCTCCTTCCAAAGAAGGCTCAGATTGCGTCTGTAGATACCAGGCGAATCCTTGTGTTTGCGCTCTACAAGAAGGAGGCTCAGCGAGTGGAGCAGATGTTACGCTACAAGGCCTTTAGCGTCGGAGGTCTGCATGGAGATATGTCACAGAACGCCCGAATGGACGCGTTGCAGAAGTTCAAGAATGGTGAAACGCCGGTGTTGGTAGCGACGGACGTTGCTGCTCGGGGTCTTGATATCCCCAATGTTGCTGCCGTTATCAACTACACGTTCCCTCTCACCATCGAAGACTACATCCACCGTATCGGTCGAACAGGTACGGTTTCATTTTCTCTGTTTTGTGTTTCAAGTTAGCTGACGTTTCTTTAATAGGCCGAGGAGGGAAAAGTGGCAAGTCGATTACATTCTTCACGGGTGATGGGCACGAGCGTGCTCTTGCCGGAGAGCTTGCGCGAGTACTCCGAGAGAGCGGCTTTGAGTGCGAGGACCTGAAGAAATTCCCGATGACGATCAAAAAGAAAACACACGGTGCCTATGGTGCTTTCTTCCGAGATGATATTCCCGCCCCGAAGGGTCCGACGAAGATTACTTTTTAACGACTCGGGCTCAGTAGTAGTGATCTGTGTACTTAGATCTAGACATAGAATGTATATTGCATTCACTTGGCTTTTACTCTGTGTTTTTGTACCATCCGGAAGACATGACTGAGTTTCATGACGAAGGCCGGTGGGAGCGGTTGTGCGTCACTGTAAGCTGTTACTGTAATAGGCTGTAATAACTTAGAGCCGCCTGCCCTCCTAAGCCAATCAGCATTGCCTTCGCGAATTCACTCTTCTTACCTTCCACCGCCATCCGCCTCTTTCTCCTTTTCCTCCTCCTCCTGGTCTTTCGCAGCTATTATAGTCCTATTGTTTCTCAACTGAACGTGGCCACGCCGATACCAGCTTTATTTTCGGCCAGATCAATATATAGTGGCTGTTCTTCTACTCGGGACACGCACCATCCGCCCTCTTCCCTGACCTTTCACAACCATGATGGGGCTATTCAGTTCAGCTGCTTCCAACCTCAAGGTGGCGACGGGCCATCGACCACGAGGAATCTCCGTGGAGGACAAAATACCTGAAGACACCGAACCGGATGACACATCGATTCTGTTCGTACTTCGCCTTGCTCCTACACTCTCGAAACTCTGCTGACCGAATATGTTCTACTATGCTACTTGTAACGATGATGACGATGTGGGCGAATATAGAGATGAGGATGAAGGATCCATCATTACCTCCCTTATATCGCAGCTCAGGTGCGTGTGCATTGTTCTTGTTGCCCACACGTCGTTCTAGACGAGTGTGGCCGCTCGTCTGCTAACTCATGTTTCCCTTGTGCAGAGTGGGCATGGACCTTTCGAAAGTTACATTCCCAACATTTGTCCTAGAACCGCGCAGCATGCTAGAGCGCATAACAGATTTCATGTCACACCCTGATCTTATATTTGGGTCAGTTACTGCGATCTCCTTTGTTTTGACTGCATACTGATATTTCCCACATAGCGCAGAAAATTGTGATGACCCGGAGGAGAGGTTCATTCGTGTCCTGCAATATTATCTCGCAGGCTGGCACATTAAGCCGAAAGGCGTAAAGAAACCGTGCGTCATGAATCCCTTTGGCTCATGTTACTGAATAGCTTGAACGTCCAACCTCTGTTTAGATACAATCCCATCCTTGGCGAGTTCTTCAGATGCAGATATGACTACCCTGACGGAACAAAAGGATTCTATATCGCAGAACAAGGCATGTTTTTACGTCACTACAGATCCTTGTTTGACTGACAGCATGAACGTTTGCAGTATCCCATCACCCGCCTGTATCTGCGTTCTACTACATCTCACCGGAGAACAAAGTTGCCATCCTCGGTGAACTCCGTCCAAAGTCGAAGTTTCTGGGAAACAGCGTGTCAACGACAATGGAGGGAGAGAACAGGGTATTCCTACTCGGACGACCGGAAGATGGAGGTATGCAGGTCATTCATGCTTACTCCCGACATCGATTTCTGAACGCCTTGGCGACCCAGAGTACGTGATCTCGATGCCGAACATGTACGCTCGGGGGATCCTATGGGGAAAGATGGTTCTCGAGCTCGGTGACTCTTGTACCGCACGAAACGACAAGAACGGTTACTACGCCGAGCTGCAATTCAAGACCAAGGTAAGCAAGCGTGTGTCAGCGAAGATCAGAGATTTGTTTCACGGACGGCGTCATCATGTTGCAGGGTTACTTCTCCGGCACGTATAATGCCATTGCCGGCCGCGTACGACGCTGGGACAGAGATACGGGTGAGGTGTCGGGAAAGTGGAGCGGCGTGATGGAGTACAAGAGCACGAAGGTAGCCATTCTTAGCAAGTTCTCGCCACTTGCACTGACTGCTGGCCCCGCTCAGACCGGCGAGAAACGTGTTCTGTTTGATGTCTCCAAGGAGGGGCAGAATATAGCGCCAAAGTGGGTTGCCCCAGAGGAGGAGCAGGAACCCAACGAATCACGGCGGTAAGTTCTTGATGTCACGAGCTCCATAACGTAACTCCATAAGTAATATCGCCTGTCTTACAGACTATGGTCGAAGCTCACTATTGCGATAATCGCGAAAGACATGGAGGCGGCGACTGAGGCTAAAACGGCGGTGGAAGAATCCCAGCGCGAACTTCGAAGACGTCGGGAGGAGAGCGGAGAGAAGCATGTGGCTCGTTTCTTTACCCTGAGGCATGGACGCTGGGTGCCCAAGTTCACGTTTGTGTTTCTCGCCTTCTCCAGGAAGGTCTGAACTGATTTTTCTTGGATTATAGTCCTCCGGAAGACCCCCTGGAAGCCGACACAGCCGCGCAACAATGGATATGGCCTTCTCGTACATCGACATCGACATCAACATCATAGACACACCAGTTCATTCTGGTCTGCATTCGACTGTGTCCTATACTCCTAATTTAAAGCTTCAACGCTCTACCTACCTGCACTCTCTGCTGCTCCCCCAGTCCGTGTGTACCATCGATTCCCGATTAATGCAAATCTTATTCCCAGTGTGTACAAGTAGACAATATGCGCAGATCCGTTGGATATGATGTAGAATTGGGAATGGATGGAAAAGGAAGGGAGAACCAAGAAAATCCCAGGCCGGATGAAAGCAAGTAGAGCAATGAAACAAGGGGGTTGTCTCGGGCAAGGGTATATAATGGATGAAGCAAAGAATGTGGTTAAATATTGGGGATGCATATGGGAAGATGATGTGACATGATGATAATATGACAGGAACTTAAAACAGACAACGGACGATCACCCATGCAGTTTAAGTCCACCATCCATCCTCACCCAATGTGGGTGTCGCAGATACCGTACTGGGTGTTGGCGATGGTGCATGAGGTCGGTAGAATGGCTTCCTCGGTTTAGGTGTCACTGGTAGTCTCACAGGGTTATCTCGCCTGGCCGCTGGGGCGTGGATCGAATCCCATACAGAGGGTTGTGAAGGGGTTTCCCCACGAACACTTGGTGTATATGTGCCGTTGGGCTGACCGGTAGGTGTAACAGCTCTGCTATCGATGTAGACAGTACTTGCTCTAGAGTCAGGGCGGACAGGTGGAACGCTGTGGACGTAGCCGTTTTGACGGGGACGAGAAGGAACATTGCTGGACTTCGGTTGCAGAGGAGCGGTTGCACCTTTCCTTGCCTGATCAGCGTCAGTTTGTGCCCGCGCAACTTGCCCTTCCAGTGCAGCAATCTGGTCCCTCAACTTGCTTTCGCGATCCTGCGAACACGTTATTGATGTTAGAGCAGCTCAAATACATACGATTGCTTTAGACGGTCACATACCTTGGCCAGTCGTTCTTCTGCATCCCGCTCTTCGAGTTGTAGTTTCACCAAGGAATAGTCTGTATCCAACTGAGATCGTGCCTCTTCTGTTTGGTCGAGTCTTTCCTTCGCAGATTGCAACTCCTGCTCGTATTCGTTCGCACGTCTCTCCCATTCGGCAGCACGCTGTTGAGCTTGAGTGAGACTCTGTCGCGCGGTGAGAGCTGTTCGTTCGTTGTTTGCGGCCCTATTCTCTTGATCCTTCAGACGACGTTGCAAGGCTGCATGCTCTCCTTCCAAGACCTTGAAGCGGTCACGAACACGCCTGAGTTCCTTAACCTCCTCATTCTCGCCTTGAGAAACGAGCGCAGCAAGGGCTTGAACACTTTCGTTGACACGACGTAATTCGTCCCATTGGCTTTGTTGCGACAAGAGTTCTTCCTGCTGTCTTCTCAAGTGAGCCATATCGTTAACAACAGTATCTCTCTCCCGGTTGGCAGAAGCGACAGCTTGCTCAAGAGCATTAGCCTATTTAATGCCTAATCAGAAACGCGCCACGGATAGAAAGTCAGAGCACATACCTTGGACATGAACTGATACTTCTCATTGCTGAGATCTTGAATGACCTTCTCAAGACTGGAGATCCGCTCAAGACTTGTTTGCGTAACGACATCAGAGGACTTGATACGCTCTAAAGCTTGCACGAGTGCCTCCTCAAGTTCCCGATTTCGAGCCTCCATAGCCGCTGCTTCGGCGGTCTTGTTGGTGACCAATGTCTGAACTTCGTTTAATTGCGTACGGAGACGATCCCGTTCGTTCTCAGACAATCGAAGCCTCTCATTCAACATATCCTTCTCGACACGGACTTGACCGTGAGCACCACGGGCCTTCGCCAATTGAACTTGCAGTTCGGCACTATTTGTCATAAGTCGGCGAATCTCTTCCGAATCCTTCTGAGTTGTGTCTCGCGACAACATGTCAGAGTGAGCATTCTGCAAGACCTTGGTGGCTTCAAGAATCGTCTCCGGAAGCGCGTTGATATGTCTGATAATGTCCTGACAGAATTCGGAGAACTCCTGATTTTGGTCAATAAGTGTCTTTTGCTGTTCAGAGACGCTGCTAAGAGTGGAATCGATGGAAGCGATTGTCTCGGTCGAGGGATCTGGCTTCTGGAGATGTTTCGCGGAAACTGCAAATTCTTCCCGAGCACCGCCAAGCGCATTCGTTGCTGCCACAAGTTGTTCGGGCAAGTTCGACAAGAGAGCAGTGATGTCTTGTCGAACAGCAGAAAGATCTAACGCTTGCGGGGCCTTGTCACTGTGCTGGACTTGGCCTATAGCATTCACCGCAGATTTCAAGTCTCGCAAAGGAGCTAGGAGATCGTTTATGCTCTCAGTCACCTTCTTAGAGATAACATCGGCATTGAACGCTTTATCTCTGACTGCGAGGCGCGAATCGAGGCGTTCCACCACAAGATCGGAGACCTGTTCCTTGATCTCATGCGCGTCAAGAGGTTCAACAATCTTGCGCACTTCCGTAGTAAGGCGGCCTACAATATTGTCCACGTCGAAGTTGGGAGTAGAAAGTAGCAAAGACGGCAGGAGAGGAACGAGCTTGTCGACAATAAGACCAGCAGTTTCCCGCTTGTCCGAGGCGAGGTCAATTAGTTGTGAAATGTGAGGTTTAACTGCTTGGGACAACTGGACAGTCAATCCTTCGTAATCGATTGGCTCGGATCGAAGAGAAGCGAGGTGAGGAGTCAAAGCGGCCATGACATCAAGCACAATTGCTTCACGCTCGGATGACAGCGTAGATCGGGACGGCTCGAGTGCTTGGATGCGCATGCTGATCTGAGCCGTAGCAGACATAACAGTATGCATCGTCCTCTCGCTGAGGCTTTCTGCGAATGCCTTGAAATCGATGCCATTTTCCAATTGAGAAAGACTCTCTCTGAGCTCGCGGTGAAGAAGTGCACGAGCCTCAGCGTTACCCTGTTCGATGATGCCCTTGATAACCTCGAAGTCGAGCTCTCCTCGAGCGTCCATCTGACTTTCTTCAAGTCCACGTGCAGCGGACTCTTGCAATTGAGTACGGAAGAGGGAGACCACCTCCGATATCATGTCTTCCGTAGAGGCCGTGAGACCTTGCCCGCTAGAAATTGCGCGAAGCTCCTTTAAGTCTCGCTTGAGACCTTGCATTTTCTCATCCAAAAGCGTTTCCAGCCGTTCTTCAAATTGTTCCAGGTCGATCTGTCTGGCAATATCCATTGCAGCATAGGACTCAGAACCCGAAGAAGCACTGTTTCTCCTCCTGGGTGGTAACGACGACCGTCGACGAGAGGAGAACACATCTTCCACCTCAGGAGAAGTATCTCGGAACCCAGGATCAGTGAACAGACGATTCCTAGTATTGGCACTTCGGCGGCTAGAAATCGGGAGAACGTTATTGTCACTAAGTGAATGTGTTGAATTGTGGGCGCTGCGACCACCGAATTCCCTAGAACTGAGTCGTGAACGAACGGCTCGCCTTGTCCGCTCATCACCATCTCCATTGTTCAAATTCTTGAACAAACCAGCAGGAACTGTAGTTGTTGAGATAGGGTGCTTGAAATCCAAGGGTATAGGCGCACGCTTTTGCTTCGCAGCAGGAGGGTAGGGCAATTCTTCAGCAGCCTGAGGTTCGGTAGGTTTGATGGTGCTATCCGCCATGCTGTTCTCATTTCGTTCAGCACCCTCCGAGGCGGCGTAATGGGCATGTGATTTTTCAACGTCGAGGGTAGACCCAGTGAATCCAGAGAACGTGAATGGCTTCGCCGCAGGATTCAAACTACCATCCGTAGTCAAGTCTGATGGACCAGTAGGCGGGCTCGCAGGCGCCGAATGTCTGAAAGGCTTGGGAGCGTTTGGTGTTGGCGGGAACTTGAACGACCTAATGGTATCTTTGGCGTCTCTTTCTTCATCTATTGTCTCATCCCTTTCCTTGTCTGATACTTCCATGTCTTCCTCTGCATTCAACGAAGAAGCAGATGCACGACGCTGTCTCTTCTCCCGTCCTTGCGTGACACGTTCTGATGAAACGATGACAGGAGGATTTGGCAAAGGTCGATGAGCGGGCGGCAATACAGGCACAGAAGGAATGGAAGGTTGGAACTGGAAAGTAAATCCACCTGGTTTGAATTCTGGTGCGGCGACATTCAGAGGTTTTCCAACAGACTGTGTACGAATATGGGCGGTGGCGGCCGACGCGGGTGGCTGTGATATAAAGGATGAAGCACCGAAGACGAAGGGCTTAGCCAAAGGATTGAGCGTCTCCTTGCGCGGCGCAAGAGTGGGATTTGAAGCTGCAACAGGTCGAGGATGTAGTCCACCAAGATTAAGATGTTCTGAGCCCTCTCGGGAGTGTGCTAGCGCGGGATCATGATGTGAATACTGTGCAGACGCAGACCGTGAATGAGGAATTTGTGGGAGAGGACGTCCAAATGCACTGAGATTGGAGGCAGGCCGGGTACCCATGTCAAGGTAGGATTCGACATGCATACGCTCTTCTTCACTGGGATTGGAGATGATATCATCCTCCCCTGCCAAGAAACCTGGTGCGGACGGAGGGCGAGGGAAGTTAGGTAACCGCCGTGGCATTTCCAGATCACGCTTGAGCTGCTCTGCACGACGGCTAGCACGACGAGCAAGACGTTCTGAACGCTGTTGACGAGCTCTCTCCTCGTCAGAAGGATTCGACCATTCACCGATGCTCTGTAAACACAATCAGGAAATTAGAAAATGATTATTTCGCATTGAACATACTTCATCCTCAGAGGTCTCAGCACCCGTCCTAAGATCCTCGGAACCTGTCCATTCGCCGATTGCATCGTCACCAGGATCAGACTCGTCGAGATGGAATTCACCAGCGGGACTCCTACTGGGCGGTAAGTGGTACACCTCAGGCTCTGTGTTTTGCTCTTGCATTCCTAGAGTAGTAGGACTATCATTCCTTCCTACAGACCTCAAAGACAATGCGGCAGACAGCTTCGATACATGTCTCGAGTGAATCCGGCTCTGTGCGACTGTACTCATGCCGTCCCGTTCTGTCTCAAAGTCGTCGTTATCTTCTCGATTGCCGTCCGCGTCAGTTGGTTGCTCCTCCTGCGAGTTCACTTCCACAGGAACGGGCTCTTCTGGTGGTTCTTCCTCCTCTTCGGTAGTGTCTAGCCCGAATCCTCGAGTGAAATCCGGCCGACTCTCTGGTCGTGAAAGAACGGGTGGCGGGGCTAGGGACGAGACGCTCGTTGGCACCCTTCCCTGAGGCGCGTGAATGGTATCGGGACGCGGTCCAGGAGAGACGCGAGTTTGGATTTGTTCTGAGCCGAGCGTTGCATTGGGACCAAAAGGGTTGAAACCTACAGTAGGGTTGTACACCGGCGACTGGAACGACGGAGGCTGAGCGAGAGACATGCTATGGCCGTGCCTACCCTGGAATCGGGGTGGAAGACCAGTAGAACTTCCGGGCGACGGTGTCAGATGAATCGGTGGTTGAGGAGAAGACGATAGTGATGTCAAAGTCGAATTATTCTGGGACTGTTGAAGCTTGTTGAGTTTGAAGAATAAAAGTGCAGGATCTGCCGGCGAAGATATCTGGCGAGTGGCATCATCATCAACACAAAGATCAAAACGTGGTTGTGTGCTACGTGACGTACTGAGGCAGCCCTAGCATGGGGTGCGTGAACGTGAGGTACAATGCTGCCCGTGCCTCTCTCAACTCCGAGCTTTTCGAGTTTCTCCTCAATGATCCGTCGTTTCATTGTGTCCCACGCGCTCTGCAGTGTCACTGTGAATTGCTTGACAATCAAGATATATTCGGGCACCATACCTTTCCCGGTAGGAATACGTCCACCGTCGGAGGAATATATTGCCTCCATGCATCAGAGGGATACGCTTCCAAAGTGGTCAGCTCCGGAGGCTCCACTGCAGGCAAATCTGGTAGCTCGATAATAGGCAGAGGATTACGAGCCCAATCAGGACGTGACGCAGATCCATCCTCTTCATTGCGCACTGTTTCCTTTGGAAGATTGATGACGATTTTCTTCTTCGGAGCCGCTGGAGCCGGTTGGACTTGCGGTGGCGGCATTGGGCTTACCTTTCTCTGAGGCCCACCCAGGACGGCCTTTGGGGGCCCTCCTGTACTCACGCTCGGTGCCCGCTTACTTCTTGGTACGAATGTCTGAAATTGTCCGGGTATCATAGGAGCAGGGAATCCGTTCTGAGGAAGTGGTGTCATAGGTACACCGGGATGTCCAAGCATACCTTGCGGAGGCAGGATGCCTGCAGCAGCAAGCTGGGCTACGCTAGGATGCGAACGGTGCATTGATGGTCGACCAGGCGCGCCGGGAGGTTGGGGAGGGAAGAAATTCGTCTGCATAGGCGTTTGGAGGGAATTCGAAGCTGGCATCGGAAATGTCGGGTGCATTCCATGTTGAATGGCCGTAGGAAGACTTGGTGAGAACATAGGTGCATTCTCAGCAAAGACTGTTGGCTGCTGCGAGTTCAGAGACGGTGGAATGAACAATCTCGAGAGTTGCTGCTGGCGAGGTGGCATCTGAGAATGGGCCGCCATCCTAGAGTGAAAGACAAAACTACAGGACAAACGTAGAGTCTAGAGAGACCCGTAGGCCGACACTGGTATAAACAAACTTTCCTGGGTATCAGAGACCTGGTGGTATCTTGCGAACAAGTCCGCTGAGGTCCGCTTGAACGACGAGCAGGCCAATTTAGCGCCACGTGGACGCCTATATATTTTGGGCCGATTCGGAAGCATTTCAATGGGTTGATGCTGTTTCACGAATGACCGCAGTTTCTTACCTTCTATCCAACTGCGAAACTTAGGGAGAGGCCACTATGGCGCGAGGACGGAAAGGAGCACAAATAGGAGCACGACTGAAAGAATACTAATGTCTTTGGAAAAGTTAAAAGCTTCGGTCGGTAGTAGGACAAGCGCCCATTTAGAAAATCACAATTAACTCGATTGGCACATTGACGAAAAAATAATAATTAGAATGATAGATTTGACGACGCATATTCATGACCGAGCTCACGCAACTAGGCAAGGAACATATGAATTGCTATGTTACAGTAAGTAATCATAGGAGTACATGCAGTACTAGACAGCGAGTGCGGTAAGGGAGCGTACTCCATCTAATAGGGAAAGACACAGATCCTGAACAACAATACCAGGTATAAGGGAGGTATAAACAGGGGGAGGGTGGGATAGCGCAGGGTGGAATCAAAAAGCAGGAGAGACGGGGTAACAACTATAGCACAAGGCATAAAGCAGGTAATGCAAGATAATCCAGCGAACACAAAACACAACAAGAGCCAGAGAAGAGACCATAATGAACATATAAGATTATACAGACCAGACGATAGCAAGCATAGACAAGACGAGAACGAGCAATGGACCTTGCTTAGAAGGTAGACAGGGTAATGGGTCCTCCAAGCGAACGAGGCTGGACTTCCTGAGGAACACGAAGTTGAAAATCTAAGAGAAGAATAAGTCGTCTGCCCCAAATGGAGAACGAACAGGTCAAACGCACCTCCATCTCTAAAGATGGGATTCTCGCGGCGTCTGCGCTTCTCCTCCTCTTCGCGCTCAAGCTCAATCTCGTGGGGAAGCTTAGTGCCCGGTGGTTGGTAACCAACCAGGTTAACCGGTTTCGGTTCCCAGCGGCCACCACCAGTAGCCTTACAGATAGCACTTGAGTACCTGAGAGGATACGCACTAAGCTCGCCAAGGTCCGAGTCAGGGACATGAGAGCCACCAAGCACAGATGAAGGAGGAGAAGAACGAAGGGGTGATGAAGGTATCCTGGGAGAGGTATGTACCCTCCTTGTAGAGAGTCGCAAGGGTGATGAAGGGGATCTTGGAGACCGTGATGGAGAAGAGGCGCGAGAGTCGGCTTCTTGCGTTAGATGAGTGGTCACGGAGCGCTCGATGACTGGAGTACGCGTGCGCCCATGTATCTGACCGTAACAATCGTCGCAGACCCTGGCAAAGACGACAGATGAATTTGGTGATTCATAGTCCGTGATCGGGACGTTGCGCGGTGGATGTAAGAATTCCAAATTAGAGGTGTCAAGAAGGGTAGTCCCTTTTGTCGAGCAGTCCGAGCAGAAGACGCCGCCACACTTCCTGCAGTGCTAGAATGATTGATACCGATGAGTACGGAGATGTTGATGTTGATTAGGTTTAAGACTCACATGTTTGCGTTCAAAGATAGTAAACTTCTTCCGGCACATAAAGGTATCACAGTGAGAGGCTTGAGAATCGGGCTGTCGTGATATCATCCATCCGTCAGCTCAGTACTGCATACGGTCGATGCCGGATACGAAAGACGCGCAGTGCCCTGTGTGGCGACGCGTGCTGAACAGTTGCAGATACGCCACACACAGCAACGCGTCTCCGTCCATAGGAGCCGAAAACCTACCTTCCAATGGTGCTTCGAAACAAGGACCGCAAGATGTTCGTTGGGTCGTAGAGGACCTGACACGGTAGGTTTCGCGAGAGGACACGATGAGGTTGAGGCAGATGACTCCAGTGACTTCGGATAAGAGGCACTGCTGGAAAGAGATGATGAACACGTCCCTGGTAAAGTAACGTAAGTCCATCGCGTTGCAGCAAGTTAGAGAGAGACACGCGCACCTTGCGAAGAAATTATACTGGCACTCTCATCTCCGGAATCGACCGAGGAGCCGTGAAGGGTCGGTGAAAGGGAAGATATACGAGCGACGATGGCGGAAGCGAGGGCCATGATAAGTTAGACAGGTAGGAAGGGCAGGAGGGTAGGGGGAAGGGGCACGGAGGATCGAGCGGAGGAAGGCATGGATGCGGACACATCTATATAACCTCGTTGACGCCCTCGGCGCGGGGCAAGTGTGTGGGAAAAAGTAATCTTTGATTCTTGTTGGCTCGCCATGAAGCGCGCATCCTGATTGGCTGCCAGCAAAGCAAAGGTTACCACTTAAGCTTTTTGGTCCGTCGCCCTAACCTCGCACCTCGCCGGTCGTCGCTTCCGGCGAAAACGCGGAGGAAACTATCAGTTACCCCGCATACACCATCCCTTCCCTCACTGTCAAACCACCAGACCTCCGCAAAGGCGTAAACTTGGAGCATGGAATGTTGCTGGCGAGATGCGCTGGGGTTACCTTGGAATTGTGTGGCGACAGCAGTGGTTCAACACCACGCCCCCCTCTGCACATGGATGATTTCGTATGGTGGTTGCGTGAGATAAGCCAAGGAAGCCTCATATGGCAACTAGCATCACCGCGTGCGGGCCTGGAGCGTAATTCCGGGTGCTATGGCCATCAAACCAAATGGCCCTGTTTGCTTGCACGTCACCGCCCATGGGGTGAACTTACCAAGTGATTTCCGAGTGGGTCAAGAACCCTGACATCGTTCGGATGGGTTTAGACACAGGTCGACGTACACCGAAGCAGACAGCCAGATCGCCACGGTTGCAGCATCTGCCCGTATAACTTCTTGTTCGGTTTCTATGCGAGTCTCAGACTTGTCTACACAACGACCGAAATCTAGTCCGCGGGTCGCTGGTGTTTCATGCTGTCGCCTAGACTAGTTGCCTAGTGAAACCGTGCGTGAGTATTACGTCCACATTCGGGAGTAGCCATAACGTTACTCGTCTGATTTCCGGCCGGACAAGGGCCTTTGCCGAGGTTGCCCGACCAATCACAGACCTATGCTGGGCCAAACTGACTGCATGTCAAGGCTTTGACACCATTGGCCTGCACGGAAATCAAAACATAACATCTCTTGGGAGAATCCCTATGTCGTCGGTGACCTAGTGTGTCCATCAAACGCTAACGCAATAAATAGGATAGACAGCTTGATAACCAAGTTGGACTATACCGTTCTCGTAGTTACCGGAGGACACCATTGTAGAAATGCTTAAAGGCACTGAACGCCACACCCTGAATCTTGGTGAGACTTGGGTGAGAACAGCGGACAGTCGTGTAAATATTGGACTGGAAACAAATTGCATATACGACGCCGCTATTGCCTTAGTCCTGGAATGTTGCAGGCACATTCGGATACAGATCCGGGAGCATGAGAGCGGGCCCTATGAAGAGAAGTAATTCTTAGTCAACAAATGGAATGTTTGTGTGCGCGGTGCTTATTACCTATCAAGAAGCTTCCATCGGGCATTGTGAGACGATCTCAATAGTAAACATGCCCATAATGGAAGCAGCGTACAGAAGACAGAGGTCCTTTGAGGTGGAACATACTACGCATGAGGCCATGACCATCTGCAGATGACCTATAGAGCCACAATTCTGAGAGTCAATACTCGAAGAAAGTAGAGCGGTCGAGGTACCTCTGCTCCCGTCAACTGCGCAACCAGGTCCTCTCGATAACGGCCAATATCATTTGACGTTCTACTTCGTCCATGATCCTATGTTCCCGCAAAGTCATTTCGGTTGAGTCCTTCTTCGTCTGCTTCTTCTGCGACCGAATGGTCTGATGGGCCACACAGCGGGTACGCCGAAGCAACGCCGACAGAGACACAAGAATAGCATCGCCAAGCAGAGTACTTCCCTCATCTCGGTGCGGCTCCGAAGACGCACCTCCTTCAAAGCTGTCCAACGCGGAGAACATCAGATGTATATAGTTGCAGAAATACCATAATGAGTCCTTTCTCGCAAGCTTTAACAAGCGGTCCGAGTCCGAACGTGGTCTAGCCAGGGATATTTCTCCGAGATTTGCATGCGTGTGGTGTGGCGCAAGCTCTGGATACAGACAATCCAACTCGCGTGTGGCTCTCAAAACCATCAGTTCCAAGAGGTCCCGTATTTTGCTTGCGAGGATCCCTCCGGAAGCAGAACTAACTTGACAGAGTGTGTCAGCCACGGTTTGCAACAAAGCAAGAACATGAGGTCTAAGATCGATCACTGTGCGAGGTTGAGGAGTTGCTTTCAGAGGCGGGGAATTTGCTTCTGATGCAACAATAGTGAGAAAGGCTAGCGACAATGTTGGGAAGGAAGCAATCAAAGGATAGATGACTGAATCCATTAATCGTGTGAGGAGTCGGTCTAGTGACGACGGAATCTCCTCGGAAGGCGGTTTCATGGTCGCATATGCTGGCAACACCGACACTAGGTACTGCGGAAGTAGAGAGGAGACAGCTTGAAAGACTTTGTGGGAGGCCGTAGTGAGACGGCTTGGCGAAAGCACAGATGAAACGAGGGACGCAAGATGATCCAAGGCTTTGTCAGCAGCGACGGAAAGTGTCTTGGATTCTTGAGAATCTTCAACAAGTAGCGCAGTGAGATGCTCGAAGCTAGTTAGAAGAGCGCCTTCTGGAAGCGGGTGTTCTGAGGATTTGCATTAGCACAGCTTGATCAGTAAAACGTCGTCACACTCAATTGAAAAGCCTAAGGTCGTGAAAGAACCAAGTCCTGACTGTATGCACCAGAATGGAATTCGCACCAGTTAATGTGAGCGAACCAAATTTCAAGCATGTAGGTGTGGGTATCATATCAGACGCAGGTGACTTAACAACTTTCTTCTTCTGTTTTCTCTTCCCGGAAGCAGAGGGGGAGGCTGGAGGCTTTGTGCGTGCCTCGGTGCTTCTTGCTCGCAATACAGATAACTCTGCCCCTAAAGCTTGAGTGAGTTTTATCTATAACCGCATTGAATTCTTACCAATCTGTTCCGAGTTGAACTTCTCCTGGAGATTCCGAAGATCCTCCTCAAGTGCTAACGCACGTTGTCTCCATTGTTGCTCATTGTCCCCAATAACAATGGGCACTGGAAACCGTATCTGCAAGTCGAGGACATACGCTAAAGTGCATATATGCGTTAGTAGGTGACCAGGAAAAGACCTATATATGCGAACAATGGTACGACTGCTTCGTAGACTTATATCTCAGCGCAACGAGAGCCTATATGCGGCTATATCAGCATATAAATGGTCAAAGAAACTGTGAATATTCGAACAACGGCGATACGCAGTGCCTGAGACTGAGAGCACGTCGTGGAGGCGGACATAACGTCGTCGATAGTCGAGCGCCCAGTAATGTAGAGTGTGACAGTGACGCAGTTGTGTGACAAACGCGTCGTCCAGCACTAATTATGCATCCCGATTCGAACTACTAAGTACTGTAGATGAAGCAAACTAGATCTCGAAGTCGTTAGGCAGAGATGCTCATCGCAGTCAAATACCGTGCAGTACGTATTCCTCTATGGATGTATCGCAAAAGGAAGGAGTAAGGCATCTGTGATACGGATTCTACAGCACCATTACTTACTACCGCATACCCAAGTACTCTAACAATTCAAAATCGCAGCTTCCCAATAATGTTACGCAAGAAATAGGGCTTAACAACCTGTACAATACCTACCGAGATACGCGAAAGCTCTCGGAGTGTCCAAGAAATCGATAATTTACAAGACGAACATCATGATGGTGTCGTCGGCCTACCGTTGCGCACAGCACCCTTACGTCCTCCGGTGTTCTGTCGACTCATTCTCATAAGAGGAGAATCTTGAAGTCCCAGGGGATACATTGGACCGGACCTCGAGCTCAGAGGAGATTCTAGCAACGGTTGTGGGCCACCTCGTCCTCTTTCTGCTCTTGGTATCGAGCGCTGAACGGGTGTATCCTCGTAGGTGTATACCGTCCGTGGTGGAGTACGGCTCATGTTTGGGTCAAACGTGAAGGGTAAAGGGCCTCCTATGGTTTTGGAACCATCGCGAGCTGTTGGGGTCTGCATCAGACCGTTGCGAGCCGCCCATGTTGGCCCCTTGGGAGTTGTAAATGGTCCGCTGAAATGCATTCCTCGCGATGGCGTTGAAGTTGGATCAAAAGGTGACTCGTTCCAGTCAACGCCATCAAAGATAGTAGGCGTACGTTGTACTCGTACACTTTGTGTTGAATTTCGCGGCGTAGAAGGACCAACTTGACTGGAACTGTCCCATGATGTTCGGGACGAAAATGCCTCGGTCAAATTTCGGCCTCGTATTGGCGTTCTTGGAATACGGGCGGCACTCCACGGCGTAGTGGGCGACTCTTGCAATGAACCCTGGAAAAAGAGCGGATCGCGAGGCTTTGTCTCCAATGGCCTGTCATCTGTAGGGGCAAAAGTCGGTTCGGATGCTGGTCCATCTGACGGTGTCGGTAAACCGAGACAATCTGCGCAAAACCATGGGTCTTCCTCTCGGCCAAGTTCAGAGACATCCTTGATGCCTATACATTGAAGATGATACCAGGCACGACATTCGTCGCATTGCACCAATTCCCGACCATCATCCGACCCTCCGCAGATGCAAAGAACTTCTGAGTCAGAGTCGTCATTGTCTCGAGCCCCTTGTAGCCGTTTGCGAAAGGCCAATGAGCGAACTGAACGCTTAGACAGAAGTGCTGCTCGAGCATCAGCTGGATCACTGGGTATCAGGAAAGTATCCAAAGGCGCCGATCTTGATTGTGGATTAGCTTTCAACGGCACCATCTTTCCCCTGCCTCGCCTTGGTGGATGATCAACAATGTCATCAGATCGTACAGGAGGACCCAGTGATTGATCCCCTTCATCCTCCTCATCACTACTGCTCCGATCAAGGAAATGTTCGATCCATTTCATCCTCTCTTCCTGCTCCATCCGTGTTAGATGCGATCGCTCCTGATTACGCATCGCCCATGGGAACTGGGAATCCAGCCAATTTGGTCTGGGTGGTGCGATCTCCTCAGCAGGCGTCTCGGCAGCCTTCTTTGCAGGAGAGGATGCTCGAACCTTCCTCTTCCGCCCAACTTTTTGTTTCTGCGGTGTGGCAGGTAGAGATAGAGTTGCTTGATCCATTAAAACTCGGCCCTTGCCTTCGACTTCTACAGCAAAAAGCCTATGAGAGGATTCGTATCGACTGTGACCCTCGAAAGCTGCAAGCCGCCGGCGCTTTTTGATCTCTTTCTCGCTGGGTACCCAGTCCACGTCATGCTCCGATTCAGCGGAAGCAGTGGTATTGGTCTTCCCAGGTGTCACTCGTTGTAACCAGTCTAGTGCTTGTTGTGAAAGTTGGGATTTACTCTTGTTTTCTGGGGTCTGAGGATCTGTGCTATATGCTGGCATTGCACCATAGCGACGGTATCCACTAGTAGACAGACTCTGCTCGAAGGTCTCCTCTGAAGTTGCCTGAAACAAGGTGAGCCGTCTACCCTTGACGGGACTATCGACAACACCCAACGTGGATGCATCAGTCTCCTTCTCAGGCGGATCGTTGAAGAAGTCGGATTCTGAACCAGACGAGGGACGTTTCAACCGCTTTAAATATTCCGGTCTACGGGCTTCCACCTCGTCTTGTCGAGTGGCCTGGTCAGCAGCAAGTTGTAATCGAATGCGATGGATCTCGCCACCAACGGGGCGTTGAGGTATTGGCGCTTGAAGAGATCGCGACGCCCTCGACGTCGATGCCCCCGGAGAAAATATATCGTCGACTACCATTGGACTGTCAAGCGAAGTGCCTATGTCTGACTGCTTCGGAGTTGATGGAGAATGGCCATTCGTCTGGGACCGTCTGTCTATGAAGGGAGATGACAAACCCGAATGTAGCGGCGAGATCTCGCGAGAGACTGGTGGTGGCGTGATGGACCTTTCCGAGCCATTTGCAAGGGAAGAGGAGTCACGTCTAGTGTCTTTATCGCTGTTTCTTGGCGATGGCGTACGACTGGAGGAGACGAACGCATCAGCGTGACAGATTCCAACAGAAGTTATGGTAGTCGTACAATGGTCGTGAAAGCCGCCCCCTTCGAGGAAAAAAGGGGCTGGATTCTGGTGTCAAAAATGACGGAGAAAGTTGTAATGGCTTTGGGAGGCTGGCCATTGCCTCAGCCGGCACGCTTCGTGTTTTATTGCGCGTGGGTGTTTCTGGATCAAAGGAGAGCGTAGAGTATGCATCCTTATTTCCGGGGCTAAGAAAAAGACATTTCAACCATTAGAACCGTAGGAATGGCAACACAAGCCCTTGCTTTAAGAGAGCTTGTGCATAAATGCAGCCAGCAATACGAACCTTTGAGGGGTAGGGAGATGACTGGTGAACTGCAAGTTGGAGGATACCTTTGTTCCGCGGTGAGCCGGAGAGGAACTAAAACGCATGGTATCTTCAGCATCCAAACGGAACGGCAGGAGGAAATTGACATACTTTGGCGTGGGTAAATGTTGTCGCGCAGCAACCCTCTCGGCAGCCATCTCTAGAGCAGAACGATTGTCTTTACAGGGTAATAATGTACTCAGAAGGCAGCATATATCGCAAATACTATCCACGTACAAGAAGAGGATGAATCCTTCGTGCTCCCCTGTTCGAATTCCGGTTTCGCATGATTTGGAGTGAACATTCAATGGTTTCCTGTGGACAACTGATAGGCGTTATGCAAGCAGTGCACTACAATACAGGTGTCGCGATAATGTGAATGAAGATTGCAGAGAGAAGGAGAGGAAGAGGGATCGCAGAATGTTCAATGTTCAACGTTCAAGTCTCAGACGGGAAGCCCAACTGCATTTCGCTTACTAATACACTCTCGATCACTCCTCTCCGCATTAGGAAGCTGAAGGACCTCTCAGCTTGATCGGAGATTCTACACACTTGCATTCGAAGTAGTGCATCTAGAAGATCATGCATATTTTGGTTTAGGTTGTATAGCTGCACGCGTAAGTCCACGTTCTGCATGAAATTATAGACTTTTACATCTGACTGATGGAATATTCAAACCCGCCATGCTAATACTTAGTCGTAGTATTTGGCTCAACACTACGAGCTGGCAATGACGATTCACGCTGTCGAATTTTATTCTGGCATTGGTACGCGGCAACTTGACGGGTCTATTCATCTGACACGACATGTCATGTAGGCGGTCTTCACAAGGCTCTCGATACCAGCTCTGTTTCGGGTTCTGTCATTCGCGCTTACGACTGGGATCAATCAGCGTGCCAGGTTTACGATGCAAACTATGGAAAAGGCATTGTGAAGAAGGTGCGTACACATATATCAGAACAATTAAAACCGATCTTATACTTTGTTCTGATGTACAGGCGGACATATCTAAACTGACAGCAACTGAGCTTGCTGAACTGGATGCAAAACTATGGCTTCTCTCGCCATCTTGTCAACCGTACACAGTCTTGAATCCAGAGGCAAAAGGCGCCACCGACCCAAGAGCGAAGTCGTTCATACATCTAATGCACAATGTACTTCCAGAGCTTGTCTCGATGAAGCGACACCCATCTCACCTGCTGGTGGAAAATGTTGCTGGATTTGAGGTGCTCGATCACGTCCTACATACGCCGTTCATCAGCTGAGACACTTCTCACCACAAAGACATCTACCACACGGCAAGACCTTCTTCAAATTCTGCATGAACTTGGATATTCAATTTGCGAACTCTTGCTGACGCCACTGCAATTTGGTATTCCAAATTCTCGCCTTCGATACTATCTCCTCGCGAAATCGGACCGTCGACCATTTCCTCTTGTTCCACATTGTCAAAAAGTGTGCAGACACATACCAGGCCGGGGAGTGGACTGGGAGAATACGAGGATGCAGCCCGAAGATGAAGATTCATCGATCAGAGAAATACGAGAGTATATTGACGACGACTTGTCAGAAGATGACATTCACCTGTATTCAGTTCCTGATCGCGTGTTGGAGAAATGGGGCCGTTTATTCGATATTATCCTACCTTCTTCCTGTAGAAGCTGTTGTTTCACGAGAGGTGAGATTTCAGGATTTTCACAGCTATAGCGCTAATGGCGCGGATTCAGGGTACACAAAGATGGTCGAACGATCAGGCTCTGTCCTGCAAATGAATGAGACACTTGACGTAGGTGTCCCAATTCTCGTCTTTACGTTGTAACGTTGAGTCACGTATCCATTTCAGACTACGGTTGTGTTCGACACGTTTCTGAAGCGACAACAGGTCGGGGATCCGAGCGCTATTCGTATTTTGGATGACTTGAAGCTTCGATATTTTACGCCTGATGAGCTTCTTCGTCTCTTCTGTTTTGAGCCAGTAGGTTCTAGAGGCAATGAGCGGCAGGGCTTCGTATGGCCGTCAGCGGTATCAATAAAGACACGGTATAAACTTATAGGCAACAGTGTCAATGTACGAATCGTAAAGGAATTGATTGAATATCTGTTCGAAGAATAAAAACGACATGTCGGCGTGATCTTCAGGCGCACTTCACGATGAATGCACATTGCGCTACAATCAAAGATCTAAACAGGGCAGTTTGGTATCCCACTGAAAAGGAGCCTGGGCAAGGTCTATTACCCTTGAATAAATAAAATTTACTCGCAGAGCAATATAAGATATCTTGTAAGTCCAAACATCCTACCCTGATTACAACTACTTCGCAACGCCCTCTATTGTAACTTACAAGAGATAGCCGATAGCAACTGCAACCGCACCGGCGAATAACACCCAAACCCTACCAGCAACCCAGCCCATCATCTCAGCTCCACTGGCGGAAGTAGTTCCGGATGCACTCCCAGTGGATGCTGGAACCGCTGTCCGAAGTCGTGCTGGTCGTGTTTATTGCCGGTTCAATAGGGAAGAAGGTGCCAGCAACCGCGTTACCTAAGCCTATGGCAGCTCTTCTGTCCTTGGCCTTCATATTCACGTCTCTGTCGCCCCCAACGCTGCTGCAGCGTTGTTTTTCTGGAGCTTCAGCTTCCCGGCCCATCCATCGCTCCCTGGTCATGATCTGACCCCCTCGAGAGCATCCCATCCCCTCTGCTCCGCTGGGCACCATCGAAAGAGAGACGGAATACCTTGGGACGATAACATTCAGTCTCGCGTTCGACTGCTCTATACGTCTAGCTAGGGTGCCTTTGGGCGCGGTTAGGTGAGTATTTCCTGCTTTGATACTGAGTGATCGACTATTATCGTTGACTCTGCAACTCTTCGAGTCACACTATATGCTTGTCTTTCACGCGAGGCTTTCTCATTTCCCTTCATACAGATCTGTACTCGCCTCTCTTCCATTGCCACTGTCTGGCTGGTCTTTACAGTGAAACATTCACTGGCTCGACGTCTCGGGGATCTTGGCTCTATGCTTCAACTTCACTCGCTATTGACGACACCCCACGGATGATCCTCGCTCAAGCTTCTCTCACGCTTCTCGGCGACTTGCATTCTACGATTCACATCTCCACGCGTCTCCGTATTTTCCTCAAAGGATTCCGTTGCCTGATTTCTGTATTCCGTCTGTCCTACACCGCTTCGACTTGATCATTGAAGCATCCATCTATGGCCATCCAATTCGGTACCCACCTCAGCTTACGGACAACACCAGTGACCCTGTAGGCGATGCAGACATGTGTTGTAGGGCTGTACATATGAGGCTAAGATGATAAATCAGGTGTGGAGGATCTTAGGCTATTGGTAAGCCAATGCACGGTCTTTCTCGCCCTCACTGGCCCTCACCGCTTCTCCCTCTCGTCCCTGTTCTACTAGTATCCATCAGTCATGCGTATTTGGGTTCTCCGATACAGGTCAGGGCCGCATCGTCTACGCGAGGATCCGATCAGCTAGGGTATTTGGGTTCGTCAGCACCTTGGGTGCACCTTCTCTTGCATGAGGACTGCCTGCGTTATCTGACCGTATGAACATAGGATTCTGCCGTGCTCTTCGGACTCACAACGGGAGAGTAATGGGTGAGAATGAACAACATGTACGGTTATTGCGGTGGAGTTTTATGTTGAGGGCTGTCGATATTGCGACGGCTGTCCTAAATGTACCGGCATTACTTTCGATCAGCTTCGCACTCTGTATTCTTCTTCCGCATCTTTACAAAATGCTGCATCCTCGTGCGCTTCTCGCTCGTCAATCTGAGAACCGCCTCTTGCATTCGACTGAACCCTAATACGGCGATTAGATCGCTCCGGGGCTGTGAATGTACGGTGGTGCATATGAGGTGCATGTATCGGCGTCCTAGAGTTGTCAATAAGACATATATAGAGGGGTGGGGTGAATTGGCCTCACATACCTTTCCCTTTCAACCACACCACTTACCCTCACTATTCTGAACTGCCCCTTCTGTGAAATTTGACCATGCGAAGCAGAAGACAACAGAGACTAAAGGAAAGAAAGCGAGTAAAGAGAACAAAGGCAAGAAAAAGAGTAAAGAGTAGAAAAGTCAAACAGCTTCCATTGCTGCCCTTGGAGATACAGTTTGAAGTTATATACTGGGTCTATGCTTCAGACCAAGCCTATTGCTATTACAGAGTGAGTTGAATATGTATTTTTGATGTTGAGGATTCAAGGTTTTGATATGCTTTCTGTATATATAGCAGCTCAATTTAGCTGCATGTTGTCGCACTTGTCATGCCTGGCATTCATATGCATTGCCCTTTCTCTATGGACATATTGGGCTAGATGCTATGATACCAAGACAAACTAGTCAGTTATGGAAAACATATGCACATTATCAGAAGACATACTCTGCATATTTGAAGAGCCTTGAAATTACTTTTTCAAAGCACAATAGGAAATATAAACTTATATCACTCTTTCCCATCAGATTTGATAATATCACCCATCTTACTATATCCAATCTTGAACTTGCCTGGGCTCATCTGGACTTCTTTAGAGGACTGGCTCTTCTGCCAATACATTGGTTGAGTCTAAAGGGTACTACACTTTCAATTAAGCAGTTTCAAAGAATGTTGCATTCATGTTCTAAATTGCAGCATCTGAAACTCTGGGGAATATATATATCTTCTACAATTCCAAGTATTGCTAGAATCAATGCAGATAAAAAGCAGCTCAGACCTAGGTTGAAATTTCTGCAACTAGACTACTCACAGTCATCACTATTGCAGTGGTTATTTGATAGAAACTATATCTCTAATCTTGAATTTCTTTCTATCTGTTTAAAAAGTGAAGATGAATTGAGAGCTGAGTATGTATCAGCAATCAATCAAGTTCTGTCAAGCTCTGGATTATCATTGTCAAAATGTTGCATTGACTTACCTGAGAATGCTGAAGGTGAGAATTGTCTCACATTTTTATTTTTGGATGTTATTCTAACTACTTTGATAGCTATTAATTTTCAGCATAATTTGTGCTTGCAATATCTAAGTGTAAGAGTAGAAAAAGCAAATCTTTCAAATGTATTAGCATCACTTTTATCTGTGCATTCAAAGATGCCAGTAACTGTGAATCTTAAAATACCATTTGAAGCTCAAAAAGACTGTCAACAGCTTGAATCAAGCTTATTAGCTATAAATAAAGCTAGTCTCAATATTAGCTTCTCTTATATAGCTGAGAGAGTCAAATGGTATCAGCTAAGATAGAACTCATATACACTCAACAAATCTAGACACTCAAATATTACAAAAGAGTGATATTTGTATAAAATTTTTAATACCACTTTCTTAGCCTTTTTATTTCACAATTGAGCTGCAACATTCTGTAGAATAGTTATATACTTAGATGACCTTGCAAATAGATTTTCTAAAAAGAAATATGTTTGAGAGATGTGTAAGAGTAATATTAAGAAAACTGGCTGAGCTCCTAAGTATTATAATGAGTTCTCACAATATTTTTAGCTCACATAAAAGGGTAGTAATATCTGTATAAATGTTAAGATATCTAAACAGTCTCTAATATACAAACATTTTATATAAATATTATTACACTTTTATATGAGCTAAAAATATTATAGAAATCTAGTAATTAGTTAATCAGAATGCAACCTGAGGCTGTCACACTATAGTGCAATGGTCAAGCTCAATCAACTCAGTATAATAACAATAGTGGCACTTAGTGACAGCTGATTCTATTATAAATATAGCAAAGTGTACTTTTGGAGCTCTCAAGAATCTTTTGAACTGTGATTATACAAGCTAGAATACTTGCAGATAAAGTGAGTGAAAGTGAAAGAAAAGTGAAGTGAAAGAAAATATTAGTTCAAATCTAAAACTATGTCCAAATAATAGTACTGACCATTATGCAGAAAAGCATTTTCAAATTTCAGTCACTGATCAAAAAGAAACAATATTCTTCAATTCTAATCTCTCTCTTGTCAAATATTGAAAATCTCAAAACTGCATTCTAATATTGTTTTCATATTATAACACTGTACTGAGTAAATGCTTGATAGCTATCACTTCTGCAATCAATTCACCTATTTCTGGTATCAATTATTAGCTGCTATTGACTTTTATTAAAGTTAAAGATCTATTAGACACATCTTCACAGATAGTGCATGACATGCCTCCAGACTTGATAATACATTACTTTAACTCAAGATAAGTTAATCAAGCTTCTATAACTTAAGCATCAAGACTAATTCTGATATTGCAGATATGAAGAATTCTGTTTGAGGCAAAGCAAGTGATATTAATTCTGAAGATTTATCAATAGTGACTCAGACACTGGCATTACAAAAACTTCAGAATGTCCTATGACCTTCACAGAAAAGCAGTTGGAGATATAAAGACTCACAGCTCAATAGTTGGATATAGTCATATCTTGAATATGTGATAATATTTCTATACTACTATATAGATGAATGCTTAGATATAAGAGAAATGTGAATGGCTATATCAGAATGTATTATAGTTGGACTTGAAAAAGAGAAATACATAGCTTATATACTATGATAGAAGGCAAAGATATTTATCTGTAACTGTGAAAGTCTTTCAACTAATCTATATGATATATGATATAAGACTTTAATTGAAGATCAAGAATTTTAGCAGAAGCTTTATTTTCACCTTCAGTGATATGAATAGTATATTTATTATCATACACCAAAAGTGTTTAGTGCAAGATAGAAAAAGAAGAAACTCAGCATCAAAGATGTTCAGAACTTGTTTATAGAATCTATCAATATTATTGATAGATAATCTTGTTAATAATAAAGTCAGTTCTTTAAGACTTTGTTAATAACTCATTAGCAAGCACTCTTACTACTAAGCCTACTCTTACTTTGATTTATAATTATTCAAGGCACTTCAACCTTCAACTTCAACAAGTCTGATTTAAGTATTTCAAAGTCTAACTTACTGCACAGCATTCTTATAAAGCAAGCTCAAGTGGCTTATAAATTATGGTCATATAGACCTAGGCCTATAAGTTCTTACTAATTAAGTGTCAAAAGCTTATCAAGCATATTCTATTTCAAGTTCTAGATCAGGTAAGATTATTCAGCTTCATTCTGATTAGACAAGAGTTAGATTAAGTCATTTCTGCTAAATTCTAATTGGTTGAAAGAAAAAGAGGCTTACTAATATAAAAAGAAGCTAATTTATTAAAGAAAGGCTTAGTGGAACCTAGAAAAAAATATATAAAGAACTTCAGAGAGATAGTGCAAAGAGACATACATCTTGTTGTACATAGTTAGATGCGTATGAATAGAAGTCGGGAGAATCGCATGAGAGCATGAAAGCGAGCAGCCAGAGAAAAAGGGCTAAACATAGCCCAGACAGAATAACGGAATACCAGATATAGTAACCAGGATACTTATAGTAGTAATGTCCTACACTTAGACACCTTATTTACTTCCATCTTATTCAGTAGGTAGTATTTTCACTTACAATTTTCCTACCCTATGCTACAGTATAAATACACGTATGCGAGACCTGTAATGGTCATCGCTTGTTCTACCTCTACCCCCATCTGCTGAATGACAGGTTATGGGCCCCGGTGCTTGAAAGAACAAAGCAATCAAATAACTTATAGTCTACTTCACCACTGCCAAGTACCGGCACAAAGCCAAGACTTACCACTTTCAGATCAATCAAATTTCCCCTTAGCTCAGTGCGAGCGAAGTCACCTACCAGTAAAGTTATTCAGTAAGAATATGCCAATATGGCGATGAAGACTTCTTCAGGACATTACCGAATCGATCCCCTCATGGGTGAAGAGACATATGGCATCTGGAATATCTAGATGCAAGATATATTGTCCGAGCTTAGCCTTCTCGAATACGTCAATGGAGTTAAGGCTGAGCTGAACGATGCAACTGCAAAAGAGGCCTGGGCAAATCAAGATTGCCGGGCACTCACCGCTATTCATCTCCGAGTATCCAAAGATATTTTTAGCTACGTGATGTCAGCTAAGAGTTCCAAAGAAGCTTGGGACTCACTAGCAAACATTTTTATGTCGAAAGGACCCATTGCAATGGTCCTCACTCGACGAAAGTTGTTACGACATGCTATTGAAGAGGGAATGGATATCGAAGAACAAATCAGAATCATGAGGGGCCATCAAGAACAATTAAAAATAATGAGTCACCCACTCACCGATCATGATTTCACCCTTATGATCCTCACAGCATTACTGAACTCATGGGATCCTTTTATTTCCTTGATCAACATTGCCGCATCTGTCGATCTCACCAATCAAACTATCAAGAATAATATCAAATTGGCTGACATCATCAGCCGAATTCTTTCTGAAGCTTCTCGCTGCAAGTCTCGATCAGAAACGGAGATGGCTTTTGCTTTTCAGAAGAAGAAGAAGGGAGGCAATCAAAAGGGTGAGAAATTGAAGTTTAGGAAGGGGGTCTTCTGCCACAACTGTGGTAAGGAAGGCCACATCAAGCCTGAATGCCGTTTCCCTGCCAAGGACTCCAACAAAGGAAAGGAGAAGATCAATAATGCGGAAGAAGAAAATGAATATGCATTTACTGCTATTGAAGACACACTGGCGATGGACTTTGCTTTTGTCACCAGAGAAGATTTATGGCTTGGCGATTGCGCCACCTCTTCTTATATTGTCATAGACAAGAAACTTTTTTCTTCTTTCTATGATACTCCAGAAGGAGAAGTTGTAGGCATTGAGAAATGCAATTCTCCTGGATGTGGGAATGCTACTGTCACCCTCAAAGCTGATGGCAAACATACCGTATTAACCCTCAAAGATGCCATGTATGTACCTAGCATGCCATACAACTTAGTATCTTTAGGCCGCCTCACTAACTTCAAGACACTCGGCTTTACCAGCACTGGGAACAAACTCATGATATTCGATCATGATCGGACTATTGGTCGAGGCTGAAAGGTCAGTAACCTTTACCATCTCAATACAGTTCCCAGGTATGCCAAGATTAATGCCGCCCAGACCGAATGCATGTGGTATCAGTGGCATTGTATGCTTGGACATCTCAACAAGGCACAACTAAAGGAGTTGAAGGATAGAGAAATGGTTGAGGGTATGGACGTCGACATGAGCAGCTCCCTCAATTGGGACTGCAATTTTTGCACGCAAGCCAAACAGACCTGATGTCCCTTTCCTCAAAAATCAGACACCCAGTATGAAGTGGGAGATCTGATTGTGATCGACATCTGGGGACCTGCCCGTACTCGATCACTTGCTGGCAACATTTATTTCATTTCCATGACAGACATTGGGAAGCGTTGGTCCATAGTCTTTGGACAAAAAACTCGAGATACTGCACTTAAATATTTCATTACTTTCAAAAGTCTTTTTGAAGTGCAAACTGGAAAGAAAATATGGCGTATCCAAGTCGACAACACAAAAGAGTTCACTGAAGGTAAATTCAAAACATACCTCGATGCAAATGGGATTTTCCTCGAGGCCACGGCCCCTTATTCCCCCCCTCAAAATGGCATTGCTGAATGCCTTAATGGGACTCTATTAGGACATGTTCATGCAATGCTATTCACGTGCAACCTACCCAAATTCCTGTAGGAAGAGGCACTTCACTACGCATGCTATCTGAAAAACAGATCCCCGATGTATGCCTTAGAAGGGAAGATGCTCCATGAAGCTATTTGAGGCAAGCACCCAGATCTTACTGATCTCCAGGAATTCGGCGCCAAGTGTTAGGTACTCAAGCCTAAGACCCAACAAAACAAACTTGAGCCAAAATCGGTGAAACACCTTTTCATCGGTTTAGGTGAGAATGGACATACCTGGCACTGCTTTAATCCCAAGACATGAAGTGTTATCACTTCATGCAACATTGTCTTCAAAGACTCCGACTGAGCACCACCCATCATTCCCAATTTGGCAATTATACCACCTTCTCAGCTCGAGGGGGAGAAGGAAGTAGAAACTTCAAAAATCATTTCCTCCAATGCAGACAAGCCCAACAACGTGCCGGAAAAACTGTCTCAACCAGCCGAAGAATCTAAAAACAATGAAGGACTAGAAGGAAAGAGTGAGGGACATCCAACATGCTCAGTACCACGTATCGACTATAAACTACTCAGTAACTCTCAAGCTCGCAAATCTGCCTTACCCACTTTACCAGATCCTTCTATTGGAAAAAGTCCTCAGGCTCAAAGATTGAGCAGTGTGCTCACACGCGCATGAGAAAAGGAACACAGAACTACGCTCCAAGCTGAAGAACATACCAACTTAGTTGAATACATCTTTTTGGGCGAAGAATTGCTGGACGAGCTGAGAACTCTTGCAGAAGTTCAGCGTCGCCCTGATTGGCCGAGATGGAAAGAAGCAATGGAAGTGGAGATAACGCAATTGGAGCACCTAGGCACCTACCATCTTGTAGATGTGCCTGATGGCCAGAATGTCATAGGTTGCTGATGGGTATTTCTCATCAAACGAGATACCCAGGACAATATCCTCAAGTACAAAGCCCGCCTCGTCACTCAAGGCTTCTCACAGATTCCAGGTCAAGATTTCCTTGACACTTATGCTCCAGTAATGCAACTGGAATCCTTTCGAACCCTACTTGCCTTTGCCGCCGCCCATGATTTGGAAATTCACCAAATGGACATAGTTGGTGCTTACCTCAATGGAGATCTATCGGAGGAGCTATATATGGCTTAACCGCCGGATTTCAATGATGAGTCTGGATACATATGCTGACTCAACAAAGCACTTTATAGACTCAAGCAAGCTGGATGCATTTGGAACCACAAAATCAATAAAATATTCTGTGAGGAACTCAAATTCACGCGCCTGAAAGCTGATACATGTATCTACCTCTGTCAAGATGAGGAAGGATACATTCTCATCATTATTCATATTGATGATATGGCAATACTCATGCTCGGAATGGCCCTGATGGACAGAATCAAAGCCGAAATCAGTGCCAAGGTGGAAGTATCAGATCTTGGGGAACTTCGACATTTTGTCAGTCTAGAAGTCGAATGCAACTGAGAACAATGTACCATTACTATTCAACAAACATGCTATACTTAGACTATACTTGAATGTTTCCAGATGCAAGACTTCACTCCAGTTCGAATGCCACTTGATCCCAATATACATTTGATATCGACGCCACAAGATGAGGAACCGATCCAAGATGTACCTTACGCCACCGTGATCAGATCTTTGATGTACGCCGCTATTGCCATGCAGCCTGATATCTCCTTCACTGTGCAAACCCTCAGTCAATTCACATCGCATCTCTCTCAAGCCCATTGGACAGCCATCAAATGAGTTCTACACTACCTGAATGGCACCAAGACTTTAGGCATAACCTATGGACTTGAGGGAAGCACAACTGTTCAAGGATATAGTGATGCAGATTGGGGCACCGACCACATGAATTGCTGATCAATCTCAGGTTATATGTACCTGATCGCAGGGGAAGCTATCAGTTGGAGCTCCAAGAAACAGCCAACGGTAGCCCTATCAAGTATGGAGGCTGAGTACATGGCTCTAGCCCATGCAACTAAAGAAGCCATTTGGCTTCGATCACTCCTCTCCGATCTCGGACAAGATGTCATCGATCCCATCACTCTATACACAGACAATCAGTCTGCTATCGCTTTCACTCATGACAATCAATTCCACGCTCATTCAAAACATATCGACATTCGACATCATTTTATATGCGAATGACTTATTTCCAACGAAATAAAAATTACACACTGCGCATCTGAAGACAACTGCGCCAACATACTTACCAAGGCACTTGCTCGACCAACCCATGAGCAACAACTCCTCAAGATTGGAATGTCTGCGCATTGAGGGAGAGTGTTGTACATAGTTAGATGTGTATGAATAGAAGTCGGGAGAATTGCATGAGAGCACGGAAGCGAGTAGCCAGAGAAAAAGGGCTAAATATAGCCCAAACAGAATAACGGAATACCAGATATGGTAACTGGGATACTTACAGTAGTAATGTCCCATGCTTAGACACCTTATTTACTTCCATCTTATTCAGTAGGTAGTATTTTTACTTACAATTTTCCTACTCTACGCTACAGTATAAATACACATATGCGAGATCTGTAATGGTCGTCACTTGTTCTACCTCTACCCTCATCTGCTGAATGACACATCTATAGTATATATCTTCTATAAGTCTATCATAAGAACTAGTGTCTCTCTGATAAGATATTTGAGGTCCAAGTATCTCTTTACTAAGACTTGAAGCTCATATGCTTCTCTGCTTTAGTATTCTGAACTCATATATTCTGATTACTATTCTCTTAGTATTAGCTACTCCTAAAAATTGAGTTTTCTATATCTACAGCTTTGTATCTATCTATATCTCACTTACAAATATCTAGAAATTCTTATATATAACTTTCTGAAGTGTTACTATTCTAGCATCTGTAGCTCACTTAAGTTACAGACTGTTTATGCCTATGCCTACTGGCCTACATTTGATTGCAATATTGTTTCAGTCAGATAAGAACTTGGCTTTAGTCAAGTTAAGTCTAGTTCTTGATCTCACTAAAGTGAATATAGAAGCTTTACTATAAACCTCATAACTTAATAAATGATAGAAAATATTTGTCTAATAACTGACTCAAGATTTCTCTGCAGAAATAGTATTGCTTGATACTTGAATTTTCATTTTCTCAAGTACCATATTTAGTGTTCATAAACTGCACACTTCTTTCTAAGACTGATATCATTCTTGATCACTGAGAGTCACAGAAAGTCACAGCTCTATCATAAGTGTCTAGATTTATTGAGTGTATATGAGCCCTATCTTATTTTCTAGACTAGTAGATAAAGGTCTTTTGTATATTAAAAATAAGTATTAGTGAATTTATTTTATAGATGATATAAGTGATATATAGATTATTTATTACAATAAAATAGATATAGTCTTACTGTTAGCTTTAGTGTACTCAGCAATTAATATGCAATATACTATAAAAATAATATAAAATATTCTATCTATAATCATTAGCTATGTGTAGACAATACTTAAATTAGATTATTTATATAATTCTAATCAATAAGAGTAGTGTTTATTCTTTGAGGGCTTTCTGCATTCTAACAAATATATGTCTATCTTGATATACTCAGTATGAGCTAATCAGAGTTTCTCATTCTTTATAGCAAGTAGATGAAATTTGTGACACTCTGTTATTCTCTCTCTTGCACTTCTATTTGTTTGCTAGGTAAGCTGTCACTATCTTCTCTGTCACCTCTCTGCCTCATATTGACATATATATATTTACTAGCTAAAAGTAGTTTTTAAGCTATTATTATTCTTCTAGTTCTATCTATTAAATTATTTTATGGCCAACTGGAATAGTGAAGAATTAACCTCTATCATCAGAGTTGCTTGAGCCTTCACACCAACATTCATAGTTGACCATACTACAACAGGTAGCAATACCAGAGTAGAAAAGTGACCAGAAGTCAGCAGCAAAACTGCTTCAGATGTTTCAAAGATGCTATAGACTATCAGACAGTATATGAACATTGTCAATAAATATGAAGTGGGCTGTTTAGCAAAACTATTTATAATTATTCAAATTGAACAAGTCTTGGAATACTACTAGGATAAACTATCCAAATGTGACCTCAACTCTTACATCTGATTATTCATACAGCTGACAGAACTTGAAAAAGAGTCTTCTAGAGATAATTCAACTATCAGTGGTAGAAAAAGCAGATGAATCATATCTCAGAATGGATGAGGGTGATGTTATGATTGTACACAATGATTCTCTCCCATCTGCTCCTCAGAATGTATATCTTCATTCTCCAATAATGATGAACCTAAGTATAAATATGGATGCTCCAATCCATCTAAATTCACTTGGGCCATTAATTCAGCCCTTAGACAGAGGTCATTATGGCCAGAACTTGAACAAACTCTCTTCTTGTTTAAGCAATATGCAGTCAATATCAAGTTTACCAAGTGTAACTTTCTTAACTTGCTGGGCCCTCCTGAGTTTCCTGACACAGAGTGGACTAATATCCTCTTCAGAAAACTGCTCAACCTCAACCACATTTTCTGCACACACTATCTAGCAGAATGAGAAGAAAAGCAAGTCAGGAAAATGAGTGGATTGAAAATCTCATACTGACTGACTGCTCCCAGTAGAAGAGTGGAAACATTCAAAGACTGGGTCTATGCATAGAATGGAACAGTATCTGTCATCAGTTACATTTATTCACATTGATCCAGTAAACTGTGAGTCTACGACAATCACATCCTCAGTATATTCAGTGCCCTCGCAACTTCTCTCCATGGCAGAGTCCTTGAGCTTGATAAAGCCATTCCATCAGCGGTTGAACTCACCGTCTGGTACAAGTTTCGCATCTACGTATGCTTCATGTACGCTTGTCTTGGTGACGTTGGTGAGGTCTTGGGCCACTGTGAGGCTCACAGTGATGAATACGATAAATGCCAATAAATGTAGCATAATGTCACAGATAAATGAATGTGAGGGTGGAGGGAACGTTTCATAGTCAAAGTCGTAAGCAGCGAGGGTCGTGTTCGCAACATTTCTATAAGGTGTTCCCAGTCACATGTCTTTCCGGACACCGTACATTTCATACGTTGCAAAAGCACAGGTTCTCTTCAGGGTCGGCAAAGTGCAATGGCAAAGGCTACTTACTCATCAGACATCGTCCGAAAGCTGCCTAAAAGAAGATGGTATTGCGAACGGTCACAGTCGGCGAGACAGTTTCAGGACACGTTCAACTGCATCAGTCTATTCGAACGGAGGTAAGACAGAACGTGTGTTTCTCACCAGTCTCCGTTAACCCCCCACATGTTGACGAAAAGTTGCGACGCCTATAAAACTGATGCAACAGTTTAAAATAGCGTTCCTTCCGATCACGATGGCTAGAACATGAGTCCAACGGCCAGCAAGTCATGGACTTCCCTCCCGAGTCTGAAGCATCCGGCAAGATCTGCAAATCATAAACAGTGAATCACATGGACCCACGCCCAGCAATGAATAATGTTGGGATAGAACATTAGCGGATTTGTCAGTATTGAAAGGGTATTTCGATGTCGATGTCGACCGGTCCGTCCCGGAGAAGCGACGCGAAAACAGGCTTGGCGATTCCCTCTGCAATTATCGGCGAAAGCTTGCTTGAGATGGTATCCTTGCATTTAACGTACTTCATCTGCAGATTCCGTGTATTCAAAGGCAGTCCATCAGATGCACTGCGAAGTCTGAATCGGTTACGTCCCTATACTGGTGCAATGCTCTAGATTGAATGGTATCGGCTGAAGAAATATGGATACAGGCTGACGGGTGAACAATACGAGGGATGTAGATTAAGTCAATATAATGCACGCAACTCAAAACGTCCGATAATCGTGAATCATGAACCAACAGTGAAAGACTCCCCACAGCCGCACGCGTCCTTCACGTTGGGGTTATTGAACGCAAACTTGGCGCTGAAGACGGAGTTAACGGTCAGAAAGAACAGTGCTGGGGTAAGATGCCATGAGCGTACCTCAAGGCATCCTCCTTCCAATCCATCTCGCTACCAATGATCGAGAAGAGCGCCTTGCTATCTATGAGCACCTTCACACCATCCTGCTCCACAACTTCGTCGAACTTGCCCGGCTTGTCCACATACTCTAGATGGTACGACATCCCAGCACACCCTTTATTCCGAACACCTATCCGCAGATGTTGGGGTGTCGGTGACTTCATCAAAGCTCGTAGCCGATCAACAGCTGCTGGTGTCTGAAACAAATCATAGTAACTAAAGGATTGCAGAAAAACCCATTTCTAACTAGCATACCAGCGTTATCGCCGCTTTGGTCGCTCGCAGCTTGGGCTTTGGTCGTTCAACCTTCGGCGCCGGTGGGGGTCGTGCAGCGGTTTGCGGTGAGGCAGCGTCAGCCGATAGGTCCTTCGGCGATGGTGTTTTCTTCGGAATAACGACAGGAGGGGTCTCCCCTAATGCCGGACTTGTGGAACGACTTGAAGAAGGAGGTGGAGGTGGAATTGGTGGACGCGAAAGAGCGGACATCATGGCATGTCGATGACTCGGGAGATAGATAAGTCGTGAAGACGATGAAGAAGCAAACTGCGACGAAAGAAATCGTGCTGCATTCTGTGCTCGCTGCAATGGTAGAAACACAGACATAATGACTCTGTCAGAGAATCGAGTAAAAAACTGTCCGTCGTCGTCGACGATGGCGAGGACGGTACGAAAGGAGGCAAGGCAGAGAGCGGTTGTCTGTGGTGAAGTGACCGAACCAGTTGCATGACAAATCTGGTACAGGTTGCTTATCTAATCTAGGCTACCCCAACCAATCAAGAAGCCCCGGTTTCTTCCAGTCACAGCCTCGATTAATGCTGCGAAGTTGTTCCACTTGAAGTTCGACTCTCGGCCGGTCCAGTTTGACACTTCTTAAAAAACAATGACACTACTTCGTGACCCCAAACGATTCACAAGCGGGATACCCCAAGGTATAATTTATCACGGTCATCAAATGGGCGCCGGTGTCTGGGGAACGACGAGAAATACTGAAGTACTGATACCTAGACATTAGGTTCCAAACGTTGCATGTTCTTCTTCAAAGATGTTGAAAATGCGGGAAATATCTGTGATTCGCCCGCTATTTTTAGCATGGAACAGATTTTCAGCATGGAACCATATGAGAAAGGAATGTGCTTCTGACGCTGTTTTTCCCAGTGTGGAGGTGGGTATCTTCGATGTAGCCTGCTGCTTACACTGCTAAATCATATGGCGCATCCGATTGAATTCCATTGGTTCTGTGACTCATAGTATTTTATTTTTATCTATCATTGTTGCTTTTGTCCATTCCTAAGCGTCCCGTTGTCGAGTTAACTTTTCGCTCTTAACTACGTCATGATGTTTGGCCTTGTTAGATCCACAAGCAGTTGCCGTATTTAGAGGTAGTGAAAACATGACGTCACGGCTAAGTTATCTGTTATACACGAAGTCCTAGCTTTCCTAGACTTGTTCAATATTCTGCGCCTCGTCCATCTTTACCCATACCCCACCCTATGCAAAAGTATCCATGAGCATATGGTTAATCTGAAGGTGTGGAAATTACACACGTTGGCAAACATAGTGAGATGTGACCTTAACCAGACCCTATCTTTCCCGTTTGATCCCTTTGACCGGGCCCAACCAGCAGGAGGGAGGGACTCTGGATGCGAGTCCTGCATCAAAGCAATTGAAGAGAAACGTTGTAGCAGGCGAATCAGCATGAATGACGTTTCGTTGTATGCGAACTACATTGGAGAAGCCTACGTAAGTACGCAGAAGCATGGAAAAATGAACCCGGACATACCTGTTGTCCGAGACAAATTCGAGGACCACCATTGAAAGGCAGGAAAATGAAGGGGTTAGGTGTGAGGTATTTGTGCAACCGTTCGTCGATGAAACGGTCTGGGTCAAACTCCAATGCTGAGGAAGCATGTTGATTAGTCTTGGAAAAACTACATATAGAAGGGACATTTACTGACAATCAGGGCCCCAAAGATCTTTGCGGCGGTGCATCACGAAAACGGAATAGAGGCATCTATATAAACGTATAAGGGACGATGTGAAAAGCTAAACGTAAGGAGGGGAAAATATACCGCGTGTTGGCGGGTATGTATGTCGGCGGCTCTCCCTCTTGAGACGGCCATTCAGTAGGATTGATTGTGAAGCTGTATAATTCCATGCATAATTTGAAGATATACGAATCGAACACAACTTACCGAACGTTGAACGGGCTGCATGAGATGCAAAAAGAAAAAAGAAAATAAGCATCGTGATCCAGAGAACGAAGAACGCATGGGCTTACACAGCGGGATAAAGCCGCAAAACCTCTGCAACGACATCCTTTAGGATTGTGATGTAACTTAGCTAGGAAAGAACACAAACCGTTGATGAACGCTCGCAAGTATTTCATATCCCGAATGTCGTCGTATGTCGGTCGCCTAGCACTTCCAACCTTGTTAAGTATCTCTTCGCGAAGCCTTCGCAGGATATCCGGATGTTCTGCCAACTGGTATATCGCACAAGTGAGAGTGAGTGCAGTCTAATGGCGTGTTAGATGAAGTCAGTACGCCGCAGGGGACTGGGTTTCGGCAAGATCACTCACTGTATCTCTTCCAGCAAGGAGGATATTCAATGTTTCGTCTTTGAGGATCTGAGGATCTGTGGGTGATTTGAGCCTTGTAAGATGAACAGGCATGAAGACTCTATGTCATACCGTCGGTCAAGTTTACCAGATGCGATAGCAGTGTGTCCTCATCCGATATCTCCAGTTCTCCAGACTTTTCAACTTTGATGTTAGAAGCCGTCTTCTTCTCCAAAGCATCCTTCAGTATAGGATCAATAAATTTGTCAATGATTTCCATAGGCTTTGCGACCCTGTCGTGAAATATTTCAAGCAAGGGCCAAGGAAACAGGACCCGAGCTCGACCGGCCGAAGTCACTTGCGCATCCAGGAAGGCCTTTGAAAATGCCATTGCGACCGAATTGCCTGACAGATGATTGGCAATCGGCGCCGTAGAAGGATATGGGAGGGGTGCGGAAAGAGACTGGACGTCCCTTCCGAAAAGGAACTCTGTAGCGGAATCGAGCGTAAAGCGAGACGCAAGGTCCTGTAAGCAGAAATTATCCATTACATGCTAGTATGAACGCAAATCGGAAGCCATACGTACCTGCCAGTCAATCGGATAGCCTTCTCTCATTCGGGATCGGATCTTGTCTATAACGTCAGATGCATGCCTGCGAATAGATTAAGGAGTGTGCGAAGACTTCTTCGTAATTGCATACCGATCGAAGATGTCGAAATGACTAATCCTATCCTTACTAAAGAACGGCCTAGTCATCGAACGGTGGAACCTTGCCATTTCAGGCTAGTTGGTTAACCCTTTCGTTGTCCCGTGGAATGATGACTTACTTCCACATGTCGCCTGATGCGAAATATGATAGGCGCGATTGAGAGCAAATGAATTGTATTGCTCACCATCGGAGTTGAATACACCGGTTCCGAGAAGTGTCTGCATTTGCAAACGGAAATTAGGTCCTGCGACGAACGAATCATTCAAGTCAAGCTATTCCAGATGTTTTCAAAGTACCTGCCTTTCTCGTAGTTGGAGAAGTCAGTAGCAAGGATTCTCTATTGATACAAAATCTAGATTCGCTCGAAGAGCATGTGACGTGAGGTTTTACCTTGATATGTTCCGGTTCTGCGGTGAACACCTAAGGAATTGCGAAGAGTTTGACTTGGTCCATAACGAAGAAAACACGAAATATCCTACCCTGGTCTCTCCAGGGACGCGGAAGCGAAACATGTATCCATATTGATCTGCCCAATCGAAGACAGCATTTCCTAATCCAAGATAAGCAGACAAGGAGGGGGCAGACAATGAACGCGTACCAAGATAACGAGTCGTAAATGATGCTCTAAGCGAAAGTATGGTATCCAGTCCAAAGGGCCATCTGTAGCCAACCAGTTTGGGCAGAATTGCCCCTCTGGAAACAGCATCTCGCTTGTTATTGTATGAGGTCCACGTGTCCGAGACAACGATGGCGATGGGGATGGCCAGTACATAGGCGCATAGTACCAGCCAACGGGGGAGAATGAATCCTCGAAGGTCAGTAACATATGTCGCCGCCCAAACCAGGACGAGCGGGAGTAAGATACGGTGTGAACTGTGAGAAAGATAGACGAGCCCCGGAGTTGGACGCATCTTTGATATAATACGCAGGATAGATGAAGCGGCTGGAAGAAGACCCAGCAAATAATACGAATAGCAGAAGGTTGACGTCGGTACGTATACTTATATCTTGTCCGTATAGGCGCTGTGTCCCCAGGAAATGGCTGGGAAACGCCCGGTTGGTTGTGAGACGAGGTGTCTCCGAGACTTAGAATGTGATTGTGATGTGAACGCTAGTATGAATAGTCAACTGCGCTGACTTACGGCGGCCCTTCAAGCTTCAAGCTTGACGTTGTAAAATGGACTAAGACTTTCCCAGTCCACAACGATCACAATGCAATATACCGGCGAGTTTTGACATCAACGAATAAGGAGTCAGAGATTTCTTCTGCGCCTATAAATGAGTACATGATTGAATTATTTGTGTGTGTTTGGCCGTCGCGTCGCGTCGCATTCTGTCGCAAATATTAATGGGCAAAGTTCTAGCTAGGATTCGTCTTTATAAGGATCGTCCTTCCGTCCTTCAATATACTCGTCATTGGTCTGCGTACCCCAGACTACAGATTCCAGAGGCGGCACAGGGGGAACCGAAAGATTCTGACGAGCCTAGATATCCCTAGATGTTGATGACAAAGGTTTAAAACATCTTACCTAGTAATAGAGATCCTGGAGCAACGCTGGTATGCCATTCCAACCTCTATACGGTATGTTCCATTATCTTGATACGGTAGTTACTCCTGATTACATTTACCGCCAGTGTACCGCCAAGTCGCGTTTGAAACGCGACGTTGTGACAAATATTGTCTCCTAACCTCACATCTTACTCTTGCCTAACACCGATACTCAAGTATACCCGACTTTCGGGAATTATGTTGCTTCAACCACACAGCCAGATTAAGCTAATATGATTCGATATGCTATTGCGTAAGTGACGGTAAGCAACCGACCATTCTTGCTCAGTGCATCCTTAATGTTTAACGTTAACTCCTGACTCATCGCATGGGTCTAGAGATACCTCCTGCCTCACACTTCATCCTATACGAGTTTCAGAAATTATTGGTTTCAAGAAAGCCGTGCTCATGCGGCCCCCTGCTAATGACGCCGGCGGTCCTGGACGACTACTACCACTGAGCAAGCCAAGCCATGACAACTAGGGCGGAGTATGAGAGCTCTATTATAACAATTGCATACGACGCGTTCTAAAATAGGCCACGTCCGATTCTCTGAAACTCTTCGCGTCTTGCGCAAGGTATATATAAGAAGCTCAGTAATTGAAGCTTGTTCTCATCCACAACGGTGTATTCACCCCTGTTCTCTTCATTGTCTCAACAACATGCCTATCGTCTCTGTCCAAGAACTCGCTGCTGCAAAGCCCCACTACCTTATCATCGGTGGTGGAACCGCTGGTCTAGTCGTTGCAGCTCGGTATGCATTTCGTAGCCCATACTCTCACCCCTTACTCTGACATTAGAGATTCAGCCTCAGTGAAGATCCAAACACCGTAGTCGGTGTTATAGAAGCTGGAGCTTACCACAAGGACGATGCCGGCGTCAATATCCCCGGTAAGCAAGCACATTCAAGTAGGTAGACATCATTGACCATGGCTATGCAAAAGGATTCGCAAGCCGTAACTTGTTCAAGCCTGATTTCGACTGGTCTTTCGCGAGTGAACCTCACAAGGGCACAAACAATCGACCTGTTCCTCAGCCTCGGGGTAAGGGGTTGGGCGGATCATCTCTGGTGCGTATATAGGTGTACCTTGACTTATCCTTTATGTCCATGTTGATTGATACCTTAATCTCATCCTTAGCTCAACTTTACCGTCGCTGTGCGACCGACCAAAGAAGAGCTCAACGCATTGGAAGCCTTAGGGAACCCTGGATGGAATTGGGATAATCTTTGGAAGTATATGAAAAAGGTTTGTGCCTCACCTTTCTCATGTTTCCTGAAGCTAGAGACCAGAATTCCACCTTTTGCTTGTAGAGCGAGCGGCTTCAACCTCCTGAATTATCAAAGGAGGATTCCTTACGATATGCCGCTTCACCTGACCCCAAACTTCACGGAACCGATGGTTGGTACCCCCTCTCCTTCCATGAGCATCCTTTTGCCTCGGTTTGTTGAGGCCTTGAATCTAGGCCCCATTGCCAAATCATACACTTCCAACCTATTCCCACCATTTCCAGCATTCATGGATACTCTTGAGAAACTCGGTCTACCTCGTAATCCTGATACCGTGCGTGTGTTTCAACCGTTCCCCCTACCACGAACTACAATGCTCAATTTCCTTGTTCGGCGTCGTTTAGGGCGGGGGCGATAGCATTGGAAGTTTATTATTCCCCACGACAGTGGACAAAAAGGATTGCACCAGATCGTACTCCGCGTCTGCTTATTATGCTCCGAACGCAGAAAGGCCTAATCTCTTAGTCGTGACCGGAGCACATGTCACAAAAGTGAGTCTCATTGTGACTCGTATTGAAGTTGAACGGATTGTCTTAAACAACATGTTCGGAAGATTCTACTGGAACCGTCGCATGATGGTTTGCAGCGTGCGGTTGGCGTCGAGTTCATCAAGGATGAGCAAACATATAGGATTAATGCCTCAAAGGAGATCATACTCTCGGCTGGTAAACAATACTTGCTTGCTCACCGTCGCTTTTTCATCCTCGCTGACATTCTTTTTTTTTAAGGTGCTTTCCAGTCTCCCCAGATCTTGGAGCTTTCCGGAATCGGAAATAAGAAAATACTAAAGCAACATGGTATTGAAACTCGTATTGACTTACCTAGTGTGGGCGAGAACCTGCGTGAGTTCTAAATCATACGTATCAGGCAAATTAAGCTCTGTCTTTCTGATTGCAATGTGTCGCTCCACAGAGGATCATGCGTATGCACCGACGATCATCGAAGTAGACGACCGGGTTCCCACTATGGAGACAACATATGTCGACGAAGAATTCGCTCGTCAACTTGAACTCTAGTCAGTTGTGTTCTTTGCACATGCACCCCGTTGTCACAATTCACATGTTTTTTGTAACGAATGTAGCAAAGAAGGAAAAGGTCTCTTCACTGCCTTACCCGCGAATTTATGCTCTTTCATCCCCGCACACATTTTTGCTGAAAGCGAAGACTTGGCAAGATGGAAATCGTTGGCGAACTTGGAAGCTTCATCTCCCGACGTGTTTGCGGATACTCCTGAGAGCGTCAAGAGGGGCATTCGGAAACAATACGAGTATTTGGCTAAATGGCTTGATGATCCTACTGCTCCGATGGCCCAGTGAGTGTTTCCTTTTTTCTAATCGGATCGATATATGACATACTCAAACTCGAATGATCAATTTGATCAGGATCCTGAGCCTTTACCTGCACTTCCCAGTCCCAGGTCTCCCCGTCGATACTTCCAAACGTTACATGTCACTCCTCGGTGCCTACACGCACCCCTTCGCTCGAGGTTCCGTACACATAACCTCTCCCTCGCCATTCACCCCGCCGGCCATCAAGATGAACTATCTCAGTAACCCAGTGGATACCGGCATTCTCGTCAAGATGCAACAATTCATATTGAAGATTTATGAATTGGAACCTGCTAAGGAATTTGTCGAGAATCGAGTTATTCCGCCTGTTGGAACGGAGAACGATGAGAAGAAACTTGAAGAATATGTGAGGAATTTTCTTGGTACTGTTTATCATCCCGTGGGAACTTGTGCTATGCTCCCGAAAGAGGACGGAGGTGTTGTGGATAGTAGACTATTGGTCTATGGGATGGAGAACCTTAGGGTGGTAAGTACAGTTTTATTTCGATACGGTGACGAACGCATTTCATTCACTTACTTGATAGATTGATTGCTCCATCTTACCATTGGAAGCTTGTTGCAATATTCAGCCCTTGGCTTATGCCATTGGTGAAAAGGTATGCCTAACATGTAGGATCTTTGTGACCATAGAGAATACTGATGAACAACCTTTGGTAGGGTGCGGATATCATCAAAGGCGTGATCTAGGTTCCAAGCGTTCGGATGGCTTGTTTCGTAATGTACTCGTAAGTGTCGACTACTGTAGCGTATTGCCGAATTGAAACCCTGGCTCCCGGTTTCACCCTGTGATCTTCGAGTCAACTATGGAACTCTTCTTCATAGTTGTCCTTCGTTTATCCACATAACGACATTCCAAAAACTTCTGAAGGTGTATAAACGCATGCTTCCGGCACAATATCCAGAAAGCTCTTTCCTCGCTCCTTCGGATATGTTCGGGACGGCCGTCCGAACATGCACTCCCATGGCCGCAGTTCCTCCATCTTCATCAACCGTTAAAAGCTCCATACCGCTCATGGGTTAAAAGTTCGAACGGCGACTTGCCGCAGATACGCTCGTTATAGGAATCAACGTGTTAACCGTCACTTCCGAGTCCTGTTCGCGCGCCAGCTTGCGTTCAAGTTCTCAGATCGATGGCCCTGTTAATACCGAAAACTGGGGCCTGAAGGCTTGAAGCTTGAAGTACCGAGGGAGTCAGGTGCAATGCATGTTCCGTGTCTCCTCCATGACGAAATGGATGTATGATCATGAGCCTCCTCAGCGTTGGACGGTATGAAAGGCTCTTGATCACAAGTTTCTCGCTATAGGTTCCTACCAAGTTCGCACAAGTGATGCACGATGCATTGCGATGACTCTAACAAAAACTGCAAGCAGCGTCATGTTGTCATGTTGTCATGTTGAAGATATATACGATACATGCATGCGTTAGATAATAATGGAGCGTGGGCTAATGGCTAATGGCTATGGGATGGGGGGGGGGCGTATAAGTAGTAGATAAAATGCGTACGTGTGTAATGACTGCCAGTGAGAGCGTCGGTGAAAGCGAGGGATGAAAAGGGAAAAAAGAGAACTACATGATGTATGTATGTACTTAATGTCCGTAACAGTCGATCTAAAGAGCAACTGCCTAACCTATTTAACCTAAACTACGATTTTACAACTTGAGTTGACAGTGAGTGAGGACGGTGAGTGAGTGATGATACAGATGAATCGATACATGTTTGTATCCCAAGGCAGCATGCGCAGAGAGAGAGGAGGGGTGATGGTGGTGGTGGTGCGGGATGGGGATGTTAGACTATAGTAAGTGCTTAATCCAGACGAGACGAGATCCGAAAACGAAAACAGGGCAAGAAAGTAAAAGAATGTCCTACCAAACACGAACACAACTCGAGGCAAACCCAAACAAGCATCAAAGCTACCTCTCAGGAAAGGACTGCTGCTCAACCAAGACCATGGGATCAAGCGCAAGCGCAAGCCTCAACTGTTGGTCACCATGATCATCGACATCATCCAAAGAAGCCCTCTGCTTCCTTTTCACGCTCGGCCTCTTAACCAACATAGGTTCCCCCAACGCCCCTTCCTTCAACAGCTCGGTAGGACTCGGCCCTCGTTTCTGCCGCCCAGGTGAGGGTAAAGGAGACTGCATCGTAACGTCCGTCATCTCACTCGGGTTCCATTTCTTAGTCTCCTTGGTCTCCTTGTCCTTGCCCTTGTCCTTAATCTTCAGTGCTGCGAACGGTGACCCCAAGACAGGTTCACGCTCCGGAGATTCCATCGCAGTAACACCCCGCGGAACGACTTCCGAAAACGGACTTGGACCTTTGGCACCTAGGCTCGTCTGGGCTGATGATTGTGCTCGATCACCGTGGCGTTCTTGAGGAAGAGGAGGAGCTTTCGGTTTCCGTGCCGCCTCAGCCTTTCTCAATTTCTCCTCGTCCACAATCATGAGCGCACCCTCGATGATAGCACGATGCACAAATACATATTGCCTCAAACTCTGGCACAGGCTCATCCTCTGCTCCCGCATATCCTCGATGACCCTCCGGATCGGCTCGTCATAAGTGGAGAGTAACGGCGGCGAAGTATCATCATGTAATGGCCTCGGTTGGATATAGTCGAAGGTGAGTGATCGTTGATTGTTCTGTTCATCCAGTCGTTCCTTCTCGCTTTCGCTTGCAGACCTGTCTTGTTCCGTACTCTGAGTCTGTGAACTGCCTACTTCAGAACGCCATGTGTTCAATCGACTGGCGGTTCTTGAAGGGTTGGCCGTATGCGTATGTGTCTGCTTCGGCGACAATAAGTCCATCTCTCCCTCAACCTCGGCAGATGGCTTTGTAGTCTGTTGACTGCCATTTGATGATGAATGTTGATTTCTAGCAAGAGTGGGCAGGGACAAAGAATGTGCGGGTTGCACACTGGTATTGGCTGCATCCTTCGAAGTTTGTCTAAGAGGTACGCCAGCGTTCTTGACCACCTGCGATAAACTTGTAGAGCTGCCGCCATGGCTGGAAATGGGGCTTGCTGAGGGATGGCTCGAACCTGCTCTAGACCCAAACTGCGACAAAGAAGCCAAGGCAGAGGTGGAAGGTGAGGTTGAGAGAGACATAGATCGTCGACCAGAATCTTCATCTCCGCTCGTCACAGAATCTTGACTGGAATGAGCGTGCGATGGGACCGGTACATCCACCGGGACGTTCATACTGTTATTTGACGACATCCTCTTGAGTTGAGTTGCTCTCTTGACTTCGCTCACTAGCTCACTAGACGCCTTCAGGGTATTCTTCCTGCCCATACTTGGACGCTGAGTACTCGTGGCGCCCTCATCCACGTCCATAGCATCAGGCGGAGGACTAGCGAACCCTGCGACAGGGACATGGACCTCATTGTGGCCAACGGATACAGGCATAGTCAAGACGGACGTCTCTCCCAAAGCGAGCTCGCTGGATGGGCGATGGCGCGGCGGGCTTGGACTAGGGTCGACGTCCATTTGCCCTGCACCACGGCTGCTCGCTCGACTTTGAGAACCTGATTCGGCAGGAGACGACGAGTCTGCCTTCACGTCCTGTGTTTCACGGTGTTTCCTCATTTCTCTTCGGATACCATCTAGAACAGCGTCAACAGCAATGAAGCCACCTGTGCGACCGACGCCTGCCGAACAGTGAAGGAGGAGAGGTGGGTCAGAGACCGCATGCTTGGCGACGCCCGTCCGAGAGTCGACCTCACTACCGCCGATAACGTCGATATTCTCTGGATCTTCCCAATTGGCAGCGACAGGGGAAGTAGGTTTGTCTGGACGCGCATCAGACGGCTTGCGCAAAGGACCTTCTCCCCAAACCTTCTCCCCGTTCTTTCTCGAATTGTCCACGATATCCTCCACCTCCCACATAAGATCCAACAACCCTCGGGGGTCGTCGGGAACGTTCAGATCAGGCCAGTCGAGGTATTGCAACTGTGTCACAATGCGGGGTGATGCCAAAGGATAACCTGAATGTGTCAGTTCAAAGACACGCTTGATGGTATGCACGCTCTCTGAGTCTTCCTCTTCAGATGTCGCGGCATTGGTACCTCCTCTACGTCTGCGTCGCTTACGACGAGTCCTGGCAGGTTTTGGCGCACTAGGTATGTTGAAGAAGCCAGATGACATCTCGCTTTCTCGACGTTTACGTTCTCGCTCAGGCGTGTCATTCGTCTCGAGCAATGTGAGCTTTAGCGGGCCATAGTTGCCTGAGGACCAGTATGTGCCGCACTTCTCGGTGGAGCTTTCGACTTCTCGAGTAAGCATGACAATGACGTGGACATTCTGTTCCCAACATAGACTGTATCCGGAAGTATTTCAGTCAGGGCGATACCAAACGTTAACATAAGGCTTGTACTCACGTCCAAAAATCAGTAAAGGTGGCAGCTAGAGGCCCTTGTGTGGCGATATACCTCTTGGTCGTGCCGAGTGGTTGAACGTAACTCGCGTTCATGTAGTCGTCGTCATCCGAACCCGACTTTCGTAACAGACGGACCCGAGCATGCTCGAAAGGCCAAATATTGCGATATCTGATATTTCAATTAGATACCACCTCGGAAAGAATGATGATGCGTGCTCACCGATTCTTCGCACCCTTCTCAACGCCGGCGGTGATGCTAAAGGGGAAAGTTTGAGAAGACTTCGAACTGGCCGACTCTTTACTCTTCTCCCTCTGCTTCTCGCTCAACGACGTGAACGAAAATGTGGTCGACGCCGATGAAGGCCCCGTAACAGGCACTCCACTGTGGGTCACACTTCTGGTGGCCGTTCCAAGGACACTAGACAGTGGTGATGGGGCTGTTAGAGAACCACTTGCCGACACAGTCTTGCCCATGACACGACTAGCACTTGATGAAGGCCCAGACATCACGACGCCGCTTTCCTTCGAATGATGTTCCATCACGCCCATAAGCCGACGTTGCTCACCGAGCTCAATCCTGTAAAACTGCATGGACAGGGCGCGAGTGAGGTCTTCAGCCGAAGAATTTGTCGGTGATGTTGATTCTGACGACCGTGGCGACGCTGACGACGGTCGTTCCGTGGAACTTGGAGGGACATCGGAGTCGTTCTCAGAGTCATCAGAGCTTTGTGTGTCCTCCACTACGGGCCTGAGTTTGCCGCTCTTGCGAGCGATCTGGCGCAGCCATTCGAAGGGCAGCTCGCCAAGACGCCGTCGAACACTTCTTGACAGCTTGAGAGGGATACTATTCAAAGATCCACTTCCGTCGTGCGACTGAGCACCTCGAGCAAGCTCAAGGTTCTGTCGTATAGTGTCGAAGAACGGGTTGAATGCCATCTGTCCCGACTGGACGTGTCAATTATGCGACAAGCAACTGAAGCAAATCAACATACCGGTTGCCCATGCGGCATTGAATTGTGATGCGGCCTCGGAGGTGCACTATACATCGAAAACTGAGGCGACAATGTTGGGAGACTGGACTGGCCGGCGAATCGAGGAAAGGCCTGCCTTATCTGTGCTGGGGCAGAAGCCATCGAGTCAACAACTTCACCTTCTTTCACACCAGGTAGCGTGCTTGCAGCCGAACTCATACGGGACATGGACGGTAGGCGGAGAGTGAACGGCGTTTGCGGGTGGGAAGAGGTGGATACGGCAGAGAAAGGATCCGTACGGGGAGTCATGGGTGTTGCAGGCATCACATTTGCCTGTGGCAGCTTGACAAAAGCAAATCAGCAAAGGGTCTGGAATGAAAGCGGTAGAGGTTACCGCGGATACCTCTGCATGGACCGAGCGTAATGAGGTCGTTGACGACGTAGTGAATGCGGACATGGGAAGACGTTTTGTTCGCAAAACCGCATCCATAGCGGCAGGAGCGGACATAGTCTTGGCCAATGGCATTGTTGCATCTTCCTCTTCATCATCTTGCGGGGGAGGATCCCGGTCCACCAAGGCTGGGTGATCTCTCCATACAGCATGGAAACCGCCTTTGAGCCAAGCGAGTGTGCGGTCCTCGGGGAAGCCTTCATTGCGGAACTTACGCAGGAGACCGAGAAGGTTGCCACCCTCGGACAAGGAAGAACTGTCAGAGTCATAGACTAGGATTCTGGTGGCAGTGTGCCATTGTGTAAAACGTGTCCGATCAGCATTAGAAGGCAACATCTGGGTGAGACGGTCAAGGGAGAAGAGTGGCCGCTTGAGGAGAGTAGACGGAACGGACAGCGATAGGGCGTTAGGCAGGCGAGCGATGACATAGGTATTATGCGGCCGGATATCGACAATGAGGGCGTCGGGGTCGTCGAGAAAGTGGGAGAGAGAGGCGGGATCGAGGGGAGAAAAGGCGGAGGGAGGGGGAGGGCTTGTGTTAAGCATGCTATGGGAAGAAGAGTGAGAATGAGAGGAGAACGACAGCGAGGGAGAAATCAGGCGAGGTGGAGCATCGAGGGGAATGAGAGCTGTAGTGCCTGACCGAGAAAATCTGGCGGAGATCGCCTCTGCGAAATCCGCCGCCTCCCGCTGCACATTGCTGGCACTGGCTGCCGGAGTCGTGATCGGTGGTCGAGAGGGCGCGTCCATCGCTGTCTAGGACGACGAGCTCGACGTCGGGTGCTGTCGAGGAACGGGAGGGACAAGGGACGTAGACGGAGAGAGCCAACCAACGCCCCGCGGACGATATGCTCTCTCCATCGACCCGCAATCCAGACCCCGCTGACGTCACAACACTCACCGTCCGCTCGATCGACCCAGAAGCCCTCGAATTGCTTCACTCCACTGCCCATTGGTTTCCCCCTTGCTTCCTTTGACAGGTCCAGAGTCTGCCGTCGAGTTCTTTCAGCGGGTCACCCACTGTCACCCATTGAAGGTCGCTCCAGTTCTCTCTTAACCGAGTCCTAGCTATATTTGGCGGCCTGCTTTAGCGCGCATCTTTGCATAAAGCGCGTAGCACTGACACGCGCGTCATAGCCCTCTAGGCCCTGATTGAGGGACCGAAAAGAGCCAAGCAATACTTACATCCAATTGTAACTCGAGGTAGGTCCTGTTAGTTAGCCGTCCGTTACTCACTGTATTTATTCATATAGTCATCGCTCTGCGCGCAAATTCGATGATATGCAAGATAGACGTTCTACGTTGTTGAGTTCAATCCTTGTGCATGAAATGTTATAAAACATTGCTTCCGAAGGTTCTCTGACATCACACGATAAATATGAACCGAGTTGGTGATACGACACAGGACACGTCACTAATGGTGAGATCATTCCGTCTTGCAAATGCGACGATCTTGGAGTGCTTTTGATCTGCAAAGCGTCATCGAGAGAGACGAATGGCAACCTTCGAATGATGGACGCACCTTTGCAACATATGGATCCTAGGAGCGTATACACAGTCAATGGTACTTATACAGAACACATCTAATCTACAGTACCCTCGCAATCCTATATGGACTTTGCATTGTAAGGGTAAATTTACCAGTGTGTTTACGCGTAAAGCAAATCCTATTTCACAGAGAGCCCATCCCAAAACCCAAAGCAGATTCCGGGGGCTACACACTCAAGTTTCAAACATCCCTTTAATGACAAGAATACGAGTCCGTCATCGTCGAAGCAGTGTTCGAATCTCCCCCGCTCCCATTCCCGTTATTCCCTTCACCCTCACCCTCACCCTCACCCTCTCCCTCATTCCGTTCCCTCCGTTCATCAGGAGTGGGCGTTTCGAGATGATCTCCGCCCAGAGACGTCGACGAAGCAGGCATATACGCGGGGACCATGCCGCCCATGGGGCTAGGCTGAGGCAAGAACATGAAACTAGGCATACTAGGTGTTATAGGAGGGTGCCCATGAGGCGTCAGACCTGGCATACCCATGTTCATCATAGCAGGATGGTATAACGGACTCATATACGGTGACATCGGATGGGCCGTCTCCGGGTATATATTTCAAGGGTTATAGTATCTTTTCTCGCCCTGAAAAGAATCATAGGCCCTAGCAAGGCCCTAGTTTCGGACTTCAGCTTCAGGCCTTAAGGCACGTTCACATCTGGATTTCCGCAGGGCCATCATAGAACAGGATCAAGGTGTCCTCTGGTGTGCTTCACGAAGTCATGCTAGCACTAGATCCCTGTCGTCACACCTGCAAGTGCATCAACGAACGATGCCTACGTCAGTTCGAGTTCTTTCAGGGATTCGATGGTGTCTGGGCTGTCCATTGGAGTGAGGCTCAAGACATTCCTTCTAAACGCCGAGAACTATAATCTAGAATGGATGTCTTACGACGAAACCAAAGTGATCAAGCTCCGAGCGGAGGACTCCTCTTGCCGAGGTTGAAAATGAGAAATCGTTGAACCGAAAGTTCCGGCGATACAAGCGGTTAGGACCCGAGGTAGGTACTATTCGAATAGCAGTTGCGTCACTCACTATTTTTGCGCATATAGTCAACGTTCTGCCCGGATATCTGGTCATGTAAGATAGGCGTTCAACTTCGTGCGGAATTCTTGTGTTCACTCCTTGCACATAGAACGCTATTAACCGATACTTCCAGAGGTTCTCCGACATCCCACAATTTGTCTGAGCCAAATTGGTGATATGACACAGGACACATCGCTGATGGTAAGACCATTCCATCACGCAAATGCGACAATCATCCAGTGCTTTAAAAATCTGCAAAGCATTGTCGAGGTAGATGAATGATACCCGTTAACTCCACGTCCGCTCTCGTTCGAAAAGCGGACGTACCTTTCTTTCTATTCCACCTTTCTCTGCACCGACACCCTCATCATGAATCGGACGAGTTGGTCGCTGCCGCCGCAAGATTATCCCCTTTCTCCCTCAGTCTACATGTCGTTCACTAACCTACCCCATCTCTGACTCCAACGACCTACTACCTGTTAATCCCTCTGCCAGTGCTGCTCTGAACAAGTCACTGCCAGCGTCCCCTCCGCCTATTCCCTTGCTCCTGCCGTTCGTTCGTGCTCTTTGGGATCTAGCTATCTGCCAGCAGATTCGTCATGAACATCTTGCTATAGCCGCCGAATCTTCTGGCGTCGGGCAAAGTGTAGCTCAAGAAGAGCCAGAAGAGTTTCCTGTTGAACACCGTTCGGTGCGATTATCTGATACGGTTGCAAGTACACTCAACTTGCAGGCTCTATTCGCTTATGCATCTTTTAGCTCTCAGCCATCAAGAAACACTGCTATGGCTCATCGTCCTACGCCCCGCTGCCACCATTGGCGTCATCGACTTGACGAATGTAAATCGATTTCAAGTCTTCGGAGCCCACACCCTGCAAAGCGACACAAGAAGTAACACGCAGTGGTCGCTATGCCTTGCAAGTAATAAGTAATCTCGCGCGCACTCCGTACAATGTCTTCCTCATGATCTGCACAACAGTATTTCCTCTCTAGACCTGATCGGCTAGCTAGGTGTGCGGTTTTCCTTCAGTAGGACGATGTGGTCGCCCTTTCTTGTAAGCGTACGATGTAATTAAACGGCCATCATACTTATATGAAGGTCGGACGTGCGCTTTTGTCTGCTCGTTCAACTAATACTTTGATACGCAAGTCATTCACGCTCTGATACTATATGCAATCAGCAACCTTAACATAATGCATTACTGATAGCTGGGTATGTGGTATGACATTTGCAGTAATACAGACGGCAACGGAGGAGGAAAGGACCTTTACCATGGTAGCTTCCAGTACTCCCTTTCAGCAGCAAGTTCATCAGCGTATTGAGGGAAAATATTCCCAAACGAATCCACCCAATACGGTAGCTTTTTGGTGTGGTAGATCGCCACTATATATTCCCAATATTCCGGGTACCAACCCGCACATTCCCAGTCCACCAATCCCGATAGCTTGCCGTCATAAAAGAGAATATTTTGCATATGTATATCGCCATGTGTGAAGCATATCCGGTGTGGTTTACTGTATGATTTCTCTGTAACCTCTCGGAGGTGCTCCAACCCAGAGAACAGAAATTCGTGGAAAGCGGCGATGTTCGGGAATGGACCGAAGCGTGTATCGAGTACTCGATGACACATACATTTACTGCCATCGAAGCTGGCAACAATATCATGTGAGGGTGTTGGTAATCCACGTAACTGCGACAGCCAGTCCTGCATGGTAGCTTCAAACTCTTCGCGAGGGAGCTCGCCGCTATGGATAGCGTGACTGACGCTGGTTCCAGGAAGACACGTCATGATCATCGCTGCACCTCTAGGATGTTCTACGAAGTCTAGTACCGTGGGTACTGGTATAGTGGTATTTGACGCGACGAACATTGTCGCGAGGGCCTCGGATCTCAGTCCCTCTACCGGTCCGAACTTCAGATAGAGGCCAAATGGAAGGCGTTTTGCAGACCCTGGACGCATATCGTAAAGCTTTTCGCCAATGCGTTCCAGAGCTTGATAAGTCCAAAATCTGTACTTTGCGGGAACGGAGAGCCAGACGGTTGTCCAAGGTCTTGAAAGATCACAGATTCACCAATGGGTATCATGATGGACACACACAAAAATACATACCTCCAGAGAAACTTCAAGAACCTATGGGTTACGCCTTTTGCAGGCGTAGAAGAACTGGCAAGAGCATATTCGGTTACATTCAGGAGCGCGGATGTAGGGCCGAAGACGTACCAAATTGCATCTTTGAGACCAAAAGGGTCGCTTGACCGATAACCCATCGTAGGCAGACAAGTACTGGCCTTTGGAGGAATGGACGTGCACAATGGCCCGCACCGTTAGGTCAGGTTCAACTTGAGAGTCAACTTGACGTTCCACGCGTGTGGATTATACGAACTTCGATCAATTGATCTGATCGTAGAGAACGTGGCAAGCGACATTTAGCCGAGTTCTTGCAAAAGAGTCTCACCACCGTGAGTTTAACCAACTTGTCACCACTGGGTCTGAAAGCTTCAGAATTCACCGGATGACAGTGCCTGCAGACGATTGAAGATCCTCTATTGTTCTTCATATCCACGGTCAAAGTTCAGTGAGCGTTTGTTCACAAAACTCATTGTTCGAACTCAACGGCCCCGTAGTCCGTCGTATCGATGCACGCGGCATTATCGATAGACCTTCTTAGAACCCCTTAGAACCGAATGAGGCCTCATGCAATGAACATGTCGAATTATTCCCACTAGATCTCTCAGATTGTGCGTCGCGCTCACTGCCTTCCTCGATAATAGGGTATAATGACTCGATACCAGAGTTGCTGCACGACTCATACGTCCAATCTAAGCCTCGAATGCCCATGCTCATGGTATTGGCATCACTGCGATAATCGTACCACTACATGGGAGTTCCGTCAGACGACCTATAAAGATCATCCCTTTACCCTCGATCCTCAGTTTTTTTTGGTCTCACATAAACCAGGTAAGTGAATATTGCTCGACAAATACTCAGACAATTCATATTGCCTTAGCTCTATAGCATGTCCGAAACTGTGAACGCTGAACTTCCGCAGTCTTCCATTTGCATCACGCTGTATTCTCATGGGGATACTACCTATCACTGGGCGATCGTAGCACCTATTGACCGTTACTATGCTGCTAAGTTCCATGCTACGAACCGAGGTTCAGCAGGTTGGCTTTACAAACCCTGGCAATACAAATCCGTCGACGAAGTGTTATCATCTTCTCGCACGGCTGTTGTGGTTGTGAAAATTGGTGGGTTGCTCGAGGCCCTCTCAATCATTCCAGGGATTGATCATCATCTCAGGAGAGCTCGGCAGCAATACCATCGATGCACTCAACAGTTTGCTCAAGGATATTCCTATGACTATTACCAACCCAGAAGAAGCTGATGAGCCTTTCGGTACTAAGGTTTGGGTTCGCCAGGCCATTCGTGCTCTCCATCATGCTCGCATCATCCACTGCCCAGATGCGCGCAAACTTGAGGCTGAAGTTCTCGGCTATGCTGACGCCAATGATGAGGATATCATCCATGGCAAGGGAGGTTTCAAAATTCACGTCGCTGTTTCCTCGACTTAACGATTTTGCGACGCTGACGAGCCCGGAGGAAGCATATTAAGTCTTGTGTTCAGTACACGAGCTGTGCAGAATTCCATGATCCAAACACCCCCAATGCAAAGCAATCTTATTCGTACAACATTTGCTTTTGTAATTTTACCCTTCTAACCTGCGTATAAATGCATGTCGACAAAGAGATTTCGAGACACCTAGGTGCATGGTCAGTAATTGCTTTTTATCATGGCCGTGGCTCAATTGGGGAAAGAGAGTTTCCATCACGCTGTAAGGATGTGCCACGGTGAATGGAGTAGAATCATATGGTCATGTCCATATCATTTCTTCGCAGAGCCATTCATTAACCCCAGCGAGTACTAACTCTACCAACAGCAATGGACTCTTCTGTTTCCGATCCAAACATGAGCTTTGGTGAAGCATCCCCTGTTCAGCTCGAGTCCGACCGTCGCGAATCGTAAATTGTATAACCCTCTCCCTTCTTGCATCCGTCTATACCATTCTCCACAGCAAGGGGAAGCAACTCAGCACATAGCGCTTCAGCATGATCAAGACAATATATGACTTGGCATTCAGAGCACGAATCGCTTGCTAGAAAACCTCCACAAAAAGCTTCAACCATGTCTTCGTTACTCCCTTCGGAGGTATCGAAGAGCCACTGAAGGGATCTCTAAGTTCTGTTGTAGGCTGAAGGAAACTCGAGGAAGTGCGCGGCCAAGCCTTTGAAACTTCCATACAATGAAATCAGGCGTTCTAATCAACGATTATACCTTCTGCGGTAGTCCCGAGGACCCAGGACCCGTTGAGGTACGAACGAAGGGGATAACACCCTGACTGGGTGCTCATCGCGAACGTACAACGTAGGTTGGAATCTGTCTAGTGAGCAAAGTGAAGGGAAGTCTATTGGTGCTGGGATACAGTATATAGAACTCGACTGTAAGATCCCCGCATTCACCGGACCAGTTGATTGGCAAACAATATATTACAAACATACATCTATGCAAGGACACTCAGATCCCTACTCTTCGTCTTGGTGTTTGTGTGACTCTCGCTCCTGCCCCTATGCCAATATGGCGGGGTGTACCCGGCACGATGATCTGAGACGAACCCTTTGAAGTCTTCACAGCTATTGCTTCCTCAGCAGCCTTCTTGGCCGTCCTATTGACAGAAATATCAGAATCAAAACTCGATTTGCTGAAGGCATATAAACTTACTCTTCACGTTGTCTTGCCATTTCCGTTTCGAGTTCCGCTCGCTTTGAGAATTCACGGTCAGCAACCCGACGGTTACCACGTTCATCGAAGTGTTTCTCCTTGACAGAGTAGAACACAGAACCAAGCTCGGCTAGAGAATCGTGTATGAGTACATTGTGCACAACATGATGGACAGCAGGAGGTACGTACCGAGCCAGTAAGCGTCAACTGCTGTGACCTGAGTCATATACTCCTTCGATGTCAGGATCAACTCATGGTAGATGACATAAGTGGGGGTATCTAAAAGTGCTTCAGTAAGATGGTGACGAGAAAGTAGGAAAAATAAAACAACTTACAGCCGAGACCATACAATGCACTGGTGGGATGCAGGTGCGTAGGCAGACCGGTACGAATGTTGACGAACTCGCCAATGCCCTTCACTCGAGCAGCTTGATGGAAGTAACCCGCAGTAATCGCCTTCCTGTACCAACGATCAGAAAATGAAACGTCACAGAGAAGATACGCAATGCTGACCTTATAACATCGAAGTCTGTCCCAGCGGATATAATGTCCATCTTCTGGAACTTCATGATATCCTCGAGTTGTACCCGTACTTCACGAGCCTTGCGTAGCAACTTGGGATGCAAGAAGTGCTTCAACGACCAATCGTCGCGATAACTAAAGAATCATAAGTAAAAGAGGTGAGGGTGTGGGTTTTTCCGTCACTTACCCATGACTCTTCCATTGGTTGAAAACGTTCAACAAAGTCAAATGATCGCTCTCTGGAACGTTGAACTTCTCCCGGGCAGCGTCGGCTTCTTCCATCCTCTCCTTAGGTCGGTAGAAGACGCTCGGCACAGACAACATAGAAACAATGGTCAACATTTCTGCAGAACATTTGTATTCCACCGAAGCGATGAGCATCTTAGCCATAGACGGTTCCATAGGGAATTCGGACATCTTGCGACCGACTGGCGTAAGATCACCAACATTGTCAAGCGCGCCAAGTACCCAGAGCTGATACATGGAATTCAACATGTTCGCCTAAAGCAGAGTCACGTCAGCGCCTGTTGTCTTTTGAAGCATAAGGATATGAGCTTACCTGTGGTGGGGGATCCATGAAGTCAAACTCGAGTAGGTTCTTGACACCAAGAGACTTCAAAAGTAAGACTGTATTTGCAAGATTGGTTCGTTGAATTTCTGGGATGTTATTAGCGAACATCTCGTTGCGGTATGCCATCTCGGTGTAAAGGCGATAACAGAATCTATCAGGAGTCAGTACTGTATGTCATCACGAACAGGCACAAAAATACATACCCGCTTCCAGTACGTCCAGCACGACCCGCACGTTGGTTCGCATTGGCTTGACTGATAGGAGTGATCTGCAGAGCATCCATACCGACTTTGGAGTTGTATACTTTCAACTTGGAATAGCCGGCGTCCACCACGTATAGAATACCGTCGACTACGGAACGTTCAGTACACATAGCAAAAATCAATATTTGGCAACTTACCTGTCAGTGATGTCTCGGCGATGTTTGTAGCCACAATGACCTTTCGACGTCCATCTGCTGTCGGTTCGAAGATCTTCGCCTGCAGATCGGCAGGCATCTGCGAGTAGATCGGCAAAACGGCGAGAGGGGCAGGTTCGTCCAGCTGCGAAAGACGTTCTGTAAGGGGCACAATCTATCAGTACTACATTTTTCTTTAGTAACAGAATAACTGACCCTTGATAACTTGACACGTAATTTCAATGTCCTCTTGGCCAGTCATGAAGACCAGGATATCTCCGGGAGGTAACGACAGATGAATCTGCAGTACTTGCTTCACTGCACTGTCAACATAATCTTCGCAAGGTGATTTTGCGTGGAACATCTCGACGGGGAAGGTACGACCAGGGATAGTGAAAGTAGGAGCATTTCCGTAGAAGCTTGAGAACTGATGACACCAATTTCAGTAAAAAGCATTTAAGAAAACACTCGAACTCACCTTTTCAGCATTCATAGTGGCAGAGGTAACGATCAGCCTAAGGTCGCGCCTACGAGACAAAACTATTCACGAAGTCAGAATGAATAGACTGATGAACAGAAGGAGGTATATACATACTCTTGCGAAGAAGACCCATGAGAACGTCGGTACTGAGTGACCGTTCATGAGCTTCATCAAGGATGATGACACTGTAACGATCCAAGTCTCCCTCATTGAGTGATTCTCGGAGTAAGACACCATCTGTCATGTCTAAAGAGTTCTGTTAATAAACAGTAAAAGAAGCAACAATTGCGGTGCTTACATTTGATCTTTGTTTCCGATGACGTGCAATCCTCGAACCGGATAGCGTAACCAACGGTCGACCCCAGCTTACACTGTTCACCAGAATCGGTGAGTAAACATGATGCAGAAGGCAGAAAAGTATGACATACCTCCATTTCCTCGCTGACACGCTTGGCGACTGACATAGCAGCAACACGACGAGGCTGAGTACAGCCAATCAATCCATGTGTGCAGTAGCCATCCTCATACAAGAATTGTGTGAGCTGTGTGGTTTTTCCAGAACCAGTCTCACCGACAACAACGACCACTAGAACTATGTCAGCATCACAAAGGCCAAGTGAGTATATGGGTGGAACACACCTTGGTTGTCTCGGATGACCTTCAGCAACTCTTCCCTACAAGCGAATGCTGGCAAGTACTCTCGTTGCTCCTTCAATGTACGGTTCCTGGCGAAAGCGCTAACACCGGAAGAAGACTTCAAGTGAGAAGCAAACTTCGAATCACCCTTGTAATCCTCCTTTTCTCCACCTTTCATCTTAGCCTCTGCCTCAGCTGCAAGAATAAAACAATGGAGACTACGTGAATGTCCAATCCGGCAACAACTATCAAGAGTAAAGTTCGAGTGCACGTACCTTCAGCAGCAGCGTCTTCATCTTTAACTCCCATAATGTTTCCCAGTTGGGTGCCACCCAACGCAGCAAGCTTCGCAGCGGCCTTTGCTCGCTCGCTTTGCTCACGCTTTTCCTTGACAAGGGCACTGCCCTTGCGAGCAAATATAGCCATATCACTCGTTGGGTCACGAACGGGGTTGATGGGTTCGAGTTGCTTGGTGAAGACTGTGCGTCCGTCAAGAAAAGGTGGTTTGAGGTCATGAACCATAACATGTACAGTCGACTCGGATTCATCCTCAAACTCCAGGTCAATCGCCTTGCGAGTGGCAACACCGGACGTGAGCATTCGGTTGGCTTCCCAAAGATCGTTATCCGCGTTCTAGAAAGGGTGCACACAAAAGTAAACAACAGAACACATGAACAGCGGCGAAGAGGTAGAACTTACATATTGCGCTTGCCTTGCAGATATCTTCTTCTATAGATGGAAAATGAAGGTGGTCAGCGAGTGAAAAGGGGCCTATGAAACATGCAACATACCATCTGTCTTGTCGCCAGCTCCGCTTGCCTCGCTGCACCGAGGTCCTCGTATTGAGCAAGGGGATTGAAATCTTCGTCACCTGCAATCCCAGTTTCCTCCGCATCGTTATACCAGTCTCGATCCAAACGGATCTGTTCTTCCTCCCACTCTCTCACATTGAGATTGATGGGAGCTTCATCGTCGGAACCTGGGGTACCACGTCTCGATGTCCTTGGAGTCGGTGCGTCCCATCTGCGAACTCGAGATGGACCCCAGCCAGGGCCATCTTCCAACCTACGAGGGGTAGACTCCCATCCCACATTGGGGACACGGACACTGGGAGCATCTTCTCGAGAACCACGCTCTGACCGGGGAGTGGCGTCCCAACCTCTCCTGTCGTGTCTATCCCTATGGTCTCTTCGGTAAGCCGCTTGGTCACGGTTCGATCGTCGTTGAAAATCACCGAGACCTCGTGGGGCATCATCACGTCGCTGGTGCTGTGCAGCAATACCCTCTGAAATCGTGTCAGCATGCATGGTCATCTGCACGAAGTAGTACCTACCTCGTTGTTTCTCTCGGCTACGTCTGTGCTCCTCGAGTTTCTTTCTAGCAACTTCAGAAAGACCACCAGGATGTGACGGCGTCTCGTTGCCTCGCTGTCGGATGTTACTCGCTCTTGCAGCAGGCAAAGTTGGCACTTGGGTGAAATGTCAGCAAAAAAGCGTGCCAAAGACAAGATATCGTACCTTTGAACATTGGCTCTGACCCATCTTCTTCCAACCTTGGCTTCTTCCTGCTGCCCTCACCGTTTGCAGCTGCGGCTGTACGCTTCTCTAGTGCTAGTTTGTCAAGTCCAAGCAGTGATGTTCGAGGGGTGGGAGGTTCTAGTGGTATGGCGGGTTTGCGAAACCTATGTTGCTGCATGGAAATGAGCGCGAGCTCCTAAAGAGATAAAGACGAAACATACCGCATCGTCCCGTACAAGGCCACCAGCACGGACGGGCTCCGGCGGAAGAACCTCACTGTCATGCACAACTATCCCATGTACTGGTTGAGGGGAAAGTCCTGATTCCTCCTGCTTGACATGCGACGAGATCTCGGAATGAATCTCAGCTAGAAACGAATCTTTGAACTTGCCGAAAGACTTTGCAGCTAAAGAACAATTAATATAGAACTGATCCATCATAGGTAGGAAAAAGATACTAACCAACAGTAAAGCTGTCTAAGGTGTTATTCTTTGCGATATCTTGTACCCTTCTCGCAAGTAGATCATTCGGGTTAACCAGATTCAGTGCACGAGAGAGTTTGATCGCAAGTTCGTGAGTAAAGGCGTCATCTGTATGTTTTGGGGAGGACATAGAGCAGTTTCCGGCTGTGATACGTGTTCCCTCTAGTAAGGACCGGCGAAAAGACGGAGAGTAGAAGACAAGGAGGTGGTAGTGTAGAGGTAAGCTGCAGGCGCTTTGCTCAGTAGAATATCGAACCGATCGGGCGCTGATTTGTAAGCGCCTTGAAGTAAACCAAGGAGCGCTACTCTTAGGCTAAGTCTGCAGGTCTGTGGTCTTTAGATCCGTACTCTCACCTCGCCAACGAATCCTATGTAGTTCAGAGGCTGTTTATTCGTGTCCTTTTTGATGCTATACGCACCCCCTCCTGATTGAGAATATCTGCTTCTGCGAAGTCAGTGACAAGTGCAAGATTTGCGCCACCGTGCTCTTTTCTCATCTAGACACGCACCTCTTTTGTCAGTATATATTGCTTCATGACCTCTATAGTAACAGTAAACACTGATATACGCTACTTCAGACGATGTTGCGGTTTATTTTCAGACGGTCGCCGCCGCTTCGCATTGGTACGATTTGTGCATGCCTTTCGACTCTCGAAAGCTCTCCGGGCATGTTCCACTGGTCCATCGTCGTACCGATCAGCCAGAATGATGTTATTAGCTTTGATGCCGTGTATGGGTTGACTGCGGCAGGTATGCAATGGCATTTTCGTAATCAAAGATACACTCTACGCCAGTCACCCAGTGCTATAGTTGTAGTAAGGATCGGTGAGCAGTTTCAACCTAGTCTGTTGACACTCCTCTGACTTTCCTTACAATCTCAGGTGGCATCACGGCGGAGAATAGGTTGAGCACTTTGTCTGAAATCTTAGAAAACGTTCCTATGGACTCAGCTCCTGAAGATGCCGATTTGAATTTTGACTGCGTCGCATGGTTTCGACATGCGGTGCGCACACTGCATGCCAAAGGCTTCATCAACTGTTCAGATCCTATCGCTCTACACAAGGAACTTCAAGCACTCGCGCTGGCGCAGGAACCAAAGACGAGAAGAGGGAAGGGGTATAAGTACCACATCTCATCTGTTTCTACCTAAAGCTTTCGGATGTTTATTGTATATATCCCACAGGCCGTTGTATGTATATATGCGGGTCTCAAATATCAATATACCGAACCAGAGATCCAGGTGAGGATAACTGATAAGCACTTCGGATTCGTCGCCACCTACGCAGAAGGGGAAGTCTAGAACGCCGGGTTCACATGCACTGAACCATGTTCAATGACGACTAGCCGCTACCGTTAGGGGGCTGACCGGTGATAGTACATATCAACATAAGGCTTTCTTCCTCTACTCCGTTTCCGTATTTCGCCTTCTTCCTCAACATCCTCCACCTCAACTACAAGCAGCTCAGCATGATTCCTGTTCTCACTCATTAACCTCCTTTTCTCTTCTTCCTACGCAATCTCCTTACAGACATCGCAGACTCAGAGTTCATAGAAATTATTCCGCTCTTCCTCATAACTTTGGTCTATGTCGTCACCGTTAACTTCCTGCAGGGTCTTCTGTTTGACACAACTTTCAAGTTCCTCAAGTGTAGATCGAGTCATCCTCAACGGGTTGCTTTGAAGACATTAAAAGCCTGTCCTATGTTTGCTGATATTAATCTGTATGCGGCTGCCACTCACAATACACAGTTCCATACATCCTTTCATCGATTCTACGAACACATGGTGCTTTCTTATGGACACAAGCCGTCAGGAGCGTTATAGAAAGACGCTTGGTGGCGTCCATCTCCAGTACATCCCCTTGTCTAAGATTCCTGTTCGTCTCTCTTTCCTGAATTCCTTTCCTCGTTTCTTAACGTCATATGTCAGGTATATAAGGTGGTAAAGATGCCAAAATGCCCAGAGAAGCGCAAACGTGCCACTCGATGGCTGTCAAGCATGCCTCGGTGCTTCGCAGCAAGGTTTTCACGCTCTCCAAACAGTGTGCAAGTCTTCTCCAAGCAGTCCAGGCAAAGGTATCTACGGATAATGTCATTCACGGACAAGCCACTATCCACACGCAGATCGCGAAGTATGCAGCCAGCCTGAAGGAACTCACCCATTCCGTCATACCATCGCCTTCATTAATCGTTCATTCAGAAACAGCGCTTTGCGAGGTATCTGACCATTCAGATACAGAATCTCATTCCATTCGACAGCCTTCTTTTGCTGTCTCAATTCCATGCTTCAAAGAGCCGATCGCACAAGGTTGTCAAGACGAGAAAGTAGACCATCCAAGTGGCCTATTCATTGTTGCCCTCGCATTCGGGGACGATGCCGATCTTATCGCATCATGGCTTTACCATCGTCTTTGCTCAGTTGTGCTATCGTCATCCCCTCACATAGCTGGGAGCTCTCTGAACTCGGTGCCAAGTCCCAGTCTCAAATGGAACACATTTCTCAACTTGAAGACCATCTGCAAACCGCTAAGGCCGCAGAGACGAAACTTCTTAAAGTTGCGAACATCATGCAAGATATGTCTTAACGCTAAGAAGACGGAAGATGAAGTGTTCGAGGGTATCGACGAGTTCGAACAGGAGGAACGAACGGAAGGATGGTCTCCAGACTCGTATGATAAGTGTCGGCGTGGCGCCAAGCCATCATTCTACAACGCACAGTAAGTTCGTTCTGGTCAAATCCATCGTCTCATCTCAAGTTCACTCGAACTATCAAAGATGTCAACCTACCAACGTCACAAGCTAACCGCATTCGCTTACGGTGCACTTCTTGGTGCTTCGGTTTTGCTAAATGTCCAGATGCATGGCTCACATTGCAGACCCGGCTCCATTCTAAATGATGCACGCGACTGCGCAGTGCACTCTCACGCGTGACAGAAAGAACTAGAAGTAGGTATCTTGCATTTTCTTCTACCGACCTTGTCGTTGACCATGAGAATTTGACTACAGTGCATGGGAGTCATTTCGGTCTGAGACGTTGGATACAGGGAGTGGTCATGTTCTGGACCGCTTATGGATATTCAGTTGGAAGGGATTGAGTTCTTCTTTGTTTTGCTCTGTTTCCTCTAGATACCTAGTTGAGCGCCATGGAATATTGGTAGTATAGTATATAATTTGTTACTGATAATTCTACGTACAGCAACATGCACAGCAACATGCACTTAATATGCCCTCATCGGGCAACACCGCCATTCCAAGGGTGCCCATAAAGGCGCCCGTCGACCCTTTCGACGGAAAATGGGTCATTCCAAGGGTTGTGCGCCGCCGGAGGCGGCGCTTAAGCAGCACGGGGTTGGCTCCGGTGAAGCCGAACCTTTTCAGCCAGAGGGTTTGTATTCAACTTTCTTCTCTCTTTTTCTTATGATTTTTAAATTTATTTTTGGACATATATTGTATGTTCCTAGAGGGGGTTTTGTTGTTAAAAGGGAGTTCAACGTGGGCGCAGTGAAAAACATCATCGAGCGTCATCCAAAAGCGGCGGTCACGTGCCGCAAAAGGGTCGAAAGGGTCGACGGGCGCCTTTATGGGCACCCTTGGAATGGCGGTGTTGCCTTTTATGCCTCTCGCTTCTTTTACCTGTATTTCACGATGCGCCGCAAGCCAGTGACTAAAGTGGCAATGGCACTCAGTCCGTTCACCTAGCCGAACTTGCTTTCGAAATGTTACTTTGACCCCGGTCTCAAGATTGACCCTCCAAATCAGAGTGATAAATAGGTTCTCAATCGACAAGTACTAAGTATCATTGTACGAGATATGGTCGTACGTTCTTCATCCGCTTGTCTCTTAGTCTTTTCATATGCTCATTTCTCGAGAGGAAATCAATCTAGCTATATCCCTATTAGCCCCTACGGAGCTGGAATGGCCAGCCGCCGCCAGTCTCAGGCTGTACTCCACATTCCCCGAATGTTCTAGTGATCCACGCAAGTACGACGATCATGGTATCTTTTGTATCACAATAATAAATTTTCTATTCTCGGCCTGTAGCCAGGCCATGCGTAGACGATTGGCAACGGGTCGTCATCTATTCCTTGGCCTTGCATTGTATGATAGGAGCAAGTGATGCAACAAGCGTACAGATACAAGTTTATAAAATTCTGAAGAAAAGCATGAAATCACGCACGAAACGAAACGAAGTTAGAAAGAGCATTTACATCACTATTCGAGAATAGAAATCGTGTATTTTACATCCGAATATCTTCGTAGTAATCCAACACCTCCTCTTCTCGTTTAGGCCAAGGTGACAAGTGCGCCAACAAGAACCGCCAAAGCACTGACACTCAAGCCTACCAAAGCATTTCTGCCGGGAACAACAAAGGCACCGGAAGATTCTCCGGTTGCGTCGGTGCTGTCGGCGCCTCCCGTAGCGGTTGCGTCGAGAGAAACAGTTTGGGAAAACCCGACGGGTTCAGTCTCGGTTGGGCTTTCAGTCGCGACAGACGTGGCAGACGCGATGCTGTGATAACAAAGAATCAAGTCAGCACACATATTCCGATACTCAGGGAAGGTGCGAAGGAATGGGGTGGACAGACTTACGCCGAGCTGGCAGCCTCGGGATCCTCCTCCGTATTCAATAGAACCGAGTCGATGACATGAACGACACCATTAGGAAGGAGGACATCAGGTTGGAGAATGCGAGCGGTAGTGTTAGCAGAAGTCACGTATTGACCAGTAGCGTTGATGGTGAAGGCAAGCGTCGCTCCAGCAGTAGACGTGAAGTTTTGATTAGCGAGAAGAGGGGAGTATAGAGTCGTGCCGTTGATGATCTGAAACGTGCCGAAGGTTACTTGACTCAGCCATAAAGAATGGAAAAGTATGGCGTATATGACGTACATGATTATACAGAACGGCCTGAATGGCGGTTTCGTTCCCGGCCAAACTTTCCAAGCTGCTGGAAGCGTTCGCAACAGCACCGTTGCTAGGAGCGAAGAATGTGAATCCATGCCAGTCTACGTCTAAAGCTTGGAATAATGTAACATTCGCAGTCTCGTTCGTGGACGTATTAAATACGGGTGTTTGCACAGTCTGCAGTATTGTCTCGATGGCCGTCAACCCTTCATTGTTCGTCGGAATCGTCGAACTGAAGTTCTCAGGGATGATGAGAAGGTGGTCGATGATATACACGGTGACGTTCTCGAACGAAGTGACGTCGACAACCGTAGAGTCATTGCGCTGATTGAGCACATGTGTTCGGCCGTCTTCACGCTCAGCCCATGCGGCGACTTGGGCTTTGTTTCCGCCTTCAAGTCGCACGAATCTGGGGTCCGTAAGGAGGGTTCGACCGATAGTGATGTTGGGGTAAGTGGGGATGGAACTGCTGAAATTACCTGGAACGATGTGGTAACCGATGGTATCAGTCAGAAGTCCAGCGTCACCAGTGATGTTCTCCGGTGCAGACGACACTGGAGGGATTATTCAGCGCACACACTACATCCGAGGAGGGAAACACCTTACAGGCATCGTTGTTAGGAGCAAATAATAGGTACGGGCTACCACTTGAAATATTCGCCAGTAAACCCTGACCAACTTCACTCGAATTGATCTGTGTAAGTACGTCGGAGAGACTTGTGACGCCTGAGTTTTGGAGAGTTTGGAAGAGACCCGTAATGAACGTTTCGTTCTGCTCAATCTGCGCAATCGCAGCTGCAGGCAGGAGTGCGCCCAACAAAATTGAAGAAGTTTTCATAGCGAGAAGAACACAGGGGTGTAAGGATTGGTTGGAGGGGGGAAAGCGGATGAGCTGGATAGTAAACGTGCGCGGTAGGGGGTTATATAGTAGACGGAGCGGGGTCACGAATATGGAATCCGCGGTGTAGTCAGTGGCCGGTCGGTGGAACTAGACAAGCATGAAACTATCCAAGACGCAACTGACGTCAAGCGGAAAGTCGCATTCTTGCGTGCCCTCCGTCTTTTCTTCTCCGCATCCGTCCTGGTGCACACTTTCTTTTCTTTTGCTTCCGTCGATTGTCCGCAGTTTAAGAGCCTCCTATACTTGCCGCAGTCCTTGTCCGCAATGTGTGCCCAGATTGCCTCCTGAACATTCCCGTTTGGTGTGTTTGTCAGATCCAGACTACGATGGGATCCACTTCAGGAACGAAGTTTCGTCATACACAGGCAAGCATCGTTGCCTCGTGGCTAGAATCTTGCTTGCTGTCCAGTGTTCTCACAATGCGCACCAATTGAGTTGTTACAAAAGTTCAAACGTTCACCGTCTCATTGACACTGTGAGTGGAGAGCAGCAGTTGGCTCATGCTCGTCGCCATGTCCCGCAGCAGCTTCTTGGATTCGTCCAAGCAAATTATCTCGAGGAGAGCCAACCTTGAGGCCTACACCAAGCCAGTTAGTACTGGAGCCAGACCTGCCTGTTGGTAAGTAATATGCAGTAGCACGACGTGTGCGTGTTGTTTGAGGAACAAAGTAGAAGGCGCTGGCAAATGAACATGATGCGTGACGCTTGTTCTCGCGTGCCTCTGCATACCCGGGCCTGAGGCTTTCTCACTCTTCCAACCTCAGTCCTGAAAAGCGTGGGCGCTGAAGCTGAAGCGTTGACCAACATCACGGTGTGCCAAGCTGTGCCAAGCGATGCCAGTGTGCGGTCGTCCGTCGTTCAAATGACATTCACTTCCTTTTAGATACATAATCTTTATAGGGAGGTCTGCGCTCGTTGTCATTGTATAAAGACATGCCAGGATAGACAGTTTCCGGAACGATTTTGTAAATCGTTGAGGACTGCGAGAACAGAACGCGGAATGAGCGTTTTGCACCTGCCAGAAGAGCAACGAATAAGAAGGTCCTTGCGAAAGAGTAGGGTTTAGAACGAATAGCTCATGAAATTGAAATAGCTATTCAAATTGAGCATATGATCTACAAGAAACGAGATTACAGTAGGTGAAATTAGACTAAGATACAAACACCGAGAATCCAAACTGGTAGCAGCTTCTCTCAAAAAGCAAAGCAAGAAAACGATCTACAACAAAGGACGAAACAAAACCCACTTTCCTGCCCACCCTAGATGCAACTTCTCGATGAATTGGAATCCACCACAATTAATATTCTAATTCTCCATACCAGTCATAGCGTATTCAGAATTCTCCAGCGATACCCACTTGAGTGTTCGAATCATTCCATCTTGACCATCAGCAGGTATCGTACTCGGATCTGCGATGCATCATACACGATATACTAAAAGCAGAGATCATCGATAAGCACGAGCGGGAAAGTAGAAAACATAATTCTCAACCAACCTCGTTGTACTGCAAGCAGACTTGAGGATCATCAATGTCTTTGCCTGGTCCTTTGGGCATGAGACAGCCTTTCAGAGCATCGTGCTCGAGGGTTGAACCGGCGTCTTGCCATTCAGCGGGTTGGGTACGGCCGAGACCTTTCGTGCACCTGTGGAAGTTAATATGAGCTTATTATCGGCTTAAAAGTACGACCGGTATGGTGAGGAGGAAAATGAAAAACGAAGAGCTAAGATGGTCGGAAACTAAGATCGGGGACGAAGATTGGTCTAAGAGCAGACAGTGATGAAAGGATAAGTCAGTGAAACATACGTACAATGCTTTTGCACTCGCGCAGTCCTTGTCAGCGTTGTAATTCGCGTTCTTCTCCTCATAGAATGGCTTTACGGCGACTTCACAAAGAAGCAAGAGACCAGTATTGTCACTCAAGCTAAGCGAATCGAAAAGAATATCAGTTAATAATCCATCTGTGTCATGAACAGGATTGAAGCTTGCTATGAGTGGCAGTAATTCGCGGACTTGGACATCATCTACACAAGACGATCACTAAGGTTTGTGGATCAAGGTCGAGAGCGGAAAGACGTACATCGGCGAAGTAGACACCCTTGCCGAACATGTAACCAGTAGCGGGAGCTTCAGGTGGAGCGATACGCAAACCTTGTTTGAGAATACCAGCAAAGTTGGTTGTACGAGAACCGTGCCAAAGTAAGAGTCTGTCGCCATCAGACAATTTGTCAAAGCCTGACTTGAGCCAAGCGTCGGTCTCTTCTTGCCTACATATAACCAATGCAATCAGTTCAAGTTCGACAACGTATACGAGGCAACGAAATACTCACCTCTCGACCCGATAAGCATACTGCACATGAACCTTATAATGTCCATGTGTCGCGCCATGGGTATCGTGGGTATAGTGATTCAATCCTTTAAACTCCTTGCTTCCCTTGTCGATAGGACTCATGTCAGTCAAGCGCAGAGAACGGAAGTGAGCGTCGATCGGATTGATTGGAGCACCAGATTCGTCGGTGAGGATGGACGATGCGATGAGTTTGGAGGCGACTTCCATGTCACCCAGTGCATCTACTAGGTCTAGTTCCTGTAAGGGCGGTGAGTAGAACTATTGAAAGAGTAGGAGCAAGCATTATAGACCTTCTTCAGAACGTTGATATCATCGATAACGGTTGGTCGTGCAGTACGAGGGAAGACGTGCGGGATGATACTGAAAGATGAGTCAACGTTTAGCTCGTATCCGTGAAGATTTTGGTTCCAACGGTCATTGCTCACGAGTAGTAACGTCCTGTAAGTAGCTCTATGGCAGATCTGAATCCCCCATGGTCCTTAGCAGTGTCACAAGTAGGGTCGTTCAAAACCTCGGACAGAGCCTAGATATGACAGGTAGGTAATGAAATTGTTAAAGTCAGGTTAGAAACGGGAAACATACCTTGAGGGCGGCGAAGCCGTTCATGATAGTAGCTTTTGAAAGCTTACCCAGAGGAAGCTTGTTCGCGTCGTACTGCATAGACTTCAAGTGTGCATCCATGAGCCTGATGGAAAAGATCAGCTTGCATAAAGCCTGAAAAAGAATTCAGTCTCAGAGAAAACAAAGAAGCTCGCTGAAGGGGAAATCAACCTGAATTTCATTAGGCAGTGTGGAATCGGGGATTTTCTCTGGTTCTTTCCCTTTGGAGGCGTCACCTTTTGAGGACTTTGGTTTTTCCTTCTCTTCTTCGTAATCCCGCTCTGTATCATGAAATACATCAGTTTCCTTTGACTTCGGTTCTGATCTGAAGCGAACCTACCAAGGAACGTGTATTTGCCTACAAGAATAATTAGTCAGGGAACGCATATTTCGGGACGGGCGGGAACAAACCTTTCCTAGGGACCATACCATGCCTTTGTTCCCAATTAACGCCCGCTTTGGCTTTGAACTGTTTCTTGAATTCAGAGACAGCAAGGGATGCTGCGAATGGGCCCTGAGGATTACGCTCATAAGCACCAACGACGTGCACAGAAACTGAAGTTCACAGACAAACCTTCTGTTGCTGCTGGCCGTTCTCGCCGACACGACCCCAACGCGTGAATAAGACGCAGCTGGAGTCAACGCCTATAGGATGGAGGAGTTGAATCACGTAGAATCTAGATGTACTTCAGTTAGACATTGACGATGAGGCAGTGGGAAGACAAATACTTGTTAGCGTTCTTGCCCACGTCAGTTTGGTTGAGCATAGCGTCCCAAACGCCCTCACCGTTAGCATAGACTTGGTGGGTGGCTAAAAGTTCAAAGAATTCATACATCAAATAATGATAACTCTTCAGGGTGTTATACTCACCGACCATGCCAGAACAAGAGTCAACAGGAGCTGCGCCCCTCTGGATTACAGTGACCTATAGGATGACATCCAGATAAGAAAAGTAGGCAGCTCAGCAAGGACGCCTACCATATTCTGTTCCTCTTCTTCCTTGTCTTCAGCAATATCGTCCAAAGCACTATCATCGGCCTTAGCTTTCTTCGCCTCAGGTTCGTCTTCAGCCGGGTCTTCCTCTTCATCTCGAGGGCGTTTTTTGCCCTTTGCCTTGGAAGCAGGAGCCTTAGCCTTCGACTGGTCCTTAGTCTTCGAGGGCGGTTTAACTTTTGAAGGCGGCTTGGAGGAGGAAGCAGGTTTGCTAGTGGAAGGAGGCTTCGAAGAAGAAGCAGATCCTGAGGCAGCAGCGGCCACTGCTTGAGCCTTAGCACTGGGGGCCCTAGTTCTAGTGCTCGACCTCGTTGCTCGAGTGGCAGCTGTGCCATCGACATCGGCAGCAGCTTTCTTGCGAGGAGGCATGATGTCCAATGGATTCTGTAAGGGGGGAAATGAGAACGGAGGTGAAGAACGCGTTGTAACGGCGTGGACCAGGCGGGCATTTATGTAGGGCGCGGCCACGTGAGCGCGTTGGGCGTGCCGATGGGCGGCTGATGTTCTTGGCAACGTCGGGAGGGCGGGAATTGCCTTTTTGGGTAAATGCGTCCTCACGACGTGGACATCGAGTCAGCCGGCGTCATCAAACGGCGGGCCCGGCGCATCGGGTGTCGGGCGCAGTAGTTGCCCGGCCTGCGGCTATGGCAAATTGACATCCTTTTGCATCAGCATGATATCAGTGAGCGACGGTGGACCCACACGGCCTACAACCTACTTTGCTTCCTCCCATTTATTGTTTTCCATCCTCTTGTGGCATCCCTAATGTAAGTTCTTGCACTTTCGTTCGTTAGTATTGTTGTCAGAGAGCTCTGTATCGCTAGTCATGGTCTTCATATCATCCAGGAGGGTGGAAGACGTAAAGATGCCAGGATAAGCTCAAGAGGAGAATTTCGATCGCGAGATAGCGTGCACGTTTTTGTCTATCCCCCTCAAATATTTGTATCCCAGGCTTACCTCCATACCTCGACTTCACATACGATGGAGACGATGTCAGAAGATCCAAACATTTTTCACCTCACAGCAGTTGTTTATGGTTCAGCACCGGGTGATCCTCAGGACGACGACGCTCAAATCGAGGCATTTGGAGAGTTGCCGCGACGAGTCGAAGTCAAATTTAAAGCCCGTATACCCGACACCGGCCTACTTCAGGATCAGGCGCGACTCGATACTTGGGGACAACTGTATACACATTCTGTCTATGCGGATTTGAAGCATAGCCAAGATTGGCGTTGTGCTTTTTGTGGTACGTGCAACGACCGCCTTATATGTACATGCACTGTCCGCGGTAAGGAGTGCGATATCGCTGATCTCCTTCATGCATACGAAGACAAACCAGCAAGAGAGAGTAGTTCATCCTTTGCGTCATGGATGCACCTTCGACCGCCTCGCATGAACATCTTTGTAAATATTTTTTCCGCGACCGTCTCTTCGATGCTGCAAGTTTACGGGGCTCAATTGCTTTCCTTTGTCTCACCCAGGTTCACCTCTTATGTGATGCAAGTGGGCCGTGCGGCGAAGAGGCACGCGACGCTGTGTTGACTCTAAACGCAAGTCCACCTCTAAGGTTTGGTCAGACGTACCCACAGGCAGCTAGTTGTGTTAGCTGTCAATCGGAAGAGAGTGCCCACTCAGATTTACAGCGTTGTTCGAAGTGTAAGCTATCAAGGTTCGTTCGTATCAGCCTTAGGGCATCATATGAAGTGACGGCGTAACTGACGACGCATACTTGTAATATGTCAGATATTGCGGGTAAGTGCCTTGATAACTTTATTGACCGAACCTATTTACCATGTCTCATCTTCATAGAGTGGACTGCCAAAGAGCTGACTGGGGGCGTCATAAGAAGGTTTGCAACGCCATAACTGAAGTCACTTGGGCCTGGAAATGACTTAGCCCTGTGAGGGCAGCGTAGCTGATCACCACCATCATTTCCTAACAATTCGATACACATCTGTATACTTACAGTATATCCTGACTTTGAGACCTAGGTTTTTTGCGTCATGCAGGTACATCATAAATGTCACATTGGGTTCTTGTAAGTTTTGACTTGGGTTTGAGCTCATAACGGCTACAAACACTGCTGATACAAAGGCCTCTTGGAACCTGCACGTAATACGTTACTGACCTTCTGCGATATGGCCTCCTTTCGCCTTGCTCATTGTGAGGCTTTGAAACTCGACACTTTCGTTCCAGCTGTATGTCACTTTACCGAATCCGCCATCTCGTAGCCTCAAGACGCTCAGGTTGGTCCATCTCGTAGCTGTGATGTATGGTTCCTCAAACGTTAGTCCGCTCGTGTCCTAGCCTCCCCAGCCTCATTCAACGGAAACAGTCGAAGTATAAAACAAACCTGATGCACCTGACGGCTATTTTTCTTTTAACATCGAATTGGGCTTCAACGTTGAGTCCCAGCGTTCCTCTATTTTATTCGTGAGGCGCTGAACTCGCCGTCGGAGCTTTTTGGTAGACAACCTATTATCTGGCAAATATGATCGAGTTTCAAACACGTCCTCGATTTGAGATAGGCCCGCGGAGGAATGCGGGTCCTTGGTCGCATCATGTTTACAGCTCGGACCATCAGCAATGATATATACGTGCATTCGTAGCACTTCCTCTTTTCATATGCTAGAATGACAATCATTTCCTGTTGTTCCCTGATTTGCGGGTCTCATGGGCAGTGCCTAGACGTATAGGTTTGCAATGCGTATAGGCGATATCAATATGACCCGTCTCCTGTTCGCTCGCTTGAGCCGGGTGGAACCCACGCTAACGCGGCCAGCTATGCTCACCATAACTTGGAGGCCAGTATTGAAAACGGTGTGTACCATTGTTCGAATTTTAAGTGAGGTTTCCCACCGAAGGGCTCTGGCTTACTCACCAATGCGAAATGACAGATCGTGCGGGTGAGTTTTGTCGATCCATTGGATTCGAGAAGATGCAGTATAAACACTAAGTCCTCATTCGACGGCCAGTCCGTCACTGAACTGATTAAGATCAACATGGAAAGTTTTGCAACGTAACTAATAGAGGAGATTGGCAAGTAGGATTGCAAGTGGTCGCCATCGTATGACTCTTATTGGGTTACTCGCTACTCCTCCCTCTTTACTCCTCCCTCTTTATTCGATCTCTTCATATATGCATACTCTATCTATGTTCACAATTTTTGCATGCCTGGCATAGAATCAAAGCGGTTAACTGTAAATCCCATCGTGACGGGTCCTGTTTAACATGTGTTCGCAAGTAAGTACATACATGAGTGAAAGCCCGTCCGCGCGACGCGTTTGTTTACGCGTTATTTGTCCTGAGCGCCGCAGTATCCGTTATCTTATCTTATCACACAAGTTGAACGAGAACCGTTTCCGTCTCCAAAGAGAAGACCGCTTTGAGTGTTAACGTTAATCGGTAGCAAAACGAGCCATTTCGAGGGAAATCGAGTGGGTTAAGGCGACAACGATTCGCAGCGGATACGAATGAGTCATGTGAATTGGCACAGTAAAATTGCGCCTCACGAGCTTCACCTAGGGATCCACTCTCCTTTCCCTTTGTACCTCAGCATCCCAGTGCATAATTGTGAGTATCCTCTCCTACTTCGGCTTTCCTGTCCTTTTCACTCACTTCGTAGCGCATCTAACGTCTAAAGCAAACCTCTGAGCATGTCGGGACCAGAGCTCAATCTCACCATCATCGTGTACGGTTCTTCAGAGACCGACCCAAGTGGCAATGAACGGTTCTGCGGCGAACGTCAGCGACGCGCGGAGATCGAGCTTCGCCCTCGCGTTCCTAATCGTGATATGCTTCGGAACCAGACTCAGATGAACGCCTGGGCACAAGGCGTTTTGAATTCTGTTGGTGTTGACGTGAAGCACACTCAAAAGTGGCATTGCGAGTTCTGTAGTACGTGTTTGGTGTGCTTTAGATGGCTGTCATGTTCTTAGCGTGTTCTGACGCGACCTTTCTTTCATACTTGAAGCTAAACCGGCTAGGGAGACTGTGCATATGGTCATGTCTTGGATGCACCTTAACCCTCCAAAGCTCAACGTCTATGTGCGTACCTGTCAATTTTTAACTGTCGTGCTCTTGCTGAGGCGTCGTTTGACCCAGGTCCATAATATTTGTGACGCTGGGGTTGGACGATGTTCGGAGACATTAAGGTCAATCCAAGCTGAGGCAGCGCTTTTTGCCACAGGCGGTCCCGGGCTCCCCCCTCGTCTCCCACCTGCGGCTGATGGGCAATATCCATTGGCTGCCAGTTGTGCAAGGTGCAAACGCGAAGAAACGGCGGAACAGGACCTTCAGCGTTGCTCAAGATGCAAGTTAATCAGGTTCGTCTCGTCCCCCGCCCATTTGGTGTGCGATACTTGCTCATTTCGCCTCTCTACGACACTTTATCATAGATATTGCTGGTAAGCCAACTACCGGTTTCTCGTGTTAAACGCGCCTGACTTTGTGTCGTAAAGCGTGAATTGTCAACGTGAAGACTGGGTACGTCACAAAGTGGTCTGCCGCATGGTCAAGAACGTCGCCTGGGTATGGGACTAAGAGATCGCCACATGACTGCTAGACCATTGCATACTGCGTTTTTGCCCCATCAAAATCTGAGCCGGCGTTCTAATTTACTGCAGTCCTTGAAGCTTGAATGGTTCAGAACAATTAGGCGTCTACCAGTCAGGTCTTGTCTCTTGTTTCTTGCCGTCATCTTTCCTGTTGTCCTACTACTATCATGCTCTGCTGAAATCTTCTGACTTCTCTGTATTCACTCCCTACATTGAGTCGAGTACTTTGATTGGTATCGTATCGGAGTTGAGATACCAGCTTCAACGAGCGCGCTTCAATGATCAAGGTGTGGCAAAATATCCGCTTTTGTCCAATTGGCCGGAGTTCCTCATTCCACTTTACTTACTCTAATATCTACCTCCTAACAACAACCAAAACATGTCAGGCCCAGAGCTCGAACTCAACATCATTCTCTACGGCTCCTCCGCCACGGATCCTCCAGCACCCGAACGATTTAATGTGCTCAACCAACGTCGACTTGAGCTTCGACTTCGTCCTCGCATCCCTAATGCGAAGATGCTACAAAGCCAGTATGAAATGCTGGCATGGGCTCAGAGGTTGTTAATCGAGATGGCCTTTGACGTGAAACACTCACAGAAATGGTACTGCGAAGTTTGTGGTAAGCGGAATGGCAGCATATAAGTAGTTGAGATTGTCGAAGATGTTTAATGCTGCGATCCTTCGATTCATGCTTAGATAAACCTGCCAGTCTGCCAGACGACTTCTTGGATGCACCTAGTAACGCCATCCACACTAAGAGTCTACGTATGTTACGCTCATCTCCTTTCCTTTCTGTCTACATTCTAAGAATCTCAATGTAAGATTCACAACATATGTGACTCTGGTATAGGTCCCTGTTCTGAACAACTCAGGGTAGCTTATATCCGCATGCAGGTCGAAAACTGTTCAGAGCCTAATTTCCCCCCTCGTGAACCTCCTGCGATTGAGGGACAGTACCCTCTAGCTGCGAGTTGTGTCAAGTGTAAACGCGAAGAAACTGCGAGGAGGGATCTGCAGCGATGCTCGAAATGTAAGGTTACCAGGTACGTCGAGATATGCGTTGGCTATGTATGTCTTTTCTCTTTTAGCTGACTTCGATTTGTACTTGCGCTTAGGTATTGTGGGTAAGCCTCTTCGCCCCCGGGCCGTTCTGCTGTGATTCGGTATGATCTTCTTTTCAGAATACAATGTCAAGCGGAAGATTAGGTTCGTCATAAGAAGATATGTAAAATGTTCAAAGACGTTGCTTGGGTATGAGATTGAGAGATATGTAATCATCTCTATCATCTCCGAGTCGCTCTGTATCCGATAGCTCACCCGCTGATCGCCTGGATTTGTTGTAGAACAGCGTAAGATCTTCGACTTTGGACCGATTTGGCGGCGGTAAGTGAATGACACTGTTGGAGCTATTTGCGGACAGAAAGTCCGGCGCAGACAATAATCACAAAAGTTGGCAGGTCTTCGTTACAAGACTGCGCGCGGGACTCACTGAAATTCCAGTATATACTGTAAGTTCGAAAACTCAAGCTTCAAGCCCGCTCTCTTTGACAAGAGAGCAGCAATGTTCAACAATAGCACGACGAATAGCACGATATGATAACTCCTTACACTCTGCCTCTGCCGTACATTATCCCTTGACTGACACAACGCCGAAGCTTCACAACAAAATTGACATAATGGTACACGTACAGAAAGCGCTGAGCAGTGGTAGAGTAGAAATATGATCACCTCAAGAGTCCATCCAGATACTAATACACCCTCATCCTCGACAAGATGAAGCATTGCCCCTTCGCTGCTGGACAGCCAAGGGGTCGGTCAAATAAATGGTGATTAACTGTCGAGAAACTCCCTTGACATGTCAGCAAAGGCTGCTGCGCCGACACCTTGAGTCCCAAGCTCCGCGACGCATGCAGCTGCTTGGCGATAGAGCATTTCCAGTGCAGGATGAGCAGGTTTGCCTTGTGATTCTGAATGCGAAAACAAGTTTAGCAAAGTCTGAGATAAAGAGTTCGTAAGAGCACATACCCAAGATGGCTTGATTGAGTTCATTCGCAAGACGAACTCTCGCTTCTTGACCAGCCATTTCTGCAACTTCCCCTCCGACAGCCAGAGGATCCGGATACGCCACCACACCGAACGTACGTTTCAAATGGGAGCGAATCTCAGGCCTTGTATCCGGTTTGTAATCGCTCTCCAAGGTCTGACCGTACTTCAGGGCATTGTGCAGCGCCGCCTTGGCAAGAGCTGAGCCCGAGGATGAATGAGAAGGAGAGGAAGCTGTTGAAGAGGATGAAGGACTACGAGACGTGGTTTCTTTCTTCCCGGTAGTCGAAGTCGTAGAGGACGAAACATCTAGAGAAGGCGAATTAGACGTATGTGTTTGGGCCTCGGGCGATGGGTCGTCCACATCCATCGCGCCCCCATCATCCATCATCTCACCACCCTCTTGGTCAACCTTTGTCGCCACAGTAGTGTCACGACCGCGTTCATGAGAGGCAGCGTCGCCAGACTTGACTTTCTTTAAAGCCTCGCTAGCATCCAAGATCAATTCTACAAACTTGCGGCAACGGAGCTTGAATAGCATGAGACCTTGTTCGCGTTCGAGGACGGATGGGTAGTGTGCACAAGTTTGATCCAGGGCAGCGTCGATGTTGCCTTTGAGGACATTGTTCATGATATTGACGCGAGTACGTAAGCTACGTTCTTCGTCAATGCTTGATAAAGAGCCCGAAGGCCCTTCATCCATATCCATATCTTCCTCGTCATCACGAGCATCCGAAAATTCACTATCCTCCATAGTAGTGGGCTTGCCTTCGCATTGAGCTTTGAATGCATGTGCAGTCTCGAGGTAACCATGATGAGCGAGGTAGCCAAACACCAACTTTCTCAACGATTCCTTCGCGTCATCATCTTCGTCATGAGTTCCGGCTTTCTTTCCTTCGACCACCTCTCCGTATTTCGCACTCTCACCACGAAGAACGTGCCAGTTGATAGGTGTGCTCTGTATGTTCGACCACACGCGATTCTTTGCAGAGTGGACATGGTCTTCGATGGCAAAGCGGAATGGCTCGTGACCAAAGTTGACTCGAATGGATTCACCAGTGTGGCGGAGACCGACGGAGGGATAGACTTCGAGGTCTGTTCCGACATTCTCGAACACCATGCCTAGGAGACAAGTGTTAGGATGGACATATCAAAGTGCGTATATATGCAGATAAACTTACCAAGGAAGGTCCCATTTTTGGTGTAGAAGGCCCTATTCTGACTGAAATCGACACCACATCCAATGATGTCTCCAGCTGTGACAATGATCGTCTACATCAGCAATACAGGCAAGATCAGAGGTGTACTCACAATCAAAGACAGGACCATAAGGATTCCCTTCTCTGTGTCCAGGGAAAGACCAGCCATCGTCAGCGTGGTATCCCCAAGAATGTTTTTCCCAGCCAGGAAGGCGGGAGAGGCGGACGTCATTGCAAGAGAAACTAATGATGAATGCCGGTGTCAGCGCAGAAAAGGATGACGCTATCCTAAACCTACCCGATGCTTATGTGTCTGTGTAACATCCTTTAGTATAATTTCATAAAAGACAAAGGTACACCAGCTTACCCTTTATTCCCCTTATGCAAAATCTCTACCTCATAGTAATAAATCCCGCACGCAGGAGGAATCGGTTCATTGGCTCGAGCAGCGGCAGAGTCTCTATCTCCCGGACAAGATGGGCCTTCACCTAACATGAGCTCGACGAACGCAAACAAGGGCATACAACGTACCGCAGAAAGTCAAATCGCGACCATCGGCCGAGATCGACAACGATGCATGACGATCCATCTCACTCCATCTCGTGGGAAGAGGGAAAGTTGCCTTACCGCTCCATATTCCCTTGCTGGAGGTAGTATTGGATACAGCAGGAGGAGGAGGACTCGCGCTGCCTTCATCGTCGCTGTCAATTGCGGGACTCAGCGCACGCCGGAGGTATGGGTAAGGCGCTGGGATTGGGGCGTTCGAAGTTGTACCTGTGAGAGTACGCTGAACCTGGAGCGGTTCTGTAAATTGAACGGGAACAGTCGCATTAGTGCGGATGAGATCCCTGAAGGCTGAATGATCGAGATAGGCGGGGCGAGGGAACGCCTGGGGGGAAGCGTGTAAGGATGCACCACCTGAAGGAGCAGGTATGGAGGCATTAGGAGTAAGAACCGGACGGATGATGTGGCTAGCCGAAGAGGCAGTGACATTTGTATGTCTTCCGGTGCTTGGACGCCTGACGCGAGCAGTAGCAGGTGGCGTAGGGTTAGGAAGACAAGTAGTATCAATGGGGTTAACAGGAGGTGCAGGGCTACTCGTCGCACGAATGATCCTTGGCTCAAAGGGAGGGTGATTTGCATTATTGCTGCCCACGATAGGACGCGCGACGATCGAAGAGTAGCTACCGCTTGTTACGGGTCTGCCCGGGGAGCTAGCGACGTTTGTCCGGCTTGTAGACATGGCTCCTCGGTCAGGACTGCCGTGTACGGTGAGGGGACGAGTGTTAGAGATGAGACGAGGGCGAGTGGTGCTTAAAGCACTTGGTGTTGTGCTGAATGGCATCGAGATGACATTCTCGATGTTACGTGCGGCGGGAATCGGAATGCTTGCTGACCTGGATTGTCGGGCTGACATGATGATGATGATGATGATGATGATGATGAGTTGGGACACAAAAGATGGGAGTCACTGAAGAACGAAGGCAAGATGCATATGAGGGAGTGTGTCAAGCAACGTGGTTATGTTGCGTACCTGGTAGGCAATAGGCCTCTCAAGTGTGTCTGTTCCCCACAGCCAAGAAAGATACCGGGTGGACAGGGTATAAGTAGACTTCGGGACCAATAAATGGAGTACTTTTGGGTAGAGCGAGTAGGTGCAGCCTGTGCATATAGTGGGTTGTAAGTACAATGGTGGAAGCGAGACGCATCAACGCCGCACCTTGAACCGTATGTTAAGCTCAATCACCCTTTCTTCCACCGATGAAACCTTAACGAAATAAGGAGCCTGTATTCAATCGGGGTATGTCGTCTTCAGGCTGACCAATGACGCCGACTCGTGAATAGACTGAAAGGTGAGTCAAAGAAAGGACGAAGATGAGACTATAACGCTGTTGTCAGTCGTAAGCAGCAGCGTGTCGAGGGAGGATGATGAAAAGGTGAGCGTGGTGGTGGAAGGAAGGAGAGTTGCGCCTGGGGTCGTCTGACCCGAAAGGGGAACCTTGTGACTTGACCACCGACTACGACCTTCCTCATCATTCTCATGCATACATTGCAATTCAGTCCAGACTCTTCTGCGGATTCTTTCGCCATATGCCATGTCTAACATATGTCCAACTTGACTCAGGAATGGAGGTACCGAACTTGACGACCATCCAGTGCCTCAACCGACCAAATACGAACCATCACCGGTCTGGAATGCCTATTTGCCCTCTAAACTCACGACCCCAAAAGATGAGGTAGAGTGCACTTAGGAAGCATTTCATGGTATACAGATGAGAGGGGACGATCACGCATGTGTTAGAAATGAGGGTGTTAGGCATCGTGAGCTTGATTTCTTTAGACTTTGATATCGACTCTCCTTACAACATTCTTTTAAGATCACCACGGCCAACTATGGCAACCATCTCTTAGGTTATTCTGCGTACCATTTACGCTCGCTTGTTTTCACCGTATGAACTCATATTCACCTGGAACCAACTTATGACAACGTTCTCACTCGTGAGTACACCCAGCGACATTAGCTCCTCATGGCGCCGGTGTCTCCTACGTATGTACGATGATATGTAAATGCTCGTCGAACGTTCGAACAATAAGTTATTATCAACGAGCAGTGACGACATCTCTGGTCGTAGCATCGCTCAGGATATCGTCGCATATCCGGCCATCGTGATGTCATATGTTCCAGGAGAACCAATGATCCAGTTCTATCATGCTTATGCCGCACCCCCTTGTTGCCATCCCATATATCATGCTCGTTCTTGCTGTTCAAACTCATCGGATGGCCTGAAGGTTGGATAGGTACTTATTTGCACGTACGGGACCAGCAGCTATTACAGTATTCTAGCGGCAAGAAACGATGTGACTTGGCCGCAAAGGGATTAATGTTGACTGAAATCCCCGTATGATACGCCTTCTGTATAATCTCAATGTATCATCCTGTAGCAAACCTGTAAGCTGTGATATCGAGGTTATGATCTTTTAAAGCAGGAAGGCTAGCTTCCCCATTTGATTTTCTTCTACCAAATATGGCAAGAGCTTTAGTATCACCTTTGCCGAGGCACTACAGTTCCGCATTATTGATCAAGCAAATGCTGCAGTGAATATTGTCACATATTCGTGAAGCAGTAAACAGCTCAACGTAGCAACTGCTCCGATACACCACTCCATATATTCAGGAAGACCCAAATATTGCTGCGTTAGAGTCCTTGAGGGAGGCTGGAGCATCGGAGCAAAACGGTTAGATCCCGCCGAGGATTGAACGTTTGAACCGCGGACCCCACGATCATAAGTATATTGCAATCGTGTGCTCTAACCACTGAGCTACGGAGTTAAATTGCTGTGCTAAATCATATTTCACAATCAGGAGGTCCTTGGAAGCTATTCTACGAACGTGTTCGAACAATGAAGTCGTGGTGAAAGTGAGTGGTGAAATAGTTGCGAGAGTGAGTAGTAAAATACAAACTACGCAAGCCGTAACATAAAGCAATCAAGAAATCAACGCCTTGACCCTCGACTTGACCTCTCTATCCTTCCCAGCACCTCTACCCTTGCTCTTCCCAAACACGACAACCTTACCCTGCTCACCCGCACGTCCACTCCGCCCAGCACGATGCAAAAAGTCCACCATGTTCCTTGGAGCGTCCATGATGAAGACGTGCTTGATGGAAGGTGAGAAGTCCAAGCCTCGCGAGAGCAGAGAGGTCGTAATGAGAACATGGGGTTGTTCAGTCTTTTCCGCTCCAGCAGAAGCATCCGATGAACTTTCTTGGCCTCCAGCACACTCACGGAGGAACCCATCCAAATGATGGTTATTTCCTTTGTGCCGACTATCGCTCGTACTCGTCAAAGCGATATTCGGGATTCCCCTCTCAGTGAGGTACTTCCCAAGTTCCTCAACCTTTGTGCTCTTGTTACAAAAGATCAAGACCTTGCTCTTCTCGAAACTAGTATCACTGATCACAGATTCTGAAGTCGCCTGTCGTCCAGCAGCGATAGCATCTTCCCACCATACTCTCCTAATACGGTTCTCGACGTCCTTGTTACGTCGGCCACCAGTCCAGGATTCGTACTCTGTCTGGAGTGTAGAAGGGAGTTTGTGCAAGTTGGGGGAGGCAAGTCGCATGAGAGATGGGTGATAGGTGTCCAGGTAGGACGCGAGTGATGACGGGATTGTTGCAGTGGTAAGGATTAGGTTGAAAGGGTACTTCGGAACTTCGATGGATGGCGCGGGCTCGGTCGTGGTTGAAGAAAGGTTCAATTCAGGTGTGAATGCAACCGGCTTGCCCTTGGCTGTAGCTATATCGGCTAAGAGCAAACGAGTGGACTCTTGGAAGTCGGGATCTGTCAGAGACACATTTGAGTCAATGCCCAATATGAAGCATTTCATCAATAAAATACTCACCGAAAAGCACATCTGCCTCGTCGACAACAACCCAATCAACGTTTGCCAGAGTAATCTCAGGAGGTCCAACGGTGAACTTCCTGTTCGGCCTGATATTCCTACCATTCTCATCAATATCCTCGGGATGCTCCTTATGCTCGTAATCCCATCCTCGCCCTTTCTCCATCTCCAAAACCCTACTCGGGGTACACACAAGCACATCAACCGGTTTCGCCGCATTGGACGGCGAGCTTACTATGAACTCTCCTCCTTCTTCAGGCACAATATCACTGTCAATGTCAGAAGCCATCTTCGAAGCAGTGACGTGCCGTCTGGACTGTGTGGGTGCATTAGCCCGTGATGCGCAAAGGACTCGGAGCTTGGTATTGTGCAAGAGAGACTTGGCAAAGACAGACAGTTGTCGGGAGAGTTCGTGAGTGGGTGCGAGGACGAGTGCGCGTGGAGCCATTAGCCGTTTCGAGGTTAAACGCGGGACGGTACCATCGAGTTCAGTCTGTTTGAGATCTTGAAGCATGGGTAAGAGGTATGCTATTGACTTTCCCGAACCTGTCTCCGAAGCGAGGAGGAATTGTCGCCATTGAGAGTCGCCCTGCGACGGAGAAAATAAATGCTTCAAAGATAATGCTTGTATAGGTGTAGGACGAGCGTTGGGACCCAGAATATCCATTATAGAAGATAATAAACTTTCCATGAGCGGAGGGGATGAAAACTCGGATGGGAGTTGTTGAGTCGAAACAGCTTTGGGTGAGAGTTCGAACTCTTCACTAAGCGGATTATTGACTCTTGGTCTTCGTGAAGGTTTGAGGACCTCAGTCGTTCCTGTCGGGTCCGGTAACTTCAACACACTCGGAAGCTTTTCCTCGTCAACCCGCGGTTTTGTCGCGAACTGCGGTCGAGGGCGATTTGAACGCTGACGGTCTGATGAACTATTCGGACGTTCAGAAGAACTATTCGGACGTTCTGAAGTCCGTTTCCTGCTAGGCCCGCCTTCCCGCATCCATTTCTCTCGAGCCTTGAAGGCATCCTCCGCCTCAGTATGAGGTACCGCATCTCGAGTAAAAGTTTCTCGAGGGGCGACTTCGAGACGTCCAGTGGCTCCTCTGCCTTTAGAATTTGGTTTTAAACTCTTTGCAAGCTTGGTGCGAGATGGAAAAGCTGATTGAATTCAAACAATGAGCCAATATGTCTTTAGCAAGAAGAGCGTTCGTATCTGCCAAAATGCTCTGTACTAGTGGCAGAATCTCACTCTGGCTAGGTGGAAGAATGATTGAGAAAGCGACTCACAGGAGGTGGGAGCAGAACTATGAAAGAGACATGCTAGCAGTTCCGTTGGAAGATGGTGAGCTTTGGTGAGTGGTCGCGATGAAGCAAGGAGAGACATTGTACGATATAATATATAGCGAGTCTAGATGTTCATATCAGTAGACAAGGTGTAGCCTTCTTAGGAGACGAGAAAGCAAAACAAGAGAGCGGAGAAAGAGCCAGAGAACACCACAGTGGTGGTTAGTGACAGCCTTCAAGTTCACTGCAAAAGGTCGAGAAAATATATGGGCGTCTAACTCGTGCCTATGATCGAGCGTGGCAATTGCAAGCACAAGAAACGAAGCACGAGCCCTAAGTACTTTACTCCTGGTCTTAAGATGTATACAAATAACGAACGAGGACTATCATTGCAGAGTGCGCTGAAGTACGGAAGGAGGAAGTGCAACGCAATTCTCATTCCCAGAAGTCAAGGACGCGCAACATGAGAATCAAGTCAAAATGATGGATGCAGTTACGAAATGCCAACGATAACTAGAATACACGGGTGATCTACATGCGAAGCTTCTTCTCCATCTCTGCGTGAATATCTAATGGTTGACGAAGTTCTGAGCCTGAAAAAAGAATGGAGTCAGACTGCAATAAAGATCTGGTGAATAGAATGACGTACTGGGCATCATAAAGTCTGCACAGTCGACACTCTCGTCCCGTCCCATGAGAACATCAAGGTGGATGTTGGATGTTGAACGTGCAGGCATATGTGGGTTCTGACACCAAAGTGACGAATAAGTATTATAGGTTACAGGCGGGTTGGAAGCAAACGTACATATGAAACTGCCTTTCGCTCCATCAACAGCCTTACCGGTGCGTGAAGACCATAGACATTTCGAAGGGTAGTAAGCTTCAAGTTGTCTTGCGTTGCTTCCCACTATATGACCCAGAAGGCATGTTGATCAGCCACTGGATCTCAGTTTCAGCTACGAGGGGGCTTACGTTCTCTAATCGGTCCTTGATAGCGCTTGTGGTCTGAACTTCAGTGGCAAGGCTCCTGGGTCCATACCGAAGAGTATCATGAAGACCAAAGCTGTTGGAGGTATCTTGGACCGAGGCGGTCTTAGGTGCACTCGAGGGAACAATGCGAAGAGATGGGTCCTGTGAGATAAAACTTCATTGAACAATCAAGTGCACATCATAGCTTTGAGACTAACCATGTCGTCGAGAATGACTCTGAGGGGGAGAAGTTAAGATAAAGACGAATCAGAGTGCGTAACGGCAAGCTGGAAGACGCGTAAGTTACGAGCGTCTACCATACAGCACTGTAACAAGTCACTGTGACGCATGCGCGACTTTGTCACGATCGCGTCTGTGGCTTCGGCGCGTCGCTTCAAGGACAAGCCAAGGAGGATCGACTCGTCGAAAATATTTTATGAAACGCGCGCAACTACTACTACTCATGTTATGATACAATACTCCACAAAGTAGAAGTATACTTATACCAAGTATGTACCTCAAATATTGGTACTAGTTGGCTTCTAGTGCTTGTGTTGAAGATTTTCTCTAAAACATTACATGATTGTCTACGAGCTCTTAAAAGCCCATCCCTTAGCTGTCTCGACATCGTGCAGATCAATCTCTAACACTACTACACATTCCTTTTCTAGCGTATAGCTGAAGAAGCGAGTAGTTACACAGCCACAGGACCGACTCTAGGATCCGTTTCTCTTGGCAGTGCCGTCGAGTCCCCACTACCATCGACGATCCCGTTCAGAGTCTACGTGATGCTGTCTTGCGATTGACGCAGCTTGAGTTGCTACGATGTGAACGTTCAGTCTCAGTACTCAGTCCCTGTTGACTTTGAGGATTTCCTGTTCCTTGCTGCATCAGAAATTGCCATCACTGTGGCGCCTCCGTGGGGTAATTGCTTACCGGCACCTCTGGCCTCAATGCGGACCATTAATTTGACGTCACTTTCAGAGAGAACCGCCAAGTATAAAAATGTACGTCTTTCAGCGCTCCAAAGTCTTGCCATCCTGTTAAATCAATTCGGAGAGTGATGACTGCACTTAGGACGACGTTGCTTGCTCTGTTGATCACTAGGACCTATGCGACACCTGTTTCCCGAGCTCTGCTGAACATTAGGAACGTTGACGGGGTTGAGATTCCCCATGGTGAGTATCACTATCTACTTTGACACCGCAGAGGATAATAATCATGAATATCTAGTCAGGCCAGAAGTATTAGGAACTAATTCTACTGAAGGATTCAACATTCTTGAACGTATGTCAACGAACTACAAGACTATCATGAATCTACATCCTGAACGGTCAACCTTTTTAGATCTCGCTGGCATATCCCCATACTTTGACAGCCCAGGCGTGTCACTTCCCAAACAACCACCACCTTCCTGTCATGTCAGAACAGCAGCATACATCATCCGACATTCGAATATCTACGCCAATGACTTTGATTACGAGCAATATATCCAACCTTTCACTCAAAAGGTTTTTGACTTCGGCTCCCAACGACAGAACTTTTCCGCCCTTCCTCAACTCGCATTCCTGGCAAATTGGTCTACACCTATCACCAATGCTACCGAACAAGTCGAAAAGCTGACTCCATCTGGAGAGACTTCTGCACAGGCGCTGGGGAAGTTGATTGCGGGTTTGTATCCACAATTGATTGAGACTGCTTCGAATGCGTCTGTGTTCAATGTATGGACTTCGGAAGCTGAAAGGGCCATTGATTCGGCAACACCGTTTATTGAAGGCTTGTTTGGAAAGTCCCCTAATGTACAGAATACTACTGCAACAAGTGCTGGGCCTACGCTCGTGCGGGTATCGGATAACGAAACCCTTAGTGCCAATACCTTGGTCCCGCACGTACGTCCTGTTTCGTTTTGGACTTGGTATTTGAAGTTTGGTAGTTGACATCCTTGGTCTTGTCAGGAAACATGTCCTAATTTCGATTCCGCGGCAGGTTCAAACCAGTCTATGACGTGGATAAACACGTATACTGTGCCTATCATCCAACGATTCAACGTTGCTATCCCCACGTTCAACTTCACCGCTCTAGACATCTACGCTATGCAGCAACTTTGTGGCTATGAGACTGTCATCACAAATTCTAGCGAATTCTGCAAGGCATTCGAACCCGATGACTGGCTAGGGTTCGAATATGCTAACGATCTCATGTACTGGTATTCACTGGGGTATGTACGGTAAACTACATATACGCGCTCGAAGTTTGAAACTAACCTATCGGGTTAGTTATGGCCAAACGCTCTCTCCGACCCTCGGCATTCCCTGGCTAAACGCAACAACCGCCCTACTCACCTCCCCCACTCCCTCACAACCTCTCTACTTCTCCTTCACCCACCGAGAAGAACCTCCATTCATCTTAACTGCTCTAAACCTATTCAACAACTCTGCCTACTCTGCCAACTCCAACATTAACTCAACCATGCCCACTACGGAGATCAACTACTTGAGGGCATGGAAAACGTCAGAGATCCTTCCGTTTTTGGGACACGTCGCTTTGGAACGACTGGAATGTGAACCAGATATACCAAGCTTTACGACAGATTCGTATGTGAGAGCTTTAGTGAACTCTGCGCCGATTCCGATTCCTGGGTGTCAGAGTGGTCCGGGGGCGAGTTGTCCTTTGGGGGAGTTCATGAGGTATGTTGAAGAGAGGTCGCAGACGTATGGGGATTTTGTGGGGTTGTGTGGAATTGATAGTGGGAGCGGGAACGCGACGAATACGTTGGGTATTTATCAAGGTAACGTTCCTCAGGTGCCGGATTCGTGAAATACTATCGTGAAATACTAGATGGACTTGTCTACTTTGGACTACATTCGCGTACTCCACTCCAAACGTTGTCGCATACCATCTTTCATATCATGTAATAGAAACTTTAAACGATATGCACGACCCATCAGAAAAGCAGGTTCCCTCAAAAGCAATTACTCCACATCGAAACATCTACGTATGACCAAGTAACTATCCCTGTACATATTCCGTGCACAGATCCAACTTAATCACTGACAAATGTATTAGTCCTACCATAACCTCTCCTCACCACGTACAACCCCCACGCCTTCACTCACCCACACACCCTGCTCAACGACGTTTCGTCCACTCACAACGCATCCCTCCAACAGAGGTATCCCACAATGCGCATACGAGCCACATATCCAAAGTCCAGGAACCTTTTTCTCATTCTCTGATCTTCCTCCTCCATCTGAGGTTAGTCGACCAGCACCTTGCAAAGGACCAAGTAAACCCCCATCCTGACCTGCACATCCCCATTTCCATGTTTTACCACTTATTGTGTGATTAGAAGGAGAGGAGTCCCAAGATTCTTGCCATAAGCTTCGAAGAGCGGATTTACCCTTCACATTAACAATCGCTCTTTCCATCTTGGCTACACTCAATATCGTTTCTGGTTGAGGAGGTATAATGGGGTTTGTCGTTTGGTATACGCGTGTTTGTGTTGGAAGAATAGGAAGCTTAGGATTCGACGAACTTGATTTTGATTGGGGTTGTTTCGTATGGGGAGGAGGTAGGATATGTGTAGCCATTGTGTACGTCGGAGGTAGACATAAATCACCAAGCTCTTCCGAGTCAGAGGTCTTGTCTGACGGTAATGGGGTGGGTGAGGACGATAGGGGTGCAGGGATGGAATCTGAAGTTCCAAGAGTGCAGATAGGTTCAACGATCATTCGAACAAGGTTCAAGTCACGTCTGTCGTTTGGGTTCGGAGGAAGCAAGGAGTTGTCTGTATGATTGATCACGATAGTCTTGCAATACGTGAATTGAGATAAACAGTCGATTTGATCTTGGACAGCTTTTCTGTGAGAGTCAAGAGGCGGGGAATTTGGGCAAGAGTCGAGGTAGGTCTCCAAAAGAGCCGTTGCGTGATTGGCTTGGGTTGCGAAGATGACGTGCGAAAAGCCGGTGTAGACTTTTCCATTCGTACACCTCACGTCTACCGACTCGTCCTCCGTGTCAGAACGCGTCAACGAAAGGATAGGTGACGAGAGATGAATGTTCTCCTGGGGTAAATAAGCCACCATCCGCCTCGCGACGTCCCTTACACCATTGATAACCAGATAATGATGTGTCCCGAACGTTAACCACACGTAATCCAATATCTCCTCAACGGGCATATTCCAGATATGTTCTTCACTCGCTGTACAGACAGCAGAGAACAACGGGACGATCACATTGATGATGAATATTCGCCATTGACGATCTAGACCTAATAGTTGGGCGAGAGGGGAGGTGGGAGTAGTGTACTGCATCCATGAGTGGAGCGTCGTGTTAGGTGCCGGTCGGATTGTGGTTTTCGCGAGGAGACGAACTACGGATGTTTGTGGGAGGCTGATACGAATGCGGAATATGGGTAGTTCAGTGGTAGGGGGGATATTGACGCGAAGTGGGAGAGAGAAAAGAAGGATGCGGAGGTAGAATAGGAGTAGGATGACTGTGGAGAAGAAATAGAGTAGATATCCACGCGCTGTTGCTAAGAACTCGATAAGGATTCCTTCTGCCTTGAGTTCCTTGGATGGGAATAATGAGGATGGGATACCGACGCCGTCTCGGCCAGACGCGCCGTTGTAAATCATGGTTGTCTCCATACTATCTCCTCGAGGGCGCGGCCCTGATGAATACAATGTGGAGAACGAATATGAGAAGTCGGCTGTACGAAATTGCACGCCAAGGTGTTTGTACAATGCTATGAGCTGAGGGTAATAACCTAAATTTAACAGCGAAACGTAAAACATGGCCAACGCAAAAATAACACGATGCTGCTCACCTCCTTGGAACGAACGCATGGGAACGTCAACTCTGTATTCTCCATCATAGCCAGGTAGGTCTAATGACACGGAATGTGAGTCCATTCCTAATGATGACGTCTAGGAACCCGAACCCGAACCCGAAGAGTTTTAGTCTAATGCTTAACTTAATAGACTGATGATGCGTACCTTTTCAAAAAGATGCACCTCAAATTCGACATTTCCTCGATATGCAGACTTGCTCAGTCTGTATGCAGCGGTGAGACCTGCAAGACCGCTGCCAACGACCGCAACTTTCACTATTCGTGGCATTCTTCAAATTGGGTTGGTCGACCTTAATTTTGGGGCAAATAATTCGCGTAAATTGAGCAAAAAATTAGGCACTACAGGTCCGTGAATATCATGAAGAGGAGGAGTAAGAGAGGGGACTGCGGTTCTGGAGATGCATTTGAAGGGTGAGTGGTGTGTTTTTCCCCAAGCCGGCTGAGTACGCGTGAGACCCCGAGCTGAGGCTGTTGCCAAGCTCTCCTCGATCGAAGGATGATCGCAGTCATACGACATCTTCTATTGGTCTTCCATGTCAAGCAGAAATCTCAATGTAAGTGCACTCAAAATCAAGCAAAAGGTATAGAAATGGTATTCCAAGCGATAGAAATACAAAAGCAGGCTACATCGACGAAGGGACTGGCAATCATGCAGCAACCCTCCTGCGTTTCTCACCCCGCTCGTGTTCAACGGACTGTTCTCGCGACCGAGAACGCCGTCTCTCTTTTTGTCTTCTGTCATCGTCTCTCCATCTATCCCTCCTTGGCGACGGTGATCTTGATCTCCTCCTCTCATACCTGTCTCTGTCGTCGTATCGGCTACCTTTCCCTCTTTCCCTTTCTCGGTCCCATCCTCTGTCGCGCTCACGGTCATCTCGTCTTCGTTCATCTTTCCAGTCGCGAGCCCGTTCGTCTCCTCCTCTTGGCTTATTACGCTCCCTCTCGCCACCGTCTCGGTTTCGCCATGATGACCCTCGGTCATCAGTCCGTTCATCTCCTTTCCTTCCCCATTGTCTTGAACCAACCGTGGCAGCTCCAGTGCTATTGGCGCCAGTTCCTATACGACCTGGAGGTAGGTCTTTGTTCTGAGGGCAATCTGTCACACACAGCCATAGGTTAGAGATCACGTTCAAGCGTAATGAACGGAAAAAAAATGCTGCACCTTTCTTCAAATGAGGACCGCCACATAGGAAACAACCTCCACCAGCAATCGACGTGCCACCCGCTTTAACTGACGCTGTTCCGCCAAAGCCACCAGTAGTTATGGTTGTATCTTGGTCAAGCAAGTGTGTGTACTTGGTTCGACTACGTTTACCGAAGTTCTTGACTTGCATGACTTTGGGCAAGAGCGACACGTCCATAGTAGATTCTGTAGCTTCCGTGTAGTCGTGCTTCGTGAGAATCTCCTCATCCTGTAACAGGCGTATTTATCAGACAATGTGGCATGAACTAGATGGAGTCAACGTACCTGGTGGAAAGCGCCTTTATGCCAGTACTTCTGCAAGAACTTTTGTTGACCCTTGGGTTTCTCCGCTCTTGTTTTCTCCGCCCTCTCCAGATCCTCACGTAATCTCTGCTCCTCAGGTAATGCCCTCCGTCTTTCTACTTCTTCTCTCTCTAGTTCTCTTCTCATGGCTTCTTCCTTGTCTCGCTTGATACGTTCGAGTTCGCGCAAACGCCAGGCTTCAAATTCACCTTGCGGGTCGAGACCATCTGTGTCATCTACATCCGGGACTTCTTCCTCTTTCTCCTCTGCAAGGATCGATGAGTACAATGGGTTGCGGATGAGAGAAGAATCTAAAACTTACTTTCGAGGAGTTCACGTTTGATGCTTTCTGCAACCATGTCGTGGCTCTGTTTCCTCCGCTCTTCAGCTTCCTGTTCCTTCTTCTTCAGTGCCTCTTCCGTGTCTTGTGCTAGTGCTTCCTTCTCGGCTATAGTTACTCGAACACGTCTGTATAATTAGAGGTAGAAAGTGAGCGCAAAAGTAAGGAATGAACAGAAAGGGAACATACTTTGGTACAAACACCGGTCGGAACTGAAGTTTCGGTGCTTCCTCATCAGACTCCTCCTCTTCACTTTCGTATTCTTCCAACTGTTACGCATTTTGGCACCAATTAGCAAATGGAGGATGCACTGAAATGAATCATGACAAACACATACCTCTTCAGCCTTAACACCCACTTCCTCCTCTTCCTCTTCCTCGCTTTCCTCCTCTACACGAAACCTCAACGTCAACACAAACATACGCCATCAAAACAAATAGAAACGTACCTTGCTCAATTTCAGTCCTCCCAACTTCCTCCCTCCCAGCAACGATCACCTTCCCCTCCTTCGAGATATTCACATCTCTAAGCGCAACATTCATACCTCTCCCTTTCACCACCTGAGCCTTCATCCTAACCTCTAAACCTTCTTCATATTCTTCAACACCCTCTATAGGTATATCTCCTTCCTCTTCACCAACTTGTTCCTGCTCTTCATACTCTTCCTCTTCCTCCGACTCAGAAGGTAATGCGCCGGCGCCTTTGGGTGCCTTACCCTTCCAGTAACGTGCAGCTGGTCGCGGGAGTCGTGGAGCTGGTTTTCGTTGGGCCGAAGACATCGTGTATAATGATGGGTGTTGATCGCTTGGAGGGGAGGTATGAAGTGTAAGTATTCGGAAGGGAATGAGACAGGCACGAGCTGGGGGGTTTGCCTTATTTGGAGATATAGACGCTGACATAGCATTAGACGCCCAAGTTTAGCTATTGGCAATTTGGCAGTGGCGCGAAATGGCTTGGTCTTTCAATCTTGTTCAACTGTTCCTACGTATCTATCCTACTGCCACGTCCGACTGTACCAGCCAATATCTTCTTAAGGTCTCTCATTGTTTATAAAATATGGTATGCGGATGGGCTTGTGCGATTGTCTTGCGGTTTTGGGGTTCGAGGCGTCGTTCTAGCAGTGGATGGTGATTTCGTTCAAGATTCAGGTCGCTTGACAGATGCTATTTGGTTGGTATCGCATTGGAAACATGCAGTGCGCATCATTCCTCGTGAGTTTACAATGATGAATATTTTCGTAAAAGCATACCACAACGACAGGTGAGTGTGTATTTTTTTCTGTCCGGCTAATGTTTGTATAACACGCCTAACTCGAGATTACCTCAATACTCGCTATCTAATTAACAGATCCCTACAGACAACGTCATATTTTCTGTAGTCATCTTCATGTGAATTCACCCGGGCATCTGAATCTCACAGGGCGTCCCGTGATCTAGATGGCTATATTGTGTTGTTCGAAGTAGGCCTGGGGTACGTCGGCGCGGCAAACCAAATAATGAACACTAAATTAGGGATCCGAGAGCAAGTCCGAGAGGACATACGTGTCATTCATCGAGAACTCAAGATTTGTTACAGCTCCCAACCGATTGTGGAAGTAATAAACAATCGAAACCGATAATGCGCGCCGGACGATCTCGATTGGCTTCTACGACGTTCAGCGGTCTTCCGTAGCATTGCGAGCGCAACAAGATTTCGATTTGCAAGACGAAGATAGGAAGGGTTTGTTTATCTTCGTTTGACCCACAGGTTGCTTGACAGGTGAACTTCGACTATCGAGTCATCTAAGGTCGTGCCTAACAGGCACATCACCGTGAGCGTGGTACCATGGCTATGTCAGCGGCGTATGCTCTGCCGCTTGTTAGCAGGTAAGCAGAGGAAGGTCGTTCCTGAGACCTGTGGAGATCTAATTTGAGCCCATGGTAGGTGAAGGATTATTGTGTCGAGGATTACGCGACTTCAAGAAGTATGTTTATGAATGACCAGCTCTTGGGTACAATTAGTACGGATATCGATGTAAGATGACCGAGTGTTCGACCTAACGGAACAGGGTAGTAACCTACATCTACGAGCTCAAATACGAGCGACGCATTCTCACACACGGGCAGCCAAATCATGATGAGTGATCATGAGGGACGTATGATATATGGTTTGCGCCAAGATGCGCCGCAGTTAGGGAATTATCGAAACTAGTTCACTGCTCAATTTTCAAATCCAACGCAGGATAATGTGATCACAAAATCCAAACGTCATGCGAATCCAGTTTATAAGTCGAGTATGTATACGACGGGTAAGCAAACCCGAGGATACCTATGTAGATGTGTATGATCCGTATATAAGTAATAATAGATACTCCACCCATATATTACACCGTTCGTGCCAGTGGAAAGCCCACTTTAGATTAATTAAGTAGTGAGAGAAGTGTTTCAATGCAATGGTGGCCGTTCATGAAGCAGGGCTAGCCAGGGAGTTCAGTCTCGGCTTTCAAAACAAGAAAAAAGAGTACTTACACAGGCGGGACGGATTGGATAGGTCCAGGCAGAACCGAGAGGGACGGGAATGGCTTCACTTTGCACTACGCGGGAGAATCATCAGCTGTCAATCTATGACAAACTACGTCGCAGAATACATACAGAGGCCTCAATATCCTTGAGGGTCTTCCCGGCAGGGATGACCCCGACGTTCGAAGCGGCAGCCTTAGGCTGGGGGATGACTTCTGAACAGTCGGTGAGCAGAGCGGGGACATGACCAAGGACAGCAAGCTTGGACATGGCTTTTTCGAATTTCTTGACCATGGAAGCGTGATCATCTGAAATTTATGCACATTTGGTTTCACGCTGCTGAAGAAATGAATGATATACTACTTACTGACGAAGGATTGCCACTCGCAAGCAGTCCTGGGGTCACGAGCTATGGCAAAGTCGGATTGGAGACGGAATTCGCCTGGAAGTGGGGATTGAACTTCGCCAGTGTTGGCACCGTTCCCAGGGAAAGCCGTACCCTTGAGGAGTGTCTGGAAATGACAGGTATCTGTCAAGACTGCGGACGAGCGAAGAACATGTCTGGCTGAAACGGACATACCTCAACGAAAATTTGAGGATCAAAGGAGCTGGGTGTGGAGTCAAAGGGCGAACCCTAATATTGTAATAGACGTCAATATGGCTCATGGTGCCAGTAGAGATTCGACTGACAGGAATTGTCTCGTCGACATGATCCTGCGCAGCAACACTGTGAGACGCCAAAAGGTCGACGACCTCATTCGGCGAGAATCCAGCGTCAGCAAAACGTGCGAGAATAGAGTTGACAGAATCCTGTGGTTCAGGAACAGTCTTGTCCGGAGCCGGGAAAGAGAAGTTGGAGCGGCCAGCCAGGAACTGAAGTCTCGGACCGCCGGCACAATTGGACACGCCAACGGCACCAGCGAACTGGATGCTGTGAGAGTCGCAAAGTTAATTTCAAACACTTATATTAATGTAGAGGACTACGTACAAGTCGCCGAAGGAGACGCCATGTTTGATCGCAATGGGACGTTGCTGTTCGATGATGTCGTCCACGCCGTTGTTGGCCGCTGTTGACCAGGTCGGTTATTCCGAAGGCTCCACAATTCGTAGGTACAGAAAACTCACGAAATTTCGTCTCGATCTCAGAGTGCGCCATGATGGAGCCATCTAGAAAGCAATTCAGCAAGTTGATCACGAAGAGGACCAATACGTTATATGCACCAGCTCCTCCTCCACTAGATGAGCATATAAGTAATTAGATCCATTAGCGAGCGGTCCAAAGCTTACCCAGTGAGAGGATGTGTCAAGGAAAACCCGATAGCATCATGGAAAGTGAGCTATATTTCAGGTCGTTAATGCGAAGTATTAAGCATGAGGGGAATGTGCATACTCGGAGAGACTGCGGTAAAGAAGAGCTTTAGCAATGACATTGATATATGAACAATGAAACAATTTACCTCGTGTACTTCCTCACCACATTCGGCGCCATCAAACCTAAGTAACATTAATACAGAACACAGAGAGTGCAGTCAAACAACATGCTTACAGGCCATCTTGGATGTCATCTAAGACGTCGAACCACTTGCAGCACTACAATTATTAATGAATCAGTGGTCTTCACCCAAACAACATGCCATGACTATTCACAGTAGCATGGGCTGCTGTTCGACCTTTGCTACACACAGCTCTATTGGAGGGGGCCGCGGAAGCAGCAACGATGAGAGCAGCCAACGCGAAAACGGTCTTGATAGACATTTATAATTATGAGAGGAGGGTATGGAGAAGATGAAAGGAGTGACTGCAAGTGATGCAAGTAACTTAAAGAGCACTAAAGGACGGAGTCTGGAGGTGCGCGGCTTATATACCTCGATGAAGGCTGCAGTGACAGTGCCCCGCAGAAGCGTTGTCCGTGGTAACAGGATACAACTAGGACCGCGACGACTGGAATGCCGGATCTCGCTGTGCGCCTCCGGGACGATGCCTCGAAGGAACAAATGGCTGCCCCGTTGCTCACATATGCTCACAGGAAATGTCAAAAGGGGCGTTTGCAATTCAGGATGAATCGTCTAACTGCCGAATGCAACGTGAAGATCGGCATTTTCGAGTCACTTCAGCAGAACCAACCATCCTTGTGTGAATGAACGAATACAGCTGTCATCAGTAGACTGGTACCCAATCGGTGGGCGTGCATACTCAACTCGACTTCTGACACCTTAGTGGTGGCGCCCGACGTTGAGGCACGATGAAGTCAGTGAGAAGGAAACTTGCAGTTTCCGTACTGTGGGATTGACATCCGGGGAAGTGGTAAGGCAGACCTTCCCATAGGTAGGATTGTTCTCCGATTTTGTCCAGCCCCACGGATGTGGGCTTGGATGGAGGCACCCCGTTCCCGGGATGCATTCCGATCATCATTCAACTAAGGCATCGAGAATACCATGTTGCGACAGGAAAACGATCGGGCGCTGAGTCCTGGCCCAATCTAGAGGCGGGTGGTTCTTACCCGCAATATTGTGTGTGAAGTTTGGACATTGTGTCAACGAAGGATAAAAATGATGTAGCTCACACACCAGTCTCGAAAGACGTGCTGCAATCTAGCATATCGGCGGTGGTCAGAAACATGGCCATGGGAGGACTCAAACCCATGAAACGTGATACAATAATATGTCATTACCATGACATAAACAGAATACATTTCGGCTTTGGCCTTAGTTCGATGAGATGAAGGTTGCATGGAAAACTACGCATCGATCATTTTATCAGATGTTTACAAACACTGCACAGGAAAGTTGAGAGGAGCTTTCTCGAGTCAAAATCTGAGTGAACAGACGCTGTTCACATTGCTTACCGTTTGAGATAGTGAGATTTTTCTCATGACTATTGTTCCGCTTTTCGAAGATGAAAGATGGAGGCGGTGAGCGCTTCATGTGAATGAATATTCCGATAGCGCCTCCATCATTGGCCGCTGAGAAGTGCATTGCATACTAAGGAGAATTCAGGCAAATTGACACTATGCGTGGTGGGCTATGGCATTGGCAAACGCGTCTTAGTAGGATGCAATGCACTTGTTGACAGATCCTGGGAGAAGTGATGGTTCATAAGGGACCGAGGGATGCTGAGAAGAATACGCAGTAGTACTATCCCTATTTCGTTACGCAAGGCACCGACTGTTGTTCCGTAGATGTCGTGATGACACCCTCACGGAGGGTCGATGTGAGCGTTGGTGACGTTGAAGGCGCACTTACTGTAACGCCGTCGCTACTGTTCCCAACAGTGTGACCTCCATAAATGGTGCCCGGTGCATTGTGACTCCGTCACACTAGGTTCATCGAGGCTTGCGGCTGCAACTTGCAAGGCACTGTACGGCAGCTTGTGCCTAGCCAAAGACAATGAATTTTAACGATATACCAAGTGAATGCTTGAACCGTTGAAGCCATGGAATGAAAACGATGTATAATGTGGGTACATCCACATCCCATTATCCTCGTAACTAAGAACCTGCAGAACAACACTCTGGTTTTGCTACACCCTATTTGGGGTTTTGCCGGCTGTAAGGGGTTTAGGTTCCGACGCTTGGCCCGAACATTGTTACTGCTATAGGGGTTTTGTGGCCGCAATGACGGCTCTAATGCGCTCCAGAAGTCTGCGTTCAACGTGCTCTACGATAACAAGGGCTTCTTTGCTCGCTCTATGCCCCGCGACGATGCCCACAGGAGGGGACGCTCTGTTGAAGTGAAGCCACTACATTCACGACACAGTTCATATCCCAACTCGATGTCCGCTTCTCACAAGGCTTTCAAGGCTGTCGTGATTCCCAGGATGTCTTCGAGGCAGTGGATCGCTTTGGGACTAGGAGCTTTCTTCGCTTTAATTCTGTTATCTCAGGCGATTGGCCCCAAATCATCTCCATGGAGGATATCAGACGAAGCCTTTACCTTTCCTTCACAGGGGGTCGTTGCCCGCCCCAACGAGGACGTTTCATTAGATTTGTCCCAAGTGCTTGTGGGACCGCCTACGAAACACTTCAGAGGTATGTTTAGATGTCAATACCAGATCGAGGATGCTGAAGGAACGTACCATAGACAACCTGCGAAACGAGACCCGTTATCTCACGTCCTGGTTGTCGGCCGGCTTCAGTAAGCGCGACGTCTGCGATGTATCTGACGGTACCTGATCATCTGTTTGTAGCAAACGATGTGATGACTCTAGTACGTTTCGTCGTATATCCCACTGCGGTTCGCAGCATGACTGTACTGTCTTTCAGGGAAATTTGATATACCTCGCCATGATCACCAATCGCATCCCCATCCTCCCTCCTGTGGATTCATATATCGGGAAGCGTCCTAATCCTATGCCCTTTTCGGCCATTTTCGACCTTCCACGGCTCCGACGGGCACTCAACATCCCGGTGTTAGAATGGCAAGAAGTCAAGGACCCTCGGAGCGAAGAGACCGACATCCTCGGATGCTGGAACATATTCGAAGTAGATGACATGCGGGCATCAGGTCCCAGGGAGAGTAGGAATCCCATTTCACTCGTCCTAGGTACGTACAGTCGATATACCCTGTTTCAGTCTATACATACCCGCCCCGTCAAGCTACCTCGCACTAATTAGACATCATTTGTATTGCACGTTAGACATATCATATACCCGTGCCCCGACATCTGTGAAACTTATCCCAGGCTTCATCCACGACGCACACTCATCGTTCTGGGCGCTAGCTCCGCTCGCGTTTCCCGACATGCGTGCGAAAGCGTTAGCCTCTCCAGAGGTGGTTACTACCCCTGGAGTGCGCACAGGGACGTCAACACCGCCAGATGAGCAGCTGCTGTGCTTTGACTATTTGTTTTATGTCTCTGCCGACGTGGTGAGTTGAGAATTTCCGTCGTATATGGCTGTCTTCGGTTCCTTGGGCGCTGTGCCAATATGTTCTCTTACTGACCATATGGGTATAGCCGTTTGAGTATGACAGGGATGTATACCCTTCATGGCATGCGGTCCAACGACACTTTCGATGGACATCGGAGGTTGAGAAGCTGGGTGGCGAATACCTCAGACGGGTTCTTAATGTTACCGAGCATGATCCAATTCCACTGGTATGTTGACCCTGCGGTGCACCCCATGGTTACTTACATCTCCTGCTGTTCCTAGCACATAACAATCCACGCTCGCCATGGAGACTTCAAAAATTGGTGCAACGAGTTAGACCCCCAGGATTGTTTCGCTCCACTGTCTGTCTTTGCTGTCCGAATTGCGGAGATTCAGAAGGAGCTGTTGGAGCGCAAAGGTGTTCATGTTGAGCACGTCATCGTGACTAGTGATGAAGAAGACGAAAAGTGGTGGGACAAAGTCAAGGCCATGGGATGGCTTCGCATAGATCATGCCAAGGAACGCACCGCGGAGACCCATGGTGAATGGTACGTACCATTCATGCTCACTTGTTTGTGTATGAGCCATAACTGAAGTCATGTCATTTCCTCAGGTATCCGGTCATTTTAGATGCATATGTACAGTCTGCAGGGCTTGGTTTTGTTGGCACTGACCGTTCGACATTCTCGACTGTGGCACGGAGACGGGTGCAGGACTGGCACGACGGAGCTGTCCGCACTGTGCGCTGGGGTAGACCAGATGCTGACACTCATTAACCCATAGAATGTCTCATTTCACGGGGACGCTTTAACGCTTCAACGCTTCAATGCTTGTATGTTTTACTATTCCTTTTCTCGGACTTATCGCTCTATGTACTATACCTGCCTGAGAATCTCTGGAGAATGTTAGCAATATCGTACCTCATGCCTGTGATCTCACGTACGAGCATGAAGCGGATCGATGTATTCAATGTAGGATACCTGGATATAGACCTGGTTGTGGTCCACAACAGCTCTGGCTCGCGCCTCTGTGATTGGCGACCTGGAATATGATAGACGGGGATGGCAGCGGAGAGTCCGGTTTCCCAGCGCCTCCAGATACTAAGTCGCTGAAGCAACTATCAAACTGTCGCCTTGGTGTCGTGCATCCACTACAGTGCAGAGAACTACATGATGGACCAGTACTCATTGATGAGAGTGGGCGTCGATATATTACAGGAACGTAACGTATAAGGTGCAGGAGCGTGGGTAAGCGTTGGCATGGGCGCATGCGTCGCAGCGTTGGGAAGTATGATAGCAGCAACTGTGCTACCAGACAGAGTTTGAAGATATGTCAGGCTACAACACTGAGATGCCAAAGTATAGTGTACTTACCATTTTGGAGTGTGAAGATGGCATATGCGACGTCCTCACGTCGTCATCATCCTCCCTTCGACCTCAAACTGTAATCATCTGGTCTCCCCAAGTCCTGATCGCGAAGATTCCTCCAAAGAAAAGTGCCAAACCAGTTACGATGTTGACATTTCCTGGCAACTTCTCTGCTGCCCAAACCTCCTCGCGCATGAATCGAGAGAAAGCAGACTCATTGGGGTCGTTCAGCTGGCGACGTTGAGTGGGTGCTCCGTAGTATGCAGGACCTGCGTTTGGCGGTGCTGAACGGCGAGCCATGGATGTAGGGAAAAGGTGGACTTGCGAAGAACTGGTCTGAGCAAGGTTAACTTGAAGCTTGAAAGCTTGAAGGCGGATGGAGAGAATACTGTACTCGAGCGTCTACAACTTGGTTGAAAGCATGATCGTGAGAAGAACCTTCCTAACTGACTGTAACCCTCTCGCGCGCATTTGCTCGATTCTACTACTGTACTCATGCCCACAATAAGTAACCGGCGCCAGACGCGCGGCGCGTCGCGTCACGTGACTCACATCGATTTGAGGAGGAGACAACCGACTGTCTATGGAACAGACGGCACTACAACTGTATATACAATGTATTAGATATCTATTCTAGCTATCTATGTATTTAAAAACTTGTATGTCCACCATGAGCAGCCAAGACAGCCTCAACTCTGTCTGGCATCCGATTGATGTGCTTGTTCACATCTTCTATAGGTAATTCATCCCACACACAATGGACAGCAGCTTGAAGCTGTTCTTGGGTATTCGGAGGATGCCTGAGATTACGCAGAGCAGATTTGACCTCATGCCAAACATGTTCAATGGGATTGAGATCTGGGGAATTGGGGGGATGGAAGAGAAGTGGTATCTCATGATCAGTGAACCATCGTTGGGTTGATTTGCTGGTGTGGCATGGAGCATTGTCCTGTTGGAAGGTAATGGGACCCCTCTGTAGCTTCATCTCTTTATACCAATCCAAAAAAACCCCATCCAACACCTGTTCCCGATATCTAGCAGTGTTCATACCCCCACCTCTCCCTCCTGGGTATTCCAACACAATCAATGGCCCCTTGCGCCCCTGAATAATGCAAGCCCAGACCATAACACGGATGGAGGACTGCTTGAAGGTTGGTACTAGGCATTCCTCTCGCAAGACTTCATCAGGACGGCGTGTAATGTAGATTCGGCCTCGATCATCTCCCAAGTAAATATAGCACTCATCGGAGAATGCAACTTCTTGCCAATCCTGGCTTGTAAAGCTCTTGTATTTCTGTGCCCAATGCATGCGAGCCTTCTTCTGCTTCTTAGTAAGGAATGGCACTTGACGAGCAATCCGACGACCATATCCTCGTTCCTTGAGAATGCTCCGAACAGTGCCCTCACTGATCTTCGGGTCTACCTGGTTTCCAATCTCTGCAAATGTCACCCTCCGCTCTTTCACTGCCCTCCTCACCACCAGAGCCTTCATGCGATCCGTGACTTTGTGTGGACGACCAGAACGGGGGCGATTGTGTGTGGTGCCAGTTTTGATGTACTTGTGCCAGATGTCTGATGCTGTCTGGCGTGGGATGCCTGTAAGCCGTGCCGCTTCAGTGATGCTCATGCCGGCTTGGATGGCTCCAACTAGCCGGTTCTTCTTAGGAGAATCATGTTGAGAGCGAGAAGATTTAGTAATGAGCATAACAAGCACATGTGTTATAGGTGGATGCTGGAGTACAGACTAAACAAAACTACATCCGTACGCGACGCGACGCGCTGGGCGTCTAAACGCCGGTTACTTATTATGGGTGCGAGTAGTTCCAGTTTCTATCGTCTCGCGAAAGACAGCTTTGATACTCTGGCTTTGGCGAATTTCTGCATTTGCATATACATGCACTAATACGAGAAACCATACAGTAGCGCGGAGGTGCTGTGGAGGACATTTTGTCAATGGGCGCGAAGGCTGACGGCGATATTTCGTTTATGCAAGGTCAAAGAGATTTTCAATTTTCTTTGTCTTGAAGCTTGAGTAGTCTTACTGTCTACTCAACCGCAGACTTGAAGAAATACAAGGTGGCACAGGCACGATGACCAGCTCCCATCAACCCAGGGCATCCCATCAGAGGTACAGTAGAGGTACCAACGCTACCCTGGGGCCTGGGCCTGGGATAACTGTGCTGCAGTCTTACCTGCAGATGGGGATCCTTGACTACTCTTTCGCCGTTCTTATCGCACTCGACGGACAAGTAAGTCGGGTACTAATTTGCACCTTACCTAGACAGGAAATACAACACCTTGTTGTTGCATACAGAATGCGGGGAAGTGACAATTCATAGGTTCTATACATGGTCTAATGCAACACATTGCATGCTATGTTTGTGTGGAAGCGTATCGGCGCCGGTTAGTTCGATCATTTCTGCCTGTCATTCGGGGCCGCGTGAGCACCTGGCGACGAGACCTGAAGAGCTAACAACCCACCCCCATTTTGATCGCCCTGATGCAAGCAAACAATGAAATGTTCTTCCTGCTCATGCGCGGAGCGAACATGTGCAAAACGTCGACCCCCCCTTCCTATTGTGACCTCGGAAATTTTTCACTCCTCTGACATTACATCACCTAAATCTCAGCGACAGCAGCTCAATGAGTACATCTCCGCCTCGGGTGCTGCATATTCCCAACCGAAAGGCGAGCGGCGTGCTTTGTCTTTTACCTTGAGTTCTATGATGTAATTGTCTACCGTTGCTGTGACCCTTTTACGCTTCGCAGATGCCCGTCTCATTATCTCACTTGTGGTAACTCAGATATCCGTATTCCAAGAGATACAAACTAGTCACGAGACGCCGTATCTCTGTAACGATACTGAGGTGGCCCCGCCCCACGATACACTACCATTTTCCGCCAACCATACCGCCATCTCTATTTGTGTGGTTGTTGTAATATCTACAGGGGCAACAAGGTCAATTCCACCCGGCCATCAGGTACTAACGTCATTAGCGAAGCATCAATGACTAAGTGGCGATGCCAGCAGACAATGTAACCAAGTGGAGTCTCCACAAGATTCCACAAGCAATTCACCGGACCACTTGTCAAGGCTAAGACGAGGCCAGAACGACGGGATCCCACGGTACGCCCACACAGCGCAGTCTAATCCGTCTAAACTAGATCTCGCTTCGAAATACAACCCTGTCTTGGTGACATCCGGGTAACGTGCAAGCAGGGACCAGGAAATCGCTCTTGTTTTCTTGTCCCACTATCCCAAAATGATTCAAACGCAGTTGGACCGGGGCTTGACATTTGGCATTTCGGATTCTTGGTACTTTAACATCCAGCATTTCTTTCTACTCCTCCACAATCGGGGATTTTTCTCGCCCCGCGCCCCTCAGTAATTATTCATCCATTTTCCGCGCTCCCCCAATGATGCCTGCTTCGTCGCAAAGCGGAAGTTCGGGCACAAACATCTTCCGCGGCTGGCTCAGGACAACCAAGGATGCTCTTCTTGTCTTTGAGGCAGGCAGGAAAGGTATCATCCCTCGCGTTACTCGTCGATTTCACGACGCGGAAAAACGCGACATCATCAAGAGCGGAGCCATTCTCGTCTTTACGGAAGAAGAGAGTGGCATCAAGCGTTGGACGGACCCTTTCCTTTGGTCAGCATCCCGGATGTTGGGTAACTTTGTGGGTCTGATGACTGTCATAACGGTTGATCGGTAGTTGATGGAGAATACAGATGATATACCGTGAAAGAGAAGATGTGGAATCAGCATCAAAGTCTCCCTATTCGTACTCTGAAATTCAACCCACCGATATCTCCATTAAAGAACGAGACGTGGACCTAGAGAAATGTATCTACGGTAGCTGGAGTAAAGGTCGTGGACTCAAGGAAGATGGCATGATGAAGAAGGTTCGCGTGCTTCCCAACATCTTTTCCTTGTCTATCTAATGCATGTGTCTCAGACAATTTCCCTCAAGATCAATGGGATCATCCATCATCTCGTATCGTACTATAAGCCTTCCGACGTTCGATCTGGAGAATTGCAGGCGCCTTCATCTATCATGATGCTTCGTGATCTCAAGATCAGCTCGGAGCTTCTTACGAACGTTTCAAAATTTCGCCAGCCTCCTCGTACAAAAACGGATACTGCGGGTCGCCTGGTCTTTGTGTAAGCTTGCCAGTGGCACTATTTGATTTGACCCGTTATGCTCACCGACAGTTCACCTATTAGAAGCGAACATGAAGATGCTATCTCTACATATCCGCTGAAAGATACGGGAAGCATTACGTGGGTCCAAGTTAACACGAATCCTTCGTCTCGGTGCAGCGAATCCCCGTCTCCTTCTCCTAGTTCAGAACCCGACAGGCCTGTCACTCCATTTCCAGATGTCCACAATCCTTTCCTATTGGATCGTTGCATTCGACGTACGTCGGAGAACCGTTTGAACAAGAAGGCGTACAGTCCATACACTCGACATCATGCTGCGCGTATCACATCTCGTCAACTAATAAACCGTCCCCATTCCGTCCACCCTATACCCAATAGCACAATGGCGACTCAACAGCTCGATACCTATTCATGTTTATACCCATATACACCTATGTCGGACTTTAGTCCCGTTGTACCATCACCATCGTTCGCCTCTCCGTCTTCCAACTACCAAGCATTACGTGAAGACATGTTTTTGGATCAATTATCAGCATACCAATGGGACACGGATGTTCAGGACTGGAACATCTTTCCTCCTGAGCAATATTCTAGCCCGTCGATGTCCTGTGATTATAGCCAATCTAGCTCGTTGTCACACGCATTTCTTCCGATTGACCAACATACACCTACTTATATGCCCAGGGTGTAATACCATGTATCTACCGTATATTGCAATTCGTCCCGTTACTCGTGTACTTATACAATGGCACATTGTACTTGCTAAATGTTCAGCACATAGTTTTCGTGTTATCGTTCTCTGTTAATAGCTTTCATCCATATATAATTGTATACTTTCCGCGGTTATACGATACGCATTTCAATATCCTGATCACCTCATGACGGCGGGGCTACAGTCTCTCCAATATCCTCATTCCATTCCTAAGTACAAAGAGGTAGGTCACTCGTCAGATGACCACATAGCACATAGATGGACGTTGGGCGAACCTCGGGGTGTGTCTCGATGAATTCTTTCATCAGTTCATAACATTCGTTGTTGTCCAACACTACAACTTCAACTCCACGACTTCGAAGAAGGTCCTCGTCTCCTCGGAAATTGCGGCTCTCACCAATTACTACACGAGGTATGCGATATAACAAAATGGCTCCAGTACACATGCTACATGGACTAAGCATAGATCAGGACAAGATCAGGAGGTTCACATGTAACACGTTGATAACTTCCTTTACTCACCTTAATGTGGTATACTAGTTCAAATATACAAAGGGGTTAAGAACTCGGTCAGTAATGAAATTATGTCGGGTGGATCGAGGTCTACAGCTCCTAAGGAGACCGTAGAAATGGAACCGCGAAACAGGGCATTCAAAAGTTCAACAGATTGATATTCGAACTTACGATTGTCGAGTTTCGATAAGCTTCTGGCTTCTGTCTGCCGGCTGAATCCAGGGCGGCAATCTCTCCATGAAGTATCGCCGAGGACTTCTGGATGCGCTGGTTGTGCCCAGAACCCAATACTTGTGGTCCTACAGCACTATCTCCGTGATATACAATTGCAGAGCCAATAGGTATGCCTCCTTTTTTGCGACTCTGCTTGGCCTCTAGAATCGCTGTAGACATGCCCAGGTGGTCTGACAATACGTTTACGCTCATGGTATCCTGGAGACCTCTAGAAAGGTTCGTTCAGTCACTCTCGTTATATCTTCGTGGTCGACACGATTAACCTTGAGTTGGACTTGACGTTGACTGTAAATGTTGACTTTTGATGCAAGATCACAGGGTGAGACGAAAAAGGCAAGCGCCTTGGAATGAAGATCTGAGTCATATTTTCTCTTTGATGGGAGTGTCTTCGCACCTTGACCCTGGACGGGGACTTCGAGCTGTTCCTTCAGGCTTCGAAGCATCCAGAGTGCACCTCTAAAGATGACAGGACACCAATGTTCTCCACGGGTGAAGTCTGTGACGACTCACGAGGAGAACGATGAGATGTTGGCAAACAATCGTCAATCAGAGTCGCAAGTCGAGGCTACTTCTGACGAAGTCCCATGCGAAAAATTTGACGACATGTCTAAAGCTCGTGTAGGAGCCATTTTACTCAGGTAGGACACTGTTGTCCTCCTGGAAATCAACGCGTTTGAACGCTGAGACTCGTAGTTTGGGCCTCTGCGTTTTTCTCTATGCCATTGGTAGGTACCTCTGATCTGCACCTCAACGTGGTGCCCAGCTACTGAGCTAATACCTTTTCGTTAGAGGAAACTATCGTTGCCACCGCAGTCTCAGATATTGGACTTGGAGTACACGCCACGGGCTCTCTGACATGGATCACAACCTCATATCTTCTGACGACAACCGTCATCCAGCCCATTACAGGGCGACTTTCTGTAGGTTGTGCCACTGACTGTATGATTGCAAAGTGCAGCCATAATCTGACTCGGTTTAGGACGTTTTTGGAGCTAAGCGCATGCTACTGGTTGAAGTCTGGGTCTTTATTATCGGCAATGTAATCGCAGGCGCCGCAAAGACATTGCCTCAGCTTGTTGCTGGACGACTGATCAGTGGTGTTGGTGGGGCGGGTCTCTTAGCTCTCTCAACTATCATGGTCTCCCGTATGTATCCCGCGGTGTTCATTTGACCCCAAACTTCCAATTGCTTACCATTCACAGAGTTGACTCATGAACGTCAACGAGGATCCTATTTGAACCTCATCAACGTCGTTTTCATATTTGCTGACTCTATTGGCCCCATCATCGGAGGCATCTTTGCTAGGTCTGGAAACTGGAGATGGATGTAAGTACTATAAGTTGCGGGATATACATTCCGATGCGCTAACTCTCACTTTCCCGTCCAGTTTCCTATTTAACGCACCATTCGGGCCTATCAGTATGTTTCTAATGATCTTAGGTCGCACCATGTGCTAACATGCTGTAGTTTCCCTTGCGCTAATCTTTCTTGTACACTTGCGGCATTCAAAGTCACAATCCTTGAACTGGCGATTCGCAATGCGCAACCTAGATGTCATGGGAATGATGATGCTAATCACTAGTCTCACTCTCCTGATTATATCCCTAAACCTCGGTGGCGAGGCTCGTCCTTGGAAATCACCTACCATCATCGGCTTGTTCGCGGGTGCAGGGGGTGCTTTCCTTGCCTTCATCTTCGCCGAGCGATCTGCAACTCATCCGGTGGTCCCGATTAGCTTGTTCACTGATCTCAAATGGAGGAATGTCCCTATCATGACGAGTAGGCTTTTCAACGCCTTCCTCGCACGAATCGTATTCAATAGAGTGCAGTTGTCCGATGTTTACTCTTCTTTCATCTTTTTGCCACGGTACGTTTCCTTTCATTATTCGGACGACATGTATCTTTAATTGATGTTATGAACAAGACCTTCTACGTGCCAAGTGAGTTACTTACCAAATTGTGATGCAGAGGTTTACTGATCTCGTGCGATCAGTCTTCCTTCAGGTGGTAGGACAACCAGAGGTCGTGGCGGCCGCCCTGGTTATTCCGTTCCTGCTAATGGCTGCCATCGCAAGCATATTGGCTGGTTACATAGCTCAGAGAACCGGATGGACTCGCCCCTTGTTCCTCATCGCCCTTGTCATTTTGCCCATAGGCGAGGTAAGCCATCGACCTGCTCAAAGCTTTGGGAGGTAGAACTCATGTTACGCAGGGCTTGATGTCTACACTCAATGCCAGTAGTCATATCGGTCAGATCGTAGGATACTCCCTTATCTGTGGTTTTGGCTTTGGTGGGGTAAGTCACTCTGCCTGACATAACGGCCCAAACTTTTGATACATGACTTCAGGGAACTCAACTCTCCCTTGTTATTGCACAAATCGGACTGCCGGAAGATCTTCTTCCGACCGTCACTGCTTTAATCAGTGCTACGCCTAACCTGGGAGGCGTCCTTGGTGTCGGTATTATCGGAACAGGTATGTCTCCCGCATCAAGGTTGTTGTCATTACTTGCTCACCATATCCTTTATACAGTGATCAACAACACATTCCGAATGCGCCTAAGTTCTCTAGTTGGAGCCAATACCATCCCCCACATCAACGACGCTGTAGCAGCATCCAAAGATCCAAGACTAGGGAACTACGTCAGAATTGCATACGTTCAAGCATTCCAGCTTGGATTCCAAATCTTGGCTGGTATCGCTGTGTTGCAATTCGTGCTTTGCCTTGGACTACGGAGGGTGGTACTCAAGGGAGGCAAGGACTTGAAGGAAAAACCCGTGATACGAACGGATGTCGAGGCTATCGAAATGGCTGCTGCTGGCGCAAAGCGACCTGCCAGTCCCGTTGTCTGCGAGAGCCTGGAAGCCTGGAAAGATGAAGTCGGAAAGAGTGAAATCGAGGTCATAGTACGGTCGTAAACGTACGTCGGATACCTGCGTTTTCATCAATGCGATAAAGTCACTTCCGATACCAACACGTCATGTACGTGCAAGAAACACAGTTTTATATCGATACAGAATCTTCTCCATCTCCTAGGAGGGTATTGGTTACACTCGAGGGTAATACAAGACACATTGTACAACGTTGAGATTCGTTCTTCTTACATGAGCATTTCTATATCGGCACCAAGCATTTAATAGACCGGGGGAGCAGAGTAACGTTCGCCAAAAATGCCTTCCTGCTGTGCTTTGATTTCTACAGATATAGGTACGTGAGTATGGCAAGAAGGATTCAATGGAGGAAGCGTTCACTCACGAAGCGCGACGTGTTTGGAGAAGAACCTGCTCCAAGCGAGGTTCCCTGTTAGGATACATGTTAGAACTACAGAATATTGTGGGGTGAGGGACAAACAACGTAGAACGCACCCATCATGTACCACAATCCGGGCGTCCCAAGTTCACGCCAAGTTGCTCTGATCTCGCCCTCATCGTTGAGACCCCAGATCACAGGCAATTTCCTCCCAACATCTCCAGGAACAAGTTTGCGGATAGGATCACGGAAGTCGCCGAATCTATAGGCGACATCCGTACAAATCAGTATATTGTGTCGATAGCGATGTGACTTCATGAACGTACCCAGTAGCGTAGAGGACAACATCAGCATCAAGCGTGCTGCCATCCTTGAACTTGAGACCAGTTTTGGTGAAGCCCTCCAGCTCGCTATCGTTCTTGAGCTTGATCTTTCCATCGATGATCATCTGGCATGCACCGACATCTGAAGCACATTGAAAAAAGATGACAGGCGGAGAAAAAGAAAGAGGATTCACCTAGATAGTATCCACCAACACGTTTCAAAGAGAGGAACAAGAATCCGGAACCGTCTTCACCGAAATTGGTTCTGTATCCGACCTTGTGAAGGCCATCCAGCAATTCCCTAGAAAGAGAGTAAACATCAGGTTCAATAAATACAGTCGTTCCCGATCAGTAACACTTACTTATCAGCCTCGTGGATATGTGCGCATTTTCTCTGAGCGATCAACTTGCTGAAATAGATGGGCACGGAGTTGCTCAAGCGGTCGGCTTGTTCGGTCGGAGGTCCACCTTCCCAGTACAAGGCTGACGATATAGGCGTCTTGAGTTGGTTAGACATTAATGACACTACGAACGAGCTTACGTTGCATCAATCGAGGCATACCCTCTTTGGTGGTCATGACATAAGTAGAACTGCGTTGATAGATCGTGACATCTGAGAATCGTTATCGTCAGACTAAGTTGAGACTGAGCCCGCAATGGTATACTTACCAACACCATGTTCAGCGTAGTCAGCAGCGATATCGTGTGCTAGAAGGGACCTTGAGTCTTGAATGTGGGAAACAAAAAGGTCTTAAGAACCTACCTGATGTGCAGGCACCGATGATGACGACCTTCTTGCCAACGTGATCTTTGGCCGCGTGGTGCAGAGTCGAATGGAGGGTCTCCCCTTGGAACTCCTCCTATACAACCATATGTCAATACTTTTTCTGGCATCTTACTCTCGGCGTGAAAACTCACGCGTCCAGGAATGTTAGGTAAGTTCGGATTGCCACCACCAAGACCAAGAGCGAAGACGAGATGGTTGACGCGGAAAATACGCTCGGATCCGTCGCCTTTTTGCACTGTGACAAGCCATTTGCCTGAGGCTTCTTCGCGCTCAGCTTTGGTCACGACAGAGGATGTCCAGATGTCAAGTTCGAGGGCTTCCGCGAAGAATTCTAGCCAGTTCGCAAGCTGGAGAGATGTTAGTATCCAGTCCGAACGTACCTCTGAAAAGTAATACCTTTTGTGCAGGCGTGTATACTGGCCATGATTCAGGGAAACTACAGAGGGGTCAGGTCGAAGTTAAAGGTCGGGGCAGCCGGACGTACGGGATGTATGGCATATGATCGAACCCTAACGCGATGTCTCAACACGGCCGTCGGGCAATCAGTAACGTTCAGACTACTCACAGACAGGATCATGAAGACACAATGCCGAGTACCGATTTCTCCATTGATCGCCGATGCGATCTTGCTTTTCAATGATCAAGTTCGACACACCAAGGAGCTTCAGGCGGGCAGCGAGGTCTAAACCGGACTGTCCGCCGCCAACGATAAGAACGTCAGGATCACCATCTGCAAACTCTTGTTCACGTTTGCGTTGGTCGAGCCATTTACCGTGGTTGGGTGCAAAGTTCCTGTTGGGTCCGGTTTTCTCGGGATGATCTTTGAGGGACTCCAGGTTGGTCCATATCAAAAACGCTTTGAACTCTCCGTTTGCGGTGGGGACGAGCCTGGCGATCCCCGTACCGCCAACAACATCCGTCTGGAAATTGAACTGTAACTCTATCCAAGTAAGATCGTCAAATGGGTGGTCCACTCTGGCATTGTCCAGTTTGATATTCTGGATCTTTGCACCCGCAAGACGATCTTCGAGGAACTTCCTGATCTTTTGTGATCCTTGGAAGGTACGCAAGTCCCAGGTCAAAGCAAAGATGTCCCTCCACCAAGCATCTGGATGGAAGAGAGCAAGGACGCCATCGACGTCATTTGCCTTGACAGCTTTGGAAAAGGAATCAAGCCAATCCTGAGCGACCTTTTGGCCATCGACGTCCGCAGGGAACGCGGCTTGGAGGTTGTCGACAGTTGGCAGATAATGCTTGGTCTCGGTGGACATGGTAGCAGAATACAAAAGCTATCGATCGCAAGTATCTACGACGCTAAAAGAAGAGGATAGAGAGTCACGGGTCTGCATTCGACATTCTTGCGTTGTCTTCGTAGTTGCATGGTCGGTCTCATTCTAGGCGTGCAGACGCCATAAGACGCGATGCTTTCATGGGGATCTTGGGGATATTGTAGCCGGGTTATTCTCCGGTTCAAATATTTTCAAGTGCTCTCAATGAGGATACTGGTTCTGGAGTAGGCGTCAACCTTTGGTGCCTGTCTACTCTGTGCTGCTGAAGTACAGTACTGTTATGGCAGGACCCCTGATAATGCCCCAAATATGCTGTTCGGGACAAGGGGGTTTTAGGTCCGGACGCAAGTCCGGATTTTTCTCCGGACTTCAGACTGGCCTTCCCAAAAGTGCCAAATTTCCTCCGGATTTCTCGAACGGCCTCCAAAAATACCCAAAAATTGCCAGAACATTTGAAAACCATCGGAAACTGCTCGAGAACACTCAGATACCTACAAGATGGCTGCAGAAGCTGAAAAATGAATGTTTAGGGATAGCCTCCAATAGTAGACTACACATGTACTGAATCATATGGTTAAATGTCATTGCCGGAAAGCTCCTTCTTGCATTTATGCAATAGCTGCATGGCTTCAGCAATTCGTGGAACAGCTCCCTGTACTAGAGCAGTTAAGACACCACTATCAATCCCTCCCTTGCATAGTACAACGGAACCAGAGGGATCGGGTACAATGTGTCAATCAAGGACAAGAAACAGAGCGAAGGAACGAAGTCAAACCGATGCATCCGCAATGGTGTCAACCCCTGTGTGAACTGCTGGCCGAAAAAGTGGTATTTAAGTTGAAGACCCGCATATAAGACCCCGCCGATGGATTCTACTTCCTCGACAGAACAATGTTTCCTACGTTGACCGCCCGAAAGCGTTGTCGGAGTTTACCCAATTTTGCTTTTACTGTAAGGTATTCACTACGATTACATGAAGTATTTCTCCCACTAAGGGCCTGATCGGTGCAAAAAAGTGTTTTCGATATCGTCGATATTTCCCGCCAAATGATGTGATGGCGATTATTGCGCTGAAAGCAGTAGCGAAATGTAAGACAGGGCTGTTTGGTTGACCTCAATATTGGTGGTTACTAGCATGTGACAATTTGTGACTTCTTATTTTGGTGCAAAGAGAACACCTTCACCGGCTTCATTCTTCACTTCCATACCCCCTTGAAAGAGTCTGCAGAACATCTCTAATGGTTATACAGTAGAGTTACAGTAAAATAGCATGTAGGGCATTGACATGAAGGTCTCGTCATTGACATTGTCGTTGCATACACTTGCTAAAATGAGTCGTCACTCATTCCGATACTCCATCACGCCCGATATATCCCCACGGTCTCTCGCGGTTTTGTTTTGCGATATTGGCCTGATATCGCAAACACATTTTTGCACCGATCAGGCCCTAATATTTCTCCCACTAATATACTTTCCCATTCCAAGCAATAAGTAAGAAATTTTCAGGGGGGTACCCGGCAAATTTCATCCGGATTCGCAGATGGCATTGCTGGAAAGGGGCCTCCTGATCCGGACCTCAGCATGGCTGTTACCCACTTTTCGGCCAAAATCCTACGGATTTTGAACATCCTTCGGCCACTTTCGCCATTTTTGGTCCGGATTTTCGAACAGCATATATGGGGTATTATCAGGGGTCCTGTTATGGCCTCCATTGAAAGCTTCAAATCCCGCGGATGTTGTCCAATAGAGTGCATTGAATTTCGGCTCGAATTTATTAGAGATCGGGTTAGGGTTATTAACTGAGAAGGCTCGCGGCTAAGTCGCGACTGGCCTCCTTTTCGTTTTTCTCCGACTTTACCCTGGTCTGGGAGGCAAATATCGGCAGTTAGCATATAGGCCATATTGAGAATAGATCCTAACTATACTAAGTGTGAAAAAAATGTATCATGTGCAAGGAAATGTAACCTTTCTGGGTAGGTGACCTACTAAATTTGGTGATCATATGCCAGGTCATATTAATGGGCACAAATGGTTGTTGAGCGGAGAGAAACGGACACTATCATTCACCTTGCTTTATGACTTTTGTTTGATGCTCTGAGATTTTAAGAAAATTATGCTCAGCAAGCAAGAGGATTGTTTTCTCATCTCTATGAAGTTCTCGATCTATAAAACACGTTCGCTGCAAAGGATTGATATACATTGAGGCTTGCTGAATGCTAGACACTTCTGATACACGTATGCACATCGGGGCGTCGTTTTCAATGTTCTCAGAACAACGCTCGATTGGTCCAAGCTGAGGTAGATCAACCAGGCTCGACTTTCCAGTGACTTTCCCCGTTTCTCTCTCCTGCTCCGGGATTTATCAAATTAATTTTGTGCCTCGCTGTGAATCCTTCCGGTTGTTGCTCGAGTATTCCTTTACAACGATGCGGTGCGCAGCAAAGTCTGCGAGAACTGCGGAAGATTCTTTTTGCAGCCCGAATTCCCACGTGGATACAGGGTGCAGTGCACGAACCGAGTCCATATCCACAACTGGTCACAACTCTGAAAGTACTTGTTCTTCTGCTCACTCCTCTTCCTCTTCCCTCATTCTCCGCATACCATTCATTTTCAAGGACACTATTGAGCTCGACGATCCAAAGCGAGACATTGCAACTTGCTAGCCGGAAGTGTGCATGTCCTGTAGACTGCTGTCGAACAAAGCATGAGCGCGCCATCTGTATCTTCCGCTCGAAGCCATGACAGTATGTTTTTGTCTGCCCTACATGTATCATATATATGTTGAGCACTTTACCAGGCGGCTTAGATTCTTTGTATCAAGTCCGTCTCCTGTCAGCTCTTCGTAGCGGTGTGTTGTGTTGAACTCTGGTACTTTTGTTGTCCTGATTGTACTACTAGGTGATCCCGCAAGAATCCACCCATTTCTCTCGGACATTGGAAAGGACAGACGGAGTTCCAGCGAAAGCGACGTCGACATTGGTGCTGCAGCTTTACATCTTGCTATTCGTTGCGCTTCATGTACGTCCGTCCCCGTCGGAGACGTCTGCATAATACTCATGACTAGCAGGTGATACCATCTCCCTCCTTCTCTCTCATAGGTCTATTTCGCCAAATGCCGTCCACCCACCAGGTTCAGGCACGACAACATTACATCTCGCCGCTTCGCTTGGGCGGGCAGATGTTGTCAGTCTGCTCCTTGAGCAAGAGGGAATAGATGATACACTGCGTGACAAGCAGGGCAGGACCTGTTTGGATGTAGCCAAGGGCAAAGAAACTATTCGGGCAATCAAAGGCGCGTTCTATCCCTATGTATTACTCGTATACTGACTATATTTTCAGATTCTCGAGCATTCCTTACTGCCTCATTCCGCTCGTTACTACGAGCATACATCCTTTCGCCATCTACAGAACGCATGCCCGAAGCTCTTATCAAACTACTCTCCTCTCCAAGAGCCCGTTTAGTCGATCTCTCATATTTAGACGACACGTCTGGTACGACTCTATTGCATCAAGCTGCAAAGCGGAAAGACCTTGGGGCAATAGAGCTCGCTATTCGCGCGGGGGCGGACGTGTTCGTCCGGGATCGTCGGGGTCGGACTGTGATTGAGAGCGTCGGCAAGGACGATCGTGTCAAGGTCTTCTTGAAACAATGTGCGCGCCTGTGCAAGCGATTGTCTTAACTGTCACTGACGCTTCGTAATAGTTGCCAATCAAGACTCCACTCTGATTGAGCCGCCTTCTACGGAGCCCCCAGAGCATAGAGGGTACTTGAACAAGTACACAAATGTTGCAAAAGGTTATAATACCCGGTGGTTTGTTCTCAAGAATGGAGCGCTTTCATGTAAGTCCGTCGGCGCTTCTGCAGTATCAATAAACTAATGCAATGCGTCATTCAGATTACCGTCATCAGGAAGACGAGGGCGTGGCATGTAGAGGTTCGATCGCGATGAAGACTGCGATTCTCAAACCCACCCCCGGAAGCGGGGGTCTACGCTTCGAGGTTCATTCCACACCTACTCGGGGTACACACGGCTCACAGAAATGGTACATGAAAGCGAACCACCCTGTAGAGGCATCTCGTTGGATTCAAGCTTTAACCAAAAGCATCGAGTGGGCTCGGCGTGAAGCGGAGAAGGAGCGTCAAAGTGTCGAAAGTGATGCTCAGAGTATGAAACCTCCGTCATACAGAGCACAGGCTTCGAGCTCCAGGACCTCTTCTAGGAAGAGCGATGGAAATGGGTTGGTATCGGGTGCAAGCTCCATGGCGGATGATGATGAGGCGAAATCTTCGAATGAGTCTCCTCGCATGGAGGAAGATCATGGTAAAGATACCGAAGAGTCGTCTGTCTCAGAGTCTGAGCGGGCACCACCTTACAACGGCTCATTTGAGCTTCAAGGCAACTCCGCCGTCGCCCAGGTCGAACTTACCTCCCAGTTACTCGCCAGTTTCTTGGACAGCCCCACACGGCCAACAGAGGACATGAAGCAAGCGATCAAGGACTCTTTCATTACTGCTCAAAACATGCTGTCCGAATATGTTGGCATGGTCAAGGAGCGAGAAGATTGGTGGAAAGAAAAGCTCAAACGTGAACACGACAGGCAGGACGTCTGGGAAGAGAGTTTACGCACAGTCGTCAAGGAGGGTCAAGAGCTTGAAGACGAACTCCGTATCAGAGCTCGTCGGCGAAGTCGCCTAGCTGATTCGAGTTATTTCACTGCCCCTTCGGAGTTTGGCACACTCAGGACTAGACCCTCGCAACTACCGATAGCTTCTCCCGGTACGATGGAAGAGCACGAAGGAGCAGGTCAACCAGAAGCAGTGGAGGATACGTCTGCTGTTGTATCCGAGACAGTCCGTCGACTGTCATTGTCCCGTCGACCGGCTGTGGCTTCTCCTACCGGTACTATCGTACCTGCTCGTCCTCTTTCACTCATGATAGCAGCCTCTCCTACTGCCGATCGGGAATCCTTGGTGGACACTGATGAGGAGGACGAGTTTTTCGACGCCATCGAGTCGAATGCTCTTCCGTTGATTGTACCGGAATCTTTGACTGCTCGTCCGCCCAGTGAGCTCCCGTTGGCACTCTCTAAAGAACAATTCATAGGGTATGTAAGACTGCGAGAACGGCTTGCCATTACTAGTGATAATCGACCGCCGATGAGTTTGTGGGCTGTCTTAAAGAACAGTATCGGAAAGGACTTGACGAAGATCTCGTTCCCTGTCTTTTTCAATGAGCCTACGAGCATGTTGCAGCGCATGGTGAGTCCGCTTTCATGTTATGTATCGAATGCCTTTCCTGACTTCGGGTTCACAGGCGGAGGATATGGAATTCTCTGAATGTCGTATGTATATCCTCCTATGTTTGCATAGTCCGCTGCTTATATCGTGGTACTTCTTCCAGTTGATGCTGCTGCAATGGAACAAGATCCGCATCGTCGGATAGCGTTCGTCGCAGCATTTGCGATGTCCAATTACTCCTCCACTATCGGCCGTATTGCGAAGCCTTTCAACCCAATGCTCGTAAGTTCTTAATTGTCTTAATATCTCTATCCTACCTCATTCACTATCTACAGGCCGAAACCTTCGAATACGTCCGGATCGACAAAGAATATCGATATGTCTCTGAACAAGTCAGCCATCACCCGCCGATTTCTGCCTGCTGGGCCGAGTCACCCAAATGGCACTATTATGGAGAGGTCAGTAGTCTTGTCTGCGTTCTTGTGTCCCAGAACCCCAAAAGCTTACCCTTCTATAGGTTGACGCTCAAAACAAATTCATGGGCAAGTCTTTTGAGATCCGGCCTACCGGCGTTGCACATGCAGATTTGCTCCTACCGGAGGATTGGGCTCCGTCGTATCCGAGATACAAGAGCAATGTTTTCAAGAGCAAGGTCGTTGAACATTATAGTTGGAAGAAAGTCACAACGAACATTTCTGGCTTCATCTTGGGTTCCCCCACTATCGATCATTATGGAGACATGGTGGTATGTCTATATGTCATCCTTGAATAAATTCTTTTCTAACTCAGCCTAGATTACAAACCACCGCACTGGGGACCAATGCGTCTTAACATTCAAGCCTAGAGGATGGCGAGGACGCGATGCATACGAGATATCTGGCTATGTAACGGACGCCGAAGGGTCAGTCACATACGAAATCGCTGGTCGATGGAATAGTCAGCTCGTCGCACGCGCAGTGGGCACCGGTATCGGGTGTCTTCATCCTGATGTGTCAGTCCAGTCTCTTCCCGACTCGCCCACATCACCTACGCCACCGCCTGAGTATATTCTGCTTTGGAGAAACTCAGAGAAACCGCCCGCGCCCTTTAACCTCACACCATTTGCTATCACACTGAATGACTGCCCGGAGCATACCCTCCGGCCTTATGTAGCTCCCACGGATTGTCGACTTCGTCCGGATCAACGAGCATTCGAACTCGGCAGATACGAGCGTGCAAATGACCTGAAGAACAAACAAGAAGAATTCCAACGTGCCACGAGGCGTGCGCGTGAAGAAGGTCGTTTGCCTCCCCACAGACCCAGATGGTTCTCAGCAGAAACGGAACCAGATACCGGAGAACGCGTCTGGTCTCCTGCGCGTGTCGCAGAAAACAAACTAGAGTATTGGGCAGAACGGGAGAAGATCTGGAAAGCGAAGAGATTCGGGCAGGATGCATTTTGGAAGGCCGTAGAACGGATATTTATTGAGGATAACCCATAGGTAATGGTGGTAAGCAACAACTCTATAATTCTATTGAAAGTGTATCGTCTAGCTTTTGTACCAGTTACAGTCATCGTCTACATGTCGGAACTCTAGGATTATAGCCTATATTATCGTACAAGCTCTTCAGAGCATGCATGTCGGCGTTGTTTGGCGGAGGAATGTCAGAAGATGAGGTTGATGGAGAATGCAGTGAGTACAATCATTGAGACAAACATGAGGGCATATTGAGGGATTAGGAAGGCGGAAATATGTTCAGCGCTTCCTGTACCAGAGTATACCTGCGTGAGGTACACTTGGGTGGTCGCAGTGGGCAGACATGAGAAAAATCTTCATATACGGTGTCAGATGCAAACACGTATATGGAGCACAGTTAGATACGCACATGCAAACGAATCGAAGTACAGTATCCGTTGGATCGATAACACCGGCTTTTGTCAATCCCTGGCAGATGAGGACTCCCAAGATTGGCGTGATAATCAGCTTTCCGACTGCCAAAGACATGATGGCACCCAATGGAAGTGTTCTCCACTGATTCATCGGAACTTTCAACCTAGCCAACGCGGCACCTAGGCATATCAAGCCTAAAGGCACTGCTGCTGCTCCAATGAAGGCAGCAGCATCTTGGATGAAGGCTAATGGGGGTTGCCCATCGGGTGCGTTTGGAATTGGGGAGTTGGAAACGGGAACAAAGAGGGCTTTGAGCGGTGTTATGAGTGCGACTGGGAATGCGATGATGATGGATATAGAAGGTGGGTTTATGAGGGAAGATAGAAAGGCACGAAGACGTTTGTTTTTGGCAGGGCGGGATGAGCCAGACGTATTTGTGACGTCAGTTGCAGAGTTATCCTTGTTGTCTGTATGTTCAACTTCTACCTGGGTCACCGTATCAGCATGTGTGAGCGAAGGTGCTGGAGAGGCCACTCTCGAGATCTCGACTTCGGTGATTGAAGGAGTCGCAACCTGAGTATCGTAGTCATGGAAAGTGACATGTTTAGCGGCTGAAGGAGCGGATGGCCGAATGAATTCGACGCCAGTCGAGGAAGGGTCCTGTTGGAACGCCTCAGCTATGCTCTTTTCACTGATCGAAGGATTTGCTGATTGGAATGGAGCCTCGGGGTCGTCCTTTTGGCGTCCGAGAGTGGCACGCCGATGCAAGATAGAAGGGAGATGCTTCCATTGACGTAACAATGCCTTGCGTTTTAGGCGTGTCAGCTCGCGCATTTCCTCGTCCTCGACTTCGGGCCCCACAAAGTCTTTCGCGACTAATATGTGTCCGCCCATAGGGAAAAGAGTGATCTGTTATAATCACGGTCAGATAATATCAGTGCAAGGACGCAAAGTCACTGACGTAGAACACTAAAATGAAGACGGATATGTAGGCGATCGACAAGTTCTGGTCATGAACGCCACCAAATGGAGCTGCACCAGCCATACTCATGATCACGGACGTAGCTGGAAAGCATATGTTGCGTCAGAGACTTCCATAGCGTGACAAGAGAATGTATGCTCACGGATGTCTCCATAGTTGCCCCAGCCACCAGCGACATATATTCCATATCGAAAGCGGTGTGGTACCCAGAAGAATTGCTTGATCAAGAATGAAAAGACGAAACCCAGAATCTGGTATAGCACTGCAACAAGGACCAAAGGTCCTGCATTCTCGTATAAGAAACTTACGGTGCGATAATGTGCAAGAGGGTCAGAAATGGGTCAAGCAGAGGCGAACCTAGGGCGCCAATATTATCAGAGGTGAATGCGGGGACGATCTTGGAGAACATGAGACATGGAGAAGCAACATTCTGTGCAGACATGTTTTAAGATATTTTGTAAAGCATCTTTGAATGTAAAGCGTACGAGCATAAGTTGGCCGGCACCTCTAGCCGCGACGACGGGGAAAACGTCAGTCTTGGTGAGAATAAAGCCACACCCGACACATATGACTCTGAAGCATGCCAAAGCTTGTCAGATATCGATTTCACTTCATTCGAATCGAGTCAACCTCACGTACAGCCGTAATAATGGACGAAGGGACACCCAAATCAAGCTTCCGATTGGGAGCATATTGGCAAAACACCCTCAGACAGGCGGCGCAGAGAATATAGGTTGCCTGAGATAGGCTTCCTGGCAGCAGGAAGTTTGAGCAGAGGATGTGTGCTTTTATACATACTATTGACTCCTCGGTACATCGGGCCGTTACATTGTTTCTTCCGTCAACGTTCTAGCCTCCAAGGCGGTCTGGCGACTGTTCAAATTTCCTAAAATGCCCTGCCAGAAAGACTGTTTACACTAAAGTTGAGTAACAAACTCTACTTGAAGTTGACAAGCGGGAGGAAACAGCCAAGCGGCTGCATATGCTATCCTCCTGATTTCCCTTTTCCGGCTGAAGCGCAGACCGAATTTGACGTTTCCCGTCAAATTGGACGTTACCGCTGTCTCACTCCGTTGTTCTGACCTTCGGGATTAAGTTAACTCAGATTGCCAGTTGCGGATTCTCATAGCATTCGAGGTCTAGACTGATAAGCTTATGGCGTCGTTATCTGGGAAGTTCGTCAAGGTGTCATTGCCCAAGCCGCATGTTGCTCTGGTAGAGCTGTCTCGGTGAATGTCGAAGTTTCTTGATAGCTGCAAACCTATTAACCTTCCGGTTACAGGGCTCCCGTCAATGCAGTCAATAGCGCGTGAGTAGATGTCCTCCGCATCACTAGCTACAGGTACAGATGGACCTGACTTTCATGATACTGTAGATTCTGGCTTGAGTTTGACCAGATAGTCGAAAAGATTGGTCAAGAGACCGATATCAGAGTGGTTGTTCTAGCATCTTCACTGCCCAAATTCTTCACAGCAGGCATTGACTGTACGTTGCCACCATTATGAGACCGGTTGTACGATGATTCAAATAGGGCACGATTCAGTAACCTCGATCCAGGACTTTGAGAATTATGATAAGGATCCAGCGAGACGTGCTCTTCAGATTCGCAGTTCCATCTTAGCTTTCCAACGCGCCATCTCCGCTACAGAGAGATGCCCGGTACCTGTGATCGCAGCCGTACATGGCATCGCCCTAGGTCTAGCTATTGATATGATTACCGCTTGCGATATTCGGTATGCTGCTGCAAATACCACATTCTCTATCAAGGTAGCTGGCGCATTTATCATCTGTGTACTCGCTCGATATAACAGTGTATTCCAGGAAGTTGATGTTGGTCTGGCTGCGGACATAGGCACCCTCGCTCGTCTACCCAAAGTTACAGGGAACCAGAGCCTTATAAATGAACTCACATATACCTCTCGCAATTTCTCTGCCGCCGAAGCAAAGGAGATAGGATTGATCTCCAAAATTGTGGATGGTGGCAGGGAGGAGGTTATCGAAGAGGCTTTGAAACTTGCAGAAGTCATTGCAAGCAAGAGTCCTATTGCTGTAACTGGTAGCAAACACATGCTCCTGCATTCAAGAGATCACAGGTGGGCTATATTGCGATATGCTCCCCATCACTGCGCGGCTGATTATTTTGTAGCGTTGAAGATAATTTGCAGTATGTAGCATCGTGGAATGGTGGCATGTTGCAGACTTCGGTGCATATTCCACCGGCTAAATATTCATTCAATGATTATCTGATCATGCCGTTGCTTGCGCTCTAGGATCTCAAATCCTCAGTCCAGGCAGCTCTCACTAAGAAGAAAGCTACCTACGTGCCACTTGGAAAACCATTCTCGAAACTCTGATGGCCGCCATCAAGGACGTGAAATGTCTGTTTCGTGCCGCAGGATAGTGAAAGGGTGCTAGAGACCCCTCCCGAATTCACATCGTACCTGTACCGATCTCTCGTCTGACGTGTATATTTAGTCGGATTGTACCTTTAGATGCCATAAGTACCAACTAGAAGGCGGGATCTACGTAATACGCTCATGCCATTAGTTCCTGAATCCCGATAGCTTTTGGTTCACTCGGTATGGGTGTGGAGTTCTAGATCTGGAAGATACGAAATGAAGAAAACATGGAAGTCATTCATATCGGCTCTACAACGGTTCTGATCCCTCCCCTCTTCGACCGCCTCTTTACAGCTCGACGTTGGAGGTAGTTTCAACTTGTGCTGATCCACATTAGACGAAGTTCTTCACGCTGGTATATGATAGAGCCTGATGTAGCATTGTGTTTCCCGAGTCTACGGTGTCAGAAAAATCGCACAGTATCGGCCAGTACGATATACAGATAGACTTGAAATAGCTTGACAGGAGCATGTTCTGGTTGTGAATCTGTGAAAGATATGATATTCCAATAATTGCTTGACATGCTCGTAGTACAAGGAAGAGACTGGTCTAGCTTGGGCCACTAGCGCTTTCTCACTTCCACCACCACGACCTCCTGCACGACTTCCACGCTCTTGACGACGGCGACGACCTAATTGTACGATGAATAAACCAGAGCGCGGGAGCACCTCACCATCGTCGCCGTCAACGTCCAAATTACCCAAGTTCCTGCAGAAGACATCGAGGGACAGGTCGCGGTCTATGGTTGATCCCTCGGGCAGTTCTAGCACGACAGCGAGTAGCTCCAGTTCCCCTGTCTCGGACTCCCCCAAGTCAGGCAGTAGTCGACATATGGGGCGAAATTCAAGCAAGATACTGTTTGGGTCAAAGGAAGAGAAACGCCGACAGTCGCAGGATATCGCCGTCGAAGGTCCTTCAGCCCCGAATAACGAAAGAACAGCAAGTCCAGAGGCACAGGACGAACCCCCTGTCATCGTCGAGCCGGTGTCAATACCACGTCCTAGAACACGTTCAGAACGACCTCTATCAGACAATTACTCTGTACCATTCTACCCCTCATCCTCTACTAGCCGCATCACCGATTTCCCAAGCAGACTTTCCGGTTGGTTCTCTCATACATTCAGTTCATCCTCCACAGATCTCACCTTGCCCTCTTTAATCTCGCAACAACATCTGTCGTCGGTTGGTTCACCCAAAGGCAAAGGCGCTGCTGCCTTGCTTACCGCCGCCAAGCACGGCAAGGGTCACCTTGATAAAGCTATGCGATATCTCTTGGATAGTGACGCTACGCCAGACAAATGCATGGATCCCATATGGATCCTAGGCATTGAGCATCCAGGTTATGAACCTCCTTCGCCTTCAGCATCCCTAAACGGCCGGCGTACATCTATTGGGGACTCTCGGCGCTCACCCTCATACCGTTCTTCCCCTCCTCCAGATCCATCTCTTTCCCAATCGCACCCGGCCTCATCAATTAAAGATAACCCTGGCCGCAACTGGCCGCCTGTATTCTATGCTGACTTTACTTCTCGGATATGGCTAACATATCGTTCGCAATTCCTTCCTATACGTGATATCACGCTGGAGGAGCTGGAAGCTGCGGATGCGGCAGGTGAATCAGGAGGAAGAATGTCGGCTAGTCCGCCACCCAAGAAATGGAATTGGCCAATAGGAGGCGAGAAGGGTTGGTCGAGTGATGCCGGTTGGGGTTGCATGCTCCGAACGGGACAGTCACTGTTGGCGAATGCACTTTTGCATCTTCACTTGGGAAGGGGTGCGTAGTCACCCTCTTATCATCGTAGATCTAAATTTACCTTCATATAGATTGGCGACGTCCTCCATACCCTGTGTGCACGGCGGACTACGCCACTTATGTGCAAATTCTAACATGGTTTCTGGATGATCCGTCACCCATTTGCCCATTCAGCGTACACCGAATGGCACTCGTTGGCAAACAGTTAGGCGTACGTGTCGGACAGTGGTTCGGTCCCAGTACGGCTGCTGGTGCTATCAAGTTTGTTTCCCTTCCATCTTTCCTTATCTGCACCGCTTACTGACCGACCTTGTAGGAAACTTGTACATGCATTTCCTGAAGCCGGGTTGGGCATTTACGTCGCAGCTGACGGTGGAACGATTTACGAATCCGATGTTTTTGCTGCCTCTCATTCTGGCATGGCCTCTCCGAGACGAGGTTCGCAGAAGTCTTGGGGTGACCGTGCGGTTCTCGTCTTGATTGGTCATCGTCTCGGTATCGACGGTGTCAATCCGATTTATTATGATACACTCAAGGTAATTTTATCAATAACTAATGGTCTATGCCTTGAGCTAACATATCGACGTGACATACAGGAGCTCTATACTTGGCCACAATCGGTGGGGATCGCTGGCGGACGACCCTCATCATCATATTATTTCGTCGGTTCTCAAGCGGATAACTTATTCTATCTGGACCCTCATCATGCGCGGCCTGCAATTCCTCTTCGTCCTCCGCCTCGGATAGGCGATGAATTCCCCTTTTCGTCTCCCCGACAGCCTTCTCCAGAACCCACCTACGCATCTGAACGTGAACGTGAGCGCGAGCGCGAACGTCATCCCCGTACACCTCAGCATCGACACCTGCGTTCTCCTACCTCTCCTTCGTCACTTCGATCCAGCACAGGATCAAATTCTTCCGCATTCTCGCATCGCGGTGTGCCTTCACCATCACCATTACAGCAACAGATATCGACCTCTTCGGCTTCGTCTGGCCAGTCGTCTACTTCGCATGCACGATGGCAATCGTCAAGTGTCATTCCCGATGAGTCTTCCATGGACTCTCGGGAATTGGAAGGAGACTTGTCCGGCCTGGATCCTCTACAGCGGCACTATGTCACAGCGTACTCTCCAGCTGAACTCAAGACTTTCCATTGTGATCGAGTCAGAAAGATGCCTTTGTCTGGCTTGGACCCTAGTATGCTCATGGGATTCCTGTGTAAGGATGAGCATGATTGGAACGATTTCCGTAGCCGTGTTAGTCAGGTTAGTAGCGTCAGAACATGCCCGATCTCTTTTTCTCATCCGCCTTCCTTATTTCCTAGCTCAACCAACGCTATAAGGCAACTGTGATCTCAGTCCAGGACGAACCACCTAACTGGACATCTGATTCAGAAATGGATCTACGGTCCATGTCAGACCATGATATCGATATCGACTTGCCGGAGGAGGATGACGAGGATGACCTGTCTTCTTCGGACGCAAGTCGCCCACCCAGTGTCTCTTCCCCTGATACGAGCGTCAGTGCGCGAGGTGGTGCTGATACAGAGGAGGATCCCGTTGACCCAGTCACACCTGGAGCTCCGAAGACTTCATTTGACATGAACTCCCAAGACAAATTGTTTGAGCGAAGTGCCAGTATCGGCAGCGACGCCGGAGACGAAGGAACTTCGTTGAGCTTCGACGATGAGGAAGATGAGGAATGGCTCGACCCTTCCGAGATGCCTCAAACGCCTTTACCGTTATGGAATCCTCCTCCGATAGCACTCCAGCAATCTGTCTCTATGCATGCGCCATCGTTATCTGCGTCCAGGTCGTCAAGCTCGTCCATTAGTCGCGAGAGTAGGGCAAGTGCCGAGAGTAAGAAACCACGAGAGCGCAGGAGAACGAAGAAATCGACATCCTCTGGACATACCATCACAAGGACATCGTCATCACATCAATCTCAACAGCCTCAATACCCATTCCCTGCTACCCACCCAGAAGAAGATTTGGCCAAGTCGACCTCAAGCCCAGGACGTGTTCCGAAGATGAGGACGGCTGTTGCACGAGACGGTGGGCGGACGCAGAGTGGTGGAATTAAAGGCTTGATACCCGACGATGCAGACGACTTCTAAGCCCTGTCCTTGTCTTTTGCTTTCGAAATACCACAACAGCCCGATAAATTTTTTTCTGAGTTTTACTCACTCATATTGTCCTCCGGACTTCGATGCAATAGCGTGTAACAATATTGCGTGGTTTCGGTCTTCCTTTTTTGGATTCAAGCTTCAAACTCGCATCGGCTGTATTCTTTTCCCTTGTCATTCTCCCTTCTGAGGGGTGTCGTATACGTTGTATCCTCTATAAATGTGGTTGCTCGTTTGCCCTTGTCTAATCATACCAAATTCGTACTTTCGGAAGGTGGCAAAAACGTGGAGAACGAATTCAGATCAACATTTGTTCCCTATCGAGTACAAACACCATACAACCCTGCTCACATCCTTCATATTGCACTACCCATAATTGTTGGCGATAAATGCATCATGTGTTTGCCCTTTAATGTTGTGAGCTACAGTACATCTTGCAGCTCCTCGGCCGAAAAGTCTCAAAGCCTGCTCACTGACCTGTTCGTTTTGGCATGCACCTTGCCTCTCTTATATGTTGTACACACTACCCGGTGTCACCGTTGTCCTCCATAGCAGAAAAGAATGCCCTAACGAGAGATACAGATGTAGCTCGTCTACGTGGTGAAAACATATCATAGGTTGTAAAATCAAGACTACATGTGCTAAAATTCACGACAAAAGTGATACGTGTTAGCGGAGGGTGGACAAGCTACTCTGATTGGTCCTCGCTCCTAGAGATCATAAAGACGCCGTCATTGACGGAAGATGGGCCTGCTAACAGCGAAGGGCCATGAGATTTCCTCGACCTCTTTACCGAGGGTGCTTCAGGCTCTACAGAATCTTCGGATAGCATTGAACGTTTCTTCCCTTTACTGTCGCTCCTCTCTGCCGCTGTATTCGCGCTCGTTGAATCATTTATTTGGGTGTTGCTAGTAGTCAATGTTGAGCTGCAGAACAGGGAGGCCTGGGGACCCCTGGACTCCGCATACATGTTACGGAAAGCATCTTGCTCTTGTTTGTCCTTCAACCATTTCTCGAGAGTATCTTCATTAACTGACCAAAGCGGTGCCCCCCGAAATAACTGCAACAACGAATTATGGGTCCTGAGTACCTGATTCTCCACGTTCTCTTGGCCTCTCGGGGGTTCAACATTTGGCTCATCGTCCGCATCAGGCCGGGGGATGTGATGTTCGACTACTGACTCCTTGGCTACGTCACTGTCGGGAAAAACCTTGGGTTCGGCTGGGAGTTGTCGAGTAGGCTCCTGGAATTTGTCGAAGTCAAGAGCGTTGTAATGTTTATGGCAGAGATTGACCAGAGATCTGACGAAAAGTGCAAGGTTCGGGTTATGGAGGACTTTGAAACCTAGCGACTTAGTGAGGAACATATCACGCTTCTTCAAAGAACCAAGGTGGTGCCCTTCGACAGAACGGTCGTAGTGATCATAATAGTCCTCCATATACTTCAATAGATCCGACCTACGGGATAGAGAATGGTCATGATGGCGAAGGACAAGGATGATGACCACGTGGATGAAGGATTCCAGATCGTCGGATACTACTTGTCGCTTGGTGTGATAGTTGAGAAGTAGAGCAGACATGTATCGCCAAGTGCCCTGTGGCATATGGTGAGGATGTTACATATGTATATAGTCAAAAAGCCATGCACTCACAGAACGATAAATCTGTGTGGCCTCATCATCAATCTCATCTCGATACTTGCAGAGATCCCAATCGTTCAGGAACGCCTTGGGCCTTGAGGAGCCTCCTTCCGGGGTGTCGTTGATCAGAATATTTCCCTCGCTGACATCACGATGTAAGACGCCAGCAAGAAGCCACGCCGCTTCATGTGCTAAAAGGAAGTGAGTTAGTAGCACGCTCATCTTGTGGGTTTAGTGCGCACCTTCTATTGCATCTCCAATGAACTGGATCATCTCAAGCGACTCTCTGTACGTATCAAGAGGCCTCCCGATTTCTTTGAACAATATGCGATAGTGAATGCGCGGCAGGAAATTGTCGAGGACTTCTTGGGTTCTAGTTCTCTGTGTGTTACCATTGGCAACGACATCACCGCCAGAGATTAGTGTTGCAATGTTAGGAACGTTGGCGGCATGGAGTTTGGAGTACACTTCTATCTCCGGATGAATCTTGTCGGTGTCAGGCCGCCAGGTATCCTTCGCAAAAACCAGACGAGGTCCCGTCTCGCCAGTTTCTGTGTCGAGGTAAGCAGGATCATACGCTATGTAGCCCCGTGTGGCCCGACCGGTCGTAGAACGGTGGCCAGCCAGATGTTTCCCAATGTAGACATGCTTTAGTCCGTCTCCGTCGGGGACATCCATCCGGAAGATTGGCCAGTCATCTTCAAAGATTTTCTTTACGTAGGACTTGAGCTTCTCAGGATTTTGCTCGTTCTTGACATAATCCGAAACGTACGCCTTCATTTCTTCGATTTTCTCTGCTTCAGCCGGACGAACAGTAGTATCGAAGCCAAGGGCCTCATCATTCATTTTCTTGATGCGATAGAAGAAAAGCCAAAGCATCTCAGGATTCTCCTTGTAATTGAATGGTGTCGAGACAAGAGCCCCATTACGATCCCATCGAATGATACGCATAGTGTCTTGAAAGAAAGAAACGAAGAAAACATGTTGACGATGTTGACGGAGCATGAGCTCTGCCGCATATTGCGCCATTTGTCCTCTTGTCTCGTGCGCGTCCTTGGTGTCTCGAAGGAGGGGACCGCCATTACCAGTGCGGAACGGCGTATCCTTGATGCTTGTTTTACCTTCTCCAAGGGCGATGGCGGCGTGCCAGGAAGTTCTTCCAGCGTGCTGAAGGCGTTCCTTAGTCTGCGTACTTCCCTTTTTGTCTTTGTCCGTCAACGCGTATTGTGCGTCTGCGCTAGTTCGGAAGATGGACAGGTCGGGCTTAAATCGGAAAGCGTGTTCGTCTTGGAGTTTTTCCTCCTTTGAGGCGGGTGTCTTGTTCTTCTTGCGCTTCCGTGTCCTGCTTTCTTCAGGGAATTCGGAGGTATCCTTACATGTCATTGAAGGGCCTAGCACAGAGTTGATTACTCGGCACTGTGAAGGTGAATATTGAAGATACGAGAGTATCTGCGGCACAATAGACTCACCAAAGGGCCATAGAGATGATTCTCGGGTCCCGTGAAGTCAGAAATCACGATTTCGTCAAACTTGGCGAAGGTTTTCAGTTCATCCTCAGTAGGGTTTGGACCAGGGACATATTCGGACATCAGCTTCCCAAGTTCAATTTCACCCCACCTGTCAGCCATTTCGACAGCCTGCAGAAGACGATGATTGGGGTCTTTGATTTGGGACTGAGCGGTTGAGACCTTGAAAACGCGAGGTGTGGGATCTCCCTTATTTTCAACAGTTCCTTCTGGCTGCGCAGAGCTTGTGTTAGCCTGAGGTGGCGCGTCAGCAGACGGGGTCTGGTATGCAAAATTAGTGGGTATGGACGACATGGTGGATGGAGGAATCATACCGAGAAACGAGGCCTTGAGCCTACTTATACGGGGCCACCTGAGCCGAACCACACTCGGTTAATCGAACAATGGGTAATCTTTCGGTAAAATGGATAGTGGTCATAGCGCAGTCAGTAAACGTTAGATATATTCGTTTCGGAGAGGGGATGGGGATGCAAACATACCACTATTTATGGATCTCTGCACATGTGATATCAGATACCGTATAAGAGCGATAGAGCGATATGAGCTTTTGTCAATACCTAACGTTTCGCAGACTGGATCCAGCCTAATCGCGAGACAGAGGAGGATGTTCACAAGTTCAACCACAGAATTAAAACCACGTGGAAGACTATGAATGTTTGAGCTTCAATCAGCAGGCTGTTACCCTTCACCCAACACCAAGATTCACTCTACACCTGCAGGAAGTATCGCTACTTTCTGGAAATACGTTGCACTAGAGTTGAACGTTGAACAGAGCTACTGTAACGCCAAGGCATCCCAGATTCTCGCGATTATTTGTCTTTGTTTAATTTTAAAGGCGTTGCCATATGTAGCCAATTCATTTGCTTAGGAGAGAAAGCCTCGTCTTTCACTTGAGCACATGCGCACGAGATTGGGCTATCTTTTGCCCCTCGAATTCATCAGTATATCCCGAATCGCATCCTCCCCCTCCCTTTGCTCGATATTTCAGCTGAGTTCAGCGCTGTATGGCAGTCTCCAGGTGTGATCGCTGAGGCGTCACACTGCATATCGCTTCCGTGGAGCGTTTTATGCGGAATGTGTTTTGTACCCACTTCCTGGCTTCGAATTGCATTGCGCCTCCAAGCGTGCCTTCGTCGTTTGGATTCTTTTGACGGTTCTAGGAATGTAGAGAAGTGCCTCCTCGAACTCTAGCACCTTTTGCCTTTGAGGTCCATGATGCAATGTACTGCCACGTCACGGTTCTAGCCCAGATACCTTGAACTTCCGGAGAATTTGCTTATACGGCAGCGATAACGCGTTGATAAGATCTCATTCACTGCTGGTCACCACGAAAGGTCAAATACATGTACAATCCCCAGTACACTGACCTTCGGAGCCGACGTCGTATGCTGCACAAGCTGACCGAAGAAAATACATGAATGTATGTCTGGCTCCTACTTGCACCATGACTCCACCTGACCTTTATCTCACAGAATCAGTATACGGCCGGCCCGCATACCTCTCCCCACACTCAAGAGGCATGTTCCTTCGTGACCTCGGTACCACGCAAAATTCAATTTACCTTATCTAAAGCTCCCATCTTTCAACCGTGCTAATTATGATCAATTCTTCGATTATGGCTGTTTTCCGTCACAGACGACTGACCACTCGTTGTCCTCCCTTTGGTCTTCTCCACATACGTCGCTCATACCTATGCCCTCGCCTCGCTACGGTCGAGGTTGTCTATTCCTTCCCCAGGGTTCTCCCCTGGAACTTCACTGCCATACGTTTCTTCCTCTCCGCCGGTTCATAACATATCTCCTGTGTTCCAAACATACCTGCTATCACCGTACTCGGCACAAATCGTTGTCTACGAATACATCTCAACCGCACATCTTCTCGCCGTCAAGTCATTCAAACAACCCATCACTTGTCGGAAAAATATTTAAATCCCTTATAACCGGAGAGTCCGGAACAACATTACAACGGCTTATAAGCTCATTATAAGCTCTTGTAACGGTCATTGTAAGCTGTTTTAAGTAATATTTTGACTTGTGATGCCATTATAACCCAAGTTAACCAGAGAGTGGGGGTTATAACCCCTTATGATCTATTTTATATTTTTCCGACATCTGGGCGCCAACTCCGTATACCCATCATTGACTCGCGTCCGAATAACAGCTTTGGGACGTCCATGGGGACTCACTCGGCACATCTAGCTCAAATTAACAGTATCTGATACATTACCACTCTAATCTGCAAAAACTGTACACAGTACTTTCAGTGACGTGGTTATTATGGGCGAGAGGGAATGCATATAGCAGTTAGCGCCTAATCATACCAAAATGTTGAAAGTCGCGAATTTAATAACGTGCGCCAGTCGGACTTTAGTCGACCCCTCACCCCCACCCCCCAATCGATACTTGTCCTCTTTGCCGAGCACAAAAACCGCAATAACTGTTTTATCAATTTACCTAGGTTTCAAGACTACTGTACCTCATTCATAATTCCGCGCCAAAAAAGAAGCTATTCGTACTCTGGTGCGCAAGTGATATCTCAACATAGGCATGAGATTGACACTGTTGCTCATGTCCTTCATTGAATTGCTTACATGCGTTAGCGATCAATGCATCTGTGTTTTGCCCCTTCTCCGTGCCCACATTGATACACTCTCATGGACCGAGCACCGAAAGCTCTTGTCATTTGCCCAGTCCCCATCCTAAGACCCTACGTTTTCGCAAGGTGATTACGGGGGATTCTCCCAGAAACGTAAGTACTTGACTTCTGTCGATGAACAGAAGGCTCACGTCCTCCATCACCAATGTCGATATCGATGTATCTGGAACTGACCTGGAAATGAATAGTATACAGCGTGCGTCTTTGACTTATATTTTATACACGATGGGGCCGTTAACAATAGCCGGTGGACTCCACAGTTGGTAGGACTAGCAATTTATCCTACTTAACGATAACTACAGATGTAGCCCGCTCAAGTGTGGAGATACAAATTCTGTCATAGGCTTACAGTCTATCGAAAGATTTCATGACGAAACCGATTGTTATAGATCAAGAGTGCATGTCATAGAGTACGCTAGCAGACCGTACTTCACTATCGGGAGCGGCCAAGCTACTCTAAATGGTCCTCACTGTTAGGGACCATGAAGACGCCATCACTCACGGAAGACGGGCCTGCTAATAGTGAAGGGCCATGAGACTTCCTCGACTTCTTTATTGACGGTACCTCGGCATCCCCAGAGTCTTCGGATGACATCAAGCGTTTTTTTCCCTTGCTCGTGCTCTTCCCCGCTGTTGTATTGGCGCTTGTTGAAGCATTCACTTGGGTATTGCTAGTGGTCAAACTGGAGCCGCTGTACAGCGTAGACTGAGCACCCCTAGACTGTGCATACATATTACGGAAAGCATCGTGCTCTCGTTTATCCTGCCACCAAATCTCGTCGTTGGCTGGGTCGGTCACCCACTGAGGTGCACTTCGAAACAGTTCCAGCAAGGCGTCGTGGGTTTTGAGCACCTGGCTCTCTATATCCTCTTGGCCCCTCGGGACTATGGCTTTTTTCCGAGGGGGGCGGTTGAAGCGTGGCTCAAGTCCCAACTCTTTGATGACGTTGCTGGGGGCACGGATCTTGGCATCGGCCGGGGGCGGCTTTCGAGTAGGCTCTTGGAATTTATTGAAGTTGAGAGCATTATAGTGCCGGCTGCATAGCTCAAACAGAGTGTTGACGAAGAGATCCAAATTCGGATTGTTGAGGACTTCAAACTCCAGAGAACCAGTTAAAATCACATCGCGCTTCTTCAAGGAACCAATGTGATGTCCTTCTTCGGAAACTTCACAGTGATCGTAAACAGTCTCCATATACTTGAAGAGGCCAGGCGGCGATCCTTGCAAGAGCGTGTATGATCATGATGACGAAGAACAAGGATGATAACAACGTGAATGAAAGATTCCAGGTCATCTGATACCACTTGTCGCTTGGTGGGATAGTTGAGAAGGAGAGCGGACATATACCGCCAAGTACCCTAAGGCATGTCGTTAGAAGGAATGTGTAGTATCAGAACGTATGCACCCACAGAACGATAGATTTGTGTGGCTTCATCGTCAATTTCATCCTGATATTTGCAGAGATCCCAATCGTTTAGGAAGGCCTTGGGCTTTAAGGAGTCTTCCGGTGTGTCGTTGATCAGAACATTTCCCTCGCTGATATCGCGATGCAATACACCAGCGAGAAACCAAGCCCCCCGATGCGCTGTAGAAAAGTTAGACACCGCCAGAAGCATCCTCGTGGGTTTGGTGCGCACCTTCTATCGCATCTCCAACAAACTGTATCATCTCGACAGACTCACTGTATGTGTCAAGAGGTCGCCCTACTTCCTTGAACACTAATCGGTAGTGAATGCGAGGCAGAAATTTAACGAGAACTTCTTGGGTTCTAGTTCGCTGTGCCTCTCCGCCGACAGTAATATCACCGCCGCAGACTACTGTTGCGATATTGGGAACGTTAGCGGCGTGAAGTTTCGCATAGACTTCTAGCTCCGGATGGATCTTGTCTGTATCGGGGCGCCAGGTGTCCTTTACGAAAACCAGTCGAGGTTCCGCCTTCCCAGTGTTCGGGTCCAAATGGCTAGGATCATAAGCTATGTAACCCCGTGTGGCCCGACCGGTCGTAGAACGATGTCCAGCCAGATGTTTTCCAATGTAGACATGTTTCATTCCATCTCCGTTAGGAACCTCCATGCAAAATATTGGCCAATCATCTTCAAAGATTTTCTTCACGAACGGCTTGAGCTTCTCAGAGTTTTGCTCATTCTTCATGTAATCTGCGACATACGCCTTCATTTCTTTGACCCTTTCTTCTTCAGCAGGATGAACAGTAGTATCGAAGCCAAGGGCCTCATCATTCATTCTCCTAATGCGATAGAAGAAGAGCCAAAGCTTTTCAGGATTGTGCTTGTAATTGAATGGTGTCGAAACAAGAGCCCCATTACGATCCCATCGAATGATACGCATAGTGTCTTGAAAAAAAGATACAAAGAAAACATGTTGACGATGTTGACGGAGCATGAGCTCTGCCGCATATTGCGCCATTTGTCCTCTCGTCTCGTGTGCGTCCTTGCTGTCGCGAAGGAGGGGACCGCCATTACCAGTACGGAATGGCGTAGCATTGATGTTGGTCTTGCCTTCTCCAAGACCAATGGCAGTGTGCCAGGAAGTCCTTCCGGCGTGCTGAAGGCGTTCTTTGGTCTGCGCACTGGCTTTTTTTTCTTTATTCGTCAGTGTGTATTGCGCCTCTGCGCTACTTCGGAAGATGGTCAGGTCAGGCTTAAGTCGGAAAGCATGTTCGTCCTGTAATTTTTCTTCCTTTGAGGCGGGTGCCTTGTTCTTCTTGCGCTTCTGTGTCCTACTTTCTTCAGGAAATTCGGCAGTCTCCTTACATGTCATTGAAGGGCCCAGCACAGAGTTGATTACTCGACACTGTGAAGGCGAATATTGAAGATATGAGAGTATCTGAGGCACAGTGAACTCACCAAAGGGCCATAAAGACGACTCTCAGGTCCCGTAAATTCAGAATCCTCGATTCCGTCAAAATTGGCGAAAGTTTTCAGTTCATCCTCAGTGGGATTTAAACCAGAGACATATTCGGACATCATGTTCTCAAATTCGATTTCACCCCACTTGTCAACCATCTCGACAGCTTGCAGGAGGCGATGATTGGGGTCTCTGAATTGAGATTGAGCAGTTGAGATCTTGAAAACGCGGGGTGTGGGATCTCCCTTGTTCTCAAGAATTTCCTGTGGCCGCGCAGAGTTTGTGTTAGCCTGAGATGGCGCGTCAGCAGGCGGAGTCTGGGGTGCAGAATGAGTTGGTGTGGACGACATGGTGAATGGACGAATCATACCGAGAAACGAAGCCCTGAACCTACTTATACGGGGCCACCTGAGTCGAACCACACTCGGCTAGTCGAACAATGGGATCCCTTCGGCAAACAATGAATACTGGTCATAGCGCAGTCAGTAAACATTAGACTATTCGTTCCGGAGGAGGCAGGTGCGGGATGCAAGCATACCACTATGTGGGGATCTCTGCACATCTGTACATCAGATACCATATAAGAGCGATGTAAGCCTTTTAATACCTAGCTTTCGCTGACTGGATGCAGCCCAATCGCGAGACAGAGAAAGATGTTCAAAGTTCGACCACAGAACTACAACCACGTGGAAGATGAACGTTTGAGCTTCAATCAGCACGCTGCCACCCTTCACCTAACGCCAAGATTCACTTCACACCTGCGGGTAATATCGCTACTTTCTGGAAATACGTTGCACTAGAGTTGAACGTTGAACAGCGGCGAATCCCTTTAACGCCAAGGCGTTGATCTGAGATTTCTCGCGATTATTTGGCTTTATTTAATTCTAAAGGCGTTGCCATATGCGGCCTCCATTTTTCTGTCAATTACTGCACGTGAATTAGCGGCGCTGCACCAGCGCCAGTCCGATCCCAATACAATGTATGTATGCTAGGTTCAATTGAGTGCTTACCAGTACTGAGATATTGCTAGTAAACAATGTAGAAGATAGTAAAGGGTGAAGGGCTGGTATAAAACAACCAGAGGTACTGCAACACAAACATGATGTTTACCAAGTATATACCAATCATCTACCCACCCTCTAAGTGTCCGACGCTCCTGAGGATCAACTATATGACATAATGGCATTTGCAACTGCGCGCCGATGAGAATCATCATCATGCTCAACAACAAGTCATGTAACACAACGACCCACTCATGCTATCACCATGAAGCATGGTCAGCCGCCAGCCCATATAATTATCTGACCTATTCACACCAGGATCCCCTACTACCATTGTATTGCCAGCAACAACCTCAAGAGGTTTATTTGTTGGTCAAAACACAGGGACCTATCACATAATGCTCGACTCACCATGCATGTCCATCACGACATCTATCCCGTAAAGTTTCCCTGGGGGAAGAAGGTAGGACTGACAAACCCCACACAATTTATATCACCAATGCAGATGCATATTTGAACCATGCAACAGACCCATGGACAACCTCACTGATTCACACTCCACAACAGCAACAGAACTTATGACACAGTGTGAAGAGGGACAGTGACCTGCCCCTTGAGCTAATGGTCATAAATGCTGTGAGGCAAACATTAGCATTTACAAAAACTAGACTCCATCAGAAGTACCTAACACATGCACCAAAGCTGCTCATGATCATATTGCCAGTGAGAACCAAGAGGCTATAGGTTGCTTGGGGCCTAGTACGCTATATTACTGACCTTACCATGCATGTCAGTGATAATATCCTATCCCATACAGCTTTTTTGGGAGGGTGATGGGAGTATGAAACTATGATAAGCATTAGATGACTATACATACACTGAAGATGACAGGATGGTGCTGGAATGAAACAAGAGATACAACACCTAGGAGTTTAGTCTCTATTGAAATACACATTGCATGGGAGGAAAGCGAGTTGGTATGTTTGACCTCATAGAGCTCTGAGGCAAATGGATGGGGTACATACAAAGTAAGTAAACTACTTATACTGTATACAAAAATATGCCAAGTATGCGGGACTCTGTCCCGCTCCTCTCATTCCTTGCACATAGCGACGCTCGCTGCTTTATCCATATTCCAACAGTCTCCCCCAGGCAGACTTATATACAGGTCTATAGAGGGGAGGATGGATGACCCGCTAGGAGTCGTACTAATTTTAGAGGCTACGCGGATGCAAATTTGCCGGCAGCTGTTGGCCTGGTCACGAGATCCGTTGGAATTCCTGCATGAAAACTGATCCTGAAGACAGGGATCGGAATCATTGGAACCTGTCTCGTCGATGCAGGCATCATTGGTTGAAGTCAAGAATCCGATTCGTATAATTGATTTTGGTAGGAGAGCACCTTTCATTTGATGTTCGTGACTTATTCATTCAATGTTCCGTTATAACTTACTATCCATCTAGTCAGTCCATACTGGTCATACTTAGGACAATATAAGGTGAATCTCGTCACATAGATCCTGATCAACTCATATTTGTTTCTACAAGTAGATAACTTGTATGGATCCCCGCATTCCAAATAAATGTGAGGTCTCATATAATTGACTTGCTGGTCTTAGCTTTTGTAGAGGATTATCATGATATAGTAATTACTGGATTGACACGAACTTGGCTTGGATTCATGCCACATCCTGGATGTTTCTCAATAAATATGGATACAAAGGAACCCTCACCTGGATCGAGTCGTCAGTTTGTCAGTAGAAGTTTGACACTTGGCTTGGTGACCCTCATCCTGGCATGACAGTATTCCTCACTGGGCGTCTGCGTCGTGACCTGCAAGGTTGCATAAGGAAAAGCAAAGTGAATGAGTGAAAGAATGGCTCACGGAGTTGCGGAGAACAAAATTTATTGAGTCTTGGTAGGACAAGTGGGGAAACCACGACCATGGCTATAAAGTAAATGCGGACTACCATTCGGAAGTAAATTACAAAGTAGTCATTACAGGTGCTGTCGAGAACACCCAGTTGTCCAGTCTAGAATCAATCCAAACAGTCAATCACTGGCTTGTCATGTAATTCTAGAGGTAGCTGATGATCGATGAAGCGCACATGATGCAAAGCATTCGACCGTCTCTTACCGATGATCTGCCTGACAATGATTCTTCTGAAAGGGAATAAGTCATAGATGATTACCTGGAAAGAACTATCTAGGGTCGTTAAGGGGTGGCGAAATGTCAGTCGACGGCACTCCAGGCTACTCGGGACCTTCAACGACCTCTGCCGTCATTGAGGTAGATGGCGTTGCCCACGGAACATGTTCTTAGTCAAGAATTTGTGTCTATGGGAAATTCACCCAAAGGTGTGTGATTGTACAGTACCTAGAGAACTACATGTCAACCAAAAAATGAGTGAGCGTAGACGTCTGTATGGGTATCATGTATAAATTACAGAAAATCCAAGTAGATGCGGATACATATGGTTGAGAACCACGAAGCGGAAAGCGAAAGGCTAAAGATGGCAGATTACGCTCGAATGGGTGGAGTACATACCAAAGAAAAACTACGAAGCACAACATGATGGTTTCTTCCACAAAGTGCGATCCGACGATGACAGGCCTAGTCGGATAGTCTCGTCAACGCTAGCATCCTGGAAATGCAGCGTCCGTGCTTCAACGGCTTCTTCGTAATCCCATCGCACCACCACACGCTTCGCGATATATTCAAAAACTTCGGCGACGCCTTCACCAGTTTTGGCTGATGTGAAGAACAATTTCGGGCGACGTTCCGGTGGAGGAGGTAATGGCGAGACGGATGAAGGAGTAGTACATGCTGTGGTGGCCTGACCGCGCCCGAATAAGCTAGGTGTGATTGTTGGTGCCGAAGACATGGAGGACACGGAAGGCATTCGTCGCACAGGTGAACGCGAGGGAGATCGAGAGATGGTATGCGATGAGGTTGGAGCGGGAGATGCACGAGCCGACTCGAAATTATCAAACAGAGATGAAGAGGGCGTGTGATAGATACTATGTGTTGCCGTTGTCATCGTGCCAAATGTACTTCCTCGAAAAAGGGTCGATCGACTGCGGGAACGGGAAGCTGAAGCAGTTCTACGGGGACGGAGAATAGGAATAGCTTCGGTATCGAACGCATCTGTGCGTAGCTCGTGTATGTCGGCACCATCTAGCAGCAGTGAGGGGATGGGTTCTCCAACGGGAGCGCGCTGAGCATTCTCAGGCGATTGTGGAGATGAAGAGTTTGAGCTCGGAGGAATGAGATTTTCTACGAACTGCAATGCTTGCTCCTCAGTTACTCTTGACGGGCCAGCCGAATTCATGTCAATCTTGTTGCCAACTACAACGCAGCAAAACTTGTCGGCGTCTTCATCCAATACTGGGGCGCGTTCTTTGAAGTCGTTCCACCATTTGGTCAGTGCCTCAAGAGTTTGAGGTTGATTGACGTCAAACATGAGAAGAACTGCATCTGCGCCTCGGAAGAATGCTGAAGATAAGCTGGAGAACCTCTCCTGTCCTGCAGTGTCCTGATCAAGGTGTCGTGTGAGACCTCTTGTTAAGAATTTAGAGACTGAACAGACATACCCAAATTTGCAATGTCACAGATTCATCCGGATTGCTATGGTGTGGAAGTGTCTTCGTGATAAAGTCTGCGCCAATGGTCGCACGATAGCCCGTTGTAAAGCGTCCGGATATGTACTGTTTCCATCCTTTTGAGTGAATGACATTAGCCTCGAAAGTTCTGAAACACACCTGATTCCTTATGCTTGTTTTGCCCACACCAGATGGGCCAATGACAACGAGCTTAACCGTGCGCATTCCCAACGTCGTGCAGTACCTTCATGAGCAACCTGCACGATGTTGACCTGCAAGTTCAAGTGTGGCGGTCGGACGAGTGAATAATACTAATGGAACTCTGAGCGCCTCCTTTGCGGATAGGCGGTCCGAGCGTTCATTTAGTTCAAGAAATGCATTCAGAAATCACACAACATGAGCAACGTATGAGGTATTGCGTAGAATTGAAATCCAGATGAGAGGCGCTAGAGATACAGCAACAAAACAGAAAATACATATGATACGATGACACTTCTTCACTTTACTCCGGATCCCCATCCCAATGAAAACGAAACGGAACGATTACGCGACCGACCATTGGTGTCCGAAGTTGACATGGACAGCCTTGACGGCAGTGTAGCTGCGGAAGTAGGAATGATTAGTATCGCACGAGGTGACGTAAGGTCATGGTGATACAACATACTTTTCGAGAGCGTACTCGCCAAGCTCGCGTCCGATTCCAGACTGCTTGAATCCTCCGAAAGGAACAGAAGCGTGCAGCATATTCGCACAGTTGACCCAAGCAGTTCCGGCCTTCAGTTTGTGTGCCGTCTCAAGTGCACGGTTGATGTTCTGTGAGAAGACGGAGCAAGCAAGGCCGTAGACTGTGTCATTTGCTTGACGAATAACGTCCTCGTCATCATCGAACTTGATCACGACACCGACCGGACCGAAGATCTCCTCCTTGACGATCTTCATGTCTGGCCTTGTGTCAGTGAAGATGGTCGGGGAAATGAAGTATCCCTCGTCGCCGACACGGACGCCGCCATGGTGGACGGTGGCACCCTCGTCTTTTCCAGAATCAATGTAGCTCATGATACGCTGCAGAGAATCCTGTTAGTCACCGGAACAAGAATAATACTTTCCTTAAGTACGTACATCGAATTGGGCATTTGATACCTGAGGTCCTTGCTTCGAGTCAGGGTGGAAAGGATCGCCAACCTTGACCTGTTTCGCCTTCTCCGTGAATAGGTGAAGGAACTCATCGTAGATCTTGGCATGCACGAAGATACGAGAACCAGCGCAGCAAGTTTGACCTTGGTTCCAGCTGAACACGGGATCAGATGGAAAACGACTTGATTGAATGGTGTGCACTTACAAGATACCAAATGCAGCCCAGTTGACGGCGGCTTCGAGATCAGCATCGTCGAAGATGATATTCGGGCTCTTGCCCCCGAGCTCGAGAGTCACCTTCTTGAGGTTCGTCTTGGCAGCAGCTTCCATGATTTTTCTGCCGACGAGGGTGCTACCAGTGAAGGCGACCTGAAAAAGCTTACGTGAATATCCCAGCTTCTGTGACGATCGAAAATGAATGAGTACCTTCTCGATGTCCATGTGTTCTGCGATCGCAGCGCCAACAGTAGCGCCGTAGCCGTTGACTACGTTGAAAACACCAGGAGGGAAACCAGCCTCCTTCGCGAGCTTGGCCGTGAGCAAGGCAGAGAGAGGGGTGAACTCTGAGGGCTTGAGGACGATTGCGTTACCAGTTGCGAGTGCAGGACCGATCTTCCATGAAAGCATCAACACTGATGGAATAATTTAGCATCAAGACTCAATAAGGGGTAGGGTAACATGCTTACGAGGGAAGTTCCAGGGAATGATTTGACCAACGACACCCAATGGTTCGTGGCGGGTGTAAACGAGCTTGCCATCATTGGTTTCGATAGTCTTGCCCTGAATCTTGTCTGCCCAGCCCGCATAGTATCGAATGCAGTCAATGGCACCCTTGAGGTCAGCGTTCTTCGCCCAATAGAACGTCTTGCCGTTATCGAGAGCTTCGACAGCTGCGAGCTCGTCCTCATGCTCCTCCATAAGATCCGCAAGCTTGTTCATGAGCTTGGCACGCTCGGCGCCGGGACACTTAAGACCCCAGCTAGTTTCGAAAGCGTGTTGCGCAGCGGCGACAGCACGGTCGACATCCTTGGGAGTACCCTGAGAGATCTTAGTGATCAACTTGCCAGTCGCAGGGTTGATGACGCTGCAGATGCGATGGTTAGCTGGTCAAAACGCACTACAAAGCTCGCGCGATGAACTTACTCAATTGTACTGTTCTCGGAGCCATCAACGAACTCGCCGTTGATGAACAAACCAGTTGAGAACTCGGTGATTCCCTTGTGTGAGGGGGTATCGAACTGGTATGAGAACGTAGAAGGCATGTTAGAGATGGGTATTGGAAGGGGATTGTGTGGGGAACGGATAACCCATATTGCCCCTTTATATAGACGGATCCTGGAACCAAGACGCCAACGGTCATATGCCCCTTCTCGTCATTAGAATAATTTCTGCTAGTTCCAATCTGTAAGAATGGCTATCGGATTCCGGACCCACATTTAGACGGTGTCCATGGCAAAAAAAGGACGAACGGATCCTGATGTGAAGAAAGGTCCTTCTCAAGGAGTCTTATTACCTAAGCGTCCTCTTCAATTAGTCCATCAACGTTCCACTCTTAGATCTTTGGAAGAAGGGAAATGTTCATTTGTAAAAAGCGAATATGCTGCCGACGCCGACGCTAAAGCGATATGACGAACGAAAGAGAGGGGTAGTGATGTGTAGTCATGTGTCCGCGCTTCCCCGCATTAATATTCTCTGGCCCAGAGCAACTGATAAGCGGTACCCCGCACCCCACCAAATTAGTGGCTTCTGACGGGGTTGATCTGGGGAAGGATGCCCCTGGGAGCAGCTTGGGAACATCGCAACTGCGAAAAGAAATTCACTGATCACAAGGCTGGCATAGTACATAAAGCGCATGGGTTGAGATGACGCTTTGCAGTGCAGCTCATTATACGGAGTACCGTTTCGATACCGAAACTTGCACCAGCCAGTAGCAAGCATTAGATGGAGATCCGTAGATGCGAGTAATACCATCTCTAAAAACAAGGCAGTTCATCATATGGTCTCACGACACCTTGCTTCCACACGTCTGTGCTCCCACGAAATCGCATCTCTAGCTCCTTGAAGACCTCAACCCTCTTCGTAATGACAAATCCTAATCTCTCGAAAACACGTAGACTAGCTCCGTTTCCCTCGCCAATGCGAACAACCAAAACGTGTGGAGGGATTGGGAGTGGGGCCGGTGAACTCGGTGACGTCGCATATGACAGCAAAAGCTGGAGTGCGCGAGAGGCGTATCCACGTCGTCGGTATGCAGGGTCTGCAAAAGAGTTTAGGCAGGCAAGACAATTTCAAAAATCTGATGGTACACACCCGCGATCATTACCTCTGCTTCGACTTCGAAGTCTTCGTCTAGAGGAGAACCTTTGAAGAACAGATTCACATCACCGATCATGACCAGCGATGCTGTTGTCTGCGTCGAGCCATCGTTGGCTGCCCAAACTGCTTTTGCATTTGGCTCTCGCACGCATATAATGAAAGTCAGCTCTGGAAGTACATCAGAACAGAGCGGGAATTTCCTTGGCAAGAAGCACCCACTGTCTTCATCATCTTGCCACTTTCCTATGAAACATATTAGCAATCAGAGAAGCCAAGAAAGATGCCAAGATGCTTACTCTGCATCTCGTATTCTTCCTCGAGTGACAAGGGCTCACTTGCAGTGAGTTCGCGAAGTTCGGGATTCAACATCCACTCATGATACTTCTACCTATGGGAACCAATGAAAATAGGTCTCATTTGAAGCACATGTTCAGACAGCTGTACTGACAGCAACATGTTCTTCCCTAGAAAGAGATAACTCATCAGTTATTATGTTTCCTTCAACCTTCACATATTGAAGACGCCTACCTATACGGGACGAGAATAAGCTCTTCGTCCACAATAATCGTATTAGCATTTGCCCTCATCCTAAGCTTCAAAGTCTTGTGGCTCTGAGGAGGTCTAAGATACGTAGTGACAAAGTTAACATGAAGCCTCAGTTGTGGCAGACTCCTGAAGAAGCGCGGAACCAGACCTGAAGGTCTGACGGAAGATCCCGAACAATGTCGGTATCCAGAATTGGAAACCAAGAACCCCAGTGCCGACACCGCCCAGCTGCAACCGTGGGGACAGCAATGGCGACGTGCAGCACTGCTCTCCAGCCTTTCTCCTCTCCGCATCGTCCTTTTCTCCACGGTCATCTCTTTCGTGTTCCTACTGTTTTCCTTCCTCCATATTGTGCGTTTTTATTTCTGTTGACTGATTGATTGCAGCGCAGACAATGATCATCTGAGGCTGCTATACCGCCACCCACCATTTACAAAGTGATCTCGCTGTCGGGTATACACAGGTATAGTACTGTATATGCTATCTCAAAAAACTTTATTGACTATGGTAGTAAATCCATTCATTGACATGTTGACATTGTCTACAAAACCATTAGGACTGGTGACTTTAGCGCGCCGAGCGACCACCTACTAGTATCGTCTACTCGAGAAGGGCCAAACCGAGTCTTTCCTTCTCCCGCGCGCCTTTATATTCTCTTTGGTCCCTCTTCCGACTTTTGTCGTAGCATCAAACGGTTCAGAAGCGCCTTGTTCTGGGTGCAACTCGCAGCGTGACCGGAAATTGGGCGGAAGAGGTCTTTGGTTGCATTGGCGGTACAACTCGGAATGCAGGGTAGGTCTGTTCTTGTATACAAACTCTTCCTCTGCTCCATACAGCTCAAAAATTCGAGCGAATGTGGGGGGAATATTGCAGGTATGTTCATATTGGAGGGAAGGCGGTAAGGGCGGGCAAGGGGCGGGATCCCGACGCCCTGCTATATTTGTGTTCCGAGTGCGTCCGACTGTTAACAATTGATTTCTTACTGCGACTACAAGTGTTGACTGATCGTGAGTATAACTTTCCAGAAATGATGGCGCCTGCCGAGCGCTTGTTGATCCCGTTGCGCGATATCTTCCGAACTGTGCCCAGACTGGTGTTCGGGATTGTCGGATTAGGCGAGTAAAGATCGTTCCAAGTCGGGGCATACAATGGAAATCCTACTTCGTCCGGAGGGCGAGAGGAGTATATAACCAATGGCCTTTTGCCTCCCGTTGAACTTCTTTTCCTCATCAACGCGTCCTGACAGTCCCTGTTTGCGCTGGTATCTCTCCCCCACAAGTCTGCTCTGGTGTTTGTGGATCCTACCGCATCCTGTCGCTCTCACGGCCGAACCTGAAGCGCGTTTGCGGGCAAAAGTCCTCGGCTTTCCTTCCTCCGCTTACCTTGGTATCCTATGACCTCTCTCTTGGCTCCTCCTTCGTGCCTGCTACTTGCCTACATGAGATCGCGCGTCCCGCTTCTGCTTTATTTCAACGCCGACGTGTGTCATCATCACCTATTATTCGACCTGCCGCCGCTAGGTGATATGTTCGACTTTTACAAACGATGAGGATCTAACCATACAAGGCCAATCAAGAACAGTTCTGGAATGGACGAGGTCACCTGCGTCTCCCGGATACGTTCAGCTGCTCTATGACGGACCCAGGCCGGAAACCGTCTTCAAAGAGACAACTGTCAGTATGTTGAGCAAACCGTCGAGCGGAGTTGCGGCGGCACCACACGGGCTGTCTCGCTGTCCCTATCGCTCTGACGGTTTGCTCAGAATGCTGACTAGAAAGGGCGAGACTCCGCTCCCGGCTTCTCATGGAATTCTTTTGTCCGAGGTGTGGACACCCGTGTCTGGAGTATGTATAGCTTCGTTCCGGGGTACTTTGGGGATACGTTGCCTTGGCATGCGGGGAACGGGATCCACAGGAGCCTCAAGCAAGGCACTGCAGAGCGCAACACTGTTACTATTACTCGTTTGTTCCTACGTATGTACCTTTTTCTCTGAGGACATTGCCTTGCTGAGCATACTGCTATGAGTCTTGCATCTCTCTTGTTTGATCAGGTTCATCTGTTCAATGATTTCCATTATGAGGGCGCTCAATTGCAAGTGTCGCGGGTGCCGAACATTGTTGTCGCTGAGGACAGGGGCATCAGCTGACAGCTATACCGACTGCAACCATGACCGAATTGCGTTTAGCGTGGCCCCTAATGATTTACCCTTCCCCAGATGCGTCCCCACCTGGCTTAGCCGGCTAACCGTTGGTGAGGCGCGCGTTGGGGAAGGCCCGCCCGTTGATTATATAAGCGGTGTTCAAAAAGGGCAGCGCTTTCGAGGCGAAAAGCTTGTGGTCGCATCCTTTCCCATCTCGCGCCTTTTTGTTGCTTTCTCTTTTCCGTCTTCCTTCCTAACCACGGACGCTATCGACCAAGTTCCCAACCTCAACATGTCGCATCTCGAGAAAGCAGAAACAGGCACCGTCGGCGCGACCCCTCCCCGCCAGGCTCTTGGTGGTGCGAGAGCCCCGAAGAGACTCGCTAATCCTGGTCCTCTGTAAGTGCATCTTGAGTCCATCGCGCACGATGCTGCGCACCAATGCGAGTTGTCCAGCTAATTCTCCTTCGCAGGGGCCTATGGTCCTTCGCATCGACCACCCTTATCTTGTCGCTATTCAACCTTCAAGCACGCGGCATCAATACCCCCAATATCGTCGTTGGCATGGCCCTCTTCTGTGGAGGTCTTGCTCAATTCCTTGCTGGTATGTGGGAGTTCCCTGCAGGCAACACTTTCGGTGCTACCGGTAAGTACACCACCCCTCCCAGCTTGAGTGTCCCCCTTTCTTCCTCCCCGTGTCTGTCATTCCCACGTCATCGACATTTCCCCCACCATGGTTTCTCTTCCCATGCACTCAAAGATCATATTCATGAGCTCTTGATCAGTCTCACGTCGCCTCCATTGTGTTATACCGACCTCGATGCTAATCTGACGTTACTCATTAGCATTCACATCGTACGGCGCCTTCTGGATGTCATTTGCCACCATCTACATCCCTAACTCTGGTATCCTCGCTGCCTATGAGGGCAGCCCAACCGAGCTTGCCAGTGCAGTGGGTATCTATTTGATGGCATGGTTCACGGTCACATTCCTTCTCTTGTAAGTCTCCGGCTTTTCCACGATTCCGGATCAACCATGACTTATAATCTGTCCAGTATCGCCGCGCTCCGTCGTAGTGTCGGTTTGTGCTTCTTATTCGGATTCCTCACCATAACCTTCATGCTTCTCGGCATCGGTATGTCTACTTAAACTCCGTTCGGACCGAATCTAGTGCTGATCATCTTTTTTGTCTTACAGGTGAATTCCAAGCTAGCGTCGCCACGACCAAAGCTGGAGGTGCTATGGGGATTGCTACAGCTCTCATCGCGTACTACTGCGGCATGGCTCAACTCCTCACGAGGGAAGATTCCTGGTTCACGCTCCCACTTGGTGAAATCCCGAAGCGATTGGATTAGGCTATGTCACGTCGTTACTTACTGCCCAATGTGGATTACCCCGTGATGCCTCTCTACGTTACTGCCATGGTGTACATATTAGTCGGATCTGGAACTGTCTCTCTCATCCCCCTCAACGCGTTGGTATCTTCCATTCATCTGCTTTGGTCTCTTTCGTTCTTGCTTGTTACCTCATTTACCACTTTCCTGGTCTTTCTCGTCGGAATCGATTGTTTTTTGTCTCAAGTTGGAATCTCTGGAATCGCGTTCATCCTCATCTACCATATGGCGTGTGTGCACTATAATCCGCGGCTCGTGAACTGTCCCTCGTTTATTTCTCATAGTCAAATCTCGTATGTAGAACCGTATCCCCTACGGGTCCAGGCCCTTTTCTTGTACGTCGCACGGAAGAGTGTTCCCGTTGTTATCTCACAGTTGACTTCTACCGGCTTAGATTCGTAGGGTCGTCATACTCGAATTCGGCAAGGGTAAAGGAATAAAAACAATTGGCGGTCCTTTGTCCTCCGCAATCAGTGTGTTGGAAATGAATCAAGACAAAGGTGTGGCTCAGGATTCATGCTTAACCCTTCTTTGACTTAGAAGCCGGATCTTTGGTCGTTGGCCAACATGCCGGTCAAAGCCCGGGTTGCGGATGGGCCTATAAAAGTCGCCAGCCTAACCATCAATGCCACAGCTCGATTTCTACCCTGTTTACTACCCTGCTATCCTCTCTCACAATTCTGATAATCTCCAGCAAAGCTTTCCTCCTAGGATGTCTCTCACCACTGATGTTCTTGTTCAAATAGCAGACGTCCTTGCCACTGACCATGGTCCAGTCGCAGCTCTTGGGCTGTTAACCAGCTGTCAGGAGATACACGACCTTTGCAGCCACCTCTTGCTGCGCGACCCCAGTCTTACTCTTAGACTTAGCCAAGACCCCGCCGACAACAAGCATCTGCAATCTTTCTGCGAATTCGTGTTGGCCAAGTCTGGCAAACGCCTATTCCACTTCCGCAATTTGATACTCGAAATCGGTCTCCTGCGTAGGAGAGAACGGTACAACAGACTCTCCGTCGAGTTACTCATGGCCGTACTCGAGAAGGCTAAGAACTTGGAACGTTTAATATTGCCACAAGGATTGTATCGAACACCTTATTTAGCTCCGAAGGTTGCCCAACTTTCCGGTCTGCGAGTGCTCCAGTTCGCAGAGTTCATGGTACCAGCAACCATGACGCTACTCAAGAACTTCAAGCCGGCTCTGACGACGTTGACGATGCACCTGCGGGAGCTGCGATCAGATTTGTTCAATCTCATGGATACCCTTGCTAGCCAATCTGCAACGCTCGAGGACCTCGATCTGGAGTGCAACAGTCTCGTTTCTTTGGAATGTATAGATCCTATGCAGCCTGTGGTGTTTCCCAAGATGAGGAACTTGTCTATCCGAGGAACAGTCAAGTCCATATCTGTGGATACACTAATCACATCGTTCCCCAACCTTCGTAGATTCCATATCTCCGATGTCCGAATTCCTGCTGGAGAAGTTGCGGAATGGACGGATAACTTGCATAAAAGTAGTCTACGGACTCTAGAAGGAAAGGGGTGGAAGGAGTTGGATCAGCTGTCGTCCTCTGCTCACATTCTCTACGGTCTGGCCTTATCGTGCAAGGTTGGCTATCTCTGTATTGCAGTCCTAACTCCACAAGATGCAGATCGCGACAGACTGATAGCCATCTGTGGTGCGGCTCGTCCTTCGACATTGCACCTTAACCTTGACATCAACTACTGTTCTTTGTCTGTACTGTCGGATGTCATTCGTGCGTCGGGTGCAACCATGGTCGATCTGGAGGCTCGTGGGACTCCCAACGGAAACGAAGAGGCGCGGTCAATAACGGAACGCAAAGTGGTAAGCAGATAAACGTTCTAGTCATATATAAACTTGCCTCTGAAAGATATGAATTTTACAGGTAGAATTCTTCGACGGTGTAGCAAATTGCATCAAGGACACGCGCGTCTCAACCCTATCCTTCAAATTTACATGGGAGCCACTAGAGCAGATTGGCTATATGCGCTTGGGTGCAGAAAGAGGTATTTTGGGATTGGAGATGCCACCTGAGGACCAGACTAGCATTTGGCTTCAGCAGTATAATACCCAATCCCTGGCTAGGCGGTTCGAAGACGGCACGACAACTCTCCAGCATATCTTCATCGAGATATTCCAGTACCCACACATCCTGGAGTACTGGCGAGCAGTCGAGCATGGTGAGGCGAGGCCGCTCGAACTCGTCCCCGAAGATGGGGAGTATTTAAAGGAGCTCAAAGAAAGTTTCTTCGGTGGTGGTTGCTGTATCTGTTGCCCTTGCCATCATGCTATTTGCTCATTGGATGATTAATGTGTTTCATTAGCTTCCTGCAATATGCTATCTAGACGATGAATTTAGAACTATGATGACTACCACTCTACTGAGGGACGGAGTGAATTGAATACGAACAATCAGTTTGAGAAGGCTATAGCGTGTAATACAAGACGCCCAAGTTCGAAGCGTGTCCACATGACTTCAGTACAAAGGATTCTTCGGCAGGAGAGGATGTTATAAGATTATTATTTCTGGGCCCGTGCTATGGTTCGCTTCAGATGACACTGCGCGACAATTGCGATGCAATGGAGTGTATGCGGTCGCGGGTCCACTGTGATTGCCACAGCCTGATACATGGGTCACGCCGAATTCACTTTCTCAAATATTTCGTGGTTCCAAACATAATACCCATTATCCTCCTGATAGCGTACCAATTACATACTACGACAATATACGAAATCATAATCTACGCAAACTCCAATCATTTAGCTGGTACCTTGAGGGACCTCAACGGTGAGAGTGTTAGCATCATTGCCGGTAAAGGTGCAAGGCTTGCCAACGGGGAACTGAGTGGCGTGGTGAATACCAAGGGGGAAGCACGAAGGCGTGTTGCTCTTAGTGACAAAGTGTTGAACGCAAATCGACTTGCCAAACTTGGTCTGGACGGCGAACGATCCAGGACTGGCAGCCTTGTTGTTGTGCAGGAGGTTGAGAGTGATCGCTGTCGTACAGATGTCTTCCACGTCTTGTTTGGTGTACTTCCCTGCACGGTCATCCCAGACGGTCTTGGGAGTCTGAGCCGTCAACTGCGTAACAAGAGAACGAACATCAATCATGGATATCAACGATGGATTAGATGTAGAATACCTTGAAAGCGCAAAGATTGGTCTCCTTGTCGCAACGGCCAGCATCCTTGTTCGCCGCCCGGAAGGCAGTAAACGTGTGCCGTCCAGATGAGGGGTCACTCTCCCCGACGAAGATGTGGTTCTTCATCCTGGCAAACTCGGCAGCGGCCTTCTGACGATCAGCAACACTGGGGTTCTCCTGCATATTCAGTGCAGTCAGCAAGATAGTTCTTCTGATTGGAAAGAACTGCACATACTTGAGCAATTTGCGAGAGCGTCGGGCACCGAGTCTTATCGGTGGTGAGAGTAGCTGGGAGAGCACCCCCGGGTTTGTTGACACACTGCATGTTTGCGACGTCGTATGCACAGGTGGCAATACCAACTGAAGACATGCTTGTGAGTCCATACAACGTAAGCAACGCCTATGAAGGTACATACGACATGGTGTACAGTTGCCGTTGCCGTTTTCCAGCTTTTGGCCAGCACAACCTGGGGCGACGACGACGGGTGCGGCAACGGTGAAGGTAGCAAGAGCGGAGATGACAAGGACGAAGATGCTGGATTTCAGGAAAGGCATGATCGTAAGAACGTAAAGAGTGATGCGTTAAGAATGAAAAGGACGAAGATGAAAGGGTAAGAAAAGGTTGAATATAATGGAACCGCGAAAGGATAGAAGTGAAGACCGACCTGCGATGGAGAACCGTCGACACAGAGGGCCTGGTTTTATACCATTGGTGTAGGGGATTGTTTGTTAGGACCGCGATCGGATGCACCTGAGAACACGACGATCGTCGCATGTCAGCCGCCACCAACTTATTATTTCACTACTTTGAGCGCAAGACACCAAGACAGGAACGAACCGCCTGACATAGCATCAATGATGATATTGCTAGTTTCATCTTGACGGTACGCTTTCAACAAGGATTGAAGGAGGTCGTTTTCCTTCATGGACGATCGAAAGCGAACCTCTACCGTGGAAGTAGACCACAATACTAAAACATTGCATGTTAAGGATCGACTGGGCATTAAGTTCTGCAAGACGCGGCGGGAAGACTGGAATGGAAGGTAGGTCAGGATCAGCTAGTGGACCTGGGGTCAGGGCTGACCGGTCAGTAAAAACTCCGTTGGAAGATTTGATGCACGGCAGCCATGATATGCGTTTCAATGGCATCGGCACGAGTTCACCGGGGGAAGTTTACGATCGTACATGACTCGAGAGGCTGACTGACGGGTAACGGTCCTGAAGTATCATCTCCCTTGCAATCGATGGTTCTTGCTTCAAAGTCCAATTCTCCACATTCAATTCCTACACGATGGGCTGCCAACGCACGACGAGGGCCGAGGACAATATGGGGAAGGAGTGTACATCTGTCACAATGTACCCTTGAAGCTGATTACAACCTGAAGGTCGTCCAATTGCGCGGCTTGAGGCTGTCGAAAGTTACTTGTTGGGGTTATGCAACGCCGAATTAGTCTAAGAGGGCTAACGTAGACGCGCTGTCATCAACGTTCCTCGATTGTTTGCAAACGCGAACCAGTGCTCAAGCGCTCAAGCTTCGACAGTTGGCACTTGGCTGCCCCTACGACTTGACTGACTGTAAGCCTGTCGCAAGCTCGTGGAACCCTGAGAATTAAAAAATAGCGGCCCATTGATTCTGACAAAAGAGCACAACTGAACGTGTCTCACTTCCTCGTATCTCATCTTGGACGGAAAGGCACATGATAAGGTGCGTTGAGAGTGGGGATTTGACAACGACGTCAGACACACACCACTGTTCATTAAGAACTGCTTCATTTTTTTTAGGGATATTCATCTGTCTCTTGAAATTCATGCTGCCAGTACGAGCCTCAGAATGTGTCTCAGGAATGCATACCGGCTCGTAACTTCTTAGTATGGGAGCTACCCCAGCTTCTTCTCTCAATTACAGCTCCCATTGTGCTATAGGCTCCTGCCATTACTGCACAGTATAATTCAAGCAGACAGCTCGAACTAGCGAAGAGCTATTTCACAGGCGCCGCTGCAGTAGTGAGCATTCCTTCATTCATTCCCCAGCCTATTCCATTCCAAAGAATGACGTCTCTTACCCTTCCTTTTCTTCAATGTCTGCGGAAGACTTTCGGATCAATATCCACTGGTTCAGGGTTCAACATCCATCTCGGAGCTATGCGCAGAGCGGTGAGCTAGCATGTCTAAATGTACCGTGGCACGTCAGCATCGTCACAATTTTGTCCATACTGCACACCCGCACCACTACCTCTCGGGCCCAACAATACGTCGCTCTTAGATATCGGCGTTTTCGCAACTCCGGGCCACGTATTCAAACCGTTCTAAGTTTGCTTCCAAGCATCTTCCTACTTTCATTGTATTGAGATGACTGCAGGCTGCTCAAGCTGTCTTATTTGAAACACTTTAGGAAACTATCACGTCAGCTTGTCCCATTGAGGAGTGAGGACACGGTATAAAAGCAGTTCATCTCAACAGGTTTTCCTTAGCCAACCTTGGAAGCGAGGCGCATTGATACAAGACCCACATTCTATCAATCTCGTTCGCGACTATTGAAACCCGTGCTTACAATGAGTCAGTGTCTGTATTTTCTGGGTATCTTGATGCCATTCTGATATGATTTTGGATTGCAGCAACCTTCGCTTTGTTCGCGTTCCTACTCCTGGGTGTCTCTCAGTGCTTGTCCCCGGTCGCAGCCGTGGTAGGTCTTTTCGTTCTACAATGATCCGCGCCACTGACGGTGACGATGCAGGCCGTTCGAACTACACGATCTCCTCTTGCCGCACTTCACGCTCCCTATGACAAAGGTGCTGCCTGGATCACCAAAGACGATCAATACATTCGAATTGAACTAGCTGCCAACGGTCGCGATTCACTCGTCGGCAGCCCCAAGAACATCCGGGCTCACTGGAAGTCTATTGACAAGATTGGATTTGATAGCGTCGATGCGTTTATCCCCCTCAACGACGCCAGCATTGCATGGGTATTTTCGGGTGAGGAATACGGAAAAATCAAGATCGCGGGCAATGGACAAGACACATACGTCCATGGCCCATCGTCCATCGTCAAGGGATGGAAGTCGCTCAATCAGGCGGGATTTAACAGTGTTGATGCCACTCTGATCAAACATGACGATCAGAATGTGGCTTGGGTCTTCCTGAATGACCAATACGTGACAATCAGATTTGGTACGTCTACTTAAGCTATCTCATCAATAAACTTGTAGATTTATCTTTGCCGACATACAGATGAACAAACTGACTCAGTGATATCTGGACCACACCCCATTGCCGGGCACTGGAAGTCGTTGACTGAAGTCGGCTTTGTGAACTTCATTGATTGGATCCTTGTCGACCCGAACAATGCGGAAGCTGCATACTTCTTCAGCGGCGAAAACTATGTTCACATTAGTAAGTACTGTGTCATGCACTGCGAGCCATCGCGCTTATAGCATTCATAACTCCATAGATGTTGTAAATGATGTGGTTCTGGGCGGAGGCGTCCGCAACGTAGCGAGTGCATGGCCTTCGCTTGCTCAAGCCACTTTCTACTGAGCCAACAACTAGGATCACACTTCCGTTTTCCACTTTCCTTATGTGTGTGTTCTATCTATATGATGTCGCTTTTCCCAGTGATGTCGCAGGCTTCGTGTTGGTGTACGTCGCTATTAGAATTCCGGAGTGTGCGAGTAGAACTTATGATGTTGCATCAATTGATTTATTGTGAGCCCTTGCACTGGGTACCCCATATATTCATATTAGAGATGAAGTAAGGTAATGTAGAAATATGTAGCCGGCAAGCAAGTGCGAACTCACATTGGTCTAGATTTCGGGATTTCGGACTTACTGTAGTTCTTAAATGATAGTCTACTTTCTCGTGGTATAGACCTTGCGCGTTTGCCCGCCTTTGTACGTACTCAAAGGAACAAAACCCGACGTATGCCAATGCACTTTTCTGCTCGTCGCCCGACTCGCCCTGCGCGCTCGCTCGTAAATCTAGCAGGTAATACATACCGCGTTGTCCGTTCAATGCAACTTCCGAGTCTCTCAGAAGCAATTGCCTTATTTGGGTTAAAGTTGACTTATTTAGCCAGTCTTCCTTTCAACTCCTAACACTCGAAGTTTGCTCGAAGTCAACAAGTGGAGGTATGGAAAATAATTATAAATTTGGGTGGTAGCTATGAATGTACAGCTGAAATGGTCCCAACAGACGGCATGCACGGCATGAATCTAATCTATATCCTGGGGTAGGTACCCTCCCCGGACTTTGTGCCGAAGTCTCTATGAAGAAACATTTGATTCATAGACCTTATAATGCTTTCCTCTGGAGGTTCTGACTTCATTCGTGAGAGCGAGCTGGTACACTTCACGAGACAGAGCAACCGGGTTGGGGCAGTTAATGACGCCACGAGAATGCAGCACTCGTATCGCGTGGCGGAACCATATCTCGCAGTTGAATGTATTCTCATGGGCATCCTCCGGAGCAGGCGCTATAGGAATTTGACTGAGTATGTTATCGATAAAATCGGCCGTTACTCCTGGCCGTAACTTACCTAGTCAGTTGATACCGTCAGGTCGCGAAGAAGAGAATGTCAGATGTTCGGATCACCAATCCTAACAACGATAGTTGCTCGCCTAGACTGGCGAATGGTATGTTCCACGCTATGATACTGCCAAACTTCCTGGCCCTGAACTATTGTATTCACAGCATCGAAGCGACTGCCAGTGTTATCATTGAATGGTACAACGATTGCGTAGTGAAATGTATGAGGGGCCGACGTGCGTGCAAAGAGACAAGCACAAATTGAACCGACAGGTAACGGTGGCGCTTTAAGGCCCAGAAGAGAGGGGACGAGATCAAGCATGGTGTCTACTAAACGAGAAACGATGTTCAGGTAGATGTGGCGCAACAAGGTTGGAACTGCACTCACGGTTGCTCAAACCGAGGCCGAAGGTTGTGGCGCAAGCTAGGAGAGAGCAGTCAGATCTCGCAGAATGTCATGGGCTTTATGAGAGACATCAGATGGGAGGATTGTCGTTGTCCACAGATGGTGCGTGAGGTATTCAAAGAATGCTATGCCGTCGGGGGGTTTGGTGAGCTACGTCTTGGAGTTCGGACAATGGCTGATCAAGAATAAAACAATCTTCAAGGATAAAGATCCAGCATCGTAGCGTAGTCGCCATGTGAAGAATCGTCTAGGAAAGGACGGACATCATATGAGTCATAGACAGTCCAGGACCTCCTCAAAAGGGTCCTTGTTATCTAGAAAGTGATCCCTGAGTAGAGTCAGAGTACCTAGCGTAGACGTTTCCAGTAACTGATGTGTAAGTATAATCTTTGAATATCGTGTGCGGTTCTGCGTTGTGAAACCGTAAACGTGCATGCCAGTGGATCGGATAAGTGATAAAGAAACTCAGCTCGCATTCTGGAGCCTGCTGGCCTGAACAATGAAGCACAAAGTTCCTCTCAATACTAGCGGTAACAACCACATTAAAGCTTGAGATTTTAGAGGCTACAGGTCTAAGAAGAAGTTGAAGAACGAGGTTGCAATGCACTGACTGTAAGACACCTGCCGGCCCGGGATCCCGGCTACTACACCTCACTAGCCGCACTACGCAAGCTTTGTCGGAATTGATCAACCACCTCCGCAATGCCTGGTAAAGCCAAACTCTCTGATTTTCTCTCCACACGAGTGTCTTCAGATGATGAGATGCTGCGGTTAATAAGGTACATCTTTGGTGTCATATTTCAAGTTTGTTTCGTTTTCGTACCTTCAACATCTCCAGAGAAAACACACCTCCGAAGCTGAATGGATGGCTACGCATTCTTCCCGAGTACGTCTTACTTTATTTTTGTGCTTACGTAGTGATTATGATGCTAAAATGCGCAGGTCTTGGAAAGACCACTGGTTCACGCGTCCTCCTGAAGTTAGATCATTGTATTACCAGAAGTTGATTCGCTGGTCTAGTTTCTTGGCATATCATCGCTCTGGATGCACCCAGGGTCTTCCATTTGGGTTATATGCAAAATGGGGGGATGTTCGACGACGCCGATCTGAAGCCCTTGCCACCATGTATGTTGCCGCAACCACGACAATACCGGTTCCCATCGTCTTGGATCTCGTCCCTCATCCTCGAGGCTCATTGATTATCATGACACGGCTACCAGGAAAAGACATCATGGATGCCCTTGATCGCGGTACGGTAAAGCCGCGAGAATTTGAGGATAAAATAAGGGACTGGTTGGGACAGTTACATGCGCTCCCTACGCCAGATCGTCGCGCGGTATGCAGCTTTGACGGTAGTCCATGCATATGTTTTCGAGTTCAACAGGATGGCGATGCCTTCGGTCCTTATCCCGATATATCCTCTTTCCAGCAAGGACTGTACACCAGCATAGCATACGAACACCACCCGAGGCTACAAGAGATCGGGAAGAAGTCTTATGCAAAGCGTCATAGGATAAGCTTTGCTCACGGCGATATTCATCTTAATAACATCTTAGTACATCACGGAAAGTTATCTGGTTTGGTGGACTTCGAATGTGCAGGTTGGTACCCAGAGTATTGGGACTTCGTTGTTGCATACTACATGGGCCAGGGTGTTGAGAAGTGGAAAGAAACCCTGAAGAAGATATTTCCCCAGTATTCAGAGGAGCTTGAGTTGGAGAAGGAGATGTGGCCAGTACATATGGAGTTCGCTCGCTGGAAGACAATTCGTCGGTACTTCTAAAGACAGAGGTAGCCAACGAAGGTCAAAGTATTGAGAAGTAGTACTAGTGGCATTTAGAATCAGCAAACCTGAGAAGGTTATACAACAGCTATAGCACTATGGACACGTCACGTTCTGTTGAGAATGAGTCCCCCTTCAAGATACGAGAGGTTGGTTCTAGGAGCCTGATGTTATACAGCTATGCCCTTCTTCGGCTGCACCTTCTCAGTTGCGTTGAGTCCGTTGTATTTAGGGCATAGTTGGTCCCAGTCAGCTAAATATTGCATACAACACCATAATTAGCGACGTCATTTGTATGCAGGTGCAGCAAGAAATGATTTACGAGGAGTGGGGTTTGCAATAGCAGTCCGGTTGATTCCTTCGGCGAACACGACAGCCATCCCTTCTTCGAGATGCCAGTCAATATGACAATGAAGGAACCAAGGTCCAGGGTTATCAGTCTACGCGAAATATTATGAACAACGATTCAAATGAGACTGAGAAAGGATACTACATACCACGAAGCGAATGGCGACTTCATCGCCAGGAGCTCCAATGCTGACTACGTCACGAAGAATCGCGTCCTTGAAGTTGTACTTGTCAGTGCCAGCACTTCGAACGACCCAGAAGTTATGCTATGGCCAGGGTATAAGTTAATCAATAATGAGGCGATGTGAATAAAAAAGAAGGCATACTCCGTGCAAATGGAAGGGATGTGGGCCGCCTATGGCAAGTGCAGGAATAATGAGTTCGACAACCTTTCCTTGCTCGAGTTCAATGACACCGCCAGCAGGTAGCAAATCTTGAGCGCTGTGCGCTCCGCTGAGAATTTGAAGGAGGACCGGAACGCTAGGATTCTGGAATGAGGCGCCATTGATCTTGAAGAGGTTATCGGCCTGACGAAATGAAAGTTGTCATCTTGAGCAAAGATCATACATAGTTGGTTGAGAACGTATTACTCACGAATGTCAAATTCAAAGTCTTCACAATGTCAGCACCTCCGGGAACTGGTCTTCCGGGCTTAAGAGGATCGAAAATTAGATAGAGTATCCCATCACCATCATTCAAAACACGTACTACCGGAGTGCGAACCAGAGGTCGCAGATTAGTCTCAAGCAATGGGTTGGTACTCGGAGTTTTAACAGTGGTTGGTTCCACCTTGGGTGCTTTGACATAGCGGAGGATAGCTGAGTTCATGCCTCCGAGGGTAGTAGTATTCGCGCCAAGGTTCGGTTCTGCTCGGATCCAGTAGTTACTCTCCGATTGGTTGGCATGAAGCTAAGGCCAGGGGTTGAGCCTGATATTCGACCAGAGCATCATGGTCAAAGGTAACTTACGACGAAAGAGTATCGTTGTCCTGCAAATATTTGAATCGAGTCAACATCCAAGGGTTGACTGTTAACACCTTCGACTTCGATGATGGTCATTGTGTGATTATCGATGGAGAATTTGTAGTTGGGGTCGCAAGAGGTTGAAACGAGACGGAAGCGGTAGCTTTAGATGTCTGCATCAGTATGGCGAATCCTCAGATGGGAAACTAAGACGAACCGTTTGCCATGTTCAACGGTGATGACGGCCAACTCAGCGTCGGCGGGTCCAGACGGAGACCGTCCCAATCCATTGATCAGAGTTGAATCGGGGGAGCTGGAAAGAATACGAATGGGCTAACATTGCTGCGGCTAACTGACAATCACTTACGCAGGGGAAACCACGTTTCGGGCAAAATTATGATACCAATCTGCCAAGGTGATCACCGTATTTTCTGCCGAAAGCCGGTGTTCAGTTTAACAATGGTAACTCTGGTCCCTGCAGGCTCACCGTCATCGAAGTCGTAGAGATGCGCGTGGGGATCTTCAGGGTCATAGACAACGAAGGCTCCGCGCAGGCCATCGCAATATTGAGTGGACAGATGGCTATGGTACCAGAAGGTACCAGGTTGGTCTAGCTCAAATTCGTACAGGAACGAATTCCCACTGATAATTGGGCATTGAGTAACAAAGGCGGTACCATCAGCCCAGTTAGTCCCGCTCTGGAAGAATCCATGCCAATGCTACAGAGGTCATCTACGTCAAATTCCGAGTTCACTTTGGTAAAATTCTTGAGCACGTACAATAGAGGTTGCCGTTAGCATCCTATCATCGGTCAACTCATTGGTAACGTTGATTTGGAAATTTTCACCCTGTTGAATATAATCCCTGTTGGTCCTCGGTGCGCATGGCTAGGCGTGAATGAGATAATACTTACCAAGCGTCCCGTGATAAGTGCACCAGGGAATGTACCCCCTGCTAGCACGGTAGAACGATTCACGCCATCGGGCGCGATATCCTTGTTGACGATGTGCAAGTCAGTAACAGGGCCTGTCACAGCGTATACCGTCAGAGCAAGCGCGAGGATGGTAAATGTCGACAATGTGGATGCGAAAGCCATTCTGGCTGATATCAGTAAAGTTGACTATGAAAAGAGCGGAACCGTTCTGCAATGACCAAAGCAGACCTCGCGCATCGTCTCTTATATAGAGCTGGTCAGTGGTGACAGCGGCCGCAAAAATGCCTCTATTCAGAGTTATTCATTGACCCTTCTGTGTATTCGCATCCTAGGTATTCTGGGCCTCTGACATTAGTGGGCCTTGGGGCCGAGTAGTGGCGAGCCTAATGAAAAGTGAAGGTGTATATTGAATCACTTGCTTATATATGACTTGCTTCCCTTTGGCAGGAGAAAGGATGAAATGAAATAGAAATAAAGACGAGGGGAATAGAGGCGGCGGAAGACCGGACTTTGGGTAGAGTATCCACCTGCGGGGAACGAGAGAAGAGAAACGAAGGATGTTAGTTCTTTGCATTCTTTGTGCTGCTTTAAATTGAATTTGCATACCTGCGAGAGAAGAGACAGCGCTGGCTATTGATGCACCACTGGCACGAGTGCGTTCTTCTTTCAAGAGGCCTCTCTTGTCGTACCAAACATGGAAGACGAGAGGTCCAGATCCGTAGACTCCGTGGGTGTCATCACTCCAAGAGCATTGTATAACATTTTGGAGCCTCTGGATGTCTACTGGCGTGAACATGTCAGAGTTCGGGTGCACGGATGAGGGTCAATCCAGACGGAATAGGAACTAAACCTGCGCGATATGGTCGTCATTTATCTGAATGAGGCATCCACAGGGGGAGACAAGCTTGGAAGTGAGGCATTGTACATGCTTACTAGTAGTCAAGACTAGGCTTGAGAAGTGAGTATTTAATTAGCTGCCGTTCACGCGCGACAGCGGCGGGGTCATAGTGGCACCTGTCTCCGGAGGTGTGGTATCCAGCACCATGTTGCTAGGGAGGTTGGCGAGGAAGTTCATCGTAATCGTATACATACTCGACAACCCCAGGTCGGATTTCCTGTGGGAGATCAATTGCAGGTAGAAGGAGGAAGACTCCCCGAGAGGGCGGGTCTGCAGGGTTGGTCTTGCTGCGTACATACTCTGCACGGATGTTGCATTGCCGATTTCCTGTGGTAATATGGATCGTCGCTAGAAGTCTTCAAACCAGGAGCTCGAATCCGACTGCCCCTGCCCACGAGATGTCTCTCTCGTTGAGACATGTCGTTAGATGCGCCAACGATCGACGACAACGATTCCAATACTGACTCCAGAGATAGCATCGCAAAAAAAATCTCGAGACCATGAACGGTGGGGCAAAGAGGGGTGCGTGGCTTGATCATCGATGGCTGCTAAGTATTTCGTTCGTGGCAACTGTCTCCTGCACGAGGTTCCACAAAACCTGTAAGAGTGACTTTTGAGTTCCACTGCCGATCCTCCTCAAGCTCCTAGGGTATTCCTAGGGTGGCCAAGCTGAGCCGTCCAGTTTGTGGTTGGTTGCCACCTTTAATTTACCCAAAGAGGCTACTATCGACATCAAACAACTTTACACCGCCACAGAGAAACAGCATCGGTGCGCATCAGCAAGACGGCGCCATAATCTTTGTGGCAGCCTGCACGCACCGTCAACTGCGAGAGGTTCTTCACCATCCATGACGAGGATTGCTTTCTTTCGTTAATAAACATGCCAACCCCCTCTTGCCAATCAAGTCCATGGCGTCGGATGAGGTCACTTTCTTGTGATGGACTGACTACCCTTAAACAAAGATTGTTTTACCTTCGTTGTCTCATATTACATGGGCTGGGGTGTCAAGATGCGGGAAGGAAGTCGCAGAGAGGATAATTCTCAGTATTCTGAGGAGCTTGAGTTAGAGAAGGATATGAGGCGAGTACACGTGCCAGTGGAGTATGCCGCTCGCTGGAAGACGAATTCGTCGGTACCTCTAAAGACAGAGGTAGCCAATAAAGGTCAAAGTATTGGAAGATATGTAGTACTAGTAGAAGTTGTATGAAGAACGTCTAGATTATGTAGGAATACATTGCGTGTAAGATACATTCGAGATGTTTGGTATTGCTCCATTCCGCTAACTCTATATGGCGTACTAAAGTCAAATGTCCGTTAAGCGTCCTTTGCAGGTCTGATCGAGCCAGATTGATCACGATAGGTTTTGAGTGGAGACAACCCCACACCATGAATGTGGTATTGCTCTCCGACCAGTTCCTTCGTGGCCACCATAAGCCTGTCAAGGCGCATGACGATACCAAATGCAGTGTTGACTCCTACTGAGAATCGTCTACAGTTCGTTGGAATCCTTAGCCCTTCGTCACTAAACGAGATAGAATATGGCTCACAGATATTGTTCGTTCTCCAAAGTATCGATCGTCATGGTACGTGGAAGACCATAATCATCATCAGCTTCCTGACGAATGACGTTGAGACCGTGAGTATAAGCCATGAAACGGTCAAGAAGAGGGCAGGGTGTGATTTGAGGTAGAGGATTGCCCGTCCGCAGAGACGTTGAGATCAAGGCTATCATCGTAAGCATCAGCAAACGAAACTATTTAAAGATGATACAAAGCATACATATGACTGCCAAGACATCGCCTTGAAAGTCTGAATCTAAGAAGCGTGTCCTGCGAAGGAAGGCTCGGGCCCAAGCCGGCTCCAGATGTTCAACAACGGACATGAGGTGGGAAAGCAGATATGCAATTTGCCTGAGGAGGTTAGACATAAACAGCCGAACTCGAGGCAGAAAAAGTGGGACGCACAGTTGTATCTCCAAGATCTTCTGATACCTCTCAGCTGGCCATTTACCTCTCAACGAGAACTAAAAAGGATTCAGTAAGGTACACGATAGAATATGGAACGTAGGAGACCCTACTTCGTAGACGATATTCGTCTTGAGAATGAGCGAACGTTTCAACTTCAATCGAATACCAATAAGACTCTTGATGATAGAATCTCGGTCCACTTCATGCTGTTGTTGCCGATGAGTATTTGCAAAAGACACGATGGCACAGTACGCCGAGCCGAGCTCCGCGACCGTTGTGGCCATCATGTGTCGGTGGTAGCCTCGGAGAGTGTGTGAAGGGGGTAGGAACGAGAATATGCTAAGGAACGATAAGCATTGAATTATGATCAGTAATAGGTAAGACTCACAAAGCGGCAGTGACTCCAGCGACAACAGTAAGAAAGCGCCTCTAAAATGCAAATGAACGGGATTCTGTATCAAGATGTAATTTAAGACCTTACCCAAGCGAGATCCCAACCGAAATAGTGGAATCCGAAGGGGAAGTGAGTATTCTGCCAAGAATAGCCAACGACCTATCGATCCCTAGGTAAGGGTAAAGTTGAGCTGGGAAGACAAGACACAGACGTACCAAACCAACAGTGACGAAAAAGATGACATTCGCCATTGGAGGACCCGGCCAATACAATCGAATAAAATAGAACAGTGGGAAACAGACGGCGCAGACGGCAGCAAGGCCGTAAGGATTACTGTCACTTGAGCCCGCAGAGAGATACCTATGCTTTGATTAACAAGAGTTGCAAAGGTAGGTAATATGCGTCATACCATACAGCTAGCCCGACAGCGCTACCCAAAATAGTTGACAAAATCCGCGAGACAAGGCCAAACGTAGTATCACCACGCCAACGTGCAAGGGTGAGTTGACCCATAAAGCTGGTGAATATAAATCAGTATTCATTGCGCGAAGGCAGTCAGTTTAAGACCTACATTGCCCAAACGAAGCGTTGTCCTGCAGAGAAGCAAATATAGTCAATATCAACGAAGCCGGCAGTGGTTGGTTCGAACCTACCATAGGCAAACTCAGCAGTGTTACGAAGGAGACTTGGCAAGCTCAGAAGAACTAAGGATGATCAACATCAATGCACAAGTCAAGCAAGTAATATCGAAAACCGCGTACTTGAGAGAACGCCCGCTTTAAGCGCGAACAACGTATTCCCACTTAGAAGCGTCGAAAAACACAGGTACAACCAGGAGAAAATTTGCTCGACGATATTTGATGGTGGAAGTGCATCAGGGTTTCGCCGTTGAGGAATACCAAGATCTGCTGATTCTTCCGGGTTAAGACCACGAATAACATCTATGTGACGTAGCGAGTCAGTGATACGAAAAGGTGAGGCTGAAGTTAAGGACGTACCGGGATCTTCGTCATCTTCATGTTCATCCTCTGTTGTATCCCAACGACTCCAAACAAGAAATTTGGTCAGAGAAAGGGTTGGAAGCCAAAGTTTAGTCCTAGTGCATTTTTTCTCCAGCTTGATAATCTCTCCCAACTATGACCACAACAGTGAGGTTGAGGTCGACTGCATTGTGTAGATGAAGAAGACGCACCAATTCGGCGAGGAGGTTAGCAAACTCCATAGCATGATACTCGTACACGTAACAATCAAACAGGAATTTGTGTGGAGGAGGTTCCTCGAAACGGTCCGATGTCCCTATATGTTTCGGATCGAACGCTGAGCGATATGGATCAAGCACTCGCAGCCTAGAATAAAACAGTCAGAGACGAAACGTCATCAGATGCATACAGTGTCGATCCCGACCTCTTCTCTTTCTTGAAATGATCGACAGCTTCCTTGAGCGACTGATGCAAGCTCTCCAGATGTTCCAACTTCGTCTTCCTCACGTGTTCAATCTTCTTCCTACTGCCAAAGCTACTCTGACGAACGCCCCCTATCCAATCCTGGACACCTTTCAAAGCATTCTGCGACTTCTCCAACAACTCGTCACAACTTTCGTGCAGTAACGCAGTAAACAACGCCGTGGCTTCTGGGGAACGAGCGGCAGACAATCGAGTAGACTCGAGGTATAGATACCGCTGAGACTCGAAAACACCAACGGCTTGCTCAGATGCAGTTGTAGAAACGCGGGAAAGAGAGAGATTGTGCGCAAGGTGTAAGAGCGAATAGTGGAGGTTGTGCGCGTGATGGGAAGGATGATGTCTTACATGTCCTCCGGCAGAGAAATGACGGGCTACATGTTGAGAAATCGAATGACGCATTGGAGATGAAGACTGACTTTGGTCATTCGGTAATCGTCGACGAGCAGGTCGACCCGCACGTTCTCCAGTGGGTGAAGGTGGTCTCGAAGGAGCAGGTGTACCAATGGCAGGCGTCGCAGGCGTAGAGGGCACAGGCGTAACAGGGAATTTCTCACGGGTAGGATCGATCAGCGTGAAGTAGACACCCATACCGTTTGATCTTGTCACCAGTCGCCGGAGCCACCACTGCAACTCGGCCAGATGACCAGGTGCAAATCGCCCCCATACAATGTCGCGCTTCAGTAAGCGATTCGCCGCACCTGCAGAAGCCAACGCTGCCTCGGCCTTGTTCACCATGGTAGAAATGGTGGCAGCAGTGGACTTGAAATCCTCCGAAGAGGGATCCATGTCCAGGATTTCCCGGTGACGCGCAAGTATAACATTGAGAGGCTCTAAAACACGTCCAAAACATGTCATATATCGTGCGGTGATGGTCGCCGGGAAGATCGTTGCCGCTGCTAGGACGCAAAGACCGGAATGGATAGCAAGGGGTACCACAATAGCCCTACCGATGGAATAGTAAGCGTATGGGAATAGAACTGCCGTGGTCATAGAAATGTCGACGCAGATGCAAGAGAACACAGTGCCGAAGATGAATGGTCCAGGACCTTGTCTCACTCTGAGCCACAAGAAGAAACTGCTCCCAAAGAAGATGAACACTGCGAAAATAATGGTAGGGCCCGCCTCGACGTATCGTGCGGTTAAGATTTCATTGAAGGGTGCATTAACGTCGGTATTAGTTCGCGCAAGACTGGCAAGGAAGATTCCAAGGGTGCTCCACCTGTAGAATGCAGTCAGTATCGTATCGATAGCCTAGACTTACAAGCACTTACGCCCAAGCCAAGCAAACGAGAAACAAGAAGATGCCTTCGCGCTCGAGCACCGCTATAAACGGATCACTTGGTGGGTCCAAAAAGGCGACTAAAAGAACGAAATGAGAAGATGCGAATGAAAAGATAAACAATTAGTGACACGCACCCACTACGATAAGAAACGCTGCCTAAAAGTATGATCAGTATTGAATCATAAGTGTTAAATCAGGGCCGTTCAATTCTAAGCCTGATGAAAACAAGGAAGAGAAGTTCTGATGAGAGTGTCCCTAGAGGCTTCGCCAATCTCTTTAGGACGTAAAGCGAGCCTCCGCGAACGCCACAATGGAATCCATGGATTTCAAAGTGCTCAAGCACCCTGCGAGCATATATGTTAAAACGCATTCATTCTGCGCGAGATCTATGAGTTCAAAAAAATCTCGATAGGCGGCGACTGCTGGCAAAACGCTCCTGCATCGCATGATGCCCCATCATATTTCACCTCTGTGCATCCGCTACCATGCAGACCAAGGTTCCGTGACTAGGATGAGCAGGGCCGATCTGCAACCTGACCATGCCTTTACACCGTTTTACATGCCCAGTATCCGAAATAGGTCAAGACGCACTTGCGGGGATGCGCAGCCTTCCGTATCGCACAGGAATCTGCCTATTCTCTCCCTCGGCTATCGCGCCAAAGAAAATGGACACTCGTTCGTTGGGTCTGTTCAATTCATGAAATTCAGTTCGAAGTTTTCGCCCCTGAGTCCTTGGGGAAGTACTAGACGCTAAGATGCACGCGTTGGGCATCAGCAACCATAGGTGTCAGCACCATATGTTTGTGCCCGTGGCTGTCCGAACTGAACTGCAAGAACTGAGAATCCCCATTAACACCTCCACTTCCTGCCCTCGCCCGTATTCTCATTTACATTTATGGTCAGGACGATGTTGATAACTGAGCAGCCCTGTGTAAGATGAATATACGATCCTGACGTACCTGACCCATGGCCTGTGCTACCCTGGGAACGATCAGGAATATGATGGACACCCAGCCCATCACTGCACTCCGGAAGACAGGTTTGAGCTTCGAGTATGAGCAATTCTCCGGGATCCATTTCATGTCGATAGGAATGAAATGAAGGATTTTCTCCATCACTGAGGGGACCTTCTTCTTTCCAACCGGCGGTTTTGCTTCCATACGAACATGTTTCTGAGGAGGTGGACCTTCGTCAAACCGAGTCTCTTTCGGTTCGGGTTCGTTACTCTCCTCGTCCCCCATACGGGGGTCGTATTTTCGAGATGTTGCCATGGTCGTAATGGTCATAGAGCATGGAGATTTATATAGTCATTAGGAAAAGATCTATCTTTAGCTGCATTGACAATGACTCTTTGAGATCTGCAGCTACCCGCTAGTGGCTGTATTCTGGCGGAGCGCCAAACATTCCGCTTCCGCTGTGGCTAGCGGTATCAATGAGGCGCTTGCTCTTCGCCGTTCAGTTGCATTCATTTCCAAGTGCGTGAAAGCAGCCTGTTATCCTTCCAGTAAGAATGTCTGATGTTTGAATAGAACATCTTAGTGTTTAAGCATAAACTACGACCCCAATGGCTGACGCTACACCACCTCCGCCACCTCCGGTTGAAGTTTCCCCTCCACCGCCTCCACCAACGAATGCGGGATCACCTACCGATTTCTTGAAGGGTGTTGTCGGAAAACGTGTAGTTGTACGTTTGACATCGGGTGTGGACTACAGAGGTACGCGCTTGAGGTGGATATCTATGATCGGTCTCGTAACTCATGTTCAAGAAGGTGTATTGTCATGTCTCGATGGCTACATGAATATCGCTCTGGAACAGACAGAAGAATATGTCAATGGCACAGTCACCAACCGCTACGGCGATGCTTTCATTCGAGGCAATAATGGTACATATCCTCTGTGAATACCATGTCCTGCATACCTCACCTTCCTTTGTTCAGTCTTGTATATCTCTGCTGCTGAACCGCTCTAATGTTACGAAAATGTTTGGCCGAGAGAATTCTATAAACCACTGTGTTTAGCGTCCCGTTACTTACCAACGACGGGCCGTGGCTGTAGGTGCGACTGCATATTCCTCAAGCGCTTCAGCCTCCCGCATGCGTCCTCCGTCGGTACCCCGCGTTATGGTTCTTTTGTAGCCAGCGGTTCAATGCGGGTTTTAAAGATCATTGCTATGTGAAGAGGCATGGAGTCTCCGTTATCCTTGTTCAACAGTGTTAATTTCTTGCTATGTATCGCGACACGTTGGTTTTCACGACCGTAATGGACTCCTTCCATTTTTGTATTCTAATTCATTCACGAGCTTAGTCCAATCGGTTGCTCATGCTTGCTCACACTATTCCCTGGACCAATCACTCTTACTGGCCGCGGTGATTGTTTGAGTCGCTCAGACATTGCATCCGATGATGTACCTTTCAATCGGAACCGCGGTATTCTCCATGCCGCCGGAAACACAACTGCTCTACCGAAACGACCCAACCCGCTCGAAGCTGAGGCACCGGGGCCCGAGTACAAGGTGCGACCTGTCCTCCAAGAACTTCTCAAGGTGTTGACATATCTCAGATATCCAGGTCGTGTATTGTACATGTCTCGCGGCCCACCCACATTTGTGTGCGAGTGACCACCGTCCGGAACCCAGCTGTGGGATCCGGTCTCTCATTCGTTCCCATGGATGTGGTCCGGCACTACTACAGCTTGACAAACCGGTCGAGAGCAAGTCTGCAAACTTCCATGACCGAGGAACTGATGAAAGATCTCGGTGCTAATATTACCTGCGTTGTCGGGTTCGCTGCTTCTACTGAACACCGTAGATGGTTTGACGCTTGCCACAGTGCCTAATGGTTCACAGACTGTTCAGATAGTATAGAAAAACAGATTTCTTACAGTACAAAAATTAACGATTCAGTCTGTGATAAAGATGTCCTGGTGAGAGCAAACATTGTATCCTCTCCAATATATCACTCATGCCTATGTACATTCTCAAGGTGAGTCTCGTGGACACGCTGCCATCCCAGCTCACGTCCCGAGTGTGAACTCCTCTTGATGCACGCTGTTACTATCCAATCGGCACATGGTCTTGTGTCTCAGATATATATGGTAAACTGCAATATGATTTTAGCACTGAGAGGGACTTATAAGTGAGTTATTCGCTTTCAGCATGCGGCGCTATTTGTTGTCATCGGAATTCGTAAGTGAGCAGAGACTCAATGATACAATAGACCTTAACAGTCTTTTATGCCTACCGCTTCAATCTTGGTCAGCTTATGTGCTTCTGTTATAATTATAGCATCTTAACCCTTTCTTCTACGAGAGACGGCATAGGTCGCCGTCTCCGGGTACCGTACGTTGGAGCTTAGAAGCTTTTTACCAAAGGTATGTACCTGACCTTGTCTGGCATATTACTAATGGACGTTGTAGATTGAATAGAAGTGACACCCTGGTTTACCTTCACAACGCCTTCAGCCTGCCCGTATGCCGATAGTTATTCCAGCAACACAACTGTCGTGTACAACTTTCGCGCCAATTTTGTTTCAAATGCTCCTGAACGGAAGGACCTACAGTCATGTTCGCTCAGAGTCTCTCTCACTGGCCTGCGATGCTTTCCCAAACTTCATTCACATATAGAGGGATCGACACTATTCTTGCATCGACGTTCATTACCCCAAGTCCCTGGATTGTAAAACGAAGTGTTTAGATTGGTCAACATCGGTCTTCTCTCGCTTGAATATGTCGCACGAAGAGCATTGCCTCAGACCCAATTTGACCCGTCCGTATATGGTGACCGGTGACGAAGACTGAAAAGACTTGAACCTTGGGGGGCAGGCCTCTAAACGTATATATAAGCCACAGGTCGCGGCTGGAGACCTCAGCTGAGTTACTTCACTCACATCTCCAGACACTGCGGTCAACTTCGCCATGAACTTTAAGAGCATCCTTGTCTTCATCGTTCTCTCCGCACTTGTTTACGCTGCACCTTCCCATGTTACCTGCAGTGGTGGCCGTAGGGCTAGCGAGGCTGCTGTAGGCATTCTCTCGCCATATACCACGGTCTATCTAATACTTTATGTCAGTGCTGCAAGTGGTTCGACGTCCTCGATGATATTCAGGCGAACCTGTAGGTGTCCTCTGGCCGATAGTTTCGTTGTATGCTTATGACTATCTCCTTAGGTTCGACGGTGGTGAATGCGGTGAAGAAACTCACGAGGTCAGTTAAGCCTATGTCCCTCCAACTCATATTGACTGTTTTGTCCCTCTCGCCAGTCTCTTCGAGTATGCTTCCTTGGGATGTTACCGCTTGATTTCTGCCTTACGATCCCGACTTAGCTCTCCTTCCACGATGCCATTGGGTTCTCCCTCTCCGCTCAAAGGCAGGGCAAATTTGGGTAAGTGACTTTCTGAAGCTCGATAAAGCCCAAGTTCATGATACCTCCATTAGCGGTGGAGGTGCCGGTACGTATGGTATTGATTTTCATCCATTTCCCATGTGGCTGAGTCCAGAATAGATGGCTCAATGATGGCTTTCGCCGAGATCGAGACCAACTTCCGTAAGCCATCTCCCATTAAGCTTAAAGATCCTTCTTGGGCTGAATCCGACTTAGACGCCAACAACGGTGTGGATGAAATTGTCGAGGCTCAACGTCCCTTCGCACTCAAGCACCATGTTTCGTTCGGTGACTTGTACGTTCATCGATATTCAAAGTCGCCTTCGCTCACTCATTGTCCCACAGCATCCAGTTCGCCGGTGCTGTTGGTGTCTCCAACTGCGCTGGTGGTCCTCGCTTGCAGTTCCTCGCTGGACGCTCTAACTTCTCTCGTCCGGCTCCCGATCTCACTGTCCCCGAACCTTCTGATCCCACGAACAAGATCTTTGCTCGAATGGGCGACGCCGGTTTCTCTCCGAATGAGGTTGTTGATCTCCTCATTTCCCACAGCGTTGCTGCCCAAGACCACGTCGATCCAACCATACCGGTTCTTGTTCTCCTTACTCAGTTCTCATCGTTTCATTGACAGGACGTGGTAGGGAACACCCTTCGACTCGACCCCCGGAACATTCGACGCTCAGTTCTTCGTTGAGGTGAGTTCCGCAATGATTGTCAAGTCGTGGTCGTCGCTGACTATATTGTGACTAGACATTATTGAAAGGATCGCTGTTCCCAGGCAATGGTTCCAACGTTGGTGAGGTCTTGTCTCCCTTGGCAGGCGAGTTCCGACTTCAGTCCGATTTTGCAATCGCTCGCGACGCCAGGTACGAGTTCCATTCTCCAATAGCCAGCCATGGAGATGGCTAAACAAAGCGTCTAGGACCGCTTGCGAATGGCAATCGTTTATTAGTAAGTGATACCACTATAATCTGACGGTTTGTTTCTGACTTGATATCTACAGCCGACCATAAATTGATGGTCAGCAAGTTCGAGAAGGTCATGGCTAAGCTCGCGATCCTGGGTCACAGTGCGCACGACCTTGTCGACTGTTCTGAGGTCATTCCTGTTCCCTCCAAAGCTAAGGCCCAATCTGCCAAACTCCCGGCAGGAAAGACAATCAAAGACATCCAGCATGCTGTGAGTGTTTTGCGACACGCTATGCATCATCACGACTTACTCGTTCTCCAAGTGTGCCGCCACGCCATTCCCGGTCATATCTGCCGACCGCGGTAAGTTGTTCATGTTTTCATTGCTCATCACCTCGTTCCTGAGGTCTTCTATAGGCCCGGCTACGTCTATTGCTCCAGTGTATGTCTCAGAGTTCTTATTCAGCTTATTGCAACTCACTCTTGGTTCGCAGTCCCCCTTCTTAAACAATCCCGCCATATGCTCTCTGCTATTCCGGTCTCGTGTCGAAGATTTCTCTGTGTATGTATTACACATTGTGTTGTACCCGATGGAAATAGAATGACTTTCTGTGACGCTTCTTGTTCTTGGTTTCTTTGACGATCTAGGTATGATAAGTCATCTCACTCGACTAGCTTTTCAACATCCTCCATACTTACCTGAAAAGATTCTTATCACAAAGCGGGTCACACAGTCGCATAGAATATCGATACACTAACTTCTTCTACACTCGGCTTAAAAACTAAAATCGGAACAAGTGCAATTGCAATCAAGGCCCAACATGAACCAATAAAGGCAACCCCTTCCGATTCTAATATGAACAAACAACCGGACCGTACGGGCATCAACTTTTGTGGTAGCCTTTTTAACCAAATCTTATACCATCTACCATGGCTATGCTCTCCGAGTTTCAAGTATCCACCCGTTGCTGAATATTTACCTTATACTTCGTGAAGTGTAGGCTATCTATCTTGAAACTCGCGGGTCACACTGTTTTCTATCGAGGTTTCCCGTAGTGATGAGGCTGCTGCGTGTTCTGCATTCCCAAGATATCGACCATAGACGTTACGTTTGGGAAGTGATTCGTATTCATACTCTATACGTATACATTGAAATGCCTCATCCACGCTTGTTGCCGGTGGGGTTCAGATTCGATGGGTATGTCATTTTGATCTACGCACACCGACTCAGGCAATGACATCACATCTATAATTGACGTTGGTTCCAGTATGGCCTGTAGTGGATTGTCTATCTGAATCTGGAAGATGTCCGGCCAAGACGGCATCATGCGCAAACCATGCTGTAAATCTGGTATTTCCCACACCAACAACCACTCTCCTGGGTCTTCACATGATACCGAATGTCACATGGAACTCTGCCGCGCGACTAGGTAACGTAGTCGCTCCATTGTTTAGCCCATTGCTCCTGCAATGGGGATAGTATGTCCTTGCAACTGATTATCCAACCTCAGAGCACATCGCTCTACGAGAACTTTATCTCTTTTCGAGAGGCTGTTTACGGGAAGAAACCCAATGAGAGGCTACTGGTGAGAATAAACCCTGTCCATCTTTTAAGTTCGTCAATATATTCTGAAGCACTTCAGTTCTCAAGCTATAACGCATGGTTGGCTCTCATCCTATGCTACAATAACTCGCTGCCACTGGTGTACGTCATGTGTGCGTGTATACTGGAGGCGCAGACGAAAATAATGCGGATGGAAGACCCAAAAATTGTCGACACGTTCAAAGATCATGTCTCCGATTTGAGGAGTTATTTTCTCTCCGTCCTTCGCTCACCCCGGCTCCCGGTTGAATGCACCTGCTACTAGAGCCTCCGGATTCGCTAGCTAATCAGGAATCGCATATTTCTCATGAATGGTGTGACACTCGGGAGATATCTCATTTCGTGCTAAGCTGTATTTTGCACAATATCCTCCGGTATGTATGAGTTTATGGGATCTCGAGAGCCATGCTAAGCAAGGTTTTGTTCTAGGCCTTTGTATAGTGTTACGGAAATTTCTGTTATTTTAGACCTCAGAATTCTCTTCCATGGGAGAATAACTTACTGATCATGACCTGAGACATGCAGAGTCCACATCCACCGAAGGTCTGTCATTACTGTCCGGTCGTTAGCCATATTGCGATGCTGAAACGAGTACAGATTTATACGGGTAGTATCAAAACCATCCTATTGGCAATTAGATTTCGACAAACCATCTCGCCATACTTGTACAGTTTCATATCTGACGTTCACATCAAACGAAACAGTGGTAGTTCTTTACGTGGGTCTTTTTCAGACCATCCTCATACTCGGTCTTTGGTCTCAGTCTCACATACCCTCTCTGAGAGGAGCCCGAAGCTTGGGATGTTCAGACTCGTCGTCTCTCAGCTGTGTCTTCCCGGGTCGGAAACCAACGCTGTCCCGTTGAGAGCAGCATACCATCTGCGACTCACGTCCACTGTCGAGTGCCTTTGTTTCGGGACTCTTCGAGCCGTATAAAACACTCTACAATGTCGTTCATGAATACTCTCATCTTCGTCTCGCTCGCCATTGCTGCCTTGGCTGCACCTTCCGCCAGAGTTGCTTACAGTACAGGTCGTACTGCTCGCAATGCTGCTGTATGTTTCTGACGCTTAACGGTTCCCAGTTACTAACAGTATCGTTGCTCTAGTGCTGCATGTGGTTCGATATCTTGGATGACGTTCAAGAGAATCTGTGGGGGAATATTCTCTTGCTGATAATCTTCATTTATTGATATGTTTTTGTAGGTTCGACGGCGGCGAGTGCGGCGAGGAGGCGCATGAGGTCCGTCGTGGCTATTCCGTTTGCCATAGCAGCTCAAATGTAATATATCCTAACGCATTAATTCTTGTAGTCACTTAGGGTAAGCTGTTGGCAGGTGGATCCTCTCCCTTCATCATTGAATAATGTCTTAGTTAACATTCCATGATGCGATTGGGTTCTCGCTATCTGCACAAAGGCAGGGTCGAGTTGGGTATGTTTAGTTGCCTGTCATCGCGTTGTCAAGTGTGTTCAAAGTGTTTTGTTTGCAGAGGTGGAGGAGCCGATGGTTCCATCATGGCCTTCTCCGAGATCGAAACTAATTTCCGTCAGTTTTATGAATAACCATTCGGTTGGTTACCTTCACTCACATTGCTGCAGACGCTAACAACGGAGTGGACGAGGTCGTTGAAGAGCAACGTCCATTTGCACTCAAACACGGCGTATCTTTCGGCGACTTGTGAGTATCTACCATATCGCACAGTGCAGAGAAGAGCGCAATAGCGCGTCTTTTTACAGTATACAGTTTGCGGGCGCTGTCGGCGTTTCAAATTGTGCCGGAGGTCCACGCTTGCAATTCCTTGTCGGTCGTTCTAACATGTCTCGTCCGGCTCCTGACCTCACTGTACCCGAGCCTTTGATGCCACAAACAAAATCTTCGCTCGCATGAGCGACGCTGGTTTCTCTCCGATCGAAGTTGTCGATTTGCTGGCCTTTCACGCTGTTGCAGCTCAGGATCATGTTGATGAAACCATTCCAGTTCGTCTCAATATCTTCTCGCAAACATTTGGCTCTCTCATGCTCGTTCATGATTTAGGGAACCCCATTCAACTCTACCCCCAGCTCTTTTGATGCTCAGTTCTTCGTTGAGGTGTCACATCTTCCCGAACTTATGACGAGATACTCTGATCAACGACTTCAGACACTGTTGAGGGGCAACTTGTTCCCCGGTAATGGTTCCAACGTAGGTGAAGTGATGTCTCCGCTGCGAGGTGAATTCCGTCTCCAATCGGATTCCGAGATATCCCATGGCATCAGGTAAGATTACCTCCTTGCACATCCACGATAGACTGATACACGCAATTAGGATGGCTTGCCAGTGGCAATCATTTATCAGTAGGGTTTATGATCATACGAATGTTTTCAGATTTCTAATACCATTGGGATAGCCAACCACAACGCGATGGTTGCCAAGTTCGAGGCCGCTATGGCTAAGATGGCCATTTTGGGACACAATGCTCGTGACCTTGTCGACTGCTCAGAAGTCATCCCTGGGCTAAGTCTCAGACAGCAAAACTCCCCGCAGGCAAGACTCTCAGAGACATCCAAGCTGTTGTGAGTTTTTTGCGGCTCCTCGTACTCGACGTTGAGTTGACTCTCTATATTAGTGCGCAGCTACTCCATTCCCTGTCATATCTGCTGATCCTGGTAGGTATCATGTTCTCTCCCGAACTGTGCGTTATCTGATTTTTCTGATCAAGCCCTGCCACTTCCGTCGCTCCTGTGTATGTCGCTTCACCATGCCTTGGATCTATATATTCTAATGTACTATTCACAGGCCACCCTCGTAAATCATCTGCGTGTCTGTATTGGGTTAATGAATTCAATGCTTTGGTGTCCTTACATGGGTCGTTTTTACCGATATTGTGCCGTACCTGTCCTTCGGGGTTCTAGGTTGTCTAAGTACATAAATTGGGCCGTACTATGAAAAATATGGAGCCATTCTCATATTTCTTCCTGTGCTTGATTGAGTACATGACACGTCATACGCACGCACAATAAGTACTTAGTTCGACGAGATACTTTGTGGAAGATGTTGTGAAGACTCTTTCGGGTAAGTACCTTCCAAATACAAGGAGACATTGTATTAGTTTCGGCTTCTGGCAATCCGGAAACTGACTGTAATAACACCGTGACTCTCAGATTGAGACAGGAATGGCCAGGAATCCGGGCATTCCAAACATCTGCCTTCACGTGCCCGGCCCCGTGGCCCGACGGTATTTGTTATTGTTAGGATTGAAAGCTCTTGCCATATCCGAAGATGATACCCTATATAAGGAAACCCTCTCAGCGCAAAACATAAACTTAATGTTTGTGAAAGAAGAGTTAAACATATATAGATGGAAAGATAGGCAAGGTCACGTAGGACAATAAATGGAAAAAAACCGAGTTTAAAACTGTATAGTAGATAATGTCTTGTAAGTGGTATGGAAAGTATCTCGTTGACAATCAAGCATTGACGAAGAAACATGTCGAATAACGAACACCAAGCGCTTCGGATGGACATACCTGATATGATATGATAGTAATGATAGCGAATATAAACTCACGATACCAAAAAAAAAAAAAGGGAAGCATAAAATAAAATCTCGCAACGGGGAGTGTTGCCAAGGTCCATGGACAATGTCTTGAAGACAACCACTTGCAATACTGTAGCACGTTTGACGGCATTCATTCTCTCACAACTGAGCTACATGAAGAGCATTCCTGTTCACTTATGCCTCTGATTCAAGGAAATACTTGTCAGCGCACCGGCGATAAGAGGCTATGACCTATAAAACAAAGATGGCGTGATATGAAAAAAAAGGATATTCAGGTGCATATGCGACACAATGTATGTATTGGAGATAGAAACCGATTAGTCCAGACATCATGGATCCTGTAATGAACGGCAACTTAGTGGATGAGAGTACAATTGAACGCCTGCGATCAGCGCTAAATCTTCTCAATTGTTGTAGACGCTCGCGACGTGTCGGGTTTCAGCGAGATCTCAGCTCGAACCTCGACGTTCGACAGCCGTCTCCCGATTTTTCTAGTTTTGTATATTTCGCATTCGTTACGGGGTAAATCTGCTATTTTGTAGGTTTATATATTCAATAGATCGGAGAATTTGAACTTGACATCGTCTTCAGAACTTGACTTCCAGACGTGGGGAAGCAGCCGCTGTCCGATGGCTACTGGTGACGATGTTCTGCTTCCGGAGGATAGCAGTCTCCATGTTCTGTTGCAATCGTTTGCAATGATAATTGTCTCGGAGATCGGTGACAAGACGTTCCTTATTGCGGCAATACTTGCAATGCGACATCCGCGAGCGGTGGTCTTTGCAGGCGCGTTTGGCTCTCTTGTAGTCATGTCCATCCTTTCTGCAGAGCTGGGAAATATCTTGCCAACTCTATTACCCAAGCGCTGGACGCAAGCACTGGCAGCCGTTCTTTTTCTAGTCTTTGGAGTCAAGATGTTGCAGGAAGGCCGGGAGATGGCGGCGGGTAATGACAAGATTCAAGAAGAGATGAAAGAGGCTGAGGAAGAGATCGAGGGTGACGAAGCGGAACATGACTCAATACCACTAGAAGCGTTGGAGGAAGGAGTTGAAAGTAATGGCCGTGCAGGACATGCCAGAACCCGATCGCAATCGCGGGATGCAACGAAGACATTGGCAGAAGGTGCCAGAAATTTCTTTAGTCTCCTTCTCGGGCCAGTCTTTGTTCAGGCTTTCGTTCTTACATTCCTGGGAGAGTGGGGTGACCGAAGTCAAATAGCTACCATAGCTCTAGGCGCAGCACATGTGAGTTGGCACTCTAACTGTGGATTGACATGTGTCCTGATGAAAATGTAACAGAACGTCTACATAGTAGCATTTGGCACCATTGTGGGTCATGCATGTTGTACTGCGTTGGCAGTTATCGGTGGACGCTGGGTTTCGACGAAAATTTCCGTCAAACACGGTGTGTTCCTTTTCGTCTTATCACGACACGTTCTTACTAACTGTTATTCCTCAGTGACCCTCGCGGGCAGTGCTTTATTCCTGTTGTTTGGTGTGATATACTTGTATGAGGCATTCATCTCCATGGATATAGACACGACAGACTTTTCGTACGCTCCATGAACACTATACCCATGATTGATGTGTACGCTATTCCAGGATAATTCTTGCCTTGTGTCCCCGTGCAGAAGTCCGGGCATAGACTAATATAGGATTCTCTTTTGTATTACAGCTTTCGCCAACATTCATTCACTACTTGTAGAGGTTCATGCCAGGGATTCCCAGACCCTATTGGTTGCGTTGATTATTGCGATTCTGTTGCCTAGTGTCGCAAAATCTAAGGAAGATTCAAAGCGTTCGTTTGTCTTCTTGCGGTGTCCGGACAAGCTCTTGTGAGGGCTGTGAAATAGTGCGGGCTTCCCTCTTCTTATTCTGCTGTGCGCCTTTGCTTTGCAAGCTTCTGCCCGCTGATACGTACGTGACTAGACCACCTGACTCCTCTTCCTCAGCTCCTGATCAGAAATCGTCTCATGTAGGAGCATGCTTGACATCAGGACCGAGTCCGTGTTCATGGGCACCACCAGGGGCACCTCAGGACTACAGAGCATCTATTGCCCTTCTACACGACTGATAAGAACGGATCTCCGAGGGCCCAAGCTGTACTCTCACCTCTCAATGTGGTCCAGCTTTGTCTGGGAGACTCTTCGCATGAAGGTACGCATAGTTCGCAGGTCTTCGGATTGCCTGTCGTCTGACACATGACGTGATAAACCTTAGTTGTCGGTCAACACACCTCCGCTTTTCCTCCGACTTTCCGAAAGGTGCCTAGTTGCGTAGCATACCATTCAGAGACGTTATTCGTACACATGAGTTTCTCTAACAATAGTTCCAAATTTCTCGAACAGAATGACACTTTTTTGAACTGCGAGGATGCCCTTGAGACATTGTCCCTCACGCGACCACATAGCTCCACATTCCGGAAGGTGGTCTGGCTGACATGGCTTGAAAGCGTGACACTGCTGTCAGCATTTCACTTCGTTTTGCTCAGTGGTGGACGCAGTTACTCGGTTCAGGTGCCTGTTCCAGATATGTATCTTACCCAATAAGGAGTTGACTCTGCTAGTGCATATTGTTAGTACGGGCGACTATTGTAAACCTGAACCGGCTTCGCAGCCGGGTTCTACTCTCCGCCTGGGAGGTATGGGACATTGAGTTGCTAACGATCAAAGATCAACGTCAGTTTGAGTAGCCAAGAGAAAGAAAGAAAAAGGTAATCCGCACTCTATCTATTCTGATACTCTATTCAAACTTTCAACTCCCAAACGCTACCAATTTCCGGCTGCAATCGCTGAAAGTATTCGAAATCAACACATCGAATTCTGGTTGTCCTGCAGGCAAGGCACGTACCTCTAAATCGATCTTAAATGATGTCAACGCCTCGAGCATTGCACGCGCACACCAATCTTCCAGCGCTTCTACGTGCTCCGGTGTAATGAAGTCCCTTGAGCCTCGCGCAGCGAACACCATCTGAGCCGCAGCAGCACGCATGACCGGCTGAGGAACGAGAACATGCCCGTCAGTTGCAGTCTGAGCGACGTCACTGGGAGCATGCTGATGAGCTTGATGCGATGGGAGTTCTGGCTCGGAAATTGACAAGGAGGCTGGTCGACTGCTTATTGGTGGAGGTGACTTCGAGATCGGGCGAGCCATGTGTGTGGGCCAGCTAACTGCTAGATGGAGTAAATGGTAGGTTTCCATCTAAGCAGAATGTTGGAGGCTTCAGTCACACGACATGATATCAAGGGTGACCTCACCTCGAACGTTGCCAGGTCGGGATAAGAAGTCTTCAGCTCTTCTATGATGTTCTCATTGCGATCGGGGAAAGACGTAATCCGGCCTTGAGAAGAGTAGAAGCTAGAAGCGTTCCTGAGTGTTCAAATGCTGAGAAGATGAGATGAAAACTTACCTATCAGTGGAGGCATTCAACGTGTTAGCTAGGATGTCTGTCTGAATCGTGGGCGGCTGCGTTTTCTCGAGAGCACTCCTGACCTACCATGGGACATGTCAGGTTCCGATCGGCGAGCTATAGGATGTCTCTTACCGCTGATTGCAGTTCAGCGTCCACGTTGACCTATGTTTGAGCAGTCATATGAACGACTTTAGACACGATCGCAAAATGAGGCATGACGTACCCGTCTACTGAATCGGTATGGCTGTTCATTTGGAAGGCTACCGTTTACGAAGTCGTAGTCGTAATTTCTGTTGACAGCTATACTCCCACTCGGCACAACCACGGTGCCAACCTTCACATTTATGAGGGCACCACACGAACCTAGTCTTTGTAATGCAGCATAACACCCATAGCAAGACAATATCAGGACCGCAGTCTTCAATGTCAAGATTGAGAGCGCATTGACCTCACCACGACGAGGTCACCGCTAAGACACTCTCTTACTTCACGGACGAAGAAGTCAACGTTGGGACTGCCCATGCCAATACTGACTATGGATACCGGGATTCCATTGTAGCGGCCGGTGATGGTCAAGAACCCACGTTCCGTACTGAGCACAAATGGTTTTGGTTTCTCGTCTAGAAATTTAGCAATATGTTGCGCCCTTGAAACGGCTCCAACAGTCACCTGTGTCCATTTTACCTCGTATAGAATATACAGAGAAAGTCGGAATAGAGCTCACAATACGATTGGCCACTTCGCCAGCCTTGACTCCTAAGTGATAAACTCGCTCATCTAAGGTTCTGGGAAAATCTTGAATCATTTTTACATAAGTATGTTGCCTTGCGGCGACCAGGGATACCATAGATGACTTACTAGCGTCGACAAAGAGATCTTTCATCTTCTCCCCGCACTTTGTCTGCTTGTGTTCTGCGGAGTAAAAATGCAGTATCAGATTGCGGGGTATGTCGATCAAGATCGATTACACGTGTCGTCGTGCGAAAATAGCGAGTGACCCACTGAGACCTCTTGTCACTTGCCACTTCACTTTCAATCCTCTCTCATATCGAAACCTGTCGAAGACGCGTGCCTGAGGGACAATCTTAACATCATGGGTTAATAGTTCTGAAGCATCGAAGCTTGAAGTCTCATTATCTGCTTAACGCCGATGGCCAAGGGTTACTTTGGGTTTACATACAAGCTGCGTAGGTCTTTCTCGAGTAGCATCGTAGTTTACTCTTCACTGATGGAGATACTGAGTAAGTTAGGCCTCTGTGCGTCGTGGTCAGCAGTTGTCGGGAGAGCAGGTGCTATGTTCTCACAAACACATACTAGCGCCACGTTACCGTGTCTCCTGGCGGCCTGGAAATATTTCTTTCCATGACCGTGGCAGCATGATGCTGTCATGTTGATGACCTTCCAGCCTTTCTCCGACGCATTTTCTTATGCCGGCTTGTCTGTCTGTACCGGCTGGCTGGCACGATCACGCAGTCCGTAATCTCGGAAGAGGTTCGTCTAAAATCCAACAAGTCTCTCAGCGCACCATCTCGGCGTTTAACCTTGTTCTATAATCCAACCAGAAGCCATGCTATTCCAAATACCGACTTCTCACAGCGCCAGCACCTCCTACTATTCTAGGTTATCCTTGTCGCGATATTGGCCTTGAAGCCCATTAATTATGTTACGAATCACATTGGTCACCGGCGGATGTATAAGGACGTGAACTATCGAACTAAAATCAAACAGTCTCAGGTGGACACACTGGATGTCTCCTGCTATTGTTGGGAATCCTGGAGTGCCTTTCATTCGATATCTTCCGATTAACAACGGCGCATGTTGCGGGTCAGGTACTGCTCGAGTGACAGCCTATCTAACATCCAAACTAGGCGGTCCGATAACTGATGGTACCGATCTGGCTCAATTCGAGGCTTTAACGCACGACGTCACATCACAACATACTATACAATTGACTGTATTGTCGGCTTTCCGGCGTATATCTCGCGTTGGCGACCGTGGTCAATACAGTTCGACGGCTACAAAAGCTGTGCGTGAGCTCAGTCGATTGAGGTAAGCTTATCACTCTTCGCCGACACATAAAATTTCGGTTTACATTTGCTTTGTAGACGGCCAATACATTGTCTTGTACTCTTAAGGTACGCCAGTCATCTCTCAGGTGGCGATGGTCCTATTGTAATAACTCGTTACTTGGTTAGAGTTAGATATTTGTCAGGTCGGGTGTTGAGACGTGGACGTTCAGGAACATGGTTCGACCTCGGTATGTCGGAAAATGTGGCAGGGTCAACTGACCTTTGTAGATACGAGTCTCTCACCGTCTTTCACCTGCGAAATTGGTCGTACCTACCTCTCCATCCATGACATATCGGACGTATTCATGCTTGGAAAGGCCTCGAGTGCGGTCTTGACTCTTGCATCGTGGGTGTCAGAGGGGCGCATGACTATCCGAAACGGCAAGACCCATGAGAGGTTTCTCACCTATGTGCAGTTCTAATCGTGCGGTTCTGGTCAGGTAACGGCCAGAGGACCTCGTGGAAAAGAAGCCACTGTCACATGCCTTGTGTTGTCATCTGAACCTGGGTCAGTTGGATGGTAGTTGGTCCTTTTTAGGCTGCTTCTGAGTTCACAGAGCCAATGGATGCTCACAGTCGCATCTTCGAACAACTAACTTGAGGCCACAGATTTGAACGGAGCTTTTTGCTTGAAAGTTCGGGACAGACAGAAGTCGTTGTTCTTCTGCCAAGCCTGATATGATGGTTCTTCAGGTCGTCGCCGACCGCAGCCAGCTCCAAGCCGCGACGAGATTTCCATGGTGGTCTCGCCCTGCTTCACGTTTCGCCCAAATGCCTCGTCGCAGATCTTTTAATCTCTTGGTTTGATATCTAACTTCCGATCTGCCTCGCTGACTATCTACACCAGGCGGAGCATCATGAATATAACTTAAAGGGGGACCATCGATATGTCTGAAAGTGTCTGCGCGCCGTAATGAACTCCGGGCCGAGATCCATGACCGCTCCTATGCTATACCCAATTTGTGCGAGGCAGCCCTCGGTGAGCCTCCTATTCGCGATGATGTAGTTTTAACGGGTGCATGGAGCCGCATAAGTAAGATAATTTTTTTCGCCTGGAAGTGAAGGCACGACCCGACAGGTTCTTGTCATTTTTATCCGCATGGTGAAGACCGACGATATCGGATTGTGCTGGGTCAAGGTGAGTTCCTTCTCCTATAGTTGGATTCCGTTAGGCAGCACGTTGATGTTGTTGCGTCAAAGACACTGGAAATTATGTCGCACGCCAACCCACAATGCGCAAGGCAAATAGAGTCATGCTTAGGTACATGTGCGGATGCAGAGGTCTTATGTCTTTTCTCCGTAGAATGTTGCAGGGACTCATGATGTTACAATTCCTGGTCGTCTCTTAACACGAGTCAGCTTGGTCAGATACTCGTGAAGGAATTTATCACCCGAGTCTAACCAAATGAAAATGATGGAGCCTTGCACGCCGGCGGCTTGAGAGTCCGATTAGATCTCAGTCGACTATATCGTAGATCCCTGCCATTTTGGCAGGGTCACTTTCTTCCTGTTGTCTGCCTTGTCAGGCTGGAATGACAGCCACTAGTCACCGGGTGGTGCTCGGTATCATACGGGGAAAGTCGAGGATCAAGACGAATCACGAGGCAATGTGTACCGCCCGCAAACGTTCCACATAGGTTGTCAGTCTCCCACTTTGCGACCCGAGAGAGCAACGATGGGGCCACCAGACAGAGCCGTTCGTTGGGGTAACTCAATGGAACATCAATCAGGTATACAGGTGAGGGCAATTCCATGGCCTATTCTTCGCACTGCATGAGATTTAAGCGTTATATCATGTTTTCGTGGAATTTCTTCCACGGAAGAAAGGACTCCCACGCAGAATCTGTTGTAGATCAAGTTACAGAAAGTGCATTCAGTTGCCACCCCAGTTATTGAGCGCTGGTGGTGAGTGTCTAATGGTATGTGATTGACTTCGCTGGGCTATTCGTTTACGTTACGCGCAAGGGAGAAATCTAAGGAGTCAAGAAAAAGAAGAATGTGAGCGCGTGCCTGCTTTGCAGGAGAACATTCGCGCCCGTTAGACAGGCTCTCGCATGGCGAACTTCCGCAGGCAGATCATGGGACTCCGTGGCTTTTGGATGTTCGCTAATGGGCACGAGTGACGTTTCGATTCGAGGCTTGCCGAAGGGAGAGCCCACAGTCTGGACACCGTCTGATTAGGCAAAGTCGAGGGTCGGATCCGGTCTGCGGGAAATTTCGACGAAAACTGTACCATCTTATTTGTGCGGACGAGAAGCCGCTAATTGGTCAACCGTGACTGTGGGTCTCGGCGGTTTCAAGGGTGCATCGAATGCCAGGCATACGAAGTTCACGAATATCAGGATGTGGCAGAATCCCAGAAAACCCGCGTGGCAGGTTTGAGTTAAAACAGCTCGACCAACTTGACGGCTGGGTCATCAAAACGCCTTCGCCGTGACCTTTGAGTCCGTATACCCCTCACCGCTTAGCCCCATAGTGGATCTTCACCTACTCTCCTCCTCTAGCAGGCGTCAATCTCACTCTAGCCGTCCTGATCACACAACACTTTCCCCTGTCCTATACATTCAGTTCACCCTCCTGTCTTGGTTGTCTGTTGGCTCCTTCTCTTGTCCGCCAACACCATTCAACGTGAGACGGTCCGCGAACCCTCCACATGCACCGCTACAACCCGAATGCACCGCTGCCGTCCATGTCGGCAAATGCCGGGCACATTCAGCCAGGAGCTCATGACAGAGAAAGTTCCCTCTCAGGTTCTGACACTACCTACACCCACTACACTTCAGAGCGCGACGATGTAGAAGGTGATTGCTACTTCTATTGCTCGTCACAGTCGCCTGAATTGTGCCTCCAGATGATCCTCACCTCGCGTTAACGTCTCAGACATTGAACGCGGATGGAACGCCAAAGCGTCCTATGAATGCTTTTATGATCTTTGCAAGGAAACGTAGACCCCAAATCTCTGCTGAGAATCAGATGATGCGAACCGGGGAGATAAGCAAAATTCTAAGCAAAGAATGGACGTCTATGGACATGGTACGCCGCTTGACGCCACATCTGATGTTTGTCGTTTATGCCCATGCCACACTCTAGAAGGACAAGAAATTCTATCTTGACCAGGCTAAAAAACTTAAAGACAACTTCAATTCAAAATACCCCGACTACGTCTACAGGCGACGCCCAAATAATACTCGGAGGAAACGCAAATCGGACGCTGATTCGACTTCCCCTGCTGAAGGCGGGGAAACAGACGACCCTTCTTACGAAGATGCTTCGCCTGTTGAGGGTGATTACCCGGTAGACCATTCGGGAGGGTATTACCAACGCTCTCACAACTCGAGTTCCTCTTCAGGCGGATACGATCACGATCCTCTGACGTCGCAGCAAACAACATCGTACTCTTATCACCAAGAATACCACCTTAATCACCCGAATCCTCGAGTGCCGGAGCTATCCGGCGGTCTTGATTCAACTATACCCGTCTCCCCTTTATCGTCTGTTCGGATGCCGAGTTTGAACGAAGCCAGTGCTACTACTCATGGCTACTCATATTCGTCTTACCAACAGCACTCGTCCTCGCCGGTCTCTCCCACACAGTCCCAAGCCGTTCAAGATACATGGGACTCGGGTCGGGTCGGTGGTCGGCCAAATCAAGAACGGGCATCCTGGTCTTCACTACCAGCCCTTGATACGAGCATCACGCGCCAGAGGTCCAACGAAATGGGTGCGCTGTCCGCGCGGTCTGATGCATTCTCTCCCCAGGTGCCCAATCGTCCCTGGTCCAGTTCTGCGTCATCCACAGCCTCTAGTAGTTCTGGAGGAGCTGCAGGATCGCATCATCTCAGTTCTCCCTTCCCAACTCTCGCATCTTCTTTTCATCCTGCGTTTTCGCCCTCTCAGAGGAGCGCCGATATGCTTCCTTCACCAACGTCTCTTTCTGGTGGTGGTCCTGAATTTCTCTCACCTTCTATGTCACATTCTCGAGGGATGTCTTCAACTGGACGTCATGTAGGTCAGGAACATAGCATCTTTTCGCACTCCCAGACGTTGCCCCCTCCGACCCCATCTACTTCCTGGGCTCACAGCGGACAGTGGGCATCGCAGTATCCTCGTCCTGATTCCCATTACGACCAACGCCAACCACCTCCTATATCCACATATCCACTTCCACATTCTGCGAGCAGTGCTTCGCCTCCATCATCTGCTTCAGGACCACAGTCTTCCCATTACATGCCTCAATGGGATCGGAAGTACGAAGGTCGTTGAGTTTGGAATCAGACCATGAAACAGTTCAGCTTTTCCTCGGTCGCTTATGTTTGGTCTATTTCCTCATTGCAATGAAGTTTGACTATTGCTCTCTTTTCGCTGTCTAGCCGTTTGTCGTACGTGTCAGTTAATCTGCTCTCTGCCCATTTCCTTTCGTACATGTCTTTTCGCTATTCGTTTTCTCCACATCTCTGACTTGACACTCGTTACACGCTCATACTCTATGTACTGATCACTTAGTTCGTCTATACTAAAAGTGGCAGCAATTGCATTCTGCCTCAAGAAGGTCGCATGAACAGACAGTGTGAATAGCGCGGGCTTAAGCCAAGCACCTATACGTAACTCGACCTGAACATCGAAGGCATCTAGCTCCAATCGGATCAAAGGCAAACTTCCCGCGATTAAAATCCTCGCACACGATGTCAAGAACGAACCTTGCGAACCACAAATTTCGGTGTAGACAACGTGTGGGAGGGGATTGTCAAAGAACATACCAGAATGAGCAACTTTCTCTCCCGGAATTTGCCAGCAAAAAGGCACGTACGAAGCACGGAAGTTTGTTCAGTATCGAGTGTTGTGATGTACAGGAAACAGTGCTCTCAGGATCTGGAACCTAAATACGGAGGTCTTACTTTGTGAGGCATTATCCGAACAGAATGGCGAAGGGGCCTGAACCTGACCATATTTACTACTCATCCGCTTCTTCTGAACAGTGCGTATGGAGGAGGGAGAGTTGTGATATATACCTGATATGGCGATTCGCAGGAGATTGCCTAGGGTATGAAGATGTCAATGCGTCACAAGAACTAGAAGAAGCAAATAGCTGGTATTAATAAGATGCATGGCAGCACCGTCGGAATCTGAGACAACAATGTTTCTGAGAATATTGCGGCGATAGTAGAGTACCTCCATTTCTGCGGGGGGCCATACCTACCCATGGCCACTAAAAGCTTCCTCATGGATTAAGTGCTCTTGGTCTGATTTGTAATGCGACTTACGTTGAAGGTCCGGTCTTTCTAGTGCTGAAAAGCAGTTGCAACCCAGCCATAAGGAGTGAGTATAACATGACTTTGAGAACACTTTCGCCGGGTACATTGTATTCAAGATCAATCAGAGAAGAACGGCCACTAAAGAACTTCTAGGATCCTCTCCTGGTAGTCATGCAAGCGCTGTGAGAATCCGGAGGATTTAGCAGTCAAAAATAGGGTCTCGATGATGGTAGAAACTCGAGCTCCTTGTTAGTGAACCTTCGCATTGAGAATATTATATATATATTGACTACGCAAGCTCAAAAATAAAGGGTCCGCGCTAGGTCAATGCTGCAACATTCCGAGATTTCACGGACTTTTGAGTCAAAGCGGGGCCAACTTGTCAAACACTCACAAACTTTACAGGGAACGTCCACCCTTAGGCGTATGCATAGTACATTTTATATGACGCAGACACGGCATCTTACTTACTTACTTGCCGTGTCAGGAAGTGGGGGGCAAACAACGACCACTATGAACTTGTTTGCATCCGAACGAGCCAAATCTGATGTGGGCGTTGGTCTCTAAGGCTTCGGCCCGAAGACCCGGCGCGAGTTGTCCATTTCAGGTGCACCGGCAACCATGTATCTACTGACAGCCATGGCAGTGCTTTGTGAACGTTGAACTTCGACCAGAACTATCATGACTGCGAAATTCGTAGCAGAGGTGATTGATTCGACCGCTGTGTTCAAGGAGACTATCTTCGATGGCAAGGTCTTGTTTTGCACTGGAGGTGGTTCTGGTATCTGTAAGCGCATGACCGAAGCTGTGGTACGTGAAGTTGGCCCATCCATATACTCTTGCAACCAAACACTATATAGATGCGACATGGCGCAAATTCTGTGATTGTGGGAAGGAAGTAAGTGGCCGCACCAAATGTCAGCTCCATGTGAGACCTCTAAACCGCTCTCGTCAAGCCTTGATCGCCTCACGACGTCTGCGGAGGAGTTGTCCAACGCAACCGGTAGAACGTGTATTCCAGCTAAGGCAGACGTTAGGGAGCCGAACCAACTCCGTGATGCAGTCTCCAAAGCGATCACCAAGTTCGGAAGAATCGACTTTGTTATATGTGGTACGGACGCTTAGTTCTGTCTTGACGGTTCCTTCAAATTCTCTACCACGTAGGCGCAGCTGGAAACTTCCTAAGTCCCATTTCAGGTCTATCTGAGAATGGTTTTAAGACAGTCATGCAGATCGACACGGTAGGTGTCTGCGCAAGCTATTACATCAAGTCGTTTGACAAAGCGAATCAGATGGGGACATTCAATACTATCAAAGCAACTGTGCCCCACCTGAGGGTAACCAAAGGAGCCTACATCCATGTATCTGCCACCTTGCACTACAGAGGTTCGCACCCTTTATGCCCCAATGTTCTGAAGGTCCTAAATGGACAATGTTTGCAGCGACGCCGTTCCAGGCTCACGTATCTGCCGCGAAGGCTGCTGTCGATGCTCGTAAGTGATGCCCGTTCCCAGGAAGATCTCTATCTTCACATTCCCATGGCTAGTATCTGCTGTCTTGGCCATCGAGGAAGGACCATATGTAAGCTCAACCTTCAGGCATCCGCCGCACCCGATTCTGACGACGCTTCATTTAGGGAATCCGCTCCAATGTCATTGCACCCGGACCCATCGGCGGCACAGAAGGATACGACCGCTTGAGCGCCAGCGATCCTCACGAGCCGGAGGGGTATGTCCAGAAGGTGTACAATCGCACGATGCCTTTAGGCAGAGTGGGTCACGTCCAAGACATCGCAAATGCTGCGGTTTTCTTGTTTAGTGACGCCGCTAATTTCATCACGGGACAAGTTCTACCTGTGGATGGGGGAAATGAACACCTCCGAGAACCATTTTTGCCATACCCTGACTGCATTTTGGATTCAGAGAAGGCGAAATCTTTGATCAAGCCTCGACTTTGATAACGTCACATCTTGAGTAGCTAGCTAGCCACACGCTGTCCAGAATAAATGTTTATTTTCGCCTATAGCTGTTCCATTTTTGAGAGTGTCCTATTAAGCGAAGGACGAACAGTGGAGATTTATCATCTGGAGTGTGGAGAGCGTGAGAAAATCCCCAATGTCACAGTAAAAATGGTCAACATCGACCTCGAACCCATCGAAACAGGTAATTGAACATCCAATGCGAGACAGGGGTATTGCCAACGCCGTTCCTATCACTCGGTGACATTATTGCAGGATTTCTGTTGTACTTACGCGACTGCGACGATCATTAAGTCGTGGAAGGACGGCCCTTTCCGTCTCTTGGGAACAGAGGAAGTCGAAAGATTGCTCGACGGTGTGGGGCGACAAGGTTTGCAGATCGAAGAGCATGGGTGTATCCAATACGGAGGCAAATCAAATGCGGGGTGAGAGTAAATCATTGTCTTCTGACACGGGGAGGTTGTCGGATGAGAAAGATTGACACGTTATGGAGGTCGGAGTCGTCCGCGAACAGTCTATGAACAAGGAACAGTGGAAGTTCAACGTTCCATGAGGTACAGCCAAGAAGCAACGGGAAAAATGGACAGCAGGAGGACCAATCTGTTAGGCAGTATTCGTCCGAAAACGATCGCACGAGATGTCAAGAAAAGGTGCGAGATACAGTTGCGAGGGTTCTGAGACTCCGTTGCGATAGGTGGCACGATCAACTGACCGCTATTTCCAGTGCACGGGGACGTCATGTACACTTGCGAATGCTCATCGATGGTCACGTCCGTCTGCCCGCAAAGCGCACGGCCCTGGATAGCCTTACAAGCAGCCCACGGCGGATCGCCGTCGTCCTATCATCGGCCTCGGGTGCACACGCTTATGCGTCAAGGGATTTCGAACATGTTCTGACGCATGGTCATAGAAAGACGAGTTGGATTGCGGGCCGGCGAGAGGACGGATAGTGTGGTTGAGAGTGAGGGTCTCGACTCATGAGTGAAGATCTAAACCCTCAGAACAAGGAACCAAAAGAACGGATAGTCGTGAAAGATCCACGACAACGCGTTAGTTTAGAGGGACAGTCACAGCGCCCCTGGCAGTTGTCCTCTCGAGGTCGGAAGTGGGCCGAGTCAGTGAGTGTAAGGTGAAGCGCGCATACGGAAGGAATGTTTCCTATCAGTCGGGGATTTCGCGCGATACCGAGAGCCAAGGTTCATGAGTAGATTGATGATAAAGGGAGTGTATCCCCCGTGTGACATCTGGCTCTCCGTGTACCATGCATGGTGCCTGTGAGGTCAGAAGGATAATCAGCATCCAACAACGGTGAAACATCATCAGGGGACCTCGCCGTACTGAAGCACGTTAGCAGGTCCATGCTGGCAAATTCTTCCCCAGGAATCTCGAGAAGACTGGCGACGTCTTCCTTTGACACAATGACCAAAGCGATATGATCATCAGGCTTGATATGTAATTGATGTCAACATTTTTATGAGAGAATGGCAGATTTGGAGGAAGAATTCAAGGCCGTTCAACAAGAGTTCGATCTAACCCTCTCGGAGACCTGTGTGAGGAGGAAATTCGGAGTTTCCACAGTTTGTTGGTGCATTAGCACGACATTCCGCAAGAACCTCCCTCTGCTAGCTCTGGATCCCATAAGATAACTTTCCTTCTGGGACTGAAGCAGGAAAGATACCATTCGAATGTCAAGCTTCATTTTTGAGTGATACTTAGCGCAGCGAACCGAAGTAATACCGAATCTGAAATCACTGTCACCGCGCCAAGGTTCACTGCAGATATTCACACTGTCAGAGAAATATCAGTATCCGTCGGCAATGCCACAGGATATATGTGTTTGGCTCACAAATGGTATCGTCTAGTTTATGAACCGCAATCAAATCCAACTAAATCGACTTCGTTTGACATCACGTGAGGTTTAGGGCAGGTCTTTACGCGACGCGACTCAACATGCGATCGACTTGATGTTCACCCTGAATGACCCCCCATCCAGGCGCAAGTACTGGCAGCGCAATACCCAATTTCTCAGTCACTACAATGCTATGTAACATCATGACAATTCACTCGATCTTTGACTAACACTTACCTATTCAATTCTGCGCGGTTCGTGCTGATGAAACATCACACTCCATCATAATATGGATCATGCGAGGGACTGTGCAACGCTTGGGCCTAGTTTAAGATTTTTCTAGTGAAAAACCTTGTGCTATCTCTTTCCGGAAGGAAGGAGCGAGGTGTAGAGGATTAGTGCACCGAAGTTGACCCGTCATCGAAATTCTTCAAAGTCCCGAACATTTATTCCGATAGCATCCGCGCCCTCAAAAGTAGAGGAGGAACCATCTTCTGCATGATTGCGTTTGTTTCCCGAGAGCGACAGCCACGGATATGGATCACTCGACGGACTATACTTCACGCTTGTGCAGGTGAGCAGATCACAGGCGACCTACGTATACTCAAGTATGTCGCTATTTCAGCCCTTGTCTCTCTTACAGCTTCTTCATTCTGTCAAATGTTGATGAACGTCACGATTTCGGTCTCCCACTTTACGCCTTTGCCTGAGGACCGCCCGAGGGCTTGTCTCTCGCCGCCTTCGTGCACTGCCGAAGTTTCCGTTCGTCCGAGGTAGAAGCAATAAAAATAGCTTGCCTTGGTCAACGAGTTCACCGATAGAAGGCATCGAGAACGCCCGAAGCGCATGCTCAACGATGCGCGATTTGATGGTCACGATACCTTTCTGGAGTTGCTTTTCGGGGGTACTGAGTATGTCATCGCCATCGACACGGCGTGAAGAGGTGAAAGACAAATAATGTGCTTTCTCTCTCGTCTTCTCATGAGCTCTCTCCTTTTTATGTTGTACTAATCTCATTTCATTTGACCGTCACGGGATGCGAGTAATCGCTGAGACGCTTAAGTGCCTTGAGTCGCGTAGCGTGCACCTTCTGGCCCTGAGGACATAGCCTGCATGCATTATCTGCACGCACTTTTATTTTGTGGACTGCAGGTAACCCCAGCTCGCCCTGCTCTCTTCGCATGGATTTTTTTTCGTTCGCCAAAAAATGCCACGATTTGCTCATCTACCGCCCGCCGGTATTACCCCGAGCGCAAAGGAAAGGCGTACCTTCAAAGGTAAGCACCATCTCAAATATGCTACCGCTGTGAATTGATGGCTCCTCTTGAGTCCTACTATGTTGTTCAATGTGGACTAACGGAGATTTCGGAGGGATTCATCAACAATGTGTGGAGTTTTGTGGCGATGCGTCGAATTAACCTTCAAGCTTCACGATCGATCCGCCGAATATCCTCCGAAGGACCTCACGGAGTCCAAGGACGACCAGCGAAGTTCGGGCTGGTTCTAACCAAACATGGCACGATGCGCTACAGGTGTAGACGCCGGCGATGCACACGCTAAAGATAGCAATGGGCGCATCAACTGTCAAATGGTCATAGGAAGTGCTTCTGGGTGTTCTCATCAAGAGTGACCCTGGCTTTAACGTCACCAGGCTGGTAATGTGACCTTTTTCATGAGCCTGGAATCCAAATGTTCATTTCTGCAACGTTGGTCGGGAGGAGCATCATTAGCCGGCTCGCTTCCATATGACTGCCACGGCTCTAACTGGCGACGACGCATATAAACCAGCCCGGGGCATCTTCGGACTACGGTCTCATCCTCGTATTTCCCTCCCGTGCGGTCATTCATGATGGCTGCGATCTTTTTCGCCGCTGTGCTTCTGCTCTCTGTAGAAAGCACTCGGGTCTCGGGTAGACAAGCTTCGAACCTTCAACGCAACGCCTTGCCGCAGGTATTCCAGGTAGATGACATCCCACATTCGTTGAATGTCTCGTCGTGCCCAGGTGCGTTGAAGAGTGGATGAAGTGGTCTGTATGTGTGCTGGAACTTTTTTCCAGGGTACACCTTGAGTGGTCTTGAAGAAACTAGGACCGGTTTAACGGCGCATTTGAACCTTGCCGGAGCAGTGTGCAACGCGTTCGGTAAGGATGTCGGCGATCTGACGTTGGAAGTGACGTACGATTCTGAAACAAGGCACGCTTCACATCCTGCCATTGCGTTGCATATGTTCACAGTTACCACAGACTGCATGTGAACATTTTTGATACTGCGAATTCGCACTTCACAGTTCCGGAATCAGTTGTTTCTCTGCCTTCCGTTCCACAGACCATCCACAAGAACGATTCTGACCTTGTCTTCAACTATGAACCTTCTCCATTCGCTTTCTGGGTCACTCGCCGATCTGAGCCTGACGCTCAGCCGTTGTTCGATACCCGCAAATCTTCGCTGCCGATGACCCCAATTCCGCCTGTCATTGCAACCGACAATTCAACTGCTCTCGATGGATTCCCAATCGTGTTCGAAGATCAGTACTTGCAGTTAACATCTGCCTTACCTCTTGATGCCAATGTATATGGTCTTGGTGAAGTTGTTGCGAGCAGCGGATTCAGACGTGACGCCGGAACTAATGGCGGCACTGGCACCATTCAAACAATGTGGGCAAGAGATGACGCGGATCCTATTGACAGGAACATGTAAGATCCCTTGGATGCAAGTTGAACTTCGTGACACTCACTATTTTTCGCGCAGCTACGGATCTCATCCGATTTATATGGAACACCGGTTCGACTCATCCACTCACACCTCGCAGTCTCATGGCGTGTTTTTGTACAGGTAAGTGGTTGTTCAGGAATGTGCGCAAAGCATTATTGCTTACTTATATCTGGTAACAGCGCTTCTGGTTCAGATATTCTACTCCTCACTCCTCCATCGTCTAACGTGTCTCTCATTGAATACCGCCTCCTCGGTGGCACACTTGATTTTTACTTTTTCTCCGGTCCCTCGCCTCAGAAGGTTGTAGAGCAGTATGGCGAACTCGTAGGACTACCTACTTGGCAACCCGCATTCGGTTTCGGTTTCCACCTGTGCAGATGGGGATATTTGAATCTGAATGATACGAAAGATCAAGTTGTCAAGATGCGCGAGGCAAATATTCCTCTTGAGGGTGTGTCTAAACTGAAGGCTGGTTTGCGTTCGATCCTCATGTTTCTCGTCAGTGATGTGGAACGATATCGATCTTTATCATGCTTTCCGAGACTTTACCTCCGATCCGGTTTCCTTCCCTGCTGCGGAGATGAAGACGTTCATCGACGAACTGGTATGCCTTCTGGTAGCTCTGACCCGCCAGGTATTGACCTATTTGCCAGCACGCAAACTACCAGCATTACATTCCAATTGTCGATGCTGCGGTTGCCCATCAAGTCAACGCTACTGATATTGTACGTGAACATATCTTCATTCACTCAATTGGAGTGATCTTAGACTAATTGTGTTTATCTTCAGTACGATCCTTATACTCGAGGTGCGGAACTGTAAGTGACGGGAGCAGAAAATGATAGAATCATCACTCATCGAACATACAGGGACGTATTCATCAAGAACCCCAATGGGACAGAGTATATTGGACAAGTCTGGCCGGGTTATACGGTTAGACATTCTCGAATTTCCAATGTAGCTTGCTTAGCTCTCTATAGGTCTTCCCCGACTGGTTCGCTAAAGATACTCAACAATACTGGACCGAGGCCCTTCGTAACTGGTCTCAAAGCGGCATCGACTTCTCCGGCGTCTGGCTCGATATGAACGAAGCTTCGTCGTTTTGCGAAGGTTCATGCGGCACTGATGCGAACTTGTCGAATACGAGTCCTCCTTTCTTATTGCCAGGGGACCCGGGGATGCCCATTACGGACTATCCTGAAGGGTGTGTTTCGGTTTCCACTATCATATGAGAATGATTCTCATGGTATTCAGGTACAACTCGACGATCTCGGGCCCCAGTGGGAACATTACCGTCAACGGCACATTGACGTTCGGTGCTGATGGTTCAACTTCGTCCTCGCTCTCCAAACGCGGCATCGGCGCTGGAAGACAGACCGGTATCAATCTCAACGTGCCTCCTTACACGATCCACAATGGTAAGGTCACGGCCTCTCAAGAGTGATGTATTTCCTCACGAGAATCTCCAAGGTTTCGGTCCCCTTTCTGTCCATACTATAGCCACCAATGCCACCCATGCAGGTGACTTCGTCGAACTCGACGTTCACAATATGTGGGGTCTCATGGAAGAAAAAGCCACACACCTCGCACTTCTCAAGATTCAACCCAAGAAACGTCCTTTCCTCATCAGTCGTTCCACTTTCCCCAGTACCGGGAAATGGTCAGGACATTGGCTTGGCGATAATTTCAGCAAGTGGCAGTACATGTACTTTAGTATCCAGGGCGTTCTTCAGTTCCAACTCTTCCAGATTCCGATGGTTGGTGCTGATACGTGCGGGTTCCAAGGCAATACCGATGAAGAGTTGTGTAATCGTTGGATGCAGCTGTCGGCTTTCGTGCCCTTCTATCGAAACCACAACCAGAGAGGAGCTCTTTCGCAGGAACCATATCGTTGGGATAGCGTTGCAAATGCTACTCGTACTGCCATCGCAGTAAGGTATGCTCTTCTGCCGTACTGGGTGAGTAGTTATTTCTATACACTCAGTCATCGTTGCTGATTATACCTTAGTATACCTTGTTCGCCAACTCCTCCCTATTTGGAGCTCCACCTGTCAGGGCTCTGTTCTTTGAGTTCCCAGACGAGCCCGAGCTCTTCGCTGTTGATAGACAATACTTGATTGGCCGAGACGTCCTTGTAACACCAGTGTTGACTCCGAACGTTTCCACAGTCGATGGCAAGTGGTCAATGACATCCCGGTAATTATTTCGCTCACCATAGCTACCTTTCAGGAATATTCCCTGGACGTGGCCTAGTGACCTGGCGTGACTGGTATACACACGACGTCGTCAACGCGTCGATTGGAACGAACACAACTCTTCCTGCACCTCTCGGACACATCAACGTTCACGTGAGGGACGGATCTGCTATCCTACTTCATTCTAAACCCGCCTACACTATCGAAGAAACCCGACAAGGTCCTTTCTCCCTTCTTGTTTCGCAAGCTGCAGATGGATACGCATTTGGTACTGCTTACGTTGATGACGGCGAGACCGTCCCTCCCACGCCAAATGCCACTTTGACTTTCAAAGCACGTAAAGGAGCGCTCAGCATCGACACCCATGGCTCGTTCAAGATAGCCCAGAAACTGGATACCATCACCATACTTGGGACGGAGAAGCCGACGCGGGTTAGCGTGGATGGTAAGGTGGTAAAAAGTTGGCAGTATCTCGATACGAAACAAAAGCTCAGCATTGGTGATCTCTCTGTGGATCTCAATGGAGCCGTGTCAATTGCATGGAACTGATGTAATTTGGAATACTTTTCTGATTATCTATTGAAATTGGAGAGGTCTTCCCTTACTACAAATTGAGCCTCCGTTCAGTTTTTGTCATAGAGTAAGCGACTAGCTTGTTCTGCTTTACACACGTTTTTCGAGCCTTGAGGGCTGTCAAGATGTGCGGATGGCCATTTGTAGACTGCTCTACCAACAGGACAGCTTTGTTAGACCCCAACGCGGAACGGAATACAAAAATACCATATACGGACTCCCGCGTCCAAAACGGGCAAATACTTGCAGTTGGTCCAAACAGACCCGAACAACTTGGCAACCTCACCTTAGGCCCCGATTGAAAACGCTTACACCCCATCTATTAATGAGTGTTTGATTCATTCTTCTCTGATATTACATTTGTATCAGCAATACTTGGGCTATCCTTACTATGCCGAGGCCGCTGTGAGGTGTTCCGAGCGACTCGGTAGCTCGGTAGCGGGTCGGGTGCAGAGTTTCGGATGGTAGGTCGACGATCCGAGACACGACCAGAAGGATGAGCATGTCCGTCCCGTCTCTCAGAAATGCATAAGACTGCGCCATCTAGCGAGCTGGACACGCATCTTACTTCAGTTTTGACTTTCATCAACTCAAGCTGCCCTTTTGTTCGTTCACAACTTCCAGGATGAAGTTGGCTGTTGCTTTCGTGTCTTTCACATTCTGTCTTCTTTCTACTACCTCGGCTACTCCTGTTGATCAGAAGTCCCGAGGTAGGAAGATTGCTTTGAACAAGCGTCAGACGTTCTCTGGGCCTAACGGTGTTGACACCGTTGCCCTTCAAAACCACTTGTCTCATGTTACTTCGTACGTCCCTAGCTATTTTTCATCCACGTTGCTGTGACTGAATTCCTCTTCACAGTAAAATTAAAAAAGGCCTTACAGCGTATGCTCGTAACACCGGCCAACGTCATGCTTTCGAGCATGCTGTAGCATCGCATCGTCATATGAATACAAAGAATGACAAACATCTCTCTGCCGAAAAGCGTTCAGCTGGTGCGAACGCATTAATGGATGCCGGGAATGCTCTTTGGTACGGTACCATCAAAGTTGGTACTCCCCCTCAATCCTTCAGGGTCGATTTCGATACCGGAAGCAGTGATTTGTTTCTTCCCACACTCCACTGTTCAGTCAATTGTGCTGGTCACAAAGCATACGATCATACCAAAAGTTCATCTTCGAAGAGTAGTTCAAAGACGTTCAATCTTCATTACGGGGATGGAAGTCAGGTTACGGGGATCCAGTATGAAGATACCATCGAGATTGCCGGGATGAAGGTGATCTTCAATCCTTCATTCTGTCTCTCCTTTATCATTGCTGACATCGTACTCTAGGCACATAATCAGACGCTTGGTGCTGCAGACTCGTACTCCTCAGGATTCGCCAATGATCGATTTGAGCCGGACGGTCTGATGGGTATGGCATTCAAAAGCATATCTGACTACCATGCCGAACCCGTGTTCTCTTCCCTCATCACTCAAAATCAGTCCGATGAAGCAATGTTTGCGTTCAAACTTGCTCATGATGATTCAGAGCTGTATCTTGGCGGTGTGAACAAGGCGCTATATAAGGGCGATTTTACTTGGTTGTCTCTTACTGAAGAGGTCAGTTCAATCGACATTAATCAGTTGTTCAATTCGTGCTGACCACGTTTTGCGATTTAGGCTTATTGGCAAGTACACATGGATGGTGTGACTCTCGATGGTACTCTTGTCACGGACAACTCCACCTCCAATGCCAACGTTTCCGAGGCTTCCATACCCTCCAACCTTCCGCATCATTCCGCGCCTTCCGGCGCATCGACTCTTACTTCATCAAAGAAGATTGCCGCAATCGTCGACACAGGCACTACTCTGCTTGTCGGTGATTCAAAGACCGTCGAGCGTATATATTCACTCGTTCCTGGAGCTCAATCCGCCGAACATTATGCTGGTCCTGGGTTCTACAGTTTCCCATGTGATGCTACACCCGACATCGGACTGATATTCAATGGGACTGAGTTTAAGATAAAGAAGAGTATAATGAATATCGGAGAAGATGCTTCTCAATCCGACACGAATACTGGAAACTCTTCAGCTTCCGATGCGACTGAAACGCGAGGCAACAGTGATGATAATGACGAAAGCGAGAATATTGGTGGTGACAACATTCATGCTCATCCTAAGAGGTGTTTGGGTGGTTTGGTTGGACATGACGGGAATGGTATCGATCCGGGGTTGTGGATCGTTGGCGATGTCTTTTTGCGCGGAGTCTATTCCGCCTTCGACATTGGGAATTCGAGGGTTGGATTCGCAGCGTTGGCTTAGATAAGACGACATTATATCTTGATATAAGTAGAACTTATACTTTCTTTCATCTTGCCGGCGTTGAGTATTGTCGCTGAGATGCACGTATGCTGTTTCCCACTACCATCACGTATCACGACGGCCATGCAGGCATTTTCTCTGCGTCAATTCTAGACTATCTCTCTTCTGAAAGCTATTTCACAGTCAGGAACGTCTCGTCCGGCCAACGCACGAAAATTCACTTAAACGGTCGCATAGTCAATAACCTAGGCACCTGCATTCATGATCATCCTCGATGTCTTTTCTCCACTGTCAGTTGCAGTCTGTAACTGATGTCGCTCATTTCATACCAGATTATGCTCGCAACGACACCTAGAAAAGCACATATGGCAGGATCGCCTAAGTTCGAACCCTTTGGTTGCTGCTCTGCGCGAGTGTACGTGAATTATGTTGTTGGAGTGTTATCCGAGTTCAACAGGATGTCTGGACATGGGCCTTGGCTCTCAATAACGATACGGATTAAGTGTTGATCTGTGTCTGCGTGCCGGTTCAAGTGTCCAAGCTTTGTCTCTGTTTTGGAGGCTGACTGTCCGGGTTGTGGTGAATGTCAGCCTCGACGGGTCCGCCGAGAAGGTATAAAAGTCGTCCCAATGCCGCTTGGTCGACCCTGTCCACCTTCATTCACTACTCCCACATACCACATTTTCTAATTCCCTTCATACCCATCATCATTTGAAATGATGCGATTCTTGTTCTTGCTTGCCCTCTTGCCTGCGGCAGTGCTATCCACCGCTGTTAATTCCGAATCCCCCTCGTTCTGCGAGTCCCCCACCGTCGTCTCTCAGTCATACATCGGCGAAGACAAGGACGTGAAGGTCGAGAACATCCGCTGTGCTAACGATCTCACCGCGCGCTCTGATGTAGACAAGAGGGGTAGATCTGTGAACGTCTGTGGCACCCACTGTAAGCCTCTTTCTACTGCCTCTGCGACGTCATGCTAAGCCTTCCATTTATTCCAAGGTAACACACGCTGCTTCAAACCTGCTGGAGGAGGACCTAATCCTTTTGACTGTAAGGTCATTGCTAACTTGTTAAACAAGAATCGAAAAAACGGCAAGTAACACCACCTGCAGTTCATGTTCGCGCTTATCTCACACTCCATTCTTAGACAACGTCTTCACTATCCCAGCCGGTGAAGGGCTAATCAAAATGGCGTACCGCTCGTGCACGACCTATTTTGCCAACCAGGCTGGCGTTGATGAACAATACTGCCTCAGTGACTGGGTATGTTGCATTTTTAGTTTCAAGTTATTCTAATGGTGATTGACTAATCGTCGTTTCTATCCTTGTCGTAGGCCGGACATGTCGATTCTCTTGCTTTCAATTGTCAGGCTCAACAGAACGCTCATGGCGGTAAATGCGTTGCGGATGACCAGAGATGGTACATACAGTACGTTCTCTCCTACCTATACGGTAGACTATAAGCTAACTAGTCTTATTCTCATCAGAGTTCAGACTTCTTAACTATGAGATGTCGTTTCTTTGGGGCTGTATTCTTTTGGACCGTCAATGGACTGACTATACATAGGTTGAGCCTTATCTTTTATATCTGTAGAGCAGCGTAGTGGTTATGTTATCAATCTTCTAATGCCCATCCTTCGTGATGTTTCTGTTGCTCGACCCATGCTCTTACCACCGAATAATGGTGAGCCAGCGAGAGTCTGAAGATCCGCTAGTCACAATGTCCCACCGACTGGATGGGTTGCAAGTAAGATACCTTGAGCAGATGTTACAGGGTACCAGACTGAAGAGGCTTCCGGACCTACATGCGGGTTCAGATCAGCGATGATTCACATTACAGACACCATGGTGGCTGACTGATGGTTTGTTTGTTCAATAATACCAAAACAGGCGGAGGAATACAGATGTTCCGTCAAGTAACTGGAGCACCATCCACAGTGAGGGTAATCAAATCAAGATAGTAGAATGTACCGCAGGCGTGGTGATCACCGGCCAAGTGAACGTTTACCCTTACGTAAGCTGTTCCAATCCGGTAATTTCCGTGTACTCCCGCCGCGCGTTGACTCGATCGAGATCATGTACGGTGCACTGTTGACCTTGGCCTGCCCCCCCTCTCTCTGCGCTCTCTCGTCCGCTGACCAACGCCGAGCCCTCGTATACTGATCGATGCTGATCGACCGACCGACTGCCACTACCGCTACCGACGCCCTTGGTTGGTTACCAATCGGGCATGGACGCCACACCATTTCCCAGTACTGCTCGAGCTCGAGCTTGCGTCCCTCCCATCGTCAACATTCAACGCCCCTCCCTCTTCCCTCGTGCTTCGACCGCATAGACATCCCTCAAGATCGCTCCCAATCGGTGGGTGGATGCCACCTTTCCTGCTTGCATGCTCGAGCTTGCGTCCCCCCTCTCTCTTCCCTCTCCTTCTAGTGCTTCAACCGGATACCCTCAAGATCGCTTCGAATCTGTGTTTCTCGCACGCCGATCGGTCACATTTAGGAGCAGAGAGAGAGGCACAATGTAAGTGAGTGGATCTCTCTGCTGCTGTTCACCTTCGCATTGCAGTACTAATCACTCATTTATCTATTCGACCTTCACAAGTTGTCCGTGCGAGAGGATGCCTGCGAACGGGTGGTGAGGAGTAACGCAGGGCTGCATTACTAGCAGCCCTCGTTATTGCTCCACTCCCTCATTCCTGTCTGCATCCAACCTTCAGGATGGGGCAGACTCTCGAGGATTGAGTGCCGCATACGCCCGCTCCCATCGCCGTACTCAATGGGTGTTCGGGTGTTCATCACCACGCCTATTCAGAGGTGGGACCACCGCCACCAGTTCACCTCGACGACAACTATGCGCTGTCTCAAAACGAACACACGCTCGCTCCTGTACACCTCGACCACCATCCTCCGCAACAACAGCCATATTACGCACCAAGGTCGCACTCGCCGCCGTATCCTCATTAATGACCGCATGGTCCAAGAGGATGTGATAGCTCGGTGGATAGATCTTTTCGGGTTCACATCCTAGCTACAGTCACCAGTGTCCTGGTCCTGGTGGTCCACCGGCAATGCCTCTTCGCTCACCTCCAACACACTGACCTTCCGTATCCAGACGTTGAGTCTACTGGTAGACGCTACAATCCTAGGTACGACACTTGGGAAACTGCTCACCCATGCGAGTACGCGAATGATTCAATGATCGACAGATGCTATGTCTCATCGCCAGAGGCTCACCGCATGTGCACGCAGATCCCTCCCACCCCAACCCCCATGTTCACTGGGAGCAGTTGTGCATCAGAGAGCCCCCGAGTCCCACCCCAGCCTGTTGTTCAAGAACCCCCACCTACTCGTCGACGAAGAGGTGCGGCTGCCAAGGACAAGGATGCCGACTCCAATTCCGGAACTGAGCCTCAGAAGAAGGAAAGGAAGAAGCAGGCACCATGCAGGACTGCTGCAAAGGAGGGAACTCCCATGAGATGACAACCCGCATACGCTGCGGGTGCCGTTCACCTTCAGCAGGACTGCCGTTCAAGTCAAGCAACGATAAGTCTCCACTGCATCATTGACTCAGTTAACACAGCCTTCACCTACAAACTCGATACATGCGCCGCCTTCAAGGGAGCTGGACAAAAACTACGAGGGGGTTGTGGAGATTCTCATGCATCTCCACTTGTAGCATCCTTTGGATCCTCGTGGATACCCTCCTCCTCCACCTGGTGCTAACATGAACAGCTCCGTCCATTCGCCGTCCACGAACCGACTGCCTCAAGGTTCCCCCCATATAGTGTTGAGGTACCCAATTGCAGTGGTCAGGAATTTGCCTCCCATCAACATGATGCGTCCTCTCAGTCCAGGTCCTGATGACCATACCGAGATGAAGCGTGCGAAGGTTGGTAGTGTGAACTGTCGTAACACTTCACCACTGGGTGGTCGATCCACACTGACCCTCTTCTCGACGACCTTCACCTATTCCTTTCCGCCAGCAACCTACGTTGCATTCTCCAGAGTCTCGTCAAGTCGACAACTCGAGTCCCGCTATTCTGACCATGCTTCCACCTCACCCTCAACCGATAGGTGCAGGCTTGGTTGGACATGCTCCAGTTGGTCCTGGTATGCCCGTTCCGCTGCTGAAATACCCGCTCACCTCCGTTGATGGCGGATGATCATATGGGCTCATCTCGTTCTGCATCTTTGCTGAGAAGACAGGGCAAGTGCGAGATCATCTTGCATCCTACTGGATCACTGCGAGGATGAAAAGGGACACACCGTCACTAAGTTCAAGTCGTCGTAGTCATGTGTCGCACTCCAGTAGAGGTGCTCAGTAGATCATTGTCGTTGTCGGTCTTTGATCAAGTATTTCCTCACCTATGACTCGCACATCCTTATTATTTTGTTCTTCTTGCATAGTGCCTCACATAGTGTTTTCACATTTTGTCTGCTACTTGAAAACTGTTGGATACAAGTAGCTCTGCGAAATGTATAGAACTAAAGTATGCACTATGATGGATAGCTATCTGCGGCAGCCAAGACTTGAGTAACAAAGGTAACACCTTTCTTTCCTTCACAGTTCCCACTAAATTTGCGAGCAGTGTACTGCAGCTTGTACTTCTCACGCAGAAACTGAAGGACAAGTGAAAGGTTCCATCGAGGTTTCTTTTCAAGCGCAAGAATAAGCTCGATAACACGCATCTGGCAGCTTGCTGTCATCTTGATCGTCTGGATGTTCCTCTTCCACTTCGCACCTCATACTTCATTCATAAACCGGACAGGAAGGTGACCACCTAAGCCATCAGCATATTCAACCCAAATGTCTATGATACAGGTCAGTGACTGGAAGTGGTAAATCGAAAGCCATTCACCATCATTGAAGGACCACCCTGAATGACGCCTCAGGTGATCGTCACCAAAGTGACTTGCCAATGCACGCCACTTGATAGTGCCAATGTCATTGCTGCCAAATTCATCTCCATTCAAACGGTGCTGGGCTGAAGATGGAGGTGTGGGTGTTCAGGTCACTGTTGAGGTTGAGGGATTGTTTGAGGATGTTGGCCGCTCACTCGATGGAGTGGCTGTGGTCACCTGGGATGACATTTGAGCTTCAGGAGCTGGCCGGCCTTCATGAAATGCTTGCGGTGAATTCACAATTGTGATACTGACATTGGAGTATGTAGGGTATATGAATGTGCCTGCCGGAAATCCTGAAGACAGAGATTGGACCGATGTGGCAGAGGGTGGTTGCACTGGTTCAATATTGTGAACATCTGGACAAGTAGCTGGGGGCGGCACGGTAAGGCTTTGTATTTCCCGAACAGATGAGATCAGAACTGAAACAGTGCAAGGTGGTGGAGAAGCAACCGTAGGAGTTGCAGCTGCAGCTGAAGTTGGAGCTAGGTGGAATTGAATATGAGCCATGAAACTGGATGCAAACTTAGAAGAATACATACCGGAGATCTGTTGCCAATGACATGCTCTCATGTGGGATGAGCTGTGAGCCTCCTGAAGCATCTGTATGCTTTTCTGCAGATCAGCGATAAGACTCCTGGTATTGCTGGACACTGGTTCTTCTATCTTCACTCAAAGCTAGGTTGACAGTTGAGACAATTCCATGAATTGTGCAGGTGAAGTTGTTGAAAAGGTGCTTCAATATATGGCGGGTCTTCATCTCTGCTGCTTGAATCTGCTCTTGGGCACCTGCAGCAAATGAATGAAAGGCCTCGCCATTGAACGGAGGGAAGTGAAAGAGAAATATGGTCAGTGCATTTGCATATATAGCTGCCATGTCTTACACCAGGACATGTCAGAATCAGATGAGCACCTGCAAGAACTGCAACAGTGCAATATTCTTTGACAGTGGATTTTCCCACTCACAAGCCTGTAATGATTGGATTTCATGTTCAACCCAAGGGAAAAGCTCTGTTTTGAGGTAGAGTGGAGGCTCTATAAAGAAAGAAAATGGTCAGAAGTCTGTCGCATCACATTGCACATACTTCAAATGCTCACCAAGCTTGTCACGAGCAATGAAGTAGCTGGCCGGTCATTGACCATCAAATATTGCTGTGCTGATAAGTGCTTTCAATGGCAGCTGGCGGTCATAGCATGAACAGAATGAGCCACTCTCACTCCACCCTCTCAAGGCCTTTGTGTCACTCGCAGAGGCACCATGGCTTCAACTGGTTTATGCTGCATATGCCCATCCTGCATGAGTGACCTTCATGATTGAGATATCATTTTGCAAGTGCATGCAGTTGATGCGCTGACTTGGTACGGATGAGAAAGAGTTGAAAAGGTATAAAAAAGTTGAGACTTAGCAAAAACTAAGTTATGATAATTCTATATTTGTAGCAAGTAAAGAAATAAAATCAAAATCAAAAGTGAAGGGTGGTATCTAGTTCTATTAGTAAGGGAATATTAGTAACTCTTTCTAACCCGAAATTATACTGGGCACAGTGGATAAACGTTAGTCAGACTGGAGGCTCAGTTGTTCAAATCGATAGTAAATTCCACTGAATATTCAGAAGACTTTGCCTTGCTACTCAAATGTCCAAACTTAAACTTAAACTGAAAATGATGTCTTCTACTTAAAGAACTCTGTGCTAAACTCTCTCTAATAGACTCTGGTGACTCTATGTCTGTGGGTATCTGTGAATGCTCTGATGGCTTCTGTAACTTCTGAGTGGATGCTGACTGACTATGCAACCAATGACAACGTGAATGCTGATAATGACTCTCTGATATTGGAAGATACTTTCTTCAAAGAGTCATAGACTTGTAAAAAGTTGTAGAGTGAAAGTCCTGCTTGACTTGCAGTCTACCAAGCTGCTGGTAAGATCACTATTGACCTTGTTGATGCACACAAGTGAAAGTCCTGCTTGACTTTCAGGTATAAGTATAAGATATAAACTCTGAACTGTATTACTGGGGTGAGACTGTATACTAAGACTGTGGTGGTCTCAGAAAGAGATGTCTATTCCCCTTCTGCCCTCTAGTGAACAGCTTATATACTAAATTATAATACAAATTTCTATCAAATTTACAGAGAGATTAATAAGCAAGTAGAAAATCTGAGAACATTCTAGCATCTTCTGATACCTTCTTCAAAGTGCTATAAGCCTCCAGAAGGTTCAACAACCTTCCAGATCATTCTATCACATTCTACTCTATTCTAGTCCTTTCAAATAGCTTCCAAAATGTTCTACAAGCTTTATAAGCATTCTACAAGGTTCTAAACTAATCTATGAGGTTCCAAACTATTCTATAATTCTGCATAGCCTTCTTTCTCTTCTGACTATATATGATTTCATCTTTATTTCTTGCATATTGCATAAATGGGCCTTATTTCTTAGAAGACTACTTATTTGTGCTTCTTTACTTGGTGAAACATCTCAAATATTCATCCAGACAGTAGACTCAGATTCAATCCAAATACACATTTATTCCCACTATTAGACTCAGATTCAATCCAAATACACATTTATTCCCACTATCTGCTTTTATAGAATTGACCAACAAAGCTATGTTCTGAATATGGATGCTCATATATGAAGCAATCGCGCATAAGGACTTGAATGAGCTGGGATGTAGGCTCAATTGTACGTTCTAGTCACGGAGTCTGTCATAAGAACTGAGGAGTAGTATAGGATGATGATAGCTTGCCTGTAATGAAGGCTTCGGGTCTTGAGTGATCGATCCATCCCATAAAGATCAACAATATTCATCACAGTACTCTCCAAAATGACAATAACAGCTGTGAGTGATGTGCAACCACCAGGATCTCATGTGCTCTATCTTGACTCTCAATCGTCAATACTGCTCTGTCTCTCTGATACACAACTCTTGAAATGTGCCCCAAGAACTCCACATTTGCACTTGCTAATATGACGTAGCCATGTTTTGGTATTACCATTGGTCCATCGATCGTGTTTTCGGCAATTGAGAAGATGTGTGATCCTGATCGAATTATGACAGGGATAAATGGGACTGTATATGGGTTTACAACTTCTTCAGTGGACATGGCTGTAACGGTGTAAGTGGGTTCTTTCAGATATTGCTGAACACGTGTATTTTTGAATAAAAATAATTATGTCTTTAGTATCATATCTAAGTATTATCCTATTATATATTTTCTTTTATTGAATATCATTACTCGTATTGTGAGTCTTCTTCAAATACAAAGTTACAGAAATCTGTCCTGTCTATGTACCAAACCAATTTGGTACAGGACAGTGCTTGTGATGATCTGAAAAGAAGTTGTCATCAGGAGAAGAAAAGAGGCTATTTTGTGCACGAAAACCTACTTTCATATGACATTTCATTGCTGACTGAAGATGCATAGAAGATGAAGAACTGATACCAGTCACATCGGCCATACTCGCCAAAGCTGCGATCACTGAGATCTGCTACAAAGTTGGGCACCAGTGTCTGCAGAATGTGGAAATGGGCAAAGAAATGAAGTGCCAAGGTGCCAATACTCACATCCATAATAAGTAACTGGCATTTAGATGCTCAGCATGTTGCATTGCATACGAATGTAGTTTTGTTTAGTCTGTACTCCAGCATTCACCTATAACACATATGCTTGTTATGCTCATTACTAAATCTTCTCGCTCTCAATATGATTCTCCTAAGAAGAACTGGCTAGTTGGAGTCATCAAGCTGGCATGAGCATCACTGAAGCAGCATGGCTTACAGGCATCCCATGCCAGACAGCATCAGACATCTGGCATAAGTACATCAAAACTGGCACCACACACAATTGCCCCCATTCTGGTCATTCACACAAAGTCACAGATTGCATGAAGGCTCTGATGATGAGGAGGGCAGTGAAAGAGCAGAGGGTGACATTTGCAGAGATTGGAAATCAGGTAGACCTAAAGATCAGTGAGGGCACACTATTCGGAGCATTCTTAAGGAATGAAGATATGGTCGTCGGATTGCTCGTCAAGTGCCGTATGGTCTCATAGTTGAGGAACATCGCCACCTTTGCAGCAGTGATGGGCTCTGCAGGAAGAGGTACGTGGTTTGGATTCCACTGACACTCTCCAGCCTGGTATGACACCCATCACTTGAGATAGTTATTGACATGATGAGCATAGGAGTTCGCTGTGCTCTTGTCACTCTGTTCCTTAGCCGCAAGGGCCATTCAGATGGTATGAGAAGTTACCTCGAGCTCAGCCAATGAGGCATCAACTTCAAGGTTTGCCATATCAGCTTCATCGAGAATAGCCATGGGAGTCTGACTCTCTAAACCTGAAGTATTGTGCTTCATCTCGAAGCAGCTGGATGGTGGTGAGGCTGCCATGAAGGAGGGTGCCAATGCTAGATTGACATCATTGAAACCTGTAGATGGAAAATTAATCTTGGCAGATTGCACATCAATTCTGGTGTGCTTGCAAGTGAGAGGTGAAGGTGGATGAGAGATTATGTGTGTGGTAGTAGTTTGAGGATTGCATTCCATAACAGTTAATGCTAGATAGAAGAGAAAATATTAGCAATGGCAACACTGAATCCAGGATCCTCCACTTACTATGGGAATTCTTTGAGCACATAGTGAGACTGTGCGAGATTCAAATTGAACACATTAGCCCCATAGACTGAGCCTATACAATAATTACACTTACAGAACTAGATTATATATGCAAAAGTGGCCAGGCAGCTAAAAGTTGATAGGCATATGGTAGTTGCAATGTGTCATGCTGATGAGGAAGTTGGAATGTAGATGCAACTGGCATTCAATAAGATGATAGCAGAAGAGGATACTCAGTCCTTGAGAGAAGTTGTGAATGGAGAGGAGGAATGGTAAGAAGGTGAATAGTTAAATATGTGTCATTCGCAACCTGTGCATGCACGAATAAACTCATAGACAAGTGTCAGTCCTGCTGTAATTGTCGTCAATGTGCTGGCAATGCAAGCAAGGTTTGATATACCTTCAGCCAATGAAACTGCTGCCGCCACGAGCAGTGAACAATAACAGCAATTGAATACCTCAGAACTCACCTCGAGGCCTCTGTCCTTGCCAATCAGGTGGGGGAAGCAGGAAGCGGCATTGAGAGATGGCGAGCAGTAAAACAATAGGCAATAAATAGACACCACTATGTAGAGGGGAGAGGATTGTAATTAAAAGCAGTTAGGTTATGTTGTATTCACATCAGCACAGGTACACGCAGCTGCTGCTACATGGTTTAGCATGTCATCATAAAGTGGAGCAGGTATCATGAACATGCAGGCAGCTATCGGGGCTTAGCCTGATGTCCTGCACCAAATTGGTTTGGTACATAGACAGGACAGATTTCTGTAACTTTGTATTTGAAGAAGACTCACAATACGAGTAATGATATTCAATAAAAGAAAATATATAATAGGATAATACTTAGACATGATACTAAAGACATAATTATTTTTATTCAAAAATACACGTGTTCAGCAATATCTGAAAGAACCCACTTACACCGTTACAGCCATGTCCACTGAAGAAGTTGTAAACCCATATACAGTCCCATTTATCCCTGTCATAATTCGATCAGGATCACACATCTTCTCAATTGCCGAAAACACGATCAATGGACCAATGGTAATACCAAAACATGGCTACGTCATATTAGCAAGTGCAAATGTGGAGTTCTTGGGGCACATTTCAAGAGTTGTGTATCAGAGAGACAGAGCAGTATTGACGATTGAGAGTCAAGATAGAGCACATGAGATCCTGGTGGTTGCACATCACTCACAGCTGTTATTGTCATTTTGGAGAGTACTGTGATGAATATTGTTGATCTTTATGGGATGGATCGATCACTCAAGACCCGAAGCCTTCATTACAGGCAAGCTATCATCATCCTATACTACTCCTCAGTTCTTATGACAGACTCCGTGACTAGAACGTACAATTGAGCCTACATCCCAGCTCATTCAAGTCCTTATGCGCGATTGCTTCATATATGAGCATCCATATTCAGAACATAGCTTTGTTGGTCAATTCTATAAAAGCAGATAGTGGGAATAAATGTGTATTTGGATTGAATCTGAGTCTAATAGTGGGAATAAATGTGTATTTGGATTGAATCTGAGTCTACTGTCTGGATGAATATTTGAGATGTTTCACCAAGTAAAGAAGCACAAATAAGTAGTCTTCTAAGAAATAAGGCCCATTTATGCAATATGCAAGAAATAAAGATGAAATCATATATAGTCAGAAGAGAAAGAAGGCTATGCAGAATTATAGAATAGTTTGGAACCTCATAGATTAGTTTAGAACCTTGTAGAATGCTTATAAAGCTTGTAGAACATTTTGGAAGCTATTTGAAAGGACTAGAATAGAGTAGAATGTGATAGAATGATCTGGAAGGTTGTTGAACCTTCTGGAGGCTTATAGCACTTTGAAGAAGGTATCAGAAGATGCTAGAATGTTCTCAGATTTTCTACTTGCTTATTAATCTCTCTGTAAATTTGATAGAAATTTGTATTATAATTTAGTATATAAGCTGTTCACTAGAGGGCAGAAGGGGAATAGACATCTCTTTCTGAGACCACCACAGTCTTAGTATACAGTCTCACCCCAGTAATACAGTTCAGAGTTTATATCTTATACTTATACCTGAAAGTCAAGCAGGACTTTCACTTGTGTGCATCAACAAGGTCAATAGTGATCTTACCAGCAGCTTGGTAGACTGCAAGTCAAGCAGGACTTTCACTCTACAACTTTTTACAAGTCTATGACTCTTTGAAGAAAGTATCTTCCAATATCAGAGAGTCATTATCAGCATTCACGTTGTCATTGGTTGCATAGTCAGTCAGCATCCACTCAGAAGTTACAGAAGCCATCAGAGCATTCACAGATACCCACAGACATAGAGTCACCAGAGTCTATTAGAGAGAGTTTAGCACAGAGTTCTTTAAGTAGAAGACATCATTTTCAGTTTAAGTTTAAGTTTGGACATTTGAGTAGCAAGGCAAAGTCTTCTGAATATTCAGTGGAATTTACTATCGATTTGAACAACTGAGCCTCCAGTCTGACTAACGTTTATCCACTGTGCCCAGTATAATTTCGGGTTAGAAAGAGTTACTAATATTCCCTTACTAATAGAACTAGATACCACCCTTCACTTTTGATTTTGATTTTATTTCTTTACTTGCTACAAATATAGAATTATCATAACTTAGTTTTTGCTAAGTCTCAACTTTTTTATACCTTTTCAACTCTTTTCCATCCATATCAAGTCATCGATTCAGTCTGTATATCGTGTATTGGATTGTTGACCCCACTTGCCTTACATGGGAGGTTAATAGCCAGATCAGCAGAGGTGCTTAGTCAGCTCCATTAACCCCTAGTATACTCTATGTATGAGAACCCCTGATAATGCCCCAGATATGCTATTTGGAACAAGGGGGTTTTAGGTCCAGATGCAAGTCCAGATTTTTCTCCGGACTTTAGACTGGCCTTTCCAAAAGTGCCAAATTTTCTCCAGATTTCCCAAACAGCCTCTAAAAATGCCTAAAAATTGTCAGAATGCTTGAAAACTATCAAAAACTGCTTGAGAACACTCAGATACCTACAAGATGGCTGCAGAAGCTAAAAAATGAATGTTTAGGGATAGCCTCTAATAGTAGACTATGCATGTACTAAATTATATAGTTAAATATCATCACTGAAAAGCTCCTTCTTGCATTTACATGATAGCTGCATAGCTTCAGCAATTTATGGAATAGCTCTCTATACTAGAGCAGTAAAGACACCACTATCAATCTCTCTCTTGCATAGTACAATAGAGCCAGAGGGATCTGGTATAATGTTTCAATCAAGGACAAGAAGCAGAGCAAAGAAATGAAGTCAAACTGATGCATTCACAATGGTGTCAACCCCTGTGTAAACTGCTGGCTGAAAAAGTGGTATTTAAGTTGAGGACCTGCATATGAGATTCTGCCGATAGATTCCACTCTCTCGACAGAACAATGTTTCCTATATTGACTGCCTGATGAAGAGAATAATTTTCACACCACAGAGACTTCCACCAAAAGTGTTATCAGAGTTTACCCAATTTTGCTTGTACTCTAAGATATTTAATATGATTATATGAAGTATTTCTTCTATTAATATTTCTTCCACTAATATATCTTCCTATTCTGAGCAATAAGTAAGGAATTTTTAGGAGGGTACCTGGCAATTTTCATCCAGATTCGCAGATGGCATTGCTGGAAAGGGGCCTCCTGATCTGGACCTCAGCATGGGTATTATCCACTTTTTAGTCAAAATTCTATAGATTTTGAATATCCTTTAGCCACTTTTGCCATTTTTGGTTTAGATTTTTTAAACAGCATATATGGGATATTATCAGGGGTTCTAATATATATAGTAAGCTTAGAGATCAGAGTCCATTGATAGGGTATCATAGGTTCTAGCCCCAGATTCTTTCAGTTTCTTTTATTTCACATAGTGCTTCTTTGACTCCCAATTTCTGACTTCCTTATCAAGCCATACATTGGTGATGCAACTTCTATCAACTTGGGAATATATGAGCTGATATGCCAATGTTCCGATATTCAGTCTTCAGTCTTTTCCTCTGACTGTGCAGCATGTGACTTTTCTTGCTACAGATTATATAGTTGAGGAATAATTATCATCTCTGAACTTGAAACACTCAAGATATTCCAATTGCTTTCTTCCAATACACTTATTACCATATCGCAGTTTATCTACCTTTTGATATATCAGTCTTTACACTATTTATATATTTTATTTGTTTTTCTTTTATATTTATGTCATCTTGGACTCAGAAATCTTTACTAGTACCTGTTTCATGTCTCCTCTTTTAGTTACATTTTGTTACTTTATTATTCTGATATACTGATAATATTGCACTTCTTTATCTCCATATTGCATATATTTTATCAAACTTATAGTATAAAGTAAATACAAAAACATAATATTAGAAAGTTTTTTCTCATTGGAAGCTTAATTCTTGTATATTCTAAAGTCTTTGAATCAATATTACAGCTCTATCTTACTAAGTCATAGAGCAAGACTTTATACGCTGCAACTGTGACTTACCTCTACTACATCTACTGCAACTTATCTATAAACTTAGCCATTTTTTTTTTTACAAAGTTTTAAGTTCTTTTTATTTCTTTCTCAATCTACTTATGCCCTTCTGATTATCTATATTTGATAGTAGATTGTGTGCTACTTTACCTATCACTATACAATATAAAAGAATAATATCAAATGTCTAAAAACTGATAGTTTGTAATAAGATATGACTATCTTTTTAAGCATTGATATTCTGCATTCTGAGATAGAATATATTGATTATGAGATCTTAATATAAGTGCACAATTGAACTTACTGAATAAACTATCTCACATTTCTCTCTACAGTGATGCTATGCATCATATAAATACTAGGAAGTCAATAGAACATGTCCACAGCCAAGTCAAAAGCTTTAGCCCATAAAATAGCTTACAAATACTTGAATATAATTATATTTCTCAGAGAATTGCAGATATAGTCTCCTGTATAGAAGTGATTGCACTTTGCACCACTTTTTCCTGCATGCATTGCAAGGGGCCTCTTCTAAATACAATTCTTCTATAAAAACCTTCAATTGCTATATAGTCTATATTGTAGCATAACTTTTAGCTTATTTGATTAAAAGTAGAGCAGATCTGACAATCTTATGCTATATAATTACAAATTAGTGCAGAAGCTATATACTACACTGAGGCAGCATTGTACAAGCTTAAATATGCAAAAAGATTGGAATTTGTTACTGAAACAATTATTTCTTTACTAAATTGTCTAGAATTGCACTAACTCTGTTTTAAGCTAAATTCAAGAGATAACTATATATAATATCTATGTTACTAGATAGTAAATGCTACATAGAGCAATAAGAGTTGCTTCTTAGATTCTCAGAAGTAAGTGATTAATAGTGAAATTGCTTATTTATATGAATAATCTCCTGATACACAACTTCACAATTGTAGGATAATAGAAAATGACAAAAATACAAAAATAATATAGTATTTTCAGGCCATATAAACAATCCATCAAATATTAGCCCATTTGGTTTAGAAATGAGTATACAATAGTGCAAATAATAGGCAAAGAGCATAAAAAATGACTTTATTTGCACTCAATTGTATCAATGCCAAAAGTAGTAAGTGGCCATCTAATATAGTAAGTTAATTCAAACTCAGTTATATCCAAGTGCCACCCCTTCCATAGTTAGACCGCTGCCAGAATTACCTTGCTTGACAAGGTTTCTTAGAGATTTGGATCTCTTTTATATTGAAGTCTTTCCTTAACCAACTGCGCATTGCCAAAAGTAACCACTGAGAGTTAGGACTAATAACTGCATTCATATTGTGAGCACATTGTATACTATGTGTCACTAATATTAATGAAGAGATTCTACTCTGGTATACTCATAGTTGCAGGTCCTTGCTGCATCTTCTTTCATCATGTCTTTGTAATATTATTCAAATACTTCAACTGGTCATTCTCTGCAAGTAGCTCTACTTTATGAGATTTCAAGAATAGTGAGTTCTCAAAATTATGCAGCAAATGAATCATCTCATATTCTGAGCTTCTTGATAGTGCAATATACAGGTTGAAGAGGTTAAGTGAGCCTGTAGGTAGTGGCACAATATTAATTAGAATAGTAGAAATTGTTTGATCTTATAAATGGTAGTTGATAAAGCTATATACTGCTGTCATAGAGAATTGGCAATGATAGATGATACATTTGTATAATATTCCATTCAGATCTCTAACTTCAATCTGAAATGTCTGCACTGAAACCTCTATAGAGATTACACCTTTTTCAAGTCTGCTAAGTTAAGTGGCTCTTATTCTATTCAGTTTAATCAAGATATAGGCTGATAAATATTTTAATATCACAGTTGCATTCTCTGCAGCAATGTTTAGTTCTTTAGGATCTAGAACATTTCTCACAATCTCCCTGCATATACTGTTTGTTACATCAAGATCAGTCTCCACATTCTGTGTAACTGTAATCTTTATTCTAATTGCTAACTCTATAATGTCTGATAGACTGATGCATTTCACCTTTGCCCCACTTTTAGACTTTCCAAAGTTCTGAGAGATAACTGCATATCTCTCACAGAGGTTAAGTGGTCATCCCTTATAGGTGTCCTCTGTATTACAGATGAACAAATGCTCACTACTTTCTGCACAGTATTTTTAAATAGCAGATTTATTTCAATATTAGTGTATAGTATAATGTGGCATAATAAGACAAAGTCTTTTCAGTACCCTGCCCTAAAACTAGTTAAGATGTAGTCATAACTTATGATCAAAAGAATGTGAAGCATTGTAAGGTGTTACAGCTTTATAGAATTATACTGCAGATGCTGTAGAAAGTTATGCCATATTAGGTCAGTATAACATACTTGTTCTCATAAGATCACAACAGTTTTGAACTCTTTATAGATTATTCTCTCAATTTGTGTATTTAGAGTATCAATAGCTATATTTAGAGAATGGTAGAGTGCCTCTTACTTTGATATTGCAACTGAGAAAAACTGATGCAGATCATTACATAGAATAATATTTACACTATCAAATAATGAGCTTTCACTATTCTTGTTTGAACCTATCTCCTTGCTGATACTGATATTTATTGACAGATTTGCCAAAAAGAATTTTGCAATTATAGAGTACTTGTTAATAATGAGATAAGTAATATATTTCTAAAATACTTGAAGTTTTGCTTTTGTTGACTCACTTATTGCACAATCAGAATGAGAGATCATTTTAATTATATGAGTTATCTTCTCATCAATTAGAGATACTACAATATTAGTATATGCAGATTTTAACAGCATATACTTTATGCCCTGACTTGCAAAGCCTTCTATAATTGTTTGAATAATCTTAGACTTTTTAGTGCCACCTTTTGCATGCAGAACCATTTAAAGCTGAGGTAGATTGGCACCTGCAAGAGTCTGATTGAGATGCCACATAACAATGTCATATGCTTACTGCTGATCTAGTCTTAATTAAGATAGATCAACTATTAATAGTGTCATTTCAGTATTCACTGATGTGAAAGAGTCTACTTATGCTCATAATAAGTAACTGGCACTAGACACCCAGTGCATTATATTGTATTAATTTGCAGAGTATGCAATATACTATATACTCAATAGATGGTCTGCAATATACTATATACTTAATAGATGGTTCTATAAATATATGTATAGTATACTAGAGACCTACTCTATCTATATATAATGTTAGAATTATTTGTGTTCAATATTAACAGCCAGGACAGCCTCAACTATGTCTGATATCTAGCTGATGTGCCTATTTACTCTTTTATTGATAATTCATTTTATATATAATGGACAGCAGCTTGAAGTATTTTAGAGTATTTATAGAATGTCTTAGATTATGTAGGACTAAATTGAGCCTATCTTAAATATATTTAATAAGATTGAGAAATGAATTACTTATACAAGATATAAATAGGCATATTAGCTAGATGCCAGATATTGTTGAGGCTGTTCTAACTGTTAATAGTAGACACAAATAATTCTAACATTATATAAAGATAGAGTAGATCTCTAATATACTAAATATATATTTGTAGAATCATCTGTTAAGTATATAGTATATTGCATACTCTGCAAATCAATACAATATGATATACTAAATATCTAGTACTAATTACTTATTATGGGCATGAGTATATGAATCACTTGCAGATCACCTTCACTTAAACAAGCCAGTCTTGCCACACTGCCTCTGCTATCATTATCCATATGAATCACTACTTCATCAGCTCTGACATTCTGCTTCTACATATCAGCAGTTATTTGGCCATGTCATAATAGCAAATGAGAAAGATCTTCACCTTGTGCAGATGTTGATAATAAAAGTGAGTCAATGATCTAAGACTAATAATTGTTTACAAAGATCTTGATATATTTTCCTATCTTTACAGCATGATGACTGTGATTTTTCTCTCTCTATGATGTCAATAATACAACTAGCTTAGCAAGACTATCTTCAGTGAAGAGCCTCTCACTGCTGTAAGTATATTTGTATCTTCACTAATATCACTCCCATTATTGCGATGTGATCTATCTCATAATTTATGAGGCATATTATTAGTGTGACTTTCTTATACAGCATTCTCACACTAATATAAATACTGAATGTTTGACAGTATAAATTGTACTTTTACAGAGGTCTGAAAGATAAATACATCAAATACTTCTGCCTATATCTGCAAGAGATCTTTGAGGTCAGTTTCTATATACCATCATGGCTTGAACAGTAAAAGCATGCATATGCAATAGAAACTATATATTTCTCAGTCATCATATTGAAAAAAATAGCAGTCAACAAAATTGGAAAGGTTGTTGTGACTGTGGATATGCATAATTCTCTGCTTTGTCTTATGTAGGAGATGTTCAAACAAGTATCAGATATAATGATTCTTGTGGCTTTCGGCTATCTGATGGAGGTTATTTTTATCTTCATTATCATAAGATTATATGTTGTACTCTGCAGTAATTAGTTCAACTTTATATATATTAATAAAGAAGTTGATTATATTGTAGGCAAAAGAGTCTATTTCATAGAGCCAATAGTCAACTATCTGATACTTCTTCTTTAGCTGGCCATGCTTATTAGGTTCTAATACTATCATGTCATTTCTGCTCTGACAAATTCATAGGTCAGTTCACTCAATAAAACCTTAGAAACCTTCACTGATCTCTACTTTGATATCTTTCACTTCTCATAGCTCAGCAGATCTTGAAGTTTTTATACTCTCAGCATCTATTTTATTCACAATGCTTTCAGCTGCAGGTTGTTTTTCAGAACTGGACATCTTGAATTTGAAAAGATATAAGCTTCTTATTAGTAATATTAGAGTGAATCTCTGTATAAATACTGATAACTTTTGAAGCTGTAAAAATGACTTCAGTAGGACATCAACAAATAATGACCAAAAAATGACTAAGTAATGAGAAGAATGAAAAACATCTTTTCAACTCATAAGATATGAGATAATCATCAGTGCAGCAAGCTCTTGCTCACAATTTATTATATGTATTATCTAAAAAATCAAGAGTCTTTGTTGATCTCATAATGTGTTAAGATATGCTGAGTGGTTCTTGTGAAAGGTGTATGCTTTCGCTATTATAGATAAAATATTGAATACTCAATTCTGTTTCTTTATAGTATATGAAGATATATAGAATGTGATATTTATAATATTGCACTAATTGATTAAGAACTTTCTATTATTATTGCAGTATATATTTACCAAGATCGCAAGAACTCAGCCATTTATAAAGCAATATAGAAACTTTGGTAGCCAGTTTTCATATTCATCTACTACAGCTATCTCTAAACTTGCAGATGACTCACAGGAGCTTCTAGTGACTTAGAGTGACTTAAAATAACTTTAAATAACTTTAGTAACTTATTATAACTTACTGTAAGGTATGCACATAGTGCACACCCTACAGAGGATCAATTTAACATACACTGCAACTCAAGACATTCAAGACACACACTGCTTCAAGTTCTATCAATCTCAATAACTCTATTTCTTCTCTCAACTATTTTATCTCTCTCTTCTCTACTTATTTTAATAAATATAGTCAACCTGTTTTATTCTATCTCACTCTTGACTATATTCTTATAAAGTTCTATAACATTCTATCTTACATACTATCTCTTGACTCTACACTATCCATCTCTACTATCTATTTATCTTTTTGTTTATTTTCTATTTGATTCTCTCACATTTTTCTTATATTCTTCTCACTCCAAAGTAACAAAACTATATCAAAAGATTAATAAACAATGTATCTTGACAATCCTCAAGATTTCCTATTAGCCCCTCAAGACATCTTGACTCAACTCAAGGCCCTTCACAGCAAGATTCAAGATATTTATATAGTGAAAGAAAGAGAGAAATAGTTTAGGATATTTTTACTAAACTTGTATAGAATATGCTGAAGACATAGTACACTCTATATACCAGACATCAAGCACAACTGGGCATTGAGCCAGATTCAAGTCTCAATAGACCATTAACAGACAAGATACATTCTTTACATCATACTCTCAGATCTGAAAATCCTGCTCTATTACTTAATGGCCCTGATGATGTTGATTGCAAGTCACATGAGTGGCAGTCCTCTGAATAGTACTTATACCAATCTTTATCACTCTCTCCCTTAATATCACAATTCTCTGATTTAACTTTATATAATATCTCAATAATTTAACCATCTTAACCAACTCATTATTTAATATAGTCTGCAATAAAATAAGGTCCTCAGCCATGTGATATAATTCTTAAGAAGATTGTCCTTCCAAGTTTGTAAATTATTGTGCCTCACCCATTGCAGCTAAGTATTGCATCATATAAAGATCTATTCTAATTCAGTCTTAATTTATTTTAAGTCTCTATAGCAGCTTTACTCAATAGTAAATAGTTCACCTTGTAAATATCAATTGAGATGATGAAAATCAAAAGCACTTTTCTTGACTGAACCATCACTCATACCACTTGCAAGGCACAAATCTTTAATGATTACTACAGCCTGTGCGAGAACAGACTTATCAAAGATTCAAGGAAGACTATCTCTATTTGTATGAATCTCATCATAACAAGTCTGAACCAGTTTCTATTGAGACTTTATTATCTCTCTATCACCAATATCATACAAAGAGAACTCTTACAGTATAGGTTTAAACCTGAGTGACTTATGCAACTTATTCAAGGGAATTCTGATTATCAGAGATATTTGCAAGATCTAAGAACAATAGTCTCATAATGACATATAGCCATTTGAGAGTCTGTTCAGATCTTGAATTAGGCAGAGAGGATGTATATCATCTGAGAGGATTGTACTATGACATGTTGAGAGTTATCAAGAAGGTATAGACTGGGACAAGGCAGGAGAGGTATAATTTTGACAAGGAAGGACAAAGCTCAGCTAAGAAATGAGAATTCCGTATTTCAAGTTAAGATCTAGCTGGTCTTGAGCAAGGATGAAGAATGAGCATTCAGTTAAGAGCTATATAGTTATGGCTGAACAAGAGTTCAGGATGCCAAGCTACTTAATGATTAAGGAAGATTAATAAGATTGAGATCCAAGATAAATCAGGAAAGTAGAGTTGAGTTGGATCTAGTTTGGGGATGAAGTTTTTGTGATGGCATAATTAGGATGCAAGAAGTTTGGTAGCTTACAAAAGAATAGTTCAGACTTTGAGAGAGAGTAGAGACTTTCTTCCCTATAATTACAGACTAATATTAAACTTCTATTTATAACTATAAATATGAGATAGCTTCAACAATAGTTTACTCTTGATAGGATATTTTCTCTCAGCTTATTAGATATCTCATTCTCTTATTCTAATATATATCACATCCAAATATTTATATACTGGCTGATCTTTTGATGAGATTAGATCTCTCTTATATTATCAACAATTATTTTGAGATACTCTTTATGCTAGTCTCAAGAGGCTTTATATCTGATAGCTCATATTGAGAAGTGTATCAAATTGCATTCAAGATAAAGAAAGAAAAAGAGGTAGTTACAGAGAGGCTCATTATCTAGTTTTCAAGAGATACTATAGACTTGACCTTGTTAAGAATGATTCTTAAGTCAAGACTGTCATATCTATAGTTGGAATAGTTAAAAGCTACATAGTGAAAGAGGAGTTAGTTGCTATGCATCCTTCTAAACTCAGACCTCTTTAACTATACTTCTTGTATATTGAACATCTGAAGGAGTGTATTGGGTAACTTATTATATTATCAGAGATAGAAAGAATTAGAACTTGAGAGTGTAACATCTTGAACATACTAGACTTAGGCAGTGGTATAGTCTACTGGCTCTCAAATAAGCATATAATCTATAATTTCTTTGTCCATACTTCTACAGTACTCTTTTTGAGCACTAAACTAAAACTCTTTTACTATCACAAGTAGAACTTTATCACATCGAGAGTTATCAGAGATCACTCTCCTTATACTACCATATTTTATCTCAGTATGCATTAGCCTTCTACCTACCTTACATTGCTATAACTCACTATAACTTATCATGACTTACAGTGACTTGTAGTAACTCAGAATAACTCCAGTGACTCAGTATAACTTGTTATAACTCACCATGACTTGTCTAAGAATAGTGAATTCTTAAAATGATTAGATTGATCAAAATTCTTAATTATATATTGGGTATTAATATCTCTGATCAGTTGACACTTGAGTGATCTATAGGTCCATGATCACTTGTACTTTTTAATCTTTTGGGCCACCTATCTTATCTAGATGCACAAGAAGATTGCCAGTAGTAAGGTTTGATCAGATATTGGCCTTTTAACATAGAAGTCTAAGTAGAATGCTTCTTTTCTAAAGACTACATACTTCTACATAAAGTATAAGCCTGCATATGCTAATACAAATTAGGTGAGTTTTTAATATTATATTTAGACTGTCTATTCTCATATTCAAGTTTGTAGATCTCTAAAATGATATTTGAACTGTAACCTAGCACTTGTATGATATTTGTTTCCTCAATGTGTAAAAAGAAGTTTTCAACTCTATCAAAATATGAGTTCTGTATGTGTTAGGCTATTATTCTTCATTCTTATATTCATTATTGCTTCTTTTTCTTTAGAGTACTGTCATGGAGTTCTTGGAGCTGACTGATATAAAAATCTTTTAGAAAATAGTTAGTAATATTCTTAAGAGTATATGCTTTCTTATTATCTTATACTTTATGGCACTGGGTATCTACTGGGTTGTTTCAAATTGACAAAGTGAGAAAATAATATAAATAATGGCCTATCTTTTTTACCTTTTTCTGAAGTGAAATAAAGATTGAAAAAATCTGATTGTTTTCATTCTGAGCTAAACAAAAAAAATGTGAAAACAATTGAGTTTATTTGCAGCATTGTTTGATACTTTTACTATGCTAAAAAAGCAGACTTTATTTATAATTTTTTGCTTAGAAAAAATGAATTATACTAATGATAAAATAGAATCAAAAATGTAAAAGCAAGTTTTTCTCTCCTATTTTATAAAAATATAATTTATTTTCTTTAAGCAACAAATTATAAATAAAGTCTGCCTTTTCAGCATAGTAAAAGTATCAAACAATGCTGCAAATAAACTCAATTGTTTTCACATTTTTTTTGTTTAGCTCAGAATAAAAACAATCAGATTTTTTCAATCTTTATTTCACTCCAGAAAAAGGTGAAAAATATAGGCCATTATTTATATTGTTTTCTCACTTTGTCACTTTGAAACAATCCAGTAGGTACCCAGTGTGGTAAAGTACATTGTCAAATATAAAGATTATTTCAGTAGTTTGATAGAAAGATCTGCTGCTTGAAATAAGTCTTTATTTCTTGGTATCATTGAACTTGTACATTTAATCTTTTGTGACTTGTTCTTACTCTCATTTGTCATGTCATTTTATTCAATTATTTTTTTGAAATAGTAGCACTTAGAATGTGAGTAAATTGTCTATATATTCAGCATATTTGATGCTTAATATATAGACACTTTATCTTATCTAAGTGCTCATAGAGATTACCAGTATCAGTCTAATCAAACATCAACCTCTGATATGATACTGTCAGATAATGACACTTTTAACTCTGAAAACTATATACTTCAGATTGAGGGATATTAGTTTCAGAATTACCTTGATACTAGGTAAGTTTTCTTTTATCTCATCTGATCTAATCAGTTTTATACTTAACTTTTAGGTTCTGAAATAGCCTCATGTCTATTACCACATGTGTTATTCTGCATGCACATTTAGAAATGAAAATTTATTGTTTTACTGATCTTTTACTTTAGAATATCATAGAGCTATCTTTATACCTTCAGAGTACCCCAAAGCTCTCAAGTCTATGGCAATTGGTATCAGCTGCTTCATCAGATTTATAGTTTTGGTTATGATCATTATCTGGCTACAGTTTACATTCTTTCCTCTTCAACATTATTTCAAAGATGCAAACTAAAATGTTCCAGCTCATTCAACTTCAGCTTCACCATCTTCAATCCATTTTAACCACATCACTCTTCCTTCTATTCATCCTTCATTATCTTCTGTTTTTTCTAGTTCTCCTGTCTTTATGGTCCAATTATCATCAGCCTTACTACATTCTATACATCTATTATCTTCTCTCATTCATTCTCAGCACTTCTTTTCTTCTTCTTCTATGATCTTAGAATATATATTACTAGTTTGAGTTGGACTTAGATTAGGTCTTTAGAGATTTATTATACTGTCATTATTAAAATATTCTTGCTTTTATGTCATCATATAGTTGTACTTCTTGAATCTAAATATTCAATATTGAATATTAGTGTGCTTTATCTATAAGCCAAATATATTTGATGTATAATAGTGAGCAGTTCAAATATTAGAGATAACTAACTTAGAGGCTTCTGCAAAGACTTACTGATGATATCTGAGATATCAAATCTCAGTTTATCAATCTTCACTGCCTCTGGATTATCCTCTGCATATATTTCTACTATCTTATTAGTAGAAATATAGTCATCACTCTTCTATAGGACAAGTTCTGTTTTTAGATTAATAAATAATACTAAGGATCTCATCCAGTATATCATTCTTAGGAAGTTCAGCGATATGGTTGAGGCTGATATTAATATTACTATAGTATAGATTATTGGCCTTCAGCCAATGTAATGCATTACCAACAGCCTCTCATTGAACTCAAAATATTATGCATAGCCACTACTTGAAAAGCTCTTCTAGTTCTATGAATGTTACAGAAATAACTGATATGAGAGTAGCAGATAAATATAATATAAGATATCCTTATATTATTGAGATAATTCTATTTGCACTGAGCTCATAGGAGCTAACATTTTCTTTTATGGCTTTCTAGAGACCAGGTCCATTTATCATGCTCTAACCTTCTTGAAGAAGAGTTTGAATATATAACTTTATAAGTATATCAAAGCAATTAGAAGCTGCTCTGAAAAGAAAAGTCTCTTGAGTTTTCATAGAACCTATATTTTTCTAACATTCAGTGGCTTCAAATAAATGAGAAGAGTAGTACTGCAATATCTCATCTTACTAATTTATATATTATTTATCAAGGACAATAGAGGTAAAGTCAGTACATTCTTCTTTAGTATAAGAAGACACTGTTAATATGTTCACACTCTAATCTCATTATTCAAGCTAAATTGAGTTACTTCTTTTGGCTCAAGGAGCTTTTTATCATAGAGTTTATATGCAGAGTGTGAGAACTCAGGAACAGGAATAAGTTAATAAGTCTTTGGTAACTCTGAAAAAGGAAGCATTACTATATCATCTTTAATGATACTAACTTTTTAAGCACAGACTGCACACATAGCAGACTTGAGTGCTGTGTTTGAAGTTGTATTATGAAACTATCAGTAGTATGCATTGCATTTCTCCATGATCAGCAATTGAAGGAATCGGGAGGTGTCACAAGTTTTATTCTCTAAGTCTGTAGTAACCTTCAACTGCTTTGCAATGTGATATTAATATTGAGCCTCAGTATATTTACACTTCTTAACTTCTTCAGGTATATGAATCTTCTCACATCATTTTATTTGCTCTGCTAATTGCAGAAATGTGAGCTGTGCTAGTGATACATTTGACAAGATATAATCAAGCAGTAAGTCCTTATTGCTTTATTGTTACTAGCTAATTTTCAAAACTTTGCTTAGATGAGCTGTTATCTTCTTAACAGTAAGTTCAGAAATATTCTGGCAATGTTTGGAGGCTATATTATAGAGGGAAGCTAATCACAGAAATTAGTATTCAAGCTAAGACTAATTTATATTAAGATACAATTGATAACTATTGATGGAACATAAAATTACCTAATCAATATTATCACAGATATTGCATACTATACACAGATTATTACACCCTCTAAACTGAGCTCCAAAAACTATAAAAGAGCCCTTTATTTCTTATCTATCTATATCTTATAAGCATAGTGCACAACTCTTTCTTTTTCTTCTCTAATTTTTTATAGCAATTGCATCTGCTTAATAGCTCTTGATAATCTATGAGTGACTCATTAATTCACATCTGTACTTGGATGACTAAGCAATCTAAGAATTAGTAGTTTGGGTAAAGTTTGATAGTGGACATAAACTCTGCTATCACCCTAGTGCAGATTTTGATCCAGATGTCAAATCACAGGAGAAAGAGGTCAATGCTCTAGCAAGTAACTTGTCACAGAATCTTATCTCTAAGTTATCTAGCTGACTCCATACTTAGTCACATAGCCAATATTAGAAAAAGATGCATCACTTCTGAGAGCTTCTGAGATAGCTCTTAGAAGCCTCAGAATTAGTCACAGAGCTTTTAGTAGCTCAGCTCTCAGTAAAGTTCAATTTTGGGCTAGCACATTCTTAGAGACAATTTTATTGACTATACTACTTTGGCATCCTTTATCTATACCTTAAAGATTTTTTGTATATATATTTTCATACTCTAAATATATTTTTTGAGCTATCAATCAAGTTATTACTTATAAGATGTGTGCACTATAAATTTTGAAAAGTTCACCATATTTGGGCTTCATACTTAGAGTATTAGAATATGTATAATTTTCTAATAAAATGGGTCATTAGGGCCTGCTATGATATCAGCAGTTCTGCTTATTGAACCTGACCAGTTCTACTTCTTGATGAATGGTAATTATCAAGGATCAACTCAGTATACTGAGTGTCTTGCCAAATTATGATCTACAGTTATTGGATCTGCTCCTCTAGTTGCAGACTGAACAGAGATAAGTATAAACCTGCAATAGTTTAGAGACTCTATAAAGAAGTATACATAGACTTCATATAGTGCTTTGTAAGATATAGAACCTAACTTAAAGCTAAAGCTTTATTATAACCTTTTTGTGATATATATAAGTTTACTTGTACTCAGTTTAGATCTAATGCTAATTATTTAGAATGTCTAGCCCAAATTACCTGAGAACTCCAATTCTAAGAACCAGAAACCTATACAGGCTGGAACATTAAAAGTAGACTCTGTAATAGTACTTACAGATAGGTATATAAGCTTTTTATTTTATTTACCTTAATCTTATTACGATCATGCTAACATCTTTTATGCTTCAGTCTCAATGCTCTTTGTTAGAGATTGTGTGTGCACTAATTGATAACCAGTTGCAGAATCACTCAAGCTAAAGCTTCTGGGCCTTATAAAGACTCACAATATATAGTCTATTTTAGCATATAATTTTGCTAGAAGACTAATTAAATTAGAGGCATATTGCAGCCAGCTTGCTGGTACAAGTATTGAGGCTTATTTTGAATTCTCACACTGGGGCATCAGCAACTCTAAGAAGAAACAGAAGCTATGTGCTAAAGAAGACTGTCAGAGAGTGAATGTTTTTTCTCCTATCATCTCAAAGATGCGAGTTCTTATATCTCCAAATGCATATGTGCCATTTTACACTCCTAATAAGAAATGCAAAGTTATCTATCAAATTGATCCATTAGAGTCACCCATGAAGCATGAATGTATAGACTAATACTATCACTTTGTGAGTTAAAAGTTTTATTTTGTAAGTAGTTGTTTTATACTAATAGTGTTTTCTTATTTAGATAGCAAGCCTAAAAAATGCTCATAGAGCACCCTTTCATTGTATTCAGTTAAGTGAGATATACTATTCAATAGAACAGTATCATACTACTTAGTATAAAAATGTATATTGCTCAGCCACCATTCTTGCTATTCAATTCTATCTTCATATATATATAGTAAATATACAAAATCTGTGTCAGTGGCCTCTTATAGATGCTGCCAGAACTTTGAGTATACTATTGAGCCAATATAAATGAGCCCTCATGCTATAGTAGCACAGTAATATCTGGCCCTTGAAAAAACACTTTAAGACAAGTAAAGTTTTTAGAGGTATGAGCAGCAGCAATGAAAAAAATAGGTTTAAGAAAGATTGAACACTTTTTCTTATCATAGGGCCTCTGTTAGATCTAGTAATTGAAGAGAGGTGTTAATGAGTGAGTAAAGACTAAAGACTGATGCCTAGTTCAGGCTGTGGTTATACATCTAAGGCCAGAGTAGATATGATATGAAGAAAGAGAGGGCTTGACAGCAGGGAGATCCTGAGAAGAAGTTTCCCTCAGCCTTTTTACTGTAATTAATAGAGCTTGCAATATCAACACTGGATATCACCTCTCCTGTGACTCTGATAGGTGGATGTAGATGCTCAATTTATGAAACTGTGAGAGTGAGCACTCCATAAGATAGTGGACACTTTTAGAATATGCATGAGCACCTTGTGGGATAATGGACATCTTTGAATATTTGCCTTCCATATCAGACATGATGCACTGGCCTGACTGCTTGCCTTGAATAAAGTAGGCTGTTTCTGCATCATAGCTTGCTAAAAACATCCTAGAGATAGCTGTACACTATACATACAACTCTGTATACTATCACCACTATCTCCTCTACACTCTGTATATTGCTATAAAGCCTATACATAACTATGAAGAGCAAAAGCTTGTAAGAATGCAAGACTGCAAGCAAAAAGACAGATAAAATGAGCTTCACAGGTTGCTATAAGAGGTTCTCAGGTTGAAAGAATAGAGAAAGTTGATCAAGGCATTGAGAAAACTGATTTTCAGTATATTTTGCTTATATAATCATTAGCTGAGCTAATTAATTAAATAGAGTATATATATTAATGTCTTTTAATTCTACCAATACACTAGAGTCTATAAACAGTAAGTTAATAATATAAATATGTATTTAAAAAACTGATAACTTTGTATAGTATCTATGAAGACTGATCTAACTATCATTGCAAGATAATAGAATAATATTCTTGCTATGCAGCAGAATAGTGAAACTACTCAGAATCAAGCTTTACATTTAAATACTGAATTAGATAGAATTATATTAATTATATATTACAATATATAAAATATTGGAATCTCTTTATAGTTCACTCTAGACAGTGGCTTGAATATGAAGATCCATCCTATACTGAAAGTGTATATTCTAGAGGTATGTCAAAAAATACCAATACTATATTATTAAAATATAATGCTAACTAAAAACAAAGTACACTTAGGTCAGTCTCTTAATTATGTCACTCCAGTACAAAGTCTACAAGATGTATATAACTATAATATATTTTAGTTTTATATATTAGAAATAAAAACTAATTGCTAAAATTTAGATAAAGAACCTTCAGTATTTAGAACACCTTCTTCATCTTATCAATATCACATATCTCAAATACCTAATGCACATAGTAGATACTCTAATTATTTAGTTTATAGTTTAAACTAAGTATTTTTTCTAAGTATCAAATTATTGCTATCTATATAAATCTAACTCTTCTACTAAATATACATATAGATTTACTACTTCTCAAGCTCAGACACCTCTAAGTCCTATTCAGTCTAGCAGAGATGTATTGTCACAGATGCAAAGAATAAGAATAAAAATTTATGCTTACTAAACCTTTTAATTTAAAATAAATACTTTATCTGCAAATATAGATTTTATATTAGAGGTGCCAGAAACTGCAAATTTATAACCTCCTATTGAAAATATTGCAAGAAATGATACTGCTATAATTATAAATAAAGATATAGATTCTCAAAATGAGCTCAATTCAGATCTAGAATGTTATAATCCTAGAGATGATTATGTTTCTACTATAAATGCTGATGGCATGCCTATATCAACAAGAATAGTAGGAGAGCCTATAATTATTAAATTTAACAATATTGCTTCTAGGACACTTTAATTATTATATCAAACTGCTGCTCCTGCTAGATAGATTGCAGGCACAAGATATAAGCCTCCTGAAAAAAAATATTCTATAGATCATTATTGAAAGAATCTCTATCACTTTTATAATTTCAAGAAAAAAAGTTTTAAAATATATAATCAATACATATATTGTGTATATGAAAGAAGACAAAAATAGAAAAAAAAAATATAGAATATATTCAATAGAAATATAATGCTCAGCTTCAAAGTGAAGAACAAAGAATGCAGTATGAAGAAATTAATCCATAGTCTACTTTACAAGCAGATTTAGACTCATCTACTTCTATTTCTACTTCTACTTTTGCTTCTGCTTTTATTTCTACTCCTATCTCTGCCTCTGCTCCTATTTCTATTCTCACTGCTATTCCTGTACTTATATCTTCACCTTTATCACTATCTTTACTATTACCTCCACATTTACCTCTATCTTCTGTGAATATTTTTTCTGACTCTGCAGTATCTCAAGAAGATAGACAGATCTTATTAAATTTTAGAAAGAAATTGGCTGAAGTAAAAATAGAGTATTGCAATTACTGTAAAGAGAAGTAGTTTGATATACATAAAAATGTCTCAGATATTTGTGCTAAATGCACTAAAAGTAACAAGTTTAAGCCTAGCAATAATATAGATTTTGAAGTCTATAGACTAGATTATAAAAACTTACCTCTATTAACTCAAATAAAGGAGATTCTTATATCACCTATTTATGCAATAGTTCAGCTATAGCAAGTAAGAGGTCAACAGTATAAATATTCAAGATATGTTTGCAATTTTCAGAGAGATACTACTTCTTTGCACACTAAGGTTCTCTTGCTTCTACAAAACTATAATATTATTATTATTATTAGAAAACAGAAATTTGATGAATAGGCAAATGCACATATTTTTAAAGATTTTTGTATCAGAAGACATGTTATATCACAATAGCTGAAGAAACTAAAAGAAATACAGCCATTATTTTATAATCTTAATCTAGAGGTTGAAATTGATTAAGATGCATTACAGACACTTTCTATAAATAAATTGATATATAGATAACTACATACTATTTCTACAGAAGATCTTTAGAAAAATACTCATATAGAAGAAAAGAGACCTCTAGAGCATAATCCAGATAATGCTCAAAATAGGTCATCACTAGATTTATATTCAAATGATGGTATTCCAGATCTCTTAAATGATGCTTCTGAACTTAATCTTTTATGCTCTTAGTTACAGATTGGAGATAATGAGCAGATTCTGACATATTTTGCTATTTATAGAATATCTTTTAGTAAATATAAAGATAATTCAATTGCTATAAAGGCCTTTTTTACTCTATTTTTCTTTGAAAAAGCAGACTTCAATTAAATAAGACTTCAAAGTGAATGAATTTCATATTTACTTAGACTCAAAGAAGGTCACTTTGCTAGATATGAAAGATTTTGCTATTGGACTCTAAATACTATCCTAAGATATACAGCAAAGAAGAACTCAAGTTGGTATCTTTGAATATATTTTAATGAGCAAAAATGGACAGTAGAAGATATTAAGCAAATACTTAAAGAGGGCAATATAGAATAGCTATCTGTATATATTGCTAGATCTGCTGCTGGAATTAAAGACATACATTCATTCTGGCAGATAAGAATAAGTGATCTAAATGCTCAAATATGAGAGCCAACTATTAGTACTCTATATATCTTTTTTACTCTTTCAGCTGTAGATATTTAATAGCTAGATCTTCATGACCATATGCCTCAAAATAATGCTGATAGCTATCAACAAAAAATAAAGAATCTAAATGAGAATTCTACTATTGCTGCATACTATTATTAAAAAAGAGTGCAAATTTTCTTTGATAAAGTTCTACATAAGAAGTTTAATATTATAGATTGGTGATATAGATTTGAATGGCAGTATAGAGGCAGTAGTTATATCTATAAATTTCTTTGGCTTAAAGATGTACTAAATGTTGATGCACTTGATCTTGAAAATGAAGAATCTATTAGAGAGTTTATCAACTTTTGAAATTCATTAGTCTCAACTATGAATCCTGCTCAGAATCATTTATCTGCTGAAGTTCATTCTTCTTCAAGAGATTTTACAATACTACAAAATACCTGGAGTAAATTAGCAGAGCTACTTAATAGAATTTAAAGATACTTTAAATGTTTAAGTTATTGTCTTTATAGAAATAAGTACATAGAAGAAAATTAGTGTAGATTCAAGTATTCACAATCTCTTGTAGATATTACTCAAGTGGTAAAAAAATGCAGACACTAACTTTTTTGAATTTATTACTAAGAGAAATAATCCTCTTCTAAACTCTTTCAATATAATGAGGATTTTAGGTTAAAGAGTAAATATAGATTGGAGATCTGTTATTAGCAAGACAGCTATAATAGCATATATTGTAAAATGTGTCATAAAAGCTGAAACATAATCTTCAATATATAGACAAATACTGCAAAAGATTTTTACAAATTTAGATAATAATATTTAAATAAATATAATCTATCAAAAGCTTTTATCAGCTTTGGTGGGTAAATGAGACTATTCAGTATAAGAAGTATATTATATTGCACTAGACTGCAAGCTTATCAATTTATCTAGACTCTATTATTCTCTATATATTCTTTCTAATACTATAGAATTGCTTAAAATTGTTTCAGAAGATGACACTGCTGAGACACACTCAAGAAAAACACTTCTTGATTACTATAAGAAAAGACCTATATATCTAAATTATATTATATTATGACAGTATACTTATAACTATAAATTAAAAGATCAAAGATGTTAACTTAGAGATGCTAGAAGTGCCAAACCATTTGTGGTTAAGATATGACCTAGATCTTTATCTTCTTCAGAAAATACAGAGAGTTATAAAAGATATTGCTATACAAAAATACTTTTGCATCATGCCTTTAATAATCACTGTGCTATCAAAGAATCTTCAGATCTTAAAGAAAACTTTGAGATTTGAAAAGAGGCCTATGAAGCATATTAAAATAGTTATCTTATATATGATTCAGATAGTTTAGTTACTTTATCAGCAGTATCTAATAAGAATGATGATTTAGAATTCAGTATTACAGATGAAGAAGAAAATAATCATGTACAACTTGAATGAATGATTGAAGCTGATATGGCACCAAATTAGCAGATACAAATCCATATATCAAATCTAGGCAGAAGAGATATGGATAGTAACTATAATTGGCATAATCATAGATGGAGTATAAATAATATTCAATTTGCTGAGACCTGAATAGAAACTCAAAGAAAACATTATTCTCATGATGTAAAAAGTGAGATTTCCAAAGTAGACTTTAGAACACTGCAAGGAACTCAGAGAGAGATTTTTCCACAAGTAATAGCTTGGTTTAAAGCTGTTACTATAGAAGATCAATACTTAGAGCCACTAAGAATTAATATTGATGAAACAGCAGAAACTGAAAAATCCTATCTAATATAGGCAATTATAATAGAATTAAAAAGAATAATGCATAAACAGGAATTATAAATCTAACAATATAACTGGCTTTTATAGATATTACAGCTTTTGGTATTAGAGGATGGACTCTCAACTTTGGGCTAGCTATACCTCTAAAGACTTAGAATAATGAGCTTTTATCTGCAGCACTAGGCCATTTACAATTAAGATAAAAGAATAAGTAACTTATTATTATTAATGAGAAGTTAATAATTGGCTATGTCATGTTTGAAAAAGTTGATTGCAAACTGTGATAGATATTTTCTAAATATGAAGGAGAATTCTTTAGAAAAGAATGTCTTTTACCTTTTAGAGATTTCTATCAACTTTCTTCAGTAGAAGATGAATCACTATATTCAAATAAGCCTTTAAAGAAATCTATCTCAAATCAGGAACATTGAGCATTTGAAGTATTCAATCAGTTAGTAACTTTGCAAACTATATTTAGACAAGCAGGGTAAGATGCAGACTATATTGCACTACATTGTGTTCTATTAAATCTTTGAGAATACAAAATTGATGAACAGGACTATAATCTATTTTTAAGGCAATTATGGACTAGGCTCTCTGCAGATAAAAAAGAATATTTCTCTACTGCATTACATCTTCTTTCTACTAGACAGACTGTCACTGCATTTAAGGAGGAGCTAATGCATACATGGCTTCTGAGAAAGATGCTGAAGAACTTGAAAAGATATTACTTCTTGCTGAAGATGCTGCAGTTATAATTACTCATAATATTTGAATAAATACAGGTAAGATTCTCTTTAATTATAGTCTATTTTTACTTATACTCTATTGTTTTAGATTTGGTAAATAGTATAAGAGGCATTATATATAGAATTATCTACAGCTCAAATCAAGATCCTAGAAATGATGATCATCCAACTATAATTCTAGTAAGAATTTCCTCAATAGTATACATAGATTAGTAGAGTTATAATAAGTACTTAGATATTATCTTATTTTTAAACTATAGATTCTAGACATGATGAATGGACTGTAATTGATGGTGATCCAATTGTTTTCATTATTTCAATATAATCAATTTGAGAAAAGAATGGCATAACATTGTCATGCACTCAGTTTCCTCTTACTGTGACTTGGACAATTACAATTTACAAAAGTCAAGGTCTCACACTTGATGAAGTTGTTGTTGATCTTGATAAGAAGAACTTTGTACCAGGTCTTTCTTTTGTTGCAGTTTTATGTGTCAAGACTCTTGCTAGCTTGATCTTTAGATATGATTTTTCAATTAGCAGACTTCAGAGAGCCAATGTTTCAGAAATGAGATAAGTATTAGAGCATGAGAATTATCACTTAAGCACACTAGGATTTCAACTCAATACTTATAATGTAGATCTATCTGAGTATAATGTATAATATATTGTAGTTAATAAAATAGAATGCAGATTGTAATTAAATAGCTCTAAGTATACTGACTATCTGAGACAACTGAAGGTTGTCATCAACTGTGAAGCAGTTGATCTACAACTGCATAGTGGTCAGGGCAAGCTCCATCATATCTTGAAGGTGCAGCCCCATAAAATGGACCTCATTCAATACATATAGTCGGGCTTTGGGAATACTCATTGCGGCGTCAAAGCTGGTGGGAGTACAGAGGGAAGCTTTTCAGCCAGGGTTTATATACCCTTGATAAAAGCCATGCATAGTAATCAATGTATCGCATTGTTTGCTCTTGATTGGTTCCACATAGCGCCCAGAGCTCACCGGGTTTTTCTCACTCCAGCTTGCTATACAAGGCAAGCAAGGTTTCTGTCAGCGCAGATGAGCGTATTGTCGCTGAGATGCTGGTATGCGAATTCTGCTTCCTACCATCATCGATTTATCACCTATTACAGTGCATTGCATAATACTTTTCACATTCAATGTGCACAATGTTTATTTGTTCTGTGCAAATATTACCATTTGAGGTGAAAGCTGTGATGTAGACATCACACATTATATCGTCCATTCATCGCAGAGCCTCAACGGTCCTCAGCTCTTTCATTGATGTAGTCTGATGGTCTACAACATATCTCCATAGTTCTTCTATTGTGAACTCTTATATTCTGGTTGTGGTTATCCCCAAAGTGGCTGACACTGAAGTATGGATCCTTGTATTGCTTTCCATCATGTACTCCAGTTTGAGCGATGTTCGGAGCATGAAGAGAGGGATCTTTGGGGACCGTCTACGCAAATGAGCCTAGTTGGTTCCCACCAAAACCCTTGAAGTTTGAAGACACTTGCTTGCTCTCGCTTACTGTCTGCATCGCTCTAGTTCAGTGTCACTCTGCTGTGAGAATTTTTGGTATTTTATATTCAGTGGGTGGAGCATCATGGGATTGGCGGGGCCAAAGTGGGGGATATAAAAACATGGTTGAGGCATGTCAAAGGTTTCTGTTCTATCCCTGTGTGTAGGTGTCACTCTGGTCAAGTCATCAACACTTGACTCACCCAATCAGATGTAGTATTACTTCAGGTATTTTCTCATGCCACTGAACTCCTCATTACGCTCCGGTGCAGCTCGTGAAATGGATTTGTGTGTACATGCAATTCTGTGCAGAGTGTGTGAATTCCCTGATGAATACATGACAGCGACCTCATGTTTGAGAACTCACACTCTCGACAGCGCCATTTCAACGAGACCTCGCAAGAACACTGTAGACTGTACAGTACTACAACCAATGAGGTCCACTATTTGACTGACAGGTTTCCCTTCAGCAGATTGCTACATTTTCTTGCAGTTCACGCGCACGAGTGTGAACTAGTTGGAGCCATTGTAGAACAAATGTAAACATCTCGCTGCAATCGATACTCGCCATGCGACCCTGGTGATGATGGTCACAGGAATCACCTCAAATGGTAATGTTTGCGCGGAACAAACAAACGTTGTGCGGGTCGAATGTGAAAAGTATTATGCAACGCACTGTAGTATTTCGACGGTCATGCAGGCTTTGTCCGCGCATCAATTCTGGACTATCTCTATTCTGGAAGCTATCTCATGCCTTAGGGTTCAGCCAACTCACGAAAATTCACTTAAACAGTCACATAGTCAATAACCTAGGCAGCTCTATTTATGATTATCTTCGATGTCCTTTCTGCACTGTCAGTTGCAATCTGTAGCTGATGTCAAGGACGACGGCGAAGCATCCGTCTCAAGTCGCTCATTTCATACCAGACCATGCTCAGAACGACACCTAGAAAAGCACATATGGCAGGATCGCCGAAGTTCGAACCCTTTGTTTGCTGCTCTGTGCGAGTGCTCCGTACGTGAATTTTGATTATGTTGTTGGAGTGTTATGCGAATTCAACAGGATGTCTGGACATGGGCCTTGGCTCTCAATAACGATACGGATTAAGTGTTGATCTGTGTCTGCGTGCCGGTTCAAATGTCCAAGCTTTGTCTCTGTTTTGGAGGCTGACTGTCCGGGTTGTGGTGAATGTCAGCCTCGACGGGACCGCCGAGAAGGTATAAAAGTCACCCCAATGCTGCTTGGTCGACCCTATCCACCTTCGTTCACTACTCCCACATACCACACTTTCTAATCCCCATCATCATTTGAAATGATGCGATTCTTGTTCTTGCTTGCCCTCCTGCCTGCGGCAGTACTATCCACTGCTGTTGATTCCGAATCGCTCTCGTTCTGCGAGTCCCCCACCGTCGTCTCTCAGTCATACATCGGCGAAGACAAGGACGTGAAGGTCGAGAACATCCGCTGTGCTAACGATCTCACCGCGCGCTCTGATGTAGACAAGAGGGGTGGATCCGTGAACATCTGCGGCGCCCGCTGTAAGCCTCTTTCTACTGCCTCTGCGACGTCATGCTAAGCCTACCATTCATTCCAAGGTACAACGAAGTGCTTCCAACCTGCTGGAGGAGGACCTAATCCTTTTGACTGTAAGGTCATTGCTAACTTGTTAGACAAGAATCGAAAAAACGGCAAGTTTACAGTAACACCTGCAGCTCATGTTCGCGCTTATCTCACACTCCATCCTTAGACAACATCTTCACTATCCCAGCCGGTAATTCCGTAATCAAAATGCAATATCGCTCGTGCACGACCTATTTCGCCAACAAGGCTGGCATTGATGAACAATACTGCCTCAGTGACTGGGTATGTTACAGTTCTGGTTTCAAGTTACTCAATGGTGATTGACTGATCACCATTTCTATCCTTTTCGTAGGGCTCACTTACTGAGTCTATTGCGTTCGATTGTCAGGCTCAACAGAACGCTCATGGCGGTGAATGCGTTGCAAACGACAATAGATGGTACATACAGTACGTTCTCTCCTACCTATACGGCAGACTCTAAGCTAACTAGTCTTATTCTCGTCAGAGTTCAGACTTCTTAGCTATGATATGGCTTACTCCCTTTTCGTTTCTTTGTGGCTGTATTCTTTTGGACCGTCAATGGACTGACTATACATAGGCTGAGCCTCATCTTTTATATCTGTAGAGCAGCGTAGTGGTTATGTTATCAATCTTCTAATGCGCATCCTTCATGATGTTTCTGTTGCTGGAGCCATGCTCTTACCACAGATTATCGGTGAGCCGCGAGAGTCCGGGAATCCTCTAGTCACAATGTCCCACAGTCGTCTGGGTGGGTTGCAAGTAAGATACCTTGAGCAGATGTTACAGAGTACCAGACTGAATAGGCTTCCGCACCTACAAGCGGGTTCAGATCAGCGATGATTCACCACCATGGTGGCTGACTGATGGTTTGTTTGCTCAATGATACCAAAACAGGAGGAAGCGAGTGTACAGATGTTCCGTCAAGTAACTCGAGCACCATCCACAGTGAGGGTAATCATATCAAGATAGTAAAATGTACGTAGTAAGCTCAGAGAATAGAGTCCGTACAATATGTAAGAATAATGTCAAGCGTCCACGAACATTCCCGATAGTTTGTAACGAGGTATGACCGTCTTCTTAAGCATTGACGTTCTGCACCCTGAGACAAGACGTGTTGGTTACGATACCCCGATGTAAGTGCACAATCGAACTTACTGAATGAACCATCTCTGATCTTGAGGGACGCAATTTCCACCATGAGCGTTCTGAGGAGCCTGACAATTGAACGCGACGTTGTCGATGATGGAGGCCTAACGAAACGACACATTGTAAATAAGATACGATCAGAATGCATGGGAGTAAAACACTGTCGTACCCAGTCTGCACGACAGAATTGCTCGTCTACACCAGCCTGGTTGACAAAGAAGGTAAGGCAGGAACGGAACTGCATCGTGACCACAGCAGCATCGGCCGGAATAGTGAATAGGTCACCTGAATACGAGTATTGTTACTCAGAACGGTGTATTATTACATGAAAACGTGAGTAAAGAACTTACCGATGTTCTCGCTGTTGAACAGAAGGGCGTCAGATATAACGTGACATTCGTTCGGGTCAGGCCCTCCTCCAGAAGGAGTGAAACAGTTCCTAGTGCCTTTTGGAAGTAAACTCAGTAATAACATCCTTCAAATACCTTCGTGATACGTACAATCCGTAGTGCAAACATTGACCTGTCGTTTCTCCAACGAACTGAGGTCACGAATGCGAGCTTCGTTGACTGCAGCAGTTGTTATGGTGTTTGCACATTTGAGGGCTTGAACAGTCACATCCTTGTTTTCACCGATTTGAGTCTCAGACACCAGGGAAGGTGAGTCACAGATCGAGTGCAAAGACGGAGTGATCGTAAGTGAGAGCGCAACAGTGGGAAAGAGTGCGAGTGCTGAACCAAGGTAAGCAGAGAAGCGCATCTTGAGTCCCAGTGGTGCTTGAAGTTGAAGGAAAGAGGATGTATATTACCAGCTGGAGTACTGCTGATGACCACCATCCTCAGATCGAGAGCCTTTATATACTGTTCTATCAAGAAGAACTCTCACAAGGAGGTCTTTCCTGACCGTCATCATCGTCTAGCAACTCTGGTCAGCTCCACAAAGCATACGCTCCAAATTGTGGAAGTTATTGGATATGATCACCGCGTGACGTTCATATTATTGTACTTCGTCGGCTTCTGCGGTCTGCCATGACCGTCGCACGAGCCCAAAGGTGATGGACAGCGTATTAAAAAAGTGTACATCGCACGTTGGATCATATTCCGACGGAGTACGGATAACAATAAATCAATAGTCGGCATTGATTGGAATGAGGGTCGGAGAGACAAAGAAACGGTGTTCGTCGCTCGTGAGACTTCAAGACAGCGCCTACTGAGATCCACAACGATTGTCGGTCTGCTAAAGCAATCCATGTCTTCAACGATACTCAGATCTAGGTTTAAACAGGATGGGAAATGATCGATAACTGTTGAGGGTATACAGGAACAACTGATGGACACGTTAGCACGGCGATGGCGCAACACAAGCGACTACTGCTCTTGACTTGTTTCCATATTGATATAGTCCTCAAATCGGAAGTCCTCAGCGTCATGTGTAGGGGTATCCTCGGACATTCCGTCCGGACTCTCAGCCACTGAGAGAGATTGGTAGGCTTTAGACACTACGCAACTCATCAACGGTCTGAACAAACAACAAACATCGAGATAGACTCACAGGAGTCCTGATCAACACCGTTCACGTTAAAATGGTAGCTGTAGTTATTTGTGTGTACTGAGAAGAATCTTAATGTTAATTGTCGTTTATGTGGTTTGAATCTATAGACTAGTTGCCTTACCAGAGCCAGTCGGAGGCTTAGCCTTTCCTTCGCCTTTACTTTCTCTGTAGGCAGGCGAACTTTGCAGAATCTTTACAGGATCAGAAGGGGGCTGGACAATATATGGTGATTGGTCGGCTGGATTATAGTGACCTTGTGCCATACCCCGCGCAAGCGCCTTTTCCGGACTTTTAACGGTCGCTATGCCCCGCCCAAAATTATGCGCGGGATCAGGAGTGACCAACTGAGCACGTTGAGCATATGGATCAGGACTGTGAAGTCCCTCCAGCTGCAAGCCCGACATGTATGCACCCGACAAGTTAGAAGATCCATGATCACCGGATGCTTTCTGTTTTACTCGTTCATCTAGAAATTCATTTGACGCGACGTCGTAGCTGTAAGTATACGTTCGAACATCGTTTCAGAACAGTTCAAATCTTACTACCGGTGTTTCGCTCGGAACTCATCCCCCAGACTTCGACCTCCGGATCAAGGTCCTCCAGTTTCGTTATGTATGACAACTATTATGCACAGAGAATTAGAATATGCGCGGTATATGAAGAGCCTACTTGCCGGAAGTGCCTGAGAATCCCAAGTTTTACCTTTCGGAAGAATGACACTGACATTGATACCGGCCTGTTCAGTCGGATCAGCAAGAGTGCGCTAACGGGCATGACGGCCGTCTCTCACCTTTGTCAATGCATTTTCCATTTCACCCTTGGTCGTATGACTTTCAAATTGTTGATCTAACGTTCGGGCTGGGCCCGAACCGGGCCATACAATAATATATCGGACTGCACCTATGAGTTCAGGCCTAGCGCTTTTAGCGTCTTTGGATGTTTTGACCATACACTGGCAGTATTGCAGTATAGTGTTAGCGGCATAGCACTGCTATTTGTCTCGAAACTCACTGCGAGTGCCTGATGTAATCCTCGCAGGAGTCCAACATCGAGAGCCATTCGATCATCGTCGTCTTGAGCATGAGGTCCATACAATATGGTATCTTGGGTGAGCTGGAGGAGGGCTGGCCTGGCCGACGGTTCTCTATGATTGACGGTACCCAAGATCTTGTTCACGATTGCCTGTTGGTGAGAAGAGCTAATTGAGTTGCCCTCTAGAGCTCTGCAGACGTGCATGATCTGCACCAATTTCTGGTTGGGCCGGTTGACAAGTACCGCTGTGACAGTTTGAATGGCTGGCATTGTGGAAGAGCTACCCATCGTTGAAAGGATTAGAATAACTAAGGTGGTGAATGACAGAGCAGCGTTTATGGAGAAAGAGATGATTCCGGTATAGGTGGGGGATCGTCGGGGGGTAGTGGTTTCGAGGTGAGTTTATAACGATGAGCGTATCGACTGTGGCCATACACAGGGCCAAAGGTCAAAGGCGGGACCAAACACGTTGTTGTCTCGAGCATGGCCACTCTCTCTTTGACCTGCAGCATGCCGTTCATTAGCTTCATGGTCATAATTACAACTTTCATCAAAGGGCAACTACCAGGAAGAAGGAAAATATTGCAGAAACTCTCCAATTGGGAACGACGTACTGTGATTTTAGCGCAAGTGCGAGTTAGAAATTGCCAGCAGATATGATATGTGAAAAGAATTTCCAGTCGCGGACGCAATGACCAGCGAGGTTCGTTGTCCCAGCGATATTGATCCAGGTGGTCTAGTATTCATACAGCAGGAATGATAGGACTTCGGGCTAAACATCTGAATGTCACCTAGAGCTATGATTAGTAGCAGCATAAACGTGTCAGTCCGTGTCCTCATTAATTTGGAGAAGGCTACACTCACTTGTTGGTGAGAGTTTGTCGAAGAGCTGCTCTCGGCTACAAGAAATTCTCTCCTACGTCGGTCCACGAGAGAACGAGACTAACTGTATGATTACGATGGTTATCAGACATTGAAACAAGAGAAAATGGAAAGACAATAGATAGACGCTGATCATCATCGTGATGAGTGAAGCGAACTTTCACTTAGAATCTCATTGGTGGGAGAACTTCTGTATGTTCAACTAGGGCTACAATATTATTCTCGAGTAATGGTGATGCACTCATTTAAGGGTCTTAGCCTCTGCAGATGCATGAGGCTCTTGTAAGGGTTGAACCGTCTAAATCATTACTGGTTAGTATCGAAGTAATATATTGACAATGTGGTGAAGCTGGGCAAAGCGAACGATACAGGTCCGTAAATCTACTTTTAGATATGGATACGAGAATCCCATTACAATTAGACAGATGCTACAATACGACGAAGAAAAGTCTATGAATATCGAGAGCTAGACTAATGGCGAGTGGTAACGCGTCTCGTCAAGGACTGCCGAAGTAGGGTGCTGTATTCGCTGATCACGAAGACGTATACTTATGCCGGAGCGGCATTTTGAGGTCCAAACATGAAATCAGGCATATATGGATAATGTAGAGACACGCCTTTTCGAAGGATGATCAGTGATAAACGAATATAGAAAATACAAAACTCACCTGTGTCATTGACTGACTGCTTATCCGCATCTCTCGGGAGTTCCATTGTTGGCTGTCGTTTGGGGATTGGTTTCTTGGATCTCGTGCCAGCCTCCACGATGGGCGCAGAGGTCGGAGGCGTCGTCTCAGCATGTTTGTTTGTCCTCCTCCGTTTCGCTTTCTGACCCGCAGCCTCCTCATTCTGGTCCTGTTCACATTTACGTTTCTTGCCGGCGGAAGTATGGTCTCGTCTTCTTGCCTCGGCTTCCGGAGTCACGATATCTGTAAATTTGAGCTGTGGCCAATTTGGATGTGGAGGAGCAGTAGGCAACTCATGTTGCACGGGTATGGGAGTCACTGGGCACGCTGTCGTTGAAAAGCCATTCTGTGGCACTGGTGGAATGGAATTCGACCAGATCTGGAGGAGCGTTGTGGCCTTCCCTTCTGGTGACGTGTGCCAATTTTGGAAGATAGTCCTAGGAACTCGGTATAAATTTCGGCTCAACTGCCACTCCTTAACCCTACCGGCGAAAATGGCCGATGAGTCTACCGGGGGAGTGTAGAATTGTAGAGCATGAGCACAATTCAGAGGCAAGGAGCTACCGACTGTGGGAAAACTGTTTGTAACCAGGTCCTGGGAGTACCGCGAAGGCACGGCATAGGTGGGCAATTTTGAACTAGCAAGTGTGTACTTGAGAGGGAGCGTATAAGTACCTGAATGAGAGTGCATGTCAATGTCGCGTCTCCCCTCATGAGCACAAGGAAAGTACCGTTTGAGTTGACCATCGTTGCAAGTTCGAAGACTCGTGTTGTTCCTGCCAGTGTCCGCTCAAGGAAATACAGCAGTGGGTCAGTTCGTAAATCTGTCTTTCGAAGCTATAATTGCATATTGAGTTATGCAACGAAGATGATGAAAAGTAAGCGAATTACCGCGACACCCATTAGCTTTTCAGGACTCTGAGAACCTAGGCAAATGACGTTCAGCTTGAACATTAACTTTCCATTCGTGTCATTCTAATTTAACAAAAACGTCAGACAAAGGTCTTCAATTAGTCTCGGAAAGCTTACCTTTAGCAGCCTAGAGTACATTTCTGTCATGACGACATCGTCAACTGAAGTCAGGTTAACTTCCTCTGCGTCGCCGGTGTAGATAATAATCTGACACAACACAGTGTTTGAATGGCTTTCACTGAAAGCGGCCTCAATGTCTTGGCTACACAGCTATAACGAGTTCAGTTCATATTCGCCTTTTGATAATTGAAGAAGGCGAACCACATATGCATCCCAAAGTGAGTGAAGTAAACGGTCCCGGACACCGGAACCGAGCCTCTGGTCACCGAAGTTCATCACATCTTGTACAGCCTGAGGAATTGGGAATTAGCGAGGGTCTCAATTCCAAATTGGGTGACAACTTACCGCGTTCAGGGTTGTGCATGGGTTGAGGACCAGTGCAGTCGTGGATGCTGTATATGCCTTGCGGACGATCTCGCTCTCTCTTTGTAGTCTTGCATTTTGTATTACGTGTACGGTGTGCAGGCGATGACCGACGGCTGTTGTTGTCGAAGCTGTATTTGACATGACGGAAGAAAAAAGTGGAACAAAAGGAAGTTTGTAACAATGGAGGTATGAGAATGACAAGATGAAGATGAGACGCGTCGCACGCGTCGCGACGCGACTTTTGTGGTGCCGCCGTCACGAGCAAAAGCGTGACACACAAACAACAGCCAAAGTGGAACAAATTGTTACCGCCTGTGGCAGTTTCGCCGGGACACATATCATTATCATCGATAAACCTTCGACCATATTAGAGAGTAACTTGAAAAATGGTGTTCATCAGTTCACTTCTGAGAGCCATTTCGATCTCATGCAGGTAAACACCTATTCATATGATATGTCATCGGCCGTTCAAAGCATTACGCAGACGATTGAAACCCACATCACCTTACTCGAGTTCTTCATGACGACGCACCGCTGCCATGTTGCACTTCTCAGGCACACTGGCCTCCTGTAGAAATTCGCAGATAGAAGTACCATAGTAATGCTTAGGAGATGGAGGCATCTTCGGGCGCAATACAGATGCATGCACACATTCATTTGAGAGACCGTCAAGATAACATCCAAAGATCGAATTCCATTTTGATAATGGTGATAAGTACGACCGAAACAGAACTACATATTCATCAGAAAAAAGGATGCATTCTTTGCGATAGCGAGGCTTACCAATCTGCTTCCTCTTTACGCGTTGTCAAAGAACTAGCCGCTAGTTCGGAGAGTACAAATGACGTGGCATTTGGGACGCTCGTTGAGACCGCGTCGACGGGTGGGAAACCTTTGTTCTCACCCTCAGCTGTTATGAGGGTCAGCAGACATACGTTTCAGCCTGTGCCATTCTGACAGCCACCCTTACAAGGTGGCTGTAGAGAACGTTTGACGACAGGTTGTACTAGCAAGGTTGGAAGGCGATCGAAAGAATCAATCATCCATTAGACTTGCCTTTCACGGACTTTTCCACGATCTGAGTGATTGAATATTTGTCATGAAGTTCTAATAATGGTGATGATGACCACTAGTCTAGTTACTAGTTACTATTACACTAGTAGTCTCAGTGCTCTCGACCATCTTCTGTCTTATCCTGTCGCTCTCCGAGTTATCCTATTCGCCCTAAACCTTCAAACAAATATGCCGCGAGGACGCAAACGAGATCCTACATCCTCCCCGTCGCGAGCTCTATTGCAGCAACGTGAATATCGTGCCCGGAGAGCACAATACGTATCCAGTCTTGAAAACAGGTGTCAGATGATTGAAGAAGAGAATAGTCAACTTCGACAGGAGATAGCTGATTTGCAATTACAGACAGGCAGCAGCGGCGTAGTAGCTAATAGGGATCCGCAAATTGTAGGCCAACCGCTTTTCTTAGTCTCAGGTTCCTCTAATGGTTTCTTGAACAGATTGCAGCCGCTGTTGAACTCCTTAATCAGCTCCAAGAGACTACGACCTCGGTGTCTCGCTTTCAGCAGTTGTCGCAGCCATATCGCCAGCTTTTCGTGCAAATGAATACTTCCGGCCAGGATGTCTTCCATCTACCTACCCCGGCTCCGACGGAGTATGTGGACTCTGACACCCCAGTATCCTACTCTGCTCCTGCAAGGGACCATGTTCAGAACGTTGATGGAAGCTCACCGGAATCCTTGAGCGTTCCGTCCATACAGATTACACACGCTACCGAGTCATCCCCTCCATCTCCTAAGTCTGGTTCTGATTCTCGGGATAGAGAGTTGGATGTGGCTCCGTCTGCAGAAGAAACTGTCTGTTGTTGGGGCTATTTTGACTGCGGGGAGGATGGCACTCATCAGCATAATGATCAATCGGCCCATCAACCCATGAACGGGACCTCTGTCATACCTTCTGATCGTCGCACCGCTAACGAGCAAAGTCCCTCGGGTCACTTTAACACATCTGACATGCGATCGACCTCTTCGTGACCAGCTTCCGAAACCTTCATGAATCCGTTTTCGCAGGTCAACATTTCTCATTGCTATTCGCGAATCCGCGTCTCGTTTAACTACCTACTTCATCTCGTATACCCTTATGATCGACATACCCGTGAACAAGCTATTTCAACTGGAAAGAGGTTTATCACTGTCTCTCTTCAAAAAGGATACCATCCTGGCGTTTCTCCACGTCGTTGAAACCTTCAACTTCGTCCGCTGGCCACGACAATCTTTTTCGAAGGTATAATGCTACCCACGTCAAGGCAAGCAAGACCGGCACCTCCACCAATGGTCCGATGGTCGCCGCAAGAGCCTGGTCGGAGCCTACCCCATACACCGAAATGCATACCGCGATTGCTAGTTCCTATCACAGGGCATCAGGAAGAATTTTCATAAAGCCATTAGATGATACTCACGAAATTATTACTCCCAGCAGTAAACGATTGTACGACTGCCATCTCATACCTCCACAATGTCTTCTTGCCTTCGCGCCTTGACAAGCGCCAAATCAGGAAGAACGCGGTGCTCCACATGATACAGAAATATAGTATCATAGGGACAAAGACTCGGAAGACTGGTCCAAGATTGTGGACGATGTGGTGACCTTGATATGCAAACATCACCAAGATGGTGTATAGGAGACCCAACAGGGCGATAGGGCTGAAGAAAGGAAGAAAGCGAGTGTGGAAGAATTGTCGTGATGTGAGGGTAAGGAGGATGGCGCGTGTAAGGAGACCAAGAAGCAGAGGTATACCGAGATACTGAAAGTACGCATATGAGTATAAACGAGGATGGCATTTGCGGGGATGCTTACAATGAGTACAGAGATTGCTACATCACCGTATGCGAGGTGAATATCGGATCCTGGACCTTCACCTCCAATGATATTGACAAACAACAGAGAGAATGGTGAGTAAAGTATGATCTGAAGAACACTGTTGATGACAACTAATATGGCACAATAGTTCGCGTCGCCTCCGGCAAGTTGGTTCCAGATCATGACCATGGCAATGCATCTAGCGAGACCGACCATGATAACGCCTGTACGGTACGTTGGTAGGTCAGGGAGGGTCGCCCAGGCCAAGCCGAGCATGATGAAAGGTCCCACGATCCAATTGAGGAATAGCGAGATGATGATGTGGATGTACAGTTGCCGAGACTGGAAGAGTTTCGGGAGGGCTTCATACTCGACCTTCGTGAGGATCGGCCACATCATAACAAGGAGACCGATGGCAATGGCTGTTCATCCTGGTAAGCTATTTTTCCTTACATGTTTACACTCGCATGCACTCACGCACGGACACGCTATGAAAGCGTACAACATCGAACGCCGCTTGAACGCCTGGGACGAACTCTCCGATGACCACACCAATAACCATGCAGAGGAGGATCAAGGGGGTAAGCAATTTATCGAGAATTCCGAGTCTCTTCAGTATGGCTATAGACCTCGTTCGTTGTTTCTGTCAATATGCAATACAATTGAACTTCCTTACCTTTGGAAGGCTCTGGAGATTCTGTCGTGCTTGTTGTGTTCATGTCAGAAGAGCCTAAGTTGAGGTTAGATAACTGTATGTCCCAGAGATGCAACAGTCAGTTACAGAGGGGGTGATAAGGCAGAGAAGGCGAAAACGAGAGGGTGGTGTGCTTCATATGTGAACTTCATTTTGAATTGGGAATTCAAAATCAATGATTATGTGAGCCGATCGAATTTGAATGCTGGTTTGATTATCATGCCTGAAATGGAACCCAGCGTCCATGAACTTGGCACGCACGCAGCGCACGCATTCATAGAGAAGACAGGGGAAACCCCATTCACGCATTGCAAAATCATTTAGGGCTACATCAGAGGTGTGGGTATCTGGTAGAATACAAATTGTCGCCTTCTGGCAGACTCATAACTCAGAGTATCATTAGGACGGTGATCCAAGCGCTCCGTCAAGACAGGATCCTGTGTAAAGGCCTTGCTTAGGTAGTGACATGACTGAGAAAACCTCTATCTGACTACTACAATGTCAGTTTATTGGCGAATGATACACGTTGTCCAAGGGTTGACGTACTCCCTTGTGCTTTCAGTAACGTTGGGCTCTCCGGCCATACAACCCGTGATTTTCTCTGCTGAATTTAACACATATTCCGCCACATCCGAAGGTTCCATCTTGACAGCATATCTAGCCGCTAGCGGTGTGTCACCAGAAGGGCTCGGGATAATGTTGGGTTGAACCTTTGTACGTTTAGACGGTCGCGTGGATGCTCTCTGCGAAGGACGTAACTGTCCTTGGGTTGACGCTTTCCTCTTCCTCGATCCTATAGGAGGATCACCCGATGGGGAACTAGTGTGTACGTTCCACGCAAGAGGTGTGACTGGCTGTAACGAATTAGAGCCCGTCATTGGTGGATGCGGTTGTATCGAGGGCGATGTATGAGCTGATATTGCCGGTTTGGGGATGGTCTGGCGAGGTTGGACGTACGTGATGAACGCCGTGGGTTCATGCTCCGCAGGTGTTGCTCGATGCTGTAATTGCATTGGGGCTTCGGCTAATATAGGAGAAACAGCAATAGCAGCGGTGGGTAAGACGGGATCCACTCGGACAGTAGAGATTGTTTCAGAAGTACATGGATGTGACGAATGAGTGAATTGTGTATCACGGCGGTTCTTGAAGGGAGATAGCGAACGTTCGAAGGGTTGTAGCTGATGTCGGTCAGGAGGGCTGGCACGATGGTATTGTCTGCGCGGATGAAGGTGGCGTTGTAAGGGATGTCTTAACTCAGCAACAGGCTGAGCGAGTAATGGGCGTATTGATTTCTTCTCTGCCGTTCCAGACGAAGTAGCAGAAGTGTCGGCGTGCTCCATTTTAGGGCCCTGCAGAGACAAAGCCCTTGGCAGAGCAAGAGGGCCTGTCTACATTAGCCATAAAACAAGCACAATGACTTGAGGGATACCCTACTTAAACCTGGCAAAAGCGTGAACTCAAACACACGGAAGGCTTGAGGTAGATCCGGCACTGCTCCGAATACGATATTAGGAGAGACCTCTTCACACTATAGCGAGGAACATAAGAGACAGCGTCAGTAAGCTGAAATAGATGACACACTAGCAATCCATTGAAGACATCCGATAGGTCGCCGGCCCAATCTGGACTAATGATACTGAGATGGATGCCCGTCTTGATATTTGGATGAGTATTCCAGGCGTTCAACACAGTATTTTGAGTGGCCAACCTTATGCAAGATGTGGCCGATCTCCAGCCAAGTAGGAATATTGGAAGGAGGGAAGGTATCCGGTAAGGCAAGACCATCAAGAGGTGTGTACCAGAGAAACGTATATCTATACGCACGTCGGACTTCGGGGTGCCGCATTTTGACATTTCGTCCGTGTACATCCATGCTCTGCTCGTATTACTGTTTCTCAGCGATGATGTGAACCAAGAAGTGGCGTCAATGACGTACAACAAGTGCGCCATAAGTGGCTCTACGAAGAGAAATCGCAGCTCTCGATGCGGGATCCGTCTCTGAATCAGAGACCTCCTCGCCATACGTGATACTTGCGTTGGAAAACTATGCAGAGATTCAGTATTCCTTATTGGGCAGCATGATATAAGTGTACAAACAGAGATACATGAACTGAACTTTGCAGAAAGCCGGTTGGTTAACGCGAGCTCGTGTGCTGGGCTCGCCGAGGTCACGAGAAATGAATCATTGGATTCTGCATATCCCAAAGGTTTGACGATATGCACGATCTGCGCAATGGCTGGGTATAATGTATCTGTAGCAGATGAAGCTTGGATGATGCGTTGAACGACTCTGGAAGACTCGGACAGTGATGAAATGAGCAATAGTCGTATAGTTGTGAGGATCCAAAGAAAGATGTGTTGGTACAACGGCAGGTGCGAGATGAGGCTTGAGAATTCGGTCTTGCTTTCGTAGGAGGTTTCGCAATGCGATCAACGATAATCGCTACAGGCTGGTGACGTGAAGTGTTTGCGAGGAAGTAGCAGCAATCAATTTAGACCTTTATCGCCAATTTCTTTATTTATAAGGGAGTCTAGATGACACGGAGAATCTTGTGTGATGTAAAATCTGGAGTCACCTTGCACAAATCGAATGCCAAGCTGGTTAGAGAATGTGGAATCGTCCGGGCATAGAGTAGAGTGGTATCCTCTGAGACTCATAATTAGTTCCAAAATGGCATGCTTACAGTATAACTGCAGCTTCCAGAAGGCGAACTGCCCAAAAGGTAAAGTAAGTAGTTATAAAGCTTCAACGAAGCTTTGTTGAAGCGGCGTTATCAAGAGTGATCTGCCTGACTTACTAGAGTGGGCGCTCGTCCGCATTAGGAAGACTTGGTTCGTGTTCCATTCTGAACCAACTCAGGTTTCCTTTGCACCTTCACCTTCATTGCTTCAATAACAGCATCGGGAATGTCCCTACCTAGCAATCGACAAACCTAGATTTAATGTGCTATATGCTTAAGACCACGATCATTACCTGCTTTCTTCTAATGTCTACTTGTCACCTCACAATGGTCCTGGCGGGACCTAATTCTAATCAAACACATACCTGCTCGCCGGGTCGAACTGTTAGGTCACCCGAGGTATTTAGGTCGTTCGCCCTCTACATGCGTAGTAGTTTACTGATTGGTTTCAGTGCTGCAAATGGTTTCATATATTGGACGACATCCAAGCGAACCTGTACGTCTGGCGATGTGCAGATTTGGCCAGTTAATGGAATACTTCTCGTAGTCTCGAAAATGAATGTGGTCCAGAGTCCCATGAGGTGGCTTAGTGTAAAGCAAATTTAGCTGATGATGATGCTGATGCTTTTTACAGTCATTACGCGTGAGAAAGCTCTCCGAGTTAACATGGCTTTCCACTAGCACCACTCACCAAACGATGATAGATCATATTCCATGACGCTATTGGATTCTCAAAAACAGGGCTATTCAATGGAAGCTTTGCGTACGTTGCTAGTGACTGTTTCCGAAAATCGAGCTAATCCACTGTCCGCATAGCGGGGGCGGTGCAGGTGAGGATACAGTTCTTTTGAAGGTCAGGTTGTTGTCTTACTTACCAGTAATAACCGTTGTAGATGGTTCGATAATGATAAACGCCGATGTCGAGTTGAACTATAGTGCGTCCGCAATCGCTCTCGGCCATCGAATGTACTGACCAGTAAAGTTGCAGAGGAAAACGCTGGCCTGGACGAGATGATTTATGAACAACGGGACTTCGCAGTCAAGCATAGTGTATCTTTTGGAGACTTGTAAGTCCATCCAATGTCGCATCTCTGTAGAAATCATGCGAACAGAGACTGACAGTATCTCCTAGCATCCACTTCGCAGGCGCAGTAGGTGTATCCAATTGCATGGGCGGCCCAAGGCTACAGTTTCTCGCGGGCCGGGCAAATATTTCTCGACCAGCTCCGGATTACATGATCCCTGCTCCTTTCCATTCAGCAGACCAGATCTTCGCTCGTATGGAGGATGCTGGGTTCTCCCCGGAGGAAGTGGCCCAACTCATGGCGGCCCATAGTGTTGGAGCTCAACACCTCATCGATCCTACTGTGAACGTGCGTGTGGAGTATACTCAGTGGCTGAACTCAGCACCCTGAAATGAAATATATAGAACGCACCTCTTGATTCAACACCGGAAGACTTCGACGCACAATTCTTTGTCGAGGTATGTTCTGTACCTTTGATCTATTGTCGGCAAAGTACACACTGAATTGCCCTTGCTCAGACATTACTTGAAGGTACTGAACCTGTAGGTAACGGCACTGCCCTTGGTGAACGCAGTTCGCCTATACCTGGCGAGTTCCGATTGCAATCCGATATTGTCCTGGCCAGAGATATAAGGTAAGACCATAGACTCAATCAGAGTCGAAAGAATTAATCATGACATCCAAAAGATCTGCTTGCGAATGGCAATCGTTCATCAGTGCGTTTTGTGAACAGCCAAATCAGGAGACCCACTCTAACCATGAGTCATAGCTGATCAAGATGCCATGATTGAGAAGTTCCAGCGTGTTATGGCGAAACTTTCAACACTTGGTCAAGATACGGACAAACTTACCGATTGCTCAGAGGTCATTCCCGTACCAAGCAGAGTAAATCGTCTCGCGACGCTACCACCAGGAAAGTCAAGAGGTGATGTCCAAGCAGCAGTATGTGTTCGGAGCAGCACGGCTTGCTTCGTTACTAACTCAGTCTGATAGTGCTCGGCTACTCCATTTCCAGCCATCCCCACTACACCCGGTGAGTCCGATGGGAGCTTAATGGAATGCGAGACGTTTGGCTGACGTCTGAACGTAGGTCCAGTTACATCGCTACCCCCAGTGTACGCCTTTCCACACGTTTCTGATCTTTCACGCTCTGACTGACACTGATATTTAACAGACGGCATAAGTATCCACATCACTAATAACATTGCCAAACGCACCTATATTGTATTTTCAACTCGTCATATTGTACAAGCAACAAAAGCGTCCTTCAGTATGATACAATGTTGTAGGGGTATCATCACCTCGTAATCATGATCAACTCTCTCTCAAGCAGCCATCTGGGAGCAGGAATTTGAACTTGTCCGGATTCCGAAGAACATATAGAGGGACACCGATAACCGACTTCGACCTAACAGAGCGTGAGTCGAGGACAACAAGAAGGATTGAATACATGACTAACGGTTCCGGAGTCATCCAAGCAAGAAGATCCTTATATGAGTATGCTTCGGGTAACATGTTGAATATGTCCTTCCCTTCACAGATCACCCTTTGGATCCGTTCGTGAGAGAGTAAGGACACATCACCACCTATTCGGTCAGAATGAGAGTATCCTGGATAGATGTCGGAAATCTAATGGCTCGAGATTGGTAGAGTATAGCGCGCACCCTTCATCTTCAATACAAATTCGTCCAATGTCCTGAAACAGAAGCTGTGAATCGTAGACATGAACATCGGTTGCACTATATAGTCGCCCATAGCACCCGAATAGCAATCACCTGCAATGCCATCCAGCGTCTGCTAATGCCACATCTCCACTCTTCGAATGCATGTATCGGCTGTTTGCTTTTACCCATTTGTGCACCTGAGCCCTCCAGCTATTGAGTCCAAGGGGCCATTCAAATGAGTATACGAAGTTGCGGAGTTGTAAATGAAGCGGAGAAGGAGCATCGCAGGTTTGAAGAAGACGAATGGAGTGTGCAGATGGGATCTCGTCCACATCCGCAAATATCACCAAGGGTTGAGAGTGGGGAGATGAAAGCTCAGAGTTGATCATCTGTGTCAAGGTATCGCGGTGCAATGCCTCGATGGTCCATGGATTAGGGTCGGCATCATCAGATGGAAGCTGACGGTAAACGATCTTGTGAAGGAAAGTTGAGAATCGACTTTGGTTTTCTGCAAAGTACAAAGGTTTGGGGTTTCCTGTGAAAGTGCCTGTGACAGTGCTTGCTCGTATCAACCGGAAGCGTAAGGGCAACAAAGAATGAGGCCTACGATTTGATTCCAGAATGAAGAACTTGTCCACTACAGCGTCCAGTTCGTGTAATCGAATCTCAAGCAAGTCCAGCTCACTTGAAAACAGCACGGCGTCCCAGACAGGTGGCCGATCAGAGTTTCGTAAATGCCACCCATGGAGGTTACATGTGGCTTCATCGAAAGGTAGTCCTTCAGTGTAGTAGTGAGTTATGAATTGCGTCGGACCATCTGGGTGATCCCACAATGGTCGAGAAACATATGAAATGGCATTATGGATTTGGTATCTAAAGTTGATGATGAGACTGTTTTTGTGCTGGAAGTGAAGGCAGCACATACTGACCTATACGAAAAGACTGAAAAAAAGAGTAGGAAAGAGAGAGAACCTGCGAAGAGAAGCACCCAGCGCCGGGGTAACAACATGCTCGTCAGGAGTAAGTGGTGAAGCTCTGAGCGCCGGCATTCTACCGTACAGTGAGTGATTCAGTCAGTTGTCTTGGCATTGGTGAAACGTTGATGTTCGGTCGCGTCTAGATGCATCTTCGACAAATTTGAAATTATTGAAGGCACTCGATCACGACTTTCGGTAGCATGGTAGATATGTAGTTATTCCTCATCTCCAGAGGGAGTGAAGATGTTGGTTGAGCTGTCACTTACATAATAACCCCGCATGTAATTGGACGTCATAAAAATTCTGTCGAGGGATTAGTGCGTAGGACTGCTACGAGATCGCATAGCATATGAAAATTCTTGGTCTACGGGCCGTCGTCGGACAAATGACTGGTTTAATGGTATTTACGAGGGTCGGATGAGGTGAGTTGTAAAACACAACAGGCAATGTCGCATTGAGGTATAAGATGTTCGAATGTATTTGATAAGAGCGGAGTGTATTCAAGAGATGGAGCGACGTGGAGAACGGCAAAATAGCAGAAGTGCGACAGCAAGTTACACTGAGCAGTGGGGTAATAAAGCGACTGGGGTATTATAAGCGGCGTGGGGGTATCCGCGATCACACAAATGTCTGACAATAGCTCGTTAACATTCAAACTGGTACTGGTAATCATGAATATACCCACAACTCGAAGCACAGATCCGACTGTGCGCCTGTCTCGTATACGTTCAGGGAATCGCCAAAAGTAATGTCTTCGAACAGGTCCGACGACAACACCACTGTAGAACGAGAGAAAGCAAATGCAACCGTATATATACAGCTGTCCTGGCAACAGTGGATAAGCCGTCAGTCCTAAGCCAAAGAATGTGGCGTAGTTTAGCCAGCTAAGCATTTCAATACGCTAAATAATGAAGTTGAACACCAATACCGCCGGAAATACAAACATGGCTCACGTTCAAACGCTTCATATCCGTGAAGGTACTCATATGAGCTATGAGAAGATCGGTGTCTTCCGGAGATATCCCCTTTCCAACAAAGAACTGCCGTAGAATCTTGCAGAGGAGCCATCTCGTAGTGGGACTACACCCAACGCCATGGAGGAAATCATCCAGGCTTACCATCTTCACGTCTAAAGTCAGTTTTAAGACCTCAATTAGATAAATCGAATAAAAAGTGCACACCTTTCCAAGACTCAGAATCAGGAATATTGAAGAGTGAGCTGAAGTATATAGAATCATTCAGCCCAGAACTCATATCTCTGCCATCTTTTAGCAACTCTTTCGTGGCCATTGCGGCCTTCCAATACGTCATAAGGTTTGGATCTTTGAACTGCGTCTTCATCGCAAACCCAAATCCGCCGTCACCACAGAGCTTATTGGCCGAGTATGCGACGAATGTTCCTAAAAGACACCCTCGTGCGAACCGACGTCTTTGTAGTGACATCCGAGTACGGCCCAAGATGGATCCCCCAAGAAGGCACGTAGTACCGACTATGGCGATTGAGAACCATACATCTCGAGTACTTGTCCTCTATACGGCAGGTTATCAATCTAAACACTTCCAAAGTTTCAATATATAATATGCAGGATGACAGCTCACATATGGTAGTGAAATGGGCGGCCCTTGACCGTCAAAAAGATAGGTATTCTCAGTAGGAACATCGGCTACAGCATTAGTCAACGGTGCTAGCTTTACGTGACGATCTTGCCCCAATGTTCGGGATCTACTAGGTGGAAGACTGTTGAACAGCCCGCAGCTATACACTTTCAATTTCTCCAGGGGGGTATCCATGGAAGGGTGAGAAACGGGATATGCTGAGCCGCCGCATGACCACGGCTTTATGCATGTCGGTATTTCAAAGCTTCAAGATGTTCAGAGATGAGAACCTGGGATGAGAGCTCAACATGCGTCTAGTTGCCGGCTGCACTCGTCAGTCCGTCAGTGTTCGCCGACTATATTAAATTTCCCACGCTAAGTAGACTACTACTAAGTCAGCGCTTAGCAGCTGTCACCTCGTCCTGATCACAACGTTGCGGCCGTAGAGTGGTAAGATACCCTGACAGTAATGGCTACGTCTGGATCTTTAAATGGCGTAGAAGCTCTTGTCTTCGACGTGTTTGGAACTGTTGTTGACTGGCGAGGAAGTGTTTCGTCGGCCCTGCACGACCAATATCCCGACTTTCAAGACGGTATGTTTTTGGTAGTACCCATCGACGCACTGAGCTCTTTATCGCCTTTTAGACTGGGTCGCTTTCACAAATGAGTGGAGACAAGGATACTATCAGAAGACGTGCGCACATTCCGCGACGTAGTGTAATGCCATCGTTTCCTGAGATGGCCGCAGCCGTAATGTTGCTGGCGGAGCCGCCGGCTCAACTAACGTTGATGTTGTCCACCGTGAGGTAGTGATGTTTACATTCTGATTACCTTACGAGTTCACTACATGATGTGGCAATCAGTTATTGGATGAGATGCTCAAGAATGAGCGTTGGGCCCATCTTGCTGGCAAATGGGACGACGACAATCGTCGTGAACTTGCATTGATGTGGCACAAGCTGAATGGTAAGTCTTTTCCACAATCGCATCTTGAGCCGGCGATCGATATATCGATATAATAGGCTGGCCGGACACAACGGAAGGTTTGTATGCTTTGAAGAAAAAGGCTATTATCGGTACTCTTTCCAATGGAAGTGCGCGGCTACTAGTTGATATGGTAGATATGCACATTTGCCTCTAGAACTTCCGAAAATTGATTCCGCTTCTTTCCCAGGCCAAGCATGCCGATCTTCCTTGGGATATTGTCTTCTCTGGAGATATCTTGGATTCGTACAAGCCGTATGAATATCTTAGTCTCTTTGTATATAACTCTTAACTCACTGGGCTTCTCAGGAATCCCAAGATGTATCTAGGAGCAGCACAGCGCCTTTCCTTGACTCCGGACAAAGTCGCGATGGTTGCTGCCCATATCTATGACCTACGTGCTGCCGCCAGTCATGGTCTGAAGACTGTTTACGTCCGCCGATCTGGCGAGGACCCGGCAGAGATTCGTGATCAAGTGAAACCCAAAGCTGAAGGCGGAGAAGTGGATGTAGTTGTGGACACTTTCCTTGAACTCGCTGATGTCCTCTGAATTTCAATGTTTGAACAACAACTGCACAAGGATCTCGTATTCCATACCCAAATGCCCGCGTCAGTTTGATGCACGGATGACTAACAATATGTATTCTTTACCGCTAACGGATGTTTCAATATATGTACGTATCATCATGTGGTCGTTCGTGCGGGATTGGTCGGACGATGGTCGGAGGCGACCGGTTCTGGTGAGTACATAATATTGTGCCTATGTGTTGAGAGCTGAGTTCTCTCAGCTTTAGATTTTGCTCTCCTTGCTTATAGGCGTTCTGTTTCATAGCGTTCTGTTTCATAGTGCCCAGGATGACTGAAGGCCCAATCTTGGGTGGCGTGGAAGCATTTCTATTTGACGTTTTTGGGACCGTAGTTGACTGGCGCGGAAGTCTTGCTGAGGGCCTGCGTAATGCTAATCCACACCTCGAAGAGGGCATGTTTTCATAAGATATTCTTCCGTGCCATCTATTCATTGCGTTTATGGTTTGAAGACTGGGGTGTTTTCGCCCAAGAGTGGATCAAAGGCCACTATATCAAATGGTACGAATTTCGAGCTTTTATGAAGAAAATGATCTAATGCCTTCATCTCACAGTCGCGGTGTTGCGAGTGGAGGCCCTGGTGCGACCAGTGTCGACGTATTACATCGCGAAGTACCGTCTATGTTCGCGCTCTATCTTTCTGCTCTCTGAACTTCGTGGCAGTATCTTGATGAGATGCTGCAACACGATCGATGGGAGCACCTCGCTGACCAATTGAGCGACACAAAACGTCAAGAGTTGACCCTGCTCTACCACAAGCTCAATGGTATGTATACTTGAAGTCGTTCATTTCATAATGGTCTTTACTTTCGCCGTTTAGGTTGGCCGGACACCACTGAAGGGCTTTACGCCCTGAAGAAGAAAGCCATCATCGGCAGTCTCTCAAACGGGAATGCACGCCTGCTGGTCGACATGGTTTGTCCCCACTGACAACCACGCGGTTACTCAAGACATACTGATGGCCATCAGGCGAAGCATGCTGATCTTCCTTGGGATGTTGTACTATCGGGAGATATTATCGGGTCGTACAAGCCGTTCGTCTCAACCTTCATGGAGTATGTACTAATGTTGATCACTCATGCAGAAACCCGAAGATGTACCTTACTGCGGCGCAGCTCCTTGGATTGGATCCTCAGAAGTGTTGTTTAGTGGCAGCTCACCTATACGATCTTCGGGCGGCCGCAAGCCATGGATTCCGAACAGTCTATGTCAGAAGACCTACCGAGGACACCCTCGAGGAGCGAGATAGTATCCGATCTAAGCAGGATGGAGGAGAGGTTGACCTTGTTGTTGACTCGTTTCTAGAGCTTTCTGACCTTTTGTAAAGATGGCCCATACGAGTACAACCTAGTCACAAAGGCTTGTGAGTCGTACCCGACTTGATCATGCGATCTGCTGGGGGTATTGCTGATTGACTATTGTCATGCTCTTTTGTGACCACCTTGAGGGCACTGCGAGCGGCGATACACCGTGATCTTTTGTGGCAGGCTTTGTGTGTGTCCATCTCGAGTGGAGGGTCCTGAGTTTGCCTAGCTGCGTGAACGAAATCGGCAGGAGCAGGAGACGTGGTGCAATGGCGGCTTACAATCTCTCATTCAAAGCGACGAGGGGAAAATGCCGCTTGGCACACAAAATTCTGAAGCGAAAACGCTCATTGGTGGTGAGAATGATCTTGAAGTCGACGGGAATGATTTTCTCAGTAAGGTGCGATTACGCAAGTATGATTTCTTCATATTTAAGCCCTGCGGACAAACGACAATGTTACTCGCACCGTCTGGTGTGTTATTTTTTCTGTTTTTCTGCGCTGGGATACTCCGATCATGAGGCTCTGGCGATGGGTGTAATTCTTAACACCACTACTCGAGGTGTCTAGTGAATTCGTACGTACACGCAGTGATATATTACTGCGATATCATCTTGTAAGTTGACCGACATAGACCAGGGGAAAATGGATAGCAAGTTCCTCCGCAGCAGAGATGAGTAACAAAGTAATAGCTTTGAATACGATTCGTAAGATTGCCCGAGGAGCCGGGATTGGGCTGGGGGTTGGGTTGGTCCTCGTCTAAATGCCAACACAACCCATAGACTCTACGTCGAGTTGCACACGCAGGAAGGCGCGAAAACGCGTGGCCAACAGCTGATAGAATCGCACATATTGTGAACATGCAGACACTCCCATATGGAGCTAACATTGTCCACCAGGCTTCAAAATGTATGCATGAATCGATGCAACATCATGTAAGGATGGCTGAGGTGAGTTCGGTCATTCAGGAAAGTGTACATGGAGAGAGGAGAATAGGAAATCAGAATCAGAATCAGCATCAAACATATGGAAGTCGCGTTGATACAGATCATCTGGAAAGTCACCGCGTACACACGAGAACGGGGCGGGATCGTGCATACAAGTGGAAGGAGAGAGTCGAGCAGGAAGACTGTTCATATGAATCATCCGAGAGAACAAAAGAGCGACGGAGAATGAAGACGGAACGTTGTCTTTCTATCAAGGTTATCCAGAGATATTTCATTGTGGGCTATCTTTGTCCAAATGAAAAGCAAGTTGTGAGGGGGCTAAGAATAGAGGCAGGAACATGAGAAAATTTATTTTCAGAGAATGGCAGCAGCACATGTTGAGTGACCGTCCAGAAGTTTTTCATCCGTGTTCGGCGCGTGTAATGCGAAGGATAAGGGGATAGTGACATGAACTTTTCATGCATAAATCGTGCAGGATGCGGCCAGGTATAACCGCGACAACCAGATTGGTAACTAGCTAAACCGGAGAGCCGAGTTGAGGAGTTGCAGTGTGGTGTATAGAAGATAGTCAAGCACCACCCTCGAAGCATAAGTTAAGAAATAACGCACAAGGTTTGCAGGTGACCGAGATACCAGAACATCAATAGTGCACGCATCAGGCCCTTTAAGTTGTGGCTCGTATCTCAGATGCGACGCAGCCTGCAGGCGGACATTTTGGCTTCATGTGCTAGTCCGTCTTTCCGGCGGATTTCTGATCGATACTTGTTTTTCTGGACGATGATTGGTCAACTCACCTCGCAGAATTTGAGTCTGTCGCTTGGACAGATCTGGACAGATGTTGCCAACTCAATTGCATTGAAGACGGGGCCCTCATCAAACGTCTGTATGGATTTTGCCATGAAGGCAGATCTCACGCTCATGTGACAATACAAGGATACTTTCCATAAGCTTTCCATATGGGCGTCTTGAGAAACGCCAACTACATGAGGCCTACCAGTGGCTGAGGTGGTGTCGGTAGCATATACATGGGCCTTGACCGTCGATATCTCGACACTTAAAGGTGGCACACCACGATACCGTACGTCTCAATCTCCTTACTGTCTTTCTCGCACTCAATAGGCGAACCACAGCTCTTGACGAGCTCCCCTCGATCATTCAATACCTTCCCAGCAGCGAAGATGCTTTCCATTCTTTTTCTTTCACTCATTGCGGTGGCTCCATCTGTATTTGCGCACGGTTTTCTTGGTCAAGTCGCTATTGATGGGAAATGGTACGCCGGCAATGTACCCAACAATTACAAGGGTAAGTCTTCCTGAGATCAGGATAACGAGCTAACCTTCATTTGTCTTAGGCCCTAGTCCCATTCGTCTTGTCAATGATATAGGCCCTGTCAAAGGTTCCTCCAATGATGATCTTATGTGCGGCCTCAGTGCTCAGAAAGCAGCCATGGTCGTACCAGCGAACCCAGGTAGCAAGGTGACCTTCCAATGGTCTGGCGGAGGTGGTCAAAAGGTACATCTCAGACGGGTTCCTACTTGGATATCGCTAACATATCCGCAGTGGCCCCACAATACAGGTCCTCTCATGACATATATGGCATCTTGTGGTTCTACGTCCTGCGGCCAATTTGATCCTTCAGGCGCTCAATGGTTCAAGATTGACGAAGTAGGCAGAAAGTCAGATGGGAACTGGTACCAAATGGATATCTCTAAAGGCGCATCTTTCGATGTCAGCCTTCCCCAGGACCTTGCACCAGGAGGATACCTCATTCGTCACGAGGTTCGTGATCGCAATATTTTTCTTTGCGCCAAGGTCTCCAGATTGAATGAAACCCTGGGGATCCTCTGTAGATTCTTGCCCTGCATCTTGCCGTAAGCATGGGTGGAGCAGAGTTCTATCCTTCCTGCACACAAGTCCAGATCGGTGGTAACGGAAGCGGCAAGCCGAATGCAACAGTTTCCTTCCCAGGTGCCTACTCAGACTCTGATCCTGGCATCTACGACCCAACGGTACGTCCGTTTGCACATACAGCTCCACATACTTGCAGGGGCTTCAACTTGCGTGCCTTTTAGATTTACGACTCAGGCTCTCAGTACACCTTCCCAGGCGGGCCTGTTTCCAATCTGGCAGCGACAAGCGACTCGTTAGGTGCTCCCGCATCTGGATCAGCTTCTTTCCCTTCCGGGACTGCCGCCCCCTCCCCCTCCCCCTCCGGCGGTTCAGGCTCAGGCTCTGGTTCATCCTCGTCGGGAGGGAACGGCGGATCGTCTTCTTCAGCCACTTCTCCCACAAGTGCTTCTTCGTCTTCCTCTGGAGGCTCGCAAGGCGGTGGTAGCTGTTCTTTGAAACGCAAAAAATCGTCACCAGGGAATAACAACCATCCAAGACACTACAGTCGTATCATGAAGAGAATAATGCACCACGCTACTGCCGTGTCCTCGTTCTAAAGTCGTCCTGCATTAAGTTGTCGTGGAGACTACGGTCAGTCGTGATCACTGCTCCATGTCCTCCATCCCTATGGGTCTATATCTCACTCTTGAGAAAGTTGTATACCTTGCATATCCTTCATGACTAGTTCAAAGGTACATACCCCGGGGTTACAGCTCGACTCTGTCATCAACATTAACCATTTTTACATTATTCGCCCTTCCACAATATTTACGATTTAAATATGCTGTATCATTAGGAATACTTTGTATGTAGTCCCGGGGAACGCAGTATCTCGTTTATGTATTATTCAACCATCACGCATCACGTTCTGGATCAGGAACTACACACGGATGAAGGCAGTAGTATTACTCTCACATTTCACTATCTACTTTTGTCAGCAAAGAAATGTCGAAGGTCGATCAGAGTTGGTTGACTCATTTCGAAGTGGTTTTCGACATCTGCACATGAATGGCTAGCAAGGCCCCTCTTATCTACAGCTTGAAAATAGAGGATCATCCAGAGTGTTGAGAACTCGGAGCTTCCTACCCGGATTCTGCAGTTCCGCTGAGAAGTAACCCACCCGCTTCCGAACGTCACTCAGAGCAAGCCAGGAGTTGCCTTTATGAGTTTGCATGCGCCATCGAGGGATGTCCGACGTATTCGCGATGATGAGGTTATGAACGTGTAGACAAGACTGGGAGAAGTGGGCGATGTGCATCGTACGGCCGCCTTCAGTAAGAATGCATCGTAGACAAGAAGCGCAATGGGATTCGGCGGCCGTGCACTGGCATGCCCTGGAATCCAGGAGCATAATGGTATGACAATTCTATTTATCGGAAATGAGTACTTACACGATCTGTTGAATATCTCATTCCAGTGATCAAGATCCTTGATAATTCGTCTTAAGGCAACGGCTTGGTGGCAACTGCTATTGCCGTCATCCAAGATGGAAGGAGGGTGGGCCGATTTGGATATAAATCGGTTAGCATCCCACGGTTGGTCACTCTTCATGGACGTTGGTATCTAAGTTTGCCATCATTGGTATTTTTCCACTAGCTCTCGAAACAAAAGCTCTACTAAGACCCTCTGGCCTTGCAAAGTTCATAATTGAGTTTGCTTCTTGCTTGTATGCCCTCCGATAAGCTCCTAGATGTTGTCATACGAAGGGGCTGGGCTCGGTGTGGCGGTGCTCATTCGCGGACCTTCAAATTGAAAGTTTGCACGAGCATGTAGTGGCACCGTGAGTCATACAAAGGAGACTCTTTCTTCGTAGGTGAACAATGAATCTAGTTATACCATTGTTGTAGTAATCTTTCTCTGTGGTAGTGTCGTCTAGCAGGCAACTTTGGAAGGTATGGACACTGAATGGCTAGTTTGAAGTCAATCGAACTGGACGATACTGACTGGGTTGTGCGTAGTTGAACGCGGCGGCAGATCGCGAGGCCAGAGCATCACGCATCATACCTCGCAGTTCTTTCGGCAACCTATGGAAATTTTCCGAATATATTCTGGTCATGAAAGGAAGGTGCACCGAAGTTCATTTCCAAACTGAGTAAAAAATGCGGAGGAATAGGTGAATTTTCGGCTTACTTAACGGAACGTGGGCTGTATGCCATTAATGAAAGGAAACCGCGAAAGGAAGTACCTCCGTGAAACTGTACCGAAGGATCGCGGAAAGGGGCTTCCGTCGATCTCGTTACCCGAGATCTACTTTCGGCGGTCAGCCATCTCTTAAGAAGCCCCAAGTTCGAATGGAAATACTTCATACATACGTTTTTCCCTTCCACATCCCACCCTAACTGTTATCATGTCCAATAACCATCAGGTGTCCTTTGATGACGCCGCTCACTTTCATCCTCGAGACCAGCATCAGCACTTCGACCTTACTGGCTTCACTTTGCCACAGCGCTCAGCGTCTCCTGTGTCCTTTGGCAATTCTCCCCACAGTATAGCGGCGTATATGCAGGACGTCCTGAGCAATCAACCAGGCTTCCCCATCTCCAACCCTTCACCCTTCACCCACTACTGGGGCAATAATCGGACGGTCTTCACCAATCCCTTCCTGGAATCCGCCACTGCCGGTCTTCACGACTCCCGCACACCTATCCGTGAACCCGCCCCGATCCGCGCTTCATCCCCTCATGTTCTCTACGAAGCACCTGGCTCGTGGGGGAAGGTCGAACCGCAGGAACAATCGCTTAATGGCACCGCTGGTTCGGCACCTTCGACGTCCAACTCTCTCTTCCACAACGACTTCCGCAACGTCTATGCCCCACCTCAGGTCGCCTCTTTCCACAACTACCCAGCTTCGACTTCTATTAAGTCGCCGGCTCCTTCGGATCGGCGTCCTTGGGAGATGGGTGCCATGGCTGGCTCTCTAGACGTTAATACTGGCGTTTATCAGCGTGCACCTGAGCACCCTCGTGTGCGGACTGCTCAAGCTTGCGAGAAATGTCGTATTCGGAAGGCCAAGGTTTGTCTCCAATTTCTCCTCTTTTTATCCAGCCCTAATGATTCTGCTTGTCTGTACAGTGCAGCGGTGAAACTCCCTGTCAAAGATGCCGTAGTCGCGGTCTGACTTGCGAGTATGCCCCCGAACGTAAGATGAGAGGCCCGAACAAGGTAAAGAGGAAGAGTGTTGTCGACGCTGCTTCTGCCCGTCGTGCCTCCGTTGCATCCTCTGGCTCGAGCTCAGATGATCAAGCGACAACTTCCTTTGATTCTCCCCACAACCCTCACAGGCGATCTTATCTATCCTCCGACGTTCATGCCAACCACCACTCCCCTCCCTCCGTCAGGACCGACAATCCTTCGACTGATCGTCATTCTCCTACGCATAGCTCCGATAGTGCCTCGGATTCGGAGTCCTCTCAACCTCGTAGAGCCCGCCCACCTCGTTTGAATCTGCCACCAGCCAGTATATACGATCTTAGGAATCAGATGCGCCAGGTCGGTGTCCATGGATTAGATATGGATGTTCAGATGGAACGCTCTCCAGCAGTGACGGCTAGACGGGCTTCAGTCCCTAGTTATCTCATGGAGCCGTGCTCTCGAGTACCAGCAACTAGGATTTCCTCTTCCTCTCCCGTGCTAGCCACTCCTCGTCCGTCGGATTATGTCGAACCGCTCGACAGGTATGTTTCCCGCCTTGGAGAGAGTAAGCACACTTGTGAATCTCTTAGTTTTTAGGTATTCCCAATCAGTGGCCATTGGCAGACCTGATAACCACAGCACATACTCTCATTCTCGTTCATCATCGGGAACCTCCATGTCCCTCTCCACACCCATCACACCCATCACACTGCCCACAAACAACTCTAACTTGTACCATCAAGACTTCGTATACCCAGACGAGTTTTCGTCGTACGAGAGTCAGTTCATGTCCAATCTCGAAAACTCCCCTGGATTTGCTACACTAGAGCCTTCGTACCTTAATGATGCTTTGCATGATCCTACGGATGGTTGGACAAACTTTGACATGGAGGCGACGCCTTCCATCACGTCCGGTGCGCAGGAGAAGAATGTTTTTCATGCTGTTGGCCATGCCTTCTAGGTGTTTGTCATTTAAAAGTACTCGTGTCTTCACCCCAAGTCCCATTGATGTATAAGTGGCGTTGCTGTACGAATTCTTGGATTCTTAGTTTATTCTTATCTATGTCCACTTTATCCCCCTCTCATTGTATCCCCATGTCTATTCCCATCTACTTGTCTCAATCTTCATCGCCCTCCTCCTTCGTATCATAGACGATGCGCCAATATCCTTCTCTTTGAACGAGTATATCTCCTCGAAAGAGACGTTTGTACGGGAAAATAATTCCATAATCTCCGTCCTTCTTCTAGCTGTTATCTTTTACCCTGCTCGTCATGATTCTTATCGTCAATTCACTGCCTCCAGATAACCGCACTGAACCTCACGGATGGATGTTGAAGGCGGGATGCCCACTTTCGGATCGTGGTGGAGTAAAATCGTCATTCATGCCCAAGTTTGGTTAATTGGGAACCTGATCTGGGCCCGTTGAAAGGAAAAACGGGGCCATCACAGGCCAACTAGCCGTTCCAAACGGACTGTTCAAGTTAGACTTGATCGAGGGTTTATATTAGAGCGGGTTCAAGTCCCAGATCATTGGTTTGGGGGTATTGAACCCCTTCATACGCTTCCAGCCCAAATCTTGACACACCAAGTAACTTGGCCACGAAGTACGAGCTCAATAACGTAAGATGTCATTGACCGTGGTGATTATTGAAGAATGGCGAGATGACTTTTGCAACTTGAAGATCCATTGATGCATAACACGCAGACGTAATATGCAACCCCATGCTTGTGCTATAACGGGCTTCCGGCGGTTGGATACGAGTAAATAGCAGATCTGAACGTAGAATACTTAAAAGCTGATTCCGTTCGCCTGAAATACCGAACGGCATTAACGGCCATGTCTAGATCCGCTTCATACCAAGTATGCAGCCTTGGCCGGGGTGAATGGGAGCCGGCCGCTTTTGTATGACCCGTTTCACACATTGGCCGCCGGGATCAACAGAACTAGCCCTGACTGGTTCCTGTTTGTCCTGGTTACTCCATCGGTACTACATTCCTTGAGTTGTTGGTGAACGCTTCTCGAAGGGTTCCTAGGCACGACGTCAACGTTGATCGGTACCGATAGATAGCCTATCAGGTCTGATACAAGGTCATCCTGCGTTTGATTCCATATTGCTAGCTAGATAGGCGCTACATGCATTCGTCTAGTGGAGTAAAGGTGTGCTTCATCCGAGACGTCCATGCGAACTATTCTTTTTTCTGCGGAGCCTCTCGGGGTGTGCTTGCAAGTAAAACGAACGGAGCACTAACACCAGCGGATAGTGCAACCGTGAGAGATGTGAATAGAGGAAGCAAGAAGGGTTTGAGATGAGGAGAAGGAGGTGGGGTTACAGTGTGATCGAGAGCTATCCAGGTGAGGAAGGATATGCTAGTCCATACCACATCCCATCCAATGGATGATTGTGCGGGATGGGAGTAGAGGGTGGCCCCGATAGCCGTTAGGAATCCGGTAAAGGATTGCATCTCCGCAGGAAGAGATCTGAAGGCGACAGCGGTGGTTTTTAGCCTTAGCATGAAACTAACGGCGGTGATAACGCTATACAGTACACGTGAAGACATGAGTGTCTTTGACGATTTGGATCGAAGGAACCATGGAAACAGAGGGAGAAAGATCAAGGTGTGCATTGTGAGCAGGTTGGGAAGGAAGGTTCGCTCAGAGGTGAATGGTGATAATGCGACCGTCGTCATGGAGACGACGACACAAAATGTCAGAATGAATGGCGCGCGCGTGAGCGCTGACCGACTCTCTGAAACTGCATGGCCCTTCCCTGACAGTGACACGGCTAGGAAAAACAGGTTGGTTGCAACGCTAATTGCGACGAGCTGTCCAACTAGCATGTATGCCCAAACGTGCTTAATCGAGTGAAGACGACCTATAGCAATCATAAGACATTGGATTAATCTTTGAGTAATCGGGGACATACCTCGTAGGACGAGAAAGATCGTCCATGCACCTACAGTGAAAAGGCAGAGTTGCTCACTCCACCACCAGTTGAGTGGGCGCGAGCATACGGCCGCCCAAGCTTGCTCGAAGAGTTCTGTATTCTTTAACCAAGCTATGAGCCTCATAGTGGCCGAAGCCTCCACACTTCTAGAGTGTGATTCGAAATCATGAAAGCTCCACTGGACGGCGATTATTACCAAGCAACCTCGATTAAATGAATCATAGAGCTCACAGAAAGAAATCGAAACATATCTGTATGACATCGCGGCAAGTGAGATTAAGGTTCGAGGTTGACAACCTGAAGCACTCACAGAACCACGTATGGGTAAATGATGCAAATGCAAGCGAACCGAAAACATATGGTCTGAAATCGAAGGCGCCGGTATTTGTGTGCAGAGGGAGAGAATACAGGATAATACCAATCAGTATAATGATAGTCGTGAAGTATGCCAGAAATATGGCTAGGGCAAGTAGGTCGGAGCCTGAGAGTGTCGGGCTCATTCGACAAAGCCTGGAATGAACCAAAGCTGGCTTGCCTGTCAAAGGGAACTTTAGGGATACCTACGCCACCAGAATACCTATCCTGAGCATGCGATGTGCACCAGGATGTTGTAAGTACTCAGTGACTGATCAAGTGAAACTTCAAGTTAAACGTTGACGTTGGACGTTTGAACCGCTTGCTTTGTGTTTCGTCGTGCTCACACAGAGATCAACAAAAGGACGGCCCGGATTTCGGGCCGAGATACCGTTATTCTGACTCGTATAAAACTAAACTGTAATTTTCTAGGGATTGTAGTACCAACATTATGGCCCAAAGTATGCTGCTACTGAACGGTGACTTGGGATTCTGTAAGAACACTAAATAATAAGTGTGTAGCAAGAAAGCAAAGTGTCGTAAAACATGAAGTCAAGAAGTGATGAACTAGATGCAGGAAGGTTTATGCTACATATCAATTATTCAAGGAATACAATAATCAGATCAACTGTACACACGCTACGATTTCACCGAATGTATGGCTCGTGCAATAATGAATCCTAGATCGGTTTCTGGAGGCAGAGCCACAGGATCGCTACTCTCATCGTGCAACGGAGTCAACGGGCTGGAGTGTCTCGAAGATGAAGGTGAAGGAGTCGAACAAAGATGATCCTCCAAGGACTTGTAAGACGAATCGTATATTGACCCCTTGTGACCAATATATAGTCGATTCTGAATCGCCCCTTGGTTAACAGACTCGGTAGAGGGATTCGACGAAATTGAAATATCTGTGCCCCTTCTCCGTAATGTCGGAGGGGGTTTACCAATGTAGAAAACCTTCCTTGGTTCACCTGCAACGAGAACCTGTTGGTCTTGAGAAAGAATACCGGTTCCTACTCGCTGTCCATCAACACTGTAGACTGTACCCCAGAACATGCCAGGTGGTACAGCCAGCGTAGGTACCGTGGGAATCAATTTGGCCAATGGCGTCCTCGAGACGAGAATTTCCGATGTTTTGGCAGAGCGAGCAGGCCGAGTGGAAGAGGAGCGAGGGAATTTTGTCCGTTTCCGAGGTACATTAACTCGGTTAGAGGTGCTCGGTAAGGTGTCACGAGCGGATATGTAGGTTTCTCCCCGTCTAGCGCAACAAGCCGTACAGTTGCAGTAATCCGCACATTTAGGGCAGGTGAACTCGAGGTCGGAAGAATCGAAGACCATCTGAGGGTATCTAGAGATTTCGTCAAGAACCAGAACCGTCCAATGCGCAGTGAACATACCGTCTTTCTATACATCTCTCACAAAAACGTAGTCCACAGATATCTCCATCCTCCCTGATAGCAGAGCAGCGCATTTTATTGTACTGCGTTTTTCTGCGACACTGGTGACAATACTCAGATGGAATAGCACCATTAGGCGCGATTGTCTGTTCAAGTTGTGAAGCACGCTTGCGAGGTTTGGCTTTGGATTGGTTGACAGTTGCGTCGCGTCGCGTCACCGAATGACCAACAATAGAACCGAGTTCTTCGGTATTGATCGTCTCCCCGTCGGCATCATCGTCAGTTAGCTCATAATCTACGGATGCTAGTGCCTCGAGAACACGAGCACTTGGTCTGCGATCGCGCTTCTCGTCAGACGGAGATCCGAAACTAGACGTTCTACGTCTGCGACTAGCAGCAGCAGCAAGAACCTCTTCGGATGGCTTGGCTTTACCCTTACCCTTGCCTTTTCCGGTGACTTTGGGTGAATGGGGGAACGAATATTCAGTTTCCTGTTCAGGCAAGGGTTGTGGAGGGATAGAGTCTCGCTGTGGTCCACTAGTCCCGGAAGGATTGGAACCTGGTGAGCCTGGTATAGATCCATCTGGTGATGGAAGTTTCCCTAACAAATGATCAGCAGCGACTGGTGATGGGGTTCGTTCGATGGACATCAACGGGCCACCACCTAAGATGGATGGGTCGATGGTACCATCACCAAACGTCGTCGATGAGAAGTCGTTGACATGAGGTTCTTCACTCTGACTATCATAAGTCAAAGACCTTTGATGTGAAGAAGGACCTGCGATGGGTTCTTGTCTAAACGGATAACCTGATTTGATTGGGCGTTCAGCCCATGGCACCATGTCGAGATAGGCTTGATAACTGCCCAACGTCGGCTGAGTCTGTTGATATACGTTGTCTACAGCGTGTTCTGGTCCTTTCACTCGATCCTCTAGAGGATGCACCCCGTTGTCCCTCAAGATGTCGTCCATACCCAAGTCCAAAGCTCCATTCTGGAACTCGTCGGGCCTATGATCCAGAGCAGGTGCGTCAAAGATACCAGTCTGCCGAACAGGAGGTGGTGGAGACGAACTTTGCAGACTATTACTTGGATTTAAGGAGTCCGAGGTGATACCAGGCGTCGCAGAAGGTGCAGGCGAAGTCGAATAGTGTCGAGTGGCTGCTATGAAAGCATCGTTCACAACGAATGCCTTGGATGGGGATAATGGGGGCTGGACGACCTGGTTTCGGTGTTGAACCGTTGGAGGTGATGCGGAAGGTGCTGTAGAACGGACTTGAGATGCTTTATGACGGTCCTTGAATGATGACGCTACGAAGGTTTCAGGACGGGCGGGACTAGTCCATTTGATCTCCAGCGCAGGAGGCTCTGCAGCTTTCCTCTTTCGAGCAGTACGGCGCCGCGGCTGAGGGGTATCATTGCGTTTGGAGGTGTGCGAGACAGACTCGAGCACAGGAACTGACGGCACTGGAGTAGGTCGAACAGTTGATGCTTGTGAAGGCGTTTTTGAAGCAGTGAGTTGTCCACCGGCGACCTTAGCAGCAACATGCCTCAACGAAACGCGCAGAGCACGAATCTCCAACTCGTCTGGTTCGGGATACAACGGTTCATCCGCAAGTCCAACTACTTCCGCTGCAAGGATATCGTCCAGTGGGTCATGACCGTAGAAACCTTCATAACATTCAGTAACGAATCCTTCCGCGAATCGTGGAAGCTCGTGCACTCCCTCCTCCTCAAGGGGCTGTGGTCGGACCCTTTTTCGAGATTGTGGAGAGGGTGAAAAGGCGGGCCGCTTGCGCTTTGGCGCCGGCGTTGATGAGATGAGACGCTGCTTCTTCGGCGAAGCCAAGAGTGCCTCATCTCTGGCTATTTCATCCAGCTTTGATGTGTTGGATGTGTACTCCTCTCGTACGAAGTCTGCAGGCGGACTCGGGATCACAACAAACGCTCTATAAAGAGCGATATCATCGACTTGTCTGGGCTTGCGAGATACATCGAAAGTGTCGTTATGATCTTCAGTATAACATGAAGCCAAAGGTAGAGTCGCCAGAGGTATTTCGGGAGATAATTCATAAACTTCTGCACCCGTCTGCTGAAGAAGCTGTGGGGTTTCCTAGCACAGAGTCAGACTGTAACTATACCGTAGGAATCTATTCAAGATCACTACGTACCGGTACCTCGCCTGTAGGCGAGATTAACGCCTCTGAAATTTCAAGAGTAGGTGTTTCTAGCGGAACGACACTTGAGCCACGGGTAGCCTGTGCAGTGGAGGTAGTCCCGATAGAGCTAGGATCTGAATCATTGCTCTGAATTCGCTCCGCTAGTGGAGGCCGCGGCAGAGGTTTCTTTTCACTCCATGGAACAGTAAACGAAGTTTTATCGACTGATCTCGGCTTAGCTGGGGATGGTAATAAGAGCTGTTCTGCAACAGGCGCAAGAGCATTCTGTAGGGCAGGGGATTCAATACCGGGGTGAAGCGGAAACAGATGTACGCGCTCCTGCAGTGTGGAAGTAACAATCACTTAGTAACAAATCGTAACAAAGAAACAAAAGAGAAGATTACCGAGAACTGAGGAGTACTTGAAGTCAATAGGACGAAAGGAGTACTCTCCCGTGCTGGCCTATGTCCACTCGACACATGATGTAATTGCCGTAACTCGGGAAGGGTTTGTGAGAACTCCGGAGATGTCACTGAAGAGGCAGATAACATTTCCTTGGAAGAAGGCGATACCTCGATGTTGAACCCGTTCGCATTCACAGACGTCAAGTCATCTCGCGATACGGAAACAATAGTCGTTGTCTGGCGCACTGCATCGGTGCCATTCGAACGCAACATTGCATTTTTGTCCATCAACCGGTCCTCCGGGATGGATTCAGGATATGCCAAAGAAGCTGGGGATGATGACTGAGCTGCATCGAAGGCGTCATCGAGAATGGAACCAAATTCTTTGTCAAGAAGGGTGTTAGCAGCAAGCATAAGGTCAGACTGCGCGTCCGGATAGAGAGGTAGAGGATCCAGAGATGATGTATCGTAAGATGTGGAAAGCGTCACAGCAGATTCAGTTATCCGAGATGCGTCGTTGTCGGTCGTAGGTGGAACGTGACTGCTCGAGGAACTGCTTGCCGCAGCGACAGTGAAGCAAGGAGTTTGATCGGCCGATTTGGCGAGAGCTTTACTCGAAGACGGCAGTAACGTAGTTTGATTGAAAAGTGGTGCGAGCATCGTGCGGGGATCATGAGCATTGACAAACCGAGCATGCGGGGTATGAACATCTTGCGTAGTGGTATAGCGTGAGACTACAGCAGTAGACCTGTCGACAAAGGGTGACGCAGTATTCCATTTGTTATCATGCTGTCTATCGGTACCCTGGAACGAAAGAATGTAGTTGATAAAACGCGGGGCGATGCGTGTGAAGAGCACGGACCTTTGCAGATTCTACAACCTTGAGCTTGTCGCCCACAATCGGGTCATTACCCTTTGGTGTCATCTAGGAATGGGAAATTCATTGGGCGTTCATTTCATTCATCAGCAGTGCTAAGCGTACATCCGGCGATGGTGAGGATTCCTCCACAGGACTCGAAGGCAACAGCATGTTGTCCACGCAAGCTTCATCAGCTGCACTGTCATCTGAGGATCTGACTCGTGTCATGCGGTTTGGAAACGCGTCGGACGATTGAGGATGAGACGTTGTTTGTTGCAGGCTGGTTGTGGCAGGCGAACGATTGGCTTGAGCATGTTGTGCAGCCTGAAGGGTATTTTTACGCGGCGAAGACTGTATATTTCCATCCCAGTTTGCCAGCTCTGAATAACGAGGTGACATTGTTTTGAGAGTATATGTGGTCGAACATGAGGGAGTTGCTGAAGGCTGATCAACGCGGTGGGCAACAGGAGTCCTTCGAAGCAGCCAGCGCTACACGTGTAGAGAATTTGTCAAGATTAGATTAGATCCTCCACCCTCCATAAAAGTCAAACACTTCAGATTTCAATTTGATTCGGTATCTCTTCTGCATGATGTTGATCTCGAGGTACTTACTTCACTCTAGGGCTCGGATCGTATAGTATACGTGCACGCGCCGTATCTGTACGGATTCTATACGAGTACGCCCAGTATTATCAAATCACACAAACAGACCGCATCCGTATACGTTGCGTCACGTAATGGTCCCATACAGTTCTACAACAGCAGTTTGACGGTAACGGTGTATTCTAGACCATGGAAATGCGGTTTCGGGCTCTTTTCCTGTTTGTGATAACATTCTATGTGCAAGAAGTAATCGATGCTTCACGAGCATCAGTTTCCGGATAGTCTCAGGTTTGAGACTCGCGCGGCACAATGACACTGTATCATGTCCACCACTAAAAACACGCTCAACAGCAACGGCGGAACCAGCAGAACTTAATATTACATGGGATATTGAGCCCCACAATCCACGCACCTGCGATTGCCAATACATCCCAAGCAAAGCGAGCAACATTTAGATACCTTTGAGCATTGGTATGCCACCAATCTAAGGCATGAGCGGAACGATTGAAATTAAGTGGGCGGTTTTTGAGATAACCATCGAGCTCCTCAGTTGGTGGAATATCCATGGGTTCGTCATCATCAAAGTTGTATTTTGAAGGCATGTTCTTGATCACGGATTCCTGTGATGGATTAGAAGGCTGTGAAGAGTAGTGATCAAGGAAATAGATCCTTAGTTGTTGCTTCACTGATTCAATCTATTTGATGTACTCTGCATGGCTGATTTCCTTAGTGTCCTTCTGTGCCTCTGCCAAAAGACCTTCATACATATCTCTTCCCTTTGGATCACAAGCAGAGCGACACACGACTAGTATCAATGAGAAATTGTTGTACTTCCTATACCACCGGTATGAGGCGCCTGAATAATTGTTGGACGACTGTGAGATGGATTCCTGTGATAGGGGATCTAAATAATAAGATAGCATATGGTAGGTGAAGAGCCTTACGTGCAAGTATAGTATGTACTTACTTTCTATCTAAGTCCTCCCACCTACGGTTGTCTTAGTGAGCGGACCCTGTCATCAGTATTGCCCAAATTTCATTGGTAAATGAATAATGTCTAGATAATCTCGTCGTATTATATTGGTGCTAGGGGGAGGAGAGAGGCCTAGTCCAAGTTTGAGCAGAATGTTCGCCTTCAGAATCGCCTTATTGGCGCAGAAGATCAGTGATCATCCGAGATCTTATCTTATCAGTTAGTTAAGACATAAGTATGGAGATCTGAGATCCAATCCGTTCAACATTGACGTCCAACCCAAGTCCAACCTTTGGGAAATAGACAACTTTGATCTCGCATACCAGCAACTTGTGCTGTTCGCGCTAACTTCAAGTTAATTGTTATTAAAAGCTTGCAATCTAACTTAGACCTCAGAACCGAAACACTTTCCCCACCCTTGATTCCTCGATTACCCCATAACGGCCACACGATGTCTTGCCCACATCTTGGTGAATTCAAGCAGTTACAGCCTCCCCGACTATCACAGTCTGTTCACCGTGAGGAGTGCACGCAGTGTTTCGACAATCAGGTAGGTAGATCTGAATACGCTCCCGACCAAGCTGACCATACAATTTTGTAGGATCAACCGCTCGGCGTTGACGTCTGTCTCACATGTTTTACTGGAGCTTGCCTAGATCGTGACAGGCACCATATGCGCACACATGTCTCTAGAACTGGACATTCATTTACGTTGAACGTGAAACGCAAACTGAGGCCGTCAGCGAATCGAGTGAGTACTCTAGAAGTCCGAAGAGTCCATTCTTCTTATCTTTAAATACAGACTGAAGATGAGGAACCTCCTGCAAAAATAACAAAATTAGCCATCATTGAAGATCGTGACGAAGATAAATTCGAACATCGGACTGTTGTCAAATGCTGGAAATGCAATCCCGAGACTGGTGCAGAACTTGCAGATGCTACATCGGACTCTCATGTCAAGAGCCTCGTGGATGGAGTCATGCATTCTCTCTCATCTGCTCGTCAATCCGAAGTCAAGGCTTGGGAGGAGGAGATCACGCCTTGCGAGCACACGCTCACGCTAGAGCAGCTTGCTACTGGACACATTTCTCCGTCAGGTAAGGATCTGGCACCAGGTCCCATTGCAAATGCTCACAATCCATGCAGGTCTTGCGCATTGCAACAAATGCGATCTGAAGGAGAACCTCTGGCTGTGCCTTACCTGTGGTTCACTTGGTTGTGGTCGACAACAATTCGGTGGACTAGGCGGCAACGGACACGGACTGCAACATTTTGAGGAAACACGGCATCCTGTGAGCGTCAAGCTCGGGACTATCACACCGGAGGGTAACGCTGGTACGACTATGCCATCTTTCAGAGTGTGAGTCTGCTGATGGTGGTCATAAGATATCTACTGTTATATCTGCAATGACGCGAAGCTCGATCCTGAGCTCGCCACGCATCTTTCTACGTTCGGGATTAACGTTCAAACCCAAACAAAAACTGAAAAGTCTATGACCGAGCTTGTGAGTTTTCTCGGTACATCCTTGGAAATCCTTGTTGACCGTGTTTGTATCAGCAAATCGAACACAACTTGAAGTTCGACTTTTCACTTACTGGCGAAGACGGAAAGGCGCTAGAGCCCGTCTTCGGCCCAGGACTTACGGGACTTGCAAACCTGGGGAACAGGTATGTGTATATGCGGTGTATGCAACCCTTACTAAACAGCGTGCAGTTGCTACATGGCATCTGTCCTACAGACAGTGTTCTCACTTCCGGCTTTCTATGAGCGATACCTCTCTCCTGCTCAAGAGCACTGGGAGTCTTGTCATGAAGCACTCCCGGCCGAATGCATTGAGTGCCAGGTATACAAGCTCGCTGACGGCCTTCTCTCTGGTCGATACTCCCATCCTCGGCCCGTGCCAGGCAATTCTTCGGCACCCCAAGCTCAAGCTGATCCGAAAGCGATCAACCCTCTCGCACATGACTCCCCGACGCCCGTTTTCCAGGACGGCGTTCGTCCAAGTATGTTCAAAGCGCTCATTGGAAAAGGTCACGAAGAGTTCTCCACGATGCGTCAACAAGATTCGGAAGAATTCTTCACCTACTTCCTGAATGTTCTCCGTCGGCATTCAAAGAAGACAGGCCGGGTGCGCGACCCGACGGAGGTGTTCAAGTTCGGGATGGAGCAGAGGTTGCAGTGTGGTGACTGTAAACGGGTCAGGTATAGAGTGGATGAGGCAGATGTTGCGAGTGTGCCTGTGCCGAAACGCGAGAAGGGAACTGATCAAGAGGGGAAGACAATATTTGAGGACGTTGCGCTGAAGGAGTGCCTGGATATTTTGACCGGTGTCGAGGCGTTGGAGTACACCTGCCCCTCGTGCGAGAAGCGGGTCATCGCGACAAAGTAAGACACCTTTTTATCTTGGAACGACGGTCCACTAATCGTGAGTATCATAGACAGTCAAAATTCGCTACTTTCCCTGATGTGCTTGTTATCCATGCCAAGAAATTCCAGCTCGTGAACTGGGTACCAGCGAAGCTGGGTGAGTGATGCCATCGTCTCGTCGCAGCAATAGACTGAGCATGTGCTGATAGATATACCCGTGATCCTGCCTGAGGATGATATCATCCAACTTGACGAGTACCTCGGTACTGGGTTGCAAGCGAACGAGGTCGCGCTTCCTGAAGATAAGATTGGTATGTTCATTGTCAAGCATGACGCAGCTTTCTGCTGACGTCAATAACGTCTTCTATTTTTAGCTGCGCCTGATTTGCCTCAATTCAACGAAGTTGCCATGGCTCAACTGGAGGCGATGGGATTCCCAACTATTCGTTGCCAAAAGGCTCTTCTAGCTACGGGAAACGAGGACCCCAACGCTGCAATGGAGTGGCTATTCCAACACATGGAGGATCCTGGTATGTTTTACTTCTTGGCTTCAATTCGAACGCGAGTGAATTAAATAAATAAACCTAGATATCGATGCCCCCATCCAGCTCGCAGGGTCCACCCCGTCAGCAGCTGAACCTTCGGCCGAACAGGTCAACATGTTGGCTGACATGGGGTTCACTACCGCACAAGCTAAGAAGGCACTCCGTGAGACGGTTAGTACTGCCTGATTAACTTGATGGGGCATCAATGACTAAGTCTTTGGTAGGGTGGGGATGCTGAACGTGCCGTCGACTGGCTCTTCTCCCATCCAGATGACATGGGTGAAGAATCTGCACCAATTTCATCAGCTCCAGCCGAACAAGCCGGCCCTGGAGGCTCAAGCACCCTCCCCGCGAGGTACAGGCTGAAAGCTTTCATTTCTCACAAAGGTCCTTCCGTGCACTCTGGGCACTACGTCGCTCACATTCGCATTGATAACCCGAACGTTGGTGGGGAGGCTTGGGTACTCTTCAACGACGAAAAGGTCGTCAAGGCTGACGCAGAGAGTGTTCGTGACTTGAAGAAACTGGCGTACTTGTACGTCTTTGAAAGGATCTAAGATAGACTGTTTGTTGTCTTCATGCTCTCGTCTGTGTTGCCTTGCTGTTCTCGCATCACGTGAATCGAGACTTAGTTGTTGTCTTACTCAATGCCGCAATGTACAGTACGCAATGATGTGTGTAGCAATTTGAATGTTTACGTTAGAACTGACATAATGTGGATTTCCCCCAAACCCTGGTCGGCAGTGGAATCAATTGTTCGGAGCTTAAATGTGAGTAGATATTTGGGCTATCGGCAGGCTCGGCAGCAAGTCTGAGTAATGTCGGCAGCTGAAAAAGAATGCGCCTAAGCCTGGGAGAATAATTTTGGGCGTCTGAATGGGACGGAAGCATGAGGGGCGGACTTGAGAATCTTTCTTCACCACCACTTACATCGAGCTCATCGTCGTCCTCGTCGTCCAGCATGTCTTCCACCATCCCCATTAATCAAAGCGACCCGACTGCCCCCACCCCCCAAAACACTCCTCTCACTCACGCTCCCATCGCGGCGGGTCTTTCGCGACCCACCGTCCCCGATATTACTGAAGATAACGAGGAGGAAGAACTCGCTGCTGTTGAGGACATTCAACAAACTATGCTCGGTCTCGTCCAGGGACGTCTTGCTGGTCTTGTTGGAAGGAGTTCTGGCTACATTGAGAGCCTACCCACCGAGATTAAGCTCAATGTGGAGGCCCTCAAGGGCGTCCATGTGAAGCAGGCCGAGCTGCAGAACCAGTACAAGCGTGAATGTCTGGCCCTAGAGAAGAAGGTACGGACATTTTTTCTGCTTTTTTTCTTCCGATCGCAAGATCTGACTGTATTTGGTTTCAGTATGCGGAGCTGCACAAGCCTTTGTACGAACGACGAAAGGAGATTATTACTGGTGCCTCCAAGCCTACCCCTGAGGAGATTGAGGCCGGTGAGAAAGTCTCAGCAAAGGAAGACGAGGAATTCACTCCCCCGTCGAAGGAGGGCAAAGAGCCTAGCGCCGACGGTATTCCTGAGTTTTGGCTCACTGCTCTCCGCAACCATATTGTGCTCAACGAGATCATCACGGATCGCGATGCTGCCGCGTTGAAGCATCTCGTTGACGTACGGATTGACTACCTTCCACCAACCGATCCCAAGCCCGGGTTCAAGCTTTCATTCCACTTCACCCCTAACGAGTTCTTCGAGAACGAGGTCCTTGAGAAGACTTACTTGTATCAGGAGGAAGTTGGTTACGGCGGTGACTTTGTGTACGATCGTGCCATCGGAACGGAGATTAAGTGGAAGGAGGACAAGGATCTCACTAAGGAGTTCGAGATCAAGAAGCAGCGCAACAAAAGTGAGCTTTACACATATGACTTCCTAAGATCCATCATTTACAGTTTCCGTTAGATACGAACCGCACGCGTCTCGTCCGCAAGGCGCGTCCTGCCGAGTCGTTCTTCAACTTCTTCGCACCCCCCTTGCCACCCAGCGAGGAGGCTGTTGAGAGCGGTGACCTCGACGAGGAGGAGCTTGAGGAAATCGACGAGAAGCTTGAACTCGACTATCAGATTGGCGAAGATATCAAGGAAAAGGTCCGTACATCATTCGTCGTACTATTTTGGTTAGACTTGAGTCTTATATGATATTCCTTCTTCCTTTGACAGATCATTCCCCATGCTGTCGACTGGTTTACTGGTAAGGCCCTGGAATTCGAGGACCTCGATGAGGATGAGGATGACTTCGAGGATCTTGATGACGAAGATGACGAGGATGCTTTTGATGAAGAGGTATGTTCGTATCGGCGTGCTTCATGTGATCTTTTGGATCGCAGATCCTGATGATTGCATCTTTTTTAGGAGAGCGAATCCGATGAGGACATTCCTGCACGACGCCGAGGACCACCTAAAGGTCGCGGTGCCGGTGCATCGACGAATGTTAACCCGGAGGAATGCAAACAGCAATAAACTGTGCGGCCGCGCAAGGGTTTTCCGATCGCCGTTCTTAAATGGTTCCATTCACTTCCTCTGTTGGCTCGCTTCTTGGTCTCGACTTACTGACGACTCTAAAAATCACGCACAATAACTGTTCATCCTCATCTGACGCCTCTATGATTTTTTCTCACAAATGTGTTGTGCGATCATCCATTCCCATCGCAAAGCCTTCCTCTCCTTATTGCTTTCAGTTTCCCCCTTTTTCCATCTCATATTTCATCATTCGTCTCATGCTCTTGGTTGATTACCCTCACGTTCGGTAATAGATACGGGTGATCTCACCTAGACTCGTAGAACTTGTTCTATGTTGTTGTGTGGTGGAGAGCTTTCGTACATCTTATTATTTTGGAGGGTAATTGAAGGTAGTCTAGCGTAGCATACCAAATCATCAATAACAACGATAGTACTTTGTTGATCGTTGATCTTCCGTGAGGCGCCGTACAAAAGCATAGCGGTAGTGTAGTAAACAAAACTCCAAGGAATGGTTAACGATGCATATACTAGTCGATTAGAAAAAGAAAGTCAGTATGAATGTCCGTCTGCTCGAATCGGTCATATATTCCCCAGTCCTCTCATCAGACTGTAGAACATAGTGGCACCATGAGCGCTTGGTCATGTTTGCCATTGAACCAAAAAGGCAAAGCCTTCGACAACTCAACGGAGCACTACCTTTGTCTATCATGCACCAACAACAGTACTAACGATATGGCAGGACTCTTGCTTATTAACAGAATCATATATTCACTAAATCAGGAAACGTCGAATCCGGGCCCCGTTCACTACAGTCCATGGTAAGTAGAAATGGGTCAACAACAGCGGAACAAGTAATACGTACTACGCCTGCACGTAAGCCTACTCTCCCATTCCATCAGCTGTCTTATCAACAACGCAGATGATAAGGATATAGCCCATGGATATCGAATAGTATATTTTCGCGCCTTCGTATAATCGTATACCAATTCCTGCAATCGCTCACTGATCCTAGTCAGGTGTCGCTTTGCTGGCACAAGTTTGGTATCATTCTAACTTGTTGGAGTTCTGTGCCTGACATGCTTCGGGGCAGAGCTTTACCTAGGTCGTTATTTCTAGGATCAATGTGGGTATGGTTCAAAGTCTTTCAACGCCGTAGCCGGCTAATGCGGCCGCGCTCTTATCTCGTTAGGTATCGATATATGTGGCGACTTATAACCCTAGTACATCGTTCACGGCTATCCAGTTATCTCCCTCTGGGTGGCACCTGTCGGCCAATCACGGAAGATAAGAAATCGAAATAGAAATTGGACAACTGTCCCAAGATTTACTCAGCCATCGTGGTACTGGCATCACAATACGGAGGTATCTGGCGTTCTGTTTACGATGTCCCATCGGGCCCGGAGATATCTCTAGGTATCGTTCGATATATAATCTGCACGTAAGTAGAAAGGCTAAACTTCCCAGCGTGTTAGCCAACGCATCCATCGCATCTAGTACATTCACTATTAGACTGCATTCAGGCGTATTTCTGCTATGAACTCCCTCGTGATCCTCGCTATTAGCAGTATTGCCTGGCTGATATGGCGTGCTGCCCGAAGTGTCTTTATTCGTTCACCTATAGATAATGTGCCTGGGCCCACAGCTCCATCTCTAATGAGAGGTATACACCCTCTCTAGCAACACGCAAGGCTTACTGATATTTTGTTCCATAGGTAACCTCGGCCAGCTCTTGAACAGGGATGGCTGGGAGTTCTTAGACGAAGTCGGCCAGAAATACAATAAGGTGGTCAAGTTGAAGGGTCTCTTTGGCGTGAGTGGCAGATATCATCATGAAGCTAGAATGCTCACGTCCTGGGCCACGTAGCATAGAATGTTGTACGTATTTGATCCAAAGGCCTTACATCAGGTTGTCATCAAGGAGGCAGACATATATGATCTTCCAGAATGGTTGACCGAGTAGGATAGATTCACGATTAAATTGAGCATTCGCTAATTATATGTCAGCGGTGTTAAGCTCACTACAGGGCCAGGTCTTCTTGGAGTCCACGGTAGCTATTATCCATGTATGCTTCGACTACAGATTCCCAGCTGACCGTTCTTAAATCAAGGGGCTCACCATCGGCGACAGCGCAAAATGCTCAACCCTGCGTTCTCTATCAAGCATATGCGAACTCTCACTCCTTTGTTTTATGGAGTGGCTCATCGAGTGAGTGGATTCCTCCAACTTCACTGTCGCCGTCAACTGAACACATTCAGTTACGCTCTGCTATGGAAACACAAGTAGGAGATGTCCCAACTACTATAAACATGGTAAACTGGTTCAGCCGAACTGCTCTCGAGTTGATAGGCCAAGGTGGTCTGGGCTATTCCCTCGATTCACTAGACACACCTATGCCAAATCCATACGGCGAAGCTCTCAAGCAATTTCTGTAGGCTCTGCCTCTTCGCGCTACTATATTGTGACTGACTCAACTTTTCATCCACTCAGGCCGGCTTTATTTGCCAATGCTGAATTACAGTTCCTCCTAAAGCACGTCAAGAAGATCGGCTCGCCTGCATTCCGGTCAGCAATGATCGATTGGTTGCCTCTGCCAGATCTTCAACGATTGAAAAAAGTGGTTTCCATCTTGGGTTATGAGGCTAGGAACCTTTACTTCATTAAAAAGAAAGCTTTGCAAGCTGGTGGGGAGAACGTCCTGAAACAAGTTGGTGAAGGAAAAGACATTATGAGCATCCTTAGTATGTTCCGAATTCTTTTTCGAATTAAACACTCATCATAATCATTTCACATTAGTGCAAGCAAACATGCAGGCTTCGGAAGAAGATCGCCTGACAGAAGATGAGCTTATCGGGCAGATGTCGTACGTACCGGTACATTTTATTACAGCTTGATCTTACTTCCACGATGCACAAAGTCTTCTCGTTCAGGCGGGGACGGACACAACATCGAACGCGTTGACTATGCTCATACATATATTAGCGGAGCACCCAAACATTCAAGATAAACTACGGTCAGAGATTCAGCAGGCTAAAGAGCAGTACGGCGAAGATATACCATACGACAATCTTGTGTCTCTCCCGTACATGGACGCTTTATGTCGAGAGACACTACGACTGTAAGCTTTCTTCCCATTAACTATCTGTGTCATTTATCGTGACTTTGTGCAGCTTCCCACCAGTCAGCTTCATTTTCCGAGAGTACGTTTGCATTCTCAAAGTCTTTTTTGGTGGAAGGCTGACATGACTCGAAGGACCCGAAAGGACGTCATCATGCCTCTTTCAGAGGCGATCGCTGGTGTCGATGGAACCACAATGACTGAGATCCCGGTGCCTGCAGGTACAACCGTGATCATTGGAATTCGCGCGGTGAACCACAGCAAAAATGTCTGGGGAGACGACGTCAAAGAATTCAAACCTGAGCGTTGGTTGTCTCCTTTGCCTGCAACAGTGATGGAGGCTCACATCCCAGGGGTGTACTCTAATCTGTGAGTTAACAGTACCATGACGAAATTTGTCACTGATAGTAGACCAGAATGACGTTTAACGGCGGCGGAAGAGCATGCATGTAAGTGTACCTGTCTTTGTCGTACTACCCTAATAGCGTGACGCCCTCCGACAGAGGCTTCAAGTTCTCTCAGCTGGAAATGAGTAAGTATCTTCTGTACTGTCCTTGTTGCATTTCTTTACTGATGAGGGAGACCAGAGGTCGTGTTGGCTACCATCGTCTCATCATTCAAGATATCTTTGGCCGATGTGACAAAGGACGTTGTCTGGAATCTCGCGGGCGTTTATTACCCCACCGTAGGGAAGTACAGTAACCAACCTGGATTCCCTGTGACGTTAGAACGCATCCAGGCTTAAATTCATTCGTCATATAGAAGGAATACACCTATTGGTTTCGTTTGTTGGTCATGTAAACGAGCCGAGAGCCTTCCTTCGTCGTTATTAGCTGTCACGCTGAGAGATTGAACCGTTTGGCGCTGCCTTCGGCATTTGTTATCCACTTCAATGCATTATTACGACCTGGGTCACACGGCATACTTCGAATGAATCCGTTCAGGTGCAACCTCTTCTGACACTAGGTCTATAGAACACGTATCGCCGTGCTTTGGGTGCCTCGGATGCACAGCTCGCGTTTACAGGGAAATACAAGGATCAATTGGCAACTGCACAGGCAGAAAGTAACAGCAACTATCTCTACCAGGACAACGCTGCAGCCACCGCGATGCCCTGCTAAACCCCGCTACGAGGACTGCAGAGCGTGAAGAACATGAAGACACAGCAATTTCCTGTGATGCTAGATATTCTAAAGACGGTCGAATCTCCTAAGAAGATGCAAGAAAGCCTAAGCTGTTGCGTTTGACGTTCGGTGAGGGTTGGCAGCGTCTAACGACAACTTGCGAAGAGCAGACGTTGGCGCCGGCGCCGGAAATTGTGCTCGGAGGTATCCGTACGTTCTTAAAATGGCAAGTCTCTGGCAGTGGAAGGAGCTCGCAAAGAGGAGGCGATTTCAGCGCAAATCTGTGGTACCAGTGATTCACTTGGAGCAGTTTTCTCCGTCCTGGAATTCGCGTAGTCTATCGTACAGGGCCCTCATCGAATTCAAAGGGTACACAACATGGCTGACATGGCAGTCGGACCGGACACTGCTCCCCACGCAATCCCCCCAACCAGGTTCAATCTAAATTAATCTAGCTTGTCTCTTGACAACCGCTTGCAGCAGACTCGAAGCCACGGCACTCGTCCCACAAGAACATTTTCTGTTCTTCATTGCGAGTGGGCTAAGGTCTAAATGTATTCCCCTTGAGCATCTCCAGGTGGGATCGAGCATCATTGCTCGAGCGATGATACCAGCAACACGAGCCTTCTCTCAAAAGACCAAAGATCCAGTGATTTAATAGGAGGTCCACAAGGGTCATCCTCGAAATATCATTGCGGGAATGGGTGTGTAGCATGTTCTTCAATCCATTCCGTTCTCCTCGATATCTTTATCGGGCCGCTTTGGCATTCATTCATTCGTATACATACCCATGGTGGTTCCACGCTGTTATGAACGAAGGATCATCTCATTTGGATGGTCTGTCTTCAACCCCGAGGTGCATGACCTGCGATTGTCGTATTGGGTTTGCCCGTCGGTGCATATACGATTGCTGGCCACAGTCGGTACATCTGCTGTGATCGCATGCATGTTAGCCAAGGATGTGGCTATGAGTCACCCAACCTGTTGTCTTCGGAAGTGGAAACGACAAGGGACGAGAGTCGTGTCGCGGATGTTGCGGAATAGGCGGTGTATTATCTATGTGCCGACCGTTCAGGCGAGGTGCTTAATTACTGAGCACGTTTGTCGGCCGTATTTGGGTCAAGGGTGCTGCTCGTAGGGTCCAGGGGGTAAAGACATGGCGATGTCATTTCGTTCGCTGCCCGAACCAGGAAGTGCGAACATAAGTACGCTCGAGCAGCAGATCCAGTGTTGTAAACGCATGAGAAGGTGTAAATGGAAAGGCAATAGGAGATGTATATTCGAGTCTGCTGCATCAGTGTCCAATCTCTGGAATACTACGTGGTATCTTCGCGAGATATCTGATATTGATCGGTGGGAGAACGGTTGTTATTCCGTACGTATTTTCTCTTCGCTCCATTGCATGTTTCAGCTTACACTTTCTCTAGACCATCTTGAAGTTTGTTCGGCTTTCATGTTGCACACTTTCGTCCTTACATATGGTAAAAGCAGTATCAGACAGACTAACGGGAATGGCTTAGACGACTGTGAGCGTAAAAGGGCGTCGCTCGCTTCGAAGCGAGTTCCAAAAATAAATTAAATGTAGAAGACGTATCCGTTTCTATACGGATTATGGATTAAGAAACCAGTGTGCCATACATTCAATTCAAAGCATTGGTTCAACGCGAAAAGAAGCAGGCTTTCCAAACAGGTTCGAAAATATATCCAATGTGTATCTACGTTACAAGCGAGGTTCAAAGAATTACGGTTTAGCTGTCATGTCCCAAATGTTTACTAACATCTCCCGTATCTCCAAAATGTCTGTGATAATCCTATAGCTATGACGCGGTGAGTTAACGTCTACCGTTACCACCTCGGGCATTTCCGCTGCGAGCAGTTCCACCCATGCCGGAGGTATCTGAAGAATCGTCCTTTCAATCACCACAGAAACTAAACAGATGACGCTGTACTCACTAGCTCCGGCTCCAGAGTTATTAATAGTGGTTCCTGAGTTGGTGACGGTACCGCCTTGGGCATTACCGGTACTCCCAGAGAAAGCGTTTCCGCCATCGCCGGGGCTGGTGCCACTGTTGCCTGCAGTGGCGGTACCCGATTGCGTAGTACCACCGCCCTGAGCAACGTCTGTCAACGCACTTTAGAATCGGTACACGTTTCGGGTCTTACTACATGACGTACTTGCACCTGCGACATTCGTCACAGTACCTCCGCTGTTGATGACGTTTCCGCCGCCCGCATTGCCTGTCCTGCCGGAGCCTGCGCTCCCACCTCTTCCGGGACCTCGCTTTTTATGAGCAGGAGGGGTAGCGTATCCTCGGGAGGAAACGCTGTAGTCAGAGGGTAACTCGTACGGTGACACCTCTACGTAGCCCGTCGGAGCTGCCGTTACGAGGAGGGAGCTTGTGGTAGCAAAGACTGAGAGAATGGCGATAAATGAAGAACGCATGATGGGCTTATATTGTGGCGGGGAGGGGGATGTCTGTATGTTGCTGCTGCTTCGCTAAAAAAAAAGAGGTTGTTCTGCGATGCCTTATATAGTCTTCCAGAGAACAATGACTCGGATACGTCGTCCGCGCGGAAAGTCTGGAATTGCACGCCTACATCATAAGAAGTGTAAGTTTTACTGACCTGTCTGCTTTGAACGCAACTCGGAGCGGTTAATCTGGTCGCCATTACCGTTCCGTCGCGGAACGAAAAGTTCCCTTTCAAATCGATCCTGCTTCCGCCCTAGACAATTCGAGACTATGCGTGCACGATCCCTCGAAAGTTTATGATCGAAGCGAGCTTGTGCAGTCTTCACGATCTAGATAATGTAGCCTAATGTGGAAGAGGCAAAGCAAGGGATGAGGATCAACTTATTGAGAATAGAGAGAGTCAGGGATCTAGAGAGGGCTAGGGAAGTTTGAGCATCATAAAAGTTGCAGAATTAGCAACGATATCACCAGTACTTGCTCATAAGCTTAGCGATCCCGCACAGTGCAAATGCATAGATATTCCGAGTGTTTGGAGCCTTGACAAAGTGGGTTGCGCCGGAAAGGCAAAGACTTCCGGACTAGTGTTGCGTATAAAAGGGGGGTGTAACCTACATAGGTGTAAATTACATAGTAAATTACAGTAAATTACAGTTATTTACAGGATACTGTACATTTTCGAACAGTTCGCCGGTCACGCGTCACAGGGGCATTGGGCGTGGCGAAATTTGGCACATGTCACAGGTCACCTTCTATGAAAATGAACGCTTTTGGAGGATGACATTAGGCGCCCAAAGGCTCGCACCTTTACGGTGACATTCTTCACCTTATACTTTCTCTTGCTGACCTGCTATAGGCTGTGGTTGACATTCAGAACCAGTTGCTGAAAGGTAGGTTAAAAATCAGATGATTTTTTCTTTGGAGTCACACCTTCCCTGATGACCTGACGAATTCAACATTTCGCCAGGTGAGATCACAGGTCACAAGCATCAGTGAACCATTCAAAAATGTACAGTACCCTAGAAGGATAGGTAAAAAAAAAAAGGTAAATAATAGATGCAGGGTGGGAGCGGGTTAGTACTTGTTGAGACTATCAGTGATGGTTGCAAAAATGATTGCATGTGCTAAAAAAGATCTCTAGAGCCATGAATAGTCGGCATGCCCATGGAGCACTTGTAATCACTGTATAAAACACTGATGACTTGAAAACTTGATATATTCTTTTAGGTGACCGCCATCAAGCTCTACTCAGTCACACCCCATTTGATGGCTGATGAGTGAACAGTATCAGTTATTACATGGCTTACTTTGCCACACCGGGCTTGTCAGAATGTTTGGACAATGACTGATATGGCACAGATCTGACAGTATTGCAGTGGCGAGATTATGCAGGTCAGATACTGGATAAATTTGAGTTCTAGTATGTACATGCTAATTCAAGTTTCAGATATATAAGAATGGTTTTCCACAACCTATCTTAAAGTACTATGAGCTTCAAGGTTGTGCACCCCAGAACAATTTATCGAAGCTATATACATTATTCAGTAATGATCTTATTCCTGAAGATGGACATCATAACAAGCTCAATCATATGCAAGATGACAGGATGCAAGAACTGCGAGCAACAGTGAAATTGGGCAATGAGTTTGTAATAGAAGACAACTCAGAAATTAACTTCAGACTGTCTCTAGTTCATGAGGTCTTGGCAGATGAACCATTGGTTGATGAGATCTAGAGCCAGCCATCGATGAAGCAAGCATCCTTGCTGGATTCATTTGAAGGTGACTCTTAGGCTTAATGTACATATTACTTATATAATATATGCTACTTCTATATGTCGCTATTTATGTTGGCATCACAGAGTTGAAGTCTATGCAATGGTGTTATCTTTGGGTGACACTGTACATTTCTTTACACTTTTTTTACTGTTTTTTGTTATTTTTTACAATAAGAAATGGAACCCTAACCTTAGTAAATGCTAGTAACCATAGCCTATAAAAAACTGTAACTTACACTCCTTTTTTACATCAAAGGTTCCAGATATAACTTACACCTGTAAGTTACATTTCTAGGACTTTTATATGCAGCACTATTCTAGATTAAGCATATACAAAGTACTGTACAATTTCAAATAATTTATTAGTCACATATCACAGGGACAGTTGATGTGACAAAATTTGGCCAATATCACAGATCACTGGGCATAAAAATAAATGAGGTTAGAGAAGTTAGTATTAAATATCCCAAATTTGCATCTCTCGGAGAGGTTCTTACTCTCTACTTTTATTTTTCTGAGTTGCAATAGACTGTGAGTAACTTTTGGAGCCAAATACTGAAGGAAATACTAATTTTCAATTAAATTTATGCTCAAAGTTATATGAATCTTGATGCTCTAACAAATTAAACATTTTATTAGGCCATGTCACATATCACAGGGACCAATGAACTATTCAAAATTGTATAGTATATACAGCCACCAGTCTGTCATTAAGGTTTTGCTACTGGCACTGTACTTAAAACTTGAGACTTTTTGAACTAATAATAGTAAAAGTGTTTAAAGACATTTTTCTAATAAACTCTCAGATACACTTACCAAGACTTATGCCTATTAGGCTACAGAAGCTCTTTTAGAAAGATAAATGATTCACACTTCATACTACTTAGGAGCTATAGTGACAGAATATATCAATCTAGATATATTGCTTATACTTCTTCTCTTAACATTCTCCACTTTGAAACTGCACAAAGTGGCATTATGATAATAGCCTCTTTTAAAGTTCACATCTGCTGCATAAAAGATAACTCTTAGTGCTCATCTGTAACCTGTATTACTTCTCAATTCTCAAGATAGATAATTCTCTAAGTGAAGACATTTTGACATTGTGTGTGAAGAATTATGAGGGCATATATAAATTATAGGCCAGAAAATTCAACATTCTTCAGTTCATCTTTTCATATTTCCATTGTCAATATGGCTGCATACAGACCTTTTTGCAACTCTCTCCATGCTATTATCTTGAGGAAAACTATGCTCAACTGCATCAATTATAGTTTCTACTCACTCAGACAGTAATATATTGAGGCTCTATTAATTGATGATAATGGCATAGATATAAAATTTAATATATGAAGCTAAGTGCTGAGCACTGATTGGCAAGTTGATTTCTCAGATCATCTTCAAAATTCTTCATCTATGGCTAATTCTGATAGCACTAATAGTTATATATTAATTATCAATATATATCTAGAGATGTAATATCTGCTTATCATCTATAAGTTTTTTATATAGACAATAATGATAAGCTCAATGACATAATGCTCATCTCACTGCTCTCAGTTGCATCAGAGCTATTAGTATTGATAGATGTCTCTGCCATATCACAGAATACTATAACTTTAAGTACAACTTTATTAGATATTGAAGCTGATCTTATAGATGAACTACAAATAATTATTTATTACTATAGAGTATTGTGTAATAGAATTGAGCACAATCATATCTTGGTGTTATCTGTAGAATGTCCTTCTCATCTTTTATGCTTCTCACTTCTCAATTAGTATGCAGAATATTTTTTGATGCTGTATTTGCATGAGTCCACTAGTATTTAATGCCTTGGTGCTGAAACTTAAAGATCATGTGATCTTTTGTAATAACTTGAACAACACTCAAATGTCTGTAAACTGTTAATTGGCCATATATCTAAACTGCACTGGATACTACAGAAATGTGACATTATTGGCAGATATAACTGAGTGGACAGGTGTCTCAGTTGAAATAGTGGACAACTACACAAAGTGAGTAACAACTGCATTATTAGAATTCTATGATGAGGCTATAAGAATACCTACCAAAAAGTGAAAAGTGACAGTGAGAGCATATGCATGTGAACAATCAGAGTGTGAAGAGTGACAAGGAGATATCAGTGCCATTGATGAAATATCTATTAACTTGTTTCAGAAACCAGAATTCTATAATGAGACCTGGTTCAACAAGAATAAAAACTATGCAATGATATTACAGGTAACTTGCTATTCATATATAGTGAGCATATGATAATCTACTCTATAGATTATCATCCTCTTTCATAATCTTCAGATTGTCAATTACATTATGGAATATAGTGGCAGTGCCTATAACTTCACTGCATTTCAAGATCTGCAACTGTATAAGAATCTATATGCATTTATTAGACTAGATAAATGAGTTTGGGCAGATTCTGCTTATATTTCTGAGACATGATTGGCAGCTCCATTTAAAAGACTCTCTGGCCAGCAGCTCTCATAAAACTAGGATAGATATCATTACTATCTGAGCAGAATCTGAATTCATATTGAGCATGCTAGTTGACTACTGAAGAGTCAATTTCAGTTACTTTGAAAGCTTTAGATTCAGATTTTTAGTTATAAGCATTACTTTTGAGTAATTCTATAGATCTGATGCTGCTTAAGTATTCATAACTTAATTATCAGCTTGGAGATCAGTAATAACAATGACTAGCAAAAGATGCTTCATAATATAGATAATAACAATGAGAATTATGAGTGATTTGCTGATGAAAGCAAGGAGAATGGAACAGAGGAGGGTCTCAGAGAGAATATGGAGGATACTGACTATTCTACCTCTGAAACTCAATTCTGTTATCACTTGATGAGCCATATTCTTCATGTACACTTATTTTTGACTTAGAAATTTTTCTTAGATATTTACACCTAAATATACTAGTACTATATTATTATCAGATTGCTGTAGCATGATATATTTATAGTAATAACTATAGAATATATAAGACATATGTATGATTTACTGAATGTTAGTAACTTCCTGCTTCATGTGTCAGATATTGTGATTATTCTGATCAGATGTATTACCCTACAAGAAAGTGACATATGCAAAGTGGTCAAGTGAGCTGACAGCATCTAACAGGATAGAAGTGAAAGAATCAGAAAATATTATTAGAAGGATAGCAGCAGGTTGATATTGCATTAGAGTTAGTTGAACTTTATTTATTATATACAAAAAGAGATAGAAAGCAAAAGGAGGCATCAATGCAGCAGCCATAGATATAGAAGTAATATTAGTAAGGCTGAATGCAAGATCAGATATATTAATAATATTTAGAAATTCATTTATTAATAACAACTGCGGCTGCATCTAGACTCTTATTATCTCTATTCAGTGATAGTGTCTCTTATTCTGCAGCTTCTGCATCTTGAGCTTGTAATAGTACTTTTATCTCTTTCACTGCATATCTAACTCTATCTTCTTTATCTCAGTATATAGAACCTAAAGTCACTTGCTTATTCTGAAGAAGACTTATTGATTATTTGAAGCTCTTGAGACTCTCATCCAACTTTGTTTACTTCTTCTTCAGCATTTGAACATCAGAGTGAGAAGTAGATGTAAGTTCAGATAGATCACTAACAGAGAATGACAATAATATCAGCCTCAATAGTGCAAAATATAGTATTGATGAGGCCCAATCACTGATCCATCTATTAGATCCTCTGTCTGCCAATGATTGCAATACTACAGATGGCAATAATGGCAGCACTTTAGACTGCACTGCAGATATTGATTCTATAGATGCACTAGCCATAGAGAGATACATTCATTGTCAGATGTCAAACCAATTTGGCATCTAAAATATCAACTTTAGATAGAAAGCAGCTTGAGATGTATTATTAGAAGACTCAAACTCACATGCAGAAGAATCAAGGATCTAGGAAGAATAACTTAGAAGAATAGAAGGCAATAGAAGATTCAAGAAGCTTCTGGAATATGCCAAGAACACTCAGTCAAATTCTCTCTGTCCTCTCTTCTTTGACATTGACATTGTGGCATGCTCTCCAGTCTTCTTTACTATCTTCTGGAATTCTTCAAGCTGTACTGGCATGAGTGAGAGGGGCAATAGTGATGATGGTACTACATTGATTGCGGCATTGGCAGTGAACTTGGCTGAAATAGATTCTATTGATAAGACATGGTCTTTCAGGGTCAGTGAGGTGATTGAGCAAGGGGTTATCAGAAGATAGAGAGTCAGATGATGATGGTTTATTGGGGGGTGTTTCACCAGGTGAATATCAGCAAGTAGGGATTAGTGGATAGATAGGTTGAGGAGCTGGTATGGGCATCGGGAAAATGGATATGAGTAGCAGCATAGAAGGAGAGTTGATGTCATACACCAAAAGTGTTTGGCACATGGACATACACTCAAGTAATGATTATTAAAACTGAATGAATATACAAGTGAGGAAAGTGACAGAGATATAGACAACTGAATAACTAAACAAGTGAGAATAAAAGATATGCAGCATATTATAGTATACAATGATTTACTATAATCTACATCAAGCTGACACCACATATTGAGAAGGGATAGAAGAAGAAGATGATTGATGAGGATGAACAACAGCAGGTAATGAAGGTGTAGAATGATCTGAGGCCAATGAAGATTGAACATGTAAAAGCGATAACTGAGCAGAAGGTGATGATAAATGAGTGGAAGGTGATGAATAAGCAGATGAGGAAGAAGCTTGTTCAAAATAAAGTAATAAAGGTGACAAATAGTTGACATGAACAGTAGAAGTTCTATTCACATCTCTAGAATAGCGCTGCAAGGAAAAGAATGTAAACCGTAGGAGACCAATAGCCATGATCAAAACCATGACTCTGACAAAGTAGGAGGTGCCTACCACTATAGCTCTTGAAGGTCTTTGAGCTTCTAAAGAAGTGGAAACTGCCGATGAAGACTCTATTGCAAATGAAGGCAGTGAAGTGGCAATTGAAGGCAGTAAAGTGATGAGTTCAGCAGGAGGCATGAGGCTGTTTCAGATGCCTACAAGCACAAGGATAAGAGTTGTTAATTGCTCAAAATATAGAGACACTTACCCAATATTAAGGCAGTCCTGAAACTAATACACTTCTCACTAAAGATATGTAATTTTAAGAGTCAAATGTTATTGTCTAATAGTGCCATATTGAAAGTGAACATTTGATTGAACTTTGGCTTCAGCAATCTCTATGAGTACTTAGATTAGATTGTATTTGCTTCATATGTACCAGACATACCTGGTATATAGATGAATCTTTCACATTCTAAGTATACATATTCCAAGAAAAGAGTAGTATAATTGCAATAACAAACAAGGATATAAATGAGTGACAAGATGAGCAAGTGTATGAATTCTATAGTATACACAGAAGAAGGCATCACTGAGACTCAAACTATCTCTATTATATCACTACCGGATCAACCTTTATGGCATCATTTGAACTTTAGCCCAAAAGACACAATAGTGACTACTGCTATGAATCCAAAGATGCAAATAACTGGCACTATAAATTCCTTATTGAAGAAAGTTGCCAGCAGATCCTCCATTGAGGTACTCTAATAATAGAAGCAATAATGAGTACAAATAAAATAGATTGATGTCCTTGTATATACTGAATCTGTTTCATGGTAAAATTGAAGTTTTCTCTACATCACTTCTTGACCCCTTGGAGAATGAAGGACAGTACAAGTGGTAGGCAAGTACACAGACTGCTTTAAGGATCTAAAGCAGTTTAGTATATCGGACCAGTCAAAGACAAATTAAAAGACCTACTGAATAGTACTTGTATGTATCAGTATTTATCCTTTAAGATCAATCCTGTGTAGCTTCTATGAGACAGGTACAAGGTTTAAGAGTGCCACGTCAAGACCTAACAATGATCAAGACTGCTTAGTCATTGGCAATCTCCTTAACTGTGTGCCTAGATAAGATAGAAGGCTCAAACAAGATAGTGCAAGCACATATGAGCCTACTAGCTAATCTAGACACTGATAAATCCTAAATATATTGAAGAACATGTGATATATGACCAAGATTGATTACATAATCTCAAAACACTTGGTTAGTAAGTGCCAAGTTCAGTTTACACTGAATCAATAAGTACTGAGCATAGTTAATAAGCATAGAACTTTATAGAAACTTCTAGAAAAGGCCTAGAAGTAAATAGGTTGTTCTAGGACAGAGAATAAAGTTTTAGCAAGAGTTCTAGTATTAGATTCATATTTCATCAGGTAAGCTTCTATATTTCAACTTCAGTTTATTTGTTTTACTTCAGTCTCAGTACATTTCACAATATTCTCAGTTTATTTCAAGTAGTGTATAGCCTTCTTGTGCTTTGTGTATAAATATACCCCCTTGAGGGCATATAGAGCCCTCAGTTTCACACAGTTTTCAATAGTTCCAAGAATTCCAATCAAGTTTCAAATTCTAGTTCCAAGTACCAAGTTTTTATATCATTACCGCCTTTCATCTTCTGTCCTTGCACTACAATCTAGTGTATTTCCAAACTTTGCACTACAATCTAGTGTTTAAGGTCTTGTCATTATGTGTTACTATCATATCCAGTCCCAATCAAATCATTTTATTTCACCTTATCCTTGTAAATTCTTAAGCAACTTAGCTTAGAATTTACTGAACTTTGACCTTGCATATCCTTACAGTATAAACTAGTTAGGTTAACTTGCTAGTCAGACTATAAGGTAAATCCAATCCTCCATCCTAAATGAACAACAGAAAAGCCCTGGTATAATATCTTACTTAGAACCTTCTCTGCAGAAAACTCATTTTCTGACTGACACCATAATCTTAGAACATACCTCACCACATCTGAAAAAACTTTTTGCTATATAGCAGCATAGGCTTCTATATAGTACTATATAGTTATAGGACAATATATATACTCTACATAGCAACTATAGCTACTACCTAATGCTACAGAGGCTATAAAGACTATATAGCCTGTAGTGTCTGCTATATAGACTATAGTATGCTATGTAGCATTATCATAAAAATAATAAGAGATCTTACATTGTATCTTTCATTTGCTAATACTATCATAGTGAAATATGAAGATATACATTCTAAGATATAGAATATAAGTATATTGCAGATATATAACTTAATATATGGTATATATATATAGTGCATACTAAAGACATTTGGCTGAGTGGTAAGAGCACATGAATATAATTAGATTGAGTGTAGCAGAGTGAGAGTTCAATTCCTGTGAGTGGCAAAGTATAATTAATATAATATAATTTAATAATAATAAATAGAGCTAGAAATAGCTTGAATAAATAAGAACAGATATATAAATACAAAAGAGAAAAATGAATATTTTATATTTTGAGTATTTTTAATACTAGCAAAAGATGGCAAAATAGAGCTACTATGGTTGCTACAGAGTGCTACCATAGTGCTACTGTAGTACATGTAGCCACTAGTGGTAGCTATATAGCCCCAGTAGAGGGTACCCTTGCTACAAAGCTACTTTATCTACTGACACTATGTAGGGCTATATAGCAAGGCAAATTTTTTTAGATGCAGTTTAAGTTGAACTCAGGTTAGGTCTTTGAAGATTTTTTATAAAGTCATTACTGAAATATTCTTGCTTTCTTGTCATCTCTACTATAGTATCATTATATAATTGTGCTTCTTGGATCTAAGTATTTAATGTTGAATACTAGTGTACTTTGTCTATGTATCAAATATATTTGGTGCATGACATCGTGACAACTTATTTTTACTGTAGTCATCTTTCTCATTATCCTGACAATGGTAGTCTGAGTGATGAGCATCTGAAGAGCTGGCATTGCTGCTCTATAAGCTATTTGAAGTGAGATAGAACTGTGTTCCAACATTTACTGAAAGAGGCTGATTAGGCTCTAAACTGCCTATGATAGGGTTCAGGTCTAGACATTCCTTTCAGAATTTATGAAGAGGTTCAAAGTACTTCTATTCAGCTTTGATCTTTACTATAGGACAGTTAGTTATATTACAAGAAACAGATCATAAAAAATATATATAGAAGGTTATCATACTTCACTGCATCTTCTGCCTTGTTTTCTGCTTTAGTGAAATCTAACTATCTGATATTCTTCTTGTATCTGCTCTTGAGCCTAAAGAAAATTAATTAATAAGAGAAAAAAGTAAGAAATGTGAAAAGTGGATATATGAGATAATCTTACTATTAACTTTTGCAATATATGACTATTTAGATAAAGAAAAATCTGACATTCTACTATCACCCTTTATTGTAAAAATATACTATATTTCACTAGCTACTTTATAGTCTATAATATCTTTGCACTTATATCAGATATAAAACATTATAGCCTTCAGCCTTGGCTACTTGCATAGAGTTAGAAAACATCTGAAGATGATCAATAGAATTTTGCCTCCATCATTTGATGAGATAATTTAGATGAGCATCACTTCACTCAATCTATCTAACTGTAGCTGGATGATGGAGTAGCATAGTCTAAGGATCAAGCAGCTTTCTAGAAGATATGAGAAAAAAGAAGCAAAGCCTCATTGTCATTAAGAGCTGAAGAAGTCTAACAAGAGAGACAAGCACTAAAACTTGCATGAGCAGAGATATTTTTGTCACCATCACATAAATGGCTGACCTAAATAGATAGATTTCTCTTACTCACTAAGTAGCATAGCATCATAAATATATTTCCAAACTGAACTTTAAAAGAGGCTGATATTACATGACTACAGATTATGGTTAATAAAGTGTCACTCAAAAGTTATAGTAGTTTGCAGAATTAGAATTAGATTATTTTCACAAGACAAGTATTCTTGTCTGCAAAAACAATAATATACTAATCTTACTTTAGCTAATATATGTGTTTATTTTAAAAAAGCAGCTATATCAGTTGGGCATTTTATTTCTTATAATATAAGTATTCTGCACTCAGCTATTAATCATGCTGCCTTCTATTCAAAAGTATAAACACATTTAATAATTAACTCAAATTCATCTCATTCTTCTTACCTCCTTTCAGTGATTATAGCTTTGATGTAGTATACAATGGCCACTTTGCAAGACCACATCTTCACAGAGATTCTTACTCTCTTTATTGCTTAGTTACTATAGCATGTTACTTATCACTTCATTATTCATTCACCTTTAGATAACATTTCTGGGCCAAAGTCACTCTCACTTCTTAATGGTCTATACTCTTTCTCATCTTCAATTTAGATACAAGTCACTAAGATTTAGTTTTTGATAGAAAACCTTGGTCAAATATTTTATCATTGGACATAATTATTTCATGATAAATTAGGTAAAAGATATAATATGATCATCAGATTGCAGAGATTCTTGGATATATATACTATCAATTATCAAGATTTATATCTCAATACTTGCCATTGCTTGTACTATACAGTGAAAGATTCTCTATTTTCAATTTCAGAGCTCTTTATACTATTTTAATCAAAAGCCAGAATGTCTTCGAGCTTTAAGAGAAAAATTCTAGGTAATAATTATGAAACTAAACTTTTTTTGCATATCTAATGCATCTTGAATACTAGTGCTCTGTATTTGATACTTAGTTTGAGTCTTCTACTATATATGTGATCAAGAGTTCTAGACTGAAGAACTTGAGGCTTAGCGATAATATTACTATCAGAATTAGAGTATATCAATTATGTACTTAGCAAGATATTAATATCAATATAACTGAACTAATCTCACTGAGCACTATATATTATACTTATACTTATATATATAATTTCAAAGATTTTGATCTAAGTTACTAGTCAAATCTGTGACATAGTTAGTGATGTTATATGAGTTATCATCTAAATAAGTAATATGGTTAATTCAGTTAATTGCACATACTTTGCATTTTACCACTGCAAAAATAACAAAAACTTATAAATAGACTAATGCTACAAAGTTCAGAAGAGAAATCATAATATACTCATACCCACAATAAGTAACCAGCACTAGATGCCCAGTACATCACACTGTGTCAATTTGTGGAGTATGTGATATACTGTATACTCAATAGATGGTCCTATAAATATATATACAGTATACTAGAGATCTTATCTACCTATATAAAATGTTAAAATTATTTGTGTCTACTATTAACAGTCAGGACAGTCAGAACTATGTCTGGCATCCAGCTGGTGTGTCTGTTCACTCTTTTATAGATAATTCATTTTATATACAATGGATAGTAGCATAGAGTGTTTTAGGATATTTATAAAATGCCTTAGATTATATAGCACTGAATTGAGCCCATTCTAAACACATTCAATGGGATTGAAGGATAAATTACATATACAAGATGTGAACAGGCACATCAGCTAGATGCCAGATATAGTTGTCCTGGCTGTTAATAGTAGACACAAATAATTTTAACATTTTATATAGGTAGATAAGGTCTCTAGTATACTGTATATACATTTGTAGAACTATCTATTGAGTATACAGTATATCACATACTCTGCAAGCTGATGCAGTGTGATGTACTGGACATCTAGCACTAGTTACTTATTGTAGGCATGAGTATGAATATATTATACAAGAGACAGTTCTACTAGTTATAACAATTATGGTCTTATAGTATCTATTTCTTAGAAAATATAATATATGATGACCTGAGGTACCTCCTATACACTATATTCTAAATAATCTTTATATAGAGGCTTCTTAATAGTATGTATAAACAGCAAGCTTTGGTAGACTAACTTAGATTGAAGAATCTCTCACTAATATTGTAGTCAATGAAGATGGTTCAAGAGAGAAATAGGTATATGCTACATCTTCATATTCTTAATGTAAGCCAAATTCTCATTATTATATATATACACTATTAGAAATAAGACCTGATCTTCTATATAATACTTAGAGAAACAGATGTAATGTTTATTATTGTTCTCACTATCAATTAAGATGTTCTTTGCTATAAATGCCTTCTATTGTTGATACTTCTGATAGCTTCAGTTTATGAATGATTCTTGAGAATGTTTCACATCTGAGTAATGTTAGATTGTCCAGATTGTCAGAAATCATTGTAAATAGTAAGAAATTAAGATAATAAATGTATTTTTACTTCAGAATATATTGAGACATTGTCTGACTTGTAATATTCAAGTATTCAGCATCTACCTAAACTACTTAGGAGCTGCTAAGATAAATAAAACTCTCTAAGTATATATAAGAATATCTTGACTGATAGATGCTTACTTTATCTTGCTATTATTTATCTTCTCAAGTCTCCATCTTGGCCATAATCACTTTAACAACTTTTATTATTACTGCCAGTATCAGGTGAATATATGGTATACAGTTCATAGAATTTTCATCTAGTTTCATTTAGACAATATTCCTAGACCGGCTTCTTCATCTTTGATTAGAGATACTTTTTTTTCTTCTTACTAAGTTTCCATCATTAGCTAATGCACCTAACAGGTAATTTGGGATAGCTTATTAACAGACATAGTTGAGACTTTGTTGATAAACTTGAAGAGAGGTATAAAAAGGTCGTTAAGCTCACTGGCCTGTTTAGTATAGATATTAGATGTTTTGGCCACAGTCAATCACTAACAATTATTGTCAGCATCGTATACTATATGTATTTAACTTCAAGACTCTAAACTAAGTTATTTTTAAGGAAGCAGATATATATAATATTTTTAAGTAGCTATTAGAGTAAAGCAAATTCTTTCCATATTCTCACCTCACTTTCTTTAACCTTCTACTAGTAGTATCAGGTTTACTATGAGTCCTAGCCTATTTGGTATATATAGTTAATGGAGCATTTATATAACTGTGAGTTTTAGCCCTAACAATGGAGCACTACAGGTCAACAATATTATCAGTAGTGTAAGATGCTAAATTCTATCTTTCTTATCAAATATATGTAGTTTATATTATTCTTATTTTACAATATAGCTTACAAGGCAAGTAATTGTTGATACCTTAATCTTTTATATAGTCTGATTGAATTATATCAGTTGTACACTAAAATTGAGGTGCAAGTGGAGAATATTCCTACTACTGTCAATATTCTTGATTGACTCAGCTAAACTGCTCTTGAACTGATAGACCAAGGTAGTCTTAGTTACTTGCTGAATCTATTGGATGCATCTGTATCTAGTTCTTATAGTGATGTACTGAAGGAGTTCATATAAATTTGTTTCTTCCTGGCTTCATTTTTTATCACTACTAAATATGCAGATCTGCTTTATTCACCAATGCAGAATCACAGTTTCTTCTGCATTCTGAGCTACTCTGATTGATTAGTTACCTCTAAAGAATCTTAAGCACTTACAGCAAATTATCACTACAATAGATTCTGAGGCAAAGAATATTTATGATCACAAGAGAAATGCTCTGACAGCCAGAGAGGAGAGTATTGTGAGATAGGTTGGTGAGAAAAAAGATATCATAAGCATTCTCTATAAGTTATTCATTTATACTGTTTTATCATATTTAGGAACTTCTCAAATTCTTTCTACTTTAGTGCGAAACAATATAAAAGCTTTCAAAGAAGACCATCTGATAAAAGATGAGATTATTAGATAAATATCAGACATGTTGTTTTCTCTCCTTGAATGTTCATTTTAGTTACACTATTATTATAAACCCAGTCTTCTTATTATAGCTGGTATCAATACAACCTCTAACTCATTAACACAAATTATATAACTATTGGCAGAATACTTAGACATCTAGAACACACTCTGTGCAGAGATTAATTAGGCCAAAGAAGAGTTCAGTGATAATATTCTGTATAATACCCTTATCTCTCTTCTATATATTGATACAGTATATTGCAAAACTCTATATCTATAAGTTATATACTCTTGCTTATATCTATATTTGATAATAACAATTTGCATAGTTTTCCTTCAGTTAGCTTTACATTCTGAGAGTGAGGACTTATTTTGGAAGGTTCTTTTTTGCTATATACTGACTCAACACTCAGGGCACAGCAAAATATTATAATACCTCTCTCACAGCCAATAACTGGCATTAATAGAACTATCATAAATAAGATTTTAGTACTACAGTTCTAATCACTATTTAGCCTGTCAATCTCTATAGAGATATTTGAGAAGATGATGTCAAGGAGTTTAAGCTGGAATGTTGATTGAAGCTCTTGCCTTTTATAGTCACAGATGCTTATATTTCTGTTGTATATTCAAATCTGTAAGTTAACAGTATTTATGCTAGCTCATAGAATAACATTTAATGGTAGTGAAAGGGTATATATATATATAGAGCTGTAAGATTCAGTATGCTGTTACTCATATATATATATATAGAGGCTTCAAGTTCTCTCAACTGAAAATAAATAAGTGCACAATTGTCATATTTCACATTCCTAAATTATACAAGTAGAGGTTGTTCTATCTATAATTATTATATTATTTAAGATATTCTTGGCTCTAAATATGAAGGCTGTCATTTGAAATCTTGCAGGTGTTTATTACTGATGAAAATTGATCAGCAGAAAGTTCAGAGAATGAATAATCAAGTATGTTTAACTTAAGATAAGTAACAGTAGTCTTATTGCAAATGCATGAAGAAGAACAAGTACACTACAGATCTATATATGCAATAATCTATATAAAGTTCACTTTCTAATCACTAATCTCTATGAGTCACCAAAGTGCTCAATTTACAATATATCCACTCGCTAAGAACAATAAATAACAAAGTCACTCACTGAATGAGATAACAGAAAAAAAAACAATAAAAAACAATCTATCTATAATCTATATATTTGGCATCTTCCAGTAACTGACTCTCTGAGTAAGTGACCCAACTATAAGTACTGCCAAACTCCTACTTACCATATTGGCATGATTTAAATCTTGCAGTTAAGTGATAGTTATCTAGAATAATTGAAGTTCAAGGTAAAAAGAGTCTATAAAGGCCATCTTCATATGAACATTATCCTCCAAGGCAGTGTCCTTGATAGGAGCTGAAGCATGACAATAATGAGTAATATAACTAAGTTTCAAATAATGATGATACTTGAAAGAGAAACTATAATTATTGATAAAATACTTAGACTTATATATACTAATATTAAGAGCACTAAGGGCACCTTCAGGAATAAGCTTCTTCATCTGCTCCTCAGCCTCAATAAGGCTAGCAGTGATATCAGCAATAGAAGAAGAAGAAGTTGATCATATGAAGAAAGTTGCAATAGCAGTATACTCAGATGTAAGAATATAGATAAAGACATCAGTGGCATCTTCATCCTCAATAGTGATATCAATGGCCTTGAGTTTGCTGACAATAATGGTGATACCAGTGACATATTCAATAATAGAGTTCTTAATATTATAAGAGAACATATAGAACTAACACTTGAGCATGATACCTATAGTGCGAGCATTCTACTCATAAATAGTGGTAAGAGCCTTTTAGGCTTCAGAACCAGTATTGCACTTACAAATGTGCACTATCTTACTCTGCTTTAAAGCAAGCCCAATTGCAGTGAGACTATTCTTAAATAGTGAAGCTCAGATTGCAGCTTTCTTAGGGTCATCATCTGGATGTAAGAGTTTGCTGCTAATAATATGCCAGCAGCTGACATGATGAAGAATTATCTGTATGGTGAACTTTCAATTATAGTAGTTCAACCCATTGAGTTTAATAATCAAGACAAGGAGCAAATTAATATTGGTAGATATGAGAAGCAATGTGTGAGAATGAGTAACTAAATAAAGGAAAGAAATTCACTGGGCAGCTTGTATAGCCTACAAGTAGTGTCATATATCAAATATATTTAGCTCATAGATAAAGCATACTAGTATTCAATATTGAATATTTAGATCCAAGAAGTATAACTATATGATAACATAAAAGTAAGAATATTTTGATAATAACAGTATGATAAGTCTTCAAAGACCTGACCTAAGTCCAACTCAAACTGATGATGTATATTCTAAGATCATAGAAGAAGAAGAAGAAGAGAAATGCTGAGAATGAATGCATAAAATATACTGAGGCTGATAATAATTAGATCATAAAGATAGGAGAATTGGAAGAAACAAAAGTAATAAAAAATGAGTAGAAGAAGAAGTGACCTAGTTAAAATAGACTGAAGATGGTAAAGCTAAAGTCAGATGAGCTGGGATATTTTGGTTTGTATCTCTGAAATAATATTGAAGAGAAAAGAATATGAACTGCAGCTAGATAATGATCATAACTAAAACTATAAATCTGATAAAGCAGCTAATACCAATCACTATAGACTTGAGAGCTTTACAGTTTATATTTATTTTAATTCACTTTTAATTAAATAAATTTTAAACATATTACACAATATAATATATTGAATACATACCATAAGAAGGGAAAATTAACCATTGATTATTTTAAACCGGGTACTCTAAAGATATAGAGATAGCTAAAAAAGACTCCATGGTATTCTGAAAAGCAAAAGATCAGTAGAACAATAAATTCTTATTTTCAAATATGCATACAGAATAATATATATAGTAACAGACATGAGGCTATTTCAGAACCTTGAAATTGAGTATAAAATTAATTAGATCAGATCAGATAAAAGAAGACTTATCTAGTATCAAGGTGATTCTGAAACTAATATGTCTCAGTCCGAAGTATGTAGTTTTCAAAGTTAAAGTATCATTACCTGACAGTGTCATATCAGAGGTTGATATTCAACCAGACTGATACCAGCAATCTCTATGAGTACTTAGATAAGGTAAAGTGTCTATATATTAAGCACTAAATATGCTGGATATATAGATAATTTACAATAATATACACTGAGTACCTACTGGGTTGTTTCAAAATAACAAAGTGAGAAAACAAAGTGAATAATGGCCTATCTTTTTTATCTTTTTCTGAAGTAAAATAAAAATTGAAAAAATCTAATTGTTTTTATTCTGAGCTAAACAAAAAAAAGTGTGAAAACAGTTGAGTCTATTTGCAGAATTGTTTGATACTTTTACTATGCTAAAAAGGCAGACTTTATCTATAATTTGTTGCTCAAAGAAAATAAATTATATTTTTATAAAATAGAAGAGAAAAACTTGCTTTTACATTTTTCATTCTATTTTATCACTAGTATAATTTATTTTTTCTAAGCAAAAAATTATACATAAAGTCTGCCTTTTTGGCATAGTAAAAGTATCAAACAATTCTGCAAATAAACTCAACTGTTTTCACACTTTTTTTGTTTAGCTCAGAATAAAAACAATCAGATTTTTTCAATCTTTATTTTACCTCAGAAAAAGATAAAAAAGATAGACCATTATTCACTTTGTTTTCTCACTTTTTCATTTTGAAACAATCTGGTAGATACTCAGTGATGGTAAATGAGAGTAGAGACAAGTCACAAAAGATCAAATATATAAGTCCAATTATATCAAGAAATAAAGACTCATTTTAAACAGCAAATCTTTCTACGAAACTACTGAAATGATCTTCATAGTTGACAATGTACTTCACTACAAAGCACAAGACAATAAGGAAGTCTATACTTTCAAGAATATCACTGACTATTTTTTAAAAGATTTTTATATCAGTTGGCTCCAAGAACTCCATAGCAGTACTCTGAAGAAAAAGAAGTAATAATAAATATAAGAATAAAGAATAATAGCCTAATATATATGAAACTTATATCTTAATAGAGTTGAAGACTTCTTTCTATATATTGAGTGAACAAATATCACACAAGTGCTAGATTATAGTTCAAATATCATCTTAGAGATCTACAGACTTAGATATGAAAATGGACAGTCTAGACATAATATTAAAAACTCACCTGATTTGTATTAGCATATGCAGGCTTATACTTTATGCAGAAGTATATAGTCTTTAGAGAAGAAGCATTCTACTTAGACTTCTATATCAAAAGACTAATATCTAATCAAATCTTACTACTGGCAATCTCCTTGTATGCCTAGATAAGGTAGGTGGTCCAAAAGATTAGAAAGTACAAGGGATCATAGATTCACAGATCACTCAAGTGCCAACTGATTAGAGATATCAATACTCAATGTATAATTAAGAATTTTGATTGATCTGATTATTTCAAAGATTCTTCATTCTTAGCCAAGTCACTACAAGTTACTGTGAGTTATAACAAGTTATGGTAAGTTATGACAAGTTATACTGAGTCACTGAAGTTATTCTGAGTCACTGCAAGTTACTGTGAGTTATGATAAGTCATAGTGAGTCATGTGAGTCACAATAAGTTACTAAAGTCATTTAGAGTTACTTCAAATTACTCTAAGTCACTATGAGTCAGTGCAAGCCCCTATTGGATATGCACAACCTCTCTTCTCTTCTGTATATATAGAGCCTCTATTTTGCTAGTCTAGTATGTGCTCCTTCACGTATATCCCTTTATCTCTTTTGTATTATTTATATTTTAAATAACCTAAAAGTTGCTGTAAAAGTCTAAAAGACTCTTAACTTGAAGTTCTTTTTCTGTAAAGTCCAAGTTGAAGTTAAAAGTGTTCCATCATCACTAACATCTCTATTGTTTCTATTATTTATTTTGCCTCTAAAATTAGCCATTGTATCTTTATATATCTCTGAGTTATCTTTAAAATTAAATTGTTAGTTTCAATCTCACATCTCTCTAGTGACTGATAAAGTACCTTTACTTAAGATCTCACTAATCTTGTAATCACACTATTCCTATAGTATAACTGGTCAAGTCTATTTTCTTATCAGACTACAAGATAAACCTCCCTCACTCTAAATAAATGACAGAAAAGACTCAGTGTAATATCTCACTCAGATACTTTTCTGCAGAAGGGAAACCTTTGATCTCTCATCCTATTTGAGAGTGTTTCTCTTTTCTGACTGATAGCAAGCAATGCATTTGTGATAAAAATTAATCAGCAGAGAGCCTGAAAAATAAATAATAAAGTATGTTTGGCTTAAGACAAGTAATAGTAGTCTTATTGCAAATACATGAAGAAGAACAAGTACACTACAGATCTGTGCATATGATAATCTATATAAGGTTCACTCTCTAACTGCTAATCTCTGTGAGTTGCCAAAGTGCTCAATTTACAACAGTTACTCTATCATTGGAAAGTATAGCAATACACCTGCCTTTCTTTTGATATTGGAATGCATCAAGGCTTAACTTCCTGCCTTGATATGATTTAGATGATAATTATTTATAGTATCTTTTGATATAAATTGTGCTAATTAATTGAGGAGGCTTTATCTCTTTCTTCTCTATTTGCTAAGAAATAGTTTGTTACTTTAATAGTCATCATATAATATGCTGGCTCTTCATCTGATAGTTCTGTTATAGTCGAGGAGGTTCAGAGTTTTGCAGTGCTATCAAGGCAGCTTGAGAAAGGATCTTAAGATGTTTACCTCAATACATTGTATCTGAAAGAAAAGTGGTAGGCCTTGCGCATATACAGTACTAAGGTAGACCTCATTCAGATTCAACAAGAGATTATATAAGAAGCATGACTCTGGCTACAAAAAGAAACTTGAATTCAGAGAAAATCAAAACAAATAATCCACAATCAACAAGTTGTTTGCATCATCATTCGACATATTTTGTTGATTGTCAATTTGTGAGTTTGAGAGGTTGATGAGTCAAGTTCTTTTCTGAAGCATTTAAAGGACCATTTATGTTGTCATGGCTGACCACTATGTTTGCGGGGTCACAGTAGTCACAGCTTACAAATCCCTTGTCAAATCTGAATGAGGCCTACCTTAGTACTTGATAATTACCAGAAAAGGCAAGGACTTGCGAAGCAAACATGCGTAAGCAATGCTGACGGTGGTTGCTCTTATCTGAGTTTCAAGCTCAAGCTTCAACTTCATTCAATGTCGACGTCAAGCTTAAGCTTCGACGCCAATGGTCAGCTAGTCTCCTACAACTGGGAAATATTCTAGCACTACGGTACGGCAGGTTACGCAAGGCCCTTACTTCATTTCACCCAACGATGAATATTCTACCAGCAATGATCCATTTTCGTCATCTGCACGCACCGTCCTGCTGAACAGATGATGGTCCACAGTTCGTTTTACTATCTGAATCGACCGCTGACTGTCACCAGCCGCAACATTCATGAATATGCCCATACCGCGTATTATGTCAAAGAGGCACTGCTGTCACGGGTTCATCTAATCCCGTCTACAAGACTTGATGTATGCGTGTCTCACATCGATAGTATTGCTGCTAAATCCCTGATAACGATTGTTGTATAGACTACTACGCGGGAAGGGCCTGTACATTACAACGTCGTGTCAAGCCGTTCTACTAAACGTTACTCTAAAGGACCTCTCAGTGGCTGCAACTCCAAATACTCTCCATGAATGTTGATGTGCTTGCAAGCTTTAAACCTCAAGCACAGTTACCTCTAGGTCTCCTCAGTGAATTTGCCATGATCAGAGAATACATGGGCGATATGAACTAGATCTTTGTCTGGTTTACTGCATAGGTTCTTGGCCCCACAATACGACGTTTACTCACTCTCATTTCGAGGTCTCATTGGCTCCTATTTACCAATGTTCGGCTATGGAGTGGTTCTCTATGTGACAGATATGGAACATTAAATGATAGACCGACTAGGTCGGAAGATCAGCACGCCGGGACCCGCTCACCGACGGTAGGGTCAGTGAGGATGGTCAAAGAGAAGCAGCTACGTACTACGTCCGCACGTAAGCCTCTTTCATGTGTTATTGCTAACATCACGAGTGTCAAACCAGACTCGTTCCATTGATTCTCACTGTGCTTCCCACACCTTCTGGTGGAACGTTGAGCTTTCTTATTTCTCATCGATATAGCGTGAGACCGATGGACACATCTTCTGGACAATGTGAACGGGACAGATCCTCTCACGACATCTTCGCCATTACATCCGACGTTTCTTGTAAACATCATCATAGACGCTGGATGCAAACCTGATCTCAACATGCAGAAATGTACACAAGTACGTTTCCTTCCGAGCTTGCTCGTCCTCTTTCCGCGTAGGTTTCGTTGAATCGGCAATCATTGCAGAAGGGGAATCAGAATAATAGATCAATAAAAACGCAAAATGCGCGAGGCTCAGCGTGGAATTTATCATCGTAATGTGCAGGTATTCAGCATTTACTCGATGCTTCTCTCGGGCCTGCTGAGGTAAGTAGGTATCGTGCAATATCTCAACAGGTATATAAGTGCTGAGCTGTCCGGTATATATCAAGCAGTCTCCCCCACTCAATCTCCCCTGTAGTCCACTGCCATGAATGCCCTTCCAATCATCGTTGCCACCGGGATTGCGTGGTTGATATGGCGTGTTGTCCACAATCTCTTCATTCGTTCTCCTCTGGACAACATTCCCGGACCAGCTCCTCCCTCTCTGATCAGAGGTGCATCGCCTCTATGCGAGTCTGCATGACTGACTGACTTCTATCACAGGTAATCTTGGCCAGTTATTCGATAGACATGGCTGGGACTTCCTCGATGGGCTAGGAGAGAAATACGGAAAGGTCGTCCGACTGACGGGTATATTAGGTGTAAGTATCAAGTGTCCCGGTCTTCCTAGCCTGTGAACGCTTACAGCACTCTACAGCACCGAATATTATACGTATTCGATCCAGCGGCCTTACACCAAGTGATCATCAAAGAAGCGGATATATACGATCTTCCAGAATGGTCGACGGAGTAAGCTTAATGTCATCCACAGCTTCGAGCTTGTCTAATCGTCCAACAGCAATGTAAGGTTGACCATGGGACCTGGTCTACTTGGTGTCCATGGTCAGTGACATGTTCATATAACCATAGAATCTAATTGTGACAGTTTAACACTGGCAGGAAATCAACATCGTCGGCAGCGCAGGATGCTGAACCCTGTATTTTCCATCAAGCATATGCGCTCAATCACACCTGTGTTTTACGACGTAGCGCACAAAGTAACTACATGGTACCACCATTTTCTTAGAAACCCTCTTACCCGTACTCTTGCAGTTGCGTTCAGGCCTCGAGGTCCAAGTAGGAGACAAACCAACTACTGTCGATATCCTCGGTTGGTTTGGCCGAACCGCTCTGGAGCTGATAGGTCAAGGTGGTCTTGGCTATTCTCTTGATACTCTGGACACTCCGGCTCCCAATCCTTACGGCGATGCGCTGAAGGAGTTCTTGTGAGTTGAGCTCTTCATTCTAACCATTGCCTTGAGTAACTTGACTACTCTCCTCAGACCCGCCCTATTCGCCAATTCCGAACTACAATTTCTGACGAATTATGTAAAGAAGATTGGCTCTCCTGCATTCCGGGCTGCCATGATCGATTGGTTACCTCTGCCTGCTCTTCATCGAGTGAAGAGGATTGTCAACAAGATGGATACCGAAGCAAAGAATGTCTATTTCCATAAGAGAAACGCATTTCAAGCTGGAGAACAGAGTGTCCTCAAACAAGTGGAGGAAGGGAAGGATATCATGAGTGTCCTCTGTGAGTTCGGAGATTCATTTTGGGCAAGTACTCATCTTAATCGTGTCTTAGTGCAAGCGAACATGGCAGCTTCAGAGGAAAATCGTTTGACAGATGAGGAGATAATTGGACAAATGTCGTATGTGTCACTTTTGTCGCATCAGGCATTGCTCGCAGTTAATTCATCGATGCATGAAGCCTTCTCGTTATAGCAGGGACGGATACAACTTCGAACTCGCTCACTGTGGTCATGGAACTCTTGGCACAGTATCCGGACATTCAAGACAAGTTGCGAGCTGAGATCAAACAGGCTAGAGAAGAATGCGGTGAAGATATCCCGTATGATACTCTAGTATCTCTTCCTTATATGGACGCTTTATGCCGGGAGACGTTACGACTGTAAGCTTTCCTGCCGTTATCAATGGTCTATTTCTTCTAATCAGACATTTTTCCCCTTCAGCTTCCCACCCGTCAGTTTCATTTTCCGAGAGTATGTTTGAATTCTCAAAGTGACGTGTATAAGACTAATACCATTTGAAGGGCGCAGAAGGACATCGTCATGCCACTTTCGGAGCCGATGATTAGTGTCGATAGGACCACAATCAACGAGATTCCGGTACCCGCAGGTACAACGGTGATCGTCGCGATTCGTCCGGTGAATCAGAGTAAGGACATTTGGGGTGACGACGCCAAGGAATTCAAACCTGAGCGCTGGTTGTCTCCCTTGCCCTCCACTGTGATGGATGCTCACGTTCCGGGCGTGTACTCGAATCTGTGAGTAAAGTGGTCTTGACGATGAGAGAATTTATTGATCCCATCTAGGATGACGTTCAACGGTGGCGGACGCGCATGCATGTACGTCTTATCTGCGGTGGATTGACCTGATTCGTCCAGTATACTAACATATGCTTGCAGAGGTTTTAAGTTCTCTCAGCTCGAAATGAGTACGTTCATATCCACCTTATTTGTACATCGTTTCTGATACATTTGTTTGAACCAGAGGTGGTTTTGGCTACGATCATCTCGACTTTCAAAGTTTCTTTGGCTCCGAACGCGAAGGACGTCATGTGGAACCTTTCTGCTGTACGTTACCCGACGGTCGGGAATGACAGTGACCGTCCGGCTTGCCCTATAACACTGGAATGCCTAAAGGTTTGACTTCGCCCTTCCCGAATGGCTTAGATTCAATCCGCTGCCATCCGATCCAACGTGATAGATCGACCATGCTTCAATCTTCCCTCCTTCAAGTTCTTTTCGTAGACTCAGATCTCCTTTCATTCATTCTTTGGACCTTGGAAGCTTTGTAAAATGCATGCTGTAGTAGTTAGACGTGCGTGTTATGTGTTGGAGAGGAAATATGTGGTAGCGTGTTACTGACTCGAAGTTCTGGATGAAGAAATATTTTCCGATAATCTCGAGTGTGACAAAAAAGGCAATCGCTTCTGCTTCATTGACTTACACTGTCACAGCTCACACCAGAAATCTTGCTTTTATAAAACTACTGTTTCCTTGAAATTATCTGCGAACATCTATACGCGTGTTTCTTCCAGATTTCACATATAGTGAATACTATGCGCTGGCAGAATAGAGGACATATCACAGATACTACTTTGAATTCATGTTAGACATCCTCACACCATCCCATCCGGCTCGCTCAGAACGTGTGTACTTGCGTACCTTTTTATTTCAATAGGCTGCGTCTGATACGCTATGACGCAGCCTCGTTACCGCTAGCCAGTTCTGCTTGGTCGTTGTCGACAGCGCGTCTGTCCTATTACTATCGACACTAGATGATGGCTGCAGATGACCAACGGACGCCTGCTCTGATGGAAGTCGACGTTCAATGCCATACATCATGTTTACAATTGCCCAGGAACAGGGCAATTTTCGCGAATTAATGAGTCAGCTTAGCCGTGGAGGTACGTCTCACAACCCGTATTTTCAGCATCTCAGAAACGAGAAGTGTCTTTACTCTAATCTACTTCTTTTCATTTCAAGCTAGTGTTATTTCTCCAAAACTATTCATCTGCTCTAAGGTATCAGATGGTTAGTATGATGTGCTGTTCAGTCTGTTCATCCATTCGCCGTTGAACAAGTATGTAGGCTCATGCTCCTATCTTTCTTTCGGGATACGACCTCTCCTCCACGTTGCCAGTATCATCAATGACTGTGTCCGGGTACCTTATAGGTTCATGAATAGGCACGCTTGGAATATTTGTAGCCCGGCTTGGAGAGAACCACAACAAGGCCGTCAAACTTACGGGCCTTTTTGGTATGAGCTCTGGCTTTTCTTACTCCTTTTGCGAACTGATCGTTGGGATAAGAGAGCACAGACTTCTATACATCTTCGATCCCCAGACGTTGAATCACCTTGTCATAATTTATGCGGATATTCATGACGGCCCAGAGCAGGCTACCGAGTACGCAGTTCGAGTCCTAACCGTAACTCTTGCTGACTCTTGAATAGTGTCGTAAAACGGTTCTTGAGCACGGTCCTTTTGGGTGTAACGGGTTGGAACACTCCGCAGTACGATGCCCGGGCTTCGTGCCGCCTGACTCTCTTCAGGAGACCTTCATCGCCCACAGATGTCCAATCCCGTCCTCTCTGTCGAACGCATGTGACCTGTCATTTTTCTTTCTACGAACTTTTTCACAATGTTAGCGACTCTGAGACATGAACCGCTGATTTGACAATCGACCTGCTATTCTATCTAATCGCAGGCTTCAACTACAGTCAATATTCTCAATTACTTCAGCCGTACCGAGAACTGGTCAGAAAAAGCGGGTCCTTTCGCCAGCGCGCATAGGTGCCATATGGCTGCGCTATATATGATGGCTATTTTGTCATTTCACGCAAGCCCTCATCACTTTTGGCAGTGAACATGTTATATTTCGACGAAAGATGTTGCATATACATATGTTTGAAAGAATGACATGATGGTTTCCAATCCTCGACAAAACAAAAGTGTAGAACGGAGGATTGTATAAGTTCGTAGAAAAGTAAAATGATTCTCCTTCATATAATCTTGCAGGCTGGGGATTCAGGGCGACTTGGGATGCGTCGAGTTAGCCCCATACAAATGAGTATTCGAGTTCAGATGCTCAATCAAGACTTGTTCTTCGGCGGAATAACCAACCGATGGATGCAACATGATGTCACCAAAAGTAACTCGAGCCCTCATGGTGAAGAAACGACTTTCATAATGGAAAAGTCGAAGAGGGATCGGAACGTAGACCAAGGCCGCGTAAGTAGTATCCTCAGAAAGCTCGACGCTGAACTTCTTTCTGGAATCGGGGAAAGGTCCACAATGCCAGGTGTTTTCGATGCAGATTCCGGTGGATTCACTGAGTTCCTTCTTGGCCTTGCTGCGACGAGCAGTGTGTCCGATATAGTTGACGGTAAAGTGAGAATAAACTTGATCATCAGATGACTCTTGAGGAAACTGGACGCTGACACCGTTGATGAACTGTTCAGAGATCCTCCCGTCAACGCTGCGGAACTCGATATTGACGGCCTGAATCGGAACGCGACCTCTAAATTCATTCCCTTTTGCCTTAGTATCGGCGATAGCCAGGACTGCGAGCCAAATGATTGTGTCCCTGGTCATATACGATCAGCACCATTCGAGATAGCTGAAGATAGTTCATTAGAACTTACCCCGCACTGCAATCCCAGATTGCCCAGTGGCGATGGATCGGAATCAGCGAAACCTTGAATCGTTGTGGAAGGACCATAGTCTTCGCAATCTGAGAGAAGGAGAAGGCCATAGTGTTGCCAGAAGGACCAGGGACAAGACTCTTCACAGGTGAAACCGGGCTCGGCGTCGCTGATACGGGAGAAGAGACGGACTGCTCCAGGAGGGCACGGAACTGTGCAGCATCGACATCATCGTCATCCGTCTCATTTACCAGGTATTCCAAAGCCTTGGTCAGCATCGCGTCCTCGTCAGCAGATGCTTTGGTGGTGCGTTTGAAAGAGCCGGAAGACGTAGTGGGTGTAGGAGCGGAAGCCATGGCGAGCGCGAAAGAGCTCGGCTGTTCGTCCCGACTTTCTGAGGCCGACATTTCATCTGCTAGAGTCACTATTGGGAAATCATGGTCAGACGTAGTACGAGCAAGACCCCTCCTTCTTCCTCGAGTCACTTCCCGCGAAGACGTGGTCGTGTTTTCTGTGGCTCTCTCCTTGGACAACCGTTTCGTAGAGCGCTTTTCGGCGGCGATCTTCACGGGAAGGGGAATGATGTCTTGGGTAGAGGGCGAACATTGTACTGCGTTGTGAGAAGTCGTACGTGTCAGAACAGCTTTTGCAGGTGCTGCACGACCAGGTTGGAGCTTGAGAGACACGGAAGAACTGGTGCGTCGCAACTTGGAAGAGGATTCAGTGATAGTCCGGACGCTGTCCCTGCTCGACTGTTTTGAGATCGTCTTGGGCTTGATGGTAGCGACGGAAGAAACTGAAGACGTGGAATCCCTACGCTGGCGACTCCTAGCACGGGGACTTGTTACATGACTTCTTTCATCGTCCTTCGAGACATTGCCGAAGCTACGCTTCTTGCGAACGGGAATACGACTAGGACACTGAGCCGTGAGTGGCGTCGAGGTCGAATTCGTGGCCGACGATGGAAGAGCAGAAGCCTTAGCCTTGGGGCTGAGAAAGTCTCGAATCCTGCCGGATAACGAAGTAGGAGAAACGGCTTCAACTGTAGAGCCAGACATAATGTACGCCAGAAGGTAGAAGCCGAAAGAAATGGCACAGAGAAAATCACGATAAGTGGCAATAGCAAGACGATACGCGTTATCCGGTAACGAGCAACGTCAAGTTGCAGGAGTTAGTACCAGGCCATAGAGTTATATACTCACTGAAAGTTCTTTGGCCCGGCAGCTATTTTTGTTTGATGTCAAAGCAACTGATGGCAGGTCAATACGGTAACAAGAAGGGCGGTGTCCCACATGGTCACACTCGACGCTGAGCTTCGAATGAGTGGCACACTACGGGAAGACAGAAGAACAATGGAGACTTGCTATTGTGATTGCTATATTGAATAACATTTGGGGATCAATCGAGAACGGTCCGCTGGCAACCATTCGTCAGGCTCACTCTCATTCGAGTGGCGACAACCACACTGAGTCGTGTCCGGAAAAGAAAGCAAAGTGAGAGTAAGTACCCGGGTTAGCAGAAAGTGTTCCTTGCAGTGGCAAACACACCTATGAGCGACGCTAGAGCAGTGACCTATATCACGAAGGTACAGTAATTCCGGTTGGTCACGAAGTCGTCCACATTGGATGCACATTGTTTTCAGTGCGACAAGATTTAGGCAAGATAATGCAGACCAAGGTCACCAAGTGAAAGTGCTACAAATCCGCGGCAACACCCGATTCCACAATACCTATCAATAATCCCCACGCGAGGGAGTTCAAACATCCGATGTATCACTACCTATCACTACTAATGTAGATCTATGTGTAACGCTATATACATCAATTCGATGCTACCCTACGGAGCAGAGACAGTGGCTGTAGCCTTTTCACCCTTCCCAGACTTTCCAACCTCCCAAGCAGTCACCTTTAGCAAACCATCCGAGCCAACCAGGAACTGCACTTCCAGTGTCGTCCTCCACCTTCCGCCTTCCTGCCTAGCCTGCTTAGCGATCAACTCTAGCGAGGTGAGAAGAGCCTCCTTTTCCAACGTCTTCTCCTTGACCTCAATCTCCTCCTCTTCTTCTGGTTCCTCTTCCTCTTCACTCTCCTCGAGTTCAAGCGCAGGTGGTTTGACCTTTTCAGTCTTCACCCCCTCCTTCACTTCCCACACCTCGAACGCAGTCTTTTTCTCACCTTCACCCTCACCAAGGTCAACATCGAAACGGAAGTTTCTCCTTGCGGGCAGAGCGGTCTCGCGGAGGATAGCAGGGATCCACTGACCACCGAGCGGGTTCTCGGCATTCTCTTCAGGGAAGATCATACCAATGGTCTTAGCAGCGACCTTGGCCTCGGTCCACTTGCTACCACTTGCGAAAGCCTCCTTGACATCTTTCTCCTCTTCAGTGTTTTCAGGAAGCGAGGCCAAAAGCTTGGCTTGGAGTGCGCAACCACGGGCGAGGATGGCAGTAGGGTCACCAACACCTCCTCCAACGACTGTACCAGCGGTGAAGGGAGTAACGACGGATTCGGACAGGCCTTGTGCCAGAGTCTCATCCAACCCTGGGAGACTGGCAGAACCGCCGATGTAGACGACCTCGTCGATGTCGTACAAGTCAAGACCAGCAGCTTCAACAAGCTCCTGAACCTTCTTGAACACATGGTTGTAGATAGTACGCATTTCCATGTCGAACCGCAACCTGTTGATGGTACCGGTGAAGTCGAGACCATCCTTGAGAGACTCAACAGAGCATGTAGCAGCACCAGGAGACGCGGACAGCGTACGCTTGGTGTGTTCGACAGCAAGTCGGAGTTTCGCTTCAGCGCGCTTGTCTTGGGTTTCTGTGGCAGGAGCAACAGTCAGAGGCATCTTCGTCTTCTTAGTGAACTCCTTAGCGAAGAACTTGATCAACTTGTCGTCAATGTAGTCGCCACCGACAGTGTGATCTGAGATAGTGGCGAGGGAATGTGCAATTCCATGGCGGAGGGAGAGAAGGGCAAGCTCGAGACCGGACGCGCCCAAGTCAACGACAAGCTGAGTACGATCATCAGGCAGTGCCTCGGCCTGGGGACCGCTGTTACTGGCAACGACAGCAGCACCAGCTTCTTCGAGAAGTTGCAAAACAACGAGACCCGCATCGGCAGCTGCTTTCTCCAACGCAGCTTTCTGTGCGTCAGAGAACCACGCAGGAATGCTGATCACTGCACCCTGAACTTTCTTACCCAAGAAGTCTTCAGCAGATTGGATCAGGGATTTGAGGAAAATCGTGGTAACTTCCTGGGGAGTCAGGATACGTTCGGCAGGGGTAGGTTCAGAACGAGGAGTTGGTGCGTGCGAGGCTGCCGGGGTGGTGGTGACACTGGTAGGAAGGGGAGAGGGAGCAGCTTGGAGAACTTTGACCTTGTATGCAGGCTCATCTGGGATTTCGGGGTGTTGAATCACGGGTGCAGACACAGTAAGCTTGTCAGATGGGATCTCTGAGAACCTGTGTACGATTATAAATCAATGTCTAACAAAGAGGTAAAGGTCGAGCCTGAACCCACTTCTTGCCAAGAAGGTTACGGAATCCAGTGATAGTGTTTTGCGAGTTCTTCACAAGTTGGTGCTTGGCTTGGCTGCCGATGTACTACACGAACTATCGCGTCAGAAAGCAATGACACATGCAAAGGCTAAGCACGTACTATTTCCTCCCCATGGAACGAAATGGCACAAGCAATCTGACGCTCTCCATCCTCGTTTGCAATGCAGTCCGCAGATCCTTCCTGAAAACAAACAAGTGAGCTGTAAAGTTGAATTGAAGTTCGCTAAGTCTGCATACCTTTGTTATAACTGCGATGGAAGCATAAGAGTTTCCGAAGTTGATTCCGACGACAGTGGGTATGCTCGACACTTCAATGGGTGCGTCTATGGTGCCGTTTTGTTGAGCCATTGGAAAGAGTTTCTGCAGTTTCTGATCAAGAAAGACTTTTTTTGCGATCATGGTGTTCCAGGCTCGGCCTTTGCCGAGGTGCCCAAAATGGGAGGACGGCCTTTGGTTAAACTTTGCATCATCTTCGACTTGAAATTTAGTGGACGAAACTTGACTCTGACGCATACGTATATGTCGTGAAATAGAATCTGGATGAATGCTGCCTAATTGTTACTGACTTGTCTCATTTTCCAGAGAAACGACCCATTGCTCGATTGGGTCCTTGCTTTGGATGCCCGACTACTGATTCACTATTGTTGCATTATTCTGTCCATGCGCCACTCGGCTATTGAGTGTGGTCCCTCGGAATGTTCCTTCTTCTAACGAATCTTTTTGGCCTGCCACACCCGAGGGAAACGGATACAAAACTCGCTTTGTTCTTCACCTCGTTGTGACTCCAACCCACACCCTCCCGTGTTGTCCCTGTCTGTCCTCCCACATCCCTCTCTCACATGGCCCGTGCATTCGAGCACAAGAAGTCTACCTCCCTCAAGGGAAAGCTTCGTGATATCTTTGTCACAAAGTCTAAGCCTCCCGAGACTCCTGTTGTCACTCCTCCTGTTATTTCTCGACCTACTCGTATTATACCTAAGAAGAAACGTGGTTTCACCGACGTGTCTCAGGACGAAAACGGCGCAAAATTCTCAAATGGCTCTCGTTCTTACACTCGTCAACCAAATGATTCGACATCATCCATAGCTACAATCCGACCTAAGACCCTCAAACGTCAAGGTAGTAATGATACTATCAAAGCTTCTCCTCCGTCAAAGGCGTCCAAGTCGAAATCAAGGAAGGGTATCCTCTCTCGCTCGACTTCACACAATCAATCGCCCTTCAATACGACTGACCACGCAAAGTACGTGATCTCATCCCCGACTCCCGCCAAGAAGGTGTCTTTCCAGAGCAACGCGCTCGACAAACGGCCAGGATCCCCCATCCCCAGGCCGCCTGCTTCGAAGAAGCGCGCTCTGACAAGAACGAATGATTCGGTTTTTTCTTCTGCGAGTTCCAATAGCGACAACTGGGTCGATGACGACGACGACGACTTTTTCTTCGATACTAAGGTTACGGTCTTGGGTATGCACACTCCTCTCTGGCTGTGATCGCTCTTTTGGCCTAATGTTCATTTGCAAGAAATTGGCCATTCTCCGCCCGGATCACCACCTGACAAGGCTGTGTCGAGTCTTCCTCCTGCTGAAGATAAGGGGAGGGACCACAAACGTTCTCAGGTTGCCTCCCTGCCCTCCTCAGACCCTGACCCTTTCGATGACCAAGACGAGGATCTGTCTTCTGTCGCCAAGGTTATGAAGCTCGGTCAGTTTGCCGAACGCAAAATCCACCTATTGTGCGACATCTAATCTCTGTATTATAGGTGATGACTGCAGACGCAAGTCTATGTCTTCATCCAAACGCTCGCCTGTTTTCACTGCCGAACCGACTGAGTCCACTCTCGGGAAACGACTTTTCAGAAGGACAAGTTCGTTTGTCACGGCATCCCCCACCAAGGACGCACTTGACGATGAGTTTGAGGACCAGTTTCCAGACCCTAAGATCACGGTTATCGGTTTGTACCATTTCACCTGTGGTAGTGAGAGGTCGAACTAATTGCATGGATTAGACGGATCGAACGCTAAGGAATTTGAAGGCGCCGATATGCCAATGGTAGGCGACATTGTTCGCGTTTACGACATGCCAGCTCCGTCGAACCAGGCAAACTCGAAGACATCTCTGAGGGTCCTCTCCAGGATGCCTTCGGCTCATAATATCAGGAAACTGACAGAACGATTCAATGTTACTATTGTCCCCTGCCAGAAGGAAAAGGCTGTCTGGGATCTCGGAGACGAGTATGTATCTGTCACGGTTTCAAACACGTCCATTGTTGATCTCTCGCTGTGTAGTGATCTCGCCGTCTGGCCTGCTCTTCTTTGCATCACGGATAAGGAGTTCAAGGCTACCGGGTTCGAACTGCGTGTCCCTGTCAAGAACATCGATATCGAGTTCAGAAGCGTCGACAAGAAAGTCAAAGTCCAGCGTGTCAATGGCGTCGTGACTACAGCGGAGGATCCCACTGGCCGTCCCCCTGCGGGGTTCACGGTTAATTACGCAGGTCACAGTGCACCCAAAAATCGCCTCCCCACCGAAATAAGCGAAAGACGTGGGATTTGCATTGAAAGCGTCTGGCGCACTGGACCATTCCCTGCCTATTCCTCTGAGCTCGAAGCTGCTGTTCCGGCTGGAACGTCTTACGTCTTGAAGTTCCACGTTCCCGTTCCTGTTCGACTTTTCAAGAATGGTTCTGAGAGTCGGTTCTTCAAGGTCAAGTCAAAGGTCACGATGGGTGATTGGGATATGCCTTCTGTTCCTGCTTACTCTGGTGTACAGGAGGTCTTGATTGAGCATCTGACGAAGGAGAAACATATGGATGGGAAGAAGCCTTTCTCTGTTGCTCGACCTAATGCGAGGCCTACGTTCATCCGATGAACTTTGCTATTTCTTGCTCGGGCTTGTTGTGGTCTTTTTCTGCCCTCTGCCCTCTATGTTCTTTATCTCGTTCTCTTGGCTAATAAACACACTGTATACCACCACTCGCGGCCGCACTATGTTCACCTTGATTTCATCGATGCAAACTTCAATCGCAATCCTTACGTTGAAGCTAAGGTCTGGCAGTACGTACTGCCTCTGATACTTCTAGAATCTAGACCCTGTATCACTGGAAGCCTTCGGAGATGACTCCTCACGCGAGTCCTTGTTACTGCTCACTTTGAACCACCGGTTCAATACATTAGAAAGTGCCTTGAAGTACACTCTCAGCGTTCAGACATGCATTTTAACTCTTCATAGGGTCCATCAGACTGCTGGTGCCACGTAATATCATCCCCAAGGAAGATACTAAAGGTGGAGTGTTTGCATAATACTCCCTTACTGGTTCGAACTGATCCTGTCTCTTAGACTCCGGGAAGTTCTTTATAGAAGGCCTCAAGCTCAAATCCGAGGGCCTTGAATTCGTCCGTCAGGTCAGAGAGGTCCAGCGCGTTGACATTGAAATCGCCGCTCTGGCTCAATACGGTGTCGAGGCGTTCAACGTCGAGCTTGAATCCTGAAGCGTCAATGATACGTTCGTCATTGGATGATCGTAAAGGCGCAACAAATATTAGAGTTTTTTCGGATGACTTATTATCTCTAGATTTAATTTCTGTACATTGCGGTTGCATGTATTCGCGTTCGGCGGGAAGGCGCATTACGAGAATAAATACCCGTGTAGAAGGAGTGCATAGATGTTGAGCGAAGGAGTCCATTATGATAACTGCGATTGAAAATGGGAAACTACAAGAACCACAAAAAAGCGACGAAAGCAACCTGAGAACGTCCCTATGCGAATTGGACAACCATCTCCATCGCAAACACGCATTATCACCTCAAGTAGAGGAACTACCAGCAGAAGGATCCTCATGATTTGACGCCTGCCAAACTGAATGGCCGCCCTTCTCCCTAATCACCCTATTATGCGCAACTCCAGGGTTCGCAGCCGCGAAACTCGCCTCAGATGCATCATACGCAGGAGGAGAGATTAATTCAGGAGCATACTGAGAGCTCTCCGACATGGCATTGGCAAATAGAGGATCCGTAACCGAAGTACCAGCCGAAACAGGCAAATATGACTGTCTCGCTGCATTGGCAGAAGCACCATTAGGTGTGTATATCGAGACTTCGCCTGTAGGAGCACCAAGGGTATAAGGTGTCGGAGCTTTGGTTTCGTCGAGTTGAGGATCGAATGTACCCAAAGTGGATTTGCGATGGTAATAGCGGGACAGGAAAAAGGCAGAAAGGGCGACGATGACGAGGAATGCGACTCCGCCGATGACACCGCCTACGATGGCACCAGTGTGAGATGACTTCTTAGGTGGGTCGGCGAATGGCGCAAAGCCGACGACTTGCGTTCCATCACGGTTAATCTGGAAGATGCTATGAAAAAAGTGCATGAGGTAAGGTATGAAAATACCAGTTGTGTTTTGCTGCGATGAACTTACAGGTAGATGGAACTAATGAATGAAGAACCCAAGAGATACTTGGTCTGGTTTGGATCCGCCCATGCCTCAATTGCACTTACACACGTTCCGTCGCTCTCCCTAATTACCAAGGAGTTGTGATCCAGTGTGAAAGTTTGGCTTCCGACAACGAATCCGAAGCTAAACTGAGCATCACAGGGGATGGTCCAGGCCCGAGAAATAGTGGGACCCAGAGAGCCCAAATTTGGCTGCAAAGAAGACCCTTTAATGGCAGCATCTATCGTAGAAGGTTAGATCTAACACCCGTACTTACGAAAGATAAAAAGCTACTCACGAAGCAAGGTCGCTTGGTCTTGAGGGAAATAAAGCTCCGTGTACAGCGCTTCAACATCTGCTACGACCGACCTCGTGTTCGAGATGCGATTATCGCCATCAGCGAACACCCAGCCATCCAGGGAAAGCGACCATTCCGAAGACGGAGCGTTGCTTGGAGGGCTCCCACTATTCCCTGCAGCTCCGCCATTAGCAGAGTTGTCAACAGGTTTGAAAGTAATCTGATCTCCTTTGTACATCGAGGAATCAGGTTGCATCCAGTTGAGAACACCAGCGTTCGTTCCCGCTGCATCTGAAGGAACAGTGGAACCATTGTTCCTTCTAACGGCTGGAGGAGAGAGCGCCATCCCGAAACTAAAGTTGGACGCTGTCGGGTTACGGTTCAACCATTGGCCGTAAATGGAATCGGCAAATGCAGCTTGGAATCCACCCCCAGAAGAGGAAGGCTGTGAATTGAGATTCGTGCCGAGACCAACTATACCGGAAACCCCGGTGAAGCCGCCCAGGAGTTGACCAAAGCCATTCGCTTGCTGGTTTTGGATCACGACCACTGCGGGCGCAGTGAGCATGTGCGTTCAGGATCAACGGGTAGGGAATCTACCTGTTTGATTGGGGTACACCCAGTTGGATCCATTCGAAGTTTGGATTGAACATGTCTCTTTGATGACGGGACCAGACGATGTATCTGTGAGGAAGTTCGTGGTAGCATTCGCGTTTAACGCTTGTGCGGTGGTGGAACGACTTTGATCATATCTGGAGAAAAAGGAGGATAAACAAATAGAGGACACACGAATAGTGAGAAGCGTACAACGCAATATTGCTGCATGTCGAACACCCTTGCCCTGCAACATAGGTCAAACCAGAATTCATGGCCAACGTGAAATTGAAGTTCTGAGTATTATCGCCTGTGGCCTGTTTGAAACGCGAGATATGAAGCAAAATCATGATAGAAGGGATGAACACTCACCATATTGACTGGCATGACGTACTGCCCCGCCGCACCAAATCCAAGCGGGATGTTAACCCTCTGAGGGCTGAACACAGGTGCATCGTCCCTGTTACTGATGGCTCCTCCCGCCACAATGGGTACAACCAAAGTCATGACCGCAACGGCGCGCGCCATGGATGACACCATCATGTCTACTTGTAAGGTGGTGAATGGGTCTGTACCGAGGAACAGTAAGACCTGTCAGATGTTCGGGTGGATCCGTCAGCATACCAGCATAGAAGCACATACCGTGATCGAGTTCGTAAAAGTCTTATTATGGCGTTGAACGCCTCGTAAGTTACGAATCGATGGGAAACGTAAGTCCGGAACAAATGGATGGTAGAAAAGAGAAAAAGAGAAAAAGGAAGGGTGAACACGAACGTTCGGGAGAAGAGACTTACATGGGTCAGCTCCGGCTCACGTCAGGTAGCCAGACGGCAGTGTAAGCACTAGGGCGTGGTGTGGGTGACCTGAAACATTCTGCAACAAACCGTATACAAGCCATCATGACCCCGGTCTTATCGGAGAACCAGCTTTGCGTCCCATACTGCCCCAAATGCTTGCTTTCTTTCGCGTGCGCAGCTTGAAAGACTGTATTTCATCGACTTCAATTCTCACATCTCATAGTTGGCTTCTATGATGAAGTTGCGGAAGAAAACGTATATCTGTCAAGGAAAGAGGTCAAACATAGAGCGACAATGATCAAGCAGTGCAAAGGCGGTACACCGAGGAGTTAAGATATTATCTGTCACGAGCGCCCGATAAAGCCTCGAGGTAACAGGTCTCTTCCCTATATATCCTTCTGAATACCCAGTGAAGTTATAAAAGCTTCTACAGAATGGCAAGGTTCAATTTCGAGAACACGAACCCGCGCCGCTCTAATATGAATAATAAAACATGCGTCGAAGGCTCAACCCTCTTAAGGTTCGGATTTGAAATGTCTTGTTCTTCATCGAGAAAGCAAATTCACCTTTACAGCAGATCAAGTCACAGCTATAAGAACATACCCGCGAGTTGTCACCGCTCGATCCGTCATCAAAATGGCGCATACGCAGGTACTGTAAGCCGTCATTCGTCAGGCACCTAGACAACGAGAGGAAGATTGAGACTGACTAAGATGCATTATAAAAAGCAACAAAACGTCAAGCAAAAATGATCTCAAGCATTTCGTTCCTGTGCACAATCTCCAGTTTTTCAACAAGGATCGCCTCGCATTTCTTGTCTGCACAAGCATCTTCTGGTGAGCGAGTAATATCGACGGTGACTTTGTGCAAATCTTTATAGTTCTTCAAGATGCTCTGAAAGCGTATCCAGTTCATGTCTTCCAGGATAGTGGCCGGCGAGACTCCATCACATTCGAGTTCAAGGACGAGATGCATGATGGTATGAGGAGTTTCGGAATATATGTCCAAAGCATACTCGAACCAGACAGAGTTGGTGAGTTCCAAAGGGGCCTCCGGAAAGAAATAGAGCGAGACCCCAATATGCTGAAGAGAATGACACTCAGAGAAGAACAACGATTTCCAGTTGGACTGTGGAGCTATTCACGAGTACTTCAATAATGACGGAAGTTGCATAGAAAAGGTACGAGTGGCATACTGATCTGGTGAGTTCCGACGCCATCCTTGTCTTGCAACCAGAGAGAGGTCAAGTCGAGATCCAGACAACTCAGATTCGAGCCGACATCCTTTATCACGGCAGAAACATAGTTCACTTCCGTCCAATTGCTGCATTCAACGTCCACCAACTGAACCGATTGAAGCGTAGGTTTCATGCGTCGTAGGATTTGACAGAGGAAAGGTAGATGGTCGTCAGAGCGAAGTGTAAGGGTCCTCACTTTCATGGGTTTTGGATTTGGGAGCCGGGGCAATTCAACCTTGGTGAATGCGGTGACTGTCTTCTGAGTGTTCTTCCAGTAAAGATCCGATGCGAATAGTTCTTTGAGTTCCTCAAAGAGATTTAAGACCATGAGAACGGGCGAAGGCGACCCGTTAGGGTCCCCGACTGCAAGCAGCACGAGTGAATCCAGTTTGAATCGCGAAGGGATGTCGGCACGAGTAAAACCATGCCAGTGCCAGGGGTTGCATGCTCCTCCTTGACCTCCCAATCGAACACCTAGCATCTCAAGAACCTGCAAATTGGGCAACATGCTCAAAATAGCGGCAAGCGTGTGCTCGCATATCCAAGGACGTTCTTCAGGAGGGCTCATTGGTGCACCAAAATCCTTGTGATGGCTCAACCCCAAGCCATGGATATACTGACGAATATCAGGATGTTCTTTCAAGAACTTGACGAGGTAGTCGAATCCGAGGGTACCATTGAATAACTCTCCAACGCAGCAGATGGTATCGAAGAGGTGGAACCGCGAAGACGATAGCCAAGCTTTGCACACGAGTGCGCAAGTGGAGAGGCCTGGCTTGTCATCGTGTAAGTGGTCGATGATTTCATCCACAATCTCGCCTGGACATCGCGTTCCAACGTTCCAGATGTTCATTGTTTTGAAGAATGAGTGAAAATACGCGTTTTCAAGCTCTAAGTTCGCGAATCTGTCAGGAACAGGCACCGTAAGTAATCGGCCGCCTGCCAACTTGGAACTGCAATGATGTGCTTACACTCTTTTGGTACGTACCCTTCCAGAAGGCCCGTAGTTACGGAACTACCCGCAACGGGTGTTGTTGAAAGACACCGACTAGAGTTGAAGGAGCAAGTCTTAGCAAGACTCGGACCATCTGGCGCCAACGAAACCGTGAATTTCTCCGGCGAGTCGGTTCTCCCTCACGATGTACTTCAAAGACCAAATACGGCTCACCAGACATTGTATCTGTCGTCCATGCGACAGATGAGTTGATTCCTTCTAGGGATGTTAAGGGAAAGACATACTCGTGTACATGCCAAACCGTACATACATGTCAACTTCAGTCTACTTATCTGAATGCTTGGCAAGCGACTCGGACTCGCAGTCGAGTAGGTAAATGTACAAAATAAGTATCAGAAACTGATAAAAGGCATAGAAAAGTTTTGAACCTGGGTGACCAGGTCTGCCCGTAGGGCTACGCAACATGATACATATATAGATAAAGATCGAGTACTACCCATCCTAGCTAAGTTACAACTGAATCCAAAACGACAGGGCCTATACTGACATTTCTCGTCCTGCTTGGAACCGCGGACGTCTCTTGAACTCATCGTCTCCTCCTTCCCTGTACTCGTCAGGAGCAAGACGATGTTTGCTAGGCAGAGCCGACGAAGTCTGGAATGCGTTCCGCCAACCGTCCTTTGCAAAGGCTCAACGCAGCCTTAATTCTGGCATAGGTGATCTTCCCGTCAAAAGTTTCTGCGTCGAATATGATTGCTTTGATTTCTTGTTCGGCCTCTTCCTTGGTTATGTCGTCTCCACGCAGGTCTGTGAGGATGTCTGAGATTCTCTTTTGATGAATGCCCAGTGCCATGTATCCCTCGAATAGCACCGACCAGAATCTGCCGAGCCACCTTTCGTACCGAGAGAAACCTGGGCTGAAAGGAATCTTTCCGGGTACAAATCTAGCAAAACTGTTGTGACTGGCGTAGAGTTGTGTTTTGGAGTTCAGAATGGTATCTAATCCGTGTTGTTCCCAGGAGAGAAGAATGTCTCTTCTTGAGGGGTCCGACTTTTGTCCAGATGGAAGCCTTATGGCACACCATAGAGCGACGAAAAAAGTACTTTCGAGGTCATGACGTAAAAAATGCGGCGTTTCTGGGCGTTCAAGTAGATCCACAGACATGAAGGGTAGAGTTCCCGTGCGATGAGACCCAGTTGCACCCAATGGACGTCCATGTTCATCGAGACGTGTGGCCAGGTCAAAGTCGTTGAGAATAAGCCACACGACAGTGCCACGCATCTCATACATGAGATTGCTTAGACTGATATCATGGTGAAGCATATTGACTTCATATCGCAACTTATGAAGACCTGAAAAAAAGAGAACGGTCTCAGGGGCAAAGTCACTGCGTACGAAAGTAGAACTCACAATCAAGTAACTGGTTGAAGACGTGGTCCATATTACATGGAGAGAGGACTAGTTCAATCGGCTTGTATTTCTTGAAGATGATGAAATGCTGGCAGCGTTCCTCGTAGGCCTCGTCTTCGTCGTTCTGCAAGAACATTAGTCCTCGAACACCGTGGGCTAGACGCCATTCAGTTGCTCTATTAGTCCACATGAAAGCTTTCGGAAGATGTTCCGATACGGGAAAGCCGTCAGCGAGAGCCAACAGTTCCTGCTCAGGTGTACGACAGACAGACTGCAGGGACATCTTTATGACAAGAGGGTCAGGACTGATGGGAGGTTCTGTCGTAACATCATACACGCATGTGTGACGGCCGACTAGGCTGTACTGCGTGAAGACTTCAGATCCCAGCGTGACCTTGACGTCAATATCAAGGGTAGGGTGTCTCATTGTGGTGGAATATCCAGTGAGGGACATCGGTGGAATGGAAGGACTGAGATCTGGAGCCGGAGGAGACAAGTTGGGAATGTCGAGGCCGAAGTGGGCGTAGTCACAGCAAGCTATTGCAACGAGGATGGCGGCAAACTTTTCGAATTCCCGTACCCAGGATATTTGGTAGGAGCGCACGAAGCCCGAAGCAACGCAATACCAGAACTCAACGACATCGCCAACAACCAGACATTGGAGAAAGAACAATCGGGTCCCGCGAGTGCAAGAAAGCATCTCTAGAGCGTAGCGAGCCATGTGATCTTCAAATTCTTTAGCGACCGAGCATTTCTCGGACAAGAAATGGTCACTCTCGTATATTTCAGGCAAATAGTTGCGTTTTGCGCGTGGACGTTTCCTGCTTTGGTTTGCGCCTTCGGTTACGAATGGTTCAGGCTTACGTTTCAAACGATTTGAGCTCGTTCCCGGCTCAGAGAGCAACGGCACACCTGGTGATTGGAGAGATGATGGAGTCTACAGACGGGTAGATTAGACTCAAATGGTAAGGACGAGTCTGAACGTTACTCACTGGTCTTTGAGGTCGTGAACCTGAAGCTACGGGTGAGGGCTCAGGTAACGGTTCTTCCCCACGGACCTTGCTACTCCATGCAGCAATAAGGCCGACCAGGTATGCCGCTCTGCGGCTAGTCGGGAAGGGCTTGAGTTCCAGGAGGGAAAATATATCGCTCCAATCAACGCCAGTTGTCCTGTGTCTTTTGCGGGGAGGAGTCTGTTGATACCTCGGACGATTCTCCAAGTCGTTACAAGTGGTGTGCGAAATGAGAATTATATCAGGTTTGCGATCAGCATCGCGGTTACCCTTTTCTTCGCGACCGTTGTCTACCACTACAGGATCGTTCCGAACAAAGAGTAGGTCCGGGTAGGCTGGAAGGCCGGGGACGTGATCCCGTGCCCACGCGAGAACCCGGTTGGCCATTACACAGAACGGTTGGTAAAGCGCCTCCTCACGCTCGTTGTTTGCTGCATGTAGATGTGCTTGCACGGATGTACCTATTGTGCCATCTTCGCATAGCCTTTCCTTGTTGAAAATATCGACCCATGACTGAATCCTATCGACAGGGCAACCGAGTACGGTGGACACCCATAATTCCAGTGGCAAACGTTCAGTAGATTCATCCATGTCCTTCCTAAGCGGTCCGCGTACTTCGTCCCTGGTGTGGTTGTTTTCTACCCAGCCTGAAATCCCGAGGGAGAGGGGAGTACTTTCTACTTTGGCGAGGGCAGCCGTTCGACCCTTGTCGTGTTCTAGAAGCGTGTGGTTGTGCCCAACCTGAGCAAGAGGCGTAGATGGTCGAGAAGAGACAGTGTTGGAAGGGTTATCGTCCTCAGCGGAGGGGGGATTGTGCGGGAGTTCTGAAGATTCCATGATTGAGCAGTTAGTGTCGAAAGAATGAAAAATGGGCTGTGTATAAACATACAATGGTCTCGCTTATTTTGGCGAATGTGACCGACAGCATTGTGGCCAGTGGCACAATCCACAGTCAACGCAATCGAGGTTAATGACGGGAAATATCGCCACGACGGTAACCTGGAAATTGTCAAACTATAGCCTAATAACATGTGGCAGAAGTTGGGTTTACAAAACTACTACTATCTCACTTTCGATCTCCTGGATTGTCCTGGATCATAATTTCTTGAACGCAAGCAATATTCAAAGTTAAATTTACAAAAACTTGCCAAACGACGCGTTATTGCGGCTTGTTTACGCGTACGATCCGAGCGCGCTCTACTCACTGCGTGAAATGTCAAATTATGGAAGTTCGGCATTTGCCCAGCATCTGCAGATGCTCACCAGATGACGTCCGTATGCCCAGCAAAGTCCTTCGAATTCAGCACACGTTAGGAATGGTCGTATTCCTAGCTATATGATGTGTAAATGACAGCTAGATGCCCTATAGGTTCTGGTTCTTCGTCATACAGGAATCTAGAATAGAATTTACCCTTATCGATTATGTAAGCGTAGAATCTATCATAGATGAATGCGATTTATCTATATTGGGCACAATTCCTCAAGTGATATGCTTTTTAACATTGCGCAAAACATTAAATTGAGTCTATAGACCCCCTTGAAACTACGGGAACGCAACGGCGACCACTGTAACTACCATCTTCACCCAAAAGCACATATCCAAACCAATCCATCGTCTTCCGACGTCTGCCCTCGCACTGTATCCCTCATGGCAACTCCGGGTCGCACACCTCAATCAAACCAGCTCCAAGCCGTCGTGATGGAACTCGAGAAGTTGAAAAGTGCCGGGCTGCAGAAAGACGTTGAGTTGGAGAAGCTGAAATCACAAGTAACAGTCTTGTTTACGAGCATGAACTTGACGCGCGGGCAGCTGCGACTTGCGAGCGATCGTGTCGAATATCTTGAGTCGTTACTTGGGGTAGAAACTTCTTCGAGTACAGGCACACGAATGCAGTTGGGTGAGACGAATGCCGCTATGATGGGAATAGCGCAGAGTAGTCTTGCGGAAGCGGCACCAGGTGGTCGATTGCCCAACAGATCAGAGGAAGGTGGTGCTGCTGTCGGAACACCCGTTACGCATTCTCCCCAAACGACGGACCTGCTAGAGCGAAGTACAAAGAGTAAGGAAGCTGCAAAGAGTAAACCAATGAAGGTCAGTCACACTTTATATGCGTACAAATCCTGTACTCACCTCCAATAGGATTGTGTAAACCATATCTTGGCCCACCTCATGGGCACAAAACTCGACAAAAAAAGCCTACCACCATACCCTTCCAATCCTGATGAGACTTCTGAAGCGTGGCCTAAGGACGCTGCAACTAATAAGCCTTATATGTGCTTTAACTGGGCAGAGGCTAGGGACGCACCTGTTAATCGCAAGAACATAGATGTTGACCTCGCAACGGTACAAACACAGGGTGTCACTTTCGATCCGCTTGTCGCGACGGATCTTGCAAATATTACAGACCACGACTTACGCACTCGCATCAATGGAAAATTTGACCGCATGAGAGGCAAGTTTAACAGGTGTCCAGATGCACAAACAAGACAGAGCCGCAAGCGCAGGGCACACGAGGTCGCAGGAGTAGCATCAACCGAAGAGGGAGCTCCGAGTACAAATCCAGAGGTAGGAGCAGGTGATGGAGATGAGCATGGGAACAGCGAGCCTGGGAACACTACGAACATTGAGCAAGCAGAGCCTGGGACGTGGAACGAGGCGATAAGGAGGGCTGCGCGCAACTCACGTGTTCAGTTTGTGAGAATTGCATCTTACCGGACAACGTGAGAAGTCGAGAACTCACCTATAAGACTTTACAGATTCTCGACCAACGCTTGCGCAAGAGACCATTTGCCGGCCAGTATACCGATCCCAAATACGACGCCGCATTTACTTTGACTGCAATGTCTGAAAATGAGGACGACCCGACGCCAGAGCCAGGATGTCCAAAGCAGTATGTCTTGCGTGCCCCAGATTGGCGCAGTGAGGAGGTAAACCATGCGAATCATTTTCACATTACAGCTTTGATGAATATCACCCTTGCAGCTGAGAACTTTGTATACCACCATAGATGGGATTGCCAATCCTAACCCGGATAAAGTCAAGTCGGCCACAAATCGTATTCGCGGTACTGAGATTACAGACGCTGTGCCGCCTAAGACCAAGAGTGTGAAGATTCGAGTTCGAGAGTGGATGGTCAAGCCGGAGCTTATTGAAAAGCATCCTGAGTGGTTGACAAGTCGGCGTGTGGCAAATAATGGCAAGTTATGGGGTGAAGAGACGGATCCAGAAGAAGAACAGCTAAAGAATGAAACGTTGGCACAAGCAGACAAAGAGCGAAGCATCAAGAAAGTCCGTTTGTTGGATAACAGCGACGTAGCGAGTAACGAGAGCAGGTTGAAGGAATTGTTAGGTGACAAGAGCCTCGAGGATTTCTTTCCAAGCTAGACATTGGCGTTGACATCGTGTTGCCTTCGCATTTCTTGTTCGGCTTCTGCGAGCCATCTGTCATCGGGCTCGGAACCTGTCTTTCTTCCCTGTACTTAGTAGCAACAATAGCATGCACCTCGTCTGGTGAGAGGTCCAAGAGAGCAAGTAAGTCGTTCGTAGTTGAGAGTTCCTTTCGAAGGGACTCGATGTAACTGGCGGCGTTGGGAATTGACTTGAGCATGTTTAGCAACGGCATGATAGTCGGAGGTAATGAACGTTCTGGAGAAGGTAATTAGTATGCATGAAATCGCGGCGCGAGACTTATATACATACTAATTGATACTGTATTCAGATAACCCAAAATCGCGCGAGAAACTATGTAGCATGTCGTCGGCATATGAGAGGCATGCGAGGATGCTGAAGAGATGCGGGAGGATGTAGCACCCAGGTAGCATATAGACAGCATATGGTCGGCATAGGCAAATGCCGAGCATATGCTGTACTTCCATAATTTGACATTTCACGCAGTGACTCTCCGTTGCTGCCTACACAATTTAGGGATTGGATGACAGTCGATCCAAATCCGGTATATAAAATTAAACGTAGCATGTCGTAGTTCCGGAGAGCGGTGGATGCTACTAGATATGTACATAGGTATCATCATGAGCAGCAGATATGTTTGTATCAAGTCCTTCAAATGAGGTCCGGAATCTTCTTCTTGAGCAAGACCCGCGCTGTAAGAAGCGCGTCCTTCAAATTCTTGTGTGTAACGATACCGTCAAGAGTTTCATCATCAAAACTGACTTCTTCGGGAAGGTCGTCCCTGTCTATATCAGCCATTATTGCTCGATTGAAGTCTTGTCTGTTGCGCTTCTTTGTTCGGTCCTGTACAGCCTTCTTCCCGTCCACGAATACTTCCCACATCAGGATCAGCCACCAGTCGTATGCCTTAAAGTCTTGGGAGAGACGATAGGTGGATTCGAGTGCCTCTCGTAATCCACCATCATCATGCAGCGTCTTCTTGTTCGCCAATGCGATTTCGATGTCGTGTCCTTCCCAGGCAGAGAATGGGTCTTTGCTGGTAACCGGCTTGGGCAACTTTGCGGCACACCATAGAGCCACATAAAACACGCTCTCGAAGTCGTGTCGCAAATAATGCGTCGCTTCTGCATTCTGCAGGAGATCCACTGCCATGAAAGGAAGCGTACCCGTGCGGTGTCTGCCCGTCCGTCCTGTAGGCTCACCATTGTCTCCGACCACCGAGCCAAGATCAATGTCATTGAGAATTAGCCAGAAGATGTCGCGAGCCGGACCTCGCATCTCACACATGAGATTGCTCAGGCTAACGTCGCGGTGTATCATTTTTGCCTTGTAACGTAAGTCATGGAGTGCTGGCCGAGTAATGAATATATGACGGGGACATGAGGGAGTGTTGGTACGTACCATCTAGCAGCTGATTGAAGAGATAATCCATATTTTTCGGAGTCAGCACGGACTCCAACGATAGATACTTGGTGAAGACAATGAAACATTGAGTCCGTTCCTCATAATATTGGTCCGATTCGTTGCTAGGGAATACGACACCGTGAACACCATCCTTGGAACGCCATTCCGAAGCCCTGTTGGTCCACATGTGGGCCTTAGGGAGGTGGTGATGAGCATCGCCGTTCTCCGCCAGTGTCAAAAGCTGGTGTTCGGGAATACGTAGTACTGACTGCATTGTCATCTTGATCACGAGTGGGCCGTAAAAGATCTCTGGAGCGGTGTTTATATTGTATACGCAAGTGTTTCGACCGACAAGACTATACTGAACATAGATCGGAGACCCGAGAGTGACCGTGACTTCGCCATATGTCTCGTGCTGCATGGTGGTAGAATACCCTTCAAGAGAAACCGGAGGCAAAGACGGGTTGTTCTGTGGCGCGGGTGGTATGAGGTTTGGAACGGTCAAACCCCAACGCCCGTGATCACAGCAGGCAATGGCAACAAGAATAGCGGCGAACTTCTCGAAGTCCAGAATCCAAGAGATCTTCGTGGAGAGTATAATTCCAGTAGCATCCCCGTACCAAAATTCGGCAATGTCGCCTGCGATCAAGCACTGGAAGAAATAATGCCGGGTGCCATTGGTACACGAAAGCATCTCCAGACCATAACTGGCTAGTTGCTCATAATATTCCGGTGGCGTCTCGTGTTTCTCAAGAGGTGACGGGTCATCGTCTTGCTGACCTCGTTTCACTTTCTGCTTCTTGGAGGATGGAATCGCGATGTCGCTGGCGAACGCATGTTTCCTCTTGTGGCCAGTCCCATCAGGAAATGAGGCATGGTGGTGCATAGTGGCCGACTGATCTAACGTATCCTATGAAGGCGATCCTAAGGAGAATCCAGGCAAATAAAAGTAGAAAGACGCACTGTTGAAGTCGATGATGCCTCTGAATTTGGGGCTTCGATGAGCGTCCGTACTGGGACTTTCTTTTTCCACGCTTCATTGACTTTGGCGAGGCGATCTCGCTCTTTCTCGAAAAGCTTAATCTCAATGAAGGAAAATGGGTCCGTCCAAGTGATACCAGTAGTGGCATGCTGGGGTTTGGTAGTTTTGTACTTTTCACGTTGCTGGATTTCGCGAAGAGTCAGCTCCGAAATCACGGCGATATCAGGAGATCTGTGGGCTGCACCAAGAGGGCCAGATCCAATCATGACTGGGTCATTGCGACAGAAGAGAAGGTCCTGGACAGGAAACGGTGGCAGATCGGGAATATACAGCCTAGCAACTTCCAAAACTTTATTTGCCATCGTGCAGAAAGGTCCATAAAGGAGCTTTTCTTGTCCGCTCCCTCCAAACCGAAGATAAGTTTCGACCGCTGTTTGGATGACAACTTCTTGAAGAATTATCTTGCTCTGAGTGAAGATGGTAGCCCAACTTTCAATTTCACCTGGAGTTCTCCCGAGGACGCTGTGCACCCAATGGTCCAATGAAATGGTCTGGGTGTGCTGTTCCATGTCGCGTCTGGCGAGAAGTGGATATATCTGCTTCCTTGTATGTGGGGTATTGATCTGAGATGCAGTGGCGTGCGATATAGGTGTATTTTGTACTCCACTCTGAGCGTAAGAGGCTGCACGGTCTTTATCACAACTGAGAGGCGCAGGTATATCCCCGGTCTGGTTCGGAGGTGTAACAGGGTCAGAGGCGGGCTCAAAAGCAGGGAAAGGGGTGCGAGGCGGAGACTCTTCGCAGCTGCTGCCTTGGCTGTGGAGCGCCGGTGATGAGCTGGGAGGTTCTGTGTGGTCTGGGGAATCCATGATTCAATGTGAGGAAGGGAAACCTGGGATGTGAACGATTTATAACTCACCGGAGAATTCTTAAGCGAGTGTGGTCCCTCGTGTTCGGCTAAACCAACAACAATGACTATGAGAACAATGGCAACAGCCCATGCAATGAAAATTGCCTTCGACCTCGTCAGGCGACACCTAGCCGTAATGTATAAAGCTATGCTAAAAACCTTGCGATCAATACGAGTGCTATACTGAGCAGAAGTAAACTCCATACAGACTTTCCCGAATCCTGTAAATGCCCTCTTGTCGTGACAAGAGACCGGCAGACCCACCAAGAAGCGTTGTTCAACCACACTCAAATTCAAACTCCGCGCAGGTGATACGCGACAGCGCACTTGTGACAGCATGTGACCGCGTTTTTGCTACCAGTCTCGATAATGATAACGTTATCCAACTCGACATTGGAAATCCTATACATGGACGATTCGTGACATCAAAGTGATCCAAATAAGCACTTCTTGGGACGCGATTCTGAGAACCGAATGTGTCGTCGACGCAGAAAAACAAATCTCCCACAATCCGCTAGTGTTCAAAGATATCATTCACGATTCAGCATTCAGGGCCAGTATCTGAACAAGACATTTATCCGTTCAATTTCGAAAGATTTCGAATCGGATGGGATAAGGGTGCAAAAATGATTAAGATGACGTTAGAACGGATCCTGCATTCCACCGCGGCTAGCCGAGTCTAAAAATCTCACCCAACACAAGTGAGGGTAGAGAAGATGAGACACAGCGAGACACCCACCATTGATATCACGTACCCTCTAGGGGGTTATTATTGGAGGCATCCACACTTGATCCAGACCAACCAAGTGAGCAGCTCTCCAGCGTTATTGGCTTCAGCCTTAGCGCTGTTCCAAAAGGAAGGCAAGTAGGAGCAGGATTTGTGGAGTCCTTCGACAGTTGAATTGAAATGAGAGTCTGTTTATGACGAGCACGAGCTACCGGAGAGGGATCCAGTTGAAGATGAGGACGAGGAACCTTTCCTTCAACCGCTTCTTGATATCGATTGGTGGTCAAATCCACTGTCACTGGAGAGACTACCGGATTCACCGGATTCGTAGTTATGGCTTTTGCCTTGACGTCGAATGGCGTCACTCTCATTGTCCATCTCCGGACTCGGAAGTTCGGCGCGAACATAATACAATGGTCTCGCTCATTTTGGAGAATGTGGCCAACAGCACTGCGGCCAGTGGCACAGTCCACAGTCAACACAATCGAGGCTAATGACGGGAAATATCGCCGCGATGATAACCTGGAAAATGTCAGCATTATAGCTTGATAGCATGTAGCAGAATTGGATCTACAAAACTACTACTATCACACTTTCAATATCCTGGATTGTATTATAATAAACTTACGGGAACTTGCAACCAAACGACGCGTTATTGTGGCTTGTTTACGCGTACGGTCCGAGCGCGCGTCTATAGCACCTCCGTCGCCGTGGAGTGAAGGTATACCTGAAGCTGTAGTCTCAACGACATGGATATTGATGGTCTATTGAAGGGTATAGTAATGTCCACCGCGCCGTAAAAATTGCGGCCAACTACCGAGAAACACATAAGGCTTTGCGAATAACAACACAAATGAACCACGCAACATGAGATCTAAAAAACGAAGCCTCGAAGGTGTTTCGCTAATCGTCCCTTGCAAACTTTCGAAGCAGCCTTGATCCTGGAATAAGTAATCTTCCCGTCAAACGTTTCTGCATCGAACACGATTGCCTTGATTTCTTGCTCTGCCTCTTCCTGACTAATGTCGCCCTCACGTTCATTTTGACGGATGTCAGAGATTTTCTTCTGATGAGCGGCCAGATCCTGGTATCCCTCGAACAGTACTGTCCAAAAAGCGCCGAGCCATCTTTCGTATCGAGAGAACTCTGGACTGAGCGGAATCTTGCCAGGCACAAGTTTGGCAAAACTATTCTGACTGACGAAAATCTGTGTTTTCGAATTCCGAATAGTGTCCAATCCATATTGTTCCCAGGAGAGAAGGGCCTTTCTTCGCAATGCGTCCGTCTTCTGATCACGAGAGGGGGATCTTATGGCACACCACAGTGCCACGAAAAAGACGCTTTCCAAATCGTGCCGAAAGTAATGGGGCATATTGGGATCTTCTATCAGGTCAACGGCCATGAACGGAAGCGTGCCAGTCCGATGACGCCCAGTCGAGCCTCTAGGTGGTCCATCCTTCTTGATCACGACGGCAAGATCAAAGTCATTCAAAATGAGCCAGACTAAACCTTCACGCATTTCGTACATGAGATTACTCAGGCTGACATCTCGATGGAGCATGTGCAACTGGTGGTATAGATCATGAAGGCCTGACAATGGTGATCAGAGATGGCGACCTATGGATATGGTTCAGGGCTTACAGTCGAGCAGCTGGTTGAAGACGTGGTCCATATTCTGCGGAGAAAGCACCGTCTCAAGCTGCTTGTACTTCTTGAAAAGGATGAATCGCTGACAGCGTTCCTCATATTCCTTGTCCTCATCGTTCCTCTTGAAGAACCTCCCGCGAACGCCGTCCGACAATCGCCATTCCGTTGCCCTGGCTGTCCACATGTAAACCTTCGGAAGATGCTCTGATACTGGAAAGCCCTCGGCCAGAGCTAGCAGATCTTGTTCCGGTGTCCGACAGACAGATTGGAGGGACATCTTCATCACCAGAGGCTCGTCACTGATAGGTGGCTCTGTCGTGACGTCGTATACACAGGTCTTGCGTCCGATGAGACTGTATTGCGTGAAGACTTCACGTCCTAGCGTTACCTTGACATCAATGCCTATTGTCGGATGTTTCATTGTGGTCGAGTATCCATTGAGGGACGCCGGCGGGAGAGATGGGTTGAAATCTTCGGCGGGAGGGGACAAGTTGGGAACGACCATACCGAAACGCGAGTGGTCGCAACAAGCCATCGCAACGAGGAATGCAGCGAACTTCTCAAACTCTCGAATCCAGGATATCTGGTGAGAACGCACGATGCCGGAAGCATCGGAGTACCAGAATTCGACGATATCACCCATCACCAGACATTGAAAGAAATACAGACGGGTGCCGCGAGTGCAAGATAACATCTCGAGTGCGTAGGTAGCCATTTGGTCTTCATACGCTTCCGGAACGGGAAGTTTCTTCGATGCAAGAAACTCTCCTTCCGTCTCCAGAGCGAGTGGTATAGATTCGGGAGGCTGCATCCTCAATCGTTTAGGCGGACGACTATTGTCGGCACTGTTGAAGTCTGGATAGTAGCGTTTCAGAGGGTTGTCTTCCGGGCCTGGCTCAGATAGAGGCCCAACGACTCGGTTCAACTGAGCCGGATCCTGTCATAATGATGCATGAAGGACAACAACGTATTGAGAATGTGAAAGCAGCGATGGGAACTTACGGGACCTCGATACAAGCCGCTTGACGTGGAGGCCTCCACTTCGGGTCTCCTTTTTGTGAGCTTCGTATCCCAGTCAAGCCGGAGCCGTGCCATGTAATCCTTCAGATTCCAAGCGTTGAAGGATTTCATCTCCCAGATGCTAAACAAATCAGACCAATCAATCCCGGTCGTAGGATACTTCTGTCCCTTCGTCTTCGTGTACTTATTCCTGTTCTTGAGGTCGCGCATAGTGGTCTCCGAAACGAGAACGATGTCGGGCGAGCGCGAAGCGTCTCCTTGGCTGCAAGCACCTATGTATACAGGAGCATTCCGGCACAAGACGAGGTCGGGAACAGGATACGCTGGAAGGTCGGGTATGATTTCGCGAGCCCTTTGCAGAACCCTATTAGCCACCTCGCAGAATGGCGCATAGAGCTCATCCTCGTGTTTGCCAAATTCTCCGGCATTCATAAACCTAGTGACGGCATTCGAAATGACATCGTCGAGAACAATCTTCTTCTCGATCATGACAGCTGTCCATGCCTGGATGGTCTCAGGATCATAGCCAAAGACAGCTCCTGCCCAAGTACCCAAGTCTAGAAATTTCGTACTGTCCATATCTTTGCGTAGCGGTGTCTTGACTTGAGCTCTGGTATGGGGGTTTTGTACCCAAGCGGCGGTTCCGACTCCGATGGGCGTACTCTGTACTTTGGATAGGGATGCCGCACGAGCCTTATCTCCGTCGTCAAGGGCGCTGAATGAGTTGAGACCAATCTGTGCAGGAGGTGTACAGGGTCGAGAAAGAGACGGAGATCCTAGATACTCTGGAGGTCCCTTGCCTTCGAGGATTAGGGTGTTTTTCGCGAGGGATTCTGCTGGGATGTCCATGATTGCGACGTGAGTGGGCCACGAATCATTCGAGCAACATAATTTATATACTCACAACAGTTAACCTGGTCCTAGCGACTGCTACCAATGTTTCGAAATGTGGACACTGCGCGCTCTGTAGACTGACTAGGATAGCAAATAATTGAACCCTTAAGTCAAGAATTGGCGATTAAGTAGACGTTTCTATCTCGAATCAGCAATATTGTGTACGCAAAATTATGGTTTACTTACTGTGAGCGACACATGCGGTGGTTCAACCGTCGTTTATGGCAAGGACGAATCTGGCAAAGTCCATATCTACCGGTCTGGCTGGTGTCTCAAAGAACAAAGCGGCTACCATTGCTGGCGCTGTGACCGGCGCCGCATGTAGCGCCACGTGAAGCCCGCTACAGATAATTAGATCTGGACATGCACTCTCTTGGTAAAATATGACGGTGACGCTAGAATTGTGTGTTTCTAGGTAACCAGGAGAGGAATGAATGATCGAAAAGCGACAAAGGAGTACAGTACTTACTATGTAGCTGCTGGTCAGGGCTGGTCGGGCGCCTCATTGTCTAGAATTCTTCAATCGTTCAACGTTCTCTGTTCCTACTTTTTACGTCTTTCGGGATTGCAAGCTTCGCATAGACCACAACTTGGCGATATAACAATATTCAAATGGTGACACTCTTTATTACTGTGTTCAGTGCTCAAGAGTCGTCAGTCGATGGGTTCAATCCCGCGGCCCGTCCACACAGGAAGCCAGTAGAGACGGATTATCTACGCAAAGGAATTAGGGCAGATGTAATTCGCAGTACAAATTGATTTGTACTGTTGTTGACGACATCTGCATCAGCATGTAAGCCGCTTCACCACATGACTATTCCTACGTAAAACTACGACACGTCACGGTCTTCAAACTTACCCTCTTATCTTGCTTTCACCGCATCCAATATGCAAGTGCAAAGTTCTTTTCCTAATGAGTTCCAGCTTCGTCGCTATCCTGAAGTCAGTCTATTCGATTTCGAACCGCCCCCCTACAATCTCACCCCATCCTACACGATGGAGAATATAGACGACAGTCCAGAGACTATTGCGAAGGTTAGGGAAGAAGTCCTAAAGAAAAGACTGAAAAATCCGTTCTGGACTTGGTTCGCACCGCCTCCTATACGCGGGATGTCGCCGTCATGCAAATCCGACGATTATCCACTTGAAGCTTACATGCCTCCGCCTCCTTTGCCTGAGGTACATTTCACCCAGGGTCTTGTTTATTTACAGCAAATGAATCCAGATGGCAACCATGAAATGTTTATCGTGAAGTGGGATGGCAAAGAATGTTTATTAAAGACGGTAAGCGCATGACATACTTGTTGCTTCGTTATTGATTTGACTGAACATTAGCTGAAATTCTGCTAGTTCTTCGATGACACCGGACTTGAAGAAGACGAGGATGATCTCCTGAACTCAACCATGACTAAATTCCACTCCGAGAAAGACGCCTTTGCCCATCTGCTTCATTATGGCGCATGCGACGCTGGCATTTGTTCCTCATTGCTATGGCTGGTTCCGCCTTTCTGCTGCAGATACTGCATTCTTGGGTAAGACATATGGTGTGTGGGGCGACTTGGAAGATCGTCTGCCTTACGGTATCCTCCTCGAATACTTTCAAGATGCAGTTCCCATTTCAATTGATAACATTTCGATCCCGATTGCCGAGAAAGCGTTAAGAGCTCTGTGCTGCATTCACACGGCATATGTATGCCAAGGCGATATTGCCCGTCGGCATTGCTTGCTGTTGCCTGATGGGCGGATTGTCTGGGTGGATTTTGACAATGCCTTTACTCCTAGCGTCCCCCTGCCACTACAGCCTGCACGTCGTATCGATTTTTGGTTGGAGTTTGGTCGGGCCTGGGGCCATTTGTATATGAGTTTGGTAAGTCATGGAGTCTTCTTGGTGAGAAGTAGTATGTACTGATATGACCGCCGTAGCTGCCCGACAAACGTATCCAGTACAGGAACCCACTTTATCATTGAATGGGGATTATCGCCATGCTCTCATTCTGAAATGGGAATATACCAGTTTCCGAGTATTATGTCGACTAAATAGATGATTTCCGGTATCCAGTACCCTTGCTCGCTTTCAATTTTATAAGGTTTCGAGACAACCAAAGTGAAATAATGCATTAGGAGAGATACCGGCGCAGAATAACAAGAGAACCTGAGAGTGTAAATAAGTACTACGGCCCAACATTGAAGGGAAAAGGTCATAGATTGCCTCCTCTCTCCTGAGTCTTCGGCGTCCTAGATGTACTGCTCGACAGACGATTGAGCACCCTTGGAGAATGGAATCAACATGTCCAGCATCAGTTTATCGTGTGATTGAGATGGTTATAAACACCCAGAGAGACCCGATGCATTTTCAAACATGCGAAGGATTGTGACTTTCTCGTAGGGACTCATACTGAAGGAGGAAGAAGCTGGAACATTAGAACTTCGGCCGGAGTCGTAGAATTAATTACCTGCAGGACTATCATCCGATCAAGTGGCATTCGCGAGCATCCGAGTCGTCAAGAGAATTTCCTAAGGTCCCTATATCGTAAACATGAACATTTACATTAGATGGGATATTTCGAATAAAATACATGTACATTGGAGTCAGTAAGATCGGCCGAGATAATCAGTGAAGTCAAAGGCATGATAACGATGAACGCATGCACTTCTCGTTCATGACTATACACCTAGACTAGCAAGGCTCAGTCGTGCTTCAAACTACTGTACGCAACAAACCGAACACGTACTATGTCGTTGGGATTGCGGCGGCTTCACCAATGTAAGCAGCTAATTTTACACGCTGGAGTTGTTGATGTTGTGGATGGCTGTTCACAACCTGGACACATTTGAAGACGGTTTCCTGCAATGTGAACATGTCACCTTCAAAAACTAAGGCGGCCCGTTCCAGATTTTGATGTCTATCGAGGACTTGTATCAATCTAGGCCAATCCATGGCGGACGTGAAGTCGTCCACCATACAAGACGAGAGCCGAATGTCGATTGTGATGAAAGTGAGACTCTCTGTTGACGTGGTTGAAAGTATGCCTAAGACCGCCTGGATAGCCGCTTGGTTGTTTCGTTGAGCTTCGTTTCCATGACCCAAGATTTTGATATCCAGATTAATGCTTGCCAATTTCCCGCAGTTATTCAAATTGAGAACGTCAGCTGAAGATACAAAATGTTAAATGCTTCAATTGCGGAAGAATGAATGTATTTCACCATTTGGGTTGCGGGACAAAAAGTCGGAAAGGTCCAGGTCAAGGTGGCGCACTCCAGGATGCGCCAAGAGAAAGTGCCCGAATCCCCTCCATGTTTCCCAGTTGTGAAAGTTGACCGCCAGGTGTGTGGTACTGGCAGCTGAAAGGATCGAGCCTAACATACGAAGCGCGTGCTCAGTAGAGTAGCAAACTGTGCTCGAGTATTCCAGAGTATGAACTTTTAAAGGCACTGATGCTCTGCTTGCTTCATATTCCGTCAGCGCCTGAACAAAATCGTCGAGTTTAAACCATGAGATAGTACTGTAAAGCCTTCCAATTTGGAGGTGTCGGATTTCTGAGAAGTAGCCAAGGAAATCAGCAATACCGAGCATAGGTGCGGTCGGAGCCCCAACATCGTGCATGGTGAGTTTGTCCAGCCTTAGGGTCAGTAACGGAGGCGATGCAGAGTGTGTCTCCACCTTAATATGAAAGTCGCAGAGATCTAGTCGTTGCAATGCTGGAAGTCTAGTAAGAATGCCGGCTAGAGTATGAAGACATGTTGTGGGGCGTTCGTCTCGAATCCATGAGCCACGTAGGGACGGTAGATCACCTAGGCGTAGGTGTTTGATATAATGGGCCATCAGGGGATCAGCATAGAGAAAATCGCGAAAGTTCCCGAAACAATCCTCAACGCCCTCGTCAGCAGGACACCTCAATGAAGTGAAGAGAAGGAAATGAGAGCGGGGTAGCCAAATCCGACAGACCAATGCGCACACAGAGAGCGCAGAGTTGTCATCGGATAGGCAATCGATAGTCATGTCGACGATTTCATTAGGGAACCGAGGTCCGGACGGGTGAGTATTCATGGTAGCCATGTCGCTGAGGAAGTGAGGTGAGGAAGAAAGAAGCGCCGGTAAGCCAACTTCATAGGCGGCAAGGGCACAGCAACAATCACACCGTTCAATGCAGATACACTGGTTGTCGGGTAACGGAACCCCAATACACTGCCTGGATCTTGTATCACACTGCCCACCGTGCCTGTAGCCTTGGGTCACCGCTCGAAAACTCTTCTAACCGGAGGAAACTTGGACACTCGAGATTGTAGCTGAGATGAATGCGGCTAAACCAAATATATAGACTGCGCTCAGTCATTGGATTAGTCTAGTACATTCCGTACAATAGAATGACTCACTCTTATTCGCGCCACAAAGGCTAGTACTAGCAACAGCCCGAAAAAAAAAACAGACGCAATACAGTACTGCATCATGCGACGTCTTGCTCCAGAATCTCAATAATCCCTTTCTGAACACTTTCAGCATCAAACTTAGGGACTGCGGTCTTCTCGTCTCGAGTACCAAGGACTTTGATGCATTTGACTCCTTTCGCCTGAAAGAAGGACAATATTAGTCATAGGTTCATGTATCACAATACTCAAAAAAGTGACACACCGTGATTTTGGGGACATCGACCTCAATCGTTGTACCTTCCAGGTACACCAGATGCGTCACAAACGCAGAAATGGGGTATATTGTGTTAGCGTTTTTGAGCCCGCCATAGGGAGTATGATAGGGTGCATTGAGAGTGCGAGCAATCGTCCTATAGAAACAAGGTTACCCGCGGCTCGATCTGCGCTAGGTGAAAAAAGCGACGTACTCGACGTAATCAAAGGCCGTATATCCGTCTGTTTCTCTATCGTTCTGAGAATTTACTTGCATAAAGATGAGAGAAATTCGAGACAAACGAAAGTCAGATAATGTTTCGACTCACGTAGAAGCACCTTGGCACGCAGAGAACGCGAAGTTGCTATGGCGCTCGCAACACCGCGTAGTGCAAGACATGGAACGATACTACAACATGGCACTTAGATCACATAGATAAATACACGAAACACCACTGACCTTGTCCAGAGCGAACCGCATGAATATACAAGTATATCCTTGACGTTGAGATTGTGAAGGTAGTCTGGGTTCGGAGAGGGGTGTATTTCACTGCCATATGCGTTGATGTAGTATAGTCCTATACGACGTTTTGTCAGAACACAATTGAAAAACAGGCAGGATACAAAGACTCACTCGTGATCCTTGCACCAATTGGTTCATATTCATCCTTCTTTGCGGATTCAAATAATACGTTCCGTGGAGCTTCAATGGTCCCTTCCAGATCGTCCTCAGATAGTTCCTCTTCTCCACTAAGAGTGATGCTGAGCCCGTGACTTGCATCGCCTAAGTGAACGGGATGAGAAATCTCACACTGGCCAACGAGTCGACTTCCGTTCTCCTTCAAAAGACGTGTCATGATCACGAATCGCCGAAGTATAGGAGAGAGAATCTAACCAACTCAGCTGCAATTGTCACAGTATGATTTGTGACTATAACAGGGACAATGTTTGCCTGGAAGGAGGACACCTGTTCAGACAATATCACATATATGTTGATCCTACGGACCTGACTGTTCGTTATTGAGGAAAACAAGAAGATAGCGGAGGGCAGCGAGCGGAAGAATTCTTGAGCTGCCGAGAGAAAATAGTTGCCAATACTGATAGAGTCCACTGTAAATGTTGCAAGTTCGACCATAAACATATCTCGCACCTGCCATTGAGGAAGGAGAAGTTCTTGTGCGCCCTCTTGAGTACCTCATTTTCAAAGTGAACCAGAAAGCCTGGTATAATGACCTAGGATTAACTAATTGTGAATAAGCGACCATCAACTCACCTCTGATCATTTCCTTTCTGTCGTTCGGAATTCCAGTCCATAGAGCGCTTCGACCTTCAACAATTTCTCGCCATTCATCGCGGGCCTCACTTTCTGAACAGTTTGCCGGAAGGCGGTACGCCAGTAGATTACGGATACGATCCAGAGGTGAATTCATTGGAGCTGGGGGTATCAAGCGTACTAGTCGCGACCTGATATCACCTATGAAAGCGTATAAGCATGAAAACCCCAAGCAACGCGAGACTTCTGAAACCTCACACCTATCGATGGTCCACCAATCACTCGTATGATCTCACTAGATGAACCTCCATCGTCCGACACAGGCAGCACATAGCAAGCGTTACCGAAAGCTGAGACGATGGAATTACAACCTGTTCCTCCAGAGACAACGATAAACGAGGGGCCTTGGTTACGAAATGGGTATTGAGGGTCTCTGACTTCATCGGGTAATGGCCCAGAGGTGGAAGGACCATCTTCACTGAATGCATGGGAGTGTGTTGGAAGATCGAATACTGACGATCCTCGGCTATTGACACTAGACATCGTCGGTGCTAAGTCAAAATACGGCATAGCGTTTCAAACGTGGAGAGCAGAACGTAAACAGTACTGGTATTGGAATGTCACTGTAAAAGTATTTATGCCGCCGAGAGGGGTTACGTTACCTACAGTTAGGAAGTAACGACTCGGAGTAGTAGATGCCTTCAACTTTCTAATCAAGGCGCTTGTACTCAATTGAAAGCAGATTGAAAGTCTATATTAGTGGTTAGCGCCCAGTAGACTTGAAGGGACATCCTGCGAAAGCTCGGACAGTCTTGAATGCCATCTTCCCTCAAATATCTACTCATGACCTCCAGCAACGACTGATGAAGCCACCACCAAGGATATGTCGGCTAAACAAAACTCGACGGAATCATTAAACGATTCTACAGTAGGTACGCACTATTTCCAGACGGCGACGATCCTCAAGGCTTATCAGGCTGTTTACCTTCTTCTGCCTCACTTTAGGAAGCAAGTCCTCGCATGCCTCAACTGCTGACGGGAGTCTGAATGAAAGTAATGGACATGCCCAAACAGGGGAACTTGTGGACCCCCACATCGTCGCCGACCACAACCAGCTCGAGCAGGTTCACGACATTAGCGATACCAACCGTACCATGGCACGAAAGTCCTTCTCTTCAAACGACATGCGAGCCAAGATGGCTTTGGCTCTCGAGGAGCAACTTCATGCACATCAAGATTTAACCTCTCGCTACCAGCATACACTCACTGTCGAGGGTTCGTCTCCGAAACCATGCATCGTTCCAGGGAACGCACTTCAGTTGATCGACGATGACCCAGAAGGGCAACATCATCACCCTCCATCCATAATCATCATCAACGATGGTTCAAAGCGACCCGCTCCCGAGTCATGTACACCCGATACGAGCTCTGCTGAGCACGAGCCTCAACGAAGACCTATTCCAAGGGTCCGTTTTCGTTCAAGAGTTCGTATAGCGTCGGGATTACATAGACATCGACAATCTGCTACGGGTAATGGGGATGGACATCCTGACCATACACCAACATCTTCATCCTCCACTTCTGGTTCCCCCTCCTCTTCGATCTCTGCTCCGTTACGTTGGCAAGCAGACGAGAACGCTACTTGGGGCCCATTAGGTCGTCGACTAAGTGCATACGCCCATTCTAATGGATGGCAGCGTCGTTCCCCCACAACTTCTCGTCCGCAGAAGTCAGATCAGATGCAATACACTCGTGCCAAAGTGACGAGGACAGGGTCGGACGAGCGTACACCTTTGCTCTCATCCAATCGCCCTCGTATAGCGTATGTGGATAGTGGGTTAGACGGAGGAGGTATGGCGGATGACGAAAGACCTAGGGTCCTCGGAGGTCGATTCGAAGATGAAGACGAGGAAGAGGCGGAAGAAAGAGCACTTCGCGCTGCGGCCTTGAGGAGGGAAGAAGAAGCGGTGTTTGGGAAGTGGCCATGGCGACTGTTCAACCGTCATGTGAGTCTTGCGTTTTTCTCATCCGTTACTGCCAGACTGTGCGTTTCCAAGCTGACTTTGATTTTTTATCTTTCCCTCTTTCCTCGCTTGCGCTGCGCGCTGATGTATAGTGGTGGTGGTTCCACGTCGAGCCTGTGCTCTGTTGTTGTTGCTCGGACGACTCGGACTATGAAGAATGAGGCCAATTGAGATGCGGAGGCCCTCGTTATGATCGCAACGTTTCTGGCTTCTTTTTTCATCACTCATATGGGAATACCATGGTCACCTAGGCATGCGCTTCTTGATTTGCATATTCTCTCCTCTTTCTTGGCTTGCTCACTCTAGGCCTTTTCTTGTCGTTTTCATATTTCGGTCTAACTTATGCATTCCTCATAACACGAGCCACACACGATGTACAGTAACTTCCACCGTAACTCACTCGCACACTACCCGCATTTGTCCTCCGTTCCATAATTGACTTCTCGAAATCCGTGGCTTCAAGCACTCGTGGGAGTTTTGAACATTGTAGGAGGGTCGGCCTAGGAAGGAGCGCCGACGCACCCTTGCAAGCGTTCTGTATGAGGACGGGGTCCATGATAACCAAAGTCGTCGTAACTTCTACAATATTAATGGGGACCGCGCGAATGACGACACAAGGATCATGACGTCCGCGGGCAGCTAAAGTACCATGTGTACCATCGTACTAAGCAGTCTCTTGAGCTTAAGAGATCGTAGCAGGGGACTCGAGTCCGACCCTACAATTGGATTGTTATTCATAGTTAGAGTGGAATCTATCGCTGTCAGAGAGTGGACAAACCCAGCTGAAGTAAATGTCCTCCCCATTAGAGATTGCATCTTAGACTCCTCCACTCCAATTCGTCTTCATGCCCATAGACCCATCTTCCCTCTTGAAGAAAGCATCATTGTCTTCACTTCCGGGAACTTACTGTTCCCAATTCTTCAAATAATTTCACACACGCTCTATAGGTATGCTATCATGATCCTACCATTCTGGATGGTATTTCCAAGCTGAATGGTAGTGAAATAGAATACCTTCTTTCATTTGCGATTGTTCCCGCAGGTATTCAATTAGCGTGCCCATCTTGAAGTCAAAATGCGTTACATTGGCTGATGCTGTTACAGTAAGCACTAAATGACTGTACTCCATCCAAAAAAAAAAAAAAGACTTAGTGAAGGTCAACCATATCGCGGCGGATGCAAACGTAAGCGATACTGGTAAGCAAACGAAGTCAGTGGTATACATTGTAGATAGAACACAAAGCGATGCAACAACGCGTTACGCGAGACGCGTCAGAAGCATAGAACAGTGAAAGCGCCCGAGTGTCTACCCCTCCACATCACCGACCTCTTTTAACAGTAGGATTACTGCTTGTAGTACTCGTATGATGAATAGTCGTAAAGAGCGCACTACCCGGATTGGGAATCGTCCTAAGAAGTGCACTACTCGGATTATGAATAGGATTAGGGAGGGCAACTTGCTTGGAGGAGGTTTTACTATGGGAGGTTGTACCGTGGGAGGTTTTGGTATGGGAATGGGACGTTCTACGATTATGGGAGGGAGGGTCGTAACTTTCTTGCGAGCATTCTGTATGAGGACGTGATCCATGATAACCAAAGCCGCCATAGCTTCTACGATGGGAACTGCACGAGGGACGACACAAGGATCATGACGTCCGCGGGCAGCTAAAATACCGGGTGTACCATCGTACTGAGCAGTCTCTTGAGGTAGAGAGATGGTAGCAGTAGGTTTGAATCCGATCCTACAATCGTCATTCATGATTAGAGTTGAATCTGTCATTGTCAAAGAGTCCACACCTGAAGTAAATGTCCTCCCCGTTGGAAATTCCACCCTGGACTCCTCCACTCCAATTCGTCTTCGTGCCCATAGATCCGTCTTCCCTCAAGACAAAAGCGTCGTTATGCTTGCTTCCGGGAACTTTGGTCCCTCTGAACCCAGAACCAATCTCGAAAGCTTTGGTAGCAGGGATAGAAAGCATGGCATGTGCAAGTTTGGCTTCCAGCTTGTCGAAGACGGGTTCACCCAATCCAGAGGGGACTTTTCGGATGACACAGGTGACGGTACCACCGACGGAATCTTGTGATTTCTTGGCTCGAAGTATACGCTATATTCAAAAATGATGGAATGAACTTCGAGATATCCAGGCTTTGAAGAGGAGAGGAGACGTTACTTCGGTCATCATCCCGGAGGTGTGATCATCAGGACACCTAGTCGGATACCTATCCACGTCTTCCCTAGTCACCATCTTCAAGAAATTGATGAATTCGGAGCTGAGGACCTCTTCCTCCGAATCATCGTCGGAAACGGAGGATGAAAGATGGGCATCGCCAACTGAAGAGACGAAGGCGACAATTTCGATACCGTAGGTCAGTCTGAGGTATTTCTCGGCTATGGCACCAGCAGCGACTCGAGCAGTAGTCTCTCGAGCGCTGCTACGTCCGCCTCCACTGCTGGCCTTGATACCGTACTTCTCGAGATAGGTCCAATCGGCGTGACTAGGACGAGGATACAGGTCCGTCTAACACAGAACAATTATGTTAACAGCGCTTTGACTGGAGACGAAGACAAGGGAAATACGCACCTCAGAGTAATCCTTGGCCCTGTGGTTTTCGTTGTGAACCAAGAGACCGATGGGCGTGCCCAAGGTTCGATCGCCCTCGATACCGGACTGGAGTTGGACGAGATCTTTCTCGTCGCGCTGATAGGCCAGACCAAAATAGTATATATACATATATAATGAGTATATATATCTGCTCGAGCTGACGAAATGACTTACGGGAGTGGTAAGTTTACTCTGACCGGGACGACGACGATTCAATTGAATCTGGATGTCTTGCGGTTCTAGGGGCATATTCTACATAGCAAACCACGAGCGGCAGGATTGAGAAAACGTCGAAGGCAAAATAATAATACTCACAGGAGGACAGCCGTCGATGATAGCCCCTACAGAAGCGCCATGCGATTCGCCATAGGTCGTGACACGAAAGAGGGTGCCAAAAGTCGACATGCCTGGCTAGACTTTAAATTGGTGAGGAGTTTCACTAACAGGTTAAGCAAAAATTAGACTGGTTAGATGTAGACGAGTGAAGAATACAGCTCACAAAAGAAGCTCGATTTTTTTCTGGACGTAAGTATCGCCCGTGAGTACAGGTCTGGACAACATCCCGATGATGATATCAGTCCCGGATCGCCCCATCAAGTACTTTTCATTACGCACGAAGGACAGCCGTTCCCCTGACTATTGAGCGAAAAGCAATTGACCGTCTGAAAGCTGCACTGGCAGTCTCAGAGGCTTGGTTCAGAATGAGAGGTTTGGAAGTGCAGCTTCAAGCTTTTGACTCGAAGCGCCCATTCAATAAATGTTGTAAGGGACGGACCGAGACTACCCGCATCCGCACGTGGCGGACGCGACTTCGGTTAGAGGGAGCGCGTCACACGCGAAATGTTCATTAGCGGCGAGCGCACTTGTTCCTGGCACTTTACCGACTTCGCCTCGTTCACAGCTTTTAGACTTTTATGAGTTTCCCGCAAGCCCACTGAACTCGACTCGATAGTATACAATTCCTACAACATGCCTCAAATAGCAAACACAACACCCTCCACATCCACACACGCCGCACCTACCAGCTCTCGCGCCAGAAACACAGGCGGACCACGTAAACGAGTTAACCCAGCAGCCGACGACGCCACATACCATGGTACCACTTCTTTGAATGTAGGTGCGGGGGCGAAACGAGGGGCTACAGACAAAGCGGATGGGGAACCGAGGACGAAGAGGAAGAGGGTCGATCATGGGGGTGCGCATGCAACTGTTTCGGGGAGTGGGGTGAGGAGAGGGGGAGTCGACAGGACTGTGGATGCAAATGAGAAGTTGTCTCTGGTGAGCAATTTCGTCTTTTGGATTGCTTTCTTTGCTTCTTTTGGAGTTTGGTCTGCGTCGTACCATTGTTACGAGTTGACGTTGGCAGCGCAGTCTCGAGATCTCAACGCCACAAGTTCTGGCTCTATGCAAGACCCCGTTGCTGCTATCATTTCGCTTGTGTCCCTCGCAGTTGCCAAACTGCTTGTTTCATTTTCCTTCCTTTGCAATTCAGGCTATCACGGACCGGTGGTTAATGTCCTCGAGAGACAGTAGTATGGTTGAATGCTGTTGCACGTCCCTACAATCTTCTCGGGCACCATCTACTTGGTTCTTGTCGTACATTCCACAGCCTGTTACTCCTTGTAATGGGCGGCACATGGTCCATCATGCAGCCCCATAATATCGTTTGCCTTCACTAGGATTGATTGATAGCAGTCGCATATTGGCATTTGCTTTCACTCGGAGGATCTCGCGTTCACTTTCTCGGACATGGTCGCGTGGTCCATTATTCGTCGATGGGCGTAAATCGCGCATACATGGTGGACTCGGCGGTCCGCATGTATCGACCAATGGATGACAGTTTCTTATTTCCCCATTGTCAAGCCTACTTGAAGGTGACTCGAACTGACCAATCATTTGACCACCAGATTGATTTTACAACACTGCCGACAGCAGCTCTGCATCGCTACCTGGCACAATTTGATTTGATCCCTGAATTGGACCCTCCACCCACATCGGCGGAAGACCCGCTCCCACCATCACATCTCCTTCGCCCAAAGGGACATAGACATTCTACGTCAAGTCCCCCACCTGCTGCCCTACCTATCACACCAGCGAACAGACCTCGACGAGAATTCAGCACGAGCGCGAGTCGACGTCGCAGTTCTAGGCTGTTAGAAGACGATAGACGATCGAACGTGACACCGACCATGGCAGATGTAGGCGAAGTGCACGGAGCGTTGGCGGCGTTGGCGGAGAGACACTTCCGAGAGCATGCAGTGAAAGAGGTGGACACGCTTACATTGTTCATGTGTGCAGTAAGGGCGAAAGGCAAGGTACCCCCGTCTCCTTCGTGATTGTTTGTTGTGCATTGGCATGTTGGTGGACATTTTGATGTGATGGACTGTCATGGCTGGTATTGTCTATCGACGTTGGGCGGAACCCCGCGGTTGTATCAGTACGATGGTTGCTGCCATTGCCTGTTTAGTTTTATTAGTTTCGTTTTGCGTTGATTGCTTTGAACAGTTGGATAGATGCTACGTACCTTTGCTTTTGGCAAGACGCAATCCTAACACGCTGGATGAACACTTCACCGGCATCCCGGCATGCGTGTGTACGTGCCTGCCAGAATGCCCGAGATTGGACAGCGGGCCAATCAGGGCGCAGATATGTTACCGTGAGGTTATTTATAGTGGGTGACAAATGGCTATTTGTGGCAGATACGGACTGGGAACAAGTGATTGGCAAATGAAAGTCGAGGACGTCAGGGAGGAAAAAAGATGCTTGCTTGCCCGAACCTGCCATCGTTGTCTGGGTAACAGCTTCCTCTCCCCGTGTCCTCCTTTATAAACCCTCCCCGTCAGGCCCAAATGCCTCCTCACTCTTCTTTCCCTCCCTACTTCTTCGCTCTCTCGTGGCTTTAGCTTTTAACAGCTGGTGCTGTCAGATCCCTCTTTCTTACTTGTAAGTCTCTCTTCAACCGTCGCAAGCAACAACCTAACACTCATGCAGTTTCGTCCAGGATCCCTAATTCAGCCCAGTCTTTTCATCTTTTATCGAAGCTAGCTTCACCCAAATCGTAGTCATGAAGTTCTCTACCTCGCTCTCTTCTCTCCTTCTCCTTCTCCCTCTGCTGGCGCACCAGGTCGCCGCTAACCCCCTCGTATGTACTACCTTTCCCCACACTCGCATGGTGTCGATCATATTCGATCAATTGTCTCACGGTCGATCATTCTGCTTTTAGGGCTTCAAGGGTGGAAATGGCAACAACAACAATGGCAGCAATAACGGCAACAACAACGCTGGTGCGAACAACGGTAACAACAACGCTGGTGGAACCAACGGTAACAACAACACCGGGAACAACAACGGAAACACCAACACCGGCAACAACAACGGCAATAACAACACCAACACTGGCGGTGATGCTCAGACGTCCCTCAGTAAGTTCATTCACATAATGTATTATTGACCATCACTCATCATCATCCGTTCATCATAGCTCTCGACCCTGCTGTGATCGCTCAGGGTTTCGAAAATGATGGTCAAGACCAGTATGTCATCCCCTGAACGTCTCTCTGATGTCGATCTGTCAAACTGACAAAAACTCTCTATAGACCCACTGCCGGACAAGTTGCCTCATTGACATCGAGCAACAACTTCATCAACTTTTGCTTGACCGTTCCCAACAAGGTTATCACCAACGGTCAACAAGTCAAAGACGGTTCATGTAACCCCGCCCCGATGGGTGTCATCGCTGCTCAAACCAACATGCCTTCTGCGAAGTTCCAGTTCCCCACCAACGGCGCTACTATCAAGGCCGACACCGAGTTCACCATCAAGATGGCTATCAGCCATCTCGAGACTGGCTTCTTCACCAACGCCAATGAGAACTACTTTGCTGCTCCCCAACAAGTCAACGGAGCTGGTGATATCCAGGGTCACTCTCACGTCGTCGTCGAGCTTTTGCAGAGTCTGGACCAGACTACCCCGACTGACCCTACCGTCTTTGCGTTCTTCAAGGGTTTGAACGACAAGGCCGCCAATGGTGTCCTCACTGCGGACGTCGCCAAAGGTCTTCCCGCTGGTGCTTACCGTCTTTCGTCCATCAACAGCGCCGCTAACCATCAACCTGTTCTCGTCGCTGTCGCACAACACGGTTCCCTCGACGACATGGTCTACGTACGTCTTCACCCTCATCCAACATTGCTCTCATTTCCCACTAATTGTCCCTTTTTATTTTCTCTAGTTCACCGTTACCGATGATGGCCAAGCTGCAGGAGGCTCAAACTCCACCGACACTGGTGCCGGCGCCGCCTCTTCATCAGTAGCCGCAACCGCAACCGCCGTCGCTTCCTCCGCCGCCGCATCATCTGCAGCCGCTTCAACCGCTGCTGCTGCCACTGCTACCGTCGGACTCAAGGGTTCGAATGCAGGTGGCAAGCCTGGTGTCCAGGGCGGTTTCGCTCAGGGCAACAACCAGAACCAGAACCAGAACAAGGGCCCTCAGGGTGGGTTCGGTGGCTTTGGTGGGAAGTTCAACAGGAGGAGCGCGTTGAACCGATTGGCTCTTAACTAAACGATTTCGGGTTTTCTTTGATCACCTCCTGAGATCGCTTTTCACTTCTTTCGTTCCCACTCACGTTGCACATCGCATACTCGCTCGTTCATCTTCCGTCGTTTTTAGCTTGCTTTGCTGCCTGTGACAGCTTTCTCGTTTCCGTTCCCCCTCCCCTAGCTATAGCTACGCTACGCTCTTGAGCCTACAATTAAGATAGGTAGATTGAAAGAAGTCTCGGCTAGTCTTTGAATAGATTGGCTGGGTTTAGGATCCAACTTCACCGGTGTGATAATGTGACTTGAAGATGCGATTCTAGTCTGAATACTAGGTTGGTAAGATCTGCAATCATCTATGAAGAGAAACTGTCATGTTACTAGCAAAGCGGGATGCTCCGGCAGGCTACTTATTTGCAGCATTGATTTAATAGAATCGTGGTATGTACAAACTTCCATTACGAACATGTCCTCACCTTACCGATCTTGCCAACCATGACTCCCATTCTGCAATCTACTTGATGTACCTTTTCGTCTCGATTTCCTTCATCACTTCCTCTCTCCCCAAGGTCTTTCGATCACTTCGGTCGATCAGTATGATCAAGTTCATCCTACAAGATCCAGTCTGGATCATCCTTCCACACCGGCGAAAAACAGACGATATATATTCATGGAATATCTTTTACAAGACTACATTTAGACAGTGGCAAATCTAACACTCAGTACGAACGCGATTGGTATCCAATTCGCATGTCAGGCAACTGCGAACCAAATGTATTGATCAATGTCAGGTTTCTCTGATTTATCGATAGATCACTTACCAAACATCCATAGAACAACCCCCAAGCTTGAGCGATCTCCAGCCAAAGCTCAAGCCGTTTCACAGGCTTCTTGCTACTGGGATTGCTAGAGTGGTCAAAGTCGACCCAGACAATCCGGCCACTTGGGAGAAGCAGACAATTACGACTAGCAAGATCGCCGTGGAGGACGTAAGCTTGATGAATGCGACACATTGCTTTCATTGCAGTCTGCGCAAGAGCAAACGTGATGTTGTTGAAAGAAACGCAGCTTGTATCGGGGAAATATTCAAGAAGAATTCCGAGAGGTTGTCGCCTAATGAACGGACCCCAGCAACGATAACTTGAATGACCAGCCACGAAATCAGTGACCTCTTTCGAAAGACGCAGCCAGCCATAACAACGGGGCACGACACCAGCATCGCATGCGCCGTAGTGGATCAGATGAGCGTAAGCATCCCGCTCCGCGAGAAATTGATCCATGGTGGACTCTGTCTCGTCGTCGTCGTCGTCGTAATCTGAATCATCGAGGAACTATACATCTAATCAGTAAGTACTCAGTGGGCTCAGGGAACTGTGCCATACCGTCTTCAACAACCGCTCTTCTGAGCCAACCCGGACACGAAACATGGCATGATTGCCATTCGGATTGATCTGCTCGAGAATGGTCAGATCGCACCCGAGCAGTTCGCCTAACGGAGGCGGAGCCACGTAACCCTTGAGCTCTATGTCTTTGTAGGCCTGCCCAGGAAGCATTAACCCAGTATTCACGTAAATCGGAGGTTCTCCCAACCACGTGCAAAGCGGATTGACTTTCGTGTCCTTTGCCTTGCGAACAGCACTGGCGATGAAATCTGGCGGGTCACGTACGTCCTCTTGTGAGGCCGAAGGAATGAGGTTGTATGGCAGGGGCGTGAATTCGTATATGCTTTGTTCCGGATAGCGGCAGTAGGCCTCTTCATTGTCAGGAACTCGAAGCTTCTCCATAGTGCTAGCTATCGGGGCTGAAGAGATGAGGGTGATTCGTAGGGAGCATCACGATGCCAGAGTGAGGCTTTGAATATACCACGATCATGATGATTCGGCAAGACTTCGTATTTGGACGAATTTGGCGTCTTGCCTCACACAGCCGGTTTCTGCAGCCGCATGTGTCTATTTACCCTACTTATGTACATGCTCTATTAGGATTATCTCACTGCTGCTGTGGTACATGCGGGGTTGTTCTGTTCATCTAAACGTGAATGGTGCAGACCAGGCTCCAAGATATGGATACATTGTCACGGAAACGGAAGTGATTGCGTGACCCTCAATTCGAGACTCATGCATATGTGAGCGAGGGATTCCCTTTGCGACCTGTTCAGGGGTGCGACGACGTCAATGGTATGATGGCCTTGTTATATCTCTATCTTCTGCAGGAGGTCCGGGCGGATTGGCTGCCCTATAAGGGTATGGCAAATTGCTGCTGGTTGCGCCGATGCATAAGGTATGTGTAGTGACTGCATCGTATTATCTCTTACCTCTGCTGACTGGTGGTCCTTCTTGGTGAGTAGAATATTTTCGTCCAGGCTTGTATTTCACAGTGCCAATCGCCAGGTCTTCTATACTGTCTTTTGTGTTTTTAAGCCTCTCAACGTCCATTTAGGCATGAGCGAGGAAGATCCAGCCATGGAGACTCGCAGTCACACTGTTGACTGGGCAACCGTACGTACAATCCATTATCTTTGCGTAAGGCATCCACCATTTTCGGCTTTGCAAATCGCTGTGTACGTTTCAACCTATCTTCTCAGGCTTCTCTGTTCAAAGTTACAGTGCTTCTTTATGTAGTCGCTTCTCGCAGTAAATCTCGTTCGTCATCATTCCTCTACTAATCGGAACCGCGGCCTGCAGTACTATACGCTGAAGTGAAGGTTTCAGCAGGGGCCTATGGATTATGTTCACTCGTTGTAGGTCTGTGGCTTTCGAAACTGCAGGAGCCTGACAAGCTACTGGCAGGTCATTACCTCATGGCGAACCAAGTATGAGTTCTTGCTACTTCTCTTGGTTTTACATGCATCAATGAGATATAATTTACCCTGGATTAACATTTGAGTGCATCACTTGACCCCCGATGGTTTTCAAGTTTTGCACAAGCGCAGTGCCAGTGGGTCCCGGAGAATCAAGATGCTGCTCCTTATCCGACCTTGTATTTCATTTGTCGCGATCGCGATTGGACCACCTATCAGAGCAGCATCTGGACATATGTCTAACCCGTGGTACGTAATGGTCGTTCCATCCCGCCTTCTGGCACTGACACAAGGGGCTGATGATCGCCCAGTGTTTAGTATAAAACATTGTGGGTTGCTGGAGTAAGTGCACAACAGAAATCCGTTTCATTCCCCCAACGCCATTGATATCATCATGAACGTAGCCAACCTCAGGCCTTTCCCTGCCCATTTCGTTCTGCAAGATTTGACTGCCATTACGGGTCCTGTCTTTGAATTGAAGAAAAATGCCCGTCAAGAAGAAGCCTACAGATACGTCAAGCAGTGGTTCAAAGAGTATGTATATCCTTCATGTTGCGTAATAATCTGCTGACTCACCTCTTTCCCTCAGTTTACAAGTCTATCCTGAGCCCGAAGAGCGACGCTTCTTGTCTCACGCATTCGATCTCTACGCCGGTCTCAGTTTCCCCGATGCAGATGTCCAACATCTCGAGACATGCATATCCTTTGTCCTGTGGGCATTTTCCGTACGTATGCTATGTGAGTGGTGAAAGAACCCGAGATCGATAACTATTTTTGCAGTTCGACGATCTATCCGATGAAGGAGAGTATCAATCGAAACCAGAGCGTGTCCAAGTCGGCGTTGATATTTCCATGGAGGTCTTGAATAATCCTGAGCTGCCTGCTCCCAAATTCAAATACGCTGCTATGCTTCATGAGTGAGTGCATCTCGCGTCCCTTTATTCAGAGCATCGGAGCATGTTATAACTATTGGTCCGTAGTATCTGGAGACGAGTCCGCTCCACAGCCAGCCCAGGTGCATGCAATAGGTGAGATATAATTTTCGCAAAAGCCTTATTAGTATCTCACCGGTGCCTTAACAAACCCTTAGGTTCAAGAAGGCCGTTGAGAGCTGGATGAACTCCCAAGTTGAACAAGCAGGCAACACCGTCCCATCTCTTGACGAGTTTATTAATCTTCGTCGGCGAACTACCGGTGGAGAGATGGTGGAAGGTATGCAAATGCTGTCAGGTCCAAACGAATAAACATAATAACCGGATCATCGTCACAGCCATGGTAGAATATTCCCTTGACATTACTGTCCCTGAACATGTGTGGGATCATCCTATATTGGTTGGATTGTCGAAGGCTGCTATAGACATTATGACATGGCCAAATGTAAGCGCAGCAATGATCAGTATTCCGTTCCTTAACGAGGCCATCCTGACGTAACCTTCCCACCTTCCTTGATAGGATCTCTGTTCATTCAATGTGAGATGATTGCTTGGGCTTCTATAACACTCGGTGCTGATTTCAATACAGAAAGAGCAATCGGACAATGACTCCCAGAACCTCGTCTTCTGTGTAATGCTTGAGCGAGACGTTGGTCTGCAACATGCGGTTGACATCGTCACAACGATGTTAGCCGATCGCGTCAAGGAATATGTCAAGCTCAAAGCTCAACTTCCCTCGTTCGGGGAGGAAGTGGACAGCGAGCTTCGGAGATACTTCATTGCATTTGAGCACTACGTTCAAGGGGTCATTGTGTGGCTTTATAACCCGTCTCGTGAGTACCGATAAAGTACTTTACTTGGACTGTCCTCACTGTCTTCAATCGTAGGATATTTCCGAGGCATGGATGTGACCAACAAGAAAGCTATGATCATGCCCATCTATCCTCGTGCAGAAGATGCTGTTGTGTGTTCGCTCAATGTTGTGTGTCTCTACTTTGATCAAGCTCGAAGACTGTCTTTGGAGATAGATTCGGAGAGCTGGTGCTGTACGATTTTAGTCGTTTAGATCCACACATTCAAGTTGTTGGAAAGCTCTTACCGAGGGTTTGAACGCAGATGGCAAGCCTGGTGTCAAGGGCGGTTTCGCTCAGGGCATTGAACAACAACGTTAACAACAGCAGCAGCGACGAGAACGAGGGCAGTCAACAAGCCAATCAGAACCAGGCCCAAAACCAGAAGGGTGCTCAAAGTTGGGTTGGGTGGCTTTGGTGGGAAGTTCAGCAAGAGCGCGTTGAACCGATTGGATGTCAACTAGTACTCGAACGATTTTGGGTCTTTCTTGAGACCGCTCTTCACTCCTATGTATTGTTTTTCGTTCCCCCTTATCCTTACATTGTACATCGCATACTCGCTCGTTCATCTTCCGTCGTTTTTAGCTTGCTTTGCTGCCTGTGACAGCTTTCTCTATTCCGCTCCCCTTCCCCCTAGTTAGAGCTACGCTACGCTCTTGAGCCTACAAATAAGATAGATAGATTGAAAGAAGTCTCAGCTAGGCTTTGAATAGATTGGCTGGATTTAAATCCAATGCTACTGGTGTGGCGCTATGAGATGCCATTCTAGTCGATATCTTCGAAAGACCTGCAAGAGAAACTGTCATGTTAGTTTCCAACTCGGCTGTTGCTGTAACAGGACCCTTTAATCAGTGGTATGCGCATTGATTTTCCATCGCGAACATATCTTCACCTTATTGATCTTGCCAACCATCTGGTCCATTCTATAATCCACTCGATGGACTTTACTTTCAAACCGATCCACCTTTTCGTCCAATTTCTTCAATGTCCTGTCCATCCTCGCGACGTCATCATCCACCTGCTTTGTCGTGGTCGACATCTGAGCCACCCTCTCTTCAACCTCACTCATCTTTGCGTTGAATTCATGCATCTCGCTTCTTATTTCGCCTACAACGCCGTCCACTGCCACTACAGCATTTCCCAAGGTCTCCAATCTTGGCATGGTCTGACGCGCACGATCTCGAATAAAGTCGTCCTCGTTTGCGGTTTCAATGCATATTTCGCCCGTAGTATCTTGGCGGATATACCACCACGATTTCTGAGCAGAGTAGGTGTACGTTGTAGTATTATCATATGCCCAATGTATCGAAGAACTCACAGAGGATAGCTTGTTGAGTTCGACAGACCAAGGTTCGCCATCTTGGTCTGTCACTGGTATCAAATCGCTTTCTTGCAGCTGTTGCGCTTCTAAGTGTGATTGCTTCACAATGACTGCATTGCTATAATCAAAAGAGACTTACGCTTGAAGTTGCTGCCATAGTAAGCTTGAAGAGAGAATGCTCCGTCGATATAAATACGCTCATTGAACCTTAAAATTGGGTGATAAGTCACGAATAGCCGCGAATACCTTGAGCACTCGTGCAACCTACTGCACTGCTTCGAAATGCATAATGGGAGATAAATCATCCCTCCCTTCCGTATCTCGAATGAGCGTACCTATGCGGTGTAAGTTAGTCTTTGCCTGGAGGCAACGAGAAAGACAGTCAAACAAACAAAGACAAAGAGCCTGCTCGTGTTTCGATTCATCGGAATTTTCTAACGTGACCGATATCAGGTCATTGTTTGAAGGGCCAGACATTGGATATCCTGGAGAGCTCTTCCGCACGAGGTTGAAACGATCATCGCAGACCCAGACTCGAGAATCTTCCAGCTTTGCCACACTACTTCCAGTATACCTATATACCAGCCGCTCCCCGAGCTAACATGATGGGTTGATGTCAACCGAATTTGTTCAGTATAGAAGATAACCTTACCGACACCGTCCCGTAGTGATCAGTCTCAGCTGCAACGCATGATGTGGAGTCTTTCTGACCGGTGGATACAGCGAATCTGACATATGTAGGTTAACGCACAGCATCGCTAGTCGATTTTGAACACCCACTCTGAGTGGCATTCAAGCTCTTGAACACTGTCTGAAATCGGGAATATAAGTGAAATAAAAGGATGACGGCACACGGGGTTGGTTATTTACCTGTATCAAACAATTCGCAGTCAAGGACCTCCGAGTTGAGAAAAACACATCATCACGCTTTGATTTCAGGGATATACGGTATCTTCAATCGACTCACCTTCCAAGCAACTGGGTACACTGTTTGGAACAGCCTTCCAGATGGCCTCGAAGGAATCAATGTGAACATTATCTATCGAACGAATGGTACATCAGCATTTCGTCAACGTCTATTTAATAGCGCCGAGCCTACTTGCAACCCGGTATCCCTTGGAGACAAGCTTTCACTGCTGAATGAGAAAGCAAATTTGCGATAAAGTGTCGTAGCTGGAAGAGGACTTGGAGAATCGGAGTCATGCGTGCCAGTAAGAAAATCGGAATGACTGAGATTGAAGATGGGATTTGGGGCCAAGACAGGACCACTCCAAAAGTGAGTATATGGCTGAGAATAATCGTGAGGAGAAGATAGTGAAGAACCATCAAGACCATGAGAACGTTGGCGAGAATCGTGATCGGTAGGAGTCATGACAGAAGATGCCGGTGCAATTGGAGCGGCCGGCGTAAGATGGGACGATTCAGAAGTCATGTGTACGGGAAACGGAATTGGCAAGGGCGGAGGAGAAGAAGCAACTCTTTTAGATGTCGCATCTGAATCGGGACTACTGGATGCCGGGAGAGGAACTAAGAATCATTGACAGCATAAAATCAGTAGTGTGGAGCTGTGGAGGGATAACAAGTACCTTCAGTTTCCGAGCTCTCCTGATGAGCAGATGAAGCGGACGAAGCAGCGTTGGCAAGTCTGTCTAAGCGCTTGAAGTGCTTGTAGGTTTCCTTCGGGTTTCCATTCAAGCTTAGAAAATTAGCTTGCAAATCCCGAGTCGCCTGTAGAGAAGCTCCAAGCTCTTTGAGAGTATTTTCAACGTTCATCATTTTCGCCTTCATAACCTGTAGATCATCCGAATCGTTCGGTTCCATGTTCTTTGCCTGTAAAGTGTCGACTTCGTTCATACACTGCTGCACCTCTGAATGTGCAGTGCTCTGCAGGTTGACCTGATGTTCAATGTCCTCAACGGAACGTTTAAGCATCTGTAACTGGTTCCTGATATCCCAGAGTTCCCCTTTAATATCATCGCATGAAGAGCAGCTTCCCTGACCATCCTTGATAGACTTGATACGTATAGTACCAGTTTGAGAACGATGTATATACCACGATGCACCCTAGAAGGACCTAATCATTCAGACCACATACGACAGAAACGCAATTCATACTCACAAATGGGACCTCATCCAACAACATACTCCAAGGCCTTCCCCAGTCGTCTAACACTGGGTGACGGAGGTCCTGTTCAGAGAGTTGTCTGCCAACTTGGGAAAGAGACATCGCAAGAATATCACGAAAATTAAGGAGAGTACCTACCTAGGAAGTCCTTTGCACAAAATGCCTCGAGACGTAAAGGAAATTTGATGGTACGGCTTGATTCTTTCCTTAAGATAGAGTGAATGTTCGAAACGGTCAAGAATAGCGTAGAGATGACACTCACCCGACATCGTTCAATACTAAGAAAGGCGAATAGTCAAGTGTGTCTTCTTCATGCTTCATCTTGACAGTGCCTGCGAAATACGATGCGGGATATGTTGCACAAATAGTAATGGATCAAGGTGTTGGCACTGACAGATAGCAAACTGCTGCTTGGTTCCGGATTCATTCCTGACGACGAAGCTAATTGGCTGATCTTCTGCACACCGTGAGATTACGTCCCAAAAGGTGTTCTTCCAGGCCGTCTGGTAGCCACACTGTCTCCCAGTCAGAAAATAACGGTAGATAAGATGACAAAACACTCACGGGAACAATGCGACCGGGCCCTGCTTGTATGCAGGACTCTCGGCTCGATTTTCTTGCTGTACATACTGCTGCGCTGCGCTGGACATCAACAACAGATCAATGCACACACAGGATCGTATTTTATACTCACTCTGATAGACAGTCAATTTCGCAAAGGGTTGCTACGGTACTGGCATTGAAGCTATGCAAAACATGTAGTGTATGATATAAGCGAACCTTTCGTCAGATCAAAGATCTGCAAAATGAATTCATATCACGGTCAAATGAGCAAAAAGGAGACAGACGACTCACCTCCCATGCTACCAGACTAACAGTGCTATCCATCTGATCATGCATCCCGAACGGTCTTAATATAAACACAATCTGGAATAGAGTTGAAATCAGTGCCTGCTCCTTGCACAAAGTAGTACTGACCTGCGGGAGAGACATGTGCAGGTCATCCAAGTGATATGGATGCGAAAAAGTGAAGTGCCGGCGTATCATTGTTCAAAACACCTATCAAGACAGAGATGTAAGATCTGCAGACGGCCAACTGTTCTCGTGATTTAATCGCAGTAGGATGGTCGCGTCTAGCGGTCTATGTCAGTGCTACTTGTGTTCGGGTCATACAGCAGGAATATTAAGGCGAAGGTCATCACAGTTCAGAAGGACGAGCATGAGAAGGGATGAGAAAAACCAGGACGCTGAATACACGTGTACAGGGTGCACCGGAGGGAACCGACTTGCGCTACGAATGTCGAAAAAAAGATCCTCTGTCGTATGTTAAGAGTTCTCTTTGAAGCTCAACAGATCAGGGTGCGAATCCACAGAAGTATATATAACTAGCCTGGTAACTGAGCGCAACGGGGTATGCTTTTCTACTCATGGTAGCGATGAATCCTGCCATGAGACCACACCCCATGTCGTTAGCCGCCAATCGTGATACAAAGATTGCGATTGTTTACTCACCTCAAACAAGGTCAAATGTTAGCTTGAGCGCTGAGCCGATAGCGACATGACTAGGGTCCAACCTACAGTACTGTCTGCATGCTTGCTAAGATAAATCGCCAGAGACCCAAGGGAATGTTGAGTCCGGTATCTATTCTTTCGTGTACTACTTACTAGAAGCCCCGTGAAGTTCGGCGTGTGAAGCTTGATCGAAATGTTCTTCTGCGAACATATTCATAATCTTGATGAATATCCTTTCAGATTGAGTCGTCGTAATTCCCGAAGGTTATAGATTATGGTCATGGAGGTCTCTGGATGACTTTTGGACGTGATGCATATGCGTGATGATGTGAACGTTCAGAGTTACCGTTTTGAGTGGCGAGGTGTAACAAGCGCCTATGCAGTCTAAATTATTGGTGTTCGGAAGCGCTCAGTGTGTTCGCTCAATGTTCTCCCTCCGCAGAGCAACTCGAGCCTACGCCGGCTTGGCTCGAGCTCGTGGAAATGCTACTCTTCAAAATAGCTCGCAGAACGTAGAGATTACTACTCCTCCACCTCCGCCAGCGAGCACCAGTGCAAAATCGGAAAGCGTGCAGACGGAACCGTCAGATACTGCGAAGCAATCTCCTGCCAACCCTTCAAGTACCAAAGAGAATGTGGAGGAGTCGACGAACACGAAGAAACGCGGTCGTGTCTGGCCCACGAAGCGTCCTTCCATCACTTTGGATAGACCACGTCAATACAGCCGACCAATCGGTGTCGGAGCCTTACCCGTGTACGATGAGGCTTTGACTTACATCAAGCGCGACTCCAAGCTTAGGAAAGAAGAACTTGAAGAGTACAAGAGTCTGCTGCAAAGAGCTGAAAGCGCTCCCGATTGGAACCCTGCCGATATAGAGAGATTGCGGGACAAGATTCGAATTTTGGAGATCCAGAGCGAGGTGAACTTGCCTAGTGTACGATGGAAGGCGAGGAACGGGTTGGGTACGTCTCCATCCGTCCATTGTTCATAGTTCAATCGACTTGAACTGTACGTTAGCGGACTTGAACCAGACTGTATACCGCCATCTCATCGAGCAACGATGGCGCGAAGAGGGCGCTTTGGACCTTTTGGTAAGCTCTTTTTTTGCGTCTTGGTATTTATTCTGTTTGACATGATGTCGGACATTACAGATGGAACGTATCTACCAAATGAATGTTGTTCCGGATATGCTTCCAGAGATGCACCCGTCATTCGATCTTCGTGTCAACTTCCCAGAGCCTCCACCGCAAAGCACCGTTTTGCGCAACCGTACGAAGCGAAAGTACCAGAAGATCGAACCTGGCGTGTTCTTGCTTCCGGAACAGGTGCGAACCGTCTTCTTAGACGTAGGATGAGATTGGGTTCTTGATTTTTGCTTTCGTTGTAGACTCGCAAGCCGCCTATGATGTACACCACGGTTTTCCACACTGAACCTCGCTTGTATACCATGCTCATGGTTGATCTCGGTACACTTCTGAACACATTTTTCTTAATGGACCGGATACTGACATTCTTCCCAGATGTACCCGACCTGGAGAACCAGACGTATCAAACATACCTACATTGGCTTCAGTGCGTTCTTACAAGTTCCATTTCTACTCCTCTGATTCACATACCTTTCTAGACCCAATGTTTCACTGTCCACTTTCTCCCAATCCCCCATTCCGCTCACCACAACCCACACGAAGTATATCCCTCCTCACCCGCAAAAGGGCACACACTACCACCGTTACGTCCTTCTCTTCGTCCCACAAGCCCACGCAACGGAACGTATGCAAATTCCTGTCCCCACCGACGAGGAGAGACTTGGGTTCAACTACCGTGAGTTCGCTGAGCAATATGGGTTAGATGCCGGTAGGGGTGGAGGTGCGTTTATGTGGAGAGAAGTTTGGGATGAGACGGTTTCGAAGATCTACCAGGACGTGCTTAGTGAGTATACTCCCTGCATCTTTTTTATGTTACTTTTCGTCTACAGACAAACTGATATGTGGATTGTAGAAACGGAAGAACCTGTATTTGGTCGTATGCCCAAACCAGACCCATATGCCGAAGTCAAGCAGGCGAAAAAGTACATCTAGACTAGATACATACTGTATCTGCTGTCACAGTCTACCTCTCTTTCCCCCTAGGGTTTACAGTATTGCACAAAATACTAATGCTTGATCTTCTATTTGGAGATGAAGGCTAAGCGTAAGTTACATATATTGAATACGAAAGGTGAGGGAGACCTGTTGAATAACGTAAAGGTGACAATGTCGTGCAATTGTTACAAATGTCATGAAATGTTTAGAGGGGTATAAAACATGAAACCGAAGATTCTACGTTCAATCGAAGTCCTCGAACTCAGACCCGTCCTTCCCACCTTCATCTTCGTCACTGGACAAAATCTCGATGTACTTCGCCTTCGCAGCAGCAGCCCTCCTCGGAGCATCTGAACGTTTTGGCGCAGGCGGTGGAGGTGGCGGGACGGCGTCATCATCCAAATCATCATCATCACTCTCAAGAGCCTTCTTCGCCGCCGCCTTCCTCGCCGTAGCCGCAGGCTTTGCCTTGCTGCCACTTGTGACTCGAGTTCCCGACGGTTTTCGAGCGGTTTGAACAGGCTTCTTGGGGGCTGGCTCTGCAGGTACTTTGTCAAAGAAGTCAGCAACGGACGATTGAGCGATGGCTTTCTGCTTTTTGGCCGGCTTCAGGTAGAGGTCATCGTCACTTCCATCCCCTTCGTCCACAGGGCTGTTACATATGTTGCCGTCAACTTCCGACCAAGCAAGACAAGACAAAAAAAGTCATACCTCTTGCGCTTAGAAGCAGGTTTCGATGGAGCCTTCTCCTTGCCCTTGCCCTTAGCTGCTGCAGCAACGACTTCAATATCCGAGTCATCGTCCAGAGGAGTTGCCTTCTTGGGAGGAGCCTTAGGCTTGTCATCCACCATTTCGATATCCGAGTCCGAGTCAATGGGCGACGCCTTCGCTTTCTTTGCGGCCGCTGCTCTTCTCGGTTTGGGCTTCTCCTCGATATCGTCATCGGAATCGTCAATCGATAAAGTTTTCTTCGTAACCTTCTTCCGGGCAGGAGCAGGCTTTATGTCAAAGTCATCGTCAGACTCGTCTTTCACCACAAGCTTCTTGGCCGCCCTCCTCGGTGCAGGAGCAGGTTTGTCGTCATCCATATCCTCGTCCTTGATCTCAATCTTCGAGCTAGATGCGGTAGGTACAACAGCAGTTGGCTTTTTTGCTGGCTTCTCGGCCGCAGTCTTCTTGGCCTTCGCAGCTGCCTTTGGTTTGAAGTCGTCGTCATTATCCGAGCCGTTCTCTTTCTTCGCTTTCTGACGCATCATAGCTGCTAGAGTTGGTTGCTTGCGTTTACCCTTCTTCGCCACTTGACCTGGGGCGATGACCTTGTCCTCCCAAGCTTTGTACGAATTCTAGATAGGATGCTATAAGTTCGATGGTGAGTGCAGTCAGCCAAACAGTGGCTTACCTCCCATTCCATAAGGAAGTGGTCCAAATCAGTGTTCCAGATCTGGATAGGTGTGAGCTCGAGGAGGGTAAGAAGTTCTTTCTCTTTTTCCTGAGCTTGCTTCCGGAGCTTCTCGATCTAAAGAGACAACCGTTAAGACAACCGTTAACGCAACCGTTAACGCCTCGAAGTATACAGCCATGATCAGATGACTAACCTTTTCCTTGGTCAAGCTAGAGATCTTCATGTTCAAAAGATAATCATAATCAGTCCCATCTTGTTCTTCCTCCTCTTCTTCATCCTCGACTACATCTTCGTTCTCTCCGGCGACTTTTGCTTTCTTGACAGTAGGGTATGGACGGAATTGAAGTTTGCGAAGTTCGGCGACGACCTCGACCTTCTTCCTGGCCGAGATAACAAGCTTCTTCTCAACAATCATTAAGATGAACCTCGCCTGATTGGTCAACTTCTCGAAGTCGCTCTGAAGCTCTTCGACCAAGAAGTCCTACGCAGTTCCATCAGTAACTGCGAACATCATAGAAATGTATTGGGACAGACCTTGCGCTTCTGGTAGTATGCAAGACGAACGGGGAAAAACTCTTCGATAATCTCTTCTGGCGAGCTGTACTTCTTGATCTTGCCTTCGAAGTCGAAGCAGATCATATTGCTCGTATTGATCTTGGTCGTGAGCTTGAAGTATTCAAGCAGCCCTTGCTCCTCAGCCTTCTTCATGCCTTCCTCAGTCATGACGACAGAGTAGTGGACATTCATGTTGTCATGGTACTCCTTGAATTCCTAGAATAGTGAGAACACACATGTTAGCAATTAAGTATTCTCTGAATGTGATGCAAAGCGTATACCCTGACTGGCCCGTCTCCCTTCTCGCCCATCATAGCTTCCAAATCGACCTTATAATTTGACGTCCATTTGTGAATCGGCAATTCAATAATATCGACGGTGGTGTCGTCAACCTTCCTCGCGATACCGGTGACATCGTACTTGAATTCGCCGGTCTTCTTGATGATACCCTTGAAACCACGCCACCAAGGTAACATAGGCACCTGTTCCTCACCCTTCATCAGTCGGCGAATGTTGTCCACGATGTCGGTAGGGTTGTAACAGGGCACGTTAGTGCTCCAGCCTACCATACAATTCAGATCTACAACTCACAAAGAGGGTCGTTCAACACTCACCAGTACCGATACCATCTGCTCCATTCACTAGGACGAGAGGTATGATAGGCATGTACCATTCGGGTTCGATTACAACGTTGTCTTCCTGCAGGGTGTTGAGTAGTGGGTCGTCCGCAGGGTGGAAGAGAGCTCGAGCCATCGGAGAAGGTTCGGTAAAGATATACCTGGCCGAAGCATGATCCTTACCGCCCTGATCACGAGTACCGAATTGTCCATTCGGCATGAGCAAGTTGACGTTGTTGCTACCAACGTAGTCCTGGGCGAGGTTGACAATGGTCATCATCAAACTTTGCTCTCCATGATGATATTGGGATTTCTCGGAGATGTAACCCACGAGCTGAGCGACCTATGAATTGTACGAGGATGAGTCTGAAGTAGGCAAGCGAAAGAAAATTCCTGATATTCACCTTGATTTCGCTCTTCAGCTTACGTTTGAAACAACCCCAGATAACTTTACGTTGACCAGGTTTGAGACCGTCAGCAACAGCGGGAATAGAACGAATGTTATCAGCTTGAGAGAACAGGATGAGTTCGTGGTTGATGAAGTCCTTAATTGTGATCTCTCTCGTATTATGATCGAGGAATGTACCAGGCTATCCAGCAACATGAGAATTGTCGCAAGACCCACAGAGAGACGGGACGGACCTTCAGTTGACGTAACCACTCCTTACGTTCATCAGCTTTCTTCTTACTGAACGCCAGCTCAATGAGATCTCGTTCCTCCTCCTTGACAGTGGAGAACGCGATCATATGCTTGTTCATTTGGCTGAAATAGTCGCGTGCATCGCTGTCTTGAGACGTACCCAAACCCTGTCAAGGCATGGTAAGTGACACCAAGACCTGTACGGATTTCCTGTTGACAGTACCTTGTAGTACTTCGTTTTCCATCTGTGTGCATCTGGCACACTCTCTAGCCATTGCTCGTACTCAGGAATGGTGAAGAAGTTAATCTTCTGGTTCCCTTTTGTCACCTATACACCGAGTCAATACCCGGGCACTGAATGATCACACCAAAGAATGATGCACGTACTCGAACGATAGGCGTGACGAACTCCACCACAAACTTCGGAATCTTGAGTAAAGAAGGATAGAAGTGATCGAGGTAATTGAGAATAAGACCTTTGATGTGAGAGCCATCGTGATCCTACGCAAAGTAGACTGGTCAGCATATACTTTCCGCTATGCGAGCTGGTCCACGAACTTGATCAGTCATAATCATGATCTGGCCATAGCGCAAATCGCTGACGTCCTTGTAGTCCCTGTTATGCTGCAGGCCCAAAATCTTCTTGATATTTTGGATCTCCTCATTCTTCATGATTTGGTCGTGTTTCGCGTCACGGACGTTCAACAGTTTACCACGCAAAGGGAAGACACCATAGTTGTCACGACCAACGACACTGAGACCAGCGACTGCGAGTGACTTAGCGGAATCTCCTTCCGTCAAGATAAGGGTACAGTCGGCTGACTTCCTTGAACCAGCGTTGTTGGCGTCGGATAACTTAGGCAAGCCTTTCAGACTACAATATAACGTAAGTGAGCAACCTCTTCACAAGCGCATATGAGCATGCATGCATACCGGTTGCGACGGTTGCCGTCAGTCTTCTTCAGTTCCTTCTCTGCCCTGTTCTTCGCCCAGTTCAGAACCTCATCGACAATAGAGGACTTTTGGACTGCGGGTATAGTCAGTAACGAAAGATGGGTCACTCCAGCGACTAATTTACCTTTCTTGTGGAAATCTTCAGAGAGCACTGGCTTCGTCCCGAACTTGGCGGCCTGCAAAGTAAGGGTTTCCTTCGTTTGCGAGTCGAACGTGGGGTTTTCGATTAGTGCATTTACGAAGATCCACATGTGGCTCTTGATCTGGGCAGGCTTCACTGCCGCACCCTTGTTCTTCTTCTGGATGTTCGTGATGAGGTTTTTTGCTATCTGGTCCGCAATGAGCGTGACATGCGAACCACCCTTGATCGTAGCAATGTGGTTCGCAAACGAGACGTGTTGGAACGTGCCGTCCGACACGGCGAAAGCGACTTCCCAACGAGTACCAATCTGTTCGTAGATCATGGTCTGCTTCGGCTGGGCAGCACCTCCAGATTCAATCGCCGCCTGTTCGGCAGCTGAGTTGAGGTAGAGCTCCACATATTGTTTGAAGGTCTTGATCTTCAGCCGTTCGTTGTTCAAGAACACCTTAACGTCTTTGACCGTTCCAGCCAGATCATACACGCGCTTCTTGAGCAGTGAAACGGTGTCTTCATCGATAGAGTCCATGCCGAACCGCTTCAAGTCAGGCTTGAATGTGACTTTCGTGTACTCCTCCTTCTTGCCGTTCTTCGTAATTTTCGCCTTGCCGCATTTGCTCATATTGTCCGACCACGTCTGGACGTACTTCTGGCCCCCTTCTTTGTCTGCAGTCTCGACGGTGAATTCGGTAGAATAGATGTTCGCAAGTTTGGCACCGTAGCCATTACGACCACCAGTCAGCTTCTTCTCGTCGTCATCGTAATTTGAGGAGGACAGAAGGTGGCCGAAGATAAGCTCAGGAACATAGATCTTCTCCTTCTGATGGATCTCGATGGGAATACCGCGTCCATTGTTGTACACTGAGATGGTGTTATTCTCAACGTCAATAGTAATCTTGAGGGAGTCCATGTTGGGGTCGTTAATCTGTCGAACAAATTAATTTAGCTTCACGTACGACATATCTCAGATTGTATGCCACAGTGCCAAGCCCCCATAATTGTTGACTGTAAAGCCAGGATATGGAAGACATTTCAGATCAGAAACGTAACCACAGAAATCAGCCCTAAATTTTAACGGCAGGTAACAAGTGGTTGTCTGCCTCGCGCTCCATGGCGGCTGGCTGGCGATATCCATTATACATATGATATACACATACCTTGTTATCGGCAGCATTGACGAGAATTTCGTCAATGATCTTGAAGAAACCAGGAACGTACTTGATTTCCCGGTTCACCATACGGTTGTTCTCTGAATCCCAAACCCACATGGCCTGCTGGTGTATTTCCACACTTCCAATGTAAGAATCAGGACGTTTGAGAATATGCTCAAGTTGCGTGAGCTGGGAAACAGGTAATTAGTTGTAGTTGTAGTATGAATTTCGGGAAGCATACCTTCGTGTACGTCTCGGTCGCAGTCTTCTTCTTCCTGGGTTCCTGCTCTCTGCTCGGTCCTGCCTCTGAAGCAATTTCATCGTCGTCTTCAGGGTCGCTTGCGTTGTCGTCCTTCTCCGCGAGAACTTTCTTAGTGGCCTTCGGTTTCGCAGGGGCTTTCTTTGGGGCAGCCTTTGCCTTTGGTACAGCTTTCTTCTTGGGCGCTGGTGCATATCCATCCGAGTCGGAATCGGATACGTCCAGGTTGAAGTTCTCGTCTTCCGAGGAACTCATGGTGGAATAATGTTTGATGGTGGTAGATGCGGTTGAAGGGCAAGTCGAGATTCGAACGTGAACGCGTCGCGTCGTAAAACAATATGGCACGTGATCGAAACGCCCGCAATTGGGACCAAAGAAGCTCTTTGCCACCCCAAGCCAAGTACGGGAGATGCCTAGCATTCCATGGAACCCTAAGCTTTCTGGACAGGCAACAATTCACTTTGAAGAGAAAGGGAGAGAAATGTAAACTTCACGTAAAAAAGGAAAATCATAATGTTTACATAAGCACCGGAAATGGTACAAATTTGAATTTGAATTACATTCAAACACTGCCATATAAGTACTTCATGGATTGCTTTGAACTACTAAGTAGTACTTACTATGAAACCTACTTCAAGTTACAGCCTTAGGTCTAGGTACAATTAGAGAACTTGAAGATCAGGAATAAACTCGGTGAGATACTGCCTAGTCATTTGCAATGCAGCTTTGAGATGTTCATATGTGACCTTCCCAGCCTGCATTTCATAGTCAAATTTGTCTTCAATTTTCTTCTGCGAATTGTCCAGTCGGACACCAGATGCTTTCAGGTTTAGCAGAGCCAACTGAAGGTGGCACTCAATCTTGTCGCATCTGTGTTTGGACTGCGCATTCCTTCCCTCATAGAATACTTTCCAGAAGTGAAATATCCAGGCCTTGTATGGCCCGCCATAGCCCGCAGTGAAGAGTTCCATGACTTTAGGCCAGTCTTCCATGAGGGAGTTCAGAGACAGTCTCCCACGGTCCTGCCAATCAGTCAGGAATTTAGCTCTTTTGTTGTCTTCCATCAGATTCCCAGTCTCGATTGGATACTTGATCATGCACCAAAGAGCCATGAAGAATGCACTTTCAAAATCATGATGAGAGTAGTGCCACTTGTCATTCTTGCCTATGAGCTCATCCGACATGAATGGCATGGTACCCAAATGATGGGTTTCGTGTACACCGGGAGGCTCGATGCAACTCGAGTCGCCATTCAAGCTGAGGTCAAAGTCATTGAGAACTAACCATACATCACCCTTATGCATCTCATACATGAGATTGCTAGTGCTGATATTGCCATGCAGTAATCAGATTTTGGTCTGTAATTCTTGTAAAGCTATGGGATGCCAACATGTCAGTCTCATCTTCTGAAAAGTACCTGAACAAATCTACGATCCAAAAGCTGTTGAAAAATGCTATTCATATTTCGTGGAGAGAGGATGTCTGTCATAGTTCTGTACTTCATAAAGACAATGAAGCGTTGACAGCAGTTGGTGTAAAATCTGCCATTTTCATCGTTAGAAAATTGAACACCATCAGAATGGCAGATTCTATGTTGTCTCTTCGTCCACGCATTTTCTTTCAGAAAGTGTGCATCAGCACCTGCCTCTTTGCAAATATGTAACAACTCAGAGACTGGGATTCAATTATCAGCCATACCTTGCATGCTCATCTTGATAACCAGCAGTCGAGCAGATATTGAAGGACCGGTGGTGACATTATATACACATGTCCTATGACCAAATAAAAATTAGTCAATAAAGATGGGAGCACCAAGAGTGACCTCCGGTTTGGCCAAAATGGCATGAATTATGATGGTACAGAAGCCACCCAGAGACGTGTGATAAGAGTGAAGAAGGCAAATTTTCTGCGGGATCAGGTTGGGTATAAGCAAATTGCGCTGTTCACAGTCACATAGAGCAAAACCCACTAGGATAGCGGCAAACTTGTAGAAATCTGTGATCCAGAAAATCTGCTCAGAGCATATGATTCCAGTTCCATCCCAATAGAATAACTTGAAGAGATCATCAATAACACAAAACTGAGGAAAGAAGCATCTTGGTCCCCCAGGCATGAGTAAATGGGATATGTGATTCTCCATCCACCTGGAAGAGATGGACTCTGTCTGAGCTGTAGTCCGACTTGCCATAAATGACGGCTTTCTGCCTTCTGTGTCTTCTTGTGTGTGTCATTGCTTCTTTAAAGAAGGTGCATCAGACTCCCCGTCGCCACGGTATGGCCTGTGCCACTCACGTTTCAGAATCCGATCGCGACGTCCTATTAATGGTGTCGAATCTTGCATGCTTGGGAAGGAATTCACAAGTCGGTGCCCCTCCTACCTGTCATTATTCCGGTTCGATCGCATTTGTTCCCAGACAGAGATGGTAGTATAGAACTACTAGATGTGGGCAAACACATAGCATACATGTACTACATAGCGGCTTTATATACTAAAATATAGAACAAAAATTTTACTTACAATTTTCTTACATCGAGTCAGTTTCTTACTAAGCGTGCAATTGCTCGCTCAGCGCTTCTACTACAACACTACCATAGTATGAAACTTGGGATATCTGTAAATGAAACATGCACTCTCACCTTAGGAACTGACTCCCACCCAACAAAGATGTCCCTGCGTTCCCTTCCAGCCACCTTCCACTGCCAGGCCTGACCAATCCTAGTCAAGGACTGCCATCTATCTTCCATTTGCGAATCTGCAAAGACCACCAATGAACCGAGCATCATAATGTCCGGCCAATCTGTCGCAATGAGAGAGGAATCTCGTCTGGCGTGCTGTTGGCTCTCATGAATCTGACGATTAGCAGATTCGGCCATAGCTCTTATACAACCCGTTAAGGCGTCACTGTAGAAATGAATGTCATGAAAAAGATAAGGCGGAAGGTCTAGAATCATTGTTCGTGCCAGCTCCAGAACCTTATTTGTCACTACGCAGAATGGTGAAATTTGAAGATGGTCGCTGAATTCGAGGTACTCTTTGACGGCGCGATATATTTTATCATTCGCAGCGAAGGTCTTTTGAACAAAGTGATTTGACCACGTGTGAATTTCTTGTAGAGGGTGATCAAAGGCGGTCGTCATCCAAGACATTGAGCGTAAGTCTGCGTTAGGAGCTTATGAATAAGAATAAAAGAATCAGTCAAAGTTGCTGTGGTATGCATTCAAGAGTCAGTGTTGGTGGAAGCACATGTATATCAACATCCAAGTGGCAAAACACATGCGGTTGTGTCTGCTAAATCCAAAGTCATTTCCACGTGTCAAGAGTCGGATATGCATGCACTGTGCTAATTGGAACTCGTTGATGTCACCCCCGCCAATTCTGTAAAGTGCACAGAACCACTTATACAATGACTATATGCAGCGTTATTCGAACGTCTGCGAAACCATGACGATCATAGTACGGGCAAAATGGGGAAGTCACTGTTCAGGACAACGTCAGTCTCGTAAGGCAATTTCTGAGCTAACATGTTACGCATCGTGGTAAGGATGTGATATCATCATTAGATAGGCAGGCTATGCGTAACTGTAGGGTGTAAGTTGAGCAGCGAGCTGAAAGTCCAGCAGTCTTTCTCTGCCAACTGACAGATCGGCTTCGATCGATGATCGGAGCGAACAATCTCAGTGACCGCCAGGCTTCCAACAATTGCACTGCGTACTCTCGCTTTCTCATGGAGTGCTAGAAAAGGTCCGAAGGCACATATACATGGAATTCACGAGATGAAGAACTTTTGCTGTAGTGCCGAAGTTTTCGACCACATCATAGACGGCCTTCACGTCGATAAGGCTAGTCTTGCAGTCTGTAGCCTTATGGCTCCCCCATGGCATCCTGCGAGTCATGGCATCTCGTATCGAGTCTATCAAGGGTGCCTCGAGGAACGGACATGCATCAATCCCCACTCGGTCACTATTCTACTGTTCATAATCCATGGATGGCAGTCATCAGAATCATGTCCTCCACGGAGAAGAAGAGGATGCCTTCGACCTTGCCAACAATGGTGTAATTATGGCCCCGTTGACGAAGCGAAATTGTTTATCTCTGGCAGGAATATGCATGTTCGAGGATCGGTCCGACCCTGCGACTGATAGATTGAACTGAAGAAGCCAAATCACTTCTCGTACTGTTTCTAATCCATGTTCCACCGTAGCGATGCTTCACTAAAGAAAATCACCTCTGCATTCCAGATCAAGAATGCTTGACATGTTGTTGACATCCCTCAATTTGACGATTCAGGGTTCGCCAAGTGTGACCCTGCAGAATGCTTCCGTCATTTCTGATGCGCATTTATCAGGCCGGTGGAATACGACATGAAGTAAGCAATTTTGAACTGCAGTGAACTCACATTTGGAATAGGCACGGAAAGTGACGCTACTTTCACTATTATAGTTTATCAGGGCTGATTGTTCTCTCAGGTTTCCATGAGCTATTCTTTCGGTCGAAATCTCACTCGCATCATTGTCAAAACTGTTCAATTCAATTGTACGGATGTTCTCCGTGTGTTCATCTGAACATGAGGAATCGTTACGAGAAGGCCATGTGCGCGCTACGAAGAAATTGGCATCGGTCAGATACTAGCGGCACGGCGAAGTCATGATATAGTGAGTCTCGCACCTTTACTGAATACCATTGTTTCTGATTGCAACTGAGTGAATGATCCGATGTCCTAGGGTGTTGGGAACCGTCTATCAAGTCTATTTCTCACCAACGCCATTGTGCTAGGAGATCAGCATGTGCTCCTTGGACCCTGAACGCCACCTCATGGTGCTTGTAGCTTGATATTGGGCTGGAGACAATGCCTCCGTCGCAGATAATCTACCTTTCCTTTTCGGGACTTGGCAATCGATTTCGACTACAACGTTGCTGGGCTCTTGATCTCACACGGACATCTACAAGTGATCCATAACTCATAGCCGGCATCGATGGTCCAGAAGATAAGTTAATATGGCAAAATGACGATCGGTCCACCTCAGCCGAGCATTGAATTCTCTCCGCACACGTCGTATCAATCATTTACGTGTCCTTCAAAGCACATTTTCCCGTTATTCTCAAAGTCAGTGTCTAAACGGTCACGTTGGGAATGTGGGCGTTCACTGCTATGCTTCCGCACAAGCTTCCGTTTTCCTTCAAAAAGGAGATGTCCATCTGCTCGTAATGGACTACGTATTCACGACATGACTTCAGAAACCCGAACACCAAGCCAAGAAGCAAAGCTTCTTGATGTATCCTGGAATGTTGAGGAGGTTCGTGTGTCACACTCACTAGTTCATCGTCCCCGCTTCCCCTGTGTACACGTCCATGTAGGTCACAACTTACCTGAAGCGCTTGAAGAGCGAAGCCGAAGCGTTCGAAATCTCCCAGACTGCGAAGTCTACCCCGTAGGCTCAACAGCTGCTTGGTCGAGTCGGCAAGAATTACTTTTGTGCTTGTAGGGATCTGCCTTCATTTTCTGAGCAAGCTGGGGGTAATCACGGTGCGTGTTCAAATGCCCTGTACGAACAATGTTGCTGTGAGGAATCGCGGTCTGCTAATTCAAGAGCACTGACAGCGTTTCGATCGTCCTTGTTATAGAAACATCTTCGTTGGAGACAGTTCCGCTTGATCACCAAGATAACTCGGATGTGCTAACTGCGTAGCGTACTCGTGTTTCTATTGTGTACAGACGTCGGAATGTCCGGAATTAAAGATCTCCCGACATCTACAAACTTACGTTAAGGCATAGCTGGCGATTCTCTATCTCATTTAGCATTTTTAAGCTTCAAGGTCGACTTCCAGGTTTAAGAATGAATGTCTTCTAACTTTATAGGTCCCTCTGAGTCGTGAGATTATCAGGCAAATACACTTTTGTCTACAAAGATGAGGTTACGCTGATGTTTTGAGCGAGGTTCCAAGATTTTTTAGGCATAGGTGTCGGGTGTCTTCAACAAATACACTAGCAGTCTGGAGCGAATAAGGGGGATAGACATTCGAACATGTGGCAGTTGGACAACACAGGGGCAACATGAGCAACAACAACTAAATTCAGATAGACAGAGCATAGTGAACAGGAACAAAACATAACTCGCTTGTACAAGTCTGCGAGTGGAAATATAGAAGCGAATCGTTAATGACCAGAGGAAGTCCATATTACCATTTACGAAACGGGTTGGATGGTTCAGGGAACGGCTCGAGTAAGGCAGGATGAACGTTACCTCCTCTGTCATGTAACTCCTGCCATCGATTTCGCTTGAGGATTACACGTTCCCATTCGTACATGTACATAGTGCGGAGGCGGTATTCTTGCAGCGCGAAGTCATCATAACTGGACTTTGTGACTGTGAACTCCCATGGATCGCTTCCAGCGTCGACAGCTGCAAGAAGGTCTCCTAGACTGACAGAAGGATCCAAGAGGCACGGACAGCCTGTCTCCTCGAGGAACATAAAGAGTAAACCCCCTGCCATGAATACCACTTCATCTCCCCAATCGGTATCGCGGCGAATAAGAAGAATTGGCTGGCCAAGGAAGAACGCCACATTCTCGTGCAGCCATGCATGATCCCTGTGAGATTGTGGGTTTCCAGTGAAGCAGTGCCATACACTAGAATTTTCCCAGTCCGTGTCCCACCCGATAGGAATACGAGGAAGGGTATATGACCTCCAGAACTCGAACAATGACATCCGTTCAGCCTCGTCGGTATCTTGGAATCGGCAGTATGGGAATGGCGGGGATGCAAAAGAAGTAATTGCGTGCTGTGAATGTTGCCATGAGTAAATTTCGGCACTCGCAAGAAATCCATGCTGACCATGGGTAGTACTGGTAGTTGTTCTTCAGGAACATAGGGCAGGAGAGCGACGGGAAGTGAGAGCTTTTCAATGATGTATGGATCTGAATGACTGAAATCATACAACACCAGTTCTCCAAATCCATTTCCAAAAACGGCTACACCTCGAGCTTCATCGAAGTCGCGTACGCCGAACAAGTACTGTGCAGGTAAATTGGGATCATCCAGCTCAAACAGAGGCGGGAGCCCTTCCGAGTCAGAATGAAACAATCTTGCGGCAACAAAGCTACAGTACTGGTAGCGATTATGGCGAGGAGTGCTTAGCCATGAGAGAGTTTGCCCGGTGACACCGAAGCTAGGGAATGTGATAAGGGGCCGAGGTGATGCAAATTCGGGGCAGTAACTCCACAGAAGCATCAAGCTGAGCTGATCATCCAGTGGGTCGCAATTTACCTGGTATAAGAATATGCCAGGGTACCCTGACAGACAAAAACGTAGAGGAGAATTTGAGTCCTCTGAGAAGAACGAGACGGAACCAACGCCGCGCGGCAAATCGACGGCTCGCCAAAAGGCATAATGGGATTGTTCATCATGGTTCAGTAAATAGATCTCGAGTGTTTTCGGAGTTATCGTCGCAATGCAGTTATGCCATCGTGCCATCGCAAGACATCCGCCCTACAAATGTCATTTAGATAGCCAGAAAACGCCGCGAACGTCACAGTACTCACTCTAGGATCAGGTAGTGGGCATAGCCGTTCCACGTCGCCAGTCTTCCAGTTAAGAATATGTGGAATACTGTATCCGTCATAAACTGCACATCCAATCCAATCACCATCAAAGAACCGCAAATGAGAGGCCCCCGTAAACCGCGCGCTATGACAGAAAAAAGGCCGAAGGTCGATATGGCGGATCGTCAGAACGTCGATGAACGAATTCCTGTCAAATGTGATAAGTCATGTGATTCAGAATAAAAATACAGTGAATACCTACGTTCCGCGAAGATACAGCGCAACGAAAAGCTCATCGTTATAACATTGAACCATACCATAAGCTACCGGAGCATCAAGATATGCCTCAACAATGGGCTTCGAAGACTCGGGAGACGAGAGAAGAGAACTCAATGACCAGAGAGAAATGACACTTGTATTCAGGTCCGATGAGGCGACCAAAAGCCACTGACCACGAACGAGACGAATCCATGTCACCGACCGTGGTTGATGAAGAGGTACGAGACGCGCTCCCTTCTGTGACATAGTCTTTTCATCCAAGCGGACCATATGCACTACAAGAGCCTCGACGAGTGATGGAGATAGAATGTCGAGTGGTCGCATATATGGGAAAACAGGAATGCCTTGCTCTGCAACGACTCGACGGTATAGCTGACACCATAGCTGTTTTGTCTTAGTCAGTTGTGCAATATGCCTGCAGGTCTGTATGTGGAAAAACGTGAGCAGAGTCCAGACAGATTGTTCAAACGCAGCAAAATTTGAGACATACGCAGCGCATCTTCAACACGTCCTTCACACAGAGCTCCCGCATTATGAGAAGAGTAACATCATCTACAAGGATATTGGCTAAAGACCTCATTGTGCGAGTGAATATCTAGAAGGGCATCAAGATTGAGGGGCCAGAGTCGACCTGCCGCAATTGCCTTGGAGAACCCCGAGCACCTAGGCGCTGCATTTGAATATTATGTCAGATGTTCCCAACTTTGTGGCACTGGAACCATGCAGGGTCTTGTTGTACTAACTCGGGTTATTAGGATCAACACAATGGTCTTGTGCTTATCCAATGGTTTAGAATGACTGTAGGTGGTCCTTGGCAATCCTCATGTTTTCCTTGCTTTGATTTCGTGTAAGATGCGCAACACGCCATCTGCGATTTACGCGATATGGCAATGATTCCTGCGACACTCTCATTCGAATCTGCATGCTCCCTGAGCCGAAGAAAACGCTTTTACGTTATGGCTGACATGGGCTGTAGTAGTCTTAGAGCGTCTGAGAACATGTTTTGACCAAGATTTAAAGCCCTTCTGTACTACGGTATGGACTATTCTCACCTTCCCTCGAACACCCGTTTGCTGCTGGTACAAAGTCTTCAACAATGTCAAGCATAGCGCCTACGGTTGCGAGCTTGAACGACCGTTTGTTGAATCCTCGAAACCGCGAGGGTGCTTGGCTGTGGACGAAAGAGCAAGTGAGTTCTTAGTGCTGTTGCTCCCTGCCTTCTTCTATACGATGAGCCGATGCTTAGGCATTCAACTATATTCTCAACATGCATCGAGTTGCCAAGTCGAAGAGTAGACAACTTGGCTACTCCGGCGCTGATGCCCCCCAATTCGAGGACGTTAACAACCTCATGGATAATGTCATATGGAGGGCGCTGCGGTTGGTGCTCTTCTCCGATAGGTGCCCACCCGCTAATTCCCTCACAGGGCAGAACTTGGTGAACAGGTGATCGCCAACGAATCTACAACGGAAAGTCCAGAAGGAGAACCGCAATCCATTAATGTTACTAGCTTCATCGGACGGACAATCCTCATTGGAGATCTTTGGAATGCGCTTGGTGAGGCTTCAACCCACGGTATTTATCTCTTGGTGCTCACACTTATCAGGTTTTTCTATCACTGTGGTTGATCTGAACGGCAGTTATCCGTCAAATACGGACTTTCGTTCCCAGATTTGGATTCTTCTCCAATTTGCACGTTTTTGCCTCCTAGTGAACGATAAGCTCTATGCATCGCCCCAGAATAGAACATATCTCCCTCGGAAAGCAGGAATAGAGTGGATGCATGTCTCCGAAGAAATACAAACCAGTGCGGGCATGCGGAGTAGGGATGTCAGTTTTCTCACTACCTCTACTCCACAAGCTGCTGTCGAGTCGGTGAAAAACAAATATAATGCGAAGCGAAAGGAGCTTATGTTTACAAGCCTCGGTATTGAGAAGCCGTGGCCTACTAAAAAGCACCACACCAGGTGGGATTGAGGAAACTGTAGTGAGCATTTGGCTCTTCCCGGGTACGAAACTCCACATTTGCGACCTGCATCTACTGAGGATCCTACTCTTGATAGCAACTATGAACCAAGCACCGTGATCAATAGTTTGGTCATAGACATATTTTGTGTTGCGGAAATGCGATCTGTCGATTCGGACTTTCCGGACAGGATCTTTACTAAGCTTTGCCGCTATTGCCAGGAGATGGTTCGAAAATCTCGTCAGCCACTTCATGACCGCGCAGATAATAAACGTGTGTATTGACTTGTTATTTGTCTATATCACTTTGAGACCGCGTCTGATGCCTTATCTCTTCGCCCCGCTTTACAGTTTATAATACGCGAGATCTTCCGCAAGAGAGTCGAGGTATGTAATTTCAAGGCCTGTCCTTGTGATCGTAGTATTCAGACACTTTCTAGCTGCTCACCAGCCCAACTTGTCTCAATCAAGTGCACAACAGCTTGCTTCTCTGAGAGATCTTCAACTGGCAGCTGCTTCTTCATCCCGAGAACCTCCTGAAGTGGCCGCTGCCAGAGGCAGTTCTTCGCCCTCATCGTTGGGCGCGACGGGAGCGCATACCACCGACGCGTCGACGTCTCAGACAAGGAGAAGGCGCGAGACTAGGGAGACATCGCGGACTTTGGCAGGTGCTCAGGGATCGTCTCGCTCTCGTCAGCCTCCCTCAACAGATGCAACTGATCCAGCAATCGCAGCTACACGATCTAATGCACCTACCGATTTCACCTCTAAGTCTATGTCATCGACCCCATCTGTCTCTCAAGCACATCATCAGCAATCATATCCTGTACAGGCAGGTCATCCAGTGGGGACCCAACAGCAAAGTGTTCAACGCACCAGGCCCCCGTCCACATCTCAACCCGCGTCGTCTCAGTATTCAGCTTATACTTCTTCTCACACTTCCACTGTTCCATTTACCTCCAGTCAACGTGCAGGTGATGCAAGTGGCATTTTGCAACCTGGTACAGTGCATGATGATCGCAGTCGTATGGGATCACAAGTGCTTCCTCAGTCTCAACAGGCGAGACACCATGCTCCCGCTCCATTATACCGCTTTGGCTCTATTGATCCTGGTGTTGAACCGTCTTCACACTCTGGTCAGGCGTCAGCCCAGAATGCCTCACTAGTCCCATCTGCACAGTACACACCCGGCGCTGTAAGGCAGCGTGCTTCGGAGCAAGGCATACCTCCTATACCTTCAGCTCAGGCTGCTCACCCGGAACGTCGTATGCATGTGAATCCTGGTGTCTCATCGGCCTCGGCTTCGGTATCTGCGAGTATTTTTGCCCATCACCCCTTACCCTCTGCTGTCTTGACTTCCGGTACCTCTACCTATAGTCCGCAGCAACAACAACCTGGTTTCTACCCTTCTTCTACGGTTGCTGCTGGACCATCTGGTCCTTTTAATGCTCATCCTGGTTCGTCTTCGCATGCTGGTGCTCTACACTTGGGGACCTCTCAGGGTCCAGCATCTACAAACCCGACCAATGTCGGATCCTTCCCGAATCTTCAGCAACAATTCTACAATCAGAACGCTGGAACATTGCATGACATGACTACCCTTGCTAATGCACTACCTGCTGTTCCCACATCTTCGTCTACTTCTCATACTGCGTCGTATCCACCCCAGCGCCAGATAGTTGTGCCTCCGCAGTCTCATGGAAGACCTCCTCTTCCACCCGGTCAACCGCAGCACAATGCGGCGAATCAGTACCATCCAAGCTCAACACGCCCTCCCCCATCTGGGAATAACTACTATAACTCTGCTCGCTAAGTTGCCTTCGCTATGACATGACGCATGCTGTCTCCGTTACTTCGACTTTCACATCCTGTTTTCTACCTTGTCCTGCTCTCATTGCTATTCACCTATGCCAGTCTCACTTTTCTTTATTATGCGACCCTCAAATTCAGGTTTCCGTCCATTGCAGCGCACTCGTCTGCCTATCCCGATACTAAGTTTACATCTCCATGTAGATCTATCAACGCCCAAATATGCCTTAGTATTGTTCGATCTGTTGCTTACCTGTACGAATTGTATGCCTTCCTTGAAACCATTATCCAGTCTCCCAGTCTTTAGTCGAATGTGAAATCCACAGACTTGAGGGACACAAATTCAGCTTTCATCATGATCGCTTTTGGTAATATCTCCTGTTTGTGCGGTCGGGTGCAAGTTATAACAGCTGGCTACGAGACGATCCATGGCACGTCAAGGCTCCATTGTCGATTAAGCTGCATGCACGTCAGACATTCCATATAGTCTTCGAGTTGAGGCTTGAGTTAAAGTCTTGGGTTGATAATGCCAGATTCCTTTTGTTGCTTTCTAAGAGTTTGCAAGTCGCGTTGAATCAGGGAGTTACTTTCATGAATCAAGTCCGTGTAAATACGCAATGCAAAAATGATACAAAATGGTACATGTTATAAGGGTCCGGGGGAAGCATAGGGGAAGCGCGGATTTCGACATCTAAGCCTCAGAAATTATACGCCGTCAGTATCGGGGCACATATGGTGAAGCAGCCGGTGGCGTTCCACCCGGTATAGGTTGACGGAACTCAGGCGAATTGAGAGGGTAATGCTCTTCCCAAGAGCCAGACGAATGGTACCGTGTATGCCCTTGTGGTGTCATAGGAGCCGGCCCCTGTCCCGGAACGCTGACGAGAATAAGCACACGGAAGAAAGGGAAAACAACGTTAAATATATTGCTCTTACGTGGGTCGCGTAGCGTATGGGGGTATACTCGGAGGCACTGACATCTGAGCCATCCTCGGACCGCCGGCATTGAAAACGACTGGGGGTGGTCCATCCCAACTACTCAGTTTTCGCATATCCCTTCTCCTCCTTGACGGACTGCCTCTAATGCAACCTCGAATGGCTAAGGATAAGTGTATCAATGAGCGACAGTACAACGTATACAAAGAATACAGCGTGGACGTACCAGCTATGACACCCCATATGACGAGAAGTAGGACCACGGCGGCCACAATCGTCACAGGAATCGAAATCTGCAAATTGCTTGTGTACCACGACTGTATAGGTCCCGTCAGCATCGGGGATTCAAGACGGACATCAAGTTCATACCTTGGCGGTATCCAAGAAACTTCCTGATTGACAGTTGCCGCTCACACAAGTTCCTCCGTAACCTAGAATGATGAACGTTGTATCAGGTTAACCGTCGCCGCTACGGACAGGTCGGAAACACGTACCGCAAGGCGAGCCATCTATCAGCGTAGACTGTAGGATGACACACTGATTGAACACCCTGGGGTCCTGACACGAAACTTGACATGACCGATCATTCTGGCTGTTGCAAGCCCTACTTAAGTTCATAGAAGCACCGACAGTCTGACATTGCTCTAGATGGTCGTGAGCCTCAGCAGTCTGATACAGGCTTGAATGATCACTCACTATCGAGGGAGGTGCAGACGCCGTTCGCACAAGCCAAGCCATTGTCTCCACAGCTTTGACCTAGGGGTGTCAGTTAGCCACAAAACCCAAGACATTTCTAAATAGGCCGCACCATTAGGGGAGAACACGTCGGAGGGGCAAGACGAGGAATTTCCAGTGCACATCTCTGGTTGATCGCATAGTGAATCCTTCGATGGCCTGCAGACCTGTGTCGTCGGGGCAAAAGTACATTCTCCAGTGCAGCACGGGCTACTATCCGGATCGCATACTGCACCAGACCTGAACTTGCACGTGTCGACATCACAACAGCTGGAAGTGGAGCCTGTACCGGGATCACAGTCTTCGCCTTCTTCGACGATACCGTTTCCACACATTTGCAAGGAGATCAACTGAGGCCCTGAACCAGGGTCAGCCAAGCAGGAGGTATTGGTCATGCCTCCAGAGTTTCCGAGCATGAGGGAACCTGCAAAAAGATTAGAAGTGGCAATGTGGAAGGCAAATGTCAACTTACAGATGTTGCCGAGACTACACTGCGAGAATTTGGTCTCTCCAGCTTCAGCGACAGGGCTCATGATGAATTGCGAGTTGGCATTGCAGCTATCCTTAGTTAGTGGACAACATTCACCGTCATTGCCATCGCATCCGTCGGTACACTAAATCCAGACGCTGTTAGTGTAAGCAATGAATGACGACCTGTTGCTTGCTCACATCGTGCTGTAGATCTTGTTAGCGGGATCTGAGTGCACGTTAGGGATGAACTTACTATAGCTCCAAAATTGTGACCAATTTCGTGTGCGATGACTTGCCATTCCACACGTCCTGACGTCGAAACAGCAGCTCCAGAGACAACGTTTGGCGAACTGCCAGAAGACGTAACTTGGCACCTATCACACCATTTCAGCAACAGGTCAGAATTCCGTTTGATTATTACTTACAGAGTTGCGAGCCAAGCGATACCGACTTCCGTCCCAGTAGGACATCCAGACATCAGATGCCAGAGTCCGGCACCGTCAGCGCCCTTCTTCCCCCTCCAATCAGAGAAGACTGACAGGCGACTATTGAGCGTTATATCGTTGCTACATGCGACGTTCCAAGGGTTCGCCGAATCAGCGGTACTTGGACACCTATCACATGCCGAAAACGTTAATAACTGGTTGATAGCAATCTCAGCGACGTACTGAGGGTCTTGAATCTGCAACTCTACAATACCCAGACTGACGTTGAATGTATTCTGAACCACGGTCAGGACAGCCACACAAGTGAAAGAAAACAAACCACGATACCTTATACAGAGCACTGGCAGTGTTGAAGTTCGATATGATCTGCTGACTCGCGTTTTGCTGTGACCCATACTGCCTAACATACTCGCAGTCTGCGGCAACTCCCATAAACACAATCTTCTGGGTGGCCGGACATCCAACTGTATCACCAATGTGATCTTGGAAGCTGCACAAGAAATTGTCAGATGGACATTTACTCTTCAACATATCAATGTCAAATTAACGCCAAATGTACTGACTTGATGCCCATGCCACCACCAGCGACATCATCTCGTCTCACAAGCGTTGCATTAGGGGCCCGAGTGTCCAAGAATCTGAACGGATCGTACCATGGCGAAGTAGGAGGAGGCGCCGGTCTTCTTAGGGCAGGGTTCTGTGACGGGTCAGTGTTGTATTTGAGCCTATCATGTCCGCAAGCCTTTGGAGGTTTAGGAATGGGTTGAGAGTCCAAGCCTTGTACCGCGTGGTATTCATGAGGCGACATGATATCCGAGTCTCGGAAGATGACCAGTGATGAGTCCTCGTCCATGCTTATGACATGTGGGTCCAGATGATGCTTGTTACGCAAGTAATTTTCCTTGGTCATGACATGGTGAACAACGCCATTCACTGAGAATGCGCCTTCGAACGAGGGTGCAATTCCTCGATGAATATCGCCTTGATGGTGAACTGTAATCCTTGCCCAACCCAGTTCCGACTTTCCAGAAGGCCTAAGCCAGACACCTGCGGCATCTTCTCTCATACGATCTGGAGATACGTCTGCTGGTATAACCTCTCCCCAGTAAGCTTTAATCGATTGAGGAAGTAGAGGTTCGGTGTGACTGAGTATCGAATCCCCATTCGGACCTGTTTTATAATATTTGATTCTCGCAGCAGGATGAATGAGGTGTTCATTAGGACGAAGATGAAGGTAATAGGTATCGTCAAAAGCGGTTAATTTGAGGCGGAAGGAGTCGGTATGTTGGAGAGTGGGCTCATCAATGGGGAAGGAGCGTTTTCCATAGTTTCCGGAAGATGATGGCCGTCGAGGAAGAATCTCAAGTGCAAGAGTGGACGGATGTGCGATTCGTTTCAATGGTCTTGGGGGAGAACTGGTTGCTGTGAATGAAATACCCTGTCAGTACTTGAAATATGCATGTTCGTACAGTATTTTAATCGTGACCATCCATCCTGCACCTGCATCGAAACTGCTCCTGCAGTCCAGTTCCCCTAGCTCTGCGATCCGCAGCACATAGCCATCCTCCATCACTACACAAATGGCTCGATCATTTACTCACCAGAGACATAGTGAAATCCAAGAAAGAATGCAAAGGCAAGGGCAAATATTCGATGGCAAGGAGACATGAGAAATCGTGAGGGGGCAAAGGAACGAAGGCCTTCCCTCCGTCAAACGATGGTGGTATAAGTAATAGTCAGCTATAGCCAAGAACACCTGGGCGACAAAATTGCGGTGCTCGATGAACCGAGTTGCCCAAGATGATACGAATGCCGACCAGCGGGAATATAAGTTACCAGCAAGGGGTTCGAATGAGATGGAAACAAAGAAAGATTATGAAAGTTGCCTGAAAGTACGCTCTGAAGGTGCTAACGGCCGTCAGAAAGAAAAGGTCAAAGTTGTCAATGAAACCACTATTGATGCTGGTAACAACTCCCAAGAACTCAGCCGATCGGCAGGACACAGCCAAATCGGGTCACTGATTTGTTTCCGCCTTTGCCGGTCATGCATATACAACGTTGAAGATGCTGTTTGTAAACGACTCTGACGCAGGGATGAATGTAGAAATTGTATACTATGTACATGTCGTAGCATCGTAGTAGTCAGACATTTTCTGTACACTGCCTGCGAGCAGTCGATCTCGGCAGCCTGGCCAAGGACATTCAGCCGTCACGGCGGATCCACAGTGCGCAGTCCATCGTGGACATCATTCTTTCTTCGAAATCTTGGACGGCTGACCATAATAGTATCTCTGACGTCCGACACCGGCGAACCAAGCAAGCCTGTAACGCAGTCAACCTCGAGTTTAATTTCGACTGAAGCAGGCTGACACTCGCCTTGTTGCGAGAAGGAACACCACAAACGTGATATTACCATGAGTGGTACCATTCCAGGCGGAAGGGTTATACTGCAGTGAAGCAGGAAGAGCAAGCCAGGAAGCAATGATGCTGTCGAAAAACAGTCGTACACTCGCATCTCCGATAAACCGCATCAAGAACTTACTGTGTTACCTAGGGTACGCCGAAGTAAGCAAAGAATTCCTTGTAAATAATTCATAGGGAGAGAAATCCAAGAGACAATTCAAAGCGAAAGGAGAGCAAGAGATCGGTATTGGCTTTGCCGCAGGACGTTATAGAGAAATCAAAACGAAGCAAAGATGGCGAGACTCACGTCAGCGATGGCCATAGCGGTAAAGGTAGCGCCAGCAATACGTTCCTGGGCGACAGGGTTATCTGGTAAAGCGTCACGCACTGCGCGCAAGCCCAGACCCTCGAGGAGACCTAACAGAAAGTAGCCTGCGGAGATCGTCAGCTGCCTATCCATCCTTATGTCATATTACATATAGGACTTGCAGTTTCCCAGCTGCCATACCGCCATAGTCGTTCGAGCATCCATAAACGCTTCAGATGGTGGCGTGCCATCCGGCACAAGTTCATGATGGAACCATGCCGCTCCGGGAACGCCCCAAATAATAACAGCAGGCAAGACGGTAGAGACTGTCAATACTGTCAGCGAAGTTACTGGATAAAAGAACTCTTAAACTTGACATACAAGGCTCGAGGTACAAGAACAGTAGTCGATAGAATCCAGTTACAGCAGGATAGTCTGTCATCGTTGAATAGACCACCAGGAATCACTAGTACTGACGCGTTAGTACGCTTAGAGAACCCTGCACATATCGCATACCTATCGTGCTGAGAAAGCGCGAATTCAGCGGTAATATAGGTCAGGTCTAGGTGCAGCCACTGCGGCAACCTGTGAACTTCCTGTGAGAAGTTCTCATCCAACTCAAAACACCCAAATCCGGGACACACCAAAACCGGCGCTCGTGTCATCGCGCTTACGACTTCCAAGAACTCGAAAGTTTGTGCTTTTCTCAGACTCCATGGGATCCTGGTGGTCTGGTTCTGTATGTGACTATCGTTTTCATGTGTAGAATCTAACTATAAATATTTTCTCAGAGTCTCAATGTCTTACCTTCATCGAAACCGCAAAGTTCAATGACGGGGCCCGGTGATCGAAATATCTCCAATTATCTCTTTCGCCAGGTCGAGAGGGAAGTCTCAATGAATTCTGCACCATCCTAGAGAGCACCCATGGAGTGATTAGATGCTTACAAGAGCTTTTGCGGCGCTGGACGATCTCATCCCAAGTCTCAAAATTCTCAGAATTACGGATTCGGAATGGATTGAATCATTCCACCCTCCGTTCTCTTATTTAAATTTGCTGGAACCTGATACAGGTGAGCTCCGTAACCATTTCAATTCATTTCCTAGTCGCAGTCGTCGCAGCGCGATGTATCATTTGTTGGCTGGAACGGTCGGTCATATCACGCAACACTCGTCATGTAAGTTGCGTACAGACCGATCTATCTGTTGCATTGGATTCCTACGTCGGGATGGAAAATGAAGGCGTATGTAAGTGCTTGAAGCCTAATCTTTCATGTTACATTGCTGATCCCATTGTTCATACATTTACCTTGTCATGTCACGAACTTGCATGCTGTACCAATGTTTAAGTGCTCAAATTAACGGTGGACTTGATCGCATAATTTTAAATTATCGCACCTTTCACAGGTACGAGGGTCTATGGCCTCGCGGCCGTTAACGTCCTTGTGTTTGTTCCCTCAAGCTTGCAAGTCACAACGACAACGTACGAGTTTGCAAACAAAGCGTATATGCAATACATGATCGACGCTACCGATGAGAACTTGATGAACGTGTCTCGTGGTGAACGCTCGCGGTTGCGGACCATAGAACACGAGGAGAGAACCTTTGATCCCAACCACTCGCCGGTTTCCCGAGATCATTTGGCCCCTCGGCTGAGCGGCGTGCGTGCAGTGATCAAGATGGAAAGCCCGACGTTCGTGATGACTCAGTTTTCTACGTCCTTTTCAAATATTCATACACCACTTCAGCTGTTCCAGTGGCAATGAATATTGTCTGCAACCCCGCCGGCGTTGTCCCTTCACATAAGATCGGTTGATGCTCCATAAGCCTCAGTTTCATGTTATGTTGTGAGCCGTGTTACGGTTGCTTGGACTTTCCGACGGTGGCGTTCTATTTATTTTGCAAAATACCAATCGCAGATTGTCAACTTGTAGGTCTCGATGGTCCAGAGTTTGTCGGCAAGCTTTGAGAAACATATTGCATTGCCTATGCGTAGTCAACGAAGAATATCACAATCTTCCTTCTACTCTGCCCTACATGGATAAAACACTGAGCTCCCCCAACGGAGTCACCACGTTTCCTCTCGCCTTATTAATTCTCCGTGCATGATCGTGCCTAAAAACACAGGTATGGGAGCTTATCACCGAGACCCCGTTGGAAATCTCCGTAAATGAATTGGAATTTTGTGACTGTATCTCAGAATTAACCTTGTCTCACAACAGCTCTCTATGGTGCCGTCTCTGTCTTTGAGACGTATCATATCCAAGAGCACGGTCAATGTGAACTCCGTCACAGCTTGACACACAGCTCCCCCTGCCAATGACACGTCGAGCTGTAGAATGAAACCTTCGCTAAGGGACGAATAAAACATATGCATTTCCGCATCCTAAACAGTAGTCTAAGTCTCTAAGTCGCGCGAATTTTACATCATAGTAACCAAAAAGCTATGAGAGATCTAATAATGGAACAAGTTTAGCGATCTAAGTCCCAAGACAACGTTACTATACAGCGAAACAGGAGCATGCTCTATGGGCGGGAATCAGACAGAACCTCGCGTCAAAAGGACTCGGGCCAACGGGCCTGCAATCGTGTATCCTAAACGGCACAGCACACCGAGACCCACAGCAAACGCCGCTGTCCGATATGCGTCAGGATACCAGACGCTCGATCCATATTTCTGTCCAGAGGACCTGTGCGACATGTGATCGGCCTCAGCAGGCTTAACGGACGGTAGTGGCGCATCTTCTGCACGAGGATAGACGGGTATGACCATAGCTTTCTTGTTGGTCACATCCATGCCTCGGAAGTATCCTACGATCGAAGACGGTGAGGGCAGTCCAAGTAAATTAAATTGTCGATACTCACGAGGCGAGTCATAATACCACACAACGGTCCCTTGAACGTAGTGCTCGAGTGCAATGAAGTACCTCCTAAGCTCGCTGTCCACTTCCTCCCCGAATGAGGGAAGTTGAGCTTTGAGCTTGACATATTCCTTGACGCGATCGGCTAACATCTCTGTGACGATGTCAACCGCATGTTGCAGACCAACGTCTCGCTCAAGCATTACACAGAAGACGAGATTCTGGAAGTCATTGTCCGATTGCTCTTTCTGTATTGAAATCAGCATGGAGTGTCATAGAAGCTCAGTGGATCATCTCACGTTAAATGAACAGAGATCCTATTAAGGAAGGTGACGTCAGCATGGCTTCGTTGAAGACGGAAAACTGAACATAGATCCGCTTACATTTGGCCATGTCATAATGTCTATGGCAGCCTTCGACAATCCAACCAATATAGGATGATCCCACACATGCTCAGGGACCACAATGTCAAGGGAATATTCTACCATGGCTGTGATGATGATCCGGTCATTATGTCTATTCGTTTGGACCTGACAGCATTTGCATACCTTCCACGATCTCTCCACCGATAGTTCGTCGACGGAGAATGATAAATTCTTCAGAAGATGGGACGGTGCTAAACGCCCTGTTGCCTGCCTGTTCAACTTGAGAGTTCATCCAGCTCTCAACGGCCTTCTTGAACCTAAGGGTTTGTTAAGACACCGGTGAGATATTAATAAGACTTTTGCGAAAATTATATCTTACCTATTGCATGCACCTGGACTGGCTGTGGAGCGGAATCGCCTCCAGATACTACGGGCCAATGCTTGTAAGACGTTCCGATGCTCCGAATAAAGGAACGCGAGATGCACTCACTCATGAAGCATAGCAGCGTATTTGAATTTGGGTGCAGGTAGTTCAGGATTGTTCAAGACCTCCATGGAAATATCAACGCCGACTTGGACACGCTCTGGTTTGGACTGATACTCTCCTTCATCAGATAGATCGTCGAACTGCAAACATAGTTATCGATCTCGGGTTCCTTCGCCAATTGCATAGCATACGTACGGAAAATGCCCACAGGAAAAAGGATATGCATGTCTCGAGATGTTGGACATCTGCATCGGGGAAACTGAGACCGGCGTAGAGGTCGAATGCATGAGACAAGAAGCGTCGCTCTTTAGGTTCGGGATAGACTTGTAAACTGAGTGAAAGAGGTGGAGTTAGCAGATTATTACACGAACATGAAGGATATACATACTTTTTGAACCACTGCTTGACGTATTTGTAGGCTTCTTGTTGACGAGGATTTTTCTTCAATTCGAAGACGGGGCCCGTAATGGCAGTCAAATCTTGCAGAACGAAATGGGTAGGGAAAGGTCTGAGGTTGGCTACGTTCATGGTGATCTCAATGGTATTGGGGGAATGAAATGGATTTCTGTTGTGCATTTACTCCAACAACCCACAATGTTTTATACCAACCACCGGGCGATTATCAACCCCTTGCGTCAGTGCTAGATGGCGGGACGAACATTACACACCAGACATATGTCCACATGCCGCTTTGATAGGTGGTCCAAACGCGATTGCGTCAAATGAAATAAACAAGAGAGTTAGGGAGTAGAATTCCAGGGGGGAGGAGGCGCTTGTCGATAATGGAAAATATTGCGAATCAAGCGATGCAACGTTAATCCATTCGTAGACGATATCTCCTTGATCCATGTAAAACCGAGAAAAGTAGCAAGAAGCCATAGTTCGCCATGAGGTAATGACGTGGTTTGTCAGGCTCCTGTAATTTTGAGGGCGACAGACCTATGACTAGTTACCAGCAAAGAAAATGCACAGGCCGCTCTGCTGAAACGGTCACTTCAGGCAATACTGCAGGTTACGGTTCCGATTAAGGAATGATGACGGACGAGATTTGACGCCAGAAGTATAGCTACGAAAGTCGTCTAAAGAAGAAACACTTTAATGAACAGATAAGCGGAGCCCGAGAAACCATATTGAAACATACGCAGCGCTTTGCAATGCCGAAAATGGTGGGTCACACTTGGGCCAGTTGTAGCGTCATCACGACACTCTGGGTCTCTCAACACCGCCTTCACGCAAACTCAATTGGTGGCCTTGTCAGATCTTCTATCTGTATGAGATAATCTTGCATACGAGCTGGTGACTCGGGGGCGTAGCGATCGGACAAGCCCATCAAATGGGTGGGACCTGTATGCCACGACACGCGTGAATATGAATAGTGAAGTCGAACGTGGTTGCACAAATTCGGTGTGATTATGGCGAACTCGAAGGCCCAAGGCTCAACATTTTCAAGTGCATTTAAAGCATGTGTTATTGACGACTTTCGTCGATACTCTGGTGCTAATGGTCACAGGTATAAGAAGCCGGGATAGAACGAAACTTTGCATGCAACTAACTTGAACATGTTAGCGGATTAGGTCCTGATTTTTGCAGCTTGTATATCGTGTGTTGGAGAGTCCGCTGTCCTCGGATTTGTACTGAACAACTTCAGAACCTGATCGATGATCGCAAGCTTGAGAGAGCTTTGCATTCAATACGAACGAACTTCTACAATTTCCCACGAGTTATTAACAAGGTTAGCGCTTCAGTTTAACCTGACTAGGACTAGTCCAAAAGCAACGCAAAGCACTCATATCCTCCTCTGCGGGCCTCTAACTCATCCCACACCGCACTCGAAGAAGAAAGCCGAAGATTGCAGCGTGGTCTGTTGAATCTATACAATAGGTACAGCGAGTACGGAGTATTAACATTACTATCTTTCGGCCTTTCAACAACTGAGCATCCATATGGAGGAAACCTCCCTGCACTTCAAAGGTATGATTGACTCTCTTGAGACTCTATGCCTAATGAGCTAAACATCGCACAGCCTTACTACTTGCAAATGAGGAGCGGAATGCCTACGGCCTGCGATACAATGATTATGAGCGGTATAGGTCAGTCGTCATAATCCCTCCAATTTGAAAGCTTTTGCTAATATGTGTTTAGGAAGCATTGTGCGAACAGAACGCATCGGTTGAGGTCGTCGTTGAAAATGACTCATGGAAAGGGTAGAGAGTTCAAGAAACTACCTCCGATAAAAGTGGAGAATATCAAGGAAGGCTAGTGCGTATCGAGTTTCATATTCTTACGATATGTTTTGATTTACGAGCCCCATATAGTCTACAATTGCTTCTGTTGGAAGCAGAACGCGCCTGGACGTACTCTCGTGAACTCAATGCACAATCTACGAGCCCTGCGAATAAGGAGCGTTCGGCGGGGTTGAGACGCAACGCCACCTCGCGATTCCGTCGCGCAACCAATTGGGCAACTCAGCTCTTATCGCATTGCCAATCACTTTTCTCTACAAATCGCCTATCTGCTGAAAGCCTCGTGCAAGCCACTGTGTACACGCTAATATTGAACGGTCGTTTCTTGAGTAACCGTTTTGACTATGACTCTGCTCTAGTGCAACTCTGCGTTGCTCGAACCCTCCTAGACGAATTGGCTGCTCGTGCTGCCACCAGTCGTGATCAAGCCCTTGCAACGGCTTTCGCGGACGAGATTGGGCCCGAGATCCGTTATTGTGCCCACGAACTAGGAAACACCAAGGCCTACGATGTCGATGCTATTGTTTCGGAGATCGCCTCGAAACACAAGAATGAGATCGTAGATGGCTACGACAACCTCGTCCGGAAATTGACTGAAGAAACCGCCGGCGGTGCAGAGGCAGAGAGGAAGAAGCTGAAACCTGTGCTTTGGGAGGGGGAACCAATTCCTATTCGAAACCCCGAGCTCGTGGATGTCTTACTCAAAGTACAGGAGGCCGAAGCCAAGCTGCAAGAGACCCCGGCAGAAAAGCAATCGGCGGAGTCGAGGTCTCCGAGCGGAAAGAAAGGCAAGGTAGGCAAGGGGACACGCTCCAAGAGAGGTGTGGCGGCCTACGATGCGATCCTTCTTGCCTTGAGCGATGCGGAGGAAGTCGCCCGTAAGCTTGTCGAAACCCAACAGGTAAGTTACTCCGGATCATATGCATTTTTTTCCATTGTTATTAACCCCAGCAATCTCGCAGTTGAGCGGAGGCACATTGACAAGCGCAGCCGGTACTCGGGATATTCATTTTGTGCATGCCTACATTGTCTACCAATTATTGGCCCGACGTATCCAGCGCGACCTCCTTTTGATCTTAACACTCCTCCATCAGTCTCAATCGACCAGCCATCACCCGCACAACAGATCCGCTAACGTTGCTGGCCCGTCGAAACCCAAGAAAGAACAAGTCGATGCTAGACTCTTCCCCGCTGTCGTAAAACTGTTGGACACGATCATCCAGAGTCTTACCCAAATGCGGACTCTGAGCGTCGTGGATGATAGCCCAGACTTGGCTACGGCTGTGGACGCCCGAGTCTCTTTCACCAAAGCAAGGCGGTAAGTACAGCCTTTCCCCCTTCGCCTATCCTGCCTGGAATCTCTCCATTAACTCCCTCCATAACCGACCATTGGTCGCTTTTAGATGCCGTTATCTTGCGCGCTGCTATATTCCGGTAAAGAAATACGCGGAGGCGTTAACGCTTATGCAACACGGATCCCTCCACCTTCGTGAAGCCCAGTCCACCCTCACATTACTCCTCTCCGAAGACGCCGATCCCATATCCACATTAGAACCACTCTTCTATCCGCTCACCATTGACGACATAACCCATCTGGAAGAGGAATTGTCATCAGACAGTCTACAATGCAAGAAGGACTGGTTTGCGTTTAATGGCGGAGCGACGACTGCTGAAGGAGTCAAGCCGCACAAGAAGCCACTCTTCTTTGATATCGCCCTGAACTATGTCCAGCTGGACATGGAGCGCCTGCAGGGACGCGCAGGGAAGCAGGTCGAGACGCCTACTGTCGCTGCTTCTGCAGCTCCGGCTGCTTTTGTTGCATCCAAGCAAGCGCAAGCGCAACCGGAGTCTGAGAGGAAGAATTTGGTAACAAAAGCAAAGGTAGAGGAGATCCAAAGGCCTGAGACTCCGGAACCATCGGGCCCTGCCAAAGCTGGCTTGAGTTCATTGCTTGGAGGATGGTGGGGTAGGAGATGACCAAGGCCTGTCGGTAGTCTATGTGACAATCTGTCTAAGCAGAGAACAGAACCTTAGCGGTGAGCACAGATGTGTAAGGAGATCGACACGGGTGAGAATGTATATCTCCGTTGGTACAATTAGTTTCCAAGAGTGTGTTCGATGAGTGCCATGCTTTGTGAGCCTTTGAATAGCGAGGAAGATCTTCTAGCCCTACGAAGTTTAAGAAGCACCGCACATAGAAGCCCTCAACGTCAGAAAGGCTTGGAGCCGATTTCGTATTATTCAGTGATTTGGCTATGTTACCTGGCAGCGTATAGACTGTGAGGAAAGACAATGTTTGAATGAGTCTCCGAGCTCGGACGTGTCGAGCAATAATTACAACAGCAGAGACAAAGAAAGTAAGAGAGACCGCGGCGAGAGAGAGAGCTTTGGAGTGGTGAAATGCAAGAAATTACATATAAGACGTCAATGAGACTGCAAGAGGGATATATGAGATACAATCAGTGCATGAGACCTGATGAGAAATGTAAAAGCACACGAAACGAGATGAGGACTGAGTACTGAGGAAAATTATGACCAATGAGTTGTACGGCATAATCAGGGTGGAATGGAATCCAGTGATGATTGGAAAGTCCCTTGCTGAAAATACAACGATCTTCATAGGCTCGCCAAGCCCAGTACGAGACAACCAATCAGCAAAGAAGAAAAAAGTATCCTCCTCCGTCTAATGCCTCGTGAACCGCTTCTCAAGAGAGGAAAACCCTAGTCAGAACGACACACAAAGCCCGAAAGGAGAGATATGCGATATCGATACAATTTGCCACCTATTACCACCACAATGGGGGGATTGATGGCATCATCCCCTCCCTCTTCTTCCAGCTCTTTCTCTGAGAGTTCAGAAGAGAGATAACGGGCCTCGAATAGCCTTCTGTGGCTGGTATCTTCTCGTACGCCTCCGCTTCTCACTTCTGTTGCTGTTGTTGTTGCCCAGTTTGCTGCTGTCGCTTTTGCGACAGAGTCTCAATAATGTGTGTCACACCGTCGGGCTCGAGTACCACTTTTGTACCATCACAGCGTGCCTTCGCTGTGAATTCCGTACATAGGTCATTAATGTCCACGTCCTAAACGAGAGGCCGTCAATTACTAAAATGTCGATAAGTTGGCATGTTATGTATATACCTTGAATTGCGGATTCGAGGTGATACTCCGCCAAGCGGTGAGCACCTCGATATTCCTGTCACTCTTTTCCGTCTTGGGAAAGCTAGAGCCTTTGCACATAATCATGGTACCGCCACTATCCACGTCACAGGTCTTCCTGACCAACGCGGGTGGCGGTGGAGGTGATTCTACGAACGCAGAATGTCCAGCATTTCGAATGGCTTCTGCCATATCCTCCTTCGTCTTTGGACAATCTCCGTGATGTATAGGTGACGACACGCCGTTTATTGATGCTGGAGTCGATGATGATGATTGTGACGCAGGTGAAGGTGATGTTGTCGTCGCGACTGATGAAGCCGTTGATGACGAATTGGAAGAGAGGGTCGAAACTGAGTTATTTGATGTTGAACGTGCCGTGTGCTGAACTGGATTGATCAAGCTGGGTGGAGTACGCAAGAGCGCGGAGAAGTCGACCGGCGTCTGGGCGTTCATGTAGTTACCTCCAAAGAGCTGGTCAAGTGATTCCATGCTACGTGAAGCCAGAGCGTGATCTGTGGGAAGTGAAGATGGCGACCAGTCCCCAAACGTGGCCATACCCATTGATTCCATACCATTTTGAGGTGGGCCGCCATTCGACGGCGGTGACTGGCCGGAAGACAAGTCGAGCGACATTGGCTCACTGAACGACATGTACATCGGGTTACTCGCCAGTGTCCTTGGCTGTACCCCAGGGTATGCACCGAAACCAAAGTCCATGTTCATGGCATCGTCAGTAGGAGTTGGTTGTGTAGGCACCTCGTCCAACACATTCAACACAGCTGGATCAAACGGAATCAAAGTGCCGAAATTGAAGTCGAACGGGGGCGGTACTGGCGACTGATGTTGCGACGCTGGTTTACTTGTGCCTGCACCTGCTGTTTGGAAGCGGAACTGATCGTTAGAGGTAGGTGTGGGAGAGTTGTATGACGGAGGACCCGACACGTCGTTCTTCGGCATTTGGAAAGTAAACTGGCCTTGTTTGAGCGCCATGTTCTCGCTCTGTAACCGTGACAACAAATCACGAAGGTTCTCGTTCTCAGATTCTGCTGCTTGGTTTTTAGCCTCCAAAGCAGCAACCTTATCCTCGAGCTAAAGAACATTCCGGTCAGAAATGGCTGAGACGGGAACCATCTAATGTTATACTTACGTCCTTGACATGCTTTTCTTTACGTTCACGGAATGCACGTTGAGCAGCACGGTTCTGCTCCTTGCGCTTCAATAACCGGAACTCATCCTACAAGCTAGTGTGAGATATACACGGTTAGCAATGATCTCCCGGGGAAACACACCTGTTGAGGGTTACCGGTGGACCTTCTGCGGGACGAACTACCGGGCTTCCTCGAAACATCTAGGCGCCGAGATATGTGAACTTACTCATTGGAAGGAGACCTCGACAAAAGGACATACTGATGTGAGGACTCTTGTGTGACGGTTCAGCATCCATACTATCGTCGCTTGCTTTACGCTTAAGGCGGGAATCCTCGGGACTTTGTTCCGAGGTGGGGGTATTGAATACCCCTGACTGTGGTCTCGACGACGGCGAGGTGTCGTTGGCACTCGGAGGGGAAGGACTACTGTCAGAGGAAGGGGGAGAAGGGTTAGGGATAGGGAAGGTGCTGATGCTTTGAGGATCTACGCCGTCGGGCGGGTGCTCAGACGGTTTGGGACTGTTGCCAATAGTTGTGGGAAACTGCTTTTGAAGGAGAGCAAGAAAGTCATCATCGCCAATGGTAGAGAAACCAGATGGTTGTTGGACGAGATCCCAGTAAGAGTTTGCACCTCCAAATGGATCCATTACTGCGGTGATTCCTGAAGAAATACAATGAAAGTGACGCAAGAGACTAAAACGGTAGTCTCCGGTAATGCGGGGAACGGTGATCAAGGAGACAGACTCGACGTTGGCGGCACGGTAGGTGCTCGCTGCGTCGAACGGCGACGAGATGGGGAACCAGGATCAATCGTAAAGGTTGAAGCAGTGGGCGGTGGTGGACGTTGGAAGGAAAGGGCGAAGGTCGCTGCTATGGTCGGCGTTTGGGTCGAGACGCCACAAGTGGGCGGCAGCACTCAGGGTTTTCGATCTCCGGCGGGCGATGATTGGACCCAGTTTCAACCTCCCCCTCTTTGCTGATTAAGCACAACGGAACCTTGCAGAAGACCCCCACATGCTATTCCGCATTCCTCGGGAGCGCACCTTTGTGACTAGGAAAATATGTCGTCGGTAGCCTGATCTTCCGTATTTCAACGAACCAATGTCGGCCGAAGTCACAATTCTTTTCTTGCGTCGACTCATGACTTTGAGTTCACCTACATATGAGCTTCACTTCGTTTCTCACCACCGTGTCCCCGTTTCGGAACCTCGCCCCTATCCCCATCAGACCAGTCACAACTGACCCAGCCTTTCTTTCTAGGTACCTGAAGATCTTCTTCGATTGTCTTTCGAATGGAATTAGGCACTTGCATTTCATGCGTGCTTGAGCGTGTCTATCGTAACGATTATTTGCCGTCGGGAAAGCCATCTTGATACCCCAGAAAGCTGTTCCGTCTCACGCTTTGCTTGAGACTGGAACCGTCTGGTTACCCGCAACAACAGGTGATCGACGTCTCGACCCCCGCATCAATGTTTAGCAATGTTTTTGTTCCTCCTCCAAGATACACGTACATCTTACCTAAAGCAGGACGTCTTTATACTTCTTCACTTCCAGAGGTACGATATTTCAGCCACACATTTGGTTGAATAGCTTCTCTACCTGATTGCCTATCTGTTCCGACGCAGTAAATTTTAAATCCGATCGGTCTTTCGTTCGCCGTCGCCGTCCTTGAAGTGAGAATGTTGGTGAACAGCTTGTAGCGATTGTCGCTGGAAGAACATACTTCTGGACATATACAGCCCAGATATCTAATCTCTCAACCCACCCACCATCGCCGGATCGCAAAGTATTCCAGTAAATCCTATTGCCACCATATCACCACCCATTCTTCCTTTCCTTCATAACTAGCTGCTCCTATTCTTCTGGCTTGCAACATTGACATGTCCAACATTTACATCCGTCATCCGCGGACTTCTTTTCCGAAACCTCCGTCCTCAAGCACGCTCGAGTTCGTAGCCAGTCTTGCCGTCCTTCCCTTTTTGGGACACGCACTTGATCGAAAAATATTATCCTCGGTCTCAGACGGAGGCACCGTGGCACGGTGCCTCGAAATGCAGATCTATGGGTACCCGTAAGATCCCTCTTGACCAAGCCTGGAGCAACTTTGCGCCCTCGAGATAACCGCAGTTTACCTTCCGGAACACTGAATTGAATTGACAAGAATCATCTGGTTATGACTGGAACGCGAGGTGGAACGGAAAAGGGAGGTGGAGTTCCGAATATACAACTCCTATTTCGGATTCGGCCGCCTTGAGTACTAATTCACTGGCGATACGATACGGATTTTGGGACACATTTACACAGCGCGCTGAAACAACGTATACAGAGGCTTGGGTTGATGAGGGAAACTGGCAAGCATACCAGGTCTCCAATCTAGTACTCTGGGGATGTGGTCGTGCCTCCAGCGGTGCTGCTGTCCAAGCACAATATTATAATAAGACAGAAGATCAGGACTTGTTGGAAAGCCAACGCCCGTTGTACATGGTGAGTTCTTCATGATGGGGTCCTACTTTGAGACCTTGGACTCGTCTCACTCGCGTGTTCGACCGATCACTCTGCTATGTAGGTCGTCAGGGGTTCTTAGGGATACCTGTTATCTCTTGTCTCCAAACCAACACCGACATCTCAAGTTATCATGGCCCCGACATCAACTACCGAGCCCTTCAGCTGTGTTAATGGCCATTCACTGAGATATATTCATCCTACCGGAATATGCTAGCTGGCTTAAAAGCCAACGCTTCAAGATCCCAAGATCCCTCCTTCTTCAAATCCCCTAAGCCACACCCGGCCTTTTATCGCAAACCGTACAATCGTAGGTTTACTTACGACCATTACCGTACCATCCACGCGTCACAGCTTCGTGTTTGAAGCGCAGCTTGAATGCGCACCTCAAACACTTTGGCCTGAAGCTATGCCTTCCTACATACCCATCGGTTGGGCGATGCCGTTTCGACGCGTGGACACCGTGCGCGCCACCCCGGAATGGGGCCGTATACGCGTCTTCCCACCCTTACATGCCGAGTAGGATACGACTCCGCCCGGGTTCGAGTTTTGTGATCTTCTTGTTGACGCTGGGGACGTGTGTGGCTTCCGGTCTCACGGCGACAATAGCAGTTAGCTATTGCGTCCAAGTTCTTAAGGTCAGCAGGCCTTCCTGACCTCCTTATTACAGAACGTTATGTTCAGCCTCTGCTCAGCGTCTTCCACAACTTCCAGCGTAAGGAAACTGTTGTTCCATTCGCGATGCCTTTGCTCATTCAGTTCCTTCCCCAGTTGAATCTTTGCCGATCAATGGCGTTTTAATGGCATAATTGACCATATGACTACTCTATCACACCTGCCTTGAATTGCTTGACAGGCAATTGCACTTCTACAAGGTTTGGGGCTGCATATACCTATAACGACGCTCTCAGGTCCAATGCGACTACTCGTATACTGATCCGGCGGCTCGCATGAACGTTAACAAACTTAGTAGGATCCGAACCGCAAAACAAATCTTCTGCGCTTCTAGTGTGTTTGGCGTAAATGTCGTGGACTGTCAAGGTACTCGTAGGATCAGGCCTATGGAAGAACGCACCGCGTTTTCCTTTCGTGACCCTCTGAAGTGATTAAAGTTGGGCCACCATTGCAATCGCTACACCTTCTGTAGCGTTCGAGGATCTTTCGATTGCCTGTTTTGAACCCAGTCCTACTCCTGCCTTCCCTTTGCCCCTCTTAATGTCATCTCTTCGTCTCGATAGCGGATACTTTAAAACGCCACTCCACGCAACGGCTGGATCCACGGTTCGCTCGCCTTATCTCGTCTCAATCGATCCTTAGTCTAATTTTAGCAACAATGCATACGACAACGTCACTCCCATATACTTTCCGACACGACGAATTTTATCGGGCTCAAAATTCTGGATACTCTAGACATTCACTCGGCTATTCGAGACGGGAAGAGACTGGCCCTTCCTCTTTACAACTCTATTCTCTGTGAATTGCCAATCTACTACGCACGTCATTTGTTGCTTCCCGTCTACTTAACTCCTTTGGCTGTTTCTGTCGGGCGCAGTTCCTCAATTGTGTGCTTCTCCATCAGACCATGTGGGGTCTCGGCTTGTTCTCGCCATAACACGCGTTTCCAGTCGTCGGGCAGACCGTCAGTACGGTGTTGTATGACGAACCGCGAAAGCTTGACTGCCGGATGCAAATAACCTCCGAATCGCTGTCAACCCTCTTTTGGAGCCTGGAGCGTACGTGGAGGAGGACTTGCTGGGGATCTGGTCCTTCAACTGCGGCATCAGTTTCGCGGCGGTAGTTTGGATGTTTTGTCTTTCATTGCATTTCATAGCATTTCAAAATATCTTGGATCGTTACTGCGAAGTAGCCAAGCATTCGATGCTGACCGGTGACAGTGAATAGCATTTGGTTCAGAGCTTGTGCAGTTTTCCGATCGCCGGTGGCATAGACATTCCATCTTTGACGACATCCAAGTCAGCCGATAGATATACAGCTTCATTTTTTCTTCTCCCTTGCTTCTACCTTCTTTTGCTGTATAATCTTTGCACTTCGTGAACATATCAACTACTGGACATTGTAATACTCTTGGCATCGGACCGACGTTAAGGTATCGATTGAATCTAGAACAATTGCCTTGGCACCGAGGTGGCCACTCGTTGCCGTTCCAGTCGAGTTTAGAGCGAGAGCTAGGTACTCTTATCTTCTTGACTCGCAATCCATTCACTTTGCTCAACCCGAATATCCATTTTCCTCAGTTGGACCTCGGATAGCCATTTTCCTGATAGAACGGATAGAGACCCATAGACGCGAAGTTTGACATCCGCTTTGACCAGTGAACGACCGTTTGCTTATATCACTTCCACCCCGAGATAGCGCGCGAGGTCTAGTTAAACGGTACCTGTGCCGACCTGGTATACCTCATCTTGACTATTCCCGACGAGCTGAACACACGGACATAGTATGGAGGTTCTATCACGCCAGGCACGGACGCCTAGTCCAGGACCGTCAGCTTACAATCAATCATCACCGCTCGACACGCTCGTCCGACGTGCATCATCCCGCAGAGTGCGAAATAAAGATGCTCTTGCACCCGTAGCTACTACACCTTCACGTCTTCCAGTCAGTAACCCTTCGACTCCCCCACGAAACGTTGGCGAAAACCAAGAATGGCCTCCTCCAGCCTCGCCTCTTTTGCATACTCAATTTCGAAACTCTACCGCTACAACAGCGACTGCTACCTCGTATCTGCCAGATACAGGGTCGACATATGACACGTCCATGTCAAGTGATGGATGGGGTGATAGTCCAAGACGACCGACATCGAATGTCGATTCGAAGCGGGGGCAGATATTGAGTGTGGCAAGTGAGTACGACCTGGATGATATCACTGCAAGTTACAGGGATTCCTACGCATCAAGTGGTACGAGTACACCTCACCCTGGTGGTCGATTCGATCCTTCACCATCACCGCTGGCTGTACCAACTGTTGTCGTATCTTCTGCCGACCCTGACCCATTTCAATCCCAACCAATTCCACCTGGTTCAGCCGGCCGAGCACCTTCGCGTCTTCCTGCATCCCACAAAGCTGCAAACTTCTCAAGACCAGTACCTCCAGTGATCGACGGAACGGAGGATCGAAAACGACAGGTGTTGGCAAGAAACGGAAGTCGGACAGCGCCACCGTTGATGTACGAGGGAAGAGCAGAAGAAGTCAGCTCACTATCTGGTTTCAGTCAATCATCAAGAAGCAGGCCTACGTCGCCCAATCTGTCTGCCCAATCATCCCCTCAACAGGCACAGGCACGCTCTCCTCCTACTTCTCCTTCAATATTCCAACAACAGCAACAGCAACATCCTCCAGGTAGTTTACCAAATCCTTACGGACCACCACCACGATCTGCGTCTCCTTCAACCAGTGTCTATTCGTCTTATTCTTACTACCCTTATGACGGCGCCCTTCCAACGCCTACGGGAAGCACAACGCACCTGGGTCCTCGATCTCCAACCACCCCGGGACCTTCTAATCCCTCTCACCCATCCTCCCGACCACATTCTCCGCGCTCACCTGCATCTCCAACTGCACCTCCCGAGCCCATCACCCCATTTGATTACCTTCAACTAGGCATTCAATCCCATCTAGCCAACGACCTAACCAAATCAGCGCAATACTTCGAAAAGTCAGCAACTTTAGAGGGTGGTTGTGGTGTTGGGATGCTCATGTGGGGTTTGACCTTGAGACATGGTTGGGGAGTTGAGAAGAGCGAGGCGAAGGGCTTCAAGTGGCTAAAGAAAGCCGCTGAGATCGCGGTGGTGGATTTGGAGAGCGCGAGAGGTGGTATGGATGCTGGTGTAGTTCAGAACGAGCTCGTGTTGGCGATTTATGAGGTTGGACAGAGTTTCTTTAGGGGATGGGGTGTGGAGAAGGATAAGAAAATGGGTGTGGTGAGCTGAGTTTTGCTATGTGACTGTATTCGATTGTTGCTGAATGCTTCTCTGTGTCGTAGAGTTATTTCCGAGTTGCGGCGAGGCTTGGTGACCCCGATGCGCAGCAGGAGCTGGCGTTCTGTCTCGCTAATGGCAAAGGGTGCAAGAAGGATCGCAAGGAAGCAGCGAAATGGTACCGAGCGGCGGTAAGTATTTTCTTTTGTTACTCTGAAGTGTTGTCATGGTGGTTATACGTGTGCAACCTAGGTCGCCCAAGGCGTAAGTGACATCGGTCTAGCTTGGATTTACAAGGAGAAGTTCCAAGACTGAGGCGCATGGTTCTTCCCGCCGACCCGTTCTCTGTTCTGATCGCCATTGCCGATACTGACACTCTCACTGCTGGACCTTCATAAACGCACATTATCTTTATTCTCTTTTGGCTCTTGAGGTATCTAAATCATGTATTATACTGGTATACCCTACGCATAATGCGGACGTGATAGACAAATAACTAGTAGCAGGACAAAGCAAAGCGACAAAAACACCGGGACAATAACGAAAACCCGAAGCAGAGCAAGCAAAGTACTACACTACGCAACACTAGCTCTCGACCTCTTCCTCCCAACAGCAGCTGTCTTCGTACTCGCACTCTCGGGAGGCGTTTCGGCAGCAGCAGACTCCTTTTCCTCCGACTGAGCTGGTGTAGCCGGCAAAGGCATATACGCAACATAACACTCCAAGTTTTCACTCCACACATAATGATGTGCGAGGATATTGGTGAGGGTGTCATATGCGTATTTATCTGCGTAAGGAACACCAGTACGTGGGTCGAGGTAACGAGCTGGACGGCCTGTGATTGGACATGTTGGAATTGGTCGAGCTATTGGTGAGAATAACATAAGTAAGTATATATACGGTTGTGAAGGAATAGTGTAGTGTGAAAAGGAGAAACGTACTGAGAGGTCTGCCTTTGGCGACATACACACGAACGTCTTCCCAATTGACGTGATCTCCAAAGACTGCACGCATAGTCGATGACCAGGGAGGTCTGGGTGCATTTTCTGACTGAGCAAGTTCGTGAATGAGGTAGTTCTTCGAGATTTTCTCTGTCCGATATTCTGGTTTTGGAGGAGGCGGCGGAGGGACATGAGCTGGGGTCGATGCTGGTGGAGGGTATGAATAGCTAGCAGGCACAGCGACCGAGGCACCCTGGTATTGTTGGATCACAAAGGTAGTTTTGGGCTGTGATGATGTTTGTGATGAACTTGAAGACGCAGGGTAAGACGTAACTTGTGTAGGAGGATATGGTTGATGTGAAGAACTTGATGCCGAAGGATGGAAATACGTGGGTGTACTCGAGAGGCCGGAGTTCTGAGAAGTCGATGCAGAGGGCACGTTCGGTCGAGGCGCACCAGGGTATGAGTATCCATATTGCATCGTTGGTGGTGGTTGTGGAACGGGAGGTGGTTGCGGAGGCCGCGGGATCTCCACCTTTATCTCTTCCACTCGGGAAACCCATCTCAGGAGAGGACCTTCAACTTTCTTCTTGACAACCTGAGCTTTCTTGCGTTTCTCTTCCTCGATGGATAGATAGTCACGGTGCTCAATGATGTTGCCTTCTTCCATATCCAGCGCGCGTGCGATCAATTCAGCTTGAGTCGGAGCTTTGACCTTGACTTTTGGCTTCTTATATACTGCTGACTGTCAAGGGGGGAAGGGATGTCAGAACTGTCATTGACATGATCAAAACCAGGGCGTACCTTCTTCTCCGCATCCCTCATCCGATGTTCCGTAGCTGTCCTATTCAGAATAGTGGACGTTCGTCTGCTCATCCTCTTCGCTGCCATATCCTGTGAGCTACCTTCTAGGACCTCGCCAGTAGCAGCATCGACAACCATGCCCATAGACACGCGTCGCTTTACTTTCGAGGGTTTCTTGGGAGCTTCTTCGACGTGAAGTTGTGGATGGAAGGTGGCCGCTTGCCGTTTGTGTGCTGCCGCCGTTATGCGCTCTAGTTGCGATTTACCTGCCTAAATTCACAATGAGGCAAAACCCCACGTCAAGAAGAGCAAAGTCAACACACCTTCTTGGTATGTTTCTCCTCTTCAAGCACAATCTTCTCTGCAATAGCGTCTATCTCCTCCTGAGCACCCTCTTCGTCCGTGCTTTCAAAGTCAATTTCGAATACGTCTTCCTCGTCTACAAAACAAGTTTGCCAATGTTCAGTATTGTGCAAGTAAGGTCATTACGTTAGAATACATACCTTTCTCGACAATGAAGTCAATATCCTCCTCCAAATCCACGCCTATATCTTCTGCTTTGAATTCGGCAAGTGCAGCCTCCATCCTATAACATTGCACGTCAGCATCCATAATCGCCTCTCGAGTGAACATAAAACATGCCTGTTTCCTGCCGTGCTTCGCTTCGACCGACGCATAACGAGAGATTCCTCTTGGTCAGCCATAGTGGAATCTCCTGCTATGTAGGCTGAGAAACGTCAAGGTTCCCTAAAATTTCAAGTGCTCCAAGGGGTTTCAGACAGTGAGAGTGCGCAAGAAGCACGGATAACAGATCGAATTGAGTAGTTAGTAACTTATGGTGGCGGTAGAGGAATAAGGTAATGACGTCCGTATTGGGCAATCGCATAGAGGATGTTGCCAAGCATGTTCAAACAACGTTGTGGCTGCAATTCTCTATTGGAATCTTGACCTTTTGAAGAGTGGTTTGGTGTTGGTCACTTGGGGATTTCTTGCCTTCTCTTTACTCCGTTATATCTTTCCGCTTCTCCGGATTCTCCATCATGCCTCGAATTCCAAAGTTCACACCCGGTCCTTCGCGACTTTCCCGAATCCTGCAAAACCTGACGCGAGGGCACAAACCTGTCATTGCACAAATGAAATCGTTGAAGTTAACATTGGCAGCGAGAAATGATCATTGGGGTGCCAGGTGAGTAAGATTCTGTCTAGCTTTAGTACACATCCTTCACAGACGCGCTCCACGTCCGTGTTCGTGTTATTGACCTGAACTCACTTCGTTTATAGACACTTCGTAGCAGAGGAGTTGCCTCGCATTAGATATGCCAACCCAGAAGCGGGGATTGAGATTAACAAGGTTCCGAAGTCGCCGCAGGACAACTGGAAGCCGGAGCTGGTCGTAGAGATGCGTACGTCTGTCCCGTCTCGCTCAGATCACAACTCAATTCATATCATTCCTCTCGGCATTACAGGTGATGGCAAGAAGCACACTTTTAACTTGGAGAACAAGCATTCTACCTCAATATTTACGGAACTCATGGACACGCTCGGCGGCACACCCTGGTCAAGATGGAAACAACAGCGAACGACGGAGGGCCTCCCATTAGTGGAACCTCCCGTCCCCGTCCCTGCAAAGTTCGACATCAAGGTCGAAGCTTTGGGCGGGCAGGTCAATAAAGTTCCGGAAATTGTTGCCAAGCTGAAGGCGAGGGCCAAAAAGGAGAAAAAGGAGACGAAAGAGAAGAAAGATACAACAAATTACGACGACATGTTCTTCAGGTCGGACAAGCCCAAGACCGGAGCCGCTGCTGTCCTCCCGTAATCACCCACCCTACCCTCGTCATTCGTACTTTGCTTTCGTGTACCTTACCATTCTTAATACCCGCTCTTGCGACAAAGTCATAAGTGAGTGAGGAAATGACTCGAGTGGAAATTACACTATGTAAACAGAAGGCAAGTACACATGCACAAATCAATGTGCTACCCAGCTTGCGATCCATATCAAGAATCCAAGCGCGACGATGACTGCACTGAGGTCATCTAAGAATACTCCAGCTATTTGAAGGTACTTTAGACCATTCGTGATGATTGAGGGGAATGGTGGTGGAAGTTGTGTCATTGCAAGTGAAAGAAGTGTTGGCGGTTGTACCGGGTCCTGAGAAGAGAACTGGTCAATACGCTGTTGATCTTAAAAGTGGAAGAAAAACATACAAGGCCGGAGAATATCCTCCAAGAGTGCAAAGCAATCGCAAGAGTTGTAAAAGCGTAGAAGAATGGCTGCAATGACGCGTTAGCAGACGGATTAAGCAAGCAACTGGAACTCTAGTAAACTCACCACTGCTTGAACTCCCCACCCATCTCCCGGAATCTTCCACCCAAGTTCAGCCCACCTCCTCCACCAATCTCCGCTACTCGAAACCACATGGTTCGTCTCCTCAAACTCCTGCGGTTCCCGCCAAATCACAAAGTATGTCAACACAATCCACGCAGCGACGACGTGTATTAGCGGCATGAGTTTTTGGACTAGAGTTTTGGGTTTCGGCGGAAGAGGTGGTGAAGCAAAGCCGGGGAAAGCGGCTGCAGGTGGTTGTCCACCGAAGCCAGCTTGACCAGGTTGGTCAGCTGCTGTCAGGGATTGCATTAAGGCAAGAAGAGGATCCTCGGCTGCTTGATCTGGGCTAGGACCTGAAGGTATTCGTGGTTGTGGTCCACTGAATGCGTTCCCTTGCGCTGAGCCTCCTCCCAGGAGCGCTTGCATCAGTTGTCTCTGCTGCTCCTCTGACCATACAGATGGATCGGGTGCATGATTTCCAAAACCGGCACTAGATAATCCTGAAGATGCCGATATACTGGTTGAGCTGGGTTTGCGAGAAGATGTAGATGTGCGAGAGAGTGATGGAGGAGTTGGCAACGTGGTCTCTTCTCCTACGAATTCCTCTAGATTAGGATGTTTCGGGAGCGGAGCAAGTGGTGGATCTAGATGTCATACTGTGTCAACCAAGTCTCCGGGGAGGTAAGGAAAACACTGACCCTCATGCATGTATGCGGGTGCATCTTCTCCTCTTGCTGAGGAGGTAAGCTTTGCGAGGCGGTCTGTGCCTCGACTCAGGATGGCTTTTCGCCTAGCCTCGGCTCTTGCAGCAGCAGAGGACATAACTCTTCACAAGTAAATGTATATGGAAGAGCTCGTGGATGTTGTTCACGTCCAGCTAAGGAGGAACTTGAATATGAAGTGGTGGAGAGGTGGCAAGCCTTGCTGCAGCCAGCAGACGTAACATTCACAAGCGCCGTCTTCGGTAAGCGCCGGGCCTGGTGGCTGAAGTGAGTCTCCGGGAGTGGCACGGCACTGCTGTATAACTTGTGTCTTAACTTCGACGTGGCCTATACCCCCCTCTCGGATTCACTTTTATACGACTGGACTTACTAGAGGATGTCCAGGCAAGATAAAGCAATTACAGAACGTAACGCAAAGACTCTTCGGGAGTTGTTGAAGAGGCCGGAGAATAAGTTCTGTGCCGATTGCAAACGGAATGGTGAATATTCGATATACGCTCGACGTTACCATCTAATTGACCTTATGGATATTACCCAGATCCTCGATGGGCATCTTGGAATCTGTATGTTCAAGTGTTGTTTCCTCGAAAGTGACTGAACTCAACTTGACATCGTGCAGAGGCGTGTTCTTGTGCATCCGATGCTCTGGCGTTCATCGATCTATGGGGACCCATATTAGCAAAGTAAAGTCTGTGGATCTTGACGTGTGGACTCCCGAGCAGATGGCCGTAAGTTACACATTTTATTCCTGCTTCTCACCGGTCTCACGTTTGTGTACAGTCGATCACGAAGTGGGGTAATCGATATGCGAATCTTTACTGGGAAGCGCATCTGAAACCCGGACACATTCCACCTGACCAGTGAGTGCTCCGTTAGCTTCTCGTTATGACATTTCGTGAATAGGGTTTCTGTAGTAAGATGGATTCTTTCATTCGTTCAAAATACGACTCGAAACGCTGGGCAAAAGACGGACCTCCACCGTCAGATCCCTCTACGTTAGATGAAGGAGCCTCCGCTGCTCCCGCTCAGCCTGCTCCTACCACTGCTCCACCGCCACCTACTACATCGCGTCCAGGCCATGCTGCAACTTCATCCGTAGGCTCAGTCAGGGCTTCACCTGTCACCAACCGCCAGCCACAACCTCATCAGCTGCTCTCCACATCCATCGCCAACCGTTCGGCTGCACCTTCCCAGCCTACTCTCGCGTCTCCAGCGCAACAACAACCCGCTCAACCCGCTCAGGCAGCACCGACACCGGCAACCAATGATTTATTCTCACTAGACTTCCATAACCCTACACCATCTGCATCGTCATCTACCGGGTCAACGGCACCCAAGAAGGATGTTAAACAAGATATCCTATCTCTCTTCTCTTCTCCTACGTCTCAAGTCGCCCCTACGTTCTCCCCTCAGAACCAGTTCGCCGCTCAAGCTGCTTATACCCAACAACAGAACGCATGGGGTGCACCAGCGGCTGCATCGCCACATGCTCAGCCGACAAGCCTGATGGGTCAGAATGGTGTTGGTATGTGGGGAGCCTCGTCGGGGTGGAGTGCTGCACCTGCACCTGCTCAACCTAGTTTATGGGGTGCGCCTGCGGCTCCTGCTCCAGGAGGTTTCGGACAAGCTCAACAGTCCCAGCTACAGCCCCAACAGCAGAGTATGTTCAACACGAATGATATATGGGCTTCTCCGGGTACAACAACTGCTGGTGCGTCGGCTGGCGGTGATTTGTTTGGAGGTTCGTTGCCTGGAATGCAGAAGAAGGATGATGTGTTTGGAGATATCTGGGGTGGATTCAAGTAATGTTTAGACGTGTCGGTTTTCTTTGTTTTTGTATGATACTGGTTTTCTCTTTGGTGATACCTTCGTTGATGTTGGACGTCGTGATGGGCTCATGCCGCGGAATCGTGAGTGAAAAGCTCAGGGTATGAAGACTCAGCAAGATATCTCTCGCTGTTTGTCATGGGAAGCTATGACATCGAAGATTTATGATGCAAATGCAAATGCAAATGCACAAGGGTGCCAAAGAATTCAAATCAACTTCCAAGATGGCACTACTTATCATGGTCAAATTACGGCTCGGAAATTTTGACCAATGATGGAAAAGAGTATCTATGCGGTATTATGTATGATTGTGGAATGATACCAACTGACGAAGTGACCGTCACAATTAACCGGACGAGCTCATGGAAGGTATCAAAATCCGAGTCGGGCCACGGGATGCGGCAGCAATTACAAGTCACCTTCTGACTTCGGTCTCTTCTCCAACACGCTATCCACAATTCCAAACTCCAGCGCGTCGTTAGCTACAAAGCGAAGGGTAACACGGGCAATAAATGATCAAAGGTGAATGTGAATCCATCAGTAAACACGAAGCGAAGTGCGATCAGATTGCTACCACATACCTGTCAAGAAGTAATCGCGTTCCAGTGCTTTTGCTGGAGACAGACGATGCAGATTCAGAACAAGTTCGGCAGGCAAAGCACGGCGAAGCAGGGAACGTACAGAAGCGTTGTAAACCATCATCAACATTCTCACCGTCCCTGGCACAGTGTCGTTGATATATCGCGGTAAGCTGTTCTCGGACCCGCAAGATCTCCCGTGCATGAATCGCGATATCAGATGCTTGGCCTGATGCACCTCCCGATGGTTCTGGAGTGCAGAGAATTTCGAATATACATAACGGTTGGTCAAATGGAGATATCATCGAAGAGATTAGGGATCAGCCATGGGGGGGATACACGAAGTCAGCGATTGCTTAGGGTATGAACGTGAGATGGGGACATACGGTGAATCATGATGGTTGAGTTTGGAAGAGCGTGGCGCTTTCCCTTTTCACCGGCCGCGAGGAGAAGCGATCCCATCGAACACGCTTGTCCGACGCAATAGGTGTGTATGGGTGATGAGACATACTGATATATGCATTTTAAGACGGTGTCTATGTCTCAGATTAAATGAAGTCATACCTGCATCTATATCTGCAATCATGAGCGTGGGTTGCTTTGAGACAGGAAATCGAGAGTGCTTACTGTATCATATATTGCGAGTCCGGCTGTAACACTACCACCCGGTGAATTTATATATAGGTGTATGGGCTTGGATGTTTCTTCCGCTTCAAGAAATAGTAGTTGCGCCACAAGCAGCGCGGAATCCGTATCTTGGATCTACATACGTTTGAGTCAATTCGGGCCTTCATTTAGCTTCATCCTAGCAAGTCTCACCGGTCCGTAAAGCATTACAACTCGCTCTCGTAGCAAGCGAGAGAAAATATCATAACTACGTTCGCCTCGTCCCTACACACGAAATAACAATAATTAGTAAACATAAGATGAAAACACAGATAAACACACCGTTTGCTCGATGACCATGGGCACCAGACCAGCATTTGAGATTTGGCTTCCTCGTGAAATCAATTGCGTTGCCAATGGATGAAAGTTACGAGCTCCGGCATTTCTCAGCGGTCTCTTCAGTAGTCCTGCTGCAGTTCGCAACATAATGTGGGCAGAAGGAGAGATTTCGGTATCTTAGGAAATCGTGGTCGACTCGAAGGCTGCTCAAAAGTTCGCGCTCTCAAATTGCTCTCAAAGCTGCTCAGCGTTATGGGCGCTTACACCCGCCACGGCCATGTGACACACGCGTTTGTGGGCGCCTGTTTGCGTAGGCCACCAACTTCGCCTTGACTTTCATGCCAGAAATTATCTGACTCCTCTGCTGCACACGACTGATCTTCACGCTCTCTGGATACATTTTAAACGACGTTACTGTCTCTTTGGAGAAGGTTAAGCTAATGTCTGCACGGTTACGCTCGACGGAAAGTCCAATGGACTTTGAATTCACTTCTCGGCCGACGAGTAATGTGAAGCCAGTTTGGGCTGAGTCCAGTGGTGATCCGAGTACACCGCGCAAAAGTGAGTTGCTTAAGGCTTTTACTATTGTAGAGGATAATCTTACGCTTTTCGTAGGAAGTGTCAATGACCTTAAATCCCCAACGTCTCCATTCCCCGGACCACAGACTCCAACATTTGGTCGTCTGCAAAATGTACCATTCATTTTCAATACACCACCGCCTCAGACGCCTCAAACGTATCCGTGGGTGCCGCCGTCAAATTTCTCCCCTACCAAAGCGTTTCCTCAGCCGGAGTTAAAGGATGTGGATATGCCTGACGCGAGTCCGCCACGACCGCCGTCTCCCGAGAAGGATGAGGAAGGAGAGTCGGATTCAGGACGAGCTATTGCGCTAGGTGGGCTGAAGAGGGTGTTCAAGTCGAGACAGAAGGCCCGGAGTAAAAGTCGACTTGCGGTCGTGACTACACATCTGAATGAAAGCGATGAAAGCGATGATGACAGTGAACGCGAAGTTACGCCTGTGACACAAAATACCTCAAATCATTATACCCTCAATCTACCAGGCCCAATACAGCCGCAATCGGAAACGCCATATGTACTGTTGGGGTACGTGTCTTGTTTGGACAAACTGAGCTATCACTGAAGTTGCTTCAAGGTACCTGCAATTTTTCTTCAATCTTTCTTTGATACTTGTGTTCCTGTATCTATTGGTACAGTTCATCTTGACTGTTCAACGTGATGTGGAACAAAGGATCTCAGAGTATTCCATGGGTACGTGATTTCCTTTACCCTCCTGATGATGTCTCATCTCGTCTATAGACATTGTCCAGGAAATTGCACAGTGTGCAATGCAATACAAGACGAACCTGTGCGCAACTAATCCTATACCGGCCATGGCTCATCAATGCGGCGCCTGGGAGACATGCATGAACCGCGATCCCACAAAGGTCGGCCGTGCTAAGGTGGGTGCGGAACTGATCGCGGAGGTAGTCAATGGTTTCGTGGAGCCCATCAGCTGGAAAACTCTCGTGCGTCCTTTCATATGGTCTCCATTCTAGTTCTCGCTAATGTTGCTTGATCTTGTTACAATGTTTGATCGGTAGATATTCACCTTGACATCTCTATCGTTCCTTACGGTGTTCATTAACACACTGCTCTCGTTATACCGCGCTAGGCACAACCCATCAAACCAAGCGCCCGTGCACCATCCGTCACCCATCACCCCTTTCCCCATTCAGCCTGGGATTCCGTATTCTCCACATCTCTTGAACTCTGCGCCACATTGGGGAAAAGCGTGGACAGCCCCAGCCGAAGTGGAGGGAACGCCCAGCCGTCGTAGGAAGTTGGAGGGAGGCGCTGTGAAAGAGATCAAGTAAGGTTGTTTCGGGTCCGGTGTTTTATGTTGTCCATTTTTGTACGCGACACTCCTGTGATGGACAGGGTGGATTGGTGTGAGTGTTTGATTCGAGCCACTATCAGTTGTTCGGGGTATATTGACCAGCAATGATCTGCGACATAAATCAGAATGCATTCTCTTGGTACGTGTCGATTTATTGCTTATGCAGTGTATCCTCCTGACACAGATCTCCGGTGAACAGACTATAACCACCACATACATCGAACTATCATCTGCATTTCATCTCCAGTTATTTATACAAGGCTATGACATTCGCTATTGGATATGCGACTCCGAGTCGCGATCATGCAATTCCGTTCTCGGGCAGGAGTGATTCATAACCTCGCTCGTCGACATTGGACCGATCAAACAGCACTATATAATTGCCAATACCACGTAAGATTAAGTAAGTCGTCCCCAAACTTCACGAAGATTCTGTGCGCGTTATATTGCTAGTTGAATATAACTTCCGTGTCAAAATTGAGTAGGTCGATCAGCAATGATCACCTCTGACTCAGAATGGAGACTAGAATAGTCCACACCATGCCCTCAAGGAAGCAATATGTCTCCAACAAAAGCGTCCGGAAGCTAACCTTGCGCCGCACTAGCACTGAGTAATATGACGTTCCTACGTTCTCGCTGGATGGAGGATCGGGTTCGCATGAACTAGGGCTTGCAGTCGCGTGCTCCCTTCATTTCCGTACCTTCTCAATAAGCATGAAGACGCCGAAATGGGTGATCTCATACATTATATACGCTTTGCGTTTGCATAGTGTTTCCAAATGGAAACGAAGGTGATCTTGCCGTCTTATGACCTCGAAGAACTGCATCATAATGTGAGTTGGATGTCATCGATGACTCTGCTACCAGACTGACGTTGTCAGCTGTAGGTCTGTACTGACCCTAGCCTTGTCACGTTCTCTCCGAACTATATTCAATTGCGTCAACGGGACAAAGGATTGACACGTCCTTCCATTTGCCCGGTTCACGGCGATGAGTGATCCATGTCACTGCAGAAGGGAGCAGATCCTCCTGTCGTAAGGACTCAACATTCTTCGTCCACGCAAATAACTTGGTAATTACACGCTTTTTAGTACCCGAACATACACTCATCCTGAATTTACCGATGTATAGATTGCGTCGATGTGATGTGCTTCTAGTTCATTCATAGGTACCTTTCACACTCATCTGATTGTGATTGACAGACATAGGTAGCCTCCTGCCAATTCTTGCATTCGCTGGATGCGGTTCTTGCACATGATAGGTGAGTTGATGGGGCGCACTATCCACGGACTTTCCCATGGCAGGGAGAGTGAGACTGACAAGCTTTCTGCTTTCTCGGACCCTAAATGCTCGTTTTGAACCCTCATACCACTATGCGGGTTCTGCGTGAGGCTTAGACGTAATGGGGCTAGATCTCAAGATGAGCATTGAGCAGCTCATACAGAGGATGAGTTCCTACACGTAACTGAACCACATACGTCTTTGCCTATATGACCAGCTTCGATGAGCTACAGTATGGCTAAACGTGACTCCCGAAGTCCCCTTTCGGCAGAAGGTCATATATGTACGTTAAGGGTTCTGTCCTTCCAGTTCTGATTGGTATGTGGCATGTTTCATTGCCGTCCATCGTTCCTTGTGAAAAGGTTTGATGACGACACCTGTCAAACAGCTATAAAAAGAATACAATTTGTCTGTCCCTTTGGTCTCGTGCTACATGTTCGGTAACTTCTGACATCGTCCGTCAAAGATTATATGGCGTAAGCCTGTCAATCAATATGCAATGATACCTGACCCCTTGTCAAAATGAAATAAGAAGTGTGGCTGCTGTCGATCTGGTGGTCACCCATGGAGATAGCTCTTCGGCAGCACGGGCCTTGCAGGAATGCTTGTCAAAAGTTCCGAGATTGCAGCTGAATGCCTGTCAATACCTATGTTCCATTGCAAGGCCCTTGAGGGTGGTGATGACGGCGAATGTGGCCGGTGAGAGTCTAGATGGTGTCAGCCACTAGCCAGCCTTATATCTTTGCACCGTGCAGATCGCGAGCCCATCTAGGTTCAATTTCGTGCTGGTGGCTACGAAGGAGGAAGCAAGGCTCCCATGCCATGGTTTCCCTACTGAAAGTACTTTCACGGTATTTGATACAATCCTTATGGTTGCCTGATCTCATGGGTCTACCGTTCTTTCATTCTGCTGGACCGTGTTCGAAATACTACATTCAGCTAGTCACAGATCGGGCCTCGATCTTCTGTCGTCTGCGTGGGTGATGACAGCATGCCACCGCTGTGTGTCTGCGATCTAACTTCTCAGATTCTTTTAGGGTCCGATATCGGAAGAATGCAGGCCAATGAGTCGGCGTTGTGGGTATGCAAATGCCATTCTCCTTGATTGATACGGCCGGTGAGCACCTACGTACGTCTGGTGCGGTGATCGTGGCTTATGGCGACTTTGTCTTTGATCCTGATCTTTTATGTGCCAGATTGAACGACGCCATGGACCCATCGTACGCGCTTCCACGGTCTTCTTGATAATCAGCTCGCCTGACTTGCCTTTTCACAACATCGCTCGGAGGCTATGAGATTCTTTCGTCCGACTTGTAGCCGGAATCGCTCTCGCAGCTCAAAGTCCCTCCACCCCAGCTTCCCATATCCCTGTGGACGGTGATACTATGAGGAGTCAATATTCACACAAGGCACAGCATCTCGATTCCTGTGGTGCTTGGCTTTGAGCGTGCGCCGCACTACTCTCCATATGGAATGTTGGAGCTTCGAGACCACAATAGGCAGAAAATAGGTTCTCCGGCTTTCACGCAGCTACCGGACGCCGTGCCTAGGCAGTAACACTCAGCGGCGCAGATAATCGCGTAATACTCCTTGTCGTGACGCTGAGACAGGCTGATTGAAAACAAAAGTGAGTCCATTCTAGGAATTGTCTTTGTACATCTTTGTTTGTTTTCTACTTCCGAGGTCATAGCGAAAGAGATGTTGCCTTGGAGATGTAGCGTCTTCCACGTTGTTGCGATACAATAACATGATGGTTCAACATGCACCTTCCATACCAGAAGGTGTACACGCAAAACAGCGCTCCGCCCACACCCACGAATGCGTTTTTGGCCCTGGAGGCGTTAGGATGCTTGCCCGAACACGCCGAAGGCTAAACATGTCGAGGAGACTCCCTATCCTTGTCAGGAGAAGCAACTGGCGATAGTTCAAGTTCTCACCGGCGGACCTGTGTACAGCGCCCCCTTTGGAGTTGAAGATCGGCTGGAAGCAGCTGAACAAATCCTAGATTGCCGCTGTCGCGCTTTGAATCATTGAAGTTGGGCCTTCCAGATGATCATGGGGAGGCGTCCGTTTTAGTGTGTCATTTTACCCATACCTGTCTCGATTGAATCACCGTACAGTCATTTCGGCTCACGAAATGTTCTCCTGACCGGATGCTTGCTCCACGCAGCAATCCAATCGTGTATATATAGCATGCAACCAATGCCGCCCTGATTCCATTCATTCTTCAGTGGCAATATCCATGCCACACGTGTGAGAAATGCTAGGGTCACACACATTTGAATCCGAAAGACCTGAGAAACATTGCAAGACTGGCTTGATGCCCGATGAGATAGACAAAGGAGATGCTGGTATACAAACCACAATAGAAATTTAGTTAGAGTAAGGTGACGATGTCAGAGAGAGGAAGATGGGAACCCTCCCGCTATAGATGTTATTTCTTCCCCCCTCCACCTCCGGCCGCAGAAGTAGCAGCAGCCTTTTCTTGCTCCTTTTTCTGTGACACGTATCAGTCGAGGCGTAAGACCGGTAGATGAATATAAATACCAGCTGCTTCTGCCTCAAGGCCTCCGCATCTCTGGACAGAGACAAAGATGAGTGCTAATTTTGAGTCAGGGTAGGGTTTAAAACGCACTTCTCTTTGCGCTGTTGAAGACTGGTCGCACTCTCCTTTGGCTTCTTCGCGTTGGCAGCAGCCCTCTTCTGAGCCTTGAGGCGGTCCGTTTCCCGCTGATTACCACCTAATCATCCAAATGCAAAAGAAGACCATGATGATCCTTTAGCGAATCGAGCCAGAACTCGACAGGAACGATTTGGAACGAGTGAAACGTACGAGTCATGGTGTCGCGATATGTCTGTAGACACAGGAGGAAGTGGTGATGTTGAACTTTGTCAAGAGCGGCCACAAACGGTTATGCGATCATGTCACAATGCGTGACACACTTTCCCACGCTTATTGACTAGGTTTGTTGATCGTTCAAAGCTCAAGCAAGATCATCCATCTGAACCTTCTGTTGCTTCAAAGTTAGCTCTCGCACTGCCCTTTCGAATCCCGTCCTAAAGGCAGAGATCATCGCTTATTCAGTCATCTGCTACATCGCGAGCCTGTGGCGGAGAGGATGTCTAACTAGCACAGAAGGGGCTTTATATCGTGCTTCATTCCGAGAGACGATCGCATGCAGATCGCATGGTGTATGCACGGTGGCATTTCCTCGTGGCCGTCCAATCTCGCCATACCATGTCCAAGAATGTGCTTAGTGTCGCCCACAACCAATGCAAGGGAGAGTTTCTAGCGTTCTTAATGCGGCAGGGAAACGGAGTGCTTCTTGGCGTTTCCGTGCACCGACTTGCCAGGTACGTGCTGCTATTTGCGTTACTCCATTGCGCGTGCCCGGTGCTTTTGGCATCCAGCCCTCTCCCCCGCAGCCCTCTATCGGCGGCCGGATCCGAAGAGAGCCTTTTCAACACCAAGTGAACACGTCCATTCATAATGTTGGACGCACTGAACCCATTCCATTCCAGCTGTCGATTAATCTCTCCGAAGCATCGTGGATTAAGTTGTCAAAGTGCTATGCTATATTCGACCTTATAGTCACCGATATACCGGCGGTCGGATGGGGAGCAAAGTACCTATCAATGTCTAGGAATCCTTGGGCCATGCTTCGCATAAGAACGCTAGCACTTTCGGCATGGAAGCTTCGCATCCATTTCGGGTCTACTTACGGCTTCTTCCCATGAGTCTGCCCGACTTCCAAGTCGCGCACCAGGAATCGCAAGCTGGGTCGCTTTCTATATTACACCAACTCAGCGAACCGGACTTCTCATCTTCTAGGGAGCTTCCTTTCTCAAGGCGACCACACGATGGCCAGCCGTGCTTCATTTATATCCGGTAGGAGTTCCGTGCCAAAGAATCACCTATTTCCGAATCAACTGGTTCCCTGGACCCTTCTTCTTGGCGTGAATGCCGTGTTGGAAGGAAGGGGCCCGGCTGTTGTTCAACAATCATATTGCCATTGGGGCGTGGTTATACGGTTGCCACCCTGTCCTATATACCAAGTACGAATGCCTTCTGTCCGATATTGATTAGACAAGGGGGGCTTCATCGGTGGGTACAATCTCGGGTGATTTTTCGCTCGCGCGGACCCTGTGCGACTTTCAAATGTGCCGCGGGTAGATGTTGTCCTTTTATAGTTGGGGTCTTGTCAATTTCGGTGGACACGAACTTGTGGACTCGGTCGTGCGGATGTACGTACAGACAGGTACGCGAGACGATACGAAACACCAACCAATTTGACGTTATCTACGTATCCACAGACGAGAGCTTAATGCAAGTCCCTACTACAGAGGCTTAGCATGGATGTCTTCTAGGTGGGACCTCGGCTTGCCCATGTACAATACGACGTACTTCTTCGTCGCTCAACAGGTTCTTCCGAGGGACACTGACAAACAAGCTGTCCATATATGGTGGCGATACGAGCTCTCTTCCAGGTCAAAGCGCTAGGACTCCCGTAACTCATGACCACAAGGATCCCCGCGTCCTTGTTTCTCCATATATTTATCAATCACCCGACCGACGGACTTTTCTTCATAAGCCAAAACTAGGGTCGCTTAGGGTCGGTTCAATTACCGCATCAAGGGAATCAAAGAGATTCCCTGAGCCAGATGATGCTTGTTCCTCTCTGCTTTGGGAGGGTGCCGCTTACCTGAGTTTTGGTTCTGTTTAATAGAAGGTTCGACCGAAGGCCGAGCTATATGTACATTACAGATGGGGATCCTACTGCTTCCCACCCCAGCAACTGCGGTAGTTGTTCTATTTAATCCGATACCGGCATATATTAGTGTTCATTGGGGAGAAATAAGCTTTGAGTTCAACAACACCATCTTATCGTTCGTTGTGATCGTATTGTTAGCTTGGGCGCAAGTGTTGTGGACTGTCAAGTTCTACAAACCACTGTGACAAACATGATTGTGGGTCCGATAATCGTGATGGCTCCGATCTTGTTAGATAGTCGGATGTGTAGAACGGTGACACCAACACATCTTGTAAAGCGACCATTTGCAAAATAGGATCATGATCTTCAAGCAGCCATAAACGAAGTGCCGCCGCACTCTTGGAATATAGCAGCCGCCACAGGGGGAACGAAACAACGCCTCCGGGCCCGCGGGAGCAGCGTGTGCCGCATATAAATGCAGGTGGCTGAGTTTGGAGAAAAAGAGAATCGAGTTGCTGAGTCATCCAGGCTATAATCTGGTGCCTGATAACCGGATGACGTGGTGGGTGCTTGGCTATTTCCTTCTTTCTTCCCCATGCACACGTGAAGAGGGAGACGATCGCGATGGCGAAAATTCTTCAGTAGCAGGGTGGCGACGGGACATGCATACAAGCGCATGCCCTTTTTTCAGACGCTCCAGATTCGAAACCCAAAGGCTCAGACAGACTCAGACAAGCTCAGACAATTGTGTCCGCCCCTGCCTCCGAACCCTGCCGACAGAGAAGTGAGCACAAACTTCAAGCCGAGCCGCTATGACCGGTGGAAATACGACGTGTTACGAGACATGCGTAAAAGCATGATGCGCCCACAGACGTTCATCTCATGCTATGGTGATGGGCTGAGGGTGGGTGGCAGCCTGAGATTAGCTCTTGGAGTGCTTATAACATACTTGTAACTCTATTAAATGAAAGCATCGTTTGCTTTGAACAAGTGATGGAGAGGCGCAATGGCACTCGGAACGTTGTTTCATAAAAGCGCCATCGGGGATCTGCGGAAGGAAATGGGAAGGCGTTGAAGAAGGAAGCCTAATCGGGACATGTGGACCAGACACCGCTGAATTGAAATTATGGACACGAGTTACCGGAGTCTCGGGACGCGAAGGTTGCTGAATAGGGGAAGCAGGAACAGCGTGGGAGATCCCGTGGACCTGCCTCCGAATTGACGTCGCTTCCCTCATGACCAATTGACAGAAAGCGATATCGTAGCGATGTCCGTCTACAGCGTCCGATCCTTCATTCTACCGGTCTCGTCAACGCACTGGGTATGCACAGGGACCCAACAAGTGTCGGGGTAGCATGCAGCACGACACGGATCTGGGCCTCACAGGGGTTGCATAGGAGAGGGCTGCGCAGACGCTTGAAACGTTGAGACCGGGCTGGCAGGAGAGATAGAGCGATGGTGGCTGTGCCCGACATTATCTGGAGCGAGATCCCGGAGAAGAAGGAGGAGGAGCGGTCAAGACGAAATTGGCAGGGTGATTTGATTTAACGGTGGATCTGAGATTGATGATGGGGATTTGGCAAAGTTACCGAGGCAGATCAAACTTCATTTACCGTTTGAGGACTGGCGCGGGATGGAACACGCGGCTGTGTTTTCTGCAGACGACCTTCCCTGCGTGCGACCAGATCCAATCGCTGATCCCCATTTCCGCTGGTCCAACCTTGCTTTTAGACGCCCACGCTTCGATCTCTGATCGTCTTTCTCTTACGCCCTGATCTCACACCCGCGGGCCATATATACCTCCCCTCCTCCCCACAGCGCAACTTCTCCTTTCGCCCGTGCACGTCCCCTGACTCCCTTTTTGCTCGCCGTCTCCGTCTTCTAGTCCTCCAAGGACTTGGCGGCATCATGTCTGTCCGACAAACCCCTCGCCAGCCAGACCGCGACATTCGCCTTCACGAACCTCATACGCCTCACGGTCATCCCCACCCAATTCCCCCTCCTCACGCTATGGGCCATCCACCGCACCTCAACGGCAATGGCCATGTAACCACGCCTCTCGTCGCTCCCTCTGCACCAGCACAAGTCGTGACGCCAGCAGCAGCGGCTAATGGCGTTGTCATTCCACCATCAATCCAGAAGTTGAACCAGGCCAACGAACAGACGTGGCTGTTAATTGGCATGTCGTTTTCCATCTAGACGTTCTTTTAGCGCAAGTTTCTAATGGCATCGGATCAATTGAACAGGTCGTGTCGCCGAGCAGATGGGCAATCTGGAACATGCCTTGTCGGCATATGAAAACGCACTGCGTCACAACCCTGAGTCTCTTTCGGGTCTCACCCAGGTCGCGGGGATTGCCCGGATCAAGGAGAACTATCCCAAGGTACGATTGATCTGCATGCGACTGCCGCTCTGCCGGAGTATATTCGGTCCAGCAATCTGCCATATCCGGCAGCTGCGTGCTTGTTTTTCGATCTCCGGTCTGACTCGTCCCCTTTAGGCAGTCGAGTACTTCTGCCGTGTGCTCAAGGTTCAGCAAGAGAATGGCGAAGTATGGAGTGCCCTTGGTGCGTGGGTCTGTCCCCTCGGTTCTTTCGCTTACTGACTTCCGGCTCCCCAGGTCACTGCTATCTGATGCAGGATGACCTTCAGCGGGCCTATCAGGCCTATCAACAGGCTCTTTACTATCTGCCAAACCCAAAGGTCGGTCCCTGCTTGCTTCTCTTCCAAACTCAATTACTAACTGCCCCTGTTCTCAGGACGACCCTAAGCTTTGGTACGGCATCGGCATTCTATACGACCGATATGGTTCTTTGGACCACGCCGAAGAAGCCTTCTCGTCCGTCCTTCGTATGGATAAAGGTTAGTAGCTCGAACCCTTGCTTTTCGAACGACACATATCAATACTAATATAGACAATCGTAATATAGACTTCGACAAGGCGAACGAAATCCTGTTTCGCCTCGGGATTATATACAAGCAGCAGGGGAAGTACAACGAAAGCCTGGAGTGCTTCGACCGTATCCTCAAGAACCCTCCGAATCCGCTCGCGCATGCTGACATCTGGTTCCAAATTGGTCATGTATATGAGCAGATGCGCGATGTAAGTGGATCTCCGCTATCAGGTGACTAATCTTGGACCATCTTCTAATTCATTTGACTGCGCAGCTCGTCCGTGCGAGAGACGCCTACGAACGAGTCGTAAGGGATAACCCGGGACACGCCAAGGTTCTCCAACAACTGGGTTGGCTGTACCATCAAGATGGTTCCTCGTTCCAGAATCAAGACCTTGCTATTCAATATCTCACCAAGAGTCTAGAAGCAGGTATATAACTTTCACATGCTCCTTCTTACTCTATACCAAATCCGAACGAATGCTGATCATCCGTTGTTTCGGGAATAGATCCCTCAGATGCGCAGAGTTGGTACCTCCTTGGACGTGCTTACATGGCAGGACAGAAATACAACAAAGCATACGAAGCTTACCAGCAAGCGGTGTACCGCGATGGCCGCAACCCTACCTTCTGGTGTTCTATTGGCGTCCTTTATTTCCAGATCAATCAGTATCGCGATGCACTCGACGCGTACTCCCGTGCGATCCGTATCAATCCTTACATCTCTGAGGTTTGGTTCGACCTTGGCTCGTTGTATGAGTCCTGCAACAACCAGATCTCAGATGCCATTGATGCTTACGCCAGAGCCGCCGAGCTAGACCCTAGTAACACGGCGATTGCCCAGCGCCTTCAACTTCTGAAGACAGCTCAAGCAACTGGCGGCGCCTTGCCTGCTGCACCGGGACCGCAAGATGTTCATCCTACCGCCTACGCCAACCCGCTTATCCCCACGCCTACGGGATTAACGGGCCCTCCGCTATTGCTTCACTCTCGTGAAGGTCCCCGTCCGATCTTCAGGACTGATTCTAGAGGACCCGGTGATCTGCCTTTGCCAGCTCCCGCCGCCGTACTTAACGGGCGTTCATCACCAGGACCGTTCAGAGGTGGACCACCTCCACCAGTCGTCCTCGACGACAACCATGCGCCGTCTCAACACGCGCTTGCTCCTATGCACCTCGACCATCCCCCGCTTCATAGGGAAACAGGTCCCTATCGCGAGAATGGCAGAACTGGTCCCCAAACGGTTCTTCTCCACCAGCCGACGCCGCAACCAATACTCGGCGATCGTCATCCTCAGCAGGAAGTGTCTTACCCACGACCTATCCGTATGACATCGCCTTCCCCGTCGCCTCCACCCACTGTACGTCCGAGCCACGTTCCTTACGAACCCAGACCTCCAATGGGTCCTGGACAAGCAGGCATTCCGCGATCTCCTCCTGGGTATCCTCGTGACGTACCTAGCGACCGTGAACCGGCTTGGGAGCGACGACCACCCATCCCAGAGCACCGTGATTGGGAACGTGAACGCCCGCAAGAGCGTCGTGCGCGACCTCCAGATTACCCCGCACCACACCAGCAGCAACAGCCGTACTACGCACCAAGACCGCATTCGCCACCTTATCCTCAACAACGACCGCATAGTCCTAGAGGACGCGATAGCTCGGTGGATAGATCTCCTCGAGTTCACCCTGGGTACGGCCGACAGTATCCCGGCCCTGGTGGTCCACCGGCAATGCCTCTTCGCTCACCTCCAACTCGCCGACCTTCTGTATCAGACGTTGAGTCTACTGGTAGACGCTACGATCCTAGGTACGACGCTCGGGAACCTGCTCACCCACGCGAGTACGCGAACGATTCAATGGTCGATGGACGCTATGTCTCATCGCCAGAGGCTCACCGCATGCGCGCGCAGATCCCTCCGCCCCAACCTCCCATGTTCGTCGGGAGCAGTCGTGCGTCGGAGAGCCCTCGAGTCCCGCCCCAGCCTGTCGTTCAAGAACCCCCGCCTACTCGTCGACGAAGAGGTGCAGCCGCTAAGGACAAGGACGCCGACTCAAATTCCGGGACCGAGCCTCAGAAGAAGGAAAGGAAGAAACGGGCACCACGGAGGGCTGCTGCGAAGGAGGGAACGCCTATGAGACAACAACCCGCGTACGCTGCCAGTGCCGTTCACCTTCAGCAGGCACCGCCGTTCAAGTCAAGCAACGATAGTCCAGAACCTGCAAGTTCGCAGAGGACTGGATCGTCGACTCGGTCAACGCAGCCTTCACCTACAAACTCGATACATGCGCCGCCTTCGAGGGAACTGGACGAGAACTACGACGAGGGGGTCGCGGAGACTCTCATGCACCTCCACTCGTATCAACCTTCGGATCCTCGCGGGTACCCTCCTCCGCCTCCTGGTGCTAACCTGAACGGTTCCGTGCATTCTCCGTCCACGAACCGACTGCCTCAAGGTTCCCCCCATATAGTGTCGAGGTACCCAGCCGCAGTTGTCAGGAATTCACCTCCCATCAACGCGAAGCGTCCTCTCAGTCCAGGTCCTGACGACCATACTGAGATGAAGCGCGCGAAGGTTGGTAGTGTGAACCGTCGTAACGCTTCACCACCGGGTGGTCGACCCACACCGACGCCTTCTCGACGACCTTCGCCTATTCCTTTCCGGCAACAACCTACCTCTCACTCTCCGGAGTCTCGTCAAGTCGATAATTCGAGTCCCGCTATCCCCACCATGCTTCCACCTCACCCTCGACCGATAGGTGCAGGCTTGGCTGGACATGCTCCGGTTGGTCCTGGTATGCCTCTCCCTCCGTTGAGTACCCGCTCGCCTCCGTCGATGGAGGACGATCATATGGGCTCGTCTCGCTCTGCGTCTCCACCGAGAGGACAGGGCAAACGCGAGATCGTCTTGCATCCGACTGGATCGCCGCAAGGACCAAAAGGGACGCCCTCGCCGAGTTCCAGTCACCATAGTCATGTGTCTCATTCGAGTAGAGGTGCTCGGTAGATTGTCGTCGTTGTTGGTCGTCGATTGAGGCCCCTCAGTTTTCTATCTTATTGCATTCAAAAGCATCCCCTCGAAATTGTTTTGTAGCATCCATCGATCCAGCCGTCATCGTCATTATACCCACACCTACGGACGACCCGCACATCCTTACTGACTTATACTCATCTTGATCTCCTTGCATAGCGTCTCGCATCGTTTTCGTTGTCCGCTAATTGTTAGAATAATAGCATGTACGTATGACTCTTCTACGACCTCTTCCTATGATTTTTATGAATAGAAATATGCAATATATGTTGTTCAAATATGTTTTCGTGCTGCCTTTCTAAGTCTGAGTTCAAGAATTGCTTCTTTCGTAAGTATTGAAGACGACGGCCTTAGCGTGTTCATACGAAGTTGAAGTACACATATTCCGTTGGCAAGCTCAGAGCAATCCGCTGAACCGATATTATAGCGTAGTATGTACATCGGCAATGACGTGCAGTCGATACAGGGGGCTGTATGCATATGGTGCGAATTACACCGTAAATAGTCTAGAATGAACTGCCGCGTTTGTCGTATACGACAAGAACGAAATTGAAGCGTAAGGCATGTGCGATGTTCCGGAACATTTGACAGCCACCTAGCCAACACTCCACTCCAAGCGTGTCAAGAACACAATCTTCAAAGCACTCCATCAGGTTTCAAACTAAGATGTTCGCCAAGAGGAGGCTAGCGAAGTACACTACTAGGAACAGGGGTACCGAGCTACGCTATGATTTGAAGCCTGAAGCTTGGCCTTGGGGAGCCTGCCTAGGGTATTTTGCGTCCCGCAAAAAAGCATCATATCGGGAGACCGCAGCCGGATTATTACACGAAACTGCATTATGAATAGAACCAAACAGGAGCGATTAGCCCAGCAGCACTGTAAGTGTACGAAGCGACGGACAGCGCGAGTGTGGAGTTCAAACTGCGCAGTCCGCCAACCCGCAAAACAAAAGCAGAAATCTAGACTCCATCTTTACCGCAAGATTTTATTTTTGAAGCTGGCACCCTGGCCCCTGGGGTATCCGGTAGCTGCTATGTCATGTAACAAAGTCCAAACCGCGTTTAGACTGGTGCCAAGCGCGACGATGTTCGTAGTAGCGGGCCGATGGACTCGGTGATTAATGTGTGCCGTAGGCAAAATGAAACTCGAAAGCGAAAGTGTCGGATGGACCGAAAATGGTAAGGTGAAAACGAAAGGGGTAGGAGGGCCTTTCCGATGAACAATTCGGAATATGTCATGGTTGTCAGGTTAGCAGTGTCTCGGAGTGAAGGACGAACGGATGTGACTAAAGACGACAAGGTTGTCAGTATGCAAAGCATACACAAATGTGAGCCTTCACCTACTGGAAAATCATATGCGGCGAAAGAGAACGTCGTGTTAGTGCATACTGGGAAAATGGAGCGTTGGAGTAGGAAATCAGACTTTGGTGGCGCTCTCTGGACGGACAACATACCATTATCCTTCGCAATATAAGTTTCGGAAGTCTTAAGCCCTGCAATTGAACAGAAGCTGAGCTGCTCTCACGAATGAACGATCAAAGGTACGAAAGTACCTGAAGAGAAAGATAATTGACAGTATCAATTCGTTCCTCTGAGGTACTCTCTACGAATATCTCGCGATCACAGGGGAGATAGACGAGAGCATACTCTCGAGGGTCATAAGCAATGAACCACAGGAAGGGAAGAAATGACGTATGTAGATAAGGCGTTGCTGCCCTTGACCCCATTACTCCTCCGGAGGTAGACGACGAACCAAAGCCTGCACAGCGGCAAGGTACATGTCTAACAATCGGAAGTAGAACAGAAGGAGCGACAATATTGCAGCTGAAATGGTTGTGAAAGCATCAAGCCACCATGGAAAATGTTTTGGAGTGGATTGGCCCCGGGAAACTGATGCCAGAGTCGTGTCAATTGACGGATACACGTATAAAAAGTTACTTACTCCAAGCCCAGGTTCTGATGATAGTTCTACGTATAAATCGGACCTTCTCCAGGTATGCATATATCCTCTGTAAACACGTTAGTATATAGATGTCTAACATGAGACAGAACTCGAAACTCACAAATCCAAGAACCGTGAATATACCGTTGAATACGAAGACCAGCATGCATGACCAGAAATTAACTCCAGTGTACTTTGCGTAGAGGTTCAAGATTCCAAGTGTGTAAATTACGACACCAAACGTAAGTCCGGAGGAGAAGGTACAGAAAGTGAATGCGCCTATGACTGTGGAGTGGTCAGGACGAAGAAGTGTGCTCTATGAAGGCAAAATACTGACATATCAGAATGGCACGCACAAAATAGTAGCCGAAGTCTTGAGAATAGTCTTTCTCAAACAACCAGGCCCACCTTGGATCTGCAACTTCTTCGTACAGCCCTAGATAATATAATCTAACTTCCGTTAAGTCACCCGGGACAAAGAGAGGGTCAAGTGATTTAGAGTTAGACCCACCCCACAGCCAACAGAACGCCGCCTACCCACTCGAGAGCGGTAGGCGTAACGGATTGTCCCAGAAAAGACAAAATAGCCTTCGTCGTCCCAATAATCATAACCACACCCATGTTAATTATTCGGTACATGGAAAGTTTGACATGTCTTCGCCTGGCTGTATGCTCCCGATTTGAGCCAACAGCACCAAGTAAAGGTTCCTCAACTCCTCCTAGATTATCAAGTTCCATGATTGAAAGGTTTTAGGTTATAGGGCGACCAAGAGAGTTCATTTCTACAGCTTTATCATCATCACAGCTTTGAGTACGGTGACAGTTCCGCAGAACCGGAGATGACAGCCGCTCTTGACGTGTACTGGCACATGACTTCATGCAGGGAGCCTGAGAAGGCTGCGAGATAACAAGTAAGACACTATTGTGTATGTTTTGAAAACATGAACATGATGGTCAAGCGAGATATATTCTTTGCCAGTCACAGCAACGAGATTTTATGAACACCAACTTTGATCGACTTTGATCGAGGAGGACTCGGAAGAAGCGCCTACTCGTGATCGTACTAAAGACAGTCAGCGGCCCTATGAACTGAGGTTCATTTCAAGCTTCAAACATTGTGCCTTACGATAATGTGAGTCTTGACTACTGTTTCCCAAGCCACCCTCACCCACAGATCATGGAATAAAGAGCAACACCGAATATGTCACTGCAGTTTCTTAACCCCGATGTACTGAAATCGAGCGGGCCACCAGACGCACTCCGGGATATCCCCATCAGTGAGTGCATAGACCACAATCAAGAAAAGAGCCCACCAACTTCGTACTTAGCACTACTTTAGGTGGTGCTTTATCACCGACTTTTAATCCGTGATAATCACCACTTTTGGGGCGCGGTAGGCGGTAGACCATCTCGTCACCAAGACGCCTAGAGACGCTCGTGGGGTGCACTGGGTGTTTTATTTGTATGTACTACTTTCAAAGCTCAACATCGTGCACCGAGTTAAAGGCAGTTCGTACCGGCATTATTCTTAAGGACTCGATGTGTACAGTACTTTGCTACGGTCCACCTGGTATTGGGCAATTAAATTCCTGGTACTTCACGCTCGAGATACTGTCAAGCGGGGTTGTCTGGATACAAACTCAAAGATGGCATCATCATCGTGAATAGCTTGTAGCTTCATACTTCAAGCACTTTTTCTATCATTTGGGTAACAGCTCGCAAGAGGGCTCCGGAATGCAAAGTAGCGTATGCATACAGAACGAGGGTCACCGATGGGTTTATTGTGAAGGCACCTAGCCATCATGGGAAGCATGTGGGGCCACTTTGTCCTCGCGAAGCTGAAAGAAGCATGAATGTTTATGTCTACATGCCGACGTCAAAATTGGTATACTAAAATTCCAGGATCGGGTTACAGCTCGACGAACGCGGTGTATGCGCTTAAGGATCCTGAAGACTTTCTGTTGTTAGGTGAAAATGGATAGAAGCAAGGCCTACCCTGCTTGCCATCATCAGCGCGAAAATTATGAGCAAGAAAACGATGGTTGTAAAGTTGCTGTAGCCAGTGATGGGTGCTATCCAAGCGAATACGGCGAGAGCATACTCGTACACACCTAGGTGGGTCAGTATTTATGACCGTCATTGTATATCCACAATCCGCAGGGCGAACACCAAAGCTGTTGCTAACGTGCAGGCGAAAGAACCCGCTGGTCTTCGAGTACACGGTCAAGAAGAAAACGATGACCCAAATGTCACTATTACATACCGTTGAACATCGTTCGAACGGTATATTAGCTAACAAGGCGCGAATAGTCTTCTTCAAAGAATCACGTCCGCTTGAATAAGTTCACGTTCTCATGCTGTCCAATATAATAGAGTACAACCTACATCCGTCTATTAGTATTTAAAGTTTGTTTTATGAAATGAAATGCTCACTCGAGTGCCAAAAGAACCCTTAGAACCCAACTGAGCGTGCTTGGGGCGACTGACTGACCCATATAAGTCAGAATTCCTTTCGACGTGCTAACTGTGAAGATGACACCCACGTTCAGGAGCCGATACCCAGTTAATTTGACATGAGCGATTCTGGACAGTGGCGGTTGTGGACTTCACGGAGTCAAGGTCCACCATAGGTGTCAGTATGCAGTTCCCTCATGTACTCTTCTGACATATCTGCCAGCGTGTATTAAAACCGAACCAACAGCAATGTACCTGGCTATGGGAAATAGTGCGTAAGTGACTTGTGAAGGTCTGTCGCCATATGTGATTGACACCCGGTACCGGCAATACTAGTATGCGCAACACTTCCAAGTATGAGGAGAACAGGTTCGTCAGCTATCAGGGTTCCTGGATGTGAAGATTGTACTTAGTCCGAAGAGTCTCATGACACACAATATAGCTGCAAATATCATAAAGCACTCTTCACACCAGCATCGTGCTAATTTAACTGAGGCTCTGTTAAGAGTAAGACAAATGGTCATACAAACATGGCAGAGTTCGCCATGGTAGCCAGGTACACCCCATGTAGACCGAGAACAGACAATAATGATCCAAATGAGTTGAATATCTCGCCTCGAATTCGCAACGTTGCATCCGCGCAGCAATGTTGTCACGTTAACCTGACACAGGACAGCAGAAAATAGTCGGCTCAGGCAATACATCGCAGCCGATTGACATGTTTTGAAAATAGGCAGCAAATTGAATTGAAACAGAGGAAAGGCGGCGAAAAACGAGGGAAAGAGGAGGAGATGGTGGTCAAGAAAAGAAAGTGATCACCACGTGTTTGGGCTGAGCCGTAGTGATCTGCGAGGCTTTCTCTCTCTTTCTGCTACAAACCGCCCGCTTTCGATACACACACGCATACGCCAGATCTTTTGCAGACAGGCAGTTCAAGTTTATCTTAGCGTGTTTCAAGTTAAATGTATCGGTCATGACAACGTCCCCTCCGCTCTTCGTTGTACCCCCTCCCTCCGGTTTGGAACTCAAAAGTTCACCCGCTGAACCACCGGCTCCTTACACCCCCAATTCTGCGTCCACATCCTCACTACACAAGCCAACTGAGATACCAGAGTTGCCATTGCCTCCGGAGAAGCCTGTCGCGGAAATGAAACCAGTCGATAGAGAAGGTAGTGAGCCAGAGGAGCCTGCAGGTGTTCCTGAAGTAACAGGAGAGTCTGAAGTCGCAAACAAGGGTAACGCCTCAACGGAGATGATTATCGCAGCCCCGACCGCCCTCCTGCCAAGTCCTCCGCTGACCGAGGTTGAGGAGCAAGAAGATGACAAGGAAAATGTCCCTTCAGAACATCGAGAGCGCACCTCACTTCGTCATTTAGCGGAAGAAGACATTACAAATTGGCAGTCGTCTGTGGATGGAAGTTACCACGAAGACGATCTGGGCTACTCGACCAACGAGGCCACCCCTATCGATGGCGGAGGAGGGCCGCTGGGTACGAGCATGCAGCAAGGTGGTGTATCGCAAGATAGACTATCCGTACCTTCTGCGCGGCACGAGCCAGAACACCCACTGAGTTTGAACACGCAACCTCCTTCTCCACCTCCATGGGAGATCATCGAACCACCCGCGACCAACAACAGGCATCTCTCTCCTGTTGGTGAATCCTTTCCAGAAACTGGAAGGAATATGCCGAAATCAATGTATGTGGCTCGTGCATTCTCCAAGTGCCCGCTTTCTGAAACCTCTTGCATGTAGATCGTCACGGCCTTTGATACCTCATTCTTCCTACTACTTTGGACCACCGCCGATTGACTCCGCTTTTGGTACGAATCCGATAGGCCATCTTGGTGTACATCACCCTCGAGAGATCATCCGAATAGAACGAGACTATTCGGGAGGAGAGCTTGTTCAATTCGCTCCCATATACCCACTGGAGTTGGAAGGTCGAGTACGTGCCATCGTAGTCCTCATGCTGTTCGTGCCTTTGATTCCGGACTCTGCAGATAACGCCAACACAGTTCCTGGAGACCATCAACGCGATGAACGAGGTTCTCATTTCGGCACACAGCTTGAAGCATTCACTCGTGGAGAATGTGTTATCTTTTTTCACCCTTCAACTCTCTCGGGTGATTGTCACTTCGCATTATCAGAAGGTATGGTCATTGCTTGTACTACGAGTATGCCTCTCTGACGATTTCCCCAGGAGATGCGACGGCTTCATAGTGTTATTGATGATTTCAACAGGCGGTTATACAATCCAGTTGGTCTCAATATTTTGTGGCCACAAAAGGTTGCTTTTATGTTTGTGCGTATCATCATATTTATTTGTGGCTTTTACTGATGTCTATCTCACGCAGCTCGAAATAGAGTATTATGTGAGTACTCTGGTGTCTCGACTATGACATCGTCCTCTAACATTTCCGCTCATGCAGTGATATCTTCATTGTCTATACCTATCATTATCTCATACCCATTATTTCTTCTATTCCCACCCACTCGTTGGCGTACACACTTAGCACTACCACCGACCGGTTACCACGTTCTTTTCCATTCCCCATCTTATGTCTTCACATTATGTCGGTTCCCGAACACGCGCATTTCCCATTGACACGACGCATTTGTATTTAGCGAATCTATCAAGGTACCTGGCTACTTATTGTCTCATATTCTTCGTCCGTTATACATATGTATTGTATTTTATCTAGTCATATAGTCAAATGGATGGTTCATTAGGTTTCTGGAAGTTCATGCCTCCTTCGAATTAATTGTCGGTGTGAGAAACGTTCTGCTCTCGGTAATGGTGCAGTACTGTAGTTGGCCGGGTGCGAGAGGAGTGGCTGCGTACGAGACCAGAACGTTCAAGCTAAAGCTTAATTTCCGTTTTGGTCAGAGCACCGTGATCGCGATCACTCAGTTCTCCTCCATCGCAGGATTGTATCCTCTTGGGTTCACTCTTTACGACCTCCTGGAGCATTCTCTCCGATATTCTTACTTTATAAAGCCCAAGGACTCAGGCAAACAGAATGTCGGCGACTGAGGAAGACATCGCGGAAGAAATTCGCTCAGCACTCCCAGGAACTGAAGAAATCGTTGTCCAATACGTCTCAGGCTACCTTCTAGACTTAGACGACGCAGCTGAAGATGAAGACGTCCTAGAGATCGCTCGATCAATATTAGAATCTGCTATTCCCTCCTCATCTCGCGATACCTCGAATACCAATGCGCAATTAGACAAGCTCGTGAAGAGGCTGGACGAGTTATTAGAAGAACCTTTGAGGAAGAGAGTGGAGAAGAACTGCGCGGGCCAGACTAATGGTTTGGTTAGATTGGACAAGGTCATGGACTTGAGTAAGGCTTCTACCATGAGTAATACCATCGGGATGGGCCAGGGTGTGGATCTCGAGAGTATCAACAAGGGAAAGTGAGTATTGCTCTTATCGTAGTTGAGGGTGATTATTGAATGACTACTTTAAATTTAGAGCTTCTCGAGTCGATGTAAAGAAACTCGAAAAGCAGGAGACCAAGCTCAGAGTAAGCATTTTTCAGTTAGTCCGAGAAGCAAGAAACTGACTACTTCTGAATAGGCCAAAATTGAAAAGCGAGCTAAACGAGATCTATACGAAGGCTCAAAGTTGTTGGATCAATACAAGAAACAGGTATGTACACTGTCAGTCGGACTTCAGGCGTTATTTGTTTACATCGGCTGCTCTAGCAATCATACGAGGAAATGTTCATGAAGATCAACCCTCTCGATGCAGCAGCAGCTTCCATGAATAAGTCCAAAGACGTTCACCTTCCATCAATCGACGTCAACTTCGGCTCCAATCGTATCCTGTGCGTACCTGATGACTATTGTAGACGTCTAAATGCTGATGCCATAATGCGTTCAGGTCTGGTGCATCGCTTACACTTGCCTATGGTCGTCGTTACGGTTTGATCGGTCGTAACGGTGTTGGAAAGTCTACGCTCCTACGACATATCGCTATGCGTGAAGTACCCATTCCGGCGTACATTACGATTCTATTCGTTGAACAGGAAGTACGTTTGAGCGCTTTTGTTCACTTCTCACAACCATTCACAATGAAAATTTGTTATGCAGATTGTCGGGGACGACACTACAGCCCTTGAATCCGTCCTCAAAGCTGATGTTTGGCGAGACATCCTCCTACGGGAAGAGACTACGCTCAATACCAAACTCGCCGAACTCGACAAAGAGGGTGATGACAAGCGGTTCGAAGATGCGAGAGAAGAGGCACAGGCAAGACTTGCCGAAGTCCACACAAGGTTGGCTGAGATGGAGGCCGAAAGCGGTCCTGCCAGAGCCGCCTCTTTACTAGCTGGTGCGTGACTTCTATTTGGATCGTTCGTACTGGGGGGTAACGCCGAGGTCGAATGAATGTATAGGTCTTGGATTCAGTGAAGCTGATCAGTCAAGACCGACGAAATCGTTCAGTGGTGGTTGGAGAATGCGACTCGCACTTGCCAGAGCTCTGTTCGTGAAGGTCAGCGGTCAATCAGGGTGCTTGTGAGTCAATGTACTCATGATTGATCATTTATCGTTTCAGCCGGCGTTACTTCTTCTCGATGAGCCTTCTAATCACAGTAAGACATCTTTTTATGTGTTCCCTGTGTGATACTGAAGGCTAACAATGTTTTAGTTGATTTGAATGCTTTGGCATGGCTCGAAGACTATCTTCAGACGTGGTCTGGAACTCTCCTTGTCGTGTAAGTACTCATAATTTTTCCGTGCTCCTTTCGCTCATAGTCTTGTTCTCAGATCACACGACCGAGCATTCTTGTAAGTGCAGCCAAGAAACCTTCTCGATTCACATTCTGAAATTCTGAATAGGGACGCAGTCGCGACGGATATCATTCACATGCATTCCGGCCGTCTTGACTACTACAAAGGGTATATCTCCTTCTCCTGTTGTTTGCTGATTTACATTCCTAACGAACGAATCGACAGAAACTTCACCCAGTTTTACTCCACGAAAAGTGAACGTGACCGGAACCTTCGTAAAGAGTATGAAACCCAGATGGAGTATCGTAAACATCTGCAGGCGTTCATTGACCGCTGGCGATACAACGCAAACCGTGCGGCTCAAGCGCAATCAAAGATCAAGATCCTCGAGAAGGTATATCTATTGTTTCTACCAGTTTCTCCAGACCGTATTTGACAAAAGACCACTCCTAGCTTCCTGAATTGCACCCTCCGGAAGCTGATGAGATTGAAACTTTCAAATTCCCTGAAACAGAAAAGATTTCACCGCCCATATTGCAGTTGAATGAAGTGACATTCGGTTATACGCCTGACAGGATCCTCCTTAAGGATGTCAACATCGACGTTGGTTTGGATTCGCGCATAGCTATCGTTGGTCCGAACGGTGCCGGAAAGTCTACCCTGTATGTTGCCTATAGTCTATTTTTCTTATTCTGACCTCTGATGGTGCGACATTTTCCAGTATCAAGCTGCTGATTGGTGATTTGAAACCATTCGCTGGACATGTCAGCCAAAATGGTCGCTTGAGGATGTATGTCTCAATAGTCGTTTAGAATCTGGCGACTCACTGACTGTCAATGCAGAGGTTACTTCGCACAACACCACGTCGACAACCTTGATCCAACTATGACGCCTGTGCAGTTCCTAGCGTCGAAGTTCCCGGGAAAGACTGAACAGGAGTATCGTTCCCATCTTGGTAATTTCCAGATTAGCGGAATGACTGGGTAATTTCAATCACAATGTTTGCCGTATGTATCAGTTGCTGACGTTTTCCACTCTTTCAGTTTGCAGATGATTGGCACGCTGAGTGGAGGTCAGAAGTCCCGTGTGGCATTCGCCGTTCTGTCCTTGCAACGTCCCCATGTTCTCCTACTTGATGAGGTGCGAACCCCAAATATGTGCCGCCTCGATCATGATTGCTCATAGTATTCTGCACTCCCTGTCAGCCGACTAACCACCTCGATATTGAGGTATGGTCTGCCCCACTTTCTTGGGCGTTCTTGACTAACACTAGAACCGTAGGGTTTGGACGCTCTGATGGCTGCACTTAATGCGTGGAACGGAGGTGTCATCGTCATCTCTCACGACGAACGATTCATTACTACTGTCGCGAAAGAAGTACGTTGTCGTTTTATTGAGTTCCAGTTCCCAACTTACGACGAGAATTAGCTCTGGGTATGCGCTGATGGGACTGTTAGCAAGTTCAAAGGTGATGTACAGGCGTATAAGGTACGTCGATCTTTTGGATAAGGGGATAGATCTGTTGGCTCATGATGATCTGCAGAGTCTTATTGTCAGCAACATCAAGGCGAAACCATAAGGGAGTTGTCCTTATAGTTGTCTTGCCGAATTCCAAATACTTTAACATTGCAACGCTTGCCTATATACTGCACAAGTTTTTGGAACCATGTTCAGATAATCACGTTGACATGTAGTCAGGAGAGCGGTGGATGCTACAAGATGTGTATCGTCATGAGGAGCAGGTATGTTTGTATCAAGTCGTTCAAATGAGGTCCGGAATCCTCTTCTTGAGCATGCGCCGCGTTTTAAGAAGCGCGTCCTTCAAATTCTTATATGTGACGGTACCCTCAAGAGTTTCATCGTCACAACTGACGTCTTCGGGAAGGTCGTCTCTGTCTATATCAGCCATCGCTCGATCAAAGTCTTCCATGTCGCGCATGTCTTCTCGGCCTTCTACAGTCTTCTTCCCGTTTTTGAATACTCGCCACATCAGGATCAGCCACCAGTCGTACGCCTTAAAGTCTGGGGAGAGACGACAAGTAGATTCGAGTGCCTCTCGTAATGCACCCTTATCATACAACTTCTTTTTGTTCGCCAATGCGATTTCGATGTCTTGTCCTCCCCAGGCAGAGAATGGGTCTTTGCTGGTGACTGGTTTGACCAGCTTTACAGCGCACCACAGAGCCACATAAAACACACTCTCGAAATCATGTCGCAAATAATGTGTTGCTTCTGTATTCTCCAGGAGATCCACTGCCATAAAAGGAAGCGTACCCGTGCGGTGTTTGCCCGTCCGTCCTGTAGGCTCACCATTGTCTCCGACCGCCGAGCCAAGATCAATGTCATTGAGTATTAGCCAGAAGATGTCGCGAGCCGGACCTCGCATCTCACACATGAGATTGCTCAGGCTAATGTCGCGGTGTATGATTTTCGCCTTGTAACGTAAATCATGGAGTGCTGACCAAGTGTTGATAATGAATACGCAGACAGGGACATGAGGAAGTGGCAGCACGTACCATCTAGCAGCTGATTGAAGAGATAATCCATATTTCTCGGAGTCAGCACGGACTCCAACGATAGATACGTGGTGAAGACAATGAAACATTGAGTTCTTTCCTCATAATATTGGTCCGATTCGTTGCTAGGGAATACGACACCGTGAACACCATCCTTGGAACGCCATTCCGAAGTCCTGTTGGTCCACATGTGGGCCTTAGGGAGGTGGTGATGAGCATCGCCGTTCTCTGCCAGTATCAAGAGTTGATGTTCGGGAATACGTAGTATTGACTGCATTGCCATCTTGATCACGAGTGGGCCGCCAAAGATCTCTGGGGTGGTGTTTACGTTGTATACACAAGTGTTTCGACCGACAAGACTATACTGAACATAGATCGGAGACCCGAGAGTGACCATGACTTCGCCATATGTCTCGTGTTGCATGGTGGTAGAATACCCTTCAAGAGAAATTGGAGGCAAAGACGGGTTGTTCTGTGGCGCGGGTGGTATGAGGTTTGGAATAGTCAAACCCCAACGCCCGTGATCACAGCAGGCAATGGCAACAAGAATAGCGGCGAACTTCTCGAAGTCCAGAATCCAAGAGATCTTCGTGGAGAGTATGATTCCAGTAGCATCTCCGTACCAGAATTCGGCAATGTCGCCTGCGATCAAGCACTGGAAGAAATGATGCCGGGTGCCATTGGTACACGAAAGCATCTCCAGACCATAACTGGCTAGTTGCTCATAGTATTCCGGTGGCGTCTCGTGTTTCTCAAGAGGTGACGGGTCATCGTCTTGCTGACCTCGTTTCACTTTCTGCTTCTTGGCAGGTGGAATCGCGATGTCGCTGGCGAACGCATGTTTCCTCTTGTGGCCAGTCCCATCAGGAAATGAGGTATGGTGGTGCATAGTGGCTGATTGATCTAACGTATCCTGTGAAGGTGATCCTAAGAAGAAGCCAGACAAATGAACATAGAAAGACGCACTGTTGAAGTCGATAATGCCTCTGAAGTTGGGGCTTCGATGAGCGTCCGTACTGGGACTTTCTTTTTCCACGCTTCATTGACTTTGGCGAGGCGATGGCGCTCTTTCTCGAAAAGCTTAATTTCAATGAAGGAAAATGGGTCCGTCCAAGTGATACCAGTAGTGGGATGCTGGGGTTTGGTAACTTTGTACTTTTCACGTTGCTGGATTGTGCGAAGAGTCTGCTCCGAAATCACGGCGATGTCAGGAGATCTGTGGGCTGCACCAAGAGGGCCAGATCCAATCATCACTGGGTCATTGCGACAGAAGAGAAGGTCCTGGACAGGAAATGGCGGCAGATCGGGAATATACAGCCTAGCAACTTCCAAAACTTTATTTGCCATCGTGCAGAAAGGTCCATAAAGGAGCTTTTCTTGTCCGCTCCCTCCAAACCGAAGATAAGCTTCGACCGCTCTTTGGATGACGACTTCTTGAAGAATTATCTTGCTCTGAGTGAAGATGGTAACCCAATTTTCAATTTCGTCTGGAGTTCTCCCGAGGACGCTATGCACCCAATGGTCCAACGAGGTGGTCTGGGTGTGCTGTTCCATGTCGCGTCTAGCGAGAAGTAGATATATCTGCTTCTTTGTATGTGGGATATTGATCTGAGATGCAGTGGCGTGCGATATAGGTGTACTTTGTACTCCACTCTGAGCGTAAGATGCTGCACGGTCTTTATCGCAACTGAGAGGCACCGGTATATCCCCGGTCTGGCTCGGAGGTGGAACAGGGTCAGAGGCGGACTCAAAATCAGGTAAAGGGGTGCGAGGCGGAGACTCTTCGCAGCTGCCGCCTTGGCTGTGGAGCGCCGGTGTTGAGCTGGGAGGTTCTGTGTGGCCTGGGGGATCTATGATTCAATGTGAGGAAGGGAAACCTGGGATGTGAACGATTTATATCTCACCGGAGAATCCTGAAGCGAGTGTGGTCCCTCGTGTTCGGCTAAACCACAACAATGGCTATCAGGACGATGGCAACAGCTCATGCAATGAAAATTGCCTTCGACCTCGGCGGGCGACACCTAGCCGCAATGTATAAAGCTATGCCAAAAACCTTGCGATTAATACGGGTGCTATACTGAGCAGAAATAAACTGCATACAAACCTTCCGATCCTGCAAATGCCCTCTTCAAGTTGTCGTGACAAGAGAGCAGCAGACCCACCACAAGGAACGTTGCTCAACTACACCCAAATTCAAACTCCGCGCAGATGATACGCGACAGTGCGCTGTGACAGCATGTGACCGCGTTTTTCTTCATTAATCTCGGTAATAACTATGATAATGCTCTTTATTAGAAATCCTACGCATATTGCGAGCGAGGTGAGCATGCCTTGAGTAACACGTAGCAGTGGACGATTCGTGATATCAAAGTAATCCAAACAAGCGCTTCTTGGGACTCGACTTTCGCTTCACTCCTTAAAACCGAATGTATCATCGACACACAGGAAGAAAAAAGTCTGACAATTCGGTAATGTCCAAATATATCATTCACGATTCAGCATTCAAGATCAGTGACTGACTAACAGATTTGTCCATTCAATTTCGAATCAGACGGGATAAACGTGAAAGAATGATTAAGACGACGTTAGAACAGACCCTTCCTTCTGATCGACGTGTACTACATTCCACCGCGGCCAGCCGAGCCTAGAAAATTTCACTCAGAACAAGTAAGGTTAAAGAAGATAGAAGAGGCACTCACCATTGGGGTGCCGTCCCTACCAAGTACCCTCCCAAGGGTTGTTACTGGAGGTATCCAGACCCATCTGATGACCAACACCTATAAACTCGTCAACGCGATCCCCTGCGTTGGAGAAGAGCTCCAGCCTGGCCGTGTTCGCTGTGAGCCATAGCTTAAAGGTCCCACCCCTAACATTGGGGGCGAGTCTATTGCCGTGAAAAGTCCCGGAACCCGTCCTATGGGTCCTCCCTCTCCCTACGATGCTGCCGATTCGGATCCCGAGGGTACCATCGATGGAACTACCCACGATCTTGAGGGTGTTATCGACGTTGAACGCTTCAGCATCATATTGAGCTAGAGCGGCTATTTCGGTATCGACGCGTTGCACCTCTTTGACTTGGCGGACGAATTCAGGGTCCTCGGGTTTGAGCTTGAGGCTCTCCTCGAAGAACTTCTCGAAATCTGAGAGACGGGATCAGTTCGAACCAGCAAGGGATACTAACTAACAGTCGAGCCCTTACTCTCTTCCTTAAGGATGATATCGATTTGGGACTCTGGACATTGTGCTTAGGATTGTTGTTGACAATTGAGTATGAAAGTAGATACGTACCAGACATGGTGAATGGATGAAGTAGATGATGCTGGAGATCTATGGGTCAGGGTCGATAAGTCAGAGAAGGTGTAGGGTAGCAATGGCTCACTTGAGGAATTGAAGTGGGGTTCAGGCGCAACCAGTTGATAGCTGGATACTGGAGAAGGGGCAACCTAGGATTAGGGTATTTATACTCGAGGCGGCTACCATTAAAGCCAGTGAATATAGTATTCGGACCCCCACGCAGGAACGAGATTTCCATGTGACAACCGTAGAATGGAGTACTAAATCCTGATGGACAGAACCTACGTTTGAACGTAAGTGGCGGCGGAGAGCATTTCGACGCCACCGATGAAGACAGCTGCGGCTGAAGCTACTAAAGCCTCGTTGCACTTTCAACGAAAGTGAAGCCTTGTTCTGTTTGGAAGTCCATGTTACATGCGACATCGGACCGCCACCAGAAGACGGCCATCGCGGTGCGTAGACCTGAGTTGGCAGAAAACATGATGATGGGAAAACCTCAACTTTCAGAGGAATACTCTAAGTCATTCGACCTTGGTTATGGATATTGAATTAAGTACGAGACGAAGTGTCACGCTTCGAATTCTCTTGTCCTGTGTTTTGACCCGTTGTAGCCTGGAAAACTTCAAAGAGCGAGATGTATAATGTTATGCCTCCTATTTAGCTATGCGCACGAAAGTATGATAATATGGGCCGCAAGTGCCATTTTTAACATTCAACTACTAAACTCACAAGTTGATAGCTCGACGCGAGACAACATGGGAAACCTTGGGCGGCATGCCTAAACGTCTCGGCTGGACTATGCCAATATTCGACTTTTGTCACAGGTGGCTCCACAAGCCGTCGAATAGACCGGTTGATTCCCAATCCCAACCTATGCCTTCCACGCTAGCGATTTCAACACTAGATATGAGAATCACGGAAGGATTAGCAATCCTTGCAAATTGTAGCCGAATAGGCCCCTTGTCTGTTTGGCAAGCACCTACGGAACATCCTGAGAATATGAATTGTCACTTTGAGAAAATGAATCGAGGATACGCAGACAGACCTAGACAAGCGTGGAAGCGGTGTGTCAATGCAGAAAGAACAATTGGAAAGTGAAAAGAGGCGATTTGATCGACTTATTCCGCACAATACCATTAATGACTGTAAGAGGCAACAGATGTACGGTTTGAGTCGCATTCTGACTGCACCCTATCCGGTCCGCTGACTTCTAAACTCTCCTTTCTGCGCATGTGAGCAAGACCAAACGGAGTCGAAATGTGAATTTGTTGAGCATTGAACGTTTAGAACAGCCCATCGTTTCTTGGCGTTCCATGACCCTCTGCAAGCCCTTTACAACCCCCGCGCTAACTTCGGATCGAGCTAATCAGTGGTACATGGACAGATTATGATGAAATAAATTACTTAAAAGTAACAGCCTAACTAGTTATGTGCCTGAATTTTTTGGTATCTGTTCTTTGAGACAGATCTGCCGCCGGAGTCACGTTGCTTCGACGATCGCACCGGCAGCAATGTTACTACTAGAAGTACCATTAATGAGCAGTACGACGTTTGAGAAGATGACAGAAATGATAGACATCACCTGTATGAATGGCGCTAACTCGGATCCTACTCGTCTCTTAGGACATAGAACATCTATTGTCAGTTTGAGAAATAATGCACCTACCACGTTATCAACGCATAGAGTCCTCCACATAAACCATGCATGGTACTGCACGGTAGGATAGAAATGCCATTCTAGTCAATAGCCTCCTACGAACGTAAAGATCCAGAATGCAAGAACACGTCACCTTTATATTGAACATCACCTCTCTATCATGGGCCATCTTGCTAGCGGTGACTTGCTTCAATGCAGGATGAATCATCAATGTAATGACGTCCATGTCTAGTAGAAGTCGCATCAACCCTGCTACAAGGCCGTCAAGCTCATTTGCTCTGTTCACAGAATACACGTACACAAACCATGACCAATCAAAATCCGGCTGCTCTAGAGACAACGCCTGGGAACTGACACTCATACGGCCTGTCGCTTCATCGCTGTTCATATCTGTGGTAGGCTCTTCATCCGGTGGTGTGATGACCTTGAAAAGATGATAACGACTAACGGGCGGGCAAGATCAAATTACAAGACTTTGCCGTGCTTGTTCGACGTCACAACTCCGTCCGCATCCACTTCTTCAGATTTGCTGCATTTCCGAGACGACTTGAGGGACTCTCGCACGGCTTCAGCGAGCTCGACATCGAGAGGCCCTTCGACATCTCGGATGAGCTCCTTGTTTCGGGCCCTCAGGATGAGGGATACCTCCGCAAGCTGCTGTTTCGGGCCCACTGACCACCGGGGTGGGCCGGGCAGTTCGGTGCCATTTTCGGGCTGGCGGCTGTGAGACATGCCGACCGACAGCTGTAGTTTTCGGGCTGACCGGGATGAGACACTTAGCGGGGGTCCTAGATGGATGATGATAACCGTGGTAGCCCTTTGTTCACTAGCCAGCGCGTGTTATTCTACTGCTCTCATATATAACTTCCTTCCTTCCTGACTCTCAACGACTACGTGTTCAAGTCACGCTTTTACCCCATCTCTAAGGATCCTGTCGCCATGGGCCAATACTTCGTTCTGTACGTATTCTGAATATCATATCTATTCATGTGATTAATCCACAATGCCCGGGATTCAGTTTTAACATAGACAGGTTAGAATACATCAGTTACGACCACAAATTTGGGGAGGTCATTTTCGACGGCTCGTTCACGAGTATCCTTCAATGGTTGGTGAAACCCATAGGTTACAAGCCGAGGCCTTTAAACCTGATGGGCGGCACTCGGAAGGTATCAGATGATGAGCGGAAAATAAGGTGTGCAAATCCAATCTACGTCTCAAGTCATCGCCAAACTGATCCCTTTCAAGTCCCGAAATGGACCCGTCCCCTTTGAGGAATGCATTGGGCCAACTGGCGAAGTTCCCAGACGAAATCCTCTGTATGGTCTTCGATAACGTCGACACACTCGAAGATGTAGTGCGACTAGGATTTGCCAATCGCTACCTCTACAACATAGCATATAATGTGGTGCAGCAACGATACTTGCAATGTCGGGCTGCTTGGGCTGGGTGTCGCTTACTCTGTCTCGGAGATTACGCTGAATCACGAGATCTTCCTCCCGGCGCATTCACAAAAGACGAGGAGCAAGAGATACAAGAGTACTGCGATACCGTGGACAATGCCTCGCCATATCAATATTTCACCAAATTCTGCGACCTCCGAGAGCCATCTATGCCCCGCGTCGAATTCAGCATCATATATGATCTCCTTGATTGCTCTGACCAAAATGGCGCGTATAGTACTCGAATGAAGAATTACTTCTGGGCGATTGAGCATCCAGCGTTAATGTATGGAACTGATCAACTCTGGGCCCTGTGCAATCTCTCCAAGAATGAATACGTTCGATTGGATGCCGTGGATGCCGTCCTTGGCTACAAAGCAGGGCACCCATTAAGCCTTCAAGACATGTGCTTTTCGGTCGCCCAGGTGTTGGCGTGTAGGATTTGCTGGTCTTCTGAACCGAGTTTCGCTTTATGCTACACAGAGCTCAATCATAAAGGTATATGGGCCGGTGATCGTTTCGAAATAACAACTCTGGATCGCATGGAACCTCCAAAAGATGGAAAGATATGGAAAGACGTTTCAGATGATGCAATCAATGAAGCTATCGAGTTGTGGAAAGCAGACTATGGCGATGAATGGGAGGAGAGAATGTGAGTTTCATGCATCCCCTCATCAAAACCATGAGTTGAGCTGATTGCATATTTGTTCTGTGTGGTAGTGGCGACAGACTCAATAGGCACTCTTTGAAAATGAGGGAGTATAATATGAATATGATTCGTCAGAGGTGGCCTTAATTTTGTCTGGGAATACGTCAGAGAAATGCATATTGGTTGTGCCTAGTTAATATAGCTCTGCATGAACTCCTGTATTTCACGAGTAGTTCCATCTACACACTAGTAAATAGGTAAATATAAATCAAGTAATCTGTCTCATGAGAATGAGTAACCAACAAAACTGCAATTGCCAAGTGAATGTACCAAATGAAGCACTGCGAACTGACGAAAGGCATAGAAAGCCTTTCACATCTCAGATACAAAACCTGGAACGTATGTCGCCAAATCTGGCTTGCATGACTCCAGAGCAGCCTTGATCTTAGTGTAGGTGACTGCGTCGTTTAAAGTCTCGAAGTTGAACTTGCTGTTGGCGGCTTTGATTAATCCTTCGGCCTGGTTTTCATTTATCCTTTTCACTCGAAGGTCTCGTTGGATAACGGCGAGTCTCCTGTGATGGTCGGCTAGTTTCTGATACCCATCAAAAAACACCTTCCAAAAACCGTCGAACCACATTTCGTATTGACAGAATTCCGGGCTGATGGGAATTTCTCCAGGTACGAGCTGGAAAAAGCTGTCCGAGTTGGCGAAGATTTGTGCTTTGGCTTTCAGAATAGCGTTCAATCCGTGTTGCTCCCAGGATAGAAGAACATCTCTTCTTGCAGCATCTATTTTCTGGCCGGATGGAAGCCTTATGCCGCACCATAGGGCAACAAAGAAGGCACTTTCGAGGTCATGACGAAGAAGATGCAACATTTCGGGGTGTTTGATGAGATCCACGGACATAAAAGGTAAAGTCCCCATGCGGTGAGACCCAGTTGCACCCAACGGACGTCCGTGTTCGTCGAGACGTGTGGCCAGGTCAAAGTCGTTGAGAATAAGCCAAACGACAGTGCCACGCATCTCATACATGAGATTGCTCAGACTGATGTCACGGTGAAGCATATTGACTTCGTATCGCAACTCATGAAGACCTGAAAAAAAGAGAACAGTCTCAGAGGTAAAGTTATTGTGTAGGAGAAATAAAACTTACAATCAAGTAACTGGTTGAAGACGTGGTCCATGTTAGATGAAGAGATGACTGATTCAATGGGCTTGTACTTCTTGAAGACGATGTGACGCTGGCAGCGTTCTTCGTAGGTCTCGTCTTCGTCGTTCTGCAAAAACATCAGTCCTCGAACACCGTGGGCTAGACGCCATTCAGTTGCTCTATCAGTCCACATGAAAGCCTTCGGAAGATGTTCCGATACGGGAAAGCCGTCAGCGAGAGCCAACAGTTCCTGCTCAGGTGTACGACAGACAGACTGCAGGGACATCTTGATGACAAGAGGGTCAGGACTGACGGGAGGTTCTGTCGTAACATCATACACGCATGTGTGGCGGCCGACTAGGCTGTACTGCGTGAAGACTTCAGATCCCAGCGTGACCTTGACGTCAATATCAAGGGTAGGGTGTCTCATTGTGGTGGAATATCCAGTGAGGGACATCGGTGGAATGGAAGGATTGAGATCTGGAGCCGGAGGAGACAAGTTGGGAATGTCGAGGCCGAAGTGGGCGTAGTCACAGCAAGCTATTGCGACGAGGATGGCGGCAAACTTGTCGAATTCCCGTACCCAGGATATTTGGTAGGAGCGCACGAAGCCCGAAGCATCGCAATACCAGAACTCAACGATATCGCCAACAACCAGACATTGGAAGAAGAATAAGCGGGTCCCGCGAGTGCAAGAAAGCATCTCCAGAGCGTAGCGAGCCATGTGGTCTTCAAATTCTTTAGCGACTGAACATTTCTCGGACAAGAAATAATCGCTCTCGTAGATTTCAGGCAAATAGTTGCGTTTTGCGCGCGGACGTTTCCTACTTTGGTTTGCACCTTCGGTTACGAAAGGTTCAGGTTTACGTTTCAAACGATTTGAGTTCGTTCCCGGCTCAGAGAGCAACGGCACACCTGGTGATTGGAGAGATGATGGAGTCTACAGATGGGTAGATTAGACTCAAATGGTAAGGACGAGTCTGAACGTTACTTACTGGTCTTTGAGGGCGTGAACCTGAAGCTACGAGTGACGGCGCAGGTAATGGTTCTTCCCCACGGACCTTGCTACTCCATGCAGCAATAAGGCCGACCAGGTATGCCGCTCTGCGGCTAGTCGGGAAGGGCTTGAGTTCCAGAAGGGAAAATATATCGCACCAGTCAACGCCAGTTGTCTTGTGTCTTTTTCGGGGAGGAGCCTGTTGATACTTCGGACGATTCTCCAAGTCGTTACAAGTGGTCTGCGAAATGAGAACTATGTCAGGTTTGCAATCAGCATCGCGGTTGTCCCCTTCCTCACGACCATTATCTACCACTACAGGGTCGTTCCGAACAAAGAGCAGGTCTGGGATCGGGTAGGTTGGAAGGCCCGGGACGTGATCGCGTGCCCACTCAAGAACCCGGTTGGCCATTGCACAGAACGGTTGATAGAGGGCCTCCTCACGCTCGCTATTTGCTGCTTGTAGATATGCTTGCACGGATGTACCTATTATGTCATCTTCGCATAGCCTTTCCTTGTTGAAAGTATCGACCCATGACTGAACCCTATCGACGGGACAACCGAGTACGGCGGACACCCATAATCTCAGCGGCATACGTTCAGTAGATTCATCCATGTCCTTCCTAAGCGGTCCGCGTACTTCGTCCCGGGTGTGGTTGTTTTCTACCCAGCCTGAAATCCCGAGGGAGAGGAGAGTACTTTGTACTTTGGCAAGGGCAGCTGCTCGATCCTGGTCGCGGTCTAGAAGTGTGTGGTTGTGTTCAATCTGAGCAACCGGCGTAGAGGGTCGATAGGGGACAGTGTTCGAAGGGCTATCACCCTTAGCAGAGGTATCGTGTGGGAGTTCTGAGGATTCCATGATTGAGTAGTTAGTGTCGGAAGAATGAGAAAGTAGACTGTTTATAAACATACAATGGTCTCGCTTATTTTGGCGAATGTGGCCGGCAGCACTGTGGCCAGTGGCACAATCCACAGTCAACACAATCAAGGTTAATGACGGGAAATATCGCCGCGACGATAACCTGGAAATTGTCAGCACTTAGCCTAATAGCACGTAGCGATATTGGGTTTAAAAAACTACTACTTTCTCACTTTGAATCTCCTAGATCGTGTTTCCTTGAAACGCAATGTTCAAAGTTAAACTTACAGGAACTTGCAACCGAACGACGCGTTATTGTGGATTGTTTACGCGTCCGATCCGACCGCGCGTCTACTCCATCGCCATAGAGTACTCTCGGTCGCCGCGCAGAAAAGGTGTGAACCTATAAACTCAACCACATGAATAATGATAGTCTATTGAAGGGTATAGTGTAACCCATTGCACCGTGAAAAATTGCATCTAATGATTGATATAACGATATAAGTCTCTTGAATAACAACATAAATGAACCACGCAACATGAAATCTAACAAATGAAGCCTCGAGGGTGTTTTGCTAAACGTCCTGCGCAAAACTTCAAAGCAGCCTTGATCCTGGCGTAGGTTATCTTCCCGTCAAATGTTTCTGTATCGAACATGATTGCCTTGATTTCCTCCTTGGCCTCTGCCTGGCATATATCGCCATCGCGCTCGGCTTGTGTGATATTAGCAATCTTCTTCCGGTACCGGCCTCTGGCTTGATAACCCTCGAAAAGAACTGTCCAAAAATCTAAGAGCCATCTCTTGTAGCGGGAGAACGCGGGCGTTATTGCGATTTGATTCGGGACGATGTTCATGAAGCCATCTTCCCCTCCGTAAAACTGCCATTTATTCTTCAGAATGACATCCAGGCCGCATTGTTCCCAAGCCGCCAGGCTCTCTTTGCATTTATTATCGGGTTTCTTTCCCGCAGGCAGTTTCACAGTACACCAGAGCGCCACGAAGAACACACTCTCCAAATCATGTCGAAGATAGTGTGATATGCCCGGATTCTCTATAAGGTCAACGGCCATGAACGGAAGCGTACCAGTCCGGTGACGTCCAGTCGAACCTCTAGGTGGCCCATCCTTCTTGATCACGACCGCAAGATCAAAGTCATTCAAGATGAGCCAGACTAGACCTTCACGCATCTCATACATGAGATTGCTCAAGCTCACGTCCCGATGGAGCATGTGTAACTGACGGTGTAAGTCGTGAAGACCTGACAACGGTCATCAGAGTCAGCGGTGACACACGAATACAGTGATTGAAGGTTTACAGTCGAGCAGCTGGTTGAAGACATGGTCCATATTCTGCGGAGAGAGTACCGTCTCGAGTTGCTTGTATTTCTTGAAAATGATGAATCGTTGACAGCGTTCCTCATATTCCTTGTCCTCATCGTTCCTCTTGAACATCCTCCCTCGAACACCGTCCGACAATCGCCATTCTGTTGCCCTGTCAGTCCACATGTAAACCTTCGGAAGATGCTCCGATACTGGAAAGCCTTCAGCGAGGGCTAGTAGGTCCTGTTCCGGTGTCCGACAGACAGGCTGGAGTGACATCTTGATAACCAGAGGCTCGTCACCGATAGGTGGCTCGGTCGTGACATCGTATACACAGGTCTTACGCCCAATCAGACTATACTGCGTGAAGATCTCACGTCCTAACGTTGCCTTGACATCAATGCCTAGCGTCGGATGTTTCATCGTAGTCGAGTATCCAGTGAGGGACGCCGGCGGGAGAGATGGGTTGAAACCTTCAGCGGGAGGGGACAAGTTGGGAATGACCATGCCGAAACGCGAGTGGTCACAACAAGCCATCGCAACGAGGAGGGCAGCGAACTTCTCAAACTCTCGAATCCAAGATATCTGGTGAGAACGCACGATGCCAGAAGCGTCGGAGTACCAGAATTCGACGATGTCGCCCATCACCAGACATTGAAAGAGATACAGACGAGTGCCGCGAGTGGAAGATAGCATCTCCAGAGCATAGGTAGCCATCTGGTCTTCATACGCTTCCGGAACGGGAAGTTTCTTCGACGCAAGAAACTCATCTTCCGTTTCGAAGACGAGTCGTACGGATTCGGGAGGCAGCATCCTCAGTCGTTTAGGGAGACGAGGATTGTCAGCACTGTGGAAATATGGATAGTGGCGTTTCAGAGGGTTGTCTTCTGGGCCTGGCTCAGATAGAGGCCCAACAACTCGGTATAGCTGAACTGGATCCTACCACAAATATAATGATGCATGAAGGACAACCGCGTGTTGAGAACGTGAAAGCGGTAAATGGAACTTACAGGACCTTCGTATAAGCCGCTTGACGTGGAGACATGTACCTCCGGTCTCCTCCTCGTGAGCTTGATGTCCCAGTCAAGCCGGAGCCGTGCCATGTAATCCTTCAAATTCCAGACGTTGAACGGCTTCATCTCCCAGATGCTAAACAGATCACACCAGTCAATCCCCGTGGTAGGATACTTCTGTCCTTTCGTCTTCGTGTACTTCTTCCTGCTCTTGAGATCGCGCAGAGTGGTCTCTGAAACGAGAACGATGTCCGGCGAGCGTGAAGCATCACCTTGGCTACAAGCACCTATGTATACAGGGGCATTTCGACAAAAGCGGAGGTCGGGAACAGGATACGCTGGAAGGTCAGGTATGATTTCGTGAGCCTTTTGTAGAACCCTATTAGCCATGTCGCAGAATGGTGCATAGAGCTCATCCTCATGTGTACCAAATTCTCCGGCATTCATAAACTTGGTGACGGCGTTCGAAATCACATCGTCGAGAGCCATCTTGTTCTCGATCATGACATCTCTCCATGCGTGAATGGTCTCAACAGGGTAGCCAAAGACGGCATCTGTCCAAGTATCCAAGTCTACGAATCTTGCACTATCCATGTCCTTGCGTAGCGGTAATTTAACTTGTTCTCATATGTGGGGGGTTCTACCCAAGCGGTGGTCCCCACTCTGACAGGCGTACTCTGTACTTTGGTAAGAGGTACCGCACGAGTCTTTTCTCCGTGGGCGAGTGCACTCGGTGAGTTGAGACCGATCTGCGCCGGTGGCGTATAGGGTCGAGAAGAAGACGAGAAGTCTGAGGGCTCTGGGGGACCCTTGCCTTCAGAGAATGGGGTGCTTTTCGCAAGCGGTTCCGCTGGAATGTCCATGATGGCAATGTGAGCAATCCAGTAAATGCAGAACAACGATTATATACGCACATCAAAGTAGAGATGGATCAAACGGCGACTACACAATGTTCACAATGGATACTGCGCGTGCAACCGCAATTGAGGTTGCAACTAGTAGTTGGGTAGTGCACGTTAGCTTACTGGTAGTTTGCTAAGTTAGCGGGTGTGAAGCCAGCAGTGACAGATGTCTTCCTATAATTCGCGACTTGCCTACAGTCTTGAAGGTTATACGACTTCGAAACTTCGAATTTTCGAACAATGTAACTCGACCATGAACGTTTGAACATCCATGCTGAATGGCGTGTCTCAGGAAACAATGTCACTGGCGCTTTGACCAACGAGACGCGCCAGGACGCGCCTGGCACGTGAAGTACACGTGACATTCCTGGACTTTGAAGATGCTGAAACTTTCAAGCATTCAAACAACCACCGTTGTTGTCCAATTGTTTGAGAGGTACTTACACTGTTTTTGCAGCGATTGATATCCCTGTGACTTCATCATATCCGGCCACAATGAGCCATCCTTTGACCAGTGGTTCTAGCAGACCCTGGACAGGGCATTCTACCAACCGACCATACACAGCACAATCCAGACCCACTACCGCGCGACCTCAGACAGCTGTTTCATCCAGGCACGAAACAAGTTATATTGTGGCCGTCTTAGAGGGGAGAGGCTTAGGTAGGGACGTCGGGATAACGGCTCTTGACAGAGATACCGGCAAAGTTAACCTCATTCAGGTGTGAAAGGTTCTCGCTCTTTAGTTTCATTGTCATCTCAATGGACACGCTCCGGGATAGCTGGCCGACTGCCCAACATACGTCAAGACCCTTCATCAATTGCACTTGCATATGCCCTCTCTTATACTTGTTCCAGACACTTTCCTCTCCATTGCCAATGATTCTCTAGCTTCTGGGGGGAAGAAGCCTGCGACAACCTCTCTGCTTGTACAATGCATACTTGAGGAATTCGAGTCTGTTTCCGTCGAGCCAGTGATGCGCAAATATTGGAATGAGACAGCAGGTAGGCAACCAAGTCGAATTCCGCCACGCCTCTGATATCGAACTTTTCAAGGGCTTGAATTTGTGAACCAACTGTGCATTGAGGATGACGAGCGTGCAGCTACTCTGATAGCCTCCGCGAATAAGTGAATATATGCTATCATATATATGCTGTTTTCATCTCAGCAGCTCGCTCTTTGCAGGTATTATGCATTATCTGCAACAAGTGCGCTCTTCAAACATGCAGAGTATAAGTTGAATACTCGATTTTCTCCTTCATCTCTTCGTATTCGTTATGTTCAGGTTGACGGAACGATGATGATCGATCCTGAGACTGCACGAAACTTGGAGCTTGTCGGTAGCATGGCAAGCAAGAAGTCTTCGCATTCATTGTTCGGGTCTGTCGCAATTTTATTCGTATGATTCGCCATGGTTTATCGTCTTCTTCGGTGACAGGGTCCTCAACCATACATATACTGCGATGGCAGGGCGTTTGCTTCGCGTGAATCTGCTGGCACCCATTACATGTAAGCCCTTTGATCAACCCCTGCATATATACATTTAAGTGGTGAATTTGTAGCCCAAAATGCCATTGATGCTCGCCTTGATGTTGTAGAAGGTGTGTTTCTCTCTAGTTAATACAAATCGGAAGTTTGAACATCGCTGCCAGAACTTGTCCAGAGCGAAGATCGGTTCATCGAAATCAAAGACGCTCTGAAAACCTTAATCAAGATGGATTTTGACAAAATCATTGCATGTGTATGCACATATACTCACGTTGGGAATTCGTTTCCCGGCTGACTTCACAATAGTTTACAGTCGCAGAAAATTCTGACTTTGCTTCCGCAAAGGTTGCGTCGGCACGCGTTACGCTCATGCTCAATTTGCGTAGCATCGTGAAGAACCTTCCACTAGTTGCAAATGCTTTAGAAGGCAGTCATTCGCAACTCCTGCAAATTGTCAAGGACGTGAGCGGCGGGATTACTTGTCGAATCTGACCTTTCTCATCAAATGTGTAGATGATATCCGATAGTCGCCTTGAAGAGATTGAGCAAGAGATCGAAAAGCACCTGAACGACGATGTGACACCTGTCAAGGTGCGCCTCATTCGAACAAGTTCTCGTTCTGGCGTGTCTCAAGCTCTCTTTAGGGAGGTCTGAGAGCTGTCAACTCACGTGTCTATGCTGTGAAGGTATCAACCTGTTGATATCGTCTTTGAACATACTAACATCTTGTATGATAGGCGAACTGCAACCGTTTGCTGGATGTAGCAAGAGAAACTTACAAGGAGAGTATCTCAGATATTTTCAACCTCAATTCGGAGTTAAGCAAGAAGCATGAACTCCTGCTTACTCTTGTTCACCAAGACACTGGATTTATCTTCCAATTGAAGAAGTCTGAGCTTGAAGGAAATGAACTTCCTCGAGGTTTCATCAATGTCGTCGCTAAGAAGGGAAAGTACACCTTTTCTAGCCTAGACTTGGTAAGTCGTTTCTATATCGCCTTGTAAATTTTGCCGCTGAGGGTAAGTTTTGCCCATAATGTAGCAAAAACGTAATGCACGTATGAAGGACGCGTTGGATGAGACTCTTGTTCTGAGTGCAAAGTTCGCAGATGCATATTTCACCATGGACCCCTGACTTACTCACTGCCTTGCATTAGAGTTATCAACGATCTCATTCAATTCGTCGTGGCTAACATAGGCGCGTTGTACAAGGCGTCTGAAGCCGTTGCTCTCTTGGACATGCTGTGGTCTTTCGCTCATACCTCCATTAGTGAGTACGCTAGTCTCACTCTAATGATACATTGCTGATGTCGACGCTAGTCCGCAGTTATGGTAGGCTGTCATGTACGTTTCCTTGGCCGAGACTGCTGCTCACGATTGTCCATAGTACGCCCCGAATTCACAGGGACGCTTGCAATAAAAGGTGGACGACACCCTGTGCTGGAAGGTGTTCAGACCGCGGGGATGACTGTCCCGAATGATGTCTACTGCTGTGATTCGTCGTCTTTTCAGATCGTTCAAGGTCCAAAGTGAGAATACATCGATGATACCATCGCTCCCGTTACTCACAGGCATCACTAGCATGTCAGGTTTGTTTGTGTTCCTTTTCCAGCGATTGGCGAGCCGATTGTTAGTTAGGCAAGAGCACGTACCTGCGACAAATTGGTTTGCTTACGGTTATGGCGATGAGTGGGTGCTTCGTACCGGCGGAATATGGGAGCTTTCGGTAAGACTAGACGGATAAGGTGTCTTGACCACTGACACGCGCTCGCAGGATTCATGACGCACTTCTCACACGTCTGTCTAACGACGACGACATGGAAAAGAGTCTAAGCACATTCGCAAGTGAGATGGCATCTTCTGCTATGATTCTCGGTACGTATTCTCCTTGTTAGCATTCACCACGAACTCATCAACTAATAGGAATCGCTACATCGGATTCTTTGATTTTAATCGATGAACTCGGTCGCGGCACTTCTCCTACAGAGGGTGTCGGTATATCACACGCTATCGCAGAAAGACTCATAAGAACAAAAGTATGATTATTTCCAGTTATTCAGTCACAACCTGATGAAGTCTTCAGGCCTACGTATTCTTCGCCACGTAATCGAAACAATCTCTACATCTTCTCAATTTAATCTTTTCAATGCTTATGGCTACCTTGCAGGCATTTCGGCGAACTTTCAACCACGCTGTCCCGTCAGCCATCCGTCGTGAAGTGAGTTTGTTTTTTACATGTCTTCGGTTGACCTAATCATGAAATTGCAATGTAGTCTGCATCTTTCTGTACAGGTAGGTCCTGTCAATAACTGTGCCGTTAATCAAACTTGATCTGGTTTAGAAATCCCGGAGGTCTGCTGCCAGCTTCGGCATGACATTCCAATACAAGTGAGCGGACAGGCAAACCCAAATACTTTTCCTAATACAGGGACTCTTCAGGATCGTCGATGGCGCGCCAGAAGATATGGAACACTACGGTTTCTTTTTCGATTCTTTCAATTGTATGAACTGACTGAAGAGCCTTTCCGTTATGATCACAGGCTTGGACCTTGCCCGGCTAGCGGATCTACCGGAAGATGCGTTAATAGAGAGTAGACGCGTCGCCGATAAGCTGTCCGAGTTGGAAGCAAGACAACATGAAGAGAGCAGAACAACAAAAGTCGCTATTCGAAGGAAGGCACTCCTACGGGTGACATTCTTATCTGTTCAAGTTTACCGGGGTGCCTTGAGACTGACTTTTTTCCTTCGCGGATCTCTCTAGCTCAAAACACAACTTACCCAAGCTCTAGACCATTCGACCCTCCCTCCCGAAGAACTTCGCAACTATGTCGCTCGTTTCCAGAAGGAGATCACTACTGTTTTGCACGATACACTCTGACTATTTTCTCGCATGGCTACTCTCTAGTTGACGGCGGCGAACTTGACGTCTTTACCTTCCTTTGCTGGACCCTGAACGAACGAGCAGCGTCGACTTGCATTTCTTGGACTGGCAATTTGTAACTAGACTGTGGGAAATGTCATCTGGACCTTCAGACGTTTCTACACTGGTGCTGCAGATAGACCAGTCACATCGACCTTCATTATGTGTCAAGCCAGTGCCACATACTGATTCAGCATAGACTGGAGACCGAAACCTCCTTAGTTAGAAAGTCAAAATCCCGCTCTTGGCTAACACCTTCAGCCTGTTTCTTTCGATGTGGAGGATTCGCCCTCGATACGTTACTCTAGTACTGGTTATCATCCACCACCATCTAGTGGGGTCCTTTAGGTCCGCAGTTATTGACGTTCTCACTGCTTCTGTATCCCTTGTCTGCAAAACTTTGATGATTCACCGAGAGCGTTGATCATCGGCTAAGCAGAATGCAATACAAACAAACCACAATAACGCGTCTTACATTGTCGCCACACAGTAGGTAGCTCTTCCTGAATCCTCAACACCGGTCACCTCTTACGCTCTGTTGACTTTGACTGACTTATACCTGAGATGAAGCAGTCCTGGATGCTGTATGTTCGTTCCCTCATCGCTTTGTACGCGCTCCGGACTGACACGTTCGATGTGGCTTATCTTGTGGCTTATCTTGCTATAGGGTGAACCTTGACAGGAATGAGATGGAAAACATCTCCTCGCTGGGTCGACGCATGCTGAATGGCTCGTGGGACAATCTCATTGGAATGCTCGCCCAGCCAACCGGAATTAAGTCTGTCCCCGATCTTCTTTCCAAAATTGAACAGGACACTACGGCCGACTTCAAATCGGACAAAGAACGGTATGTGTAGGTCTTACATCCTTGATCTATTCGCACGGGTCTTATTTTTCTCTTGATGGTGAAAGAAAGTCGAATCCACCTCCTCAGAGGAATACTCTCGGCCGATTGGAACTGTTTCCAGATGAGGTTCTTCTTTGCATATTCGATCACATTCACAAACAGGAAGACGTCGCAAGCCTGAGCCTCACAAGTCGATATGTATACAACATCGGCTACGAGGTTTTACAGCGTCGTTACATGACGGACACAGCATCGTGGGCTGGATGTCGTCTTGTATGTATTGGATATTACGCCGAATTCAATGACCTCCCTCCTGGAGTATTCACCTCACAGGAACTCGACGAAATGAAAGACCGCCGCCGCGAAACGTGGAACCCGAAGTCGAGAAAAGTCTTCACCCTTCAAGACAGTCTTCTCAATCGGCCTAAACGGCCTATGACTACACGAATGGGCCCTGGGATCAGCTTAGATGCCTATGATCATCTCTCCATGACCTTCTGTGGTGCACAAACAGATTTAGAGTACCAAAAAGAGCTCAAGTTAGCTCGTACTGGTCTTCCATATCTTGGTCGCCCACAGCCAACGTACGCAAGCGACTATCCCTGGCTTTTATGCAATCTCTCCAAACTTCAATTCATCCGTCTGGATGCCATAACGAGGTTACATGGTCGCAAGCTTGATCCGGATAAAGGCCCTTTCCAACCTGGCCGCTGTAGCTTCGGCCGTGGGTTCTCCATCGGGATGTTACTAGTTTCTAGGATATGCTGGTCCACCGATTCTACAGCATCCCTTGCCTACAAAGGAAATATTCATCGTGGCGTCTGGGTTGGTGACAGGTTTGAGATTACGACAACAGACCGCATGCAGACCGCGCGAAGTGGCCAGGAGTGGAGGGATGTCACAGATGAAGTCCTCAATGAGGGAATTGAGATATGGAAAGCGGAGTATGGGAAGAATTGGAGAGAAAAGCTGTGATTTCCTTGCGAGGCTTGTACGTTAGTTTTATGCTATGTTCATCCAACGGTTGACAATCAATAAAAGCCCTGATTATATATATCATCTCCAGGCAACAGAAACGGAAAAAAAAAAATTGACATGTTATTGGAGTAGCCTGTTCTGCCAGTCATCGCTGAATGCAGCCTTGATACCCTCATTCAACATGGCATCATCAGCGATATCCTTCCACTCATGTCCTTTCTGTGTAGGTGCTATGTATGAATTTTGGGACCATGACCTCGAAATGATTGCCTGCCTAACCGCCCTACCATGGAAATGGATGTGGCAGAAAAAGGATCCGGAGAATTGGAGGACTAAGAAATCTTGCATGTCAAGAAGGTGGCGATCGGAACGCTGTCGCTATTGTGGGATAGCAGACCGCCCTCTCTGTGTTTGCGCAACTACAGTGTCTATGTAGATGCATTCGTTCTTGAAAGATTGCAGAGTACCCACAACTGGCCCTTGGTTTGCGTCAGTTCGGGACTACTAAGGTGTAAGGGATACAGTCAAAGTGTTCAAACATTTATGCATATCGAATGTTGCCCCAAGGCCCGAAGATCACAGAACAGTAGGTTCGGATGACATTCGTATAGCGGCAGCCGAACAAACTAGTTTATGTCAACAGCCAACACGATATAGCACTCTATAGTGGACACAATTCTTGAAAATCATAGATACTTTCTCCATTTTTTCCCGAAATGCTCTTTCCAAATCCCAATCGCCTCATCGACGACTTCGTCAGTAACGTCCTTCCACTCTTTACCTCCCTCTGTAGGCCGCAAACGGTCCATGGTTGTGACCTCGAACCTGTTTCCCGCCCACACACCATGATGGATAGCACCTTTGTAACAAAGGGAGGTGCTGCTATCCCATGACCAGCATATCCTGGATACCAATAGCGTCCCAACCGAGAACCCAGGATGGATGAACTGAAGCGGGTCTTCCGGTTTATATCCATGCAGCTCGCTCACAGCAGCGAATCGGATAAACTGCATCTTGGAGAGATTACAAAGGATCCAAGGGTGCTCACTCTTATACAGGAGCCTGGGACTGCCTAGTTCGGAGAGCGCGTTGTAGATTCTTGACCTATATTCGGAAGAAGTACGCTCGCTCTTGCGGATTTCCATCATCAGACGATGAATTGTACCGTAATCGAAGCCAAGTTCAACACGTCGACGAAATGGGTAAGTAGCTGGGAGATAATGGTGCAAAGAACCGATAGATTCGGCAGGATCTAACAGATTGTCTTGGTACTGTTTCATGTCTTCCACCTCTTCTTTTGTAAAAACGCCAGGAGGTAGGTCTTCTATCCGAGCATAATCGCCTACGCAAATAAGACGACCACCTGCCCAAGATGGCCTCTCTGCCATGTAGCGTCGCTGTAGGACCTCATAACCGATGTAGAAGACATAGATATTGGCAAGGCTGAATCTGGCAATATCTTCTTTCGTCTCAATGGACTTAAGGATGAGAGAGATAATTTCGTCCGGAAAGACTCGTAGATGTCCCAGCTTTTCCTTTTGCGGAGGCAAACATTTACTGATTTAAAAACGCTCAGCAAAAAGACGCGAAATATCGTTTCAGATGCGGGAAACTGCTTACGGTGGTGCTTTACCTTCTTCGCCATCTCGGTTGGCAGCCATCTCATTGAAGAGGGATGGAAGATTACTGGGGGGCATAATCCCAGTAGGAATAGCCAATGATTCGATGACTTCGTTCCATGAACCGTCAATGAGAGCTTCACCCAGTTTTCCGCCACTCAGGTTTCCACCGTTGTCAAGATTTCGCCTAATCGTTCAAGTAATCATGTTGGAAGTGAGTAAACCTTCTGTCCAATCGGGTGCTATACGGGACCTACAGAGTCTAGTACTGTCCCATGTTGAGAGAAAAACGGTGGTCAAAATTTGCTAGCGATTAGAAGTGAAAGGATGACTGGAACAGTCCAAGTTCAAGTTAAATCAGTGTTTTCTTTGAGCCACCCACCGACTCTGAGCGCTACGATACAATGTAGCACCTGCATGCCGCACTGAGTCAGACTGAGTCTGCAGCATGCGTCTGGACTCTGTGTGCTTACGTTTGGCATAAGTTCGTTTTCAGAGCTTTGCATAAGACTGCACATATGCATTATATATAGCCAAATGGTATGTAGTCGAGCGTGTTTCATTGGAGACATGAGATTGAAACGGAAGAGGTATCAGCAACTTACTGTGTCGGTCTATCCCAGAGTAGAAGCGGCGACGACGCTGCGGGACAGTAAAGGCAATTCATCAATGCTTCTTTTCCTGGAGCCGTAAGATAGAGTTTCTGGAGTGATGCGATGACGATGCAGCTCAAGATCAAGGAAACTTGTCTCCAAATAAGGGTGAAACTTTACGCTGTTTAGACACAGCGTTTGAGAACAGTAGTTGGCCAAACCGGAACATGGAGCTTCAGATGTGGCATTAGAATAACCAGAAAAAAATTTCAGGACAATATAAATTCGGAACATTCTCATACGAGGCAAAAGTTGCACAGAGAGACGACACGCCCTCAAGGAACAAAGTCCGGAACGTCTTCAACCAACGCTTCCTTGCACAACTCCAATGCGGCCTTTATCTTGGTATATGTGATGTTTCCATCATACGTTTCCGCATCAAACTTGAGATCAAGTTCCGCCTCGTCCGTGGTACGGCAACGACGACGCATTCGCTGAATTCTGCCAACTTCTTTCCGATACGCCTTCCTGGCTTGGTATCCACTATGAAGCACTTCCCAAAATTCAGCAAGCCAAGATTCATACGGAGAGAATTCCGGTGTGGTGGGAATCAATGTAGGAACGATATTGGTGAACCCGTCTCCCCCGGAGTAGAATTCCCTTTTCGTCTTCAGGATGATGTCCAGGCCATCTTGTTCCCAAGCCATTAGACTCTTGCTTCGTATCTTTCCATATTTCCCACCAGATGGAAGTTTCACAGTGCACCAGAGCGCCACGAAGAACACGCTCTCCAAATCATGTCGAAGGTAATGCGGCATAGTTGGATCCTCTATCAGATCAACGGCCATGAACGGAAGCGTGCCAGTCCGGTGACGTCCAGTCGAACCTCTAGGTGGCCCATCCTTCTTGATCACAACCGCAAGATCAAAGTCATTCAAGATGAGCCAGACTAGACCATCACGCATCTCGTACATGAGATTGCTCAAGCTCACGTCCCGATGGAGCATGTGTAGCTGACGGTGTAAGTCGTGAAGACCTGACAAACAGTCATCAGAGCCAGCGGTGACACATGAATACAGTGATTCAGGGCTTACAGTCGAGCAGCTGGTTGAACACATGGTCCATATTCTGCGGAGAAAGTACCGTCTCGAGCTGCTTGTACTTCTTGAAAATGATGAATCGTTGACAGCGTTCCTCATATTCCTTGTCCTCATCGTTCCTCTTGAACATCCTCCCTCGAACACCATCGGACAGTCGCCATTCCGTTGCTCTATCAGTCCACATATAGACCTTGGGGAGATGCTCCGATACTGGAAAGCCTTCGGCGAGAGCTAGCAGATCTTGTTCCGGTGTCCGACAGACAGATTGAAGTGACATCTTGATAACCAGAGGCTCGTCACTGATAGGTGGCTCAGTTGCGGCGTCGTATACACAAGTCTTGCGTCCGATCAGACTATACTGGGTGAAGATTTCACGTCCTAGAGTTACCTTGACATCAATGCCTAGCGTCGGATGTTTCATTGTTGTCGAGTATCCAGTGAGAGACGCCGGCGGGAGAGATGGGTTGAAATCTTCAGCGGGAGGGGACAAGTTGGGAATGACCATGCCGAAACGCGAGTGATCGCAACAAGCCATAGCGACGAGGAGTGCAGCGAACTTCTCAAACTCTCGAATCCAAGATATCTGGTGAGAGCGCACGATGCCCGAAGCGTCGGAATACCAGAATTCGACGATATCACCCATCACAAGACACTGAAAGAAGTGCAGACGGGTGCCGTGAGTAGAAGATAGCATCTCCAGAGCATAGGTAGCCATCTGATCTTCATACGCTTCCGGAACGGGAAGTTTTTTCGATGCAAGAAACTCGCCCTCGGTCTCGAGAACGAGTGGTACGGATTCGGGAGGCAGCATCCTCAGTCGTTTAGGCGGACGAGTATTATCTGCACTGTTGAAGTCCGGATAGTCACGTTTCAGAGGGTTGTCTTCTGGGCCTGGCTCAGATAGAGGCCCAACAACTCGGTACATCTGAGCTGGATCCTATCATAATGATAAATGACGGAGGACGGTATGTTGACAATGTGAAAAGATGATGAACGGAACTTACGGGACCTCTGTATAAGTCGTCCGATGTGGAGGCATGCGCCTCGGATCTCCTTCTCGTAAGCTTCGTGTCCCAGTCAAGCCGGAGCCGCGCCATGTAGTCCTTTAAATTCCAAGCGTTGAAGGACTTCATCTCCCAGATGCTAAACAGATCAGACCAGTCAATTCCCGTGGTAGGATACTTCTGTCCCTTCGTCTTCGTGTACTTCTTCCTGCTCTTGAGATCGCGCAGAGTGGTCTCTGAAACGAGAACGATGTCCGGCGAGCGTGAAGCGTCGCCTTGGCTACAAGCACCTATGTATACAGGCGCATTTCGACAAAAGCGGAGGTCGGGAACAGGATACGCTGGAAGGTCGGGTATGATTTCGTGAGCCTTTTGTAGAACCCTATTAGCCATTTCGCAGAATGGTGCATAGAGCTCGTCCTCATGCTTGCCAAATTCTCCGGCATTCATGAACTTGGTGACGGCGTTCGAAACAACATTGTCGAGAACAATATTTTTCTCGACCATGACATTTCTCCACGCATGAATGGTCTCAACAGGACAACCGAAGACGGCATCTGCCCAAGTATCCAAGTCTACGAATCTTGCACTTTCCATGTCCTTGCGTAACGGTGTTTTGACTTGAGCTCTTGTGTGAGAGTTCTGTACCCAAGCAGCGGTCCCGATTCCAACAGGCGTACTCTGTACTTTGGACAGAGCAGTGGCTCGAGTCTTATCCCCGTCGGCGAGGGTGCTGAATGAGTTGAGACCAATCTGTGCGGGAGGCGTACAGGGTCGAGAAAGAGACGGAGGGCCCGGATGTTCTGGAGGTCCCTTGCCCTCGAGGATTAGGGTGCTTCTCGGAAACGATTCTGCTGGGGGATCCATGATTGCGACGTGAGTGGGCCACGAATCATTCAAGCAGAATAAATTATATACTCACAACAGTTGACCTGGTCCTAGCGATTGCTACAAATTTTCGAAGGGTGGACACTGCGCGTTCAACAGGTTGTCCGAGATAGCAAATAATTGAACCCTGAGTCAAACGTGAACTTCAACTCTGAATTCGATGTCTTTATCTCGAGTTAGCGACATCGTGGAAAACAATTATTTGGCTTACTGATTGCGGGCGATACATACGGTGGTTCAGCTGTCGCTTCCTGCTTTGTGGTGGGCAACCACGACCTCACAAGGTACATACTGGTCTGGCCCGTGTCTCAAAGAACAAAGCAGATCAAAAGCAGACACCCCGGATAGTTAGCGCTGGAGTCACTGCGCCACGTGGAGCTTTGCTTTGAACTCTTGAAGTAGAGTCCAAGTCATCGCACATCGCATCTTGCTCAAACTCATAGAAAGGGTTCACAGCGAGGACGACAATACTAGCGACAAAACATGATATTAATGCTGCTATTCTACATGATTGCAAGGGAAAAGCGCTAGATAAGATACGGACGCGGAATGGCACAGTGCATTTACACCAAAGCAGTGCGTCAAACCAAGAACTACAGCCTGGCTGCTGCGACCATTGCAAATTTAACATTACCAGAGTCCGAGATACATGACAGGACGAGAGCAGGGACACAAAGGGAAAACAATCAAAACACAGTAACCTCAATCCCATGAAGGCGAAGTGCTGTACGAGTGACTGCGATTCTGGGTATTCGACGATGACGCCCCGTTCTGTTGTTGTGCCGGACTTGATGGTGACCAGGGTGGCGACGTCGGGCTGTATGCTGGCGAGGCCGGGGCTGGAGTAAATTGTAAGTATGGTTAGTGGCATACCAAACATTTTGACACTTACAGTATGCTGGGGCTAAAGAGCGGTTCCGGAACGGTTAGCAATATCAGGTAATAGCACAAAAGCGACTTACAGGCTGGTGAATACGCTGGCGAAGTCGGCGCTACAAAACACTTAGATAGATATAAACAAGAAGTTGTCTGAAGCGACTTACAGTATTTTGGCGATGAAGGAGAGGCGGGGGAGGTCGGTGAGTACTTCGGTGACGCGGGAGACATCTGTGCGGGTGCTAATGAATGTATCGTCAGCAACAGATTCAAAATAGTAGTGAAGGGAGATACAACGCACAAGCTGTATAAAGAGAAGCGGAGAGTGAAGGGTGATATATTAGCAACATTCAAAACCAGAAAAGAAAAGTACTTGCTTGGCGAATCTATAACAAGGCCATTGTATCAATATACTGTGAGCACCATAAAGAAAAACAATCGACTTACAGCGAGGGGATGCGGGACTGAATGATGGACTAGTAGGTGAGTATCGCGGAGATGTCGGGCTGAATGAGGGTGATTGTGGGCTGTACCCAGGAGACGTCGGGGAGAACGACGGCGAAGTAGGAGAGTATTGTGGACTGGTTGGTGAATAAGACGGAGATGTGAGATGCAGAGCAGGAGACGTCGGCGAATAGGTCGGCGAGGTTGGTCTAGCACCGCCTCGGTCGTAGAATGGGGAAGTAGCATAAGGCGAAGTAGCACCGAACGGTGAGGTAGCACCACCGTAAGGGGAGGGTGGTACATATGGCGACGTCGGCGAATATGCATTCGGTGAGCTGGGACTATAACCCGGCGCCGCTGGTGACATTGCACCAGCACCCAGAGGACTAGTACCAAACGGCAAGTAGGAGAAACTCGCTGCGTCCTCACCACCATTGACAGCCAACGGAGAGAATGCCGCTGATTCACCCTTGAACGCTCCCTCTTGTGTCCACATAGGTGAGGTGCTGTCATATGGTGTCATCGCAACCTGACCAGGAGTCATTCCACCATCGACCGGTGCTGCCAACATATTAGCGTGGACAGGGATACGATGGTCGACGATTACGTCCTTGAGCATGTCGATGTCAAGAGCTATGTCGAACGCGCCGGTACCCATGGGTGCCATCTGTCCGAACATGACATTCTCCGCGATGCCATGACAATCGTCCTTCTCGCCGACCGCAGCGGCTTCCATTAAAATCTCGACGGTCTCCTCGAACGAACATCTCATTAATGCTCCCGTGTCTGCGCGATTAATACCGTGCCGAGTGATAGCCATGAGCGTACCCCTATGGGTCATCAAGTCGCACAGCAAGGCGAGGTGGCGATAATTGACATATGAACCGTCGAATTCGATGACACCACGCAATTCCTTCATGATGGCAGCGCGAGCTGCTTCAATACCGAGCACGTGGAAGACCTCCGTGCAGCTGTTCGAATATGTCCGCTTGAAGTCAACGCCCTCGACGCACATGACAGTCTTCAGGTTAACACCGTCCGTTTCCAACACCCATTCTTTCTCGCCACGAGCGGAGATGCTACCCTCAGGAGTCACTGTGATCTTGTCGTACTCCATAAGGAAAACACGTCCAATACCAGGGACACCCCGTAAGCTCACTGTGTTGAGCATCGTGTTTTCCAGTTGGCGAAGGAATATGTCTTCCTCGACTGTGCCCATTTCATCTTCCTCTTTGTCAGCACCACCCAGTACACGGCAACGAATGATGAGCTTCTCAGAGTTGTCTTCGCTCCAAATTACGAAGAGATCCGTCTTGAAGCTCTCGGCAATGCGGCCAGCAACGTACGACATTTCCAACTTGCGATCAATCATCTTTGCTCGGTCTAGCTCCAGACGGAGAAGCCAAGGCGATTGTAGGTGCATCTTGTTCTCGACTTCCTCGTCGGGAATTGCGAAGAACGATTCGACGAAGACGGCATCCTCCTCGATAATGGTCGTCTGGGGATCAGGATCATACCAAATCTCCACTGCTGCAGTAACGGTACGGAGGGAAGTGTACGCAAGTTCCTGCTGGACATTCTTCGCAAGGACAGCGTCCTTCGAAATTTCTGGCTCCAAGTAGACGGAAAGCGAAGGCGTTTTGATGTTGGTCGCCACGTTGATGATCTCCTTGAGACGAGGGACACCAAGGGTAACGTTCTTACTGGACACACCAGCGTAATGGAACGTGTTCAGCGTCATCTGAGTAGCCGGCTCTCCGATCGATTGGGCAGCGAGGGTACCACACATTTCACCCGGATGGGCGAGCGCTTGGTTGAACTTGGCTTCGACCTCACCCAAGATCCACTCGAAAGCCTCTCGGTTAAGGTGGTATCTCTCCAGCACGCGACGGGCAGCAAAGGTTGCACGGAGATGCATACGGAACATGAGTGTTGCATTGTCCTGCGCCTCCGCGCTAAGAGCATCATCGCCACGGACGACGACAAGCCGACTGCAAAGTTCGCGAAGAGTGTCAATAATGTAGGCGGGTTCCAGATCACTCGGTTTTCGACGGTCGATGTGGAAGATCTGTATGGCGTTCTGGACAATACGCTGCAGGTTGACTGGAAGGTACCGCGGCATGGTGGGATCCTGACGAGGGAAGATGAATTGTCGCATGAGACGACGATCTTCCGACAGCTGCGTGAACTCTTCATCCAGTTTCGCTTGAAGTTCAAGAGAGCTGTCGTCCAACCCGACTTGGAGTACACCGGGAAGGAAACCGCCGGAAGGATCGGTGACGTCAACACGGTAGTCATGCTCGAATTCCTTGTCGGTGAGCGCGAAGGTCTCAATGTTCTGACGTTCGATGAATGCTCCGTCCATGCCATCCTCGCCGTAAACGAACTGGATAAGGTCTCCAAGCGAGTTCCGGACAGTGCCATCGTAGCAAACCATGACATCTTCCAGGGCCTTGACCAGACGACGTTGGATATAACCTGTCTCGGCAGTCTTGACAGCAGTATCGATCAAACCCTCTCGACCGGCCATGGCGTGGAAGAAGAATTCCTGGGGAGTCAATCCGCGCAGGTACGAGTTCTCGACGAATCCACGAGCTTCGGGGCTGAAGTCATCCTTGGTGAAATGGGGGAGGGTACGATGACGGAAACCGAAGGGTATACGACGACCTTCGACAATCTGTTGGCCGACGCAAACGGACATTTGCGAGATGTTGATGAATGAACCCTTGGATCCAGCCACCACCATCTGCTTGACGTTGTTGTCCTCCTTCAAGTTCTTCTGCGCATATTGACCATTCTGGTCACGAGCCAAGTTCAACTCGCGCTCAACCTTGCTCTCGAACGACTCTCGAATGGTCATACCGGGTTGCGCCTTGAGACGGTCGTGAGCGGCATCGTCAATGATCTGCACTACGTTCCGTTTACGTTGGGCGATCTGGTCTGTGATGTGCGCCATCGTCTTCTTGTCAGCGATGGTATCACCAATGCCGATACTGAACCCATTGTGAAACAGCCAGAAATTGACTACTTGCTGCAGGCCGGTGAAGAGAGTGCGAGTCGCCTCCGGACCCTTCTCACGGAAGACGACGTGAACGAGACCTCCCTGTGCGGCACCAACGGTCTTCTTCTCGACGATACCGAAGAGGATTTCTCCGTTCTCAATCAACATACCATCGTCAAAGACGGGGTTCGCAGACTTCGGATCAGGAGATCGGTGGATGTTGATGCCGCGGGGTATGCACATACTAAGGATCTGCTTGCCCGTCCATAACGGCTTCGGCTTAATGACCGCCGGTGTAGGTATTGAACCGTCCCAGTCGGGAACCCAAAGCAGAATGTTTTGGACCTGCGTCCAATCCAAGAAGCAATCTCGTAGAGTGAACTTGCGAATACCGCAAAGGGTATCTTGGACGATTCCCATAACTGGCTTATTCGCCTGCGGTGAGATGATCTATAAAATACAGGTCAGCGAAGAGTCCGGTGTTTCATGTACACTCAACACACCTGCCGGGGTACCCAAGCAATCTGACTGAGCTCGGCACGAGTCTCCTCATTCTGCGGAACACTGATTGATTGTTAGACATGTCAGATCTCCTTGGTTTCGAAAGTACATACTGCATGTTCATCTCATCGCCGTCGAAGTCGGCATTGTAAGGCGGTGTAACGGAGAGGTTTAGTCGGAATGCTATATAGATGTCAATGGAAGTTAAGTCATGGAAGAGTTCATATACTGACTGGAGTAGGGCATGAGCTTGACACGATGGCTCATCATACTCATTTTGTGAAGACTAGGTTGTCGATTGAACAGCACAAAGCTAAGGCAATAAGGTAAGTCTGTCAGCATTCCTCAGTTGATGAATGAATCGGTGAAGTGGACTTACTCTCCATCCTTAAGATGACGCTCCACGATCCAACCATACTGAAGGAACGCATCTGCTCGCTTGTTATATCGCAAGTCGATACGTTCGCCTGTATCCTTGACCACGTAACGAGCACCGGGATACGTCGTAGGACCATTTCGGACGAGTTCTTGCAGGTAGGCGATGTTGTACGGCGTCACTGAGGGAACATGTCAGCGTCAAACAATTTATAATCAAAATTGCACTGACCTCGTTCAGGGTAAGTTAAATTCATCGCTATGCTCCTCGGCACACCAACTTCGTCCAGTTCGAGATTCGGATCGCCGGTGATGACAGTACGTGCCGAGAAATCAACACGTTTACCCATCAGGTTTCCCCGCAGTCGACCTTCCTTGCCCTTTAGACGTGCACGGATAGCCTTCACAGGTCTGCCTGACTTTTGCAATGCTTGAGGGATCCCAGCGATATCATTGTCCATGTAAGTAGCGACATGGAACTATTATGTTCGACATCAGAAATTGACACTTTTCGGATGATACTACACGAAGGATACTCACCTGAAGGAGTTGCTCAAACTCCGTGATAACATGGGCAGGTGCACCTTCTTGCTCGCAACGACGGACATTTGCAGACGCCTTTATGATATCGCCCAGCTTGTACGTCAAGTCGTCCTCACTCCTCATGGCTCCACCGTCAACCGCTATACTAGGACGCACGGGAGGAGGAGGGACAGGCAAGACCGTTAAGATCATCCATTCTGGACGAGCATACTCATCCGAAAGTCCGAGGATATGAAGGTCAGAGTCGGAGATCTTCTTCAACGCAGTGTAAACCTCATGTGGTGGGAATAGTCGCTTGTCAGGTTGAAGAGATTTCACCTCCTGAACCCAACGTCAGCTGCTGTAGTTGTCAACAACGCATCAGTACAAACCTCGTCCTCGTCCTTCGAACGTTTGTATTGCACGAATAACTTCAAACCCTCTTTTCGGATGAGCGGTTGCGCAGCGCCACATCCTCCGTGGCCCTTTTTCGGCTCATCTGCGTCCATGTTCTCGTTCTCTTCTCTGGGCTCGTCAGGCTCACAAACCATTTTGCTCTTGCAGAAGGCCCACACGACTTGCATGCGAGCTTTGGGATCGCGGACATGCCTGATTCTATCTGCGAAGTTTGGGTCCGACTTACAGCGCAAAACGTTGGGAGGAGCACATAGGAATCAGAACGTCAGCATCTAAATATACGAAATGGCGCCGCAACGTGATAGCGCGAACAGGGAAACCAAGAACAGGGGGCAAAGGTATCTCAACGAGTAACATAGTGCTGGCCTTGAGACACGCCACTCAAGCTGCGTCACAGCGAGGGCGGTGGGCCATCCATCCCAGCACGGCATGAAGCCTGCTGTGAGAGAATTTTCGCACTCCTCGCTCAGCCCCCCATTTCACCACACAACTGCGTGTCCAACCAGCACCGGGTGTATGCAATGGCTTACGCGGCGATCAAGCGACCGAAAACGCGCGCAAACCGCACCACGGGTAGAAGAACGCCTCGATTGTCGAGATCTGACGCAGTGTGGGCTTGGGGTTCTCCATGGGATCGGAGAGAGCCCCCAGAAAATTGGTGGTGGGGTGCGAAACGAGTAGAGGAAATGGAACTCACGATGTCGCCTTTCAGTCTTCCGCAATTTACACATATACACTCCAATATCTTCTTCACTTTTACGATGAACCCTGAGGAGACGTTTGTTGTCAGCACGATCGCAGCGTTGTAAGCACGTCTGATGCACTCACCAGGATGGAAAACGGGACGGGCCAATTCGATGTGACCGAAATGTCCTGGACATTCCGACATACCCTCTCCACACGTCTGACACTTGAAATTCCGGTCGATAGTACCCAACCGAGGATCCATCAAGCCACCCATCTTGGGTTTGTGAGAACTTTCATCCATAACTTCCGGATGTTCAATCTTGGCGACCGAATAGGCTTTCTGTAATCAGGAGGTTCATTAGACACGTGTGAGATACACCAGCACGGTCGAACTCACGATCTCCTCAGGCGACAGGATACCGAATTGCACCTCCTTCACCTTGCGGATCGGGGCCGCAGAATACGCAAATTGATGACCCAGCATCTTGGAGATGGGGATTTCACAGGAGTCGACAGGTGCACGAGAGACGCGACAATACGAGTAGGCGAACTAGAAAGAAAAGACAAGAGTAGAGTAGGCAAGCTGTAAATATCTATTTCAGTGCACAAAGCACCCGATACGCGATTCCCAAGGCAGCTGTCGGCGACACAGGAGACTTTTCGCGAGATTTTCGTTGGAACCCAGGCGAGCTGAATAAGCGAGGCCAGAGAGGTATCAAAAACAGTCAAATACTGCCTAGCAATGAACCAGAAGGAGTTTCCAGAGGTCCTCTTGCGTCTACGGAGATGTAGGAGAGGAAGGGGACGACGTGAGGTACGACGTCGAGGTGGTTGTTGAACAACAGTCAGTGCAACCCGGCCCCGCCATTGTCACGTCCTTGTGCAAGTTCAAGCGGAGCTCCAATTGCCTGGCTGTGTCACAGTCCGTCACGGGCGCTACACCGCAGTTATCAGCGCGCCAATGACGCGCAGGCTGTAACGCGTTAGTCACGCTTGCTATCGTCTACTACGACGACCAGCTTCACTCTACCACCGACCATGACCTCGTTAATCAGTTCTTTGCTCTGGGGGACCTCTCAGCTCGACGATGCAGTTGGTGAGCAAAGTTTGTGCTGGTCGCTATGGCTCTTGTTGACGACAACGACTCAGACAGGGCCACTTCGGAGTTGCTTCCGTCTGGGGCAGAGGACATTGCACTTAACCTAGAAATATGTGATCAGATTCGTTCAAAATCGGTTTCGCCAAAGGATGCAATGCGGGCATTGAGACGTCGTTTGAACCACAAGAATCCCAACGTGCAATTGCTGGCACTTGGTGTACGTCGCTTATGAGGACGCCGAGTTTTATACTAAAGTGTCTCTCCAGCTCACAGATGTTTGCATCAAGAATGGCGGGGACGCTTTCCTCTCCGAGGTTGCTTCACGCGAGTTCATGGACAATCTTGTTTCTATTCTGAAAATGCCAGGTCTCAACCATGATGTCAAGAACAAGATTCTGAGACTGGTCCAAAATTGGTCTATTGCCTTCGAAGGTAAAGCCAATTTAAGCTACGTTGGGGAGGTATACAGGACTTTGCAGCGTGAAGGTACGTTCCTCCTTAACTGTCTGTATCCTAATATCAAACAACTCCGGCAGGATTCAACTTCCCTCCGAAGGATCCGGCGGTGGTTAGTTCAGCTATGGTAGACACTCAGACAGCCCCAGAATGGATAGACTCTGACGTCTGTCTGCGATGTCGAACCGCCTTCACTTTCACTAATCGCAAGCACCACTGTCGAAATTGCGGGCAAGTCTTCGACCAGCAGTGTTCGTCCAAGTCGATGGCACTGCCCCATTTCGGAATTACACAAGAGGTTCGGGTTTGTGATACTTGCTACACGAAGTTGAATAAGAAGCACAAGTGCGTTCAATATGTTATATTACCGTGGACTTTACTGATATTTGTATAGATCACATCGCGGTTCCCAAAGTCTATCATCATCTCGCCACCGGTCTGCCCAAGAGTTTGCTGATGCAGAGTTGCAACGTGCGATCCAGTTATCACTTCAGGAAGTAGGCGCAGCTGGTGGTCATCGTCCAGGATATGTGCCGTCTCCCTCTCCATGGCAAACTTCCGAACCTCCGTTGGTGGATCGTCGTACGTACCCCTCCCGAACATCTTCAATAGTACAGGAGGAGGATGAAGATGACCCGGATCTCAAAGCTGCGATCGAGGCTAGCTTGCGCGAAGCTGGGGCGCCCAAACCCAGCGCACCGTTGAGTATAGAGACTCCTCGAGCAGAGGAACCGGGCTACTCGTATGCTCAATCATACCCGCCTTCCGCTGCAACGCCCAAGCCCACTGTCCCGACGTTACCAAATTATGATCTGGAACCATTGGAAGAGGATGCTATCTTAACATTCAGTCAGACGGTCGAGCAGGTGCAAGCGCAAGGCGGACGGGACTTGTCACGATATCCTGCTGTTACGGAACTGTATGATAAGGCCAATGGATTGAGGCCTAAAGTCGCTATGAGCTTAGGTGATGCTTCGCGGAAAGAAGGTGTGTTGACTTTTTGGTTCTGAGGCGGAAAAACATACTTATCCTGTGATGCCAGAACTGCTCACCGAGATGCATGAGAAGCTATCACAGGCAGTCCGGTTATACGACAAGCTCTTGACGGAGCAGCTGTCGCATCCTCGTTGGCGAACTGGTCCTGTTGCGTCAACAAGTACCCAACCTGTTAGCTCTCCGTATACACCTCAATATCAGCAACCACAATACTCTCAATGGGCTGCATCTCCTCAAGCTCCGGTGGCTTCTCCTCCTATACAGACACCGGCGCCACCTTCATATCTTGCACCTCAGTCACCAGTCCACACCCAGCAACCACCGACTACGAATGGTGTCTACGTCGCCTCCTCTCCTCCTCCCGCCGACACTTATCAACCCATGTATCAATCGCCTGCTAATGTACCACAGCAACCATCCCCCGAGCTGGCTCACCATCCTCAACAACCACAATACTCTTCTGCACCGCCTCTGCAGTATCAGAATGTGGCCCCACCACCCCCATCAGCTGCATCCGTACAAACACCTCCACCACCAGTTTCTCAGCCGCAGCAGTACTACCAGTCCGTTCAGTCCCCACCTCCTTCGTCAAATCTTCAACGGCATCATACTGTTGCATCACATACTCCTTCTGCTCCCCAACCTGGTCCCTACGGTCCGCAGAAGACGCTGGCTCGATCTAACACCATGGGGCATTCACCGCAACAGCTTTTGCACTTGCAGCAAACAGCGGTTCCTCAGCAACTACCCAACTTCCCTGCCGTGCCTGCATCACCACCACAAGGTTATCAAACATATGCGCAGCAGCCGGAACCGGAGAGGGAGGCGTTGTTGATTGACCTGTAGTTTAGGATCGTTGTATTGTTCGTTATGTCATGACAGGATTCTGGATGTTTTTGTACGATTCTTTATATTTGAAAATATGAAGACGATGAGATTACAATATATGTGAAGAGTGAGAATGAGTCGATTGCTGCCATGGCTGCGGGGAATATGGTCACGGTGATGGGCGCTTTGTGTATACTGGCGCGTCACTCGCAGAAGCGCAGAGCAATCATCGAAGCTCTCTCTCCCTGCCATCTTCTACTTTCACCACCCCTGCCCCTTCGCCGTTCATGTCAGACAACATGGCGGCACCACAGGCCGAGGAGGGCAAGCTGCTCAGCGAGTCGCTGAGTACCGTTAAAATCCAAGTTTCCCAGATGAAGCGACACCTGGTACTTCCATCTGGAACGCAACTCTGAGTTGCACTTCTAAATTAACATGTTTTCGTCGTTTCTAGGAGTTGGACCAGCTCATGGACGCGCTGAAGAGCGCGAGCTTGATGCTGGCGGAACTTCGGACGTCCTCGCTTTCGCCCAAACAATATTATGAACTTTGTGAGTATCCAATTGATTTAAGAAGCTTTGCACGCTAATGCACAGAGTGTTGCAGATATGGCTGTATTTGATGCTCTTCGTCACTTATCCAACTATCTATACGACGCCCATACTCAAGGCCGTCACCACCTCGCCGACCTCTACGAACTTGTACAATATGCTGGCAATATCGTTCCTCGTCTCTATCTTATGATCACTGTCGGCTCCGTGTATATGTCTATCCCCGACGCTCCGGTGAAGGAAATCATGAAGGACATGATGGAGATGTCTCGTGGAGTTTTGCATCCTATCAGAGGATTATTCCTGCGTCACTATTTGAGTGGGCAGACCAGAGATCATCTACCGGTTGGGAACGACGATGGGTGAGTATACACTCTGAGCATAAGTATGCAGTGGGATCTGATTTTTTTGTTTGCTATAGACCGGGAGGCAACCTCATGGACTCGATATCTTTCGTGTTGACCAACTTCGTTGAAATGAACAAGCTTTGGGTCAGGCTGCAACACCAAGGTCATTCTCGTGATAGGGAGAAGAGAGAACTGGAAAGAAAGGAACTTCGCATCCTTGTCGGTACAAACCTTGTTCGACTCAGCCAACTAGACGGAGTGGACTTGGAAATGTACCAAACCACTATCCTACCTAGCATCCTTCAGCAGGTTGTTAGCTGTAAGGATGTGATCGCTCAGGAGTACCTTATGGAGGTTGTTATCCAGGTGCGCATCTAACCTTGTTACGTCTGCTTCAATCACACCTTATCACTCAACAGGTGTTTACGGACGAGTTCCACCTGCATACCCTTGGTCCTTTCCTCTCCGCAACGGCTCAACTCCATCCAAAGGTCAACATCAAACAAATAGTGATTGCGCTTATTGACCGACTCGCTGCCTACGCTGCACGCGAAGCGGAGACTGAAGACCCCGAAGAGACGAAACGTCAAGAGGAAGCCGCCGCTCGTCGTCTCGCTGAGAGGGTCAAGTCTCAACGTGCACGGATACGCCAGAACGGTAGTATCAACGGTTCAATGACCCCAAGTACGGTTACCGATGGGGAGTGGGGTTCAGCTCCTCAGAGTCCTATCATTGAGAAGACTATCTCAGAGCAACCGAGTCTCGATGGTGTTGCTTCTGAAGTCGTAGAATCAGAGAAGGCGGATAAGGGTAAGGAGAAGGAGAAGGAATCTCCTCAGGTACGGAAGTTCAGAGGCGTCCCCGAGGATGTGAAGCTTTTTGAAGTGTTCTGGCAACAAGTGGTCGAGCTGATTAAGGTTAGAGACCGGAACGTTTGTGCGGCATAATACTGACGATATTACAGGCACGACCGGACCTCTCTATTCAAGATATCACCGCTCTTCTCGTCTCATTAACGAACCTTTCCCTGAGTTGTTACCCCGATCGACTGGAGTACGTTGATCAAATCCTAGGATTCGCGCACGATAAGGTCAAGGAGTTTTCAACAAGGTAAAACTGTGTCAGCTATGCTTTTGATATCCAGTGACTCAATGTTTCATTTAGTCCGGACTTGCATGCTCCTCAAACGACCACCAATCTTGCCGCACTCCTTCTCGCGCCTATTAATTCCTACCAATCCGTTCTTACTCTCCTCGCTCTCCAGCAATATTCCTCCTTACTCAACCAACAGCCGTTCTCCACCCGACGTTCGCTCGCCCACGCTCTTATATCCTCTGTACTCAAGAACGAAACCATCATTGAGGCCCCAGAAGATGTGGACGGAATCCTTGAGCTGTGTCACGTACTCATCAAGGACCAAACTGATGGTGCTCCTGTACATGCTGGAATTATATCAAGGACGGGTACGACTGAGAGGAGACCTGGTCTGCCGATTCCTCATGAGAGGGAGGAATTGGCCGAAGAACAGGGATGGATTGCGAGAATGGTGCACCTGTTCCGTGCGGAGTCACTTGACGTCCAGTTTGAGGTGTGTTTAGCCGTTTGTTTGGGTATGAAATTCTTGGCTAAATGACGAATAGCTTCTGCAAACCGCAAGAAGACATTTCGAGACGGGTGGTGAACGCATGCGTTACACGTACCCTGCGCTCATCACTGCAGCGATCAAGCTCTGTCGACGGTACAAGAACAGGGAACACGTGGTAAGCTAAACAAGCCTTCTCTGCGGGGTTGCATATTTACCATCCTTTGGTAGGAGGACGAATGGGAAACGAAAGTTTCAAGTATCTTCAAGTTCATCCGTCAACTCATCTCCATTCTCTCCACCCAAGTCGAAGCACCATCAATAGCTCTTAGACTTTTTCTCCTTGCTGCTCAGATCGCCGACGAATGCGGGTTCGAAGATCTCACTTACGACTTCTATGTACAAGCTTTCTCCGTCTACGAGGAGAGTATTTCAGAGAGTCGAGCGCAACTCCAAGCCATCACCCTCATCATCGGTACTTTGCAAGGTGCCAAGGTCTTCGGCGTTGATAACTACGATACCCTGATTACCAAGGCTGCATTGCATGGCGCGAAGTTGCTGAAGAAACCTCATCAGGCTCTGGCCGTCAACCTGGCTAGTCATCTTTGGTGGCAGGAGGCACAAGGTGCTCCTGCGGAAGAGGCTGCTCAGGTCGAGAAGGACGTTGAGAAACCGCCTCTCACTCCAGAAGAAGGCCCTGAGACGGAGAAGGCGGTGAGAATAGTTGGTGTCTTCAGGCAGGTAGCGGTTGGCTGACATAACGTTTTGCGTAGTATCCTCATCAAGACAGCAAACGTGTCCTCGAGTGTTTACAAAAGGCTCTTCGTATTGCTAACTCGGCTACCGATGAGATTGTTACCGTGCAACTGTACTGTGACACTCTTGACCAATATCTGTTCTATTTAGACCGCGGTGCGCCAGCTGTAAGCGATTCTCGACTTCGACGCTCGATCGCAACTCATGTTAATGTTATACCATGTCAGGTTACACCGAAGTTTGTTAATAGCCTGGTCGAACTCATCACCTCAAGTATCGACAATATTTCCTCACCAGACGTTCACCCGTCACAACGCGCCCCTCCAGGCTTGCTCGAAGGTGTACAGACTCCTGAAATGATCAACCGGCACTTCCGAAATACCCTGCACTATATCCAAAGCATGAAGGTTGCTGCTAGTGAAGCTGCAGATGGTGCCTCAAGTTCGCGATGGGCGGATGTTGATGTTGTTGGAGCGTTGCTGAAGATGGGTATTCCTTCACGATAGGTGTAAACGTGGTCGGACATTATTTGGTGTTGAGAGCAGTACTTTTAGGTTTTTGTATATAATTGCTTTCTGTTTTACTGTGTTACTGTTGTTACCCTGGATTACATGTCTACGACGGAGGTGCAAATGTTTCATTCAGAGTTGCAACAAGGTTTGAAAGCCGATCTGCTGGAACTAGCATCATCCTGCCGCCAACGTCTAACCCGAATGAATCTTGCTCTCTGGGCTGCGCGTTCGTAAAGGAATAGTCAAGCGTGTGTGTCGCAAACTACGAACAAAGGTAAGTTGCAGTTAAACAAGTCTGTTCTGATCCAGAACACACCTTCTGAATAACTTCGTCCTCGGGGTGGAATGAAAACACGCCACCTGCCGTTGGCGGAGGTACACCTTTATGCCGTTTTGTGCGTGGGGCTCTGGCATGAAGCTCCGCGGCCTCTTCAGGCGAGAGACGATATATTCTTGAGATAAAGAGAAAGTGGGTGAACTTATATGGTTCGTTCTAGGTTTGCACCTTCAATATCCCCTTCAACTTAGACTTGGAAAGTTACTCACGTCGTCGATGGCCCATTTGATTTCATCAGCCAGCATCCGGTACATTGGTGGTACCACTTGAACAGGCATGTTGATAAGTCGCTCAGAAAACACAAAACCGACGTGATTTTGGGATTTTAGGCCGGCAGGGCCCAAAAGATTTTGAAGCGTTCCCTGTAGGTTCGAGTCTGCTGAGGATTTGCCCAGAACATATTCAGTGATGGCTTTGATGAATGGTCGGTTCTACGGGGGTGTAAGAATGTTGAAGTTAGCCCCAGACAACGTATGACGTACCTGGTGGACGTGCATATTGAGCACAGTCAGGAAAGCGTACGGATCGCTCTCCTTGCCATCGCACTTCACAGTTGTTCCTACAAGGGGCTGACCGAGAACCAGGTCTGCAAGATCAGCGATAGGCAGCTTCTCTGCATCGCCCTGAAATAATTGTGTTGCAAGACGTTTCAACGCAAGGTAGTCCACGTCTGGGTGTGGGTCGAAAAACTCGAAGTCCACATCCACGAGACTCTACTAATCGGAAGTCAGATATCGTTGATCGTTCAACGACTTGTCCATACCACGTCGCTATCATCGCCTTCTTGATCATTTGTATTCGTTTGCTTGCGTTTAGGCATGATAGGAAGTTTGGAGATGGGAAGACGGTGAGGGTACGTTCACGGTTTTTGGAAACTCAAAAACGGGCACACCAGTCTCGCTTGCCCAGAAAAGGCAGGCCAAAGTCGCGTCGGCCTTGAGGACGACTCCGTTCGTCGACTTGACACAGGCCAGTATTGCTCAAATACAAACTTAATCTCTGCACCAATACTATCTAGATACCCTACGCATTTTCGACCGTCTCTTAAATTTCCTTCGCGATTGTTGTGAACGATTGAACCATGTTCCCGCCGGAGGAAGTCTATCCATTGAGCCGGAATGACTCAACGGTTTCAGTTGTGAGTCATTTAACTCATTGTAGCTAGACGGTTGGCCCGCTCATTAAGGAATGTCCTTATTTATGTTGGCAGGCATCGACCCAATATTCGATTGATGAGGTGCTTGTGGATGCCATGCAGAAATATGAGGAAGGCCAGTATTCAGGCCATCCATAATGCATTAAACTTCACGCCAATGCAGCATGAACATTCTTCTTACAGACGAAGTTACCACACATCACGTGGAGCGTTCTCCTGCCGGAGATGAAGATCTTGGGGCAAAGATCAAGTCCGGTGATGGAGATGATTCTGAGATGTATAGCGGTATATCCGACACTGAACTTTTCAACATTACCCAGCCAGCTGGACCACCCATCACACCTACACTGACTACATTAGGGAAACGGCCTTCCGATGACTTTGAGGGCCCATGCGAGTCTACGAGGCCGTACAAAGCATGGAAAGCCTCTACCCCTTCGCCAACTGGGAATTCCCCCAGTAAGGTTAGAGTTGTTGATGTCACGCCTGCCATACTTGTGAGTTATGCAAACCTCAATGTGTTTCAGTGATAATTATTCCCATTGCAGACAACAGAACATACATTAACTTCCTTTGTAACAAAACTTCCATGGGGGGTTCAATGGGAGCTGGCGCGACTTGGAACAAAAATCTTTGCCCAAAGCACAGACAAAGCCATGCTGCTCAAGGTTCTGAAGGGGCTTCAAAACCAGCCAAACAATGTTGCTGCTCCAAAAGTTGAGAGGATATCCAAACTCCTTGAGAACCATATTCCTTGTTCCAGGTGGGATCTTGACAGGGAGGAAAGGTTTGCTTCTGAATATCAGAAGGAAAGCCAGGCTAAGGTCCATTCATATCATTCTCTAGAGTCATATTTAGCTAACCAAACATTCTTTGCAGAGTCCATGGCATGAGCTGGACATTGAAGAAGCCATCCTCAAAAAAAATCCCCTGGGTTGTATAGGATGCAATGAAGAGGATCAACATATCTTGGCTGCAGGTGCAGATAGCCCATACTGGTATGGTGGCAAAGTGAACTTTGCAGCCACGCTGGAGAAGAACTTCCATCTCAAGTTGGAGAAGGCCTGTCTCTCCTCATCATGCCGGCTCTATCGCCGCTTTGGATCATCAAAATTTATACGTGTCTCAATTCCAGATGGGGTTGTCTATTCAGGTGGTGATCAGGTGGCACAATTCTTCCAGCAGCCATTTGTCATCTTTGGACATGTTTTTTGTGCATTCTTCTCAAAGGACAAGGCTGTCTTTCTATTCCAAACAAATGAACATTATGAAAATGGAGAAATATCTGCTTCTAGCAAAGGTGCTATTGTGGATCAGTCTGGATGCTCACTCTTGGACTTCATATCATGGCACAATGATATTGAGGTCAATCACAATCAGGTAAGATTTCTTTAAGCCTCAACAATTGCTTGGCTAACTTTGACTTTGCAGACAGCAGCAAAATGGGCAGCAAGATTTGCTCTTGGACTCTCAAACTCAGTGCCAGTATTCCAAATCAAGTCCAAAAACTACTATAAAATTCCAGAAGTCTGTAAGCAATCTAATGCCAGCTTTTGTCAGCTTGCAAATGCTGATTTTATATTCAGACTCTCCTTTTCATAATTCTAATCAGAATGCCAAAGCTCCCAGCAACTTTGAGATGACTGATGGATGTGGTCTTGCAAATGCTGCATTCTTCAAAGTGATTCAGCAAAGAATGGGCAAAGATCATCTTCCCACTGCTGTTCAATGCAGACTCAATGGAGTCAAGGTGAAGTAGTGTTATTTTTGTTTCTTTGAATTGTCATTCTGAATGTCTCTTCTTAGGGCCTCTTTCTATTGCATCCTGAGCATACCAATAGTGCTGTGGATGAGCCTACTGTATGGGTTAGACCATCACAGACCAAGATCAGATATCATTCTGAGGTCCTGAAGACTCCAGATCCTACTCTCTTCACACTTGACCTTCTGAGGATTGCTCACATGTCCAGTCCTGCTCGCCTCTCTGGAGAGACCATCATCAACATGGCAGAGAATGGAGTTCCATTCTTCTTATTCTTGGACTTGATGAAGATACAACTTGAAGAGGCTGTTCACAAACTCACTTTCTGGACAGATTCATCATTTTCAGATGTCAGAAATCTGGAGAATGCCTGCAGGCTTCTTCGATACAATGTTGAGAAGGATGGTAGTGTTCCACAGGTTCTTCTCACTCGGCATAATCCAGGAACAGCTAGAGTGCAGGGTTTTGTTGCTGATGATGCCAAAAACAAGGACAAGTTAGACACTGGATTGGATGATGAGTATGATATAGATGAGTTGGAGGGAGCATGGCAGGAGCAGTCTACTGCATGGTGGGAGGATCCTGTCAGTGGCTGTCCATCCTCACTACATGAGACTGTCTTGGTCTTGCTGGATGCTGGCTTCTCACCCACTACTTGTGGATACCTTCGCCATAAGCTTCGTGAAGTGATTCAGATGACAATCACTAGGCATACCAACAAGTATCATTTTGATGTTACACAATCATGTACAGCTTTTGTTGTTCCTGGTGAGTAATAACCTGTATTTTGAAGTGCTAATCTTAGCTTGGTTTTTTTAGATCCTTGTGGAGTTTTGGAACCAGGAGAAGTGCATATCAAAAGTTCAGTGAGAAATCTGGTGAACCAGAATGGAGACCAAACTGACATTATTCTGGGAGATGTTTTGGTATGTCTTAATTTATACAGTCTTATGCCTCAATCTAATGTTTGGCTACTTAAAGCTTACAAGACATCCTTGCAAGGTTCCTACAGATGTTCAGAAGGTACAGCCTTATTTTATTCTATTTTCAGATTTATATATCTGATGCATATATCTGTCAGGCAGTTGCAGTCCACAAGGAGAAACTGTCCCAGTACACTGATGTCATAGTTGTGTCTGTCAAAGGCCACAAGGTCAATGGAGAGATCCTGGGTAGACATCTGGCCAGCATGACTGGAGGTGGTAAGCACATTAAACTATAATCTGAGCACATTTGATTTGGAGACTGATATAATCCTATACAGGTGACTATGATGGTGACAAGATGCAGGCATTCTGGGAACCCACCATGGTTTTCACATTCAAACCTGCAGATCCCAAATTTGCTACTGAGCCAGCATCTGTGAAGGACTGCCTCTCCACCAACAATGACACTGTGTCAGAAGTGCTTGATCAAATTCCTCCAAGTTCAGGCTACCTTCATCAGATATTCCATCTCCAGAAGTACCTACTGAGAGGGTTAATTGATGCCTCCCTGGTGGGCAACTACTCCAAGATGTGGGAGCATTCCATCTATGAAAAGGGGTATGACCATGAAGATACTGTGCACCTTGCTTACCTGTATGTTTCTATTATCCCCATTAGAGGCTTTTGCTAACTCTATCTCTCACCTAGATTTTGTGCCATTCTTGATGGTGCAAAGACTGGTGTCACAGTCAAACCTGAGCAGTTTGCAAAGGACAAGGCCAGATTTCACTTCACCAAAGCCCTGAGATGGAAAAACCTTGGGATACCTGATCCTCAGCATGTGCCTGTTCCAAGGTCAAAGACACTTCCCCCCTTCATCATGGACATTCTGAGAGAGAAGGTCCTGGAGGAGAAGGCAGCACAGAATCAGTACCTTGACAAGATACTCCCACCATTCAGGGATGACATTGCCCACAATCCCAATGATGTACACCTTGCAAAGCCATGGATGGATGCCTGGAATGGTATGCTGGAGGATGAAAATGATGTCGACATCACCGTTAGTCTCCAGGCAAGAGGACAACGAGAGGACCTGGAGAAGATCAAGTCTCATGTCGAACAGATGAGCCAAGAGTATCGGCGCACTGTGGCTGGGCCCAACTTCACGAAGATGCCCATCCAACTTCGCCAGAACAAGCTCCGTGAATTGACACGAAAGTTTGTTTTCGACCTCACCCCCGAGCACATGAAGTATTACAAGCGCGCCCCCATCGAATTCGGCCGTGTCAAGGCATCCTATGCATATGTACATGACAGGAAGGTGAAGCATGGCCAGATGTCGCAATTCCCATTTTCCGTTGCAATGAGACAGCTGTGTGCTATCAAGGCAGAGGCTATGGGAGGAGAGAAAGCGGTTTGTGCAAACCTGGCACCTGCTCTGCACTGTCACAAGGCTTGGGTTCCAAATGTATGATTTGAATGATATGTAGATCCTGGCAGAATGAATGATTGCATTGGAGTCAGTTGAAATGGAGAATAAGAAATCTAATATTGTATTATAGGATATTGCAAGTAGCTACAAGACTTGGCTTAGGTATAAGTCCATCCAGTGAGCTCAGAGTGTAATGAGTGTTGGTGAGTATGTAGTCAAGAGATGACGACAGTGCAGTGAGAGGAATGCATTTGATCGGCCAGAAACCAGAGAGATAAGAGAGCGCGCGAGGGAGAGAGAAAATAAGTGAGGGACAAACAACGTGCATTGTACTTTTACACATTGAGGAAACTGGGTGGGTTGGGGGGTATAGCGTTAAATTGAGATAAACAGTCAGGGATATCAGATCCAAGAGTGCATGCACCGACGACCATATGCGACGAACTTGAAAGTCAGAAGCGACGACGACAACGCGGGAGGGTAGGGGGTGAGGGCGGGGGAGAAGAATAACAAACGATCAGTTGAGTACGAATAGATGAGGTGATTGATCAGATGAATAACGGAGTAGTCGAAGGTTTCGAATTTTCGTATAAGGGCGTAAGAAAGGATAAGGAAGAACAATAGAGGATGGCGACGACGTGCTCATACGAAGAATTGTGTACTATAGGGATGGGTTAACTGACATGAATCAATCGACGACGTTGGAGAACTTACTGAACCCGACTCGACGAATGTACCTCCATTTCTTCCATCTTGTACGAGTTAAGCTCCTCCTTGATACGCTGAGCAAGGGCAGGGGTCAAACGGCTCCACGTCGCAGGCTCGCTACGACGATCGTAGACGGTAGCAGGGAATGTGTCGTATACAGAGAGGTTGGTGGCGAACGCGAGACGCTTCGCAGGAGCTGTAGCAGAACGAGTGGTCAGTGTAGGAGGGTTAGCGGAGAACATCCTCGATAATGCCGGTGCAGAAGAGTTAGGGTGGTTGAATAAGGACCTCTCGGTGGTGACAGTGTGCTGGCTACTTGTGTCTGAGATATCCTTCGGTGACTCTGTATCCGGACCTCCCGTTTCGAAGCTGAGCGGCGGGATGAAGGACGTGGACGATTGACCGTTTGACGAATTGTGATGCTTAGCCAGACCGTCGATCTGATCAGGATTAGGTGACGGAATATGAGCCAGGGAACTGCTTGCTTGTCCCTGGGTAGATGGCGAATCGTAGGAGTTGGACCTGTTTCGAGTGAAAGACGGGTTGGGGTGAGGGAGGTACGCGTCTTGTTCGTAACCTGTCCCGTCTGGTCGAGCTGTGTTAGGCAACGTGAGATAAACACTTAAGATATAGACCTGACTTACTCTTGAGAATACCCTTGGTCGGTCTTCTCACCCTCTCAATGCTCCGCCTCACGTTGATAGCCCAAGGCTCCATCTCCTCGTCATCCAACGCCGCGTTGTCCAAGGCCGCTCTGATAGTTATATCCTCGTCATCGTGAGGTCCTTCCCAATCCTCGTCGTCGTCCCAACCGTCCATACTATAATTCTGAGAAGCATGGTGATGGTCATCACTGTGTCCATCGTCACTGTCAGAGTCATCGTCCTCCACGACCACCCTCATTCCATCTTCATTCACTCTCGTCATCCTCGCAGGTAGGTTCTCGCCTTGGCGATTAGTCGTGTTCTTCTCCCAAGTAGCAGGTACAGGGTCGCCAGATGCGTTATGTTGTGCAGCAGCAGCCGCGGCAGCTTTAGCTTCTTGCTCAGCCTTCGCCCTCGCGGCCGCTTCAGCGTTGCTCTTCAAAGTGTGTTGTCGAGCGAGCATAGCGGCTGGACTCAACCCGGAAGGCATGTCTACGGTCCAATCACCACGATCGAACTCGGCCGTCGCATGGGAGACACTGGCCTCCGAAGCAGAACTCTTCTCTCCTTTCTTCTTCTTCCCCTTCTTCCCGCTCGCGTCCGCATCCTCAACTTCCTTATCCTTATCCTTATCCTTGTCCTTCTTGTCCTTGAACAGAGAGGTGATCCCAGCAAGAGAGTTCCGTCGTGTGAGCTTACCGATGGATCCAAGCTTTCGGATGACCATCGATGCAGAAGACATAGTGGAAGAAAGCGAGATATTGTCTGTCGAGCGATTCAAGCGCGAGTTGAACAACGACCGCGACTTCTTCTTCTGAACTGTCGCCGTAGACTCGTCATCGTCAGCGAGGGCAGGATGTGAGCTTGCGCCGGTACTCGTCGTTGGGACGTGCCGTGCGATTGACTTTCCCTTCACCGGAGTGTCCTCTTCAGGCTCTTCCTGTAACGCTGCACCAGCGTTGAGCGATAATGCCCGACGCAGACGACCTTTCAATCCACCGCTACGAACGCCAGGCGCAGGCTCAAGCATCGCTGTGAGATCACTATCATCGCGGGACATGCGCTTCTCTGCCGCAGTGAAGGTATCCTGCGATAAGGGAGACGGCTTCCGAAGATTAACGGGCGGGTGAGAGGAAGTCGTCGTCGTCGTCGGGGCCGTTGCTGATGAACCTGATGATGATCGAGGAGCCGTAGAGGACGAGGTATTGGAAGATGATGAGTTCGTGCGAGTATGCGGCCTCTGTGGAGGAATACTCGGAGTCGAAGAAGCTGTGGAGTTTCCACTTCCTATCCTGCCATGTCCATTGGTCGCGACGGCCTTGCCATGAGAATGACTTGATGGGCTGCCCGCGCCGCTGCCGCCGCCTGCTGATGAGCCTTGATTACTGTTAGTACGTGGACGGGTACCATTAGAGACAGCAGAGTTGGAATTGACAGATGTCGATGAACCGGAGGCATCTGCTCGGACATACGGAGGCTGTATGGAAGCTGGTGTAAATTGTTGCATGCCTGGACGCCAGTCAGCGGGAGGCTGCTGAGTATCCTGGTTATGAGAACCCTGACGGTTTGGGCGACGATACGGATGAAAGCCCCCATATTGGGATTGTTGTTGGTCACCTTGTCCAGCAGGGTAGCCGTTGGGAAGCTGGGACGGATGTGGGGGAGGCGTACCACTAGGAAAGAGATTGTAGTTCGCCATCTGACCTGGCGGAAAATAATCGCCACCTGCACTTGCGCTACCGGCACGATTGCGCTGACCCGACATGGGTGAAGGAACGTGGGACAATTGATGAGCCTGGTGAGCGTTGAACATCATCTGCTGATAAGCCCACTGGGCAAACTGAGCGTTGGCTGGGTCGTAATAAGGAGACTGTAGCTGGCCGGGGGGAGAGTGGGGACTCCCGTGTATACCATAAGGCTGCGGGTTTTGGTAGAAAGCAGGATAGAACTGCTGCTGTTGAGCAGGAGTCCAGCCAGCTTGTTGTTGCTGAACAGGATAAGGATACGGTTGTTGCGGAGGTAACGGTGAAGTGGAAGCTGAATGGTCGTTGGCAGGCGAAGAACGTTGACGAGGAATGGAAGAGTTGGATGAATTGGGGGAAGGCGCGTCCATGGTGTGATCTCTAGGTGGGTGCCAGTCCTGAGGAGCGAGAACGGCCATGGACTGGAATAAGGTGAAGAGAGAATAGATTAGGCTGATTGCCACGCAATGGTGTAGACGAAGATTGCCGTCGTGGAAGTCGTGGTGACTGTTGAAGCGAGAAGGACAGAGAAGATGTAAAGGTCAGATACGAAACCAAGCAGGAAAGCTGTAAGACACGCACGGGAAGAAAGAGAATCTGGAGAAAGAAAGGAGGGAAACAGGAAGAAGATAGAGCGAGGATGTCGTTGACGAGTGCGAGTCTGCCGTTGCCAACGATGAGCAGACACCGACAACAGCACCACCGACCAAGTTCCAATCCTCGCCCTTCCTTTCGATCTCCGCTCCCAGGCACCTGCCGTACTTCCGTCTCCGCCCAGATATCTTTCCTCTTTAGGCAATTTGTGGCTGTCTCTCTCGTCAGAGCTTGCGCACGAATGACCTCGTTGCTCTCGAACGCTCTCTGCTGCGTCTTTTTTTTTTTTGCATGGCCTCTGCATGTTCCTCCTGTCCCGGCGAGTCATCCACGAATCCGTCGCCCGTTCCCGGGTAGACCGCACCAGTGTTCCAGCTCATTCCAGGCGTCTTTTCTCTCGGCCATTTAATTTCCCGACTGCATCGTTCTGGCAGCTGCACTGCGCTCATCAGCAACGAATCGTAATAATCATCGTATCAGCTCTTGCGCGACACTAGGCTCTTTGCAGCAGTCTACTCTGGGAAGTTGTGCTATTCAAAGCACAATGATTGCTGCGATCGTGGCACTTCTTGATGCCTCCCTCCCTGTGACTTATCCAATGTCCTTTCTGTCGGCCAATTCGATCATCGTACCTCTGCCTCGGGGCTGCTGACAGATGTTCTCTTCTTGGCCAGTTTCGAATAGTTTATTATCCATATTCCACCCCAAAACTGCCTCGCCGACTGCACGTTGGCTGTCGCCATGGGACTTCAGAACAAGACGAGCTTCCCAAACCAGCCCGCAGCCCGGAAGTTGTGGTTGCAGATCTCAGATCGGCGACCTTCCCACAGTTATTTCATCTCAGATCACTCGATCGACCAATCCTCAGCGCTCTCTTGCTTCCGTTCCAGGATGTGACAATGTCGTCCAAATCTTGGCAGCAGCTTTGTGCAGACCGCAAGAAGAAACAGGTCGACTCTATTCCAAAGGAATGGATTATTACAGTGTCAACTGATCTAAAGCAGAGCGTTATTGACGTTCCAGCGCAATGCGGTTTACTTTCACCGCTCGAAATCGAGATAACGGAGACTGTGGACCTTGATATCCTCTTGGACAAGCTCAGCACAGGCATATGGACATCAGCGCAAGTTACGACCGCGTTTTATAAACGCGCCATCATCGCACAGCAACTCGTACGTAGATGGCTCCCGCGTGGAGGTTAGAAACTGACAGACGTTGACATTGATCGGTGTCTTCCTGTTCACTGCCTAGACGAATTGTCTCACAGAGATCTTCATCGAGCGTGCTCTGGCCAGGGCTCACGAACTCGATGATTACTTCCAGAAGAATGGCAAACCCATAGGTCCACTTCATGGACTACCTATATCGCTCAAGGATCAATTCTGTATCAAAGGTCTCGAAACGATCATGGGTTCGTTCGAACGATCACCTATACCCGCTTTTCATAACATTCCCCACAGGCTATGCTTCTTGGATTGGTCCAGTCTCCGAAAAAAGTTGCGTCTTGGTCGAGATTCTTTATGACCTCGGTGCGGTGCCCTTTGTACGCACCAATGTGCCACAAACGCTTATCGTAAGTCTTCCCTCAAGCATCCTTCATCACTAACTCGCCATCGCTCTTCCCTACAGTGGGGTGAGACCTATAATCATGTATTTGGCCGAACGACCAATCCGTACAACCGTTACATGACCCCCGGCGGTTCTTCCGGCGGCGAAGGTGCATTGTTAGCACTCAAAGGCAGTCCTCTCGGCGTTGGTACAGACATTGGAGGGTAAGCAATGCCCGTCTCCAGCCTAACCTAACCTTCTTTCAAAAACCTGCCTATCCCAAAATTAAACAACGACGACGCATTACACATTGTCACTCATAAGTATGACATTAACATATTGATCCCCACTATTTCACTTCGAAACAGGTCCGTCCGGATTCCAGGCGCAATGTGCGGCCTATACACCCTACGCCCATCGTACGAGCGTCTTCCGTACGCCAACGCCCGAAACGCACAAGAAGGTCAAGAATCCATATCTTCCACACTCGGTCCGATGGCCAATTCCCTTTCGGCGGTTAAGCGATTCACGAAATCGATCATTGATGCGAAGCCATGGAAGAAGGATCCTCTTGTTGTGAGGAAGGAATGGAGCTCCAGAGAGTACGCGCTTGAGGAACATGGGAATGGAGTAGGCATGTGTTTTGCGGTGTTGTGGGATAATGGGGTTGTGAAACCTCATCCGCCGGTGAGAAGGGCTTTGGAGATCGTGAAGCAGTCTTTGGAGGATGCCGGACATAAGGGTATGGATGCACACACTCGTATTTTTGTTTTTGGTGCCTGATGACTTCATGTTTAGTGATCGATTGGGAACCACATAGACATCTTGAAATCTACAAGAACACGGTTTGTCTCTTCATTGTTTAGCTGACGGAAGACGTTCTAATACTAATGCTATTACTTTATCAGGAGAGTATCTTCGCAGCCGACGCAGGACAAGATTATCGCGTCGAATGTGCCAAGTCTGGAGAACCGCTCATCCAGACCATGAGTCCCGACAAGGATGCTCATCCATACAATTTGTTCGAAAGTTACGCCAAGACCATCATTGGGAAGCCTGAACTTCTCAGTGCATATGATGTATGTAACATTTCCTTCCTGACGCGCTCACCTAATATATGGTTCTGTATCAGTTGTGGCAGCTTCACAAAGAGAAACGCGTTCTCCGGAAGAGTCACTTAGACCATTGGGAGGCTACAGTCGCTCGAACTGGGACAGGTCGACCTGTGGATGCTATCATCGCACCTGTAGCACCCTACACCGCGGTTCCGCACGGTTGTAACTCGTCAGTACCTCAGATTCTCTCTAATATATTGCTTGTGTTCGCTTACGCAGTTTGGTCATAACGTCATAGGGACGCGTTCTATACAACGTTATACAATACCCTCGATTATGCTTGCGCAGGTTTCCCAGTCACATTTGCAGATAAAGATCTGGATAAGGTCCAACCGCCGCATGAGTTCAGGAACCACGAAGACGAAGCGGTTTACAAATTATGTTCGTATCCGTTGTTTGCTATTTCCATTGTGTTGCGTCGTGTCTATAAGTCTATCACTTCCTTGTTCTCGTTCTCACGATTTGCTTTCAGATGACCCTGAACTGTTCCATGGGTTGCCGGTGGGTTTGCAACTGGTAGGGCGAACTCAAGAAGAGGAGGCTGTCATCGCGATGACGGAAATTGTGGATCGGGTGCTGGGGGCTCGTAAGTAAGTTAGATGCTTGGAGCACCAAACGGATCTAGATAGGAGGATATCAAGCAACGACACAGTGTACAATACAAATACATACATGGCAAATACCAGGAACAAGTGTGAACTCAAGGAAGACGATTATACTGTATATGAAAAAGAGGGGTGAACGCACACGATAAGACGTGATGATGAGAGAAACCCAAGGAAAAGCATAATGGAACCATCCTACGTAACCACAATCTACAGCTCCTGCCGCCGTTACAACCGCCTCGAGATGTAATCCACAATATCGGCCTTCTTCCACCGTTTCTCACTTACGCGCAAGATCTCGGGGAACCATTCCCTAACACCCTCTTCGTCATTCAACACCATAAACGCCAATGCCTTCCCGCTCATCCACGCATGTACCATCCCCTCACCCGTATACCCCGCTGAAATCCATTCCCCGGGAGGCGATGTCAGAAGTGGGCCTCCACTAATAGTCTCTCCCACTTCCTTGGGAGGTACACGAGGTGTACAACTCTGAGACGGCTCAGAACGTCCTGAGAGTTTCGTAGGCACCCGCCCGACCCATGGCAAACCATCTGCGGAGATCCCCAAAATCCCACTCCATGAAGCTTTCGTTCTCCCTGATCCCCATTTCACTCCACCTTTCTTATCGTCCTCCGTTTCTTCGGGGTCTTTCTCCCTACCCCAGTTCTCGGCACCGAAGTAAAAAGGTAAGGCACCGGCGAGGTGACTTGCGACTGGCCAATTATACTGGCTGTCGTCTACGGTACCTATATCTGCAAATGCGGCATCCATGGCGCTTGCCCAACCCCCGCCAAACATGAGTTCGTTTTCGCCTGAAGGTAGTTGGGTGAGGTAGTCGTAGCCTAGGGTACCGCTGTAGAAGACGTAAGAACGTTCGCCTGTAAGGGTGGATTTGGTGTTGAGTGTCGTGCCGGGACGTTGGGCGGACATTGTCCCTCGTGCGGGGATGATCTTCTCTCGGAGGGGTGAGAGGAGATGGGATACCCACCCGTTTGTTGCGTGAATGACATGGTATGTGGTGATGGTGCCTTTCGGTGTGTGGACGGTGTAGAAAGGACAAGTTGAAGTTGGCGATTCGATTTCCGTACATGGGTTATGAGTCGAGATGAAAAAGCTAGAATGATCGATTGTGTGTCAGTAGTGGCTTGCCGAGAAGACATGTAACAACTCACTTGTGCGGATTGCGATCGAGGAGTCTAGACAGCAGGGATGTGACGAAGCGATATGGGTGTATAGCACCTCCATCGCCGTGTATACAACCTACGACTTCTGAGGACAAACCAAACTTCTATAAGTGAGAGGTCAAAAGTGCCATTCATACTAGATGTGCCAAGCAAAAGCATACAGAAGAAGCGTCGACACCTTCGTCTACCTGGAAGGAAGCTGCCTCAATGGGCATATCTGCCTGCCAAGCGGCGAGTTCCTCTTTGGCTTTGTCAAATGTCTTTGCAGTTGTATGGACATCGAAGTTCTCAGTCCGGCGCACTTGCGAGAGTTCGAAGATATCTTCCGCCTTAGCTATCGACATAAGTTCTCGGAAATGAGCCAGTCGGAAGTGGATCATCTTCTTTGCTATTTCTTCGCCATGTTGCTCCTTCAGCTCGGAATAATCGTGGTAGAGTGGTGGGTTGATGTGTCCCCCATTCCTACAGAGACGATGATCAATTGAGTCATGTCGGAAGTGTGATGTACTTGCATACCTCGCAGTAGCCCCGGAACAAATGTCCCTTGCTTCGAGCATCACGATTCGTAGTGAAGTTTCTTGCTCAAATACATTGTACGCAAATGAGGCTCCAGTTATGCCAGAACCAATAATGACTATATCTGCATGCTGTGGAACTGTTTTCCCTTCTGCAGATATGTTAGACTTTGGAATTGTCCAGAACGGCTGAGTTGGGTTTGGTATTGGAATCCCTGGGGACTCCTTAAGACGCCTTGATAGCACGTCCAGAGCTTTATTCAGATGGTATATAGCACCTATGAGTAATTTCGCTCTGGAGATTAATGAGCCCATGGTGAGTTTTGAAAGCGCATGAACGATAAGGTGGACATCCTGAGAATAGTGCGTGAATTAATAGAATACTCAGCCAGACAAGGTATCTTTCTGCGGTGCGCATTGCGGCCGCACTGTAGTCAGGTCGGCGCGATCACTTCGGCAAAACACGATCACATGCATCTCACGTGGCACTATTATCGAAACGCGCCTCAAAACAAGCGCTAACTAGACTTCAACTTGGATTGACACCGCAGCCATCTTTGTAGCATCGATCCCTAGCATAATTGGACTAGATATTTTTTTCTGCCGACATGGGGCAGTACTGGATATTGTAAGTGTTGTATGGCTACTGACTGAATAATGGATGATAGACCTACTCACTTCCAACATGAATAATTAGGCGAAATCTTGACAATGGCAGTAACCTGGGTGGCGGAAAATTAGGCGAATGTCTCATTGACGGTTCATTCAATGATTCCATCCCGCCATTGGCTATTCCTACTGGTTTTAAACCCCCTAAGGATCTTCCATCCCTCTTCAATCAGACTGATCATTTCAGCTGGGAAAAGAGTACGAAAGCACCACCGTGAGGAGCTCCCCAGATCTCAAACGACGTTGTGATCTTTTTTTCGCTGACTGTGCAAATCAGTAAATGTTTACCTCCACAAAAAGAGAAGCTGGGACATCTACAAGTCTTTCCGGACGAGATTATCTCTCACATCTTTAAGTCCATTGAGACGAAAGAAGATATCGCCAGATTCAGCCTTACCAATATCTATCTCTTCTATATTGGCTACGAAGTCCTGCAGCAACGTTACATGGCGGAGAAGCCATCTTGGGTAGGCGATCGTCTCATGTGTGTGGGCGATTACGCTCGGATAGAAGACCTACCTACTGGCGTTTTTACACAAGAAGAGGTGGACAACATGAAGCAATACCAAGACAATTTGGCAGATTCTTCCTCGTCCATAGGTTCTTTGGACGATTATCTCCGAGAAATTCATCCAAATCATCGACGCGTCGAACTTGGACTTGATTACGACGCAAGGGAACGTCTAATGACAGAAATTTTCGAGGACGAGCGTGTCTCCTGGGAGTATAGGTCGCGAATCCACAGTGCGCTCTTCGAACTAGGCAGTCCCAGGCTTCTGTATAAGAGTGAACATCCTTGGGTCCTCTGCAATCTGTCCAAGTTCCAGTATGTCCGATTCGATGCCGTGAGGGAGTTGCACGGAGCTAAACCCAAGCCAGCGGAAGGCCCGTTTCAGTTCGACCGTGCTTGCTTCTCGGTTGGGACGCTGTTGGTATCCAGGATCTGTTGGTCATGGGATAGTAGCACCTCCCTTTGTTACAAAGGTCCTATCCATCATGGTGTGTGGGCAGGAGACAGGTTCGAGGTCACCACGACGGACCGTATGCGGCCTACAGAGGGAGGTAAAGAGTGGGACGACGTCACTGATGAAGTCCTTAACGAGGCGATTGAGATCTGGAAAGCGGATTTTGGAAAGAATTGGGTAGAGTATTTATGAATTCCATGAAGTATGTCCACCGTAGAGAAGTTGTCAGGCTATCACCATACAAATGTCATCCGAGCCTATTGTTCTGTGATCTTCGAGCCTTATGGCAACATTCGATATGCATAAATGTTTAAAAACTTTGACTCTGCCCCCTACATCTTAGTAGCATCACTTTGATCTTCGAACAGGCACAATGGGCTAATCATTTGTACTGTATCTTTGAAACCCCACCCGTGCTCCTCTCGACTTACTACAACCTACTTTGTTCAAGTTGAGAGCAATATTCACAGAACAGGATGTACCGGCGACATCAGGAGAATGGGCGGAGCTATCCTGGATGCAGGGAAATGACCTGGAAGGCTCCTGGAATGGTGTCATCCAGCACTTGGCGAAACCAACTGGCTACGTGACGCATCCAAGCCTCTGGATATATTGACCATTAGGAATCTGATGTTAGTCTTGAAGTGACGCACACCAAGGATCAGTACTATCAGTCGCGAATCCTCCGCAACCCTTTAAGAACGAATGCATCTAATTGGACGCTGTGGACGAGTTGCGCAAACACGCAGAGGGTGGTCCGCTATCCCACAATAACGATAGCGTTTCGATTGCCGCCTTCTTGACATGCAAGATTTCTTTGGTCCTCCGATTCTCCAGATCTCTTCTCTGCCACATCCATTTTCATACGAGGGGTGGTTGAGTTGGCAATCGTTTCGAGATCATGACTCTGAAACGCATACATAGCACCTACAAAGAAAGGACATGAATGGAAGGATGTCACTGATGATGCCATGTTGAATGAGGGTATCAAGGCTACATTCAGCGATGACTGGCAGGACAGGCTACTCCAATAACATGTCAATTTTTTTCCGTTTCTTGACTGTTGTCTGGAGATGATATATATAATCAGGGCTTTTATTGATTGTCAACCGTTGGATGAACATAGCATAAAACTAATGTACAAGCCTCGCAAGGAAATCACAGCTTTTCTCTCCAATTCTTCCCATACTCCGCTTTCCATATCTCAATTCCCTCATTGAGGACTTCATCTGTAACATCCCTCCACTGGCCACTTCGCGCGGTCTGCATGCGGTCTGTTGTCGTAATCTCAAACCTGTCACCAGCCCAGACGCCACTATGAATATTTCCTTTGTAGGCAAGGGATGCTGTAGAATCGGTGGACCAGCATATCCTAGAAACTAGTAACATCCCGATGGAGAACCCACGGCCGAAGCTACAGCGGCCAGGTTGGAAAGGGCCTTTATCCGGATCAAGCTCGCGACCTTGTAACCTCGTTATGGCATCCAGACGGATGAATTGAAGTTTGGAAAGATTGCATAAAAGCCAGGGATAGTCGCTTGCGTACGTTGGCTGTGGGCGACAAAGATATGAAAGAGCAGTACGAGCTAACTTGAGCTCTTTTTGGTACTCTGAACCTGTTTGTGCACCACAGAAGGTCATGGAGAGATGATCATAGGCATCGGAGCTGATCCCAGGGCGCATTCATGTAGTCATAGGCCGTTTAGGCCGACTGAGAAGACTGTCTTGAAGGGTGAAGACTTTCTCGACTTCGGGTTCCACGTTTCGCGGCGGCGGTCTTTCATTTCGTCGAGTTCCTCTGAGGTGAATACTCCAGGAGGGAGGTCATTGAATTCGGCGTGATATCCAATACATATAAGACGACATCCAGCCCACGATGCTATGTCCGTCATGTAACGACGCTGTAAAACCTCGTAGCCAGTGTTGTATACATATCGACTTATGAGGCTCAGGCTTGCGACGTCTTCCTGTTTGTGAATGTGATCGAATATGCAAAGAAGCATCTGGAAACAGTTCCAATCGGCCGAGAGTACTCCTCTGAGGAGGTGGATCCGACTTTCTTTCGCTATCAAGAGAAAAATAAGACCCGTGCGAATAGGTCAAGGATTGAAAAACTACACATACCATTCTTTGTCTGATTCGAAGTCGGCCGTAGTGTCCTGTTCCCTTTTGGAAAGAATATCGGGGACAAATTTGATTCCGGTTGAGTGGGCGAGCATTCCAATGAGATTGTCCCACAAGCCATTCAGCATGCGTCGACCCAGTGAGGAGATGTTTTCTGTCTCATTCATGTCAAGATTCACCCTACAGCAAGATAAGCCACATCGAGCGTGTCAGTCCGGGGTGCGTACAAAACGATGAGGGAACGAGCATACAGCATCCAGGACTGTTTCATCTCAGGTATCAGTCAGTCAAAGTCAACAGAGCGTAAGAGGTAACCGGTATTGAGGAAGAGCCTACGACGTAAGACGCGTTATTGTGGTTTGTTTGTATTTCATTCTGCTTAGCCGATGATCAACGCTCTTGGTGAATAATCAAAGTTTTGCAGACAAGGGATACAGAAGCAGTGAGAACGTCAATAACTGCGAACCTAAAGGACCTCACTAGATGGCGGCGGATGATAACCAGTGGAGTAACGTATCGAGGGAGAATCCCCCACATTGAGAGAAATAGGCTGAAGGTGCCGGCCAAGAGCGGGATTTTGATTCTTTACTGAGGATGTTTCGGTCTCCAGTCTATGCTGGATCAGTACGGGACACTGGCTTGTCACATAATGACGGTCGATGTGACTGGTCTATCTGCAGCACCTGTGTAGAAACGTCTGAAGGCCCAGATGACATTTCTTATACAACACAGTCTAGTTACAAGTTGCCAGTTCAAGAAGCGCAAGTTGACACCGCTCATTCGTTCGAAGTCCAGCAAAGGAAGGAGAAGACATCAGGTTCGCCGTCGTCAACTAGAAAGTAGCCATGCGAGAAAATAGTCAGAGTGTATCGTGCGAAACAGTAGTGATCTCCTTCTGGAAACGAGCGACATAGTTGCGAAGTTCTTCCGGAGGGAGGGTCGAATGGTCTAGAGCTTGGGTGAGTTGTGTTTTGAGCTAGAGAGATCCGTGAGGGGAAAACATCAGTCTCTAGGCGTTCTAGTGAAACTGAACAGAGCAGAAAGTCACCCGTAGGAGTGCCTTCCTTCGAATAGCGACTTTTGTTGTTCTGCTCTCTTCATGTTGTCTTGCTTCCAACTCGGACAGTTTATCGGCGACCCGTCTACTCTCTACTAGCGCATCTTGTGGTAGATCCGCTAGCCGGGCAAGGTCCAAGCCTGTGATCATAACGGAAAGGCTCTTCAGTCAGTTCATACAACTGAAAGAAATGAGAGAGCAACCGTAGTCTTCCATATCCTCTGGCGCACCATCGACGATCCTGAAGAGTCCCTGTGTTAGGAAAAGTATTTGGGTTTGCCTGTCAACTCACTTGTTTTGGAATGTCATGCCGAAGTTGGCAGCAGACCTCCGGGATTTCTGAACAAAATCAGTTCGATCAGCTCCACAGTTCTTGACATGGCCTACCTGGACAGAAAGATGCAAAATACATCGCAATTCCATGATTACATCAACCGAGGACATGTACATAACAAACTCACTTTACGACGGATGGCTGACGGGACAACGTGGTTGAAAGTTCGCCGAAATGCCTGCAAGGTAGCCATAAGCACTGAGAAGATTAAGTGATTGTTTTGATTACGTGGCGAAGAATACGTAGGCCTGAATGCTTCATCAGACCATGCTTGAATAAATGAAGACAATCATACCTTTGTTCTTATGAGTCTTTCCGCGATGGCGTGAGATATACCGACACCCTCCGTAGGAGAAGTACCATGACCAAGTTCAACGATTAAAATCAAGGAATCCGATGTAGCGATTCCTGTCCGTTGATGAGTTCGTGGCGAATGCTAACGAGGAGAATACATACCGAGAATCATAGCAGACGATGCCATCTCGCTTGCGAATGTGCTTAGACTCTTTTTCATGTCGTCGTCGTTAGACAGACGTGTGAGAAGTGCGCCATGAATCCTGCGAACGCGTGTCAGTAGTCAAGACACCGTATCCATCTAGTCTTACCGAAAGCTCCCATATTCCGCTGATACGAAGCACCCACTCATCGCCATAACCGTAAGCAAACCAATTTGTCGCAGGTACGTGCTCTTGCCTAACTAACAATCGATTCACCAGTGGCTGGAAAAGGACAACAAACAAACCTGACATGCTGATGATGCCTGTGAGTAACAGGAGCGATGGTATCATCAATGTATTCTTACTTTGGACCTTGAACGATCTGAAAAGATGATGAATCACAGCAGTAGACATCATTCGGGACAGTCATCCCGGCGGTCTGAACACCTTCCAGCACAGGGTGTCTCCCACCCCTTATTACAAGCGTTCCTGTGAATTCCGGGCGCACTATGCACAATCGTGAGCAGCACTCTCGGCCAAGGAAAAATACATGACAGCCTACTATAATTGCGGACTAGCGTCGACATTAGCAATGTATCATTAGAGTGAGACCAGCGTACTCACTAATGGAGGTATGAGCGAAAGACCACAGCATGTCCAGGAGAGCAACGGCTTCGGACGCCTTGTACAATGCACCTATGTTAGCCACGACGAATTGAATGAGATCGTTGATGACTCTATTGCAAGGTAGTGAGTAAAGCAAAGGCCCACGGTGGAAAAATGCGTATGCGAACTTTGCACTCAGAACAAGAGTTTCGTCTTGTGCATCCTTCATACGTGCATTACGTTTTTGCTACATTGTGTGCGGGACTTAGCCTCGGTGGCAAAATGTACAAGGCGATATAGAACCGACTTACCAAATCTAGGCTAGAAAACGTGTACTTTCTCTTCTTATCGACGACATTGATGAAACCCCGAGGAAGTTCATTTCCTTCAAGCTCAAACTTCAACTGGAAGATAAATCCAGTGTCTTGGTGAACAAGAGTAAGGAGTTCATGCTTCTTGCTTAACTCCGAATTGAGGTTGAAAATGTCCGAGAAATTCACCTTGTAAGTTTCTCTTGCTACATCCAGTAAACGGTTGCAGTTCGCCTAACATACAAGATATCAGTATGTCTAAAGACAATATCAACAGGTTGATACCTCCACAGCATAGACACGTGAGTTAACAGCCCTCAGACCTCCCTAAAGAGAGCTTGAGACACGCCGGAGAGAGAACTTGTTCGAGAGAGGCGCGCCTTGACAGGTGTCACGTCGTCGTTCAGGTGCTTTTCGATCTCCTACTCAATCTCTTCAAGGCGACTATCCGATATCATCTTTACATTTCATGAGAAAGGTCAGACTCGACAAGTAATCTCGCCACTCACATCCTTGACAATTTGCAGGAGTTGCAAACGACTGCCTTCTAAAGCATTTGCCACTAGTGGAAGGTTCTTCACGATGCTACGCAACCTGAGCATGAGCGTAACGCGTGCCGATGCAACCTTCGCGGAAGCAAAGTCATAATTTTCTGCGACTGTGAACTATTGTGAAGTCAGCGGAGAAAAGGAATCCCAAGTGAGTATATGCGCATACAGTTGCGATGATTTTGTCAAAATCCATCTTGATCAAGGTTTTCAGAGCGTCTTTGATTTCGATGAACCGGTCTTCACTCCGGGCAGGTTCTGGCAGTGATGTTCACAATTCGGGTCTGCGTTGACTAGCGGTGAAAACACACCTACAACGTCAAGGCGAGCATCAATGGCATTCTGGGCTAGAAATTCATCATTAAAATGTATATATATGCATGTTTCGATCGAAGGGCTTACATGTGATGGGTGCTAGCAAGTTCACGCGAAGCAAACGCGCTGCCATCGCAGTATATGTGTGGTTGAGAACCCTGTGACAGAAGAAGATGATAAAACACAGCGAATCATAGGAATAAGATGCGACAGACCCGAATAACGAATGCGAAGACTTCTTGCTTGCCATGCTACCGACAAGCTTCAAGTTTCTTGCTGTCTCAGGATCGATCATCATTGTTCCGTCAACTTGAACATAACGAATACGAAGAGATGAAGGAGAAAATCGAGTATTCAACTTATACTCTGCATGTTTGAAGAGTGCGCTTGCCGCAGAGAGTGCATAATACCTACAAAGGGCGACCTGCTGAGATGAAAACAGCATATATATGATAGCATATATTCACTTATTCGCGGAGGCTATCAGAGTAGCTGCACGCTCGTCATCCTCAATGCACAGTTGGTTCACAAATTCAAGCCCTTGAAAAGTTCGATATCAGAGGCGTGGCGGAATTCGACTTGGTTGCCTACCTGCTGTCTCATTCCAATATTTGCGCATCACTGGCTCGACGGAAACAGACTCGAATTCCTCAAGTATGCATTGTACAAGCAGAGAGGTTGTCGCAGGCTTCTTCCCCCCAGAAGCTAGAGAATCATTGGCAATGGAGAGGAAAGTGTCTGGAACAAGAATAAGAGAGGGCATATGCAAGTGCAATTGATGAAGGGTCTTGACGTATGTTGGGCAGTCGGCCAGCTATCCCGGAGCGTGTCCATTAAGATAACAATGCAACTAAAGAGCGAGAACCTTTCACACCTGAATGAGGTTAACTTTACCGGTATCTCTGTCAAGAGCCGCCATCCCGACGTCCCTACCTAAGCTTCTTCCCTCTAAGACGGCCACAATATAACTTGTTTCGTGTCTAGATGAAACAGCTGTCTGAGGGCGCGCAGTAGCGGGTCTGGATTGTGCTGTGTATGGTCGGTTGGTAGAATGCCCTGTCCAGGGTCTGCTAGAACCACTGGTCAAAGGACGACTCATTGTGGCTGGACGTGATGAAGTCACGGAACTGTCAAACTCTGCAAGACCGGTGTAAGTATTGCTCGAAATTAGACAACGACGGTGATTGCTTGAAGGCTGGAAGCAAGTGCTATTCCGAATGCTCAGCATCTTCACGATTCCTAGGAATGTCACGTGTATTTCACGTGTCTGGCGCGTCCTGGCGCGTCTCGTTTGGTCAAAGCGCCGGTGACATTGTTTCCTAAAGACACGCCACTCAGCATGAATGAACGTTGATGGTCGAGTTACATTTATGGAAAATTAGAAGTTTCGAGGACGCATAACCTTCAAAACTATAGGCAAGTCGCAAATTTTAGGAAGACATTTCTGACTGCTGGCCTCACACCCACTAACTTAGCGAATTAAGTCAACGTGCACTCTCCAATTACTAGTCGCGACCTCAATTGCGGTTGTGCGCGCAATAACCATTGCGAATATTGTATAGTCACTGTTTGACCCATCTCTACCTTGATGTGCGTATATAATCTTCGTTTCTGCACTTACTGGATTGCTCACATCGCCATCATGGACATTCCAGCGGAACCGCTTGCGAAAAGCAACCCAGTCTCCGAAGGCAAGGGTCCCGTAGAGCCTTCAGACTTCTCGCCTTCTTCTCGACCCTGTACGCCACCCGCGCAGATCGGTCTGAACTCATTCAGTGCACTCGCCCACGGAGATCAGGCTCGGGCGGCATCTCTAGCCAAAATACAGAGTACGCCTGTCGGAGTCGGGACCGCCGCTTGGGTAGAAACGCCCCACACAAGAGCTCAAGTCAAGACACCGCTACGCAAGGACATGGATAGTGCAAGACTCGTAGACTTGGATACTTGGGCAGAAGCCGTCTTTGGCTATCCTGTTGAGACCATCCAGGCATGGACAGATGTCATGATCGAGAAGAAGATCGCTCTCGACAATGTTGTTTCGAACGCTGTCACCAGGTTCATGAATGCCGGAGAATTTGGCAAGCATGAGGACGAGCTCTATGCACCATTCTGCGAAATGGCTAATAGGGTTCTACAAAAGGCTCACGAAATCATACCCGACCTTCCAGCGTATCCTGTTCCCGACCTACGCTTTTGTCGAAATGCGCCTGTATACATAGGTGCTTGTAGCCAAGGCGATGCTTCACGCTCGCCGGACATCGTTCTCGTTTCAGAGGCTACTCTGCGCGATCTCAAGAGCAGGAAGAAGTACACGAAGACGAAGGGGCAGAAGTATCCTACCACTGGGATTGACTGGTGTGATCTGTTTAGCATCTGGGAGATGAAGTCCTTCAACGCTTGGAATTTGAAGGATTACATGGCGCGGCTCCGGCTTGACTGGGACACGAAGCTTACGAGAAGGAGATCTGAGGCACATGCCTCCACATCGGGCGACTTATACAGAGGTCCCGTAAGTTCCGTTTATCACCTTTTCACATTGTCAACATACCGTCCTCCGTCATTTATCACTATGATAGGATCCGGCTCAGATGTACAGAGTCGTTGGGCCTCTATCTGAGCCAGGCCCAGAAGACAACCCTCTGAAACGTGACTATCCGGACTTCAATAGTGCAGATAATACTCGTCCGCCTAAACGACTGAGGATGCTGCCTCCCGAATCCGTACCGCTCGTTCTCGAGACCGAGGGCGAGTTTCTTGCATCCAAGAAACTTCCCGTTCCGGAAGCGTATGAAGACCAGATGGCTACCTATGCTCTGGAGATGCTATCTTCTACTCGCGGCACCCGTCTGCACTTCTTTCAGTGTCTGGTGATGGGTGATATCGTCGAATTCTGGTACTCCGATGCTTCTGGCATCGTGCGTTCTCACCAGATATCTTGGATTCGAGAGTTTGAGAAGTTCGCTGCACTCCTCGTCGCCATGGCTTGTTGCAACCACTCGCATTTCGGCATGATAATTCCCAACTTGTCCCCTCCCGCTGAAGGTTCCAACCCATCTCTCCCGGCGGCGTCCCTCACTGGATACTCGACCACAATGAAAGATCCGACGCTAGGCATTGGTGTCAAGGTAACGCTCGGATGTGAAATCTTCACGCAGTATAGTCTGATTGGGCGCAAAACCTGCGTATACGACGTCACGACCGAGCCACCTATCAGTGACGAGCCTCTGGTTATCAAGATGTCACTTCAATCTGTCTGTCGGACACCGGAACAAGATCTGCTAGCTCTCGCCGAAGGCTTTTCAGTATCGGAACATCTCCCCAAGGTCTATCTGTGGACTGACAGGGCAACGGAATGGCGATTGTCGGACGGTGTTCGAGGGAGGATGTTCAAGAGGAACGATGAGGACAAGGAATATGAGGAACGGTGTCAACGATTCATCATTTTCAAGAAGTACAAGCAACTCGAGACGGTGCTTTCTCCGCAGAATATGGACCACGTCTTCAACCAACTACTGGACTGTAAGCCCTCAACCACTGTATTCATGTGTCGCCGCTGGCTCTGATGACTGTTTGTCAGGTCTTCACGACTTACACCGTCAGTTACACATGCTCCATCGGGACGTGAGCTTGAGCAATCTCATGTATGAGATGCGTGAAGGTCTAGTCTGGCTCATTTTGAATGACTTTGATCTTGCGGTCGTGATCAAGAAGGATGGGCCACCTAGAGGCTCGACTGGGCGTCACCGGACTGGCACGCTTCCATTCATGGCTGTCGATCTTATAGAGGATCCCAATATGCCACATTACCTTCGGCATGATTTGGAGAGCGTGTTTTTCGTTGCGCTTTGGTGTACTATAAAACCACTGACTGGCGCAAAGTCCAAAGCGAAACACCCAAAGAGTCTATCGACCTGGGAACAAGATGGACTCGACGTTATACGAAAGACCAAGCGAGATTTCTACTCCAGCAAAAATAGCTTCACAAGCTTCATCACTAAGGAAGCCTCCATTGTTCCAACATTCTCTCGGTACCAGAAATGGCTTCTTGAATTTTGGAAGGTGCTCTTTCAGGGCTATCAAGCTAAGGCTGCCTATCAGAGTGCGCTCGACGAAACTAACATGGACCTCAAGGATGGTGTAATTACAAAGGAGGAAGCTGAGGAGGTGAAGTTTGACATGGAGACCTTTGACGACACGATCACGTACTTCAGGGTCAAAGCTGCTTTGCGAGGATGTAAGAAACGGTTAATGGATGGCATTCCACATTTTTTATCCTAGCATGGACAGGCTCAGTGGCGACAGTGCGTGTATTCACTTTAGATCGATGGACCCCCTTCATGTTTTTATGAAACTATTTATTTGCACAATTACCCCTCCATATATTATGACCATGTGTATCGTCACTGCATGATGCACTCCAGAGGGAATGGAGAAAGGCATCGCAAACTTTCTGGACTTGCTTCGATGGGTAAGTGTCACCATTCAGCTCAAAATGCGTTCATTCCGCAGTTAAGTCTTATGTACAACGATACTGAAAATAGTCCGTTCCACCTTATAGCATATTCCTCCACAAAGAACCGTACAGAGATTCCCATAATTTAACAGTGTCGTTGATAGCATCATTAGTGACATCGACCCAGTCACTTTCTTCCTTTGCGGGTCTCAGGCGATTTAGAGTTGTGATCTCGAAACAATCGCCAGCCCAACTACCCCTGTAGTATTCATTGCAGCAACCCTCGATTCCTTTACCGCCGTTAGAAATCCAGCATATCCGGGGCAACAGGACGGCGATGGTTGAGAAAACGCTGCACGTTTGAGCTAATGGGTTCCTTTCGTCGCAGTCGTAGAAATTGTCCACGGCGTCCATGCGGATGTATTCGTTCTTTGAGAGATTACAGAGAACCCATGGTTGGTCAGTAGTATATGTCAAAGTATCATCGGAGAAACGGAGCTCCTCGAAATGACGATATAGTCTCTCTAGGTATTCGCTACTGACATTGGATTCGCTTGGAGAAAGCAGTTCATGGAAGAATTCCTTTGGGATGAATGGTTTGGAAGGTACTAGTGTCTGTCGGTTTGTCGTGAAATAGCGATATGGATCCATCCCCACTTCGTCGTTCACATCCATGTCGTGATGTCGCTGAATATTGTCGATCTCGTCTAGAGTGAATACTTCAGGAGGAAGGTCGTCGAAGTTGGTGTATCCTCCGAGACAAATGAGACGACAGCCTGCCCATGACGACAGACAGTCCACGTAACGTCGATGTATCACATCATATGCGATATCGTAGAGATAACGACTGCCAAGCCCGAACCGAATGATGTCTTCGAGTGCGTCAATATTGTTAAAGATGATACAGAGGATTTCATCTGGGAATTCCTCAAGTCGGCCTAACGTGTTCCTGAAAGGAAGAGGATCAGAACTGAGAGAGGCCGATATAAGCGATCAGATACACAGCACATTCACGTTTCGAGACAAACGTACTTCAATTTCTTCTTCTTTCTTCTGTCGTACGAGAGCTGGTGAGATTCCGTCATCAGGTTCAGAGGCCTTATTTTGTACCCTGTAGGTTTCACCAAGTATGAAATAGCACTACTAAAGGAGTCATCTGCAGCGTTCTCGCGGAATTTGCCCCCAATGCCGGCGTGTTCTCTTTGATCAATATTTAGCCTAAGACAGTGTGTCAGTATGAGTAGATAGAAACTATCGGTAGGATATGGCGTACAGTTGAAAGCTCATAGCAACTTCGAAATCGCGACCAGGTCGTGAAGGTACGCGGTATAAGTATATAATTGGAGCGTAAGGGAGCAAAAACTTATTTATACCACAAGATGATCCGCCACGAGGTTTCCTTTAGTCCATGTCGAATGAGCCACACTCGACTATTTTGGTCACATACACTGATGGTATGCAGAATGGAATCAATGGCCTGCAAGGCGACAAGAACGTGTTCAAGACGCGACCACGTGAGATATCCAGGCGCTTCAAACTTAATTCGACTTTGAATTCTACGTTCAATCCTTGAAAAGTTCCAACCGGCAGGACTGTGCAACATGTAAGACAGGTAGACACTACAGTTCAGGCCGAGCTATAGTTCTGACCAACAGGGGCATCTGGTTTCCATTCTCGGGCTCACTGATAACCACTGGCCGCAATACGATGCCTCTCTTCTTGACTATTTCTTCTGGACGTACCGCGAGCCCGAACTCAAATGAACGTACGAGTGTGAAAATTATTGCTTTCATCCTGTATTAGATGACACTTCAGAGTCGCTCAGATACGTGCTTGGAGTCACTTACTCAACGACAGAAAAACGATAGCCGATGCATGCGCGAGGTCCTGCGACGAAAGTCAGGAGATGACTGAAGACTCCTGGTACCTCCGTTACCGCTTCTGGTAGGTTCTCCCAACGTTCGGGTCTAGAAAGATGAATTAATGAATTGCTCTAGACTTATTTTAAGATAAATGAATCACCCACCGGAACTCATGCGCATCTTCACCCCACAGATGTTTGGAACGATTCACGGCGATGATAGGTACGACCACGACATCACCCTTGGCAACTCTGTCCAAACTCACTCAACCTCGCCGCACTGGATCCCTCATGTAGAAGTACTCACCGGACGTCAGTTCTGACGTTTCCGAACTTGTCCCTGTAAGGTTCATTAACTGGAATCACATCATCTTGCGCAGCTGACTTCATATTGCTTGAAATCGGCGCATGCAACCTCAAGGTTTCTTTTACCACCATATCCAGATAAGGTAGAGCCATGAGGTCATCCATGGAAGGCGTATCGCTTTCAACGGTAAGGAGTTCTTCCCGCAACTTCTTCTGAACATACGGCGCTTGGGTCAATGCGTACAAACACCACGTAACGGACGCGCTAGTAGTTTCATGTCCAGCGATCAAAAACCTGCAGGTTGATTAGAAGGGGTTTCAACTTCAGTGCAAGACTGAGCAGAGCCTCACGTGGGTACCTCTGTGAAACAAGGTTGATAAGATGATCGCTTGTTGAAAAGGTATAATACATACGAGCCAAAACGTCCTCATCGCTCAATCTCTGATTATCAGGTACGTCGGTAGCCATGTTGGCCTTGATGAGCAGGGACAATAAATCACGACCTTGCAAATCATCTCGTTTGACACCTCGCTTTTCTGCTGTCGCTTGCGCCTGCAGTGCTTTCTTCTTTTCTTGAAGAAGCTGTTGACCGATCCGACGAGCCACCTTCTGAGAATGAGCAATTCGTCTACTCTGTGCTGTAGGCTTGATAACGGCGCACATAGTCAGTAACCTGACAGCAAAGACACTGCATCAGATGGACTCACGACCTTTGCGAGGATGGGAATCATGATCTGCAACCGAGAAAACATGTTCGGATGAACATCTGCACTGAAAATCTCCTTGTATGCATCGTTGAGCTCGTTAGGCTTTCCATCTTCTCGTAACGCATCAAACCTGTAATTGAACCCTAACAATGACAAACCCCTCAAAATCAGAGGGCAGTTTGGACTCGGCATAATCCAACATGTCCCTACCAGCAAGGCCGATGATATCCAACGTCATACGGCTCATCCAGTTCAAGACATCTATTCTAGTAGATCCAGAGTTTTTTGAAACCTGCGAGTTCCATATGTTGCGAAGCTTGGAGAGAATAGCGTGAGTGATACAATGCAACTAGGGAAACACATTTACACTGACCTGAAGTGCCTTATCGAAGAAGATGTCTGTGAACTCCCGAAGCTGGGCGGGGCCAAATGCGGGATTCTACATAACCATCAGTGTGGCGATGAAGACAAACAAGAGATCAAATGAACCATGATTTTTCTCTATATGACAAAAGAAGTGAATGTCAAAATTGAATTCGCATGTACAACGTGTCCATTCACCTGCTGTCTGTGTTGTTCGCCTGGAGAAAACCGGTAAACGGTCTGCGCTTAAAAATCATATAATGTGTGCTGACCTTCTGTTATGAGTAGACCTGTTACATGTTATGATTCGATCAATACGTACCAAGAGTCCAACACAAACTATACCCTACTCACCAGGACCAAGCAGTCTAATGACATTTTTCCTTGACGTCTCTGACCGCTGATATATAGTAGTTGAGTTCATCAGGAGGTGATTGATTGCCCTGATATCTACTGTATATAGACGATTGGACTGTTTTGTATATAGCAAAGACCGTCAGCCCGGAAGTAACAAGCGATGCCAGGAATGTCATACGTTGAAAAGGCCTGTAAACGTGATGTTATTGCCGTAACGCTCGATCCATCGCTCTATGAGAGCGTCATCATCTAGTTCCAGCATATACTTGACTTGTCCCCAAAACCAACTTGGACTAGGAGGTCCTGGTAATGAACGAAGCGGGGATACGTAGGGCCGAACAAAGAATACGACAGCCTTCCACAATGCCACAAGTGAAAAGACAGCAATAATCAACTGTATGATTGGAGTCATGCTGAATTGGATGTGAAGAGGCGTACGGGTTTAGAATATCCAAAACTGCAGAATGTTCGGGTTGGCTCAGTCTTTTTATACCGTGGAGATCCTGAAGTAAAAATAGGACATGACACATCACCACGGAAACGGCCCTTTCACATAAACTAGTATGACTGCTCGGCCCAGTCAACCTGCTGGTAAAGCGGCGAACCCTACAACATCATCTTCTGTGTAGAGACGCTGTTGCGGAGGACGACAGGCGGAGCATGCAGCCCTGAAAATATCTAGTCAACAATCTGTCAATTGAATCGAGCACCTACGTACACACCCCGGCATCGTTGCCATCCACTATCACCTTCCCATCTTAAGCAATGGTGTACCCGCTTGATGACCAGAGAGAAGGGTCTAGATAACATAAGGGCATAACGGAACATGATGAAATTTCGGTTAGAGAATGTTGCCTACGAATGACTGGAACAACGGAAGCCACCAAAGTTCCAAACTGTACATGGAGATCGAGACCCTACAATGCCACTTTCAGGCCACTGAGAAGGTGTCCAAACACAAGTTTTGAACGTTTGAACCCTGACGCCGCCTGACACCACGCTGGTGTCTGGTTCATGGACGAGTCGTGATTGGTTTGGTTCGTAAGATGTAGCCGCCTATAAAAAAAAGATCTTCGAATTCCAATTAACAGAGCCAAAGAGTGAGCTAAACATACTGGTCAGCATGGCATTGTCCCGTGACAGGATTCATGACTGACCTAGTCTTTGGAATCAGTACGTTGTATGAGTATTGTAAACAGTTTATCGGTGACTTGGGCTTTGGCAATCTGATCATATTGACTTTGTGAAGAGTTCTGATTCGGTGCCAGTTCGAAGCAAACGTGAGACGTGATAACATGATTGGACATGCGGTCCGGATGTCTGCTATCTCTGAAGCTGCAAGTAGCTCTCCGAATCACTTCCATATTAACGTTGAGCTCGTCTCAAACTATCTGAAAGTACCGTGCTCTGAGAAGAGCGTAGGGGTGGTTGGTGATTCAATCAACCCAAGGTGAGTCGCGTTAAGTATTGGCAACTGTGAAGCAGTCAAGCGCTCGTCCATTGATCTTGACTTTACACCATCACGCGTGCTCCGAGCCTAGCACTATTGTCAGCATGGGCCAACCAGTGCTCACATGCACGACAAGCGTCCAGTATGAATGGCGGCTTGATATTTATGTGGACGGCTTGGACAAGAATTGGGGCTTGTCACGCCAATAGGGATCGTTCATCGCGAAATAACAGGTCGATGTTGTACATGATCTAGTCGTGCAGCCTGGGAGATGATTATATCAACTGCACACGTTTCTTCTATAGTTAACGAAGCTCGGAGCCTTGCGAATACGCTAGTTTTATGAAAGACTAACGTAATTGCAAGGCCACAATCTCGTATAGTATACATCAGTACTTAAACTATTGCCTTACCTTCGCAGATAACCAAAGTCTTCTAGGTTCCTGCTCTTCCGATGATGATCATAGCTCGTGTATTTCCTGTGTCCCTCGCAAGACATCCTTCAAAGCAAGTTTTTAGAGGGTTTCTCTCTTTACGTCCCACCCCCAAGCGGAGCACCCTATTTTCTCCTTCCCGCGGACGACGATGGGGTCTAGTACTGGGAACCGTTCTAACGACCTCTGCAATAGCCTTACAAACTGCTGTTTATGCTGATTCGGTCGATAACGAGGAGGGGCCAGTCGAGAGGAAGCCTACGCCGCTTTCGAGTCTTGTGCGATCATACGTCGTGTATACCGCATGTTCTATACCAGGAATGGTCGACTGGTCGCCTACGATTCTATCTACTCTCATGTCCGTTCCTGTGGTCAAACGAATCACGGAGGCAGTTGTACGAATAACGTTCTTTGATCAGGTGAGCAGCCTGCATACTGACGTATTGCATCATGCGTGCTCATAGAGCTATTAGTTTGTAGGCGGTGAATCCGCAGAGGGTACTCTTCCTGTTCTCGAGGACCTTCGCAAGGAAAACAAAGGATGTATTCTCGCCTACAGCGTCGAAGTGGATGAGTCTGAAGCTGCGGGAGCCGCGAAGAAGCAGGAGGTTCCGGCGTACAAGCGGATTGTTCAGGAAATGATTCATAGTATTGACGTGGCAGCTGATTTTGAGGAGAAACATGCCAGTGCTAGCGGCGTACGAGGCACTTGGATTGCTGTGAAACTGGTGAGTGGGTTTCGCGTTTTAAGAGTGCTGCATCACACTCATGTTTCCGCAGACGGCTATGCTTCCCAATGCTCAGTCCTTAATCAACCTCTCGAAACACCTCGTCGATACCCGGCCGACTGTTCCATCAGTGGTTCCTTTTCCTGGCGCACCCCATCTGACAGATCTCGACGTCCTTGAGAGTCCAACTATACAGGGTACATTACTGACTGAACGAGATATAATCGACTTGAGAAACCTCTACGCGGATTTGATCAAGGTTTGCACTCGAGCGCAAGAGAGGGGGATTCGGCTTCTAATTGATGCAGAATACAGGTGTGTATTCTAGCCCCTTCCGCCCGAGGGCTCTTGTCTTGGCTGACAGTAGTTCTTGTTTTCGTTCAGTTGGTACCAGGTACGCATCTATTGCTCGCTCTTTTGCTGCGATAGTGCTAAGCTCGATCGGTTGATTATTTCACCTAGCCAGCTATTGATGCATTCACATTGGCTTTAATGCGTCAATTCAACAAACTCCCTAATGATGATACTAGCCCTTCTTCTAACTTTCAGCCTCTCATCTATGCGACGTTCCAGGCGTATTTGCGCAGGTCAGCTAATCTTCAGCTCAATATAAATACCATACTTGAATTGTTATCTTCATACAGAACGCCGGCGTACGTTGCGCAGAGTCTTGCAGACGCGAGAGCCGGAGGCTACGCCCTTGGAATCAAATTGGTCAGAGGTGCTTATTACCCTCACGAAACACAAGCCCACGCCTCTCATACCTCAGAAGACGCTGCCAAGAAGCACAGTTCCTTGTCAATATGTCCGGATTTAGATCCACCTGTCTGGGCTACTAAGTCAGAGACCGACCATTCATACAATAGTTCCGTGAAGGTGATTCTTGACGCAGTTGTCAAGGATATGGAGCAGAACAGGCCGAGCACCCGAAAGGTTTCTTGGTTATCATTTCTCAAGAAAGAACAACGGGTTGGCCCTGGTTCTGCACCACTAACTATTGGAGTTTTGTTCGGTTCACATAACTGGGAGAGTCAGAAGCTGATCTTGGAGGAACTTGTAAACCGAGGGCTAGCGACAGTTGAAGGCCCTACCGAGAATGGTGAAACCATTGTCCGCGTAGGTGACGAAGTGGCCCCTAGAGTCACTGTTGCCCAACTATATGGTACGTAGTCTGCCTCCTCGGATGAAGAATGGTGTTGATCGATTGAGGTTTGATAGGTATGAAGGACGCGTTGACAAACTACATCGTTGATCGAACAAGGTCTTCATCACCTTTTGTTGTTAAATACATTCCATACGGCACATTGGTCGAGGTATGCTTCCTTCCGATAGAGTTATAGACGTCTAGATTATGACTGCTTTCCCAGGTTATGCCTTATCTTAGTCGACGGGCGATCGAGAATAAGTCCGTGCTTGGCAACGGCACTGCTGAAGAAGAGAGAAGACGGGCTTTAGAGGAGATGAAGAAACGTCTACTGGGATAGATTTGATGGATTCTCGTCTGATTATTTACTCCGTGTGTTTTCACCATGGCCTATGTAGCATCTCACTTCTGCCCTATGCAACTGACCTAGACAACTGAGTACTTATAGCACATCCGTACCTTCAGACCTTATCACGTTTGATGAGAAAAGGAAACAAAGTGGAAATAAGGAGACAGTTATGATAAGCCTCGGACGAGAAAGCCGAAGGGTAGAATGAAGTGGATCCGAATTTGGTAGTCACACATCCCAAAATGGGAAGCAATTGCACATTTAAGGCTCGAAGGACTTGTATTGTGTAATATTCACCGAGACTAACTTGTACCCCGATTACATACAACAAGCCATGCTCCGAACTTGCATAAAATCGCTGTTCGAATGTCTTACCTTCACGAGGTTGACGAGGATCGTACTCATGCGATAACGCTTTTTCCTCACTATGATTTCCTAGACGCCGTGATTGTTGAGGAATGATAGCTGAGTCTGTCGTGGCTCCAATCAACGCACGATATTTGGGGCAGTGAAGCCTGGCATGCAGTGAACGTACCGTATATCGGATATGTTCCTCTATCTCCTTCTTCCATCTGGATCTCGGAATCTTGAACTCGCGTTGGGTTCTGAAGCCGAACATAAATGCAAGGTCCGGGCAAAGTCTAGGAACGCCTGACTCATTTTCATTATCGTTCAGCCGGCAAGCTTCGGTATTTATACTCGTCTTGGCACTTTCTCTTAGAAACCCTTTCTGGTTCTCCTTTGTGCAGGAAGATGGTCACCCATCTTCTTCGTGGATCCCTCCTCAGACAGGCCTCAAGTCTTTCGTCCCGTCACTTTTCTGTACATTCTACGTTCAAACGGAGCGCCTGGAGAAACACTTCTAAGGGGTTTCGATGGAGTCTAGCATCTGGCGCCGTTCTCGCAACTTCTGCTGTTTTCTTGCAGTCCGCCATTCATGCAGATGCACTTGACCCCCCCAAAAATGACGATCATAAGAAGCCTACGCCTTTGTCAAGCTTAATACGATCGTATATCGTATACACTGCCTGTTGTATTCCTGGATTGGTCGACTGGTCACCTGCAATCCTGTCTACTCTTATGTCGGTTCCTCTGCTGAAACAAATTACCGAGGCTATAGTACGGGTAACATTCTTCAATCAGGTGAGTAATGCCCTATCAGATAAAATTCATGAACTGATTCTCCTTCTAGTTCGTCGGCGGCGACACTGCTCATGGAACTGTTCCGGTTCTCGAGAGTTTGCAGGAACAGAATAAGGGTTCGATCCTGGTCTACAGTGTGGAAGTGGATGAGACGGAGGCTGCGGGTGGCGCGAAGAAGAATGAAGTGCCAGCCCATAAGCTGATTGTTGACGAAATGATTCAGAGCATCAACGTCGCGGCTGATTTTGAGGAGCAGCATCCCAGTTCCAGTGGTGTACGGAGTACATGGGTTGCGGTGAAACTTGTACGCGTGTTCTATAAGACAACCCTAGACAAGGTTTGACAGTTCCTTACAGACGGCTCTGCTTCCTAATGCTCAATCTTTGATCAACTTTTCCAAACATCTGGTCAACACTCGTCCACGATCTTCGCCTCCGGTTCTTTTCCCCGGTGCTCCTCATCCCACAGATCTTGATGCTCTCACCTTGCGGAGCGCTCAGGGAACTTCACTCACGGAACAGGACATCATCGATTTAAAGGACCTCCACGCGGATCTCGTCAGAATATGTACGCGAGCTCAGGAACGGGGGATTCGACTGCTTATCGATGCAGAACACAGGTCTGTAACCTCGCAATCTTAGGCTTGGTGAGTATCCGGGATATAGGCTTACATGGGTTGTTGTCTGCATCCGGTTATAGTTGGTACCAAGTAAGTATCATTCACCTGTTCGCTCAAGACTACAATCCAAAATCTTACTGGCACAATTCTCTGACTTAGCCCGCCATCGATTCGTTCACCCTGGCCCTGATGCGGCAATTCAACAAGGTTCCCGACGGCCACTCCGAATCCTGCAGCAAATTCCAACCTTTGATTTACACAACGATCCAGGCATACCTTCGCAGGTTAGTTAAGGTTCTCATCTCTCCCACTCCTGCCTGACATTATGTTCATATGCAGAACACCGGCTTATGTTGCTCAAAGTCTTGCCGACGCGGAGGCTGGAGGTTACGCTCTCGGAATCAAACTTGTCAGGGGCGCGTACCATCCGTATGAAACCACAGCGCACTTTGCTCGTACCTCCGGAGACGAGGACTTGAAGCACAACTCCTTGTCAATCTCTCCCGATCCTGAACCGCCTGTCTGGGCAACGAAACCTGATTCGGATGCAGCATTCAATAATTCGGTGAAAGTTATTCTGGAAGCTGTCGCTCAGGATATCGAAGGCAACAAGTCATCTTCTAGAAGAGGTTCTTTGTCCTCGTTGCTCAAGAAGGATGCGGATTCTGCCCCTGCTCCCCCCACTATTGGTGTCATTTTTGGGTCACATAACTGGGACAGTCAGAAGTTGGTCTTGAAAGAACTTATCAAGCTCGGACTGGCAAATGTTGAAGGGACTACCGAGAATGGTGAACCTATCATTCGGATAGGTGATGAAGTAATTCGCCGAGTCTCCGTTGCTCAGCTATACGGTGCGTGTTTTCAGTTTGTCAACTATCTAAAGCCGTGTGTTCATTGTCTGGGAATACGCAGGCATGACCGATGCGCTCACGAACTACATCGTTGATCGAACTAGTTCCTCGTCACCGTTTGTTCTTAAGTATGTTCCGTATGGCGCTTTGGCTGAAGTACGTCTTTCCACTCAATGCCGGCTAGACGTCGTTCTGATTGTGCTTTCTCTTAGGTTATGCCGTATCTCAGTCGACGTGCAATCGAGAACAAATCAGTTCTCGGTACTGGAGCAGCCACGGAAGAGAGGAAGCGCGCAGCTGCAGAGATCAAGAAGCGAATCTTTGGATAAGGAATGTTGTGTATACTTAGCCCCTCCTTGGTATAATATTCAGTGATCAACACAGTATACTCATAGATTCTCCTTATGGATACGTATCTTGTAACTTATCTAGACCGTAGTACTGCCTTGACTAGACTTTTGTTGCATTTATGATATTTGCCTAGTCTTGACCTCGGGAACCCATTCTCTCCTCCAGTTCCCGCCTCGACCTCATGAACGAGCGCTTAATGGTACTTATGATCGAATAACGCGTGCCCAAGGACGCGTGCCACTTATTGCTCCTCTACTTCTTTCCATCACTCACTTTCGAGTGAAGATATCTATCCAACATGACGAAGGCATATGTTATGAATGGGTTGATTGAGAAGGTTAGAGTTACTGTATGATATGCATTTTCTCCCTTATTGACGTCTGCTGTAGATGCAGTCGGGAGACCAAGACTTCCGGTATGTTGACGCGAAGCGAGACTTAGATGTAAACTGATCATTCTTGGTAATAGGTATATGGGTCTCAATGATCTCCTTGTTGAGATCAAGCAAGATCCGAATAGTTTCTTGGGCGAGGAAGCCGTCGAGAACAAGGTGCTGCGTCAGGTTCTGCAGCTCGTCGAAGACAAGATCTCAGAGGTCAAGAACCAGGCTGTCAAATGGTATGGCATAACTTTTGTATCGATATATGCTATGTCGCTGACTCAGGAGATAGTCTTGGACAACTCATCAAGATCATCCGAGAGCCTCAGATGGTGTTCGTTGTCGATAAACTGATCGAGTTCTCAGCAGGGAAGGACGAGGAACTCCGAGATATCGCTGGATTGGGTATGCAGACATGCAATAAAATCGCATAGGTTTTCTTTTGACCTTTCGCTTAGCATTGAAGACAATCACCTCCGAATTGCCAGTGGAAGGCAAGATGGCAGCGAAAGCTTGTGAGAAGTTGACACCAAAGCTCCTTTTGCAGCTCACAAATGTAAGTAGTATTGAGGACTTGTTCCGCGCTAAGGTTTACACGCTTGCAGCCTGAAATAGCTCCAGAGACCCTCTTGGAAACACTATCGATCCTGTCAATCTTGATCATCCGATTCCCAACTTACCTCTCTGACCCATCTCTCGAACCTACACCTCTTTCTGTCCTCATTCCACTTCTGAATCACCCTCGTGCAGCTGTACGAAAACGGGCAATCACGACTCTTGCGCAATTTCTTCCATTGACTCAACCACAGTCAGCTTCGCAACTTGTACAGACTGTCGTCCTCCCTGCTTTTGCGTCTGGCACGAACGCGGATCGGCAACGCACAATTGTTCAACTTGTGGCTGCTGTCGCTCGCCATTCCCCTCATCATGTTGCTCCATTCATGAAGGATATTGTTAATGGCATTATAAAAGCTGTCTCCAAAGATGACGAAGAGTTGAGAGAAAGCTCACTTCAGGTTTGGCGGTCACTCACCGTTCCTTCTCCAAACTAGACTAATAAATACCCTCAGGCCCTTGAGGCCCTGGTGCTCAGATGCCCTGCTGAAATCGCTAGTTTTTTGCCGATTATCATCAACATTGGTAAGGAGTACATCAAATATGACCCTGTAAGGAACACCTCTTCTGTATGGATATCTATGGCTGAGGTCAATCTATAGAATTATGCCGGTGATGCCAGCGATGAAGATGAAGAGATGGCGGACGGGGAAGACGAGGACGATGAAGAGTTAGATGAGTGCGCAACATCGGTCTCTCGTGTGAAGTATTCAAACATACTAACACTCTGTTTCACAGGTATTCTGATGACGAAGATACATCATACAAAATTCGTCGTTCCGCCACCAAGCTTCTAGCTGCGGTCATTGCCACCCGTCCCGAACTTCTCGTGACGCTCTACAAGGAAATATCTCCTGCTCTCATTTCACGCTTTGGAGATCGCGAAGTGACCGTTCGAGTTGAGATCTGGGCAACCTACGGTCTTTTGCTCAGTCAGACCGCTCTTTACGGAGGTTCCCTGCAGACTAAGGATGCTGAATATATTGTCGGCGGTAAACGCAAACGTGACGAGGGCATGGAAGTTGAAGAGACCCCTTACACTCTGCTTCGAGATCAAGTCCCATCTTTCGCTAAAGCTCTTTTGGCCCAATTAAAATCGCCAAAGACACCTCCTGCGACGTTACAGGCTGGGTTTACTCTGTTACATCAGCTTCTAACAGTCCTCCCTGGAAGTTTGTCCGCTCAGGCACCATTGGTTCTCTCGAACACCAGAGCCGTACTTTCGCAATCCTCCACATCCTCGACTTCTGCGCTTCAAGTTACCTGCCTGTCCTTCCTTGCCCTTTTCTTCTCCACGCATTCTCCGCCAACTTTCAACGGATCATTAGAGTCTATTCTACCAGTCCTCCTTCGATCGGTCGGCGAGAAGCACCCTCGGCTTGCTTCAGAGTCTTTCCGCGTGTTTTCTTCCCTCCTCAATGCGTTAAAACCTTTGAAGAATGGCGACTGGGTTGAGCGCATCTATAATGAAGCAGTTCGACGACTCAGCGACCATGAGACAGATGCTGAAGTGAGAGAACGCGCGGAAGAAGTTATCGGCGATTTGTGGATTTCTGCTATTGATGTGGTTAAGACCAAGAACAGAAAAGAGTGGGAGGCGATGTGCAGGACGAGCGGACGAACTGAAGGTGCTGTCAAGGTCATTACTCGTGTTGCCAGGGAGGCTGAGATCGGCGACGATTGGGTCAATGGCTGCGTTGAATGGGTTTTGACTCTACTAAGGCGAAGCGGGAGATCAGGCAAGAGTGACATTTTCAGTTGCTTGGATGCTTTGTTGAGAAGGTAGTGTCTCTATCCACCCTGTGATTTGTATTGTGCTTACCGCGACGACTGATAGATATCGCTCGTTGCCTGCCGATCTCCCGGCTACTCTGATACCCCAACTGAAACCGTTTATCTCCACGAGCGATATCTCTCTGCTTGCTCAGGCTCTCAGTATCATCGCTTTACTGCTCGAACTTTCGCCTGTTGTTACCTTCCCCGAAGTTGAACGCGAAGTTCTCCAAGACATCTATGCTATTGCCCATTCTCCTCTCGTGTCTGGAGTACCTTTCGACTCTGTCCTTGCTTTCTTTGCTGCCTTAGTCGAGGCCGATATGCAAATTGCTACTCATATTGTGCCCAATTTGGTCATCTCAATTGAGAGGGATGTCAAAAACCCAGTATCCCAAGCCAATGTGGCGAAATGTGTTGGCCAGGTTGTGAAGAGTCAACATACCATTGCCGCCGGTACTATTGCTGAATTCTCCAAACATCTCAGAGTTAGTGTTCTATTCCTACTTGTAATGACTATACCCTAACGTCGTATTGATCAGCCCACCTCCAAAGCCAGGCCTTCTCAGATCGTTCTCAGTCTACTTGTCATGGGCGAGATTGGTCGCTTCATGTGAGTTACAGTAATAGTTTACAAGAATCGTAACTGAATAAACCGCCATTAAAAGTGATATGTGGGCTCAGCAGGACATTTTCAATCAGGCAATTACACACTTCGCTTCCGAACAGGAAGAAGTCCGTACGGCAGCGGCTTTTGCTGCTGGTGAGTCTACTCGATATGACACGTTGTTTCGTCTACTTACACACTGTGTCCTAGGGAATATGGCTGTTGGAAACTTGCAGCATTTCCTGCCTGTCATCGTCAAGATGGTGGAGACTGATTCTCAAAGGCGTCTTCTCTCGTTGCATGCACTGAAAGAGGTAATGACTTGCATGTTTTTGCATGACTTATGTCGCTGATTCCTGCTAGGTTGTCACACATTGTTCTCATGGTCAACTCGAGATTGTCGCAGATACTCTTTGGGTACCTCTCTTCCAGAACTCCGAGAACTCTGAAGAAACCACGAGAAATGTCGCCGCGGCTTGTCTCGGCAAGCTTACGACAACCCATCCCTCACGGTATCTCCCACAATTACACGTACGTGATTTTTTCGTCTGATTATAGTATGTCAAACTCACTTCTTTGTCTGAAGGATCGCATCCGTGACCCAAACCCTGCTGCCAGGGCTACTGTACTTGCTGCCATTCGATATACTTTTGCAGAGACCTCTCAGACTTTCAACGAACTTCTCAGTCCTCTTCTGATGGATTTCCTATCGCTCATTTCAGATCCGGACCTCGTAAGAAAGCTGTTCACTGCTGTACTTGCATTTGTATTGACTTCATTTCTTGTAGACTGTCCGACGTCTTGCATTATCTGCATTGAACTCAGCCGCTCGCGCGAAGCCGTACCTTATTGCTCCCCATCTCTCGACAATTCTACCCAGCCTATACAAGGAAACACTTCTCAACCCTAACCTGATTCGCACGGTACAGATGGGACCATGGACGCACAAGGTTGATGATGGTCTCGAGGCACGAAAGACGGCGTACGAGACGCTTTACACTTTGGTAAGTCGTCAGTGTCAATTTGGCGCCATAGCATTCCTAATCACGTACCTGCCATAGCTCGATACTTGTTTATCCCGACTTGACCTCCATGAGTTCCTGTCCAAGGTACTCACTGGGCTTGCGGACGACTCTGACGAAGTTAAGGTCATCTCGCACATGATGTTGTTCCGCCTATCCCAAGTTGCACCAACCGCCGTTTCTCAACGACTTGATGAGATCACGCCTCTCCTCGAACGGAGCATGAAGGGCGCTACTGTGACGAAGGATACGGTCAAGCAAGACGTTGAACGAGCAGCTGAACTTCAGAGAAGCACACTCCGAGCGGTTGTAGCGCTTAGTAAGATCGTGCCTCCAGGAACCTCTCCTAAATTCGAAGTATTTGTGGAGACAACAAGAAGGCATCCTGATTTTGGAAAAGATTTTGAAGAACTTCTCGGAGCGTAAATCCCTGTAAACACTGAACTGTACATAGTTGTCAAGTATAGTGTAGCTGATCCCCTACTGTAGCTGTAGTGATATTGATGTCCGTCATTGTGACTTACGATCACTAGATGTTTCTCATCGATCTCCAACTACATACAACGTTGAAGGACGTTGACGTTTAACTAGTGGTTCTGCTCAGGTCAGGTTGCCTAAGAAACATCACGTTCAGACGACCGGTGAATGGAGATGATACAATTACAAGCGACACATCGAGGATCGTATTTCACACAAGAAAGCACACATCCAAAACCTCATACCTCAAGTGGTGTCCTCGAGTACGAGCTCACCGCTGATTGTAGAGTACAGCAAATATGTCGTATTCTATCAACACAGTGTCAGTCACTTTACAACGAGAGTACAAGATGGATATAACTCACGTCGGATAATTTCGTCAGGTCGATCGGGCTGGGCTTTGGTGTGGCATCCGAGGTGCGGAAGATAAACTTCTGCTGATCGGCATCCTTCAATAAAAGATCCTTTCCGGTGACTGTAGGAATTCGTCACTCATGGATAAGGTACGGAGAAGAAAGTTGACTGACAGTCATAGCTCTTGGGGGGTACACCATATGCTTGAAGCAGGGTAGCTGGTCGTCCATGGCTTGTGCCATTGGGCCTGAGAAAGAAAAGTTTCGGCGTGAAAACTTTACGACATATCATTTGAGTAACATACGCCACCACGGGGAGTCGAAGGAGTGAGGTGAAAACGTCAGTATCGCTCATAGTGCCTGATGTGAGTACTCAGTGAGAAACTAAACTGATCGATGCTGAATGACACGAGAAAAGATTCTATGAGCTCACCAACGTTGAATGTTTGTGGAGTTGTGCTTGCATTCTTAACCGATACGTTGTCAGCTACTCCACTGACCTTAGGAGTCAACGTGTTCCCGGGAACAAAACCATGGGACGTGTCATAAACGACGGCGTCGCCAACCTACCAGAGTATAAAGATTGGCTGAGTGATTGCACCACGAAAGTTGAAACATAGAGTAGCTTACGTTGCAGGCGATGCTTGCTTGAACCTCATCAGATCCGACGACGCCGAAGCCAGGCCTGAGGAGAGTAAATAAAGTCAAATTCTGGCTTTCGGGGTCAGGGAGAAAGTGACGCACTGAGAGACCCATGTTGCGGTCTGAGTAGTATCGCCTGTTTGGGGACATTCAGGTGGGGGGGGGGGGGGGGGGGGGGGGGCGAATGACCGAATGGATGTCAACTCACTGCGAGGGAGGAAGTCGTACATCTACAGCGATGTCAGCAAAGATATATCACGTAGCTGCAACGAATGGTGCCTACCTTCCAAACAATGGCTTTCGCAGCTTGCACTGGAGGTGTCACGGTCAACACAACCTGTTTGCCGTCAACGTGCAGTCTATAGACTCATTGGAAAATGTTACCACATACTTGAACACCGTTCCTCAGGACCTTGGTCGGGTCGGCTGTGGAAGTGTATATTACAAAGGTTTTGTTGGTCATGTCAAAGGTAGGATGGGTATTGGTGCGGGTGGTCTTGAGTCAGATTATTGCTACTACGGATCGCCTTATAATGGCTACAGGATACAGACGCCAATGATATAGAGAACCTGTGCGGTCGTATTTGCACCCTGTCTGCTTTGAGGTGTATGGAAGCGTGACCATCTAATTCGTTCAAAAACGTAAAGTAAGTCCAGTAAACAAAAACACAAGGGAATGTCTACAGCCTTCCCCGGTATGGTACGGACCTGGGTCACCTAGCATGAGCTGTATGGGTTCACATGCCCTGGCCGAGCTCTCCAACCCTGAACCTTGAGTTGGAGAGAATTACCCACGTGCATGTCATCTTGAAGAGTCCATGTTCATTCGACAGAAGGCATGGAAAGTGCTAAGTGGAACATGGGCAGGCAAACGCCATACGTGTTGGGCCAGATAGGAACTATATCACGTCTTCGGGTCCTTCTCAAGGAACTTCACTAATCTGTTCCAAACAAGGAAGCCGGAGCTTATGCCCTGATGGATCATTATTAAGAGCTGTTCCTAGCATTAAATTAACTATCGCATTGGGTAGGGATATATACGTACTTACAATGGACTCAGGAATTTACGTACTACAGTAGTCTTCAAGACCCTATGCTGCAACGTCCCCGAATTGAGATGCCCCGGGAGACTTCGATCCATGAGTTCTGCATCAGCTCTTACATTTTGTGGTATTGCTGGTCTGTGTTTCCCTTGAAATTGACTCCAAAGATTTGGAACTCGAGAATCAGACCCACGGGTTCCTCGGTGTTCCTCGGTGCACCTTCCGAGTCAGCGCTTTTTCGGTGCTGCCCGTTTTAGTAAGGGTGTTACACTGTTAGCAAGTACCATGCATCATGTCGCATCCAACATCTGGAAGCCGTCACACGGGGGGTCCTCATAGCTACTTTGGTGCCTCCGGTGCAGTCTCGCAGTTAGGGTGGTTCCCACACGTCTAATGCCACCGGTTGCAGCTAGCACTCCTCCAAACTTGACGTTGAGGACCTAAGAATAAGTACCTACCTATCTTCTCTTCACGGCGATTTGGAAGCACCGAACTCTGCGGAGATTCAGAAGCACCGGATCTAGAAAGACATTCGCAAATATGGTGTTCAGCTACAAGACTTCCCCATGCGAACCGTCGTGTCATGACGTGAATCGTTTGTGCATTTCCGCATGATCAATCGATCATGGTTCAACGTCTGGCGATATCAGAATCTTGAAGTCATGCGGCTTGCTGTAATGTCGACTTTGGTGTCGCCTTTCCATCCAGCTTCGTCCAGTTGTCCTTTTGCGAAAGCAGGAATACAACACGCCTTCGCGACCTATGGCTCAAAAATCGTTTTCTATAGTCACTCCATCGATTGTCCCCTTCCTTCAGAACGTGCAAGTATGTAATTCTCTCATCTTGATCTCAAGATTTTGTTCAGAAAATGTTCTTCCTTAGCTCCTGTTCACCGTGACTGCAAATGGGGACCAAACAGACTTAATTGAGGCTAATACTGTATTCGCTTGGGAGGTAACAACGTGTTCAGGCTGCGTAAAAGCAGCATTTGTGTGCTCATGCTGCCCGCTTTTAGCTTATTTCGTTGTCGGCTGAATGTGAACGCACATGTTTCGAATGTGACCTTTTGCTCATCGTGCTCTTCAGCGAGTCAAGAGATATGTCTTACATGGAGTCCAGGGTGAATATCATCAGTACATGACATACGTCATCTCCTCAATGAGCTCGCGACGATGCAGCTGTAATTTCAGTTTGCGACGGAAGAACACCTTCGACAGCATGTCTATCAGTCGCCGCGTCGAGGTATGCATACAAAGCTTATATTTTTGGTATTTTCCTATTTCCATCCACCCCACTAGCCTGGAACTTATATCGACTTCGACGGCCACCGACAATGGGATATCAACACTTTCTACTGCGGTAATGAAAATCAGATCATAGCCTTCAATAGGTCCAATGGTGCAGAAGAATTCGTCTTGGGTCGGTTAAAGTTCCTACGAGTTTGCCATGCTTTGGCCATTATTGACCGTATGTTCACATCTCAATAGGTGCGATTGTCAAGACAGGCATTGTCAAAAAGGAGTTCCAGCCATATGTTCTTCTCAAAGAACTGCAGTATGTTATGACGTTACGCAGCGAACATATTAACTGAAGGCCGTACAGGACCAAAGAGGGGTTGGCTACAGATATTCCTTGCTTCCTACAGGCATATATAGTCAACGGATGTATCAGTGAGTCAATGACAATTCAAGTATGACTCTTTATGTTCATCACATGGGTATACTTGCAGGGCATCACTTAGTTACTGAGCCGTTGAGGAATGGACTCTTCCGACAAGGTGATAAACCGGTTCCACTACGGCTCGACCAGTTACCGGAGGTCCGTTTTTCAAGCGCGCAATCTGTGACAAGTTACTTAATGTGAATACAGAAGTCTCGTTATTACCTATATTTCAGTGATGATGGACGCATTGAACTCTCCAGCAATAACGGACTTATAGTGTGTTTTCTCATATGGCGTTATCCACATGCTCATTCTGACTCGCTGCCATGACGCTTGATCAGATCTCCTCCCAACCATTGGACAGCTCAACGAATTTTTCTAGCTCCTCCGTTGAGATGAAAGTATCAATGAGGTCCCTGGAGAACACAGAGTTTCATCAGCGAACGTCTGAGGGAGCACCACCACATACGAAACCCAAAATTCCAGTTTCTCCTACCATCTCGAAATCGCTTCCTTCGTTTGAATCGAAGGTCACTGCTTCGCCGGCTGAACCACATACTACCGATATTAGAGATGAATCGTGCGAGTCTTCAAGGCCGCTGTCAACCTCGCAATCCGCTACCTCTCGAAGCCAGTCGCCGAAGGCCTCTTCTCCGTCTAGGTGCCAACCACAGCGAGTCGAGGAGCTCGCTCCTACAAGACCTCGTTCTTCGCCTCTTGATGGGTGTGGCAATGCCTCGAGGGGATTGAAACTTGACATGGATTGCAATACTGAAAGCTTTACTTCTTCATCCCCCCAGCTCGCTTTCGCTGAGCTGTCCCATGTCAGACCTTCACCTTCGGAAATTGGTCGTAACTGGTCTTTGACCTCATCACAACAAACCCTACCTCGGGATGCTTCACTTCTGTTCAGATCCAGTCAGGATCCCTCTTCGTACTTGCCCCCATTGGATTTGACATCAGCCGTACCATTCAAGCCTTCTTCAGACCTTGTTGTAGAGAATGACGAATATATGGTACGTTATAGACCTCCGTGTGTGTGCAGACGAAACCCCGTACTGAGACGCAACTCTTTACAGAAGGCTCAGGACTCTTACCCTGCAGAGTCTGGAGATATGGAAACAAGCAAATGCTCGGCTAGTGAGGCGAAATGGAAATCGAGCCTGCAGTCGGCCGCACAATGCCTCAGCAATGAGGTTCGTATTCTAGGTACTGAAAGATCTGGCGGGACCTTGGATGTAGAGGTAAGCTTGATGCAAGTATTACATTATGCCACAATCTCACTGTCATAACTAAGATCGTTGACCTTATCCCTCTGCGGAATGCGCTGCGACAAGCAGCTCAGCTCATAGACGGACAAGTGCCTCATAGAGATGACGTTTGGGGTCGTGCTACGCTTGCTCAATTCGGGTCCCAAGTGATGCCGTTACTGACCACGTTCCTAGCAGAATCTCCTGCGTGGAATGGGTTCAAGAACCCAGCTTTGTCTTAATGAATTGTTTTCCATATGTGGTGCATGACTTGCTTCACATAAGGCTGTAGTGAATGTTTCTTAATCGGCAACCTCAGTTTCCACTTGGATATGGACGGCAGATCGCGTCGTATTTGACAGAAAGACACACAATTGTCAAAGACAGCCACATTTAGAAAAGACTATATGATATGTACATAAAGGTAGGATGCGCGGATAGCTCTATGTGTTTGGTTGAGTCGACGTCAGGTAACATGCCACTTGGGCAGGATCCAGATGGCTGGATGCACATGCAGACCCCCGTCACTCCTGCGTCGCCTCAATACCGGTGCTTCCAGATCTCCGGAAGAATTACTTTTGTTGTTCACTGGCATTACGACCTCAATGTCGAGGCTTCAACTTTGTGATTAGCCTGAGAGCGACGGCGAGTCATCACTGACAGCAGACCCACTAAGTAGCTGCCAACTTTTGGTGAATTAAAATCTCCGCCGATCTGCCAGTGAGAGGAACAATAATTCATCTGGAGGTGGAGGCTTTAGTACCGATGCATGGAAAATGTCGCATCATGGTACGTAGGACAATGGATTAATCAATAATGAAGCTTAAGCTAGGAAGTTGCATTACTCAACGTTCGTATGCATCTGGCGCTTATTACCAAGATAGGTAGGTTGATCTTCGTCAACCGGCGTGAAGGACCGTTGAACGTTGAACAGTGAACGTTGAATCTCACAGAGGTGTGAGTCTATTGAATGAACAATAGTCGATGAAACTCAAGTTTCATGTTGACCATCTGCCTTAAGGCAAGAGCAAAATCCAATATCTTGTATTCGGGTTTTCACGGTTGAATATCCTCTGGCCGAGATACAGTATTTGATGTGAATAGGACCCTTCACGCAGCTTTCAGAAGTAAGGTTGTATTATTACGTTCTCGGCTGTTATCAAACTCAATCGTGGCAACCAGGGTCGTGCTGCTCACCCAACACATTGTCTAGCCCAGCTATACTTGGGTATCCCATGGAAGGCACCCCCATTCCTTCTGTAGAACCTCGACACCAAAGATATACGGAGGTTTTACACTGCCGGCATGTATTCCTTGTACTTTTGGAATGCCGCGAGGCACGCTGTGTTTGCCACCATTATTATCATGCGAAGCATGTTGCAAACGAAGTACCATTCCCTCAGGTTGACAGGCTGACACCGTGGGTCATCTAGATTGTTGTACAATTACCTTGCATGCGTTACTCTATGATAGGGAAGGTCTGCGGTAAGGCTGACCGTTCTATTATGACGCTCGTATCGTCCGGGAAATCTGATCGCATTCCATGCTTGCTGGCAAATGAAAGGAGAACATGTGAGCGGACTCATTCAGGCCCCCATTCATCCCTACGTATTCAGAGACAGGATTCAGATGACCTATGTTATACTTCCCCCTAATAAAAAATATGCAAAGGAGGCTCGGCGTCAGCAGTCTTGCAGCCGATATATAAGAACCAAGACACTGACCACTTGACTCAAGCCCCCACCTACCAGTATAATTCTGACAACTCTCAATCTTCAGCATGTCCAAAACTTTCACGATCTACACTTCCTCAGCCGACTCCAGTAAGGTCCTGAAGAAGAATGTCCAGGTACGTGAAGCAGGTCTTGCTTTTCGACTAGGCTCACCATAAAATAGATTGCTCTGACGGTGACTCCTGCTGATCAAAGCAAGCTGTTCACTGGTGATCAAAGTCCTGTCGTGTGGAAGGTGATGCGATCCGATATAATCATTTCGATGCCCCGTCACTCATATCTCCATAGGCTTGGGATTTTATTGCTCGCAGTGAGTTGTCAGAGTTTATCTGCCACATATCTCCCCCTGAATCTTTCGGAATCAGGTGATACCACCCAGAGTGCCACTTGGGTCTCTCAGTGTGTCGATTAACTTTTGAATGTGTACAACATTCTAATATCTCCCGTTCTATTCAGGCCTGCCTTCGCTGTTGCTGGGAATACCTCTGAGGCCATTGCTTGTAACGTTAGTGACGTCCGCTTGAAGTCTGCGCGATATGATAATCTGTTCCTTTAGGTCGGTAACGCGGTGGTCTTGACCACCAATGGACTTGTTCAAGGAAGCACCCTCAATCCCGCCGTCCAAGGACAGCAGGACAACGTAATGGCTCGCAACCGCGTCAACATTAAGCAAACGTTCCTGCTCGGCAAGTTCCAAGGCTACACTTGGCTCAATATCGTTGTTTCTAACCTCTAGGATGACCGTAGGGTCCATCGATGGCTCCGGCACATACAATCCTTTCCTGCGACTTGCTGCTACTAAGTATGTCCTGTAACCGACCCATCGTTCAATAATTGACGTCTATCTCATAGTCCCAATGACGGTGCCGTCACCCTTGGCCCCGGTGTCAAGCTCCAAGCTTATGGGGTTCAATCCGGAACCTACGCTCGTAAGAAAAATTTTGCAACTACCCTCACTCCAAGCTGAATAAGACCTTCAGAACCCTCTGGTGATGGCCAGCTACTGGAGAGCACGGACAAGGGCAACTACATCTTCCGCACGTACGATGGAACTGCGTCGCCCATCGACCTGCCCGGTCTTACCAATGTGGGCATTGTCTCTCCTTTGTCTGGTATCATTTCTCATATGCTATCTAGAACACGACTTACCTGCTCTACTCTAACACGAGTGGACAGCTCGTCCTCGAGGCCCAGTGAACGTTCGGTTGAGTGTGAAGCGCTGCATCCATCATGATGTTCACGTTTCCTCTTACCTCGTTGGACGGTCTGTGAAGTACTTCGTCGAAACCCATATCACGTTAGCTTCTGCTTTCTCGCCACCTTTTGTACAATAGCCTGTGAAGATGTATCTCGTGCAACTGGAATTTGAATGTATATACAAGTTATGTTCCCCAAGAGTGACACTTTCGGGCCTGCTATACATCATCCGACATATTGGCAACCTCCTACCAATATTGAAAAGAGCAAGTCTGGCAATGGTATGTATGGACTTGGCTCCGGCGAGTTGATGTACACCAATTCAAGTATGCGAGATTTCTCCGAGGTCACAAACTGTCTCGTCTTTCAATGGCCACCCTCTGCATGCATCTCGATGGCCGCTCGCGATAGTCCTCTGACTTGAACACTTGCGGCAAGAAAGGCCTGATGACTTACACATACAGGGTATGCGCGTTCAGCCATCGCTGTCCGGTTGATTGATGAGTCGAAAGTCCTTTCCTTTAGCTTTCATCAGTAAAGTAGCGATACATTGACGAAATCGTAACAGTCTGCATACAGATTCTAGACAATTGATTAGATCAGTAGATCCTTTTCATTCATAGAACCTGATCATTTCATGAGTTGGCGACGGAAGTGGCTCTAGAAACGTGGTAGGTGCTGTGATCGTGGGCTGCAACGATGGGGATAACTGAGTCTGGGGCGTTCGCGGAGGTGTGTGTAGTGGATCAAGGAAGCGCGTGGCTCGACCAAATATCCCGTTGGACGGAGATGGCAATCTCGATGGCGGAGGTGTTCGAGGAGGAGTGACAAGTTCTTCCAAAAACTTAGGGGACATCGCTATCGTGTCCATATTGGGGAGTGTACTTTGGGGCAAACGCTAACGGGAAGTTTAAAGACTGCATATTTGACGTCATTCATGAAAGAACGTACGATGGGATGAGAATGAATGGTCTGAAGACCAAGACTCCCGTCGGCTCTATTGTACAATCGGTAGCTGACGTCCTTGTGAGACACAATCATAGGTTTAATCCTAAACTGAATATAAATGTGAAAAACCTACAGTTTTGAGGTTTTGAGTGTCAAGAGGTGCAGGAGATCCGTCTCGAGTAAACAGGCCAGGGCCGAGATTGGTAAGAATCTGACCGACTATACATACGCCGGTGAATGTGGGATTCTAGTGATGATTGCGAATCTAGCGTACCGACGCAAGTGGAATCAACTTTATAGGCTTGGATGCTACTGGGGAACTGGAAGATCACGCCTTGCTTGTATCTAGACCAACTGAATTGAGATAACACGTGAAGTAAGATTAAACTCACTTCAAGCTTGGAAGAAGCATCATGGGTTCGAACTGGGTCTTCGTGGAGCTCGAGCCTGCGAAGTTGGCTAGTCAGGCCAAGAAAGTCACTTGAAAAGTAGACGAATCGTACCGACGCTGAAGATGTGTTCATCTTGATCGCGATTGATAGCGAACGATGTATTCGGTGCCAGATTGAAAATCGAATCTGAGCTCCATTGTCCTGCTCCCATATACGAAGCGTAGTGGTTTGGCTGTGACCGACGTGAATCAAAACCATCGAAACAAAAGACACGCGTACAGACCCCAAGTCCGGCACCTTTATCTGAATATGTCACAAACCGCTGGGCTGGGTGACGACCAGCGTGAGTAGTCACAACTGTGATTCTACGACTAGAAAGACAATGGCGAAACCGTTAGCAATTTGCGTTGGCGGTTGTTATGATCAGACTTACATCGGATTGAGTTCAACCTGAACTTCTGATCCCTCTAGCAAGTAACATTGTGCATCAAGAAAACGTACTTGAGGGCTCCTGTGATCACTAACCATCGGCATGGAACGTCAGTACCTGCTAAGTAGCATATGAGTTCAAAGTGGGCAACCCGGTTGCAAGTGCAATTCTGACTTTCCAAGCAATCGGGACCGTAGAATTGGCGAAAGGCTCAGAAGTGTGCGGGCTGACGGTAAAGGCGATCTACAACGTCTTAGTGAGATGATGAATCGTTGATAGCTCTTCAGGAGCGGAGGATTGCTATACCGTAGCATCATCTTCAAGACCACTGTCTGTGGTCGTGACGAGGGTGATGATCATGGTAAACCTGTTTGGACGCTGAACCAAACAAAATTGATCTGAGTATACTTGCAGTTGTCTGATTCAGGAACAATGTGGAGTTCTGTTCGAAGCAGATCAGCAGATCTGGTCCGACTTGAGTGCATCTTCATTTCCGAAACATGATGCCCTTCCAACGCTGTTCATACTTGATGAAAATCAGCTAATATGAAAGTTGCCCACGTTATCTAAATTTCTGCCAGTGATTCATCCTAGGTTTGCACCTCCACGTCCAGCACTGTGCAGAACCAGCTCCGGGAAGAGTTGCAGTCCTTAATGTTCGGCAACATTTTTCACCTGTAGGAGGGCAAAAGTAGTCACAATTGGAAGGAAGGGAAGCTGCTGTCAGTTCATGACAAGACGACTGGAAGGTACTGATGTGACGATGGCACTTAGTAAAGTCAGGTTAAAGCGCCCAGTTCCCGACTGGAGTCAGCTCCTCCACTAGTATAGGGTCGAAGTTACTTCCTGGCACTGGCTGGCAGCATACTCGGCCACTCTCTAAGGTCTATAAGTTCACCCAGGTCGAAATATTCCACTGTGCAGAATGCTAACATTTGAAGGGGCGAAGGCTTTGGAAGATGTGACATCATCGCTGTCCGGAGAATTTGCATCTCCGAGCTGCTATTACGAGAACGCTATAAGTTGACATGGGATCTTCAGCGCGACAGCGAGTCTCTGCGCACCAAGGACATTGCAATGGAACGTCGTCGTTTCACATTCTCATTCGCGAGCGAGAGTGTGAAAGACGTCCCTCCGCCACAGGTGATTTCCTCTTCTCCACCTATCCCAGAACACTACTCTAAGGCCGTAAAGATTATATTTACGCTTACACCAGTCGATCTCTCGGACAGCTTGTTTCATACCGTTCATCCCATTGCATGGAATGTGAGTTGCCTGTGGTTATGCTCAGAGATATCGATTCAACCGTACCATGTAGGTATTTGATTGTAGATATGGTGAGCTCCTCATCGAACCGGTGCTGTGGTTAGAGAGGGAACGACTCCATGGATCCTGCAGATACCGTCCAAATGTATCAATGTCAACTAGGGTAAGTGGGCTCTTTTAGGGTGGGATGTTGCAGCACAACATAGCTTTTCGCAGACTCGCCGTATGTACCGTGACGAAGAATAGCGATTCATGCATCCAGCCTTTAGACAGCAGACTCATCGAGGTAATTTCTCCGCCGATATATCGTTATCATCATTCATGTTGGTTATGCCTCAGCGTGGATATTTCACCTCTTTGAAAACTACAGGCTCTCAGCCCTTCTGGTGCGGTATTACCAGATGGAATGGAGACGAACCGAACAATATCATAGCATCCAACGAGTCGAAAACACCCCAGGCGTTTTCGATCTGTACGTGTGGGAAAAAGTGTTCCTGTTCATTTGGTTCTGATGAGATGAGTAGGTGTGACGCTGCTGAAACAAGGGTCATATCAACCAAAATTATACCCTGTCGTGATATTCAACAAGATACCGTAGGTAGAACATTGTCTTTTGCAACATCAAGGTTGACTCGGTCTTTCTCAGCGATGGAGAGATCCTTCGAGTTAATGCATCACTTCGACTTCAAGCCTATTACGGTAACGACTTCAGATGTGAGCCCACGTTATGTATGCCCATCTTTTGTCGAATGATCTCTGACAACATTCAGGTACGCAGCAACTTCATAAATCAGATGACCTGAAGCTAGTTCTCAACGAGAACGGAAGTGCATGGGAGGTCCTACTGGATGACGCCGATGTGGTAGGCTTGCCAAAAGTTTTCTGGACCCTGTGCTCATCGAGTACACTAGGCGACATCATGGAATATTCGTAGAAGTTCAAAGGGTATCACAATCGAGGAGGCGAAAGTGGAAAACGAGAACATTCTCGAAATTCGCAATGAGTGGGACGAACTCAAAGCACAGATTGTGGCATTTCAGCAGGATATGGAAATTTTCCTCAAATCGAATTTCACAGACCTCCAAACTCGAGTTGACACAATTGAGAAGTTGGCCAAAACGATCGAAGGAGAATCAAGAAGTATCGAGCAACGATTAGGCAAGAACGATCAAGAGCTGAATGTCGTACAATCGTTAATAACTGAATTACGAGCGACCGTGACGGAAATCATGAGGAGGCTGAATTCTCCAGGCTCGTTGTTGCCAGATCGGGATAATGGAGGCGAGCTCGACTATCTGCGCAGGAACCTTGGACGCATCGAAGACATGCTGCAGAACGCACAGGCGATTCCAGAGCTACAACATTCAGTAACGATGCTGCGATACAGCATTACGCGTGCATTCAAGGATATCGAATTCATGAATGGTACTGTCACGACAGTCGAGGGTGATATGCAGCAAGCAGTCTCAGCTGCAGACCAAAGGGTTACGTGGATGAGACACCGTGTTGATAGCATCAATCGCGAGATGCAGGAACAGGAAAGGAAGATATGGGACTTGGAGAAGGGATCAGAAAGAACGAATAGGCGACTGCAGCATGTGGACCAGCGTGTGGGGGACTTCATGGCGGCCAAGGGTGACGAAGAGTAAACCTAACCTGCCTTGACTTCTGTCACTCGCAAACTTTGAGTCACGGAACTGCAGGGTGCGACTCCGCATCGTCGCAATGCTTAAGGGTTTGGATACGGAAGGGGGGAGGGTAGACTCAAGTGCGGTTTTTCGGCGTCGCCGAATGTGGTAGATTGAATTTTGGATATTGCGCAACGAAGTCAAGAAAGGCGAGGGCATGTGCCAAGATGTGAAACCGGTGACCTAATCGTATGTGGGATGGCCGGATCAGTTGGACAGGCCATACTTACTGTAGACAGGGAGAAACACCGTAATGAACGGTTCATACTAGTGGCCCCTCGCATAGACTGAGCTTAAAGATGTTCAAGACGAGTCATGCATAGTTCAGGTATTAGTAGCGCAAGATGCTAGTTGATCATGACAGAATAACGAGATCACAAGAACGGACCGAAAGCAGACACTCATTAATATCCTTCTTCCCGGGCGGCCAATGCTGAATGGACCAATGCCACTTGTTCGTCGTTTTCAGGTGTACAAGGTTTTACCTCTCCTTTTCCACCATCGAACCAAACCTTGGCGCCACCGTAATAGACCTGGTAGCATTTTGGGGGCATCTGTTCTTTCTTTATGAGTTACAATCAATCGCAGTAGATGAGCAGCTTACCAGGCCGCCGTATGGCGTATTCGATGTCCTGAAGTTTAGGACTTTCGCTCGGGCCCATGTACGCGTCTTCCTGGGTTTCACCCACACCATACTTCCAGGCTAACACAAAATAGTATGATGAGAACGATGAGCATGCATGAAGGCTGACTGGCTACATACGGTGATGCACACAGAACTGGGCTTTTCTAAGTTAGTGATTGCTCGGTCGACCTCATACTCTAATTCTGGGTCATTCAGCAGATCGTCGATGTTTCTAGAGGCAGGCCTAGTCGACATTGTGAACAGTGGGCAGTTGTATGAGAGGAAGGTTAGTAGTGGCAGCTAGAAGACAGGATCCTATATACCCCGGAGCCACAGCCAAAGGGATTTCACAAACCTTTGACATGAGGAAGGCCTTGGGTCAAAGCTTCAGTGGTTACCGATTCTGACTGTGGAAATTGCACAATAGACTTCCTGTCACCTCGCCACTGACGGTTTGTTCACTGCACAAACGTCGACGGTACCACATTCATCGTATTTGAATGTGGACCTTCTGTCATAACAATAGGTTAGCCGATGTGTTCGGAGACATTTGAGCTACGTACCACACAGTTGGCCACAAGCTGCTTTGGCCTACTTTTGTAACACGCCGAGCCACTTAACCTGAGTGTGAGAAGATAATGCATGAAAGCTCGAAGCCGGAAGAATATACACGATTTAAAAGAAAACTGTCAAATCACTCAAGAACACGATAGTACGTGAGAGGGCTTCAAGACTTCACGATGGCGCAGCAACGACGAATCCCTTCCACTTGGGGGAATCCTCCATAAACTGAACCAGCAAAGGCCTAACCTGTGTTCCAAACTGAGCAAGGACCGCACGTCCCCAAGACAGATCCTCATAGGGGATTTGCCCCGAAATGAGGTCAGCCACTTCTCTCAATGTGTCACGAAGAGGAACGAGATCGACCATCTGGGGTGTAAGTGTCAGACGCCGGTAATGTGAGGCATTTATAGCTGGATCCTACCTCCAGAGTGGATGACCCATGGATCCCTGTTATGTTCTTCTCCGGAGTCTCGTCTATTGAGACTCTTGCATGCTTGTCGTCAGGACTGGTATTGACTGCTAGTCGCCGTTCTTGATGACGTGTCGTATCCATTGGCTTCGAAAGATTTGAGTCCTAATCCCAATGCAGACAGTTAGTTCATAACTTGAAGCGCGTAGCACAGGCTTACATTGCTCATCAAAGGGCTCTCAGCAGCTAGCAAGTTGCCTTGTGACTGCAACACTTGCCGGCCACCCTCCAATGATCTGGCGTTGGGCTGACTCACTGGGTCTCGAGTTTCTGCCATAGATTTCCCATCTAACTTCCCGAGAGCTTCATTCTTGAGTGGCGAATCCGTCATAGATGGTTTCGACTGCGGATCTTTCCCTGTCGGCAATGTCTGATCGTTTGCATTGCGATTCTGCATTGTAGGTATTGAGGTCAGCGGTTCAACCTGCTTCGGTGTTGAAGAGGGGTCTGAAGGTGGCGGTTTGGGAACCAGGCTTGTACGCGAAAATTGCTTTTCATGATGTGCGCCGGACCGATCGATGTTGCCCTGCTCACCGTTGAACGTGTGCCCCCTGATTGTCGTGACCATGCGCTCTTCAGAATCGCGTTCGACCTCGACGTCTCGCTTTCGGGCAGTTGCGCTCAACGTCAAAGTCCCACTGGGATCTCCTTCTATCCTAAGTCCTTCCTTGTCATCGCTGATGTTCTCGCCTAATTCGTCCCGCGACTCATCTGCGTCACCGTATGTATCGCTCTGGCTGCTATGTTCGCCATCACTGCTCAAATTGTGGGGATCGGGATCAGCGAGCGCCTTTCCGGATGACATTGACGAGCCATTGGAGATATCAGGTGTGTTAACTTTTGCTGGTCCTGAGAGTGACACTGCAGCCGCCGGAGAACGTAGAGATCCAGGGCGATCTCCAACTACTGAACTGGCGTTGAGACGTTTCCCATGTCGGCCCGCCTCCGACTTGGTGTTGAGGATACTGGTCTGCGACACCTCGGTAGCCTCGTTCAGCGGGCTAGCACCGGTGAACGCCTTGCTCAGGGTCCCGAATTCGGCGTGGAGTGCATTATCAGGAGGCGTGTGTTGGCGAGTGGGGGGCTCGTTATTCCCTTGCAATGCAATCTTTTGATTATCTGGAAAGAGAGCGGGCGACATCTGTGCAACGTCGTTCGGCTTGTCAGTGATGAGTCCAGGCGACTGGTGATCAACTGGTGCGGCCTCCACTCGTTTGGCGATTGTAGGTGTCTCATGCGAATCGAGAGTTGGGGGCTTGACTGCCAAGCCAGCACCGGATTCTGGTGTCTTAGCAGCGATCGAACCTTGCTCTTTTAAAGGCATCACAGGGTCTGAGATATATAGATCAGCACTTCCGGTGTGTGCAGAAGGTTGGGATGCAAATTTAGACTGCTTCGAAATATCAGCTTGAGAGTCGGCCTCACTGTGTTCCGTCATGAGCAAAGATTGCGTCTGCGTGAGCGGAGCTCCCCTAGAATCAGCCGTTGATGTAGAGGGGATTCCAATGGGCTCAGACACCACGAAGGGCCGAGATAGCGTCTTTACGTCCCCAAACGATGATATGCCAATGCTAGACTTCGCAGCAGTCTCAACCTTTGCAATGGTAGGCTCTCTGAGGCTACTAGTATTGTCTGCAGAAGTCTCGACGTGAGGCTTGCTGGAAGGTGGAAAGGACGTAGAAACAAGAGACTCGAACAACTCTTCAGTGCTGTCGGGGATAGTCATAGGGCTATCAAATGGATCTTCAGAAGATGCGAAGGGACTGAGTATGGCAAGTCGAGTGTCTGGGGTGTCCTCGGTGGGGGGTCTGCTCATAGGATCTAAAGTAGGAGATATTCTCTTGGGTGGGGGGTAACCCAGTGTAATGCTAGGTGTTGCACCCTGATTCCCAGCATCTCTGCCTTGTGGTGCAGGCGGAGTGTAGGAAAGCGGAGGAAAGTCGGGGACTCTCGCTCCAGGCGAGACATTCTGAGTACGTACGCTCTCAAGGGGTGACGCCGATCTGAATCTTTGACCTCACCCACATGGGTAGGTAGGGTCCCCACTCTTCTTGATGGCTTGATGGATATTTTTTGACAAGCACCAGAGACTCCTGAATGTTTCCCTCCCGTCTACTGTACATTATTTCTGAGTCCATAATTGAACTCAGAGACCTCAAAAATGTCAGAGTAGACACCAATTTTGTGTGCAGGTATTGAGGAATGAAGCAATTGCGACAGAGTCAAGAAGCCAAACTGAGCATATTATGTAATATGATAAGTCATTGATTTTTCTCAATCGGTCGCGCTCTACAAGAGGCTTCAATACAATAGATTCCTGGTTGGTGGTTAGGTTCTCTGTACTCAGTGAGGTGCATTTACTTAAACCTGTCTGACAGCTATTAATGTATTGACTATCTTATAAGCTTTGGTACAGCCAAGCAAATTTACAGTATATGGATTCTAGTATTAAGATCTGCAGCGATTCAAGGGCTTTCGCTCAACTCTCGCACCTGAGAGTCAAATCGATGCTCTACCAATGCAGTTTGTATGCTTCATTTTCTAGCATCTTGATTTCAGTGTCGTCCATTTGATATTCATACTAGCTAGTGACAGGCTCATTGTTATCATCCGAATATATATTCCTGAAGTCGCTCCCTCTGAGTCCATATCATTCTCAAAGTACTTCAACCACTATGCACCCACGCGTCCTCATTACTCCTGCACTTCTGGCACGCATATATGCTTAGCTTGTCGTATGTGCATGGATGCATGCTTCTATTGCCTTTGAACTTCTCGCGATCAGATTTGCACTAAAATGTGCAGTAGTCATCTTCAAGCTCAGAGCCTTTCCTCTGAAATGTCTCAGCCCAGAATTTGTCATGAGCAACTCCGACGGAAACCTTCTGCTTACTGCAACATCTATAGCAAGTGGATTCTTCTGCTGCCTGCACCTGCTTATATAGGAGGGTGTAAAAGAATACATCGCATGTTCTGACCCGCCTGAGCTCCTACCCAATGTCAATGGAGCCAGTCAACTTCCTCAGTTGCAACCTCCAAATTGCTCTATTGGAATCCACTTGATCTTGACGGTATTTGCTCTGACATCTTGTAGTACATCATTGCATCTAGGCTCTATTCACAGTATTCAGTGGCCCATATGCATTTTCTATGCTCCGTGCAAAAGCGCTTCACCTTTCTGCCACTACTTCATGTCTTCATTCAACCAGGGCCTCATCAAATGAAGACTAAGTGGGCAATAGCTGTTAGCCATGCCGACCACATCTGAAGTTCTGATGAGATTTCCCACTTGTAGTAGAGCAGGTAGCAGACAGCAGGCATTATCGCAGTAGTATGACCTAACATTCATTGTCTATACTAGTACTCTTTACCTGACTGTGCTTAAGACATTTCTTGCATATAAGTATATTCATGTAAATAAGAATTCTCCGAGGAGGCGGTGACAGATATTGATTCCAATTTCAGCTTTGGCACGGCTGAGGCTCTCGCGTGGCCTCTCCATGGTCAAAGATTCAGATCGGCATCACCTCTTGTATGCTCTTGGTGTCTTTTGGCAGCATCTCGATCATAATCTTGGCATCTGATGGCACTGTAGAAGCAGGCGCAGCTTGGGTGATATGGCGTGGAGGGCTGCCCGGCACATTCACATTCTGCACAATGGCAGGTGAGTTGGAAAGCTGAATAGCAGTCTGATTCTCGTGTGAGGTCTTCTGAGTAGATAATGAACCTGTCAATGGCCTAGAAGGAGAGGGCGGGGACCGACCACAAGATGGCAAGCAATTTGCAGATGAAGTTGAATGCGGGGACCCCATTCGAGATGAGGCAGGACTGCCGGGAGGAGCAAGCACCTTGTCCTGTGTCTCCTTCGGCTTCTTGGTCTCATTCGCCTTAACTGCTATTGCATAATTGAGGGGTGAAGGTTTGGCAGGAGCTGGTGATACTGGTGTTCTTCGCTTCTGCCACTGGGGAGGAGGTGATGGTTTCCTCAGTGTGGCTGCATTGTCTTGCATCTTACTCCCAAATTTGGATATTTTCTCTCTCAAACTCGCAGAACTTGTACAGTGAAGGTAAGAAGGTCTCTGACCCTGATCAGATGATGGAGAGTGATCATCAATGCCTTTCTCAAGGGTGACATTAGAGAGTCTCTTCGGTTGTTCTGCAGGGTCTGGTGATTTAGGCTGCTGGAAAAATGATCAGACATGAGCAGTCACATTCAAATAAACAGAGCACAATAGATTTACTGCAACATCGTCATATTTATCCAACATTATTATCTTCTTGCCCTCAGAATACAAATGCCATCAAGTTCTCTATGCTGTCAATGAGACCAGCGTACAGAACCTTGCGTAAAATGACAAACCTCTGCCAACTGATCCAGTTAGAGAGGGACTTCCTGGCCACCTTGGTGCAGTAGGCCTTCTGACAACTTCTCCGTGATGAGATGGTACCCTATGATCATGATATGAATGAATTGTAATTGGGGGTAATGAGAACATGGACATACTGGTACACTTGGTGATGACATACACCTGCAGGCAGTAAGGTATAGCTGTTGCTAAACCCTCCTTCTTCCTATTTCATGTGATAATCAGAGTCAACAGAATACCACGATGCAAAAGCTGCATCCACTTCAGCTGCCTGAGAAGAATATATGGTTGGAATGGTTCAGAGTTGCTGCTTGCCTCAGAAATGGCACCTATTATAGGAGTGTAAATTAAGTAGATAGGGTGAAGTTATTTTTTCTATAAATTAATAGACAGACTAACCTAGCATGAACTCCTCAGTAGCATTGGAGCAATTTATGGCTACAATTTAGTTGGCATTACCATTGTAGAGAGTGTTGATATCCCATATTCGGTCACCGTCAAGCTCGACATAGTTCCCCGGCTGTTCATGAGAAAATGTGAGAATGCAATGAAGATAGATGGTGTGAAATGAACTTGGACATGGTCACTGACTCGTGCCTTGTTGAATGTGTCTTTGGAGTGGAGACTCATATTACAACTGTGTGCAATCATATCAGTTGATGGTAACAAATTGAAGAAGCAAAGCTTACTCAGGATGCCAAGTAAAGGTTTTCTCATCGTTAGCTAAGGCAGTCAGCAATCCGAAGTCAGAATTCAAGGGCACATGCTCACAATTGGCAGAGAATGAAACAATCTGAGTAAGATATAGATTTAGCCACAATGGAGATATAGAGCTAAGCCTGCCTTACCTCCCAAGTGAACGTCGTGTTCGCCTTAGCAGACTGGGCAAGGCCATCAAGAGTTATGGTGAACAGAAGCTAATAGATAACCATCAGATAAAGTTGGATCATAATCTGAAGAGCTCGTACTTTCACATCCCGTTGAAGAGGCTTGTCTGTTGACGTCACTATTGAGAATGATCTCAAAGTTATGAGCAGCTGGAGCGAAACCATAGGCATGAAGATAAATCAGAGATGAGTTATGGAGAGGCAGTATGCAAACTGTAAGGATTTGACACTCCTTATAAAGTCTCAGATGCTCATGTCGGAACAGCCTGGCACTAACCAACGGAGCAAAAAAAAACAAAAAAAGGTAATGCCTATGTTTAGAACTCCGAGCAGAGCAAGAATGCCACAAAGTTAATGCTAATTCATGGGATGACGTGCCTTAGAATGGGATAGTTCAAGGGGTGATGCCGATCTGAATCTTTGACCATGGAGAGGCCACGCGAGAGCCTCAGCCGTGCCAAAGCTGAAATTGGAATCAATATCTGTCACCGCCTCCTCGGAGAATTCTTATTTACATGAATATACTTATATGCAAGAAATGTCTTAAGCACAGTCAGGTAAAGAGTACTAGTATAGACAATGAATGTTAGGTCATACTACTGCGATAATGCCTGCTGTCTGCTACCTGCTCTACTACAAGTGGGAAATCTCATCAGAACTTCAGATGTGGTCGGCATGGCTAACAGCTATTGCCCACTTAGTCTTCATTTGATGAGGCCCTGGTTGAATGAAGACATGAAGTAGTGGCAGAAAGGTGAAGCGCTTTTGCACGGAGCATAGAAAATGCATATGGGCCACTGAATACTGTGAATAGAGCCTAGATGCAATGATGTACTACAAGATGTCAGAGCAAATACCGTCAAGATCAAGTGGATTCCAATAGAGCAATTTGGAGGTTGCAACTGAGGAAGTTGACTGGCTCCATTGACATTGGGTAGGAGCTCAGGCGGGTCAGAACATGCGATGTATTCTTTTACACCCTCCTATATAAGCAGGTGCAGGCAGCAGAAGAATCCACTTGCTATAGATGTTGCAGTAAGCAGAAGGTTTCCGTCGGAGTTGCTCATGACAAATTCTGGGCTGAGACATTTCAGAGGAAAGGCTCTGAGCTTGAAGATGACTACTGCACATTTTAGTGCAAATCTGATCGCGAGAAGTTCAAAGGCAATAGAAGCATGCATCCATGCACATACGACAAGCTAAGCATATATGCGTGCCAGAAGTGCAGGAGTAATGAGGACGCGTGGGTGCATAGTGGTTGAAGTACTTTGAGAATGATATGGACTCAGAGGGAGCGACTTCAGGAATATATATTCGGATGATAACAATGAGCCTGTCACTAGCTAGTATGAATATCAAATGGACGACACTGAAATCAAGATGCTAGAAAATGAAGCATACAAACTGCATTGGTAGAGCATCGATTTGACTCTCAGGTGCGAGAGTTGAGCGAAAGCCCTTGAATCGCTGCAGATCTTAATACTAGAATCCATATACTGTAAATTTGCTTGGCTGTACCAAAGCTTATAAGATAGTCAATACATTAATAGCTGTCAGACAGGTTTAAGTAAATGCACCTCACTGAGTACAGAGAACCTAACCACCAACCAGGAATCTATTGTATTGAAGCCTCTTGTAGAGCGCGACCGATTGAGAAAAATCAATGACTTATCATATTACATAATATGCTCAGTTTGGCTTCTTGACTCTGTCGCAATTGCTTCATTCCTCAATACCTGCACACAAAATTGGTGTCTACTCTGACATTTTTGAGGTCTCTGAGTTCAATTATGGACTCAGAAATAATGTACAGTAGATGGGAGGGAAACATTCAGGAGTCTCTGGTGCTTGTCAAAAAATATCCATCAAGCCATCAAGAAGAGTGGGGACCCTACCTACCCATGTGGGTGAGGTCAAAGATTCAGATCGGCGTCACCCCTTGGGACAGTTCACACTTGCGTGACGTGCGTCAGCAAGAAAGCGCCTATTTCAAAGGCTCGGTGGCTTCACGGGAGAGAATCAACTTCTTCGAAGACAACTAAAGATTGAGGAATACAAAAAAAAGTAAGTACCTGTGTGGCTTAAAAATGGACCCAGATGTCTGATCAGTATATGAAACGTGCCAGCTGTTACCGTTCACTTGTACACAGTAGCAGGTGCTAAGGTGAAAAGATGACCAGTGAATAAGATTCAGAGATGCCATAAACATTGACTCGTGGAATCATATTAATGCATCGAAGGTTGTGCGACTCTACGAGTGTATGGGCCCAAGCGGTACACCTGAGGTAGACTGTTCAGATATTCGGAAATGACTACAGAGCGCTTGATGTAGACGCACAACTGATCTCGATGAACGTTCCCCGCCAAGCTGCGGATGCGGATACCCTCACTGTCCCTCAGTGTTCATGAATGTTCAAACGTTCAGCCCTCATTCGAGAATAGATGAATATGAATATGAATACATGTCAGAGATATACTCACAATTTTCTAACATATAGGTTGGCCGATGCTCCTTAAAATGGCTGTTGACCAGCGTTTAGCGACACAGATTCGTTCGACGATATTTACTCGATGATACTACTCAAATGTAAGACGACAAGCGCTGCCGTATACCTTTGACCTGAATGATGAAAGGGCTGCTGGTAGCCCTCTCAAGGCGTGGGTTTGCTCGCAGACAATGCAAGTATACCGGCGTGCAGTTCCAAACGTCATCTCTGGCGTCAGCGTCCTGCCACATAATGTTGGCATCCTGGTACAAACTAAGTATCCCTGATCAACGGTCTACCCATTCTGGTTCTCACCTTTTTAACTTATCAGAATGTGTATCTGATAGCGTGTTGCCTCTGCGACGTTGATTACTGCATTCATTACTTGCTTTTCAATAGATTGGAACCGCAGCTGGCACTTCTTCCCCATTCAAGGTCAGAGCGCTCCTGTTCGATGAAAAACATGCCCTCAACACGTTTCGAAACTCGCTAGCTTCTCGTCCACGTAGGTTAACCCAGGTAGGTTCTCCTAGGCGATCCACTACGATAGGATATCAAGCATTGCACCCGCGAGGCACACACCTATACATTTCCTCGCAGAACTTCTGAAGGTTTAATACAACTTTTCAAACTAAAAAATTGTCATCGATGGTGAATCGCCCTCCGACGAAGCTCCGGTTTACCTTCCGGTCATCTCATCGTCATGTTTTGATAACCAGGCAGAATAGCACGGTATAAAGCTTCATTCCGAACTTTCTACTAACCATACGCCCCAGATACCACCATGAGCCTGACGGACAAGACCTTTACCATCTACACATCCACATCTCAGCCTCGCAAGGTCCTGAGGAACCCAACTCAGGCATGTCATATTCGTATCTTCATTGATTCCATTCCGCTGATAGCAGTGCAGATTGTTCTGACGGTGACACCTCGCAGTCAAAAGGACTTATTCGTGTCTCAAACCCCCGTTGCGTGGAAAGTAAGCTTGAGAGCTCATTCTGAACGATCATTGCGTTGACCCTTCTTAGGTACTCGAGTTCTCTCCACGTAGTCAGTTCATCTTTCGTATCGTTGAGTTCTGCCTTTTAACCCGGATGCCCAAGGCGATACCCCTCGTACTATAACTTGGAATGCCGAGTATGCACAGCACCTGAGTACTTAATTGAAGTGCTCTCACATATTATCGTTGATAGCCCCGCTTTTTCGGTCATTGGAGGTGGTGGACAGAGCATCGCCGTCCCCGCAAGTAGACTGATAAATTTAATGTGAATCTATCTTCTGATCTCCAGTTCCAGGTGGGTAACTCCAGTGTTCTGAGATCTCAAGGAGGTGGTGTGTGGTGGGATTCAACTCAGGGCCGGCGGGGTCAAATCATGGCTCGCAATGAGACCCCCATTCCTCAATCATTCTCTCTGGGTGAGAATTACTGTCGTATATAGCAATCAAACTCATTAACTCAACCTATCACTTCAGGATCTGTTGATGAGGATGATGAGTTCAGCGCCTTCGTCCGATTTCCACCTACTCCGTGAGTCCTACCTTGTGGTCCACGATTTGGCTTCTATACCTCTAGATACGGTGATACAGACCTGGTGGCGCCATCTCTATTGACCCAGCTATCATGCTCCAGGCTTACACTGTCACAGGCTATAAAGGCATGCACCTTCTGTTTTTTCTTCCTACGCCGGCGCTGATCAAACATGTAAATCAGAGGGTCAATCCTTGTCCCAGGTCGACAGCAATTCTTTCATCTTCCGCAAATACGATGGCAGCCCGCTCCCTGTTGATTTGAGCACGCTCCAAAATGCGAGTATTCTATTCCTCTCCGTACCTCTCCATTCTCTAAAGTCCTCTTGCGCAGGGGACATCTTTCTTGCTCAGCTCTGAGCCCTCTGGTCGACTTGTACTCGAGTGAATCGTTCTGATGTCATACTTCTGGAATTTACACTGACCGTACATTGTACAATATTTCTGGTGACTCACATATATATCTGAAGACTTGATTGATACTTCAGAGTGAAACTACTGACTAGAATGGGGTTTGTTTTGACACTTCTGTAGCATATGATCATGCCAGCTTTATGCTGAATGCAATGGGTGATCCGTGGACAATACATAATAAACATCACTGAACCATGACAGAACGTTTGTTAACAGTGTCCTTTATCACTTCCGAAAAAGTCCATACGGAAGAGCCCATGAAACTCAGGCGTATATAAAGATAGAATCCTCGGCAGGTGTCAAAAGTGGGGATAAAAATACGGGAGATCTAATTGTAGGTTGCAGCGAGGGAGAGAGCTGGACCTGGGGCGTCCCAGGCGGTGTATACAATGGTTGGAAGAAGATGGGAGAACGAATATTTGTTGTTGAGCGAGGGAGGCGAGGCGAAGGCGTCTGGGGAGGAGTTGCAAGTGCGTCTGAGAAGACTGCTGCCTCGGAATCATGAGTGGAAGTGGCGCTGGATGTAAGATCAGCTGATAAAACAAGGCTATGAGTAAAGGAAAGCCTTGAGATTTTGGGAGGTAGAACCTTACAATCTGACGTGGCTGGATGGTTTCGAGTGCCAACCTGCCATCAGAGTCGGTGTACAGTTTAAAACCAACATCCTATCAAATAACATCGGTTACTAGAGAGACAGTTTGTACGACCATGGAGGCACACCCCTGCAAGCATTCCAGCATCAATCGGGCTAGGGTCTCCTTCGACCGTGAAGAGACCTGGACCACGGTCAGTTAGAAGCTGGCCAACTATAGCGCGGCAAATCAGACCTATGTGAAGTCTAAGTAGTGGCTTCAACTTACCCACACAACGTGATTCGACTTCCCAGGCTTGCAGTTGGCAGGGATATCGAAACAGGGCACCCTGTTTGTGCCTACCACGACACATATGACAATGGACCCAAAGAAACGTTATATGTAAGGGTAGAACTCACTTCAACGCTGGCAGAAGTATCATGGGTTCAAAAGGAATGCCCGGAGAGCTTGAGCCTGCAAGATATTTCAGTCCAATATCAAGTGGTAGCCGCTCAAAGTCCCCACCGATGCTTAACAAATGATCCTCAATGTCACGATTGATAGCAAACGATGTATCTGGAGGGATGTCAAACAAAGGATCCGACGTCCATCGTCCTGACTCCAAAGCAAGGTGCTGGTTTGGCTACCGAAGTGTCACTAAGCGCACAATCTCAGACCAGGCTGAGGCGATCCACAAACCCCTAGTCCGGCACCGTTATCAGAATAAGTGACAAACTGCTGGTCTGTTTGGTCACCAGAATGAACGAAGACTTCCGTTATTCGGCGACTGAAAACAAACGTAGGATTGATTCCGAAGCAACAAAAGCAAAGTACTTACGCCGGGTACAACCGAAATTGGCGCTGCTCGCTCACTGTGAAGATCTCTCAGCAGCATGCAGAACATTACAGGGATGATAAGAGTACCGTGAGCATGAAAGGTTAGTACCTATGAAGAGAACATGTCATCAGCGGATGCAGTCCAGAACTGTTTGATTGCTCACTTTCCAAGCAAATGGAACAAGCGCGCTAGCAGTATGTCCCTGTATCGGTGGAACGACAGTGAGGGCAATCTGGAAGATGAGCGTCAGAATGTTAAGGTCCCGGAGGAGTGGTACACATACTGTTGCATCCGCTCTCAGAGGAGTGTCCGCAGCAGTGAAGATAGTAACGTTCGTGCAAGCCATGGTGAGACTTTCACAGAACTGCCCTGCGATGTTCCTCTCGTCATCCCTTATAGAAAATTTGGGCACCCCATATTCCAGGGTTGTTGGACAGTAGGATGGTCCAGGCTCAGAGTGCTGGACGACGATTAGGCAGGATAGTCGAGATCGTCCATACTATTACTATTATGGTGATACAGCCATAAACACCGTTTTCAATACATCTCCCAGGTTGAATCCCCGTTTCGTTTCTCCGTGTGCCTGAGGCTTGACGACCTGTTCAAGATGCCGTCAGCACAGGCCTGAACATGAAGCAACGTGCAAAGAGACAGAAATACATCTTGCTCCTTCCATTCAGCCCCCGCCAATCGAACCCTATCACTTGCAAGTTTTTCATGAGCATATCAGCACGGATCGTATGATATTTCTCGATGGAGAAGATAAAGGACATCGATGCAATCGAATTCTTCGCTATTGGGTTCCGAAACCTCGTCACAATTCATGTTTCCAAGCTCCGCATCCAAGTAAGCTGGCGGCTGATGAAGATCAAGGAGCTGGAAATTAATGACTTTTGTAACGCTTCTCAGAATGACAGCCTGCTGTGATGTCGCTGTTCAAGCTTTCAAGTTTCTGGCGCTGGCATGTTCCAAACTGAACTAACTGCGCCCACATAAGTCGTAAGGCTCGTCACGAGATGACCATGAGGAGGAGGGCCGTTTCCCTCCAGGTAGTGGCATGCCGGGGAAGGTGATGGTGAAAGTCACATTGCAAAGCGCGCAAGGAATGGCGCTGGATTGTGTACATGGCGCTGTTGCGCTATGATCGGGGGAATAAGGTGTACATGTTGCGTAGGGCAGAAGGGCATGCTTCCCTGGACGAGCTGTGCGATTGGGGTGGCTAAAAGAGCATAGGAAAAGCGAAGGGAATCAGACTTTTATCCCAACTTAGCATTATGGATCGTCGACGTTTTGCCTTTTCGCTAGCTGACGATAGCTACACCGAAAATCTGAAAAGCTCTATGTCACAGGTCCGTTTAGCCCGCCTTCACTGCAATCCGGCGTGATTACAATAAACCTTCAGATCATATTCACACTCACACCTGTTGGGCTCGCGGAGCAGTTATTCAATACCGCCCACCCCATAGCATGGCATGTGAGTAGTCGTAAACCCAAGTCGAAAATATTCTTGACATTCCTGATGATCACAGGTGTTCGACTTTCGCTCCGGTAGGTGTTAATCAGAGAGTCGACTGCATAACATTGACAAAATCATAGAGTACGTGGAACTAGAATGCCACCTGGAGTGAGTTCAAAACATAAGCATTTGATATGCGGGTGATTAACATGCCTGATAGTCTTGCAGTGTGCACTGTTCAGAAGAGAAGCGATTCGTGCATCGAGCCCATCATTAGTCGCATCGTTCCGGTGAGGAGAGGTCAAATTCACACTTCACTAAGTGCCAGTCTGAAAGCACTAAAAGCGTGGACATTACACTGCCTTGATAACTCAAGGCAGTATGTCCCTCTGGCAGGGGACTTGCAGATGGCATGAAGATGAGCCGACAAGTATCCTAATCCATAACGACTCCAAGGCGCCACAGGCGTTCTCGATCTGTATGGCTCTGTCAAGTACAGTCACAGAATGCTGACGTTGAGGATAACAACCTTACAGGTGCGACGATGGTGAAGCAGGAAACATGGGCACCAGTACTATTCCCAATCATCTTGTTCAATAAATTGGAGTGAGTGAGGGCAAGATACACGGTTAATTAGGTGCTTACCTCGCAACAAGACATGACAGTATGCTTCGAATCAAGTCCTCGCTCTGCCTCCAAGCATACTACGGCAGCAACTTCAGGAGTGAGTCCACAAGCTCCAGAACGTTCACAAGGATTGATCTAATATGGATAAAATATAGGTAGGAAGCAAATCCACGTGAAGGACGGACTGCAACCCGTGCTCGATGAGAGCGGAAAAGTGTGGAGTGTTGTCCTGGATGACCAGCCGATGGTAAGTGTTCAGAGGTACAATGGAGTTTCGCTCACTAAAGGTGAACCAGACATCGTCATGGCAAATTCGCCAAATGCCCTCTGGCCGTATTCAAATCGAAAGATCAGAAGACGAAGAAGCAGACAGAGCGGGAAGACAAGTTCGCAAGGAGCTGAAGCAACTGAGAGCACAGCTAGAAGAGATACAAAAGCAGGCAAAGCAGGATGTGAACGCTAATTCTCCGGGACTGAGGAAGCTGAAGACACGGATCGCGGAAATCGAGGAGCAAATGGATGCTATTCAAAGCTCCCTCAGCGGAACAGGAGTAAAATTGAAGCTGACGGATGATACGTTGGAGACCTGGGAGGAGGACATGATCGCTATCAAAGCAAAAGTGCGACAATGTCTGGCTGATTTAGAAGGATTAAAATCGTCCAGGCTTCCTGGGAGGTCGTCAACCTCTAGAGGCGAAGATGTCTCCAGTGACCAACTAAACCAACTACGCAAGAACTTGGAGCGCATTGAAGACACCCTCAAGAGCGTCGGTGATTCCGTGCAGACGATCCCCGGCATGCAGACCTCAATAGCTCACCTGGGGGAGAATAGCAACCAAGCGTTTGAAGGCCTCGAAACTCTGAATCGCGTGGTCACTGTCGTGGCGGCTAACACGCAGGAGACCATCGCAGCTGCGGACCAGCGCATTGTTCGTATGGGAGCACGCTTGAAGGGCGTTGAGGAGGACTCTCGGACGCATCATGGGAAGTTGCAGAAGTTGGAGATGGAAAGCGCGAGAATGGGCGAAAGGATCGCCGATGCGAATCAACGTCTAGAGACGAAGGCTGCCAAGGCCAACGTGAATGCCCTCGAGGCAGACTTCGGATCATTCACCCAGAAGCTGACAGAAGTCGACAGCGCCTCCGTCGGGCTCCAGGATACCACAAAGGACCTTTCCATAAGAATCGATGGCGTTGATAGAACGGTTGGAGGGATAGAGGGCAAAGTGAAGGCCTACGTCGCTTCACTGAAGCTTGGTCAGGAAATCGAAAACGTTTCAAAGCGTGTTCAAGACATAGACAGAAGCGTCTTGAAGCTGGAAGCCGATGGGCCCGTGCTGGAGAACAAAATGAACGCCATCTCTACTCAGACCGAGCGAGACATCGAGAACTTACGGGAGGAACTGGGGAAAGTCGACGCCTTAGCCCGAGGCGCAGACCAGCGGAGTAATGATCTTACGGGCGATACGAATAAGGTGCGAACACTGGCCGCTGCCATAGATGGCAGGGTGGAATCACTACACGACGAAGTGGAAAGATTGGATCGTAAGGTGGGCACGGCTGATAATGGACTGAGGGAGTTGAAAAGAGAAGTCAAGGAGATTGGCAGTACGAAGGTATGGCATCGAGGTTACTGGGGCGCAAAATAAGACAATCGTATATTTCTTTCATTCAGAACGTTAGGATATAGCAGTCTGGTACTGCATGTGAGTCCGTGTCCGTGTTCAGAAAGAACAAGTCCGGCGCACCTTTGTCTCAACGGTTGCCTTGATAAAGTTGAATGAGATATATAATGAGAGACATAAATCGGGGAGCCGTTGAGGTATATTTGGGGTCAGTGTATCGTGCAGGAGTACCAATATCGAACGAGATCAGGAAGCGACGAATAATCCAATGCCATATGTACGAATATCCATTGCATACCCCAAAATAATATTACATCATACAGATGCGCATCGCAGCACTATGCACCCTCATTACCTTCATAGCTATGAGTACGAGCTACGACACAAACAGGTAGTTTTTACAACGTACCCGATTCTAACGTCCACTGGTCATGCTTCCTAATATCTTCCGCAGTCACCGTCGGTCGTGTAGTCTCCAACGATTTCAAGAAATCCGTAACTCGCAATGGGGGCTCCATAAGTTCGTCGCCTTCAATGTCTGACCATGACTTCTCCTGAGCGTCTGGATCACCCGGAGAACATGGTGTCCATTTCATCTTGTCGGGATTGTCTTGTGTTGGACACGGTACGCGTTTGAAGTGAGTGGCTGATAGGACTTTGCGGACTGGTTGCATGAGGGCGTCTCGCACAACGATGGAGATATCCGACCCTGAGTAGCTGGAAAGGATGAAACGAGATGATGTCAGTTTGTTCCGAGTGACTTTGGAGATATAGGATACGCACCCGTCGGTCTTCTCTGCTAGTAGACGGTAATCGTGTGGTGTAAGCTCGCATGGAGTGTCACCGACGTGCAATTTGAACATCTGGCGTCGAGCTTCGGGACCAGGCAGAGGTATATATATTCTCTTCTCGAATCTAGATCACTGTCAGAATACATCCACGGTGGCCGTTGAAAGTGCAACGCAACGCACCTTCGTTTGATAGCATTATCAAGTTGCCAGGGTATATTCGTCGCACCAAGGACCAAAACTCCGGTATCATCATGTCCAACACCATTCATCTGCACCAAGAACTCCGTCTTGATCCGTCGCGAACCTTCAGACTCGGATTCGTTACGAGTACCAGCGAGGGAATCGACTTCGTCAATGAAGATGATCGAAGGTTTGTTCTCTCTCGCCATCTCAAACAGCTGCCTCACTAATCTAAACAACGACGCATTCTGATATCAGTCAAACAAAGACCACCAGAGACACACAACTGACAGACACCGTTTACCTTTCGGAATCACCCTGCCACTTGCTGACAAGATCACTAGAGCTGACACTGAAGAACGTGCCCTTCGCCTCAGTCGCAACAGCTTTCGCAAGATAGGACTTTCCAGTTCCCGGAGGCCCATATAGCAAGATCCCTCGCCATGGTGTTCGCTTGCCAGTGAACAGATGAGGAAACTTGATCGGAAGGATGACGGCTTCCTTGAGAGATTCTTTGGCAGCTTCGAGACCAGCGACATCATCCCACTTGACATTCGGCTTATCCGAGATGATAGCACTCGTAAGTCCTGCTCGGAGTTTCCTCACCTCGGGATCTTGTTCTTCATCGTCGCTGCCCTTCCTGAAACGTCGCGCCAAACCAAAGTGACAAAGTGAGTGGTATAATTGAGAAGTTGACAGGGCAAATACGCACTTCTTTCCTGCACCACCTGTCCCACCGTTAGGAGTCCCATTCACACCGACTGCTCTCTTCGCCTTCTTATCATCACCCTGTTGTATATGTTCCTTCAACGTCTCGGCGCGTCCCAAGTATTCAGTGATCTTTGCTCGAATCAGCTGTTTCGACTTCACGTTTGACTCGTCTGTAGCCAGGCATTAAGAGGAGAGGACTATGATAACATTGTGGGGTATGGACGTACACTTGAGAGCGAGCATAAAGTAATCGAGAGCATTCTGGTATTGTTTGTAAGCCTCCGGATAATTTCCCTTGGTATCCTCTTCTATTGCCCGTTGTACGATCTCTATTGCTCGCTATAGAGTGTCAGGACAGGTTGATATGAAAAATATGTGAGACATACATCCAAATTCGCGGACGACATATGTGATGTGGTTTATCGTGGTTGGAATAGCCGCAGGTTGCAATGCTCAGTTACCTACCTTGTTTGGCTTTGTTAGGCTGCACCCTCTAACGGAAATTAAACGAACCGTTTACCGCATTGACTAATCACGTCATTTGAAAAAGTGTACGTATGTCCTCACAACGTGTATCCTCCTAACGTCACGCAGAATATTGAGTGGTTGATCGCATGGCATTCCAGAACATAAGAGCAAAACCACCATCCGCTCCTCCAAGAAGTAAGGAACAAACAGCATATCAACTAAGGTCAAGTATTACATCTACATCAGAGGATGGTAGTAGGCGAAGATGGAGTAAGGAAAACAGCGACAATAATAAGAAGAGCAACGCAGAGAAAGAACACACACAGCAACACGAAGCTAAAACACGTCAACGATCATGGTGGCACAGACAGAGAGAGCTAATATAAAGTACGGCCCCTCAGCCGCCACCCCCAAAAATGGTGGTAATGGGTATGGACGACGACGGGGGGTGAGACATCAATCGTAGAGACAGAAGAGGATTACATGGATGAGAACCAACCAATCATACGAAGAGAAATGGAAAATCCGGGCCCTCCAAACTCTCCTATCGGCCACGAAACCGCTATGCCAGAATCTGCACTTGCGCCGTTGCCATGGCCTGTGCGTACACATGCACATGTGTCGCTTTCGGCATGAGATGGCACACCTCGATTGTCTCGATCCAAGGATGCGACATGACGTCCTCGATGGGTAAACGCAATTTCGGATTCGGTTCCAGCATCTTCCGTATAAGTGGTCGGCATGCTCGGGGGGAGAGGTTGTTGATGGTAGGTGGACATTGCGCCTGTGCGGGTGAAGGAGAGGAGCATGCTGCGACGTAAGCGGCGAAGAGCTGGTCTGATGGTTGAGCGACTGTCCATGGTAGCTCCTGGAAGTGCAGGCAATAGTAGACAATACCGCATGCCCAGATGTCGACAAGGCGTGCATCGTAGGCTATTGCCAGCGGAAAGGAATTAGGGGATAATGAATTTGGATTACTCATTTGCTTACGTTTGCCAAGGAACTGTTCTGGTGCGATATAGGGCTCACTACCACATAGACCTGTGGACATGTGTATTGTCTGCTCCCATGGAAGCCGGTAGACTGTCGATGCGCCGTAGTCACCGATCTACTCGCGATTAGCCACAGGATATATCGAACAAAGTCTAAGATGACTAACCTTCAAATGGCCCTTCGTGTCGAAAAAGAGGTTTTCCGGCTTGATGTCTCTGTGGGCGACACCTTGACTATGAAGGTAGGACACGCCGGTTAGGATCTGCTTGAAGCAGCATTCCACTTCGGCGGGCGACATGCCTCCACGCTTGATGGCGGCGTAAAGATCTCCACCAGGGCAAAACTCCATGACTTCGCACCAATGGAGGTTTTCATCTTGTACTAGATCTACTGTCTCGACAATGTTGATATGATGCAATGTGGACGATATGCAAAACTCTGCTGTGAGCTTCTTGACGTATTCTTTCTCTGTTTCATTCTTTCGGCGTTTCCGGAACTCCTATAATCACATTGAGAAATCAGAATGTAAGACGGATGATAGAAAGCGATGTAACACACCTTCACAGCATACAGCTTCTCCTCTGAGCGATCCCACTTGTGCGCGAGTCGAACAACAGAAGTCGCACCCTTGCCAATGGCCACTTTCTCACACACGCCGTATTTCTTCAACAGGCTCGCTGTGCTCTCGCCGTTGCTTGAGCGACCGCCACGCTCTGAATCCGACTTCTTGCTGCTGCCAGTGGAGCGAGCAGAAGACCGTCGGACCAACTTTGGCCCCGCACCCAAAAGGTCCTTCAACGTAAATTTCTGACCTGCGTCCGAATGTACAGAGGGAGGCCTTTTGGCGGCCGTTGTTTCGTTTGTAGACGTTGGCGATATTCGATGGGTACTCGAAGCGCGACTTGCGGTCTTGCCGCTGTCTTTCTGGCTAGGGGGTCGGGAAGGGGTGCTAGGAGCTTCGACTTTCCCACCAGACTTGCCAGCAGAAAAGCTCGACGGTCTGCTCGGTGGTCTGCTTGGTGCTCTACTAGGTGGTTGCGTGGATGGAACACTTGAGCTCTCGTACTCGGAGGGTGACCGAGAGCTGCTGGTAGAAGGTGAGACGGAGCCCGTTGTGGACGGAGCAGTGTGTTTGATGTGTGGCGAGCCGCCAAAAGCCATCTGGGTGGACTGAGAGAGCTGCTCGAGATCCCGCCTAGTAGTCCCAGGCGCTTTGGGAAAAGCATGCGACTCGGCAGGAGGTAAGGGGACCTTGCCACCGGCGGAGCCGTTTGGGGCAGAGGGAGACGCGGGAGGAGCGGCCTTAGACGAAAGCTGTCTATGTACGGCTCCGTTTGGCCTGATCTTGTCAGAAGCGGGTAGGACTTGCTTGAGAGGTGATGGATGCTCTATATGATTACCATGCGGCGGTTTATCTGAACCCTCGGGACTTTCGCCCTCTGTTTGGGCTGTTTCCGACGCGGTAGAATCTGCCATGATCATAGGTAGGATGGAAAAGGTCGTAATGCTCTGAGGGTAATTTGGAATGCGATTGAAGGGTTGTAGAGAGGTAGCAAAAATGCTTGGTAATGAGTCGGTCAGGGATGGTTGAGCAGAGACGTGTTTATTGGGATATCATGACGGCCAACACGTTTCGAGGGTGCAGTTGGTCGCAAAGAGGAATAAAGGCGAGCGAGAGGGAGCGAGTGGGTAAAAACCCCTCTCGCCTATGCCTCTGGAAGTCTGAGGCTGAAGAAAAGTAGAACGACTGCTGCTGAGCGAGAGAGGAATGCGTTCGACAAAAGAGTTTCGCTCCGAGCCATTGCGCGCGGGCTTATATATGCTTATGTAAGCTCCCTCCAGGGCCTTCCGCTGCTCGGCGGGTCACTGCTTTGCCCCTCAGAACATGGCGGCTCTGTGGCTGCTTACCCCTCCGACCGCCACCACACCACGACCACTGTCTTCTTATCGCTCTACCCTGCTCAGAGAAGGCCTTCCTTTGGCCGACTTCACTGCAGTATCGCGTGCACGAGGCTGATCCGGCAATAAGAAACAGACCTGGTGACGACCTGTAGGGCTCTCTCGAATCTGATAGAAGCGATTCATATCCTGAGCACATCGAGATGTATATTGTATGATCTACAACGCACTACCGTAGCACGCCATACAACCTTCATCTCCAGAATAATACGGCAATTCCATGGCACAACCACTGTATGAACCCTGCGAATGCATTTTTTACGTTGGCCCGCAACGTCACGACGACCGAGACACGTTCTTTGACCAGACGCGCAGGATGGCATCATAGACTTCTCGTGTGGAAATGGCACGAGTACGCTGCAGCATCCTATTCGTCCCCACAGCCGATATCAGCTACTAAGACAGCTCCCAACAGCAAAAAAAGAGAGTTCTATTGACCGCGTTGTGAGAAATCAGCCAGCGCATCAAGTTTTGGATGGATCCAGGAATAGGGAGCCTTACAGAGCAGTCGGATAGAGTCGGAGCAGCCACGTTTCAATGGGAATGAAGCATTTCAAAGAATGAATGACATTTAGCTTTGAAAGGTACTGTTTCAGCACAAAGTACCGCCTCGAGAGAGCAGGCAAGTCCCAGCAGCGTCATAGAGGCTCGCACGAGTGAAAGAATTGAACAAGCCAAGGGAACCTTTGTCAGAAACTGAATTTGCAGCCAATACCTGAGGAGTACCGTATGACCAGCAGGCCAACCTCGAGCGAGTCAAGACCAAGAAACACAGTACCACAGACCAGTTTTGGAACAGCTCCACAGAGACTCAGCGGGCAGCGCAGGGCCGGTCATTCCGACACTCAGTCATCCGGCGCTTCACGACACTATGCAGCAGGACTGACAAGGTTTCGGCGATGGGCGGGTGGCTTGGCTCATGTAAGCGCCCCTCACACGAGCCCGCCTAGTCGCACACCGCCCTGCCATCGACCATCCGCAAGACTTCAAGGTAAATTGCTGCCCGAATTCTGCTCTTTCGTCGCTGTCCAGGCAGGGGCTGACTTTGCCCGCAGACGACAATGGTCAACCTTCGCTCTCAAAAGCGGCTCGCCGCATCCGTCGCCGGCGTCGGTAAACGCAAAATCTGGCTTGACCCCAACGACCAGTCTGAGATCGGCAATGCCAACTCCCGCACCCACGTCAAGAAGCTCATCAAGGATGGCTCCATTATCATAAAGCCCACCACCGTCCACTCTCGTGCACGCACCCGCGATTTGCTTGCTGCTAAGCGCAAGGGTCGTCACACCGGTCCCGGTAAGAGGAAGGGTACCGCTGAGGCGAGGATGCCAACAAAGGTGGTCTGGATGAGGAGACAGCGAGTCTTGCGTCGTTTGCTCAGGAAATACCGGGAGGCGGGCAAGATTGACAAGCACCTGTGAGTTTACCCCTCTTTTGGAATGCCGTATTTGGAACGCTCAATGATCGGTTGGCGGGACGTGAAGTTACCACTTGCTCTACCAGAAGTCGAAGGGTAACGTCTTCAAGAACAAGCGTGTGCTCATGGAGTACATTCACAAGGCCAAGGCCGAGAAGACCCGTACCAAGGTCCTCTCCGACCAGATGGAGGCCCGTCGTGTCAAGAACAAGGTCAGTCCGTTCTATTGTTCCAATGCACCTCACACGTTTAACACATTAACTTTGAATCCCAGGCTGCTCGCGAGCGTCGGGCAGCGCGTGTTTTGGAGAAGAGACAGGCGATCATTGCTGTGGAGCACGAAGCAGCCCTCGAATAAATATATTGCTCATTCCTTCCGCTTTAGTTTTGCCTTGTCGTCTTGCTCATCCATCCTCCGCCTACTACCATTACGTCTGTATGTTATGCCATGCCCATCAATCATACGCCAGACCCCATGCTCGCATGTTTCTCAGTATTTCTCGTCTCGTCGATTTCTTTAAACTGTAATTCAGTGTGCTTTACGGATTTGGCATAGGTTGACTTGTAACAGATCTCATCTCTGACGCCGACATGATACATGTAGGGGATTGCCTTGGAAAGCAGCTCCCAACTTGAAGAGAAAGCGACATTGAATATCAGGATAGTCTATTTCTGTACAACTATAACAATACATGGGCAAGGTCCATACACATCTTCTTGATGTTCCTCTCTTTCGCAACCAGCTCCACCATCTCTCTCGAAATAACAATAGTCTCCTCCATCTCCTCGCCCTCAGCCTTCTGTCGCCTTACCAATAAGCCGCATTCATTCATAGCAAAGGCTACGTCTTCTACTCGAAGACCAGTTGCTCTGGCGATGTCTGCCAAGGTACACCTGACAACGACGTGTGAGGTTGAGCTTCCATCTGGGTTTGGTGTCGTCTCGATCGTTCGCATTGAGGTGAATATCGGATCTATTAACAACCAGAAAAAAATCAATATCATCAGTTAATTAGGTGAAGGGACCGAAATGGTGAGATGGTGAAATGGAAACTAACCAGAGTCGTCGTTCATTTGAGCCACACGAAGTGCGAGATCTGCTTTCATCACTTCGCCGTCCCACCCCTTTACGCTCTTCCTCCTCTTCATCTTCGGTGGGGCTGCGTTGTCTTCGGGGTCTCGGGAGGGAGAGGATGAAAGGAAGACGTCTTCTGTTCCGTTACCAGCTGTTATAACCTTGGGCATGTTCGGTGGAAGCACCGAGAGTAATCGTCTATCCAACAAACAAAAACAATATCCATATGAAAAAGAAACTTTGAGTTGGTGATGACTTACCGGAGGAACCGTACGATAGTGGAAATCCAGTATGTCAGGTAACTCCTTAGGCCGAGATCGGATAATGGTCGTTCGGGAGTCCCGACTTTGCCGGCGCGGCGGGAGAGTTCGTAGCTGAACTCGATCATGAGCATGCCGTAGCCTTTCCTTTGGTAGGGTGGGAGGACGACGATGCATGCGAGGTTGTAATCGTCGTAGGAAACTTTTTCCTGTGAAGGAAGGGAATGAGAGGGTGTGACTTGGAGGAGAGGGAAATGGGGTACCTTGGAAAAGAAGCCGAGGACGTGGTCTCGTTGTGAGTCGGCGTCGGTGAGGATGTAAAAGAGGACTATAGTACGATCAGGTTGCGAGCCCTGTGACGGAAAATACGCGACATACAATTGTCGCAATCAAAGAAAAGAGTCTTGATGTCAATAAATAGCTTGCCGAAAAGCGACAAGTTCTGACAATACAACTAAAGCTGTCATTAGATAAATGGACGTGAACAAAGCTCAGCTAAGGGAACAGACCTTCTCTTTCGCGCCATCAACTTCCCAGATTGTATGCGCACCCCGTTGATAGACTTTACGACCTGGCGGGTGTCTTCGACTACACTTTTTCTAAGATGTCTGGCAAGTATCAGCAATTGCTTCTCATCTCAGAAAATTGCCACCCTCGAACGCACAACATGTAACTCCCAGGAAACTCCTTCTGCCATATACTTGAAACACTTGTCGCATACCCACAGCATGGATTTCTCTCCTGCTCCGTGGCTTCGACCTAACCCGCCTGCAAGTATGTCGGAGGTTCGGCCATGCGAGCGCAGACTTGAGCGGGCTACTCCTGGAATACGAGGTGTTGAAGGACCACCGTGTGAGCCGGGAGTAGAGACCTGTTCCTCGATCTCTGTCTCCGTCAGAGGGTACGGCGAAAAGTACCTAAAGAAAGAATTTCAATCAATGGACGGCATGCAAAGGGGGTACGCTGTGCTTCACGTACCAAGTCTTGATTTGCCACCGTCCAAAATTCACCTTGTCGAAATTCCTCCTTGCGGTGATCTGCTTGTGATGTTCGATGTCGTACTCTTCTTCCGTTATAGTTATACCCGCTGCGTCCACTGCGACACCTTCTCCATCCTGGCGTACCTCCGAGCTGGCCCTCGACTCAACAAGGACATCTCTGTCCACTGAGCCTCTCTTTCTCTTTCGACTACTAGGTCCAGCAGACGAATTAGACATGTCGATATCAGAGTCTCCTGAAGGTTTCAGGGAAGTTTCGAGGATCCATTCGTCTAGCCGTTTGTCTGTGTCGGCGTAATGGACGTAGACTTCTTGGGGACGACGTTCTAGAATGAATGCTTGGCCTGTATATGGAAGGGAAATTCCATTGAATTCCGATGAGTCGTGTGTGAGAAGGAATGGGGCATCGGGGGAATGGCGACTTACGGTCTACTCCGTCTTTTGAGATGATGCAGGGCTCGCCTGCTTGGTGTTGTGCATCTACATAGAATGTTTGTGGCATGACACGCGACGGCTGGCCTCCTGAAGTGAGGGGTCACCCTCCGTATGATAGGAGATTCTGGGCAGGTGGAGGCAGGTTTCGACTCGCGACGAGAGCACGCGGTTGTGAACTTGTGAAACTTGAAAGTACAATTGATCGAGTTGACGGACGCGAACAAGCGCGACCTTGACTTGACCTTGACTTGACCTCATCCGTACCGACGCTGAAGCTGGTGCATGTTCATGCATACATCAACCCAGCTATCTAGCTTTCATTCACCTAAGCACTAAATGTCGGGCTCAAGACGTGCCAGCACCCTGTCGTGGTATTCTCAACTTCCGGGCGACTCACAGAATAATCATCGTAATGCCCTCGGCGAAGTATGTCACATTTTGAATTATCCAACTGAACCACCGTCTTTTCATGAACACTCTATACAGGTATTCTACCAGCACTTAAACACGTCGAACGCGTCGCAGTCAATGCCACGCTTGAGTCCCCGCCTTCCTGAAGCAGAGGATTCGCATCCATTCGCTGCCTCCACGCCGACCGCGCATTCACCTCAGTCTTCGTCTCGCCCAGCTTTACGCAAGGAGAAGAGCTTCGAGATACAGGTGTGCAGGACGGTCGGGTAGTGTACCCTTGTTAATTTCTTGCAGCATGTTACGAATATCCGAGAAATCGACCCAAGTTGGGAGGACGATGATGTCGATGTGGGTATCATCCTACTCATTTGCTATATTTCACGAAACCAATGGAATGTAGGAGATAATGGTCATCTCGCCTAGAAAGTCGAGGATGAAGACTCTTAGCATTATTCCGGAAGACCCTGAAGCGTCCAGAAGGCACGAGGTTGGTTAATGCAACTTATTTTGTTGTGACAGTCGTTGACTTCACTCGTATACATAGCCTGTGGACGTATCATCATTCCAAATCTTACAACTCCTAACCTCAAATGGAGTGTCCAGAATCTTCGCATGCAAAAGACCGGAGAATTCGCTTGTGTATGCAATGAAGGTCATCGCCAAAGACCATCTTCGTCCTTCGCGTGACATATTGCAGCTAGTCACTAACGAACAAGCTGTATTGAAATATATTGCACAGTTGAGTGTGCCCTTTGCTGAGAAGCTATATTTCAGCTTCCAGAACCCAACGTTTATTTACACTGTGACGGTATGCCATTTCTCTTCGTTGATAGCACACTCATACGCACCAAAGTTCTTCTTAGGACATATATGCTAGCACGTTGTCTTCATTCTGCCCTCTTACACCAGAAGCTGCGCATTTCTACGCAGCAGAACTCGTACGTCGGCCATGACCTCGTTTCATCGTCGTTGCTACTCTAACCGTTGCTACATGACAGGTGGAAGCAGTCTCCAGTTTACATGCAGTAGGCGTCGTTCATCGAAACATCCAACCGACCACCGTCCTTTTGCGTCCCAACGGCCATTTACTACTCGGCGGATTTGGGCATGCTATCGGTCAAACTAACCATGTCGATACGGTTTCTACCAATGTCAGTGACGACTCAGACCAGTTGCAGTATCAAGCACCTGAAATGGTTCTTGGATGGCGACATGATCGAGCCGTGGATATATGGGCTGTGGCCTTGATGTTATATGCAATGTTGACAGGAAAGGTAGGTTATATCAAATCTTCCCTTAGTGACGACTGACAATTTTTGGACGTATGCTTCTAGCACCCATTCTTGGATGACGAAGAGAGCCATGGGTCTCTCATCAAAAGTAAGATTTTGCATGCGCAATTTAACTCGGAGGCATTGCAGTCTTTCGATTCGGGTAATGAGGTGCTGGATATGATTCGACAGGTGGATCGTGTTCTTGTTTGACCTAGGGTTCGAACTGATACCACATTTGGTCAGTGTTTGGAGCGAAATCCAGCTATGCGACCCAGCATAGAAGACCTGAAGATGCATTCATCCTTTTCCGGCGTGTAAGGTTTTTCGTAACTTTCTAACGCTTAAGTTATAACCATTTATGTAGCGATTGGGCGAGTATCCAAGATTGCGCTTCGCCGGGTAAGATTGCGCTCGTGAATAACTGTGTTGTTGTATTCATCTTCGTATAGGACCCATCATTCCTCAAGTACAATTCAACGTGGACGGTAAATATTTGCACTTGGGACTTCAAAATCTCTATGACTAATGGCTTCTCCAGAACCGAATAAGCAATGCCTCCTCACTTCTCCTGAAGATGCGCCTATCTCGCACATTGATGGATTCTCTTTCACACTTGAAACACCTGAGCTACAACCTGCTTTTGACCAGCCTCCGATTCCTCAACGATCAGCTCAAGAAGATACATCGCAAGACTTCTCTGTTACTTCTCTTCCCTCTTCCTTTTCGTGTACCTCTTTGGGCGAAATCAAGGAACCTCGGACCTACCTAAATTTTGACGACTCTCTAGACAAATCGACTCTGACTGCTGAAGACTTAAGCAGACGTAATACGGTTGGCTACTTACCTCAGTCTCTGGCATCGATGTCGACTCCGGAACGAACACCTACGCGAGGATTGCGGAAATATGCTAGTCTGAACTTTGAACTTGATACCATTGTTTCTCTTTCGCATGAAGACTCCGACTCCGATAGCACCTCCGTCCACAATGATCGACCTGCACATGGCTCAAGGTCCACTCCGTTGGCTTATCTCCCTCGCTGGTCCCCTCTCAAAAATTTCAGGTTCATACGGCCTCAGGCTTCTTCTTCACCTGCGACCCACACTTCCCCTTACCAAAACTTAACACCGGAATTCACTGCTCTCGCTGACGTAAATGGACAACCTGGCAACAAGCTTCGGAGAACACTTCGTACTCCACGGTCGAATAGCACGCCGTTGTTACTCCCGTCCTTCGCACAACCTCTTCCGGACTTGCCTTCTCATGTCGAGCAAATTGGAAGTGGGATCGGATATACTCATACGAGAAGTCCAAGAACGTTGAAGACCAACTCGACTTCAGGAGGTGAAAGTGGAAACTTGGAGACGACGCCTCGACGTAGCTCGTCACTTCTGCCTGCGGCTTCGCGATACCAATCCTTGCTCTCGGATGGTTTCACCGCTCTTCCTCGTCGCTTACTCCGAGCGAAGAAGCGCTCCCAAAATCTAGATTCTCAGACGCTCGCTGGCGAAGGACCAGGGAAAGAAGAAGACGAAGATGAGATGGACGCAGTGATGAAAGAGATGTATGGAAGTACGTGGGACTTGAATCTTGGTGGACACGCTGCTACTACAATTCCACGCGCTCCTACAACTGTTGGTCCTGGCACTGGCTTAAGGGCTGCTGGTCTCGGATTTGGCTTCAAGTCCTCAAGCACACCGCCTCCACGGTTGGCGGAAAGGTTGTCTTCGTTAATTCCTGGAACGAATCGCCTAAAAGTTCCGTTGGATAGCTCAGTGGATGGCACTTTGGCTGTGGGGTCAACACTGAGGTTGGTTTCGCCTAGAGTAGACGATGGATTTTGAATTCTTGGCTGAATTTTATTATTTCGTGACGTCTACTGTACTCTCTCCTTAATTTCGTGATATTCTATTGGTGCACTGCATGCGCTGACGTTCGCACCTAGTCTGTCATACACTCGTCAAGGCTGCTCACTAAAAGGCCCCGTCCAATTCGCGGGCGGTCTCGGTTCATACTGACACTACCAAAAGCGGGCTCGCACTCGGAGCTCGACGGCGGCTGACGTCATGCGTGATAGGGATCTTTGGGTCAGGGTGACAAGCGCGGAAGGATATAACCCGTAAATGCTGCTCACTATCCTCAACTCTACACTCACCGTTCTTATACTCCCACCACCATGAGTCTCTTACAGGACGTGCTGCGCACGCAAACCCTAGACTCCTTAGACAAGAAGCTTGGTTCTGCAGGCGTAAACGAACACCGAAATGCCAGTGGGCATAATGAAGACGACGACGACGAACTCATAAACGTTGTTTCCGTGCCAGGGACACCGAATGCTGGATCCCGTCCATCCTCGAGGCCTTCTTCAAGGCCTTCTTCGAGACCGAATTCCCCTTCGAGAGCTTCTGCTCGCCAAATGAAGTCGCATCTCTCTTCGCATTCGGGCCGCATATCGTCGGATCCCCTGAAAGCGTTTCCGACTGATGTCTCTCAGAGAATCTTTGCATACTTGGGTATCAAGAACCTTGCAAGTTGTTCGCAAGTCTCACAGAAGTGGAACAAGAGTCAAACATTGAATTATAGTAAGTCGCGACCTTTATTCATTCATAATGTGGATTACTCATCATGCTTCCCTTTATAACCAGTTTGGTTCCGTCGTTATCGTAAAGAGTACTTTCACGACTCTAGTCTTCCCCCTGGAAAGTGGACCAAACGCGAGTCTAAACAGAACTGGCGTACCACTTACCTTCATGATCTCTCCAAACGTGAATCTGCCTCTCTCGGGCCTATCTACGCATCTCCCCTTGCACGTTCAGGAGAGCAAACTCCTAAAGAGATGCGAGAGGAGCAATGGCGGGCTGAATCGGAGGGTGTCATCAAGCCGTCGAAAGTGGAGATGCGAGAGATGTATAAGGAGTTAGGAGGTAGAAAGGCGAAGACCAAGCAGAAGGTTGGCACTGTTGGTGGTGGAGGCGCTGTTAGGGACCGGGGTGGATGGAGCGAGGTAACGCAGGAGGGAGAGAACTGGTAGATGAAAGGCCAGGTAAACTGGCGAGGAGTCAGGATGGCTTAGATTCACGCTCACTTCACAAGTTCACTCTACACGGTTTCCAACTCACAACTTTCCACTTCAGTCTCTATGTACTATTTCATGTATCTTAGATCTCACCGATCTTTCTGTATTACTATTGATGTCACTGTATCCTTACTTACATTCAATTCTACGGCATCGCTATACTCTATGCTGTTTGATTCTTCTCTCGGGAACAAACCTTGAATATTGAGTTGTGAACCATGAGCATGATTTCGTCCTGGACGGATGCTTGGCGCGATCGACAATTGACTGGCGCCGAACTCATGACGATCGCGTCCGGCGCTTGTGCATTCGTCTGTTGACCTCCATGGCCCTTCACAAGGGTCGACAAAAAGAACATCCCTCTGGCTGGACAGTTCTTGGTGAGAGCTACTCATCCGCCTATAATTACGTGTGACTTATATCTCTGCTTTATTTGTGAATTTACACGACAGAACCAACACCATCTGATCCCGCGGCCTCGCCTACTAGTGCATCGTCTGAAGACATGCGTGACGAGATTATGGATCCGGGCAAACAGACTCGTATCGAGGATTATATACCCTCACTTTCTGTGTCTCCTGATAAGAAGAAGAAACGGAAAGCTTTGACTTCGCCCTCGACGAGTCCACTTGTAGAATCCCACAAACGTAACAGGGTTGAATACGCGAAGGGACGAGGTAATGACCTTGGCAATGAAGGTATCTAGCTGTATATTCCGAACTGGTACATTCATGCTAATCATGATTGAATGCCTTAGCATTGTCACTACCATCACAATCGCAATCCAACAGCTCAGCTAAACCCCCTACTTCTGCCTCAATTAACTCATCTGCTGTTAAATCCGCTGGCGTCCCCCGACCAACAGGCTCTGCCAAACACCCATACGCCAACCCTAGCCTTTCCAAGACCACTAACACCGGTACCACCTCCCCTTCTGTCACATTTCAATCCACCTCTCATGCGACGCATACACCCAACTCATCAACATCTACGCACCCACCAGACCAACCCCGCCCACCCATGGCACGCAAAAGTACAGGAGGTCGGCGTGCTGCTTTGGCGTTACGTGCAGCCGCAGGAGTTGATGTAACCCGTGCGAGGCCAGCATCGATGGGTGGCAGGGAACGAATAGGGAAGGAGAAGCCATACGCTGAGGTTTCTAAAAGTGATGGTGGGGAGGGCAGCGGGAGTGTCAAACCTCACATAGGCTTGAAGGAGGCTACACGAGTCGTCAAGCGTGGCGCGGGGGCAGGTTCGCGTTCTAGGGTTTCTCTATTTATGTCGTGTGTTCTAACCACGTTTATCTTACATAGCAACATCCTCAGCTGCTTCGAAATCTATCACAAAAGAAGGTGGGAAGCGTCCCCTCCCACCTGAGGCGAATTTGGACTCCGATTTACCACCGAAGCCTAAATCTCAGAGCTTCACCGCTGCCCTAATGGCACTGGGTTCGTATATTTTTCGGATTTCAGGCTTGTTTCCACCCACATATTTGATGTCTCCTTACTTTCTCTTCTTGTAGTTGATTCGAAGTCACCTATCGGGAAAGAGATCATCGTCATTTCGTCCGATTCAGAGTCTGAAGCTGAAGCTGCTTCTGAGCTTTACAAGCAACACCCCACGCGTCGTTCACGTTCCGAATCGGGCTCTCCTCATACTTCTACTTCGCGTGCGAGACGTTCCGCTTCCAGTTCGACTTCCCGTACAAGGTCTCGTGCTCGGTCCATCAGTCATACCCGCAAACAGAGCGGGAATATAGACGAGCCAATCGTTATAAGCGATAGCGAAGATGGTAAGTTACTCTGTCTAGATTTTCTATGGATTGTATTGAATACTTTCAAGACGTGGAGGATTCCGAGCGCGTGCAACGGCCCATATCACCGACTCCAGAATTTGAGTTCTCTGGAGACATTCCATCGCCTGTCTCTTCTTGTGATTCGAATAACGTTCAAGACATGAACGTGGGTGACGCAGAGGCGTTCATGCGAAATCTTAGTGATGATTCGCTGCTACTCGCTTCTCCTGATTCTGAACGAGCAACGACACCCAGGATCAGGGTATCGCCCACGAATATCACAAACCCCTCCACGGTTTGGTCATCGTCATCTATGTCAAGTAAGTTTTTTCTTCTCCCTGGTTACCAATGTGACCTAACTGAATATGCAGTAGGGAACAGGAGTCCATCTAGCCTGAAGCGCAAAGTCACAATGGTCGGAACCCTCTTTGGTGGTCAGGACGGCTTCTTCCGGAACGTGCATACAAAGTCACAACCTACACGGTCATCGAAGGATGTCTCGCGTTCATCTACTCTAAGTAGTAGCCGCAGGACGACTCGTCCTCCCAGTGGAGACGCGTCAAGGCATTCGCCCGAAATCATACTTACAGGTTCTGCAGACGAGACAGACCCGGCTGAGTCTGAACGTCACCACCTGGAGATACCAAAAGTCGTAGTCGCGGAACTTCATGCAGAAGTGTCGCACATGAGCTCGCAGCTCAAAACCAAGGCTATTCGAGACCTCCTAACCCCAATCCGAGAGAAATCAATGTCTGCTTCTTCGGGGACTCAGTCATTGAGCGATATCATTAATAGCGCGGCTTTGAGCAACGCTCGGCCTAGCGTGAGTGTTGGAAGCAAGAAACCTTCGCCCAGTTGGACTGACAGCCTATCTCATTCTCCGGCGCTTGACGAGGAGGAGATGGAAGTGCTTTCTATGATCGAAGGCACCGATGAGGAAGAAGAGGTTAGTGTTGTCATGTTTTGCTCATGTTTCTTGGTTCTCCGGCTCACGTTCTTCGGGCTAGCCTCCCTTTATGCCATCTACGATGATTGAGAGGGCTCGGAAGTTTCGACGTAGCCTCTCCCTGTCAAGTACAAGTCGGTCAAGTCAGCAATCTTCACGGTCCAATAGTGTCTCTAAGGCGGCTTCTCCGCCGCCTACTCGACCACCCAGGCCACGGAGAAACACGTCTCAAAAAATGACCAAGCAGTTCGCCATCTCAAGGCTGGGTCTTCAGATCAAGGGTAGCGAGGTGGAAATATTATTATATGGAGGGCGGCATCCTGCAAAGGAGTTTGCTTCTCTTCAGGTCGCTGCTCATAAGCTTCCGCACACCGTCGCCAACTATATCAAGGAGCTCTCTCTCACTCGAAGGGTTACACCGAGAAACCGGCAGGACATCTTTGCAGATGTCATTCAGGCCAATACCAGGGATGATGAACCTGATGCTCCTAGGATCTCTATCATCAATACCATTGACCCTGAAGTGGAGCCAATTCCTGCCTTTCAGTACCACTATAGTAATCTGATGGTACATCATGAGCATATTCCTCAGCCAAGATGTCAACCAGATATGCTACAGCATTGTAACTGTGCAGGTGCTTGCAAGCCTAGGTCATGTCCTTGTGCTGCGTGGCAGATGAAATGGTTGCCAAAGCAGGCAAAGTCTGGATTCATCTATGATTCTGATAGGAGACTTCATCCTGGCATGTATGCATATCCTATCTTTGAGTGCAACATGTATTGTGGATGCAATGATGAATGTCAGAATAGGGTATGTTTATTTCATTCAATTCATGTGCTGGAGGAATTTTTAACTTACTGTTCATAGGTAGTACAGCTTGGAAGGTCTGTGGGTGTCAAGGTTAATATACAGAAAACTGCTAAGAAAGGCTGGGGTATGAATGCTGAAAATTCAATCTTGAGTCTACTCAACACTGACTATGTCATTTTCAATAGGTATCTTTGCTGCTTGTGGTGATGAATACATTCCTGCCAACACTTTCATTGGTGTCTATGCAGGTGAATATATCACTGTGCATGAAGCTGAGAAGAGAGAGAGGTATTTGACTTCTGCCAATTCACCCACATGATTCTCAATAAATTACTAGCATTTATAACAAGAGTGGGAGAACATATCTCTTTGATGTGGACTTTGACTTTGATGAGGGTCCTGATGAGGTATGATATAAGCTTTTGGTATTGATGAAATATAACTCACCCAGATTTACAGATAGAGAAGGCGGCATCCTATTGCATTGATGCATTTTACACTGGTAATGTATGCATTGTACATTCACTGGCAGTACATGCACATTGTTCTAACACCTTTCACTAGTTTACAAGATACCTGGCAAGTATCAGACTAATATCTGCAGAAATGTTTTGACTGCTAACCAGCAATAACAGAATCACAGTTGTGACCCAAACTGTGTTATCACTGCCTGTTTTATCAATGAGTCAAACCTGGACAAACCTTTGCTTACTATTTTCAGCATTCAAGATATACTGGATGGTGAAGAACTCTGTCTTTCATACTTTGGAAGTCATGCTGCCCTTGGTGCTAATGATACTCCTCCAGTATGTGATCAATTAGTTTGTTCATATGTTACATATCAGACTCACTATTCTTACCAGCATGGCTCAATTCATGTCTCTTGTGAATGTGGATCTGCTAGGTGTATTGGAAGAATTTGGAAATAGGAAAGCTATTGTTGGCCAGATCATCTAATTTTATTGATATTTGTTGTACTTCTATGGAACATTTATTGTATACCAGCATTACAAGATATAGCTATGCTTTCTATATATTCATGGACCATTAAAGCTCTCTTCAGCTCTTGTATGATCTGAGAACATCCAGAAAACTGTGAGTTCAAGAGTTCTAGGAATGTTATCAGTTCATTGTAGAGTATAGTTGCTGGCTCTATCTGTGATTTGTAAAGATCTTGGGCGAGTTGTGAAGATACTCTCATATGGTTCCAATGCATGAACCAAATAGGAATATTTGATGTTCAATTGAGCCACAACCGTGACCATGAGAACACTAATTCTGGCAACCGGATATAGTTTGAGAATTCCTCATTTACTATTATGATACATAGCGAAATTTCTGAGGCCTCTTTGGCCTTTGTGCCAGTGGGATGGGGCTCTCGAAGTAGCGTGAGTGTTTGGCCCAACTTGAAGCTCAAAGGACGGCGGCAGAGATCGTTATACAATAATTTAAATGCTATCCTACATGCTACCCTTTTCTATTGGCGGTTCATTTGATCCTTTCCTCTGCGTCTGGCCAAACCTAGTTTACAATAGACACGCAATGAATCAATGTTGGGGACTAGAGTCACCAATGCGACGTGAACAAGGAACACACACTCTAAGGCCCTTGCAGCGGTAACCACTGTGAATGCTCTTGCGTGGCCCTCAGTATCTCGAAGGCGGATCTGTGCCCAATAGGCTGTATTCATTGTTCCATTGTTCTTGTGCCACGAGACCGCAGGAAACCACCGCCTTGGCCAGTGGCACAAACCGCCTATAAATTGGACGGCAAATCACCTCGTGCCCTTTCATCCCTCTTCTTTCTGTACTCGCACCTCTCTCAGTATACTTCATATACAGCACATCTACGTTCTCTACAATGGGTCAAGGCTGGCTCGTGTGTGTGATTTGATGCTACTGCTGTACGGTCATCTGATACTAACAGATATTGCACAGTGTCAATCTGGATAAACACGAAGTGCTCTCCGAATACGCTGCAAAGTTAGGTGAAGATCTGCCGACGGGAGCATACAGCAAACTCGCAAATCTCCTTGCCCGTCCGGTTGGCGGGCGCACGATGGATAGAAAAGATCTGGATGAGAAGGTTGAGGAGATGAAGGATCGCGGGTCAAGGTATGCCGCGGCAGTTTCTTCCTCGCTGCATATCGTTTATGTGATGTCATACCAGAAGCCCACCACGCAGCAAACGCAACAATTCCAGTCCTCACAATAGACTTACCGACAAGACTGGATCTAGGCTCGTGTCTCATGGTGCAATGCAAAAGTTACCGAAAGAGGTGCTCGGTATGATCTTCGCGGGATTTGATGAGTACGAAGACATCATGCGACTAAGTCTTACGAACACCACGCTTTTCCTCATCGGTTATAAGTGCATTCAGAAGAGGTATATGCACGAGATACCCTCATGGGCGGGAGACCGTTTGATATGTCTTGGGGAATACACTGATGCTGAAGACCTTCCGGAGGGCGTCTTCAATGAAGAAGAGACGACAGGGATCAAACAACTCTTCGTGGAGCCCGATGACGAGGACGAGGAAGAACCCACCTGCGTATGGGATTACTTCCGACAGAATGGCGGCGAGTTCAAGAAAGCCAAGCAGTTTACGGGTGCAGGCAAAGATTCTTTCAAGTTCTTAAGACGTGACTTGAAGCTGAAGGACCACGGGATGCTCGAATACCAACTATTCTACTACCTGAATAAACCCCGACCAGATTACAGTGAAAACGGCACCTGGGTCCTTTGCAACCTCTCGAAGCGCGAATACGTAGACACAGGCGCCATATCCACATTGACTGACAAGAACCCGCGTGGTCCATTCTTTGAGGGCAGGATGACCCTCGGAGAAGTTCTCGTTTCACGAATCTGCTGGTCCACCGATGCCTCAACTTCGCTGGTGTACGAAGGCGACATCCACCGCGGCGCATGGGCGGGTGACAGATTCGAAATCACCACAGTGGAAAAGCTAAAACCTAACCAGGCCGGATCTCAATGGAAAAATGTCAGCGATGAAATAGTGAAGGAGATGGAAGCCATTTGGCAGGGTGAATATGGGGATGATTGGAGGAAACGTGCTTGAATTTTGATCCTGACATCGCGTCCTAATGTTATGATAAACAGCCAGTGATATAATATAGTTATAGTCAAGACCACTTTGGTCCATACGATAACTGGTACTAAGCAAGTTCATTCCGCCTCACGTACTACCTGGGAATGGATCCGGAACAGAGAATAAATGCTACACTTAGGATTACATGTCGGGTTGGGCATACATGAATTGATCATAAGTCATCCCAGAGACCTGCCCCTTGCCGTCTTCATCAAGCATCTGAAAGCGCTCAGTATGCTCCTTGATCTGAGCACAGATGCGCATGAAACGAGAGAAGGATAATCCATTCTGAAGACCTTTAGAAACCTTTCAAGTCAGTCGCGATTTAAGAGTACCCATGACTATTTTTTTTCCCAATATTGATGGAACGTACCATGTCGAGCGCTCAAACGAGCAAGGAGCTGCGGCGACAGATGATAGCCGAAAGTATCTAACGCAGCCTGTAGCTCTGTTCTGTCTATCTTTCCATTATGATCACGATCAAACCGCTGAAATTCATCCTGCCAAGTCTACGAAAAATATCAGATGAAGTGAACAGTTCAGAGTGACCTGTACTTACCTTGATGTAATCCCAGAGAGCGATAGCCTGTGGATGCCGGTGTTCAACTTGTGAATGGAGCTCCATGATGGAACACTCTCACCTCGCCGAAACTAAGTGTCCCGTTCGTGTCCTTGTCCTTCAAGCGCGTCAATGAGTGGATAGAGGAAACAGGCGAAATGCAGAGAAACCTTACAAACAAAGTCATCAACATCCGCACTGTGTCTATCTCAAAGGCTGATACGTATTATCAGAGGAGGAACATGAGTGATACCGGAAAGACGTACTGCTATCGTCCTTCAGAAATGCTCTATCTTTCTCCAAATATGTTAGCGACGTGAGTATACACTGTCTGACCATGCACTCACACAACTCGTGTATGGTGATCTCGCCCGAGTGATCCACATCCGTAGCTTCAAACCATTGCACTAACCTAAGTCCAAATGTGAACAAATACCAACACAATGTTACAAAACACAGCTATCTTACTGTGTATCCCCATGTGTCATCGCGGTGGCGTGTGCATGGTTAACCCCAGACTTGATAGAGTGACCAGCCGGTTCTGATGATCCGAAAAATGAGATACCGGTCAGATCCTTCATGAATCTGTTCAAATCCTTCAAACGATCTCCCGCGGCATTCTTGAAACCGCGTATAAGAGAACTACCGAAACTCCTGGATTGCTTTTGTGGCAATGAACGAGATGCATTCACCTTGTCGGTAGACAACTGTTGTTGGTAGGTTGGCGGAACCGCACGTGGTGCTGGGCCTGGATACAAGGTCGCTTCTTCCGACCATAATGTAGGGTGGATTGCGGAGTTTCTGCGGTTGTTCTGATTCGCGAGGAGTGATTGAGAATAAAAGTTAGCTTCGGAGCCTGCCGGGCAGAGATATCGATGGCCAGCCTTGTCTTTTCTGAATGCATATATGCCGTGCTGTACACGAGAACGTCAGATCATTGAGTCCTTTAGGCACGAGATCATCGAAGCCAACCTGGGTTGTCCTATCAATGGATATCTCCCATGGTTTACCCTGCTCGTCTAGGATTTGAACAATTTTGTTCCTCTTCGTCATCGTATCAAGCTGCTTTCCTTCTGTACGTCGTGTAAAGACAGTAGAAAATCGATCACCAATAATACACTCACGAAGGACACCAGAACCAAAAAATGCTTGAAGGCGAAGCTTGCCTTTCATTGACAAATGACCATTCGGCCTATATTCACGAAATTCAACTCCAGGCCGCACCCTTCCGCGAGAGACGCACGAGATGGTGGTAAACACAACAAATGGCAAAATCAGACTATCTTCGTCGGCACTTTGCACTTCATCTGTTACGGTGCCTTATAGTTTTCTCAGCAGAGGAAGTAGCATGTAGGGGGAAAGAGATTACACGAACATACTGCAATATCTTGTGGAATTTCCGAGGCATTCCAGGCGGCAATTGAAAAAGGCGAGTCCTTAAGTAGTCTTTCGCTGTTGCTCCATGCAAAACCACCAGCGGAACGCAGAAGTTTGGTGCTATATCCAAGCTGCATGTCATCGTAGGTCTCATCAACGTTCAATGTAGTGATCACAAGAATATCGTACCGGGACTACACGCTGCTCTTTGGCTTGGAGGCACTCGGATTGAGACGTTACAGTACAGACGGCCAAACTAGATAAGATCAATTTCAACATTATGGGTCGTACCAATGACATAGAACCTACTCTTCGCTGCATTCAAATGAACAAACTGGATCTGGACAAGGAGTGAGCGTTCAACAATCGTGATAATCTCACACACGAGACTAATACCATTTTGGATATCAAAGACCTGCGATCTCGCTGGACAAGATGTTCGATCCCATCAAATGAAAATGGCGACTTACCCGCCATGCGAGAAGAGTGGAAGGATGTCTAGGTTGGGAGATGGGACTCAGAGCAAAAATTATCTGGTATTAATGAGAGTATAATCAATATTAGCTCCATCAACACGCCCTATACCTCTATTCATCCCACCTGACTATGTGTGCCTCGCAGATGGTCGTCATCGAGAAAATATACCTTGATCATTTTTGGTAGTACCTAAACCAAGGTCGTCTTCGTCTGAAGAGGGATTCCAGGGAAGGGAGGACGGGGAGAAAAGGATAAGCCTCGAGCGTTCGATGAACATGGGTCGCATGTTTGTCGCATTGAATGGAAGTACCACGTCTCCAGTTGGCATAACCTTGAGTTCGTCCAATAAGATTGCCCCGATAATAAGATCTGATAGTAGGCATCAGTTACTTTCTAAGCACTCTAATACAGACCTACTCCCAGCAGGCAACTTAATAGGAAGAAGATGCGATGCCCAAGAAGACACAGATTCCGCGAGTCGAGACTCTTCGTACAAGGCGCAAGACGCAGGAAACAAACCAGGATGTCATATTCATTTCTCGAGTATACGAGGCAAAGTGGACCACATTTGAACATCATGTGTAGAGCCTACTCACCTTGCGACCTTTCTCATTGATATCAAAATATGGGATGGTCAAATACATATCAGAGGCGTGGTAAAGAGTAACGATGGGCTCGCATTGTGGCCGTCGCTGCAGTTAGCGTTGTTTGGCATACACGGCGGACCCTAGGTTGAACAATGAACGAAGACTATTCAATCATTTCAGAGAAAGGAAGCAAGAAAACAAACAATATCCCGTTCGACGGCACCTCTTGAGTCTCAGGCATTACTCCTAAAAATGCAGAAGTCATAAATCAGGCGAAGAATTAGTAGATGAAGAAGGAAGGGGTGAAATGAAATACATGAGAAGATAAATTGGGCTGAGAACGAAGCGAATCGTGAGAGCTTACAATATACCTTCGTAGTTCTAGCAGTACACACGAATTGGGGGCGTTGGAGAGGATGCGAGGGTGCCTTCGACGTGTCTATGACACGATTCAAAAGGAAAAGAATCAAGAAGACTTCGAGTCAATCTGACGGAACACATACAACACCAGGTCCCTTGCAAGGAGGCCGTGTGAATGTCGTCCTCATAGTAAACCTATTAAGTTTCATTAAACATAGAACTTACGTCCAAATCTACGGCATGTCAGGGAGGTGCTTGTCCGATTTGAATAAACCCCGAGGTGGCCTGCTTTAGGCACTTGAGGAGAGTACGTCAAGATTGGACTTGCGTGGGTTGGACGGGTACATGTGATCAGCTATGTGTGCAATACCCTTGATGTCCTGACGAAGCGAGTAGGTCTCGAGGTGTGAGCGAGAAGCTTCTTGTCCGTGTCGGGGCTATTAGCGCTAACGTGTCGGGAACGTATTCAGGACATGGAAGGGTCTCAGAACCTGAGCACATGTCTCTCAGATTGGAAGATACCTGCGGTAGTAACTTATGAGTCAATTTGCGGAGGGGTCACTGGTGAGCAAGATCGACACTCACGGTCCCAGCTGCACTCACGCCTACGCTAGAGCGACGTCTTGAAAGAGGCAGTCCATTGGGAAGGATTGGCGGTGCCAAGGTGTCCCGCCAGATGATGGACGTTCGTGTCAGATCTCCGGCTTTCAGTCTTCTTGCCGTAAGCAGCGAATCCGATGACGATGGAGACACATCTTTCTAAAGATCGTCGAGCTGACCATCACCGCCCACATCTTCACGTGAGACGCGTCTAACGCGTCTCGACCAATTATACCGACCGCACGCGCGACGCGTACCTGCGCCAATAAAAGCACTTCCATCAACGTTGCACGTTGCACGTTTCATCTCCAGTCCTCTCTGATGGCCAAGACTTATCAGGGGACAACTCACCGTTTCCGTGTTAAGACATTCGTCCGAGTCGGCGAAGGGGCATCGGGCAGTCATACATAGGAACCATGGCAGTCACAGACCGCCAGCAGCGCGGGAATTTCTGAGAAATTTGGAGAGAATACGAGCGAGTCATGCACGTTTTACGTTGTTCAGGCACATTGTTTCCCGACGTTCTTCGGAGACGTTGAGAAAGGCTATTTTGTAATGCGGGGAGAGATTCTAATGAAATTCAGAATATTCTGACCATCAGACTCAGAGCTGATGTTGAGTCAAACTGCCATCGAAGGAACCCTGAAAGCGCTTTGAACGGCGGAGAATCGATGCCACCCTGGGAGGGATAGATGGTGAGCGTAATGAGTGTGTTGAACAGACGGGTATAAAGAGGCGGGGAAGTTGCACATTCATCTACACCCCACTCACTTCCCAGTCCAACCAACATTCGGAACGATGTTCGCTGCTTTCAAACTCGTTGCTGTCGCCGCCGCTATGTCCACTGGTTTGTGTTCTTAGTTGCTTGTGAGGGCGAACTGAACTCATCGCATCGCTACAGCATACGCACAGATACTCCCTCCGGATTGCTCACGCACGTACACCGTTCAGTCCGGTGACTTCTGCGACAAAATTTCTGCGGAACAGAGTGTCTCCACGTTAGTTCACCACTCAAGTATCCTTGCTCTTATGACTCACCAAATGCATACCTCTCCAGCTTCCAACTCGCTGATGTCAACAAAGGCATCATCGACGCAGCCTGCGACAACCTCTTCCCCGGCGAAGTTCTTTGCCTTGGCATAACTGGACAGGACTGCACGACCGTACACGTCATCGCTGAGGGTGACTTCTGCGCTTCCATTGCGGGTAATGCTGGGATCCCCATTAGCACCCTGTTGGCCAACAACCCTAACGTCAATGCGGACTGCAGCAACCTTGGCATCGGGGAGGTAGGCTCGTATACCTAGATAGTCCTGGACGACTGACGCGATCCACCATTTCAACAGGTACTCTGCACGGCTTCTGAAATATTTGTCGGAGGAGGATCCGGCACTACCACCATAGAACCACCAAGTCCTGGCACCACCACCATAGACCCACCAACTGAGCTCTCAACCTTGCCCACGCCCACGACGGTCGAGAGCATCACGGCTCCTACGGGAGCTAGCGAGGGAGTGACTAGTGTGATTGAAACTTTGCCTACGGAACCGTCGACAGTTTCTATCACCGGTTCGTCGCTCCTTATCATCATGACTCTACCGTATGTCCTGACGATTACAACAGCGACAGTCACAGCCTCTAGCACGACAGTTTGAGCGCAGCGTCTTTCCCATTTAACTAACTGGTGGCATGCTTACGGACTGGTATATACCTTGATATTGTTATAGGTGTCGGTGCGGATGAGAAATAGGGCATACTTTCCTGTTCGTGCGTAATGAAAATAAAGATATATATTACACGTATGAATACAGCACCTGAATGTCCCAGAGGAATAGAGCTACAACGAATGAGAAAACGGTAATCCCATTAAGCGTACTAGAAAGGAAACACAATGTTAGTATAATCACGTAACGAACATTGAATGTTAATTACTCACCCTAGTGAAGGTACCCATAGTCATGAATGTCTCCTTTCTCTGAAGGCCACCCTTCGGGGTATATAAACTCTTGACAGCCTCACTCATGTTGGCCCTCCTCTTCGCCTCCTCCCCTACAAGGGTATTCGCAACAGCCCGACTTGTTGCAGCGATATTAGGGTTGAGACTCGGAGCGGGTGACGCAGAAGAATGTTTCTTCTTCGTCGGTGGCTCAGTTTCAGATACAGTTGGGGCATGTTTCCTCTTCTTTCCTTTTGTCTTTGGCTCTGATGCCCGCCTTCGCTCCATCGCCAGTCGCATCCTCTCCTCTTCCTCGAGCGGAGGGTTCAGGAGGATGATGTCTCCCGTTTTGTCGTATTTTGTACCACACTGAGGGCAAAGATCCAACTGTTTCTCTGCTTCGGCTTCGCCCTCGTGCTCTTTCTGCTTCCCCTTTACGTCTTCGTTGAGGATTCCCAGGTGTTCTCGTGACGGCGGTGTTCGAGAAACGGCCTTGAGACCGGCCTGAGAGAAAACACATCCACATGTCCAAAGATAGACGAACGGCTGTGAACCATTCATCTCCTTGAAGTTGAGTGGACAAACGAAGGGTGCGACTTCGGCATTAGAATCAGAGGATGGAGGTGTCTTTATCGAGTTGGGCGTGAGTTTTAGGGTCTTTACATCCTGCAAAAGAGCTCAGTAAGTAAAACGAACAATATGTCGTGAAAGGAGGGTTGAACGTACCTTTAAAGACCGGATATGCCCACATATTGCCTCACCATCACCAAAGGACGATTTGTCTAACAAGAACTCTATCAAAGCAACCTTGTTGTATAACCGGCCTAATGCACAAGAGACAACGGGATCCTGTAGCTTGTTCTTGGACAATGCGCAGAAGAGCCAGCGTGCGCGAGTTTGGTTAGCTTTATCAGCCTGCTCAGCCTGGAAATAGAGTCAGTGCCTGGATGAACGCGTTGTATTTCTAAACGTACCTTTGGTTTGTTCCTGACCAAATCTCTTCGGTCTGGAATACTTCCTCCATCATTACCCATGGTGTAGGTGTGTAATTAGCGAAGAATAACGAAGAGTTAGTATGAAAGTGAGGACGGAGGTGAGGGGAAGAGGTAAGACGCTGAGCGCCCATAGAGGACAGAAGTAAGCTTAATAAGCGCCATTCGATCGAACCATTAACGCCCGAGCGTGAAATGCCGAAAGGGTGTTGTCTCTGACGTCCATGGCGAGGGAGAGAGACTGTCGCGTTGCAAGTGCGGCCACTTGCAGCATTCCGTAATCCAAATCCGAATCACGGAACGTCCGGGAAGCTATCTATCCGAGCAGAGATATCCTCCTCTCTTGCTAGGCAGCGACATGCTGCAAGAACTATCACATATGGACCGCATCACCCAACTCCAGGATGAAATCCAGCAGGCATGTTGATGGTGTTGTCTATTCGCGTGGAATATTCAACCTGACATAGGCTGCTGTGTAGCTCCTTACTATCATGGCAAACAGCGTGGCGTATCTGACTGCCAAGGCAAACTTCACGCAAGTCAGTCCAGATGTCCCCATCACGAAACATAGGAATCCGGAGAAGGTTGATGCGCCAGAGGTCTTCGAAGGTCTGTCTGCAACTATGAGTACTTCCCCTCCGTCTGACCATCCTTTCAGCGAATAAGAAGGAGATGGTAAATGACCTCATGGTCAAGGCAAAACAGATTGAATATTTGATCAACTCTTTGCCCGAGCCAGAGCCAGAGGAAATTCAAGTAAGTTGATGTCGACGCCCATCACGTCTTTTATGGTCTGACAATGATCAGGCGCATAGGCTCCAGGAACTTGAGCAAGAAATGAGCCAGGCAAATGAGGAATATATCCGAGCTGTTAATCGGGCCAGTGCGTTTTGTCCTTCGCAGGGTCTCGCCTTGGAATTGACGCAGATCACTTAGAGAACCTATATAAGAAGGTCTCGGACGCTCTCCGTAACATGCTTGATATGCATGACATGATTAACGAGCCTGCAGGCTAAGATTGAACTCGCTATTCAGCCTGCTTAGAGGGACAACTTCCGAACTACGGTCTCGCCTCTGGAGTGTAGCGCGAACGAAGAAGCGCGTTCAGTGCGCGCAGTGACCTTCGGTGCATGGTTCAACGACGGCGCCGAATTATCCATTCAAGACGGGTGACCGCTCATTGCCAGGAAGAGCGCCATCGGCCGTGAAACAAAGAGGTCTTGTACGCGATGCTGTTTGGTAGCGCTCCGTCCTTACCCGAGACATGTTGAATGAGGGTCAGAGGTTGGATGGCTGGTCAGATGTGAAGGAATATTGTCCCTATGTGCCTTTCCACTTTTAGCATCGTTCGATTGCGAATCATTTCGTCTGAACGACGACTTTTCGCGTTGACTCCTTCGGCGCTTATTCAGCATTTTTAGTTGGACCCATATTCGTACACCTATAATCGATTTTTGAGTTTCATTACCATGCCACCATCAGGGTTTGCCGCCTTACTTGACCAAAACATCCATGTCGTCCCTTCATTTACACTAGAATGCGGTAGAGTCCTACGGGAAGTCCCCGTGGCATACAAAACTTGGGGCAAGCTGAACGAATCTAGAGATAATGTCATGATCATTTGTCATGCGTTTACTGGCAGTGCAGACGTAGAGGATTGGTCTGTTTCTCTTTGAATAAGTTGTGTTTGAAGTATACTGACAATGACACGCATAGGTGGGGCCCGTTGATGGGTCGTGGAAAGGCTTTCGATTCCAACCGCTTCTTCATCTTCTGTGCGAACGTTATGGGTTCGCCTTATGGCTCAGCGTCACCTGCGACAATAAATCCTGACACAGGGAAGCCGTATGGACCAGAATTTCCTACGACGACGATTAGAGACGACGTTCGGTATGTCAATACTTTACTTTGCAACCCAACTTTGACTCATTACCTTGATGAAAGTCTCCACAAACTCGTGCTAGACCACTTAGGCGTAAGCTCAGTTGCTGTCGTCATTGGAGGCTCCATGGGCGGTATGGCAGTCCTCGAATGGCCACTATGCACTCCAAAAGGTTACGTTCGACACATCATTCCTATTGCAACTTCAGGGAGGCACTCGGCCTGGTGTATAAGCTGGGGCGAAGCCCAACGGCAGAGCATCTACAGTGACCCAGTATACGAAGACGGATATTACACCTCCCAGCCTGCTTCAGGACTCGCAGCAGCCCGTATGGCAGCCCTCTTGACGTATCGCTGTCGAGACTCGTTTGAGAGTCGCTTTGGAAGGAAAGCGCAACGGTCTCTAACGGCTGGAACTCTTACTCCACCATTGTCACCAGCATTGTCTCACTGTGAAGACCCATTGTCTGATCATAACGATGGACATCGAAACGCAAAACATCGTTCATCCGCTTGCCCTTCCCCTACGCACACACCACACACCTCTCGACCGTTGTCACCCCAACCTCGAAAACCCATTTTCTCTGCTCAATCATACCTACGTTATCAGGGAGAAAAGTTCACGTCACGATTCGATGCCAATTGCTACATTCACATCACCCGGAAAATGGATACTCACGACGTCGCTCGTGACCGTCTTCTATACCCAGATGAAGATGAGAATGCCGCGTTTGCCCGGGTCCTCTCAGCAGAACCTCCACGCGCGCTCGTCATTGGAATTCAAACGGATGGCCTGTTCACACCCTCTGAACAACGGGAAATTGCGGAACATATCCCTGACGCGGAACTCGTCATAATCCCTTCCCCTGAGGGTCACGATGGATTCCTGCTGGAATTCGAGATCATCAATAGCTATATCCTCAGGTTTTTGAGGAGAGAATTCTCGCAGTATTACCAGGGAAGAGAGGAACACCCGACGGAAGGTTTCGACGTCAAGAAAACGAGTTTATTCGGGGAGGCTGAAGCTGACCTTACGAGATGGTAGAGAATAGACGGAGTCATGGAAATATATCATAGGTGAGCTGCTCAACCTACCGTAGATCTCGTGCATGTTTCATGACCGCCCTTTTTTTAGATGCAATGTAACCGTAATGTCATGCATACGTCAGCTGGGACATTGGGAATAACCCATTCAACTGGATGTTTATGTTAGTTGTTTAAAAGTAGCTCGAAAAACTTTTCATTCTTCATTACAAGATATGTATACCCTACAGGCTCACGCCCATCTTCTATTCGAATTCCTGGCTTGGGGCGCTCCATATGACAGTACCCACAGATGCCTATTCTTCCTCGAGTGCAAGTCCTTGAAGCTCTCGTTCTAAATTGGAAGCTTCGTCAGCTTCATTTAGGCCATCCTCTTTGGTTTCTGTCTCCTATAGTGCACTTTGCAGTGAGTTAGGTTCATCTGTCTCGTCAACGGGGCTCACCTTCACAATCTACTGCCACGGATCTGTATGTCTTGGGGGTCCTCTGCTCATCTTCGTCTTCGGGATCGCTCTCAAACGGGATAAGCTCTCCATCTTTGGAGTTGTACAACCCCCCGCAATATCTGTACCATTTCGGCTCATCCACTGCCCGCAACAATTGCTGCAATAGCATCATATCCTCATCGCGAGGCAGTTGGCTGTGCTTGAAACAAGCGGTGTTTGCACCGCTAGCCCTTCTGTCGAAGTATAACCTGAAAACTTTCGTTGGTTCCCCGTTGACCTAACAATTCAGACGGATGAGGTTGATTTTTTATATGGCCGTTGATGAACGTTCACACCGCCTTTGAATAACAGTCGAGGATGGTGAGTAGGTCTTCTTTGTCCCTCCGACATAGGGTCCATGTTGGCTTTCCGCGAGAATTTACCTGTGCATGGATCAAGGTCAAGGCTCGATTTTGGGCAGGGTCACATCAAGGTTCTTCTGGAATCACTCTCACATCCTCGCTTAGACTTTGTATAGGGATACGAGGTACATTCTCGCTCAGGTACTCCTGCCTGTTTGTCCGAGGAATGGCGGCCGTAGAGGGCGACACCGGACTCAACCACGAGAACACTGCAACCCCGTTCTTCTGATATGTGTATTGAATCTGCGCAATGCGTGGCGCCATCATTGGCAGTTCGGCTCCATTGTGCGAAGTTGACCCCTTGGTCCACCAATTCGGCCATTTGAGGGAATATGTATGGAATTACTACCTACCATCCCAGTATTGTAACGGCTACTGCATGCACTCCTCCTCCTTCATGCCGTTAGCATTTCCCCTCGTCTGATGTTCATTTATAGTCCCCGTGGCACTCTGGAAGTCTATTGTTCAAGCGCCACGTATGAGTCCCTAGAGTTGCTGTTGACACGATCACCTGTGCTCATGCACTTGTGCATAGCATGTGACAATTTCGGACCTGGGAACAACCGTGCCTATGCGCCAGTGGTACTTATGTTTTGTGACAAAGAGCAAGCGGTTTGTAAGTGTCATGTTGACGTCTGTTCTTCATTCTTTCTCTACTCATATCCCCGTTTGGAGGAACGTCCGATGTCAGCTGAGCTGAAGCGTTTTGATTCGCATCTGTCAAAGAGGTCGGCGAAGAATTGGCTTGGCTTGGCTGCACCTACGAATAAGGAAGCGATATTCCAGGAATGGCAATTACTTTGAATGCTAACAAGGGCAAATAGAGGAGTGTGGCGGCAGCGCATAGCAAACACTGCAGTACTTCCATGCACTGTGTGAACTATGTTCATAGCAAAAATATGGCCTCCAGAACTCTTACCTGCTAATGAGCCACCCCATAGTTGAGTCTCGAATCAGTGTTGGCGTCTTTATAGGCATACCATTGATACTCCCTCACCTCCACCCCGTCACGCACCCCAGAGACGCAGGGGCAAACCTTTTTAATATTGTCTCAATGCACATTTGAGTTACACCCCGTACTATTGTGGTCCGGCGGATCGGTCTGAGGAAGGCGTTGACGGAGCTTTCTCGAACCCGTGCCCTCTCACGACTTGCTTGATCCGTCACGCCTGACATCGGCTGCCCTTACAAGTCCTCTATGGACCTCCTACTTACCTCCGTGGTCGTCTATCCGGACGATGTGCCTTGTCATCCTGGGCTCAATATGCACCGAGCAGCTTGGCAGACGACCTAGGCGCATCTTTGTGCGCTCTACAGGTCATATAATAGTTGATTGTTCCCCCAAACTTTTGGCCGCTACCCATACAGAGTAGCTAGACCGCATTGCCATGTTTCCATCTTTGAGATCTAGCTTCGCTCTCCTCGCAGTTCTCCTCGCCGCAACTTCGCTCAGCTCCGCGCAATGCACTAGCACACAGCCGGTACACCTATGCTGCAGAGGAGTCGCACCTTGGTCGACTAATTCGGCTGTATGGGGCGGCATATGTGGAGTATTTCCCGAAGACCCGGAAACCATCATGGGTGGAGGTTGCATACAAACTTTTCCATGGTACGTCACCCACTTACGGTTCCCATTGTCGATGCTAACAAATCATCTTAGCCCTGTCCCTGGCACTACCGAAGTGTGCTGCTCAAGCGTCTCCCGTTTGTATTCACTTTCACTTTCTGTCTATTGTTTATTGATTTATGACTTCGCAGCCTGCGGAAGCGGTGGTTTGGGGAATAACTGCTTCATTGTTTGAACAAGCGTCATTGGAGGTGAGCTGTGCGAAGAGTTGATAGCGCGGAGTACGAAACATTGATGTGGGTCATAGACGCTTTCCAGAGCAGAACGGAAGTATCAACACAATTATGGCCTTCAGTCAAGCAGTATCTGTATTGTTGGGTTATATAAGCTCGAGTATTAAACAAGGTCGTCGGCTACGAGTATTCTTTTCATTGCAATGGGACAAGGTGACAAGGGTAGTACAATATACAGGTATTTCGGCCAAGAGACATTGTCTGACAATTTATTATCTACACACCTTCGGCGATCAACCGTTGTGGATGTTCAACCCATGATCTCCAAGACTCAATGAACGCAACCAACTCTGCGCCTTCGACCACCCTATGATCTGCACTCCAGCTCACGTTCACCTTCAATCTCCTTTCGCCACTGCCATCGCCACGGTCAACGTCCCAAATCCACTTCGCTCGTCCGATGGCAACTATGGCGATACCTGTCCCCGGAACAAGAACCGGAGAAGCGCCTTCACCGGCACCAATCCCACCGACATTTGACACTGTAACTGTACCGCCACGTTTGGGCATCTCGGCTGGTGTAAGTCCGGATGGTATCTGACGACCCAAATGAGATATGTGCTTGAGTTGAGAAGCGACGGAGTACACAGAGTGTGTATTCACGCGTTGGAGCGTAGGGGTGTACAATCCTGTCGGGGTCGACAAAGCGATACTAATATCGGCATTCGGTCGAACTGTCAGAGTCGGCTTGTCCGAGGTGGAGGTCGAGGGTGTGATGGAAGACCGGAAGAGTGGCCATTCGAGCATGGCTTTTGACAATGTCTTCAGAAGGATCGGAAGGTATGTCAGTTTGGTGTAATGTCCTGACGAGGGAACGTCTGGGGATGCAGGTTGAGGGTAAATGGCAGATGGGGAGAATGCAGGTGTGTGAGGGGGATGTAGCGACGTTGGGAGATAATGTCTTGGGATATGCGAGTTAATAATTGGGAGGATCTCGTGCAGTACGGTGAGATCGAGGCTAGTAGAATATCTGTGAAGCAAAAGAATATTCAGCAAATGGAGATCCAGAAGAGACAAAAGGATCTGTACCCAAAGTGCGGGATCTCTAGACTCTACACAAAAACCGTTAGCGCGAACAGACAGTAAGACATTGGGTGACGAACCTTCGTCATCGCTCTGTACATGTTCCATCTCGTCCGGCCAAACTCCACTATAGCGTCCTCTGCAGGATCATCTTTTGAAGTAGTGGACGTGGCGGAATTCGTGTTTGTCGCCGAAATTCCTATCTGCAGATACGCCTCAATATCGCGCTTTTCGATCCTGCCAGCCTTTCCGCTTCCGGGAACAAGCAGTGAAAGTTCAACATCTTTCTGCTTGGCGAAGTGACGGACAGATGGAGTAGCCAATACGTTCGCATGGTTTCTACCAAGTAATAAGAGCTGCTGTTCAGGTGATATATTCGGATCCAGTGGGTGTGGTCTGCGTTTCGTTGGGAAAGGTGTCTGTTCCTTCGGTTTGGCTTCCGAAGGCTGTAAACCGGAAGACGCGTTATTTTGCTGTGAAGCAGAGGGTGCGTCCTCCTCCAAAGATACTGCAACCTCTTCGTCCACTTCGATAATGCAAAGACCTGATCCGACCCTTGCAACCTCGCCCTCCTTGACCAGCAGCTCTTTCACGGTACCATCGAAGGGACTAGTGATTTCCACGCTCGCCTTGTCGCTCTGAACCTCACAGAGCGCGTCGAATGCTGCTATCGAGTCTGGAGGGTTGACACTCCTGCATCAGGAGTTAGCTGAAGCTCGAGAGATGCAGCATTTTGGGTGCTCACAGACCATCTAATAACCTCGCATTCCGTGATACCTTCACCAATATCCGCTAATTTGAAGGTTTTGTGGACCTTCGCCCACGATGGATATGACGTATGGAAGTGTGAGACAAAGGATAATCGCCCTGGTAGGCGACGGAAGCGCACTCGCGACAACATCCTGACTTGTGCTAGGCAACAAAGATGAAGAAGTGGTAAAGTAAGGGCGGCAGTCTGCTTCCATTCACATAGAATTTTGGGCAAAAGACAAGATCCGCCCGCCGAACAACGGGACAAACATCGGGAGGGTACTCTCTGCTTGAGGCTTGGCCGTCCGACACGACGGCAAGCTTGTGCACAATATTCAAAGCTGCAACCAAGGTCGTAGGTGGAAGTTGAATGAAAGGGAAGATTGGTTTGCTCAAGCCTCAGATCAGTAGATTATGTTCCATCTAGCTTATCATAGATAACGACACTGGGGGACAGGTCGCATAATGATACCAGTCTCATAATATATGATGCATTCTTCTTACTTATACGCAGTGACACGTAGAATGGGTTGTGTCTTGAAAGTATTCAATCTAATTAAGCATCCTGGTCGCTAGGTATCTGCGGACAAGGTAGACAGGCATCAATAGCACAGCAGTCATGAGCGCCGCTTAATCGCTAACGGTTTCGAAGCATGTAGAACCAGAAGTAATATGCACATGCAACATAATGAAGAGCATGAAGAGACAATAGTATTTGGAATGACAGAAAGATGCAGTAGCTATTGAATCTCCGCTGCCCGATTTGGTATGTTGACGGATGCGACTCGAGTCGACTTTGCTTGCCTGCCGCCATCCTCAAGCCCTTACGACCGTCCCGAGCTCCTCTACTTCCCTTAATCCTCGTTGTCGACGCGTGGACTTTGATAGTCGGTCTCGGTATGTTACATTTGAACAAGTTATTCGAGGAGAGTCTCATCCCGTCCACAATGTTAACGTCACAGTCCTACTTTACTACCTACCGGAAACCGCTTCCGCGAGTATTCTCCTGGGCATTTCGTAACCCTTCAAAGACTAGGCTAGGTTCTGCTCCGAGGAATAGACTACTGGACGTTACCTCAAGTAATTCTTCGTCGGATACCATGGCCTCGGTTGATACCCCGCACACAAATGGCACAACAAACGGCGTGCATGATGGTCCTGCTGAACCGGCAATCACGACAGCGTCCACATTCGACCCCGAGATATTTCGATCATATCTTCTGGCTTTACTCCCACCTCTCCTAGGTGCCGCACCGACTGATTTGGAGTATGTTTTTGATGACGAGTTTAATGAACGCGTCCAACGGTTCGCGAGCGAGGGTGGCGGAGCAATATATGTAGTAAAGAAGAAAGAGGAATCCGAAGGTGAGTTTCTATGTGTTTAGAATAGTGTACTTGACAGTATTGACGCGTCATAGACGAGTCGAATCCTACCTATACTTATTCTCTCACCCAACATCTAAGCTATCACCCGACTCATGTAACAACCCTCGCTATTCTAAAGCGAGCAGCAACACTGGATCCTACTGCACCACTTGCTAGTCAACTGCATATACTCAACTTGTTTGGTGGCGACGAAACCCCGTATGAGAGTTTGCATGCAGTTGTCAGTGGTGCAGTGAAACCCTGGTTCGAAGCATTTGTTGGTTCGCGGGGACAAGGAAAGGAAGGCGATGCAAAAATGGGTACGCGGACCTACTTTTTATGCCAATTCATCCCTAATGTCAATTGTAGGTATTCCAATGACCAAGAAGAAATTTGCCGAACTGGAGTTGTCTCTTCTTCATTTGCAACAAAACGTAGAAATACCCGAAACGCACCTCATCATTCACCCTGTCATCCAACGTGCAGTAGAGGAAGCTCACGCTCAAGGCAAACGACCAAGCATATCTGACATTCCCCCAAAGCTACTCAACGATAGTTCCTTCCTCAATACGCTACACAGCCATGTGAATCAATGGATCAAGTCCATTCAAACGGTCACCAAACTAGGCCGAGAGGTTTCCTCCGGCACTGCTTCTCAAGAGATAAACTTTTGGCTGAGTTGGGAGAAGGCATTGGAAGCTATCGAGGCGCAGTTGAGGAGCGAAGAAGTCAATATGGTGATGGATTGCTTGAGGAACGCTAAACGGTTCCACGCGACAGTCAGTTTCATTGCTGACACTGGTCTCAAGGACGCAACAGACAAAGGTGATCATATTGTCCCGCTATAATTAATAATTTTACTAAGGCATATCTACAGCACACAAGTACAACCAGCTCATGAAGGACTTCCCATTGAACGAGTTGCTCTCTGCCACAGATCTCGACAAGATCCAAGAGGCTCTTATCCTCATTTTCGGTCATATTAACCGTAAATTGAAGCTTTCACCTTATCCCATCCGCCGAGCCCTCCCTCTCGTTGAAGCGATTTCCCGAGACCTTAATGACCAACTAATCCGTGTACTCACAACCCACCGGCTGCTTTACACACCGTATGAGACATTCGAACGTCTTATGGGCCAAACGATGGGTATTTTCCGGACGTGGGACGAGCACATCAAGGAGTTCACCAATGTTGCTCGTGAAGTTACCAGAAAGCGTCAGGAGAGGTTCATTCCGATCAAGATCGTGCCCGCGCATGCCAAGTTGCAGGATAGGTGCAGATATCTCAGAGATTGGCGGAAACAACATGAGCAGTTGGCTGTTATGACGGGCCCGACGAAGGGCTTGAGTGCCGCCGGGATGGAAGTTGGCGGCATGGACATGGAGGAAGAGGTTAAGGAGGCGTACGAAGTCATGAAGCGCGTTGACGTTCTTGATGTCTCAACCGGTGAGTCTGATGCTCCCTCGAAGACATAGAATAATGATGACTGATTGCTGGATTTCAGATGGAAGCGAGATCTGGGTCGCTGCTGAGAACGCTTACAATGAACGTGTTGCGAGGGTTGAAAACCAGATCATTGCTCGGTTGCGAGATAGACTCGGGACTGCGCGAAATGCGAATGAGATGTTCCGTGTTTTCTCGAAGTTCAACGCGCTCTTCGTTCGCCCGAAGGTAAAATACTTATACGTTCAAAGGATGGCGTGTTGGTTCTGATAACATCGTCAGATTCGAGGAGCCATTCAGGAATATCAGACGCAACTCATCGACTCCGTCAAGGAGGATATCAAACGTTTGCACGACAAAGTTTGTGTATCTCATCTTAATAATATGAGAAGTATTCAGTTCTGACTATTGATGCACTATAGTTCAAGACGCAATACCGCTACTCAGAAGCGTACCACATGTCCCAGATGAGAGATTTGCCACCAATATCAGGCGCAATTATCTGGGCTCGGCAGATTGACCGGCAGCTCCAGACATACATGAAGCGCGTCGAAGACGTTCTCGGAAAGGGATGGGAGCTCTACGCCGAAGGTCAGAAACTCCAATCCGAGAGTGCAGCCTTCCGAAAGAAACTCGACACGCGACCTGTATACGAGGCCTGGCTTCACGACATTAACCGACGCGACATGGGCGTTGGCGGACGACTGTTTGAAATCGTGCGATTGCGTGGAGGAGGATTCCAGCTGGCTGTGAACTTCGACCCGCAGATCATCACTCTCTTTAAGGAAGTTAGGAATCTTCTGTGGCAGAATTTCCAGGTGCCACATGCCATAACGAACATGGCGAAAGATGCGAAGAGGGTATACCCACACGCTGTTTCATTGATGGAGACCGTCAGGACATATGGTCAGACACTGGACCTCGTTGAGAATAACAAAGGTATCGAATGGCTTGTTGCGGAATACCGGAATGAAGCACAGCGCATGGTCGGAAAAGGTACTTTTCATGGGCGTTTTCTGATGAACCACCCTCTCTGAATGTTCCACCTCCAGGCATGAACATTCGCTGGGACCAATTTGTCAATCAGTTTGATGCCTCTCGATATGCGTCTGGAGCGGATGCTCGTGATCACCGACACATTCAGTTCGTCCGTGAATTTGCCAGTGTTGTCTCAATACTGCAGGTAAGCCCATCTTTAGACCTACGTTCATAATACAACCTCACTCTTTCTACAGGACAAGACCAACAACGTCATTGACCTGTTCAAGGATATCATGAGAGCCGTAGAAGACCTAGCAACCTGCTCTTACACTACGGAGGCCTTCACGGAGTTGCTGGGCAAGATTCAGGCAGCTGTAAGTAACAGCCTCTTGATGGACTGCGTTCAGGGCTGATATCCCTTTTCCAGATCGATCGTCTGAATTTGGAAGGTTATGCTAATCTTGAACACTGGGTTGCGGAACTCGACAAGCGGATAGAAGGTATCCTGCTTCAGCGTCTCACACATATCATTCAAGTATGGTGCTCAGAATTTGACCGGACTGACGATGGTGATCGACGCGAGCCGCCTCCGCTCCGTGATTTGACGCATAAACGACGAGGGGGAAAGCTGGTCAAAGAAGAGAAGGTAAGCTGAGTATGTGTTCTTCGCTGCGAGCTTAAATCTCAACCTTGATGTAGCACTTGGAGGGACAAATGACTCTCAAGCCCATTGTACACGAAATTCGGATACAGAATCAGGTCATCTTTTTGGATCCACCAATAGAATATGCTCGCCAGACTTGGATTACCCAGCTTCACGAATGGCTCGGTGAGTATTCTTCGTGTTGCCGCTGAGGATATTCTAACAACGTTTTTCAGGTATCGTGTGCCGACTGAGACGAATTCAGAGTTCGCGATATGAGATCGGGTTACAGATGCAGGCCAGAGCATCAGAAACAACGTATACTTCCTTGGTAAGTTGTCTTGAAATGAGTCCGACTACGCAGACTCACGACTACCCTTGCAGCTAACACAGTTCCCTGATGCTACGTTGGAACGACCATTCGCACTCATTGAGGGCAAAGTGCAACAGCTAAAGGAGTATGTTGCCAAGTGGCTACAATTCCAGTCACTTTGGGATCTCGAGGCCGAATACGTCTTCAACCGACTCGGTGACAACCTTGCTAATTGGCAACAGCTTCTCACCGAGATCAAGAAGGCTCGCTCGACTTTTGACACCTCGGAGACGCAGAAGTCTTTCGGCGTTTGCGTCATCGACTATGAGCAAGTGCAGGCCCGTGTGAATGCCAAGTACGACTCATGGCAGAAGGACATTCTGAGTCGCTTTGGTGTAAAGTTGGGTAATGCAATGAAGGATATGCACGCCGCCATCCTCAAAGCTCGGCATGACCTCGAGCATCAGTCAATAGAGGGACTAGTGGGTGGTTCACGGCGGTTCTAGTACTTGATATATCCTTTCGTTTGTTACATTGGTTTCCTTTGCTACGTTGCAACTGCACACTCAACACTCATTACACGTTTTAACGATCTTTTCTCTTTGGCATTATTCCATACCTCTGCAATCTCATATGTATCCTGGATCATTTTCGTTCAGCGTTGTGTTTACATTGCATTTGTACTCTTGTAATCGTCTGTTTGGTATACCCTATGCTCGCATAGACTAGTCCCATATAACATCTACATTCTATGTTTTCGTCTTATCTCAGAGATTACTGATGACTCTGTGCCCAGTACAGTTTAAGCCAGTTGTACCATCAGGGCTTGCGGGGCAAGCTTCGTGTCAAGATAGTTAACATCTCTGTCCAATGTTATCCAGACGATAATGAGCCAATCGACACTCACGCAAAAAGTCCCAGCAACAGACATCGTACAGACCATCGAAGACGCTGCAAATAATAAGAGTGAAGCTGCTGAAGAGATCAGGCTAACAGTAAGTTCTCTTACCATGGAATATCGCTACATGCACCACCGACGAGAACACTGGTGTTGTCTATTCCAGGGAAGCCGCAAACGCCCTCCCACACGATCTGATTATCTCTGTATGGACTCAAAGAGCGGCAGCAAAGGTGATGGGGGCGAGGGTCGACGCATTGGCTGACCGCTAGGGTTACTGCAGAAAGGAGGAACGCAGTCACGAAGACGAACATCTCGATGAAAACGAGTTCGCAAGCGGGCGAGATGATGCATCCTTGATGAAGGTGCAGCCAGCTGTTATACTTGCTTAAGCTTGAGTGCCGTGAGCCGTGATATCTCCACGCTGGGGATTACGAAGGCGAACTAGCCTAGGTCATCTCTGGATCAATCAGTCATCCGGAGAAATGATGAACTCAACATAAACAGAAGAAACATACGCTCAAACGCTGACCACCTCCTTATGGCTCAACATCTTACAGGAACATACAGATGTCATGTATGTCAGACACTTCCCGGCCTGATGTCTCCCATGGACTCCCGGAGTTACGTAGGGATTTGCAAGAGATGAAGTCGCTCCGCCGGTGGGCGTAGTACCTGTAGCGTCTGGGCTCGTCTCATGATCAAACATGCAAACGCAGGTATAACTACCTGACAGCGCTGACGGATACCGCATCATGATATACTATCATGCTTCAACCACGTGAATTGACTTTTGGACTCTGTCGATGCCAATAGTTAGTAGATGCTCAACGCGTTCGGACTTCGGTGCACAATGAAAACATGGGGAACAGTACGATCCAACTATAGAATTTTCTGATCCAGACGGTGAGAACTTTGGCCTCCGCACTGAGCGGGAAATTTACCTTAGAACTTGCATTTTCCAAGCCATCGGATACTTCAGTAAATTGACAGGACGAATAAGAACAATTGTTCTGGCATCTTCGCGGAGGATAGGACCTTCTTAGTTGATCGAAAACCTTACGGCGTTCGTCCATAGGAATTGTCGGACCTCTGGAACAACGTGCGGACAGACTACGATAAGCTTGAAAGTTCCCGTAGCTTGTTTGGACTTCATTGACTGAGGGAAAGATGCACAAGTTAGGTTCGCCTAAAATTCATGCAGACTGAAGGCTGGCCTAGTATTCAGATTAACATTAGTCTCCGTTGCTGCCTATATTAGGGATCGGATGACAGTCGATCCAAATCTAATATATATTGTGAACTGGACCGTTGGAGATAGACACTGAGGTTCCACCGTTTGAAGTGTCCCGAAGAGTGGCATGAGCCCGGCGGCCCGCCGTGAGCCGGAGATACTCTGGCCCTCTCCTCGCAATGATCTAGCCTGAGACTTCAACTCTCTCTTGAGGAGATACCAATTCATTTGTATCCCTTCTACGGTAATGTTATACTTAGAGCATCAAGCCAAACTCTGAGCGAAGGACTGCCGCAGGCGGCGCTTTCGGGTTAGGTGTTATTTGTTAATAACCTTCAGTCTGGCGTTGTTTTGCGGGGGCTTCGTTGATCTTGCCTTTTTTGCAAGTTCATTCGAGTCCTGAACCTCAGGAAGATTCGGAGAAATCAAAGTAAGTGTTACACTGCTGATCGGGGATTAACACTAAAACTCAGTTGAGCGTTCAAGATAGAACTGAAGTGCATTGAAGGTACAGTGCCATCCGATGTGGCTCAGAGCGGCCTCAGCGCATGATCATTCTGCCGTTCGCCTCTGGTAGAAACCAGTTTCTGGGTCCTATGGAAACATTTAAATCACGATTTATGTTGGTATACTTAGTGTCTCATCCTCAGTACCCACGTTCGGATCATCTACGACACTAATTCTGGATTGGCGCAAGCGATTCTTTGTATTGATGCTTCAAGTTGGTTCTTTTTACATTTCAGCACTGGCAGAACAGATTGTCGCCAAAGCGTTCAATATGATGAGATTTTACACCGGAGAGGACACTACGGCAAATTTATAACCTCTTTACCTCTGCTCGCATGGCTCAGATGCTCCTCTGTTACAGTGATTACAGATCGGAAGCCGAGTTAAAGGAAGAACCATTTATCAAAAGGGGGCCGCTAGATTATGTCCTACACTGACATGGAATACCCTGTTCCTTACTAGTGTTGCAGCTGAAGCCAAAACAATATGGCCCATACCAATCTTGTTCGTTTCTTTGGAATGTCACGCGAACCGTTCCTGGCAACGCGCACTATTTTTGTCCCCGTCACTCGACTGGCAGCCATACCCGATTTCGCTAAGCCACACCGATATTGAACGAGGTATCTCTCATTGTGCTGTCACGCCTCACGCTTGGTCACGTACTATTCACAATAGTGTGTTCTAGCGCACTTTCCAACAAATTCGACTACCCATTCAAACGAGCCACCGTAGTTTTTCAAGTATCTAATAGTATGTGCACAGAGAATAAAGTTAACGTACTGACCTAGTGACTGATTCCCTAACAGGTCCTTCTGCTAAGCACATTGTTAGCCGAGTGTCTTTGTCCCGGTGTCTCCACATTCAAATTCAACTTCCGCTCTTTGGCCACGGCCACAGGCAATAGCACAATATATAAGTACGCTACCATATACACGCCTTTGTGTGTTATCTTCCTCTTAAACTCTTGACCATCATGGCTGACAGCCAACGTTCAGTATCTTCACCAATAAAGGCTAACGCTCAAAGTATTCAACACTTTCATCACAAGAAGACACCCTTCCTGGATCTTCGACATCAACACGCTGCGGACATGAAGGGATTGAATCTTGGCCATTATCCTATCCGGCACTTTATGTCTGACTTCTTGCCATGGAACGGTCCTGCTCCGCCTTCGATACCCTACATCGATTATTCTACAGTGCCTTCAGATACTACACGTGAATCAAATATGTACAAGCCACTGGTACGACTCTTTGTATATTGTCATGACCAGCACTCATTCTTCTATGCAGCTAGATGCCATCAATACTGTATTAACTTCGTCTGCATTTAGCATGCAGGACGAGTCCGCCCATTCGAAGGATGAAAGTAAATTGCGGCCCGACCTAGTCCTACACAAAGTTGAACTACTCAGTCGACTCACTCTGCGAACTCAGGAAGTGCCGTTCGAAATCAAAACTAAGACTGGCGAAATATGCAATCCCCCCGGCTACGGCGCCATTGAGAAGGAAGATGGAAACGCTTCCTTGATCCGGGGCCAACTTGCGTCCTATGTTGCCATCCAGATGTCTTCTCAACACCGCGTCTTCATGTTCTCCGTTCTCATTTACGGCAGCTTTGCTCGCATTCTTCGTTGGGATCGCTCAGGTTGTATCATATCCGAAGCCTTCAACTACAAGACGACCCAACTTCTCTCAGAATTCATCGTTCGCTATTCCCAGCTCACCGATGCACAACGTGGTATCGACAATAGCACAGTCCCCGCGTCATCCGAAGAGTCTCAGCAATTGACAGACGCTTTGAAGGCATACAAGATACGAGTGGCCCCTCGTAACGTCGACTATCTTAATCCTACTTTCGACCCTCGGTATCCAACATACAAAGTTACTGTCCATGATTCCAAAGGAAACATCGAACTCATCGTTCGAAGACCGTTTTCAGATGCGAAATCCACCTGCGGCCGTGCTACTAGAGGTTATGTCGCGTACCATGTTAAAGAACAGCGACTAGTCTTCATGAAAGACTACTGGCGCACCGACGATTCCTTGACTCTCTCAGAAGCGGAGATTTACGAACGTTTATACAAGGCAGATGTCCCTCATTTGCCGGAGAACTTGGCTGCCGGAGATGTCCTCCTTCCCAACGGCCATCCTCAAGAAACATTGACTCAGCTGTACACTAGCCCTAACAAGCCTCCTTATGTCACGTTAATGCAGTCCTATCGGCTACGGAAACTGGTGCACCACAGGGTCGCACAACAACTGGCATTTCCTCTCTCAGCTTCACTCCATTCGAAGGAAGCGGTAGAGGCTATACATGATGCCGTGGAGTGTGAGTACTTTTTGGCAACGTCATTTCCTTGCCCTGAATGTTTGCGTAGGTATTGACGTGGCGTATCGTTGTGGCAAGACTCTTCATGGGGACATCAGTGCTCGGAACATCATGATCAGAGATCTTTCTCTTCCAGCCCGTCCTGGAAGGCCTGTCATCAGCTCCGTTGGAATCTTGAACGACTGGGACCATGGTATTCCCACTGATTCCCGTCCGGGACCTCATGAGCATAGAACTGTACGTCCTCAATTGTAGATGTTGTGGTCGGGAATTCATTTTAACTGCATCATATTATTATTCAGGGTACCTGGCAGTTTATGTCTATCAAACTCCTCCGTTGTCCTGGGGTGGCTCACGAGGTACATGACGACCTGGAGTCCTGCTTCTGGGTGCTCGTCTACATTGCATTGCATCATTTCAAACATGATGCTCCCGATAGGTTCGACCTTAGTTTTTTTAGTGAGCACAAATGTGCCGAAATAAAGGCCGGACAGCCGAGGTATTCACTTGGGGGAGACGGGAAAGCTGGGGTACTCAGCACCGCTCGGCTAAATAATATCACTTTCAAGTCCAAAGCTGTTGTTCAACTTGTCCAGAACCTTGCACGCGTCTTTCGACGCTACACCTCCGCATACCTCGTGCCATCCATGATTTTCGACGAGAGAGACAAACAGGCATTCGACGCGGAGCATGAATTCGTCGGGAACCCTGTCAACGTCTTAAACGTTTTCAAGACTGTTCTGGCAATAGATGATTGGCTGCCGAGAGACTGGGTGGACGATAGATACCCTCCTCTTTCAGACACTGAATTACGCCAGGAGGAGGCAGCAGTTGATACAAAATGGATAGCTGCTGATTCGAAACAGGGAGCGACTGCTAGCATTCACAAACGAACTTACATAGACCCAACGTCCCACCGGCCGTCAAATGCGCTCTCCTCAAACCTCTCCCTTTACTACCAGCCTCATGCACAGCATGCGTCTTACTCGAGTAGAGTACCTAGTTCTGGATCATTCTCTGCTGTCGGCCACCCACATATGTATCCAAGGTTTCCTCCATCTAGCCTATCAGGCTACACGCCTTCACCCTCCGGATCCCCAAAGCGCAGCAGAGAAGATGCTGGCTTTGAACACCACCGAGGCCCGAACCGTAAAAGGACGAGGACCAACAAGGAAATCTTGACCAACCCGCGAGATCATACTGGCCCATCTCTTCCATCTCGTACGGTTAGGCTGAGGAACATGAAACCACGACGCCAGCCACCTTCCAGAATTGACCGCTTGCCGGCGAGGTCTCCGCAATCTGTGTATGCTGCAGATCTGTCATCCATAGGGTCACCGTCTGCCCCTTGCGAAGTTGGTAATACGGACAACAGAGAACAACTATCAAGTTCATCTATTCCATCTCCGCTAGACGTTTTCGGCTCTCCACCCACCGCTTCAACGGGACAATCTCATAGAACATCCCAAGATCCTCAACGTGAAAGATCGCCGAAAACATGGCGGTCAAGCTGGGGTTCTCTTGGATCGTTCACAAAGTCTTCAAAGAGTCCGAAGACCCCGAAGAGCCAAAAGAGTCCCAAGAACGGACAGCAACAACGTCCCACTGGTCAATGTTCTCCAAGATCACCCAGTAGGCTCGCCGAAACATCATCGTCTGGCCTTTTTGGTATCTTCGGAAATTCTTCAAGATCGTCTGTGCAGAGCGGCGATTCCACCAGCGACAGAGAGCTGAAAGACAGTAGGACTATGTTCAATGTTCTGAAGACTTATGGAAGGAAGGGAAAGGCCCGCCAGAAGCAGGCTTGAACAGCGAGGTTCAGACTAGTTAGCCGACTGTGTGGTCTGATAATTCTTCTGGAATGTGGCTATTCACAAGATGCGTCTAGTATGTGGTTGATAACAAGCTTTTTATAATTCGCTTCTACCCGTGGTTCGAAATGTTTGTAGATAGGAACTACATAATAATATTCTCGTTCTACTGCAGTAGCCTGAAACCTGGATCAGAAAAGGCTATTTCTATCATAGAGGGTCCAACCCCGGAAGATGGAAAATAGCTAATCTCCCGCAGGCAGACTTTGGTGGAGGTCTATTGAGGGGAGGGAAGAAGACCTGTACCATTGGCAAGATGTTTGGACATTAGAGAAGTGATGACGCAGGCCTCTGAAGTCATCTGACGATGTCGTTTGAATCTTCCACAAGTCGGGTCCTAGAATAGGTTTATCGTCCCCGAGGCTTACGACGAGGTACAGCATTGTCCTTTGTCTTCTCTTCCATCGGCTTTCGTCTTTTAACCATCGTCGGTGATCCAAGTTCGCCTTCCGAAGCCTCCTGGTCCTCGTCCATTCTCTTTCGTTTTGCACGTGTTTGATCTTCAGCGACAGTACGAGCGACTTTCCTCACTCGCGCAGATCTTCTCGGTATCATAGGTTCTTTGTCATCAGAAGGATACACCATAACCAAAGGGTATTTCGTGACAATCGGCGCTTCAGGGTTTTCTTCGACGGCGGGTTCGATATACGGGATTCCTTCCCTATCCGCCTTCTCCCTTGCGGCCTTTACTTCCAACTCTTTGCGTACTTTGTCACATTGCAGCCGATATAATCGGTGCTCGTGTTTCATCCTGTATGTACGCCATTCGTCTTCTGTCTTGTAGGGGAACATGTTTGGGACTGCGTCATTCTCGATCCATCCATTTTTGGCCAGGGCATCGTCAAAGAGTTTAACGATGTTTTCGGGATCTGAGAGCAACGCGTAGCGCTCTTTGGATTTTTGCCACATTTGAGGGAAATCTTCCCACCCGTTATGGAAGTCGGCGAATATCTGTCTGAGATCGTCCATAAGGGTGCTGAACGGTTCGCATCGCCAGTCCAAACCGCCCATGTTTTCATAAGTGATGAACTCTTGCTTGTAGATTCCACCGGCTTCGTACTGGTGCTCATTATCGTCTCCATCCCTATCAAAATACTTCATTGTGTACTGACTGAAGACCCGCCAGCCATCCTCGTACCATAGATTGATGGACTTGATGTATCGAGCTGCTATCCAGATTAAGGTCCAGAGACACGACTCGAGGTCATCGTGGATCTCATGCTCCTTGAACGGGTTCATGCAGAGAAAGATCGACATAAACCACCACGTGCCCTGGAATGCATTAGAATCAGAGTGAGTGGAGTTGATATCTTGCCTAAACTCTGGTACTCACCGCACGATTCTCGTTCTTTGGATTCTCAGGTGTTTTCATCCAGCTGCAGTCCCAGTCATTCAGAATCCCACGCCCTTCTGGTGTTATCATTATGTTCCCATCGCTGAGGTCCTGGTGCAATACTTGTGCCGACTTCCACGCCTTGCTCATACCTGTTCCACCATCAGTTGATATAGGCCTCCAAATCGTAGCTCTTGAACTCACATGCAATGGCATCCCTCACCGCCTGTGTCAGCTCCCGAGACGATTGGGCAGTCTCCAGTGGAAACGCAATCTCTTGTACAATCCGTTGATGAGTGAATGCCCATAGCCTCCCATATTCGTGGTTCAAAGTGGTTTGAGGTTCATTGTCCTCGAAAACATCCCCGGCTGCTAGATTCGTTGGAAGGTGGGGGACATCGTGGTTCGCCAGGTGTTGATACATTTCAGCCTCCGAAAGGAGCTGGTGAGTACGCCAGAAGTCTTTCAAGCACACAAGACGTTTCTCAGATGTCAAGTATGCAGCGTACACTCGCGTTGACCGACCGCCACATGTAGGACGCTTGTAGCCGTGGAACGGTTTCGCAATGATCAGGTGCATCTTCTTGCCGTTCAGGCTGTCCACTTGCACCTTATAGACGGGGTAGTCGTCATCGAGTGTAGGTCGGAGGAATTCAACGTTCCTCGGTGTATTCTTGATAAAGTTGCGTGCGGTAGTCTTGAAAGCCCGAATTTCCGAGGGAGTGGCGTCAGTGGTTGTCGGATCGAATCCTCGTCCGGCGCGACTGAGAAAGGTGAATCTCCATAAGAAGTCAGCCAACAGCCTAGGATTCTTATGGAAGTCGAAGCTGTCGGATACCACGCAACCAGCATGGTCCCAGCGCAGAAATCGAGCGAATCGGCCGGTGATGTTTAAGGAGAAGACATGGGTGCGATGTTGAAAACTGAATTGCTCAGCAATTTGCGGGATCAAATTGTCGCAAGCCTCGGAGGATTTGTCTCCATCGTGGAAAGGATCGTCGGCGGAGGAATTCCAGACGTTGACGTGCATCTCCAGGGATCGCCAGGCGTCAGAGGGACTCTGCCAGAAGTCAGAGCCTATGGGATAGAGTAACAATTGAGGGTGGTTTCCATCGCGGGCATTCCCCATTGGGGACGTCTTTGAAGCGTCGACAAGCTGGTATCCAGGACATATGCGTGACTCCCTGATGCACTGAATCTGTGGCACCGGCCGTCGAGATTACATTCTACGTGAGTGGCGTTACCAGTGCGACATGTGAAAGAGAACTTACCAATGTGGCAGATATATCACTAGCATCGGTTGCGTCGCGCAGGACTGCAGAGAATCTGACTCTGGGTGCTTCTATTCCCCGTCCAGAAGGCATGAAGTCGTTCAAGAATTGCCTGGCTTTCAAGACGCTGCGGAGGAGACATTTCTCCATTGGATCATAGCCCTTGGCCATTGTTGCAGTCGAAGTAAATGAAGATGTGAGTGTAGCAGAGGGTAAAAACTGAAGATGAAGATGAAAGGAGAAAAAGCTTGAACGCTGTTTTGAAGCCCTATCAGTGGCCCATGCGGACGCGACGTGTCAGAACGCGATCGACTGTGATCGATCGGCGCTAACACAATACACACGCAAGTCGTTGACATTTGAACCAATAATCACTGTTGTTGTCTCCAGTCAGATGAACAGCCTTGTATCCCCAGCATATTCCACTACCCTTCTCATGTACTCAGCCCCAACATGCCTCTCGGGTTCATTTGGTTACTACAGAGGAGTTGGATGCACCATTCGTAGACTTGAATTACTTAGCGCGTGAGAGTGGGAGCGTGGCCGAAGACAACAACTTGCATGAAGGGACTGACCCGGAAGATGGATCATCTTTATCATTGAAAGGTCGCTCCAAGGCAGTCTATCGTGGTCCTTTGTCCATGGATGTAGTATGCAAAATAGTTCGCAGCGAGTCCAGTAAGAACGCACTCACAAATGAGGGCCAAATAGAGTACCGCTATCCTTCAGTTTTATGGCTTAGTACCTTGTTGACTCGGAAACCGTCACTTGCGTCCTCTTGAATTACGGCGGCAAACACATGAACGATGATTTTATCGCAAAGAGATCTACTCTTCCAAGCAGGGAGCTCGCGTAGTGATAAGCTGCAATTTTCTGATCACCAAGAAAGATCGAGTTTTGGATAGTCAGTGTATACAGCAATAATACATACATTTGCTTCGTTCTACATCTTTCTTCCTTCCATCGCACTCACGCCAAACCAAGATCCTGAAAGCAAATCAATCAGCAAACCATCACTCACCGACTCACAAGCGACCCAAACACAACTCACTTTCTCAATCATCCTCTGAGCAATCGGATGGAAACTCTCTTTCGCACTCTTATACGTACTCACAGCCAACACTTTATCCACTCTATTCACCGCCCTGAAGATCGGCCTGCAGAACTTCATCCTACCCTTCAAAATACCAGTTCCATCGTCTCCGACAACCCATTTCGCCGCAACTGGGGCGAATCGCTTGGCGGCGTCGGATGGAGAGTCCTTGAGTGCAAGTTCGTAGAAGCGGAGACGGATCTCGGCGTTGGGAGTGTTGGAGACGTGGTAGAGCTCCCCGAGGTGGTCGATGTGCGAGGATGGGAGGGCATCGTAGTTGCCTTCAAGGCGTTCTAGGAAAACGACTGAGAGGGAAAAAAAAAAAGGTTAGCGTGAAGCTTAAATCTGAATGAGTAGGCGGGGGATCTTACTCTGTTGGTTCGAGTTGAAGGACTCGACGTCACTCTCCTTGAATTCTGACAAGTCGGAAGTAGAACGAGCGGCATCCCATCGTTCAGCAAGAGCATAGGCCTGTTTAGCCAATGTAGTGTCATATTCAATCTTGACCGGCAGTTCCAATCCTTCGCCAAAGAACCATGCCTGTATTTAAACCATCCCAATAAACATTCTGGGCGGAAAATAACGCGCGTGGAGAAATCACTTACATTCCAATCAACACTATCTAGAAGTTTGATCTTGGTGTCGCCGCCGTTCTTCTTAAAGTATCCGTAAAGATGATCTTTCCACTGCCAAGTGGTGATGCTCTTGCCCATAAATGTGTTTACGTAGTCGGTAATGTAAGGCAAGAAGATATCCAAACCACCAAGAAGTCGTTCTTAGCCAAGAGAAATCAATCAGCATACGTTGTGAGCGCAAGTCACGGACTGACGTACCCAGGTACAACAAGAAATTCGCTCCCTTATCATACGGCACCCGACTATACGCATCATCCGGATCTTCGCCCTTCTCGAACTCAATGACCAACCGTTGGTACTTTGGTTGATTTTGGTGCAACTTCAGGTCATCTTGTAATCCTTTGTAGCCGATTAGGAAAGAGAACCCGCGTTCGGCCTCGGAATGAAGGACCTTTTGGAGTACGCGTTCCATGTAGGTTGTGAAGCCTTCGTTGAGCCAGAAATGGCCGCTGTGGGCTTGGCTGTGATATGATGTGCGGCGCATGTGAGTGCATGTTTCATGGTCGGGAATGGGTTGACTTACGTTACGCCATTTCCGAACCATGAGTGGGTGAGTTCGTGGACGACTACGTCGACCAGTGTGCGGTCTCCGGCGAGAAGTGCTAAGAAAGGGTGTATCAGAAGATGTTGGCGTAATCGTTGGTTATGCGATCGTACTAGGGGTTAAGAACGAGATACATGCATTCTCCTGCATGTCACGGAATCGGCTATATGTCAAGATGACTGAATGGACAACGTACCATGCCACCATAAGGGAACGAGGGAGGCAACACCAACAAGTCATACACGCCAAATCTATAGGGAGGTACGATCGTCTCTTCCGTAGCCAGGAACCTATCCAAAGCTAGTTATCGACTACCACACAACAAAATGGCGACATGAACGGACGAACCTAGTCGTATCAGCCTCAAACTCCCAATAAGCCGCATCGATCAACTCAGGTTCGGCCCAAATCCCGCTCGTCCAGTCCTTGCCTTCAACCTTAGGGAATGCTTTATAACGGAGGTTGCCTGCCGCGATAGCGATGAGGTATGATGGAATAGGGATCGGCTATCGCAGACACATTAATTAGTGTCGGGATATTGGAAGAGGGAAGACGGTTATACTGACTTGCTTATATGTATAAGTTACGACATCCTTTCCAATGACCTTTCCATCATGAGCGGGTCCAGTCGATGGTGGCGAGACTCGGATGGCTGAAAGCAAGGCGGGCAGAATGGATGCCACTTTCGCGGTGTACGTCTGTAGCAGGAAGGGATTTGTCGATATTCAGAGAACTTGTTGTTACCTGTGTGATTGCACTTACAGTCTTCACTGAAGGTGAGTCCTGCAAAGGTGCCAAGCTCCGTGCATATATGGGTTGACATTGACTGAATAGGAATGGGAACGTCTTCCCTTGAGTCTGCCTAACTCGCGTCAGCTCGCCTCGATCATGAATCGAACACAGCCGTGAATGAGAGGATAAGACTATATGCGTACTCCTTAGCCAGGAATTGTAGAGCCGTGCAGTCCTTGGTGGTCTTGTAATGAATTGTCGCAGTCACTTTCGATCCGGACTTGAGACCTGCAGGGAGAGGGATATGGAGAGCAGATCCCATGACTGGATGTTTCGGATCGACGGTATACTAGCGAATCACATCAGCGTTCTAAGTGCACCTCGTAATCTATCGAAGGATCGTAACGTACGTCCACATCCTGTCCCTCGACTTCGATCTTCCCAAGGTCAAGAGCCTGAGTATCAACACTAGACATGTTTCAGCCATTACATCCATTACGTATATCACACAAGATGGAACAACTCACATAACTTCCTTCACGTCATCTTCCTTCACTACAAACGTATGCGTCGCAGAGCCAGAAATGAGTTTCGCATTGAAATCGATTGTCCAGTCGAAGTCAATGTGCTCAGAAGCGATTTGGAGGAAGTTGGCTTGAGACGTTGGGTCTCCTTCTTCTTCCTCCGGCTTCTTCAAATATGCAGACATATTTGTACGAGTGTTGAGACAATGTCTCTAGGATAGAGAGACCTGGATAAAGCTTCGGGTCACGTATACCGAGTGCGGGCGCTCCCTCGAGGAAGCGAAACGATCGCGATCGAAAACAGGCGACATGAGAAAACTGTAAATGTAATTCTCCAACCTTGGACGCGACGGTTTGTTAGAAATCATGTCGAAACATGCCCACAAAATTGGTGTGTCATTAATTTCTGTTCTGAAGACAGTATAGTTTACAAGAATTTTGAAATGTAGGTGCTTTGCTGTTCTGCCCAGATTGTGGGACTCTTCTTAACCTTCCTGCGGACAATGAGACAGAGGTGAAGTGTGAGCAGTGTGGGCGTAAAGAGCCAGCTAGCTGTGAGTATGTTTCTTTGCTATCTTGAACCTCTGTTCTAATCTAAAGGTTTGTTCAAGCGTACGAGGATATCGAAATCATCACTCGTTCCCATCCCGATGCCTTCCCTTCTGCTTTAGCTCAGAAGAGGAAGACTCAAACAAAGGTTCATGAAGGCGAGGACCTGAATTTACTGAAGGTTACAGAGAAATGTCCTAGCTGTGGGCATATGGAGGCTTATTCGAAGGAGCTGCAGGTGCGTATTGGTTGAAGTATGCGAATGGACGAGCACTCATGTACGTACACGCTGCTATAGTTGAGGAGTGCCGATGAAGGTTCAACTATTCTGTACACTGTATGTGTTCACTATGTCCTCTTTGGGTCATTATTTATACCCTCCGTTTCTGCAGTGTGTCAAATGCAGATTCGGTTGGCGTATCAACAACTAAACATAAACATCCACACTTGGGGTCTCGACTGTCCAAGTCTCGGACTCTCGCATCAGGTCCTCTGAAGAAGGGTATATTCCAAGTCAAGTGCTGACAACTACACGTACACGCCTACAGAGCAGAAGAGCGCCACGACCCCGAACCCGCCGAGGAGACTGGCTGTAGAAGCGACTGCGACCTCTCGAATAGGGATGGTGTCTTTTGGTAGCCTGCAGAGACGTGTCAAGTTAGTAGGAGATAATGATGTACATCAGCGTGGGGGTGATTTGGGTGAAATGCTGAAGCTGATACTGACGTGGAGAAATAGAACGCAAGCCCGAAGGTTGACACGAGGAGAAAGAAAGCGATGTAAGGCAATAGCCCAACCGCAATGTAGGGCGAGAAGGGTGGGACTGCTTTATGCAGAGCCTAAGTACGAAGTCAACACTGTCAACTATAAGAAAGCTTAGAGAATGAGACATACTTGTATTGACTGGTAGTCTGCCATGATTGTCTGGAATGAGACTGGTGAGGGCGGGCTGATGGTAGGGCCGGGAGAGGCCGGATTGACGTAAGCCGTCGCTGGTACCACTAGCCTCCAAACACGCGTCATCAAATCCCATCCGCCCATATCAACCACGCAACAGCGTCTCCTCGCAGCACCACTTGTCTCTTTCTCCCTCTTACGACTATCTATAAATCCACAAGGACTTATTCTATTCCAAGGTTTGTCCTTTCTCTACAGAAATAGCAACTATTGTAGCGTTTCAAACGTTCCTGCGCCTCCCGATTGGTGACTCCAATATCCAACGCTGACGCACTCTCCTGTTGCTTAGATGTCCGCTACGCAAAAAGTTCAGCAGCATCCTGCTTTCCAGCAGGCTCAGGACAAAGCAAACTACTATGTTAGTCAACTTGACAAGGAGGTACGTGTACAAATTCTGTCCTGCTGGCAACGGCGTGTATACGTCATGACGCTCACACGACACCTCATCTCGTAGCTCTCCAAGTATCCTCTTCTGACGACTTTCGAACAACGCACGCAAGTGCCCAAGACTTACGCCTTCATCGGCGGTGTCGTCCTGTTGATTATCCTCCATGGCTTCAATGCGTTCGCCTCCCCTGTTTCTAATCTCCTTGGATGGGGCCTTCCCGCTTTCCTCTCGGTCAAGGCAATTGAAAGTCCTGGTCACAATGATGACATCCAGTGGTTGACATACTGGGTCGTCTTTGGGTTCTTCAACTTTTTGGAGAGTTTCGCACTGAGACTTGTGCTGTACTACTTCCCCTGGTATTTTGCGTTCAAGACCACCTTCATCCTCTGGCTCCAGCTTCCAGCTTTCCGCGTAAGTTTATGTTTTAACCACCTCATGCTTCGGAAGTGATACTCACGATATTTTGAATTGCGCCATCAGGGTGCTGAAACACTCTACGGAACAGTCGTACGACCTGTTTTTGTTAACGTCCATCATGCGCCAAACTCTGTCCAACCTCAAACCAGCGCTTCTGCCGATCAACTCCGTGACCGTGTCGCTGCTGCTTCATCCGAGTAAATAAGCTTAGGTGGGTTTAGTGGTTGGTGAGGGTGCCAAGGTGTTGTTACGTCTTGTGGTCTTCTTCAATAGAGTATGATTCTTTCCTCTCCTCTCTGATCGGGCTTTATCGATTGTTCGTGTAGGAGTTTTGATGATCCCTTTCCTCCTCTTTGCTCCTTGTATCTTTTTCCCTCTTACTCTTTTCATTCATCGTGAACGCTTCGCAGACTCTACCTCTATTCTACTGAATGCATGTATATCGCGCTGCTACTTGACGAATTTCCTGATGTCCCGTGCCACCAACGAAAGTCCCGGAGAAGCTGAGCTAATTCAAGTTTGCTCCTGGTGACGATCTATCGCTGTTGTATGCACCACCAATGATGTTTTCTCAACATGAATACCGACTCCACGTGAACGTGCTTGAAAAAAGCACTAGATTTGCCTCTGTAAGAGGGAGCGCTTGGCGGGTGGTAAAACAAAATAAGCAGCGGATCTGAGAAACACATAACGTTCAACAACTGCCTGATCTGGGTTAGTCCTTGCGCTTTGATTGCGGCGGCATGAACAGCGCATTTGTGGGATTTGGCTGTCACTGTCTCGGACAACGACGCCCAAATGCTGGCCCCGACGAAAAATGCTGGGCGAGCTCGATGGAGGAAACAACTTTTCTATCGATGCCGACGACTTGCCCAGTGGCGGCGCCGCCTTTTCCCCAAAACACCGCTCACCGTTCCTGCCTACCGAGGCCCGTGACCCCCGCGCCAGGCTATGTGACTTGAATGCATTGCATATCATTATAGCTATCTCCTTCCTGCATATATCTATACTCTTTCCTTTTCTCCTCCTCCTTCCCTTTCCTCCCTCCACCTCTGTCGGTTTTCGCTCTCCCTACCGGGCCTTACACGTCTTCCCCTCCCGCTCCCTGCTGAGCCAAGCAGCCCATCATGATGTCTGACGCTATCGAGAAGCGTTATGCTACCTCAAACACTGACGTCGGCACAAGCAACAGCGAGTTGGGCTCATCTGCCACAGAGCAGCCGTTGATTCCGCGACGAGGGATCAAAGGTGTTTACTACAACCCCGTCGTGCAAGTTTGGCTCCTCGGTTTTGTGTGCTTCATGTGCCCTGGTCTCTTTAATGCCTTAAATGGATTGGGAGGCGGAGGTCAGGTCGATCCCACGACGGGTGCGAATGCAAACTCGGCGTTGTACTCCACTTTTGCGTTCTTTGCGTTCTTTGCTGGGTGCGTTCGATCGCGCGTGTTTCTTCTCATCATCAATGAGCTAATTATGCCTCTTAAAGTTCGATCAATAATGTCCTTGGTTCACGACTCACCTTGCTGCTGGGTAGCACTGGCTACGCTCTTTATATCGGTTCTTATCTGTACGTCTCCTTATACCCTCTCTTACCCTTACCACTTACACTTTTTCTTCTTCTATGCAGCGCTGTCAATATTCACCCCAATGCTGGAGGGTTTGTCGTTGCTGCCGGTGCCATTCTCGGTATATGCGCTGGAATGCTCTGGACTGCCCAGGGCTCGCTGATGTTGGCATATCCCACGGAGAGTGAGAAGGGAAAGTTCATTGGCATATTTTGGTCCGTTTTCAACTTGGGCAGTGTCGTCGGCGCGTCTGTCTCTTTGGGCCAGAACTATCATAATACGGCATGTGTCGCCCTACTTTGCGCGCAGTGGTTAGAGTTTCATGCTGATTTGACCCTTTGGAATGATCTAGGCGAATTCAGGTGAGAATCCTTCGTTCAGACAGTTTGCCGCCATCTAGTCATCTAACAAAACTCATTTCCTCTGATAGTCGGAAATGGCACCTATGTAAGTCTTCTCACAGCCTTCTCCCGCTTTCGCTGTTTGTCTATGTCTCTTAATCTCCCGTCCCTATCCCCTTCCATTCCATTTTACTGATAGAGTTCTCATTTTTCCCACCCCATAGATTGGTTTCCTCATTCTGACGCTCATCGGTGTTGTGATTCCCCTATTCATGGCAGATCCCAACAAGATGGTTCGTTCCGATGGTTCCAAAGTCGCTTCCCCTCGACACCCTTCTTGGACGAGTGAGTTTTGGGATCTATGGGTCGCTCTTCGAACAGACCCATATATCATACTCTTGTTCCCGATGTTCTTCGCCAGTAATTGGTTTTACACCTGGCGTGAGTACCTCTTCGGTTTCTTCTGGTGTCAGGTCTGACGTTTTATTAACAGAATTTAACGATTTCAATCTCGCATTGTTCAATATTCGAACTCGGTCGTTGAACAACCTGGTCTATTGGTTGGCTCAGATCATTGGGTCCGTTAGTATCGGATTCTTGCTCGACCAGAGAGGTCTGAGCAGACGCGTTCGTGCCTTCTCCGGCTGGTGTATCCTGCTGTTCATGGTTCTCGTCGTACATATTTGGGCATTTTTCTATCAAAAGTCCGTTTCCTGTCTTCGTGTTATGCTTGGCTGGTCCACTGAACGTTTTGTGTAGGCATTATACTCGGGAGACCGTCGAAGCCCGGATAGACATATTCGATCACGCGTACCTCGGGAGAGTACTCTTCTACATCTGCTGCGGTTTGCTCGATTCCATGTGGCAGACATGCGCTTATTGGTTAATGGGTGCCATGTCGAACGACCCTGCAAAGCTTGCCCATTTTACTGGCTTCTGTACGTCCCGCTTTTTTTCATTTCATCCGCTTCTTCATCTCGTAATTCTTCTATCTATTGTTTCCGTTTCCCATTTTCGTATTTTGGCTCTTGATCTTGTTGTGTTTTGGCTTCTCGTCCAAGCGCTAAAAACGTGAACTCTAACCTTAGCCCTTCGTTTTCTCCCTTTCTGATAGATAAATCGATCCAGTCAGCCGGTGCAGCAGGCGTATGGCGTGCAGATGCTATTGGTGTCCCGTGAGTCTCCAGTTCTTCTGTGATATCTGGTCCTTCGGGCACCTCGGTTGGCGGACTTGTGGATGTTGAGTCTTGTGCTCGTCACCCCCTTTCTTTCTTACTCATCTGCTCATTTGCTTATCCTGACGTACGTTGCATTAGGTATATGAACTTATTCATTTCAACGTGGGCACTCCTCTTAGCCGGCCTTGTTTTTGCTCTCCCCATGATCCATATGCGCGTTCAGGATTATACAGAGATGGATGAGATGCGGTAAGTTAGCTCGACATCTTCAGGAGTCCTTCATGCCCTTTGGTGATATCTCTTGATCTGGACTTCTGACTGGCACTGATTGTTAGTATGTTGCATAGGGATGAGATGAATGACCAAGCTCAGTATCTGCCAGATCCCGATCCGAGGTATCCCAAGGATTGAGTTCCTTATTACCTTTTTGCTCGTTCCGCCCCCGCCCGCCGGAAGTGAAGCCAGACTTCCCTTGCTTGACTGTCGACGTGACTCTAGGTAAACTCTGAGCAGGATACGACCCGGCGAAAGTTACTGATTTCCCTCGAGCTCCCCAACTTTCCCCGACAAGCTATTCATTCGCATGCTTCATATCGCATCCGCCACCTCTACCCTGCACATATCATCAACCCTTCCCTACGTTCTGTGGCGCTCTCCCCTACTTGGCATCCTCGGCCTCATACCTAGCGTCTCACATCTTGTATTATTGCTCGACCCCCAATACCAAACGTCCTGCTCTGCATTGCTCTACATTATACTCATACATGGCTTCTTTGTTACGCTTTATTATATATCATAGAGTCCTCCTTTCCAGTGGGTACACAAGAGAGAGAAAGATATTCTAGTTGTAGTTTGCTTTGTTTATGTGTCGATGTAGTCGTTGTTTTGCTGTTTGTCTATCTGTACAACAGTTTGATGGAATGGTCATGATTTTATCTTCTCGTATAGACGTCCGTAGTTGAAGCTATGCATCCTCCAACGTGTCATAGTGATGAGTTGCGGATCAACCACAAGTGAAATTGCTAAGTTTCTACTGACGATAACCTTTACGAAAGCGAACTACATACGAAAGCGAAGGGGTATCTTGGTATACGTGTACATGTATAATCCGCTCTAACCAAATACACTCCGAAACGTACCTCACGATCTTGAAATATTCTCCAAGCGACTCTCTCACCTCTAGAAGATAGTCGCCAACGCGCCATCTTCCGACCCACCACCCATCGCATTAATCGCTTTCACGTTCGGACCATTCTTTCCAAACGTGAACCCCACCCAAACACCTCTTGAGAAAGGTTCCTCCTTCTCCCTCACTGCCTCCACATTACGCTGCTTCTCCTTTACCTCGGCATACTTCTCCATATCTTCGGCTGAAGTGAAGTCATCGTAGTAACCCGTGTCGATCTCTGAGTCGAGGGCGGGAACGAAAGGCGCTCGGGTGGAACGCACGTTGTCCCATTTGACGTTCTTGAAGAAAGGATGGGACTTCAATTGATCGAGGGAGGAGTAACGGACAGATGCATGCGCGATCAACCTGTAGGGAGATCCTTAAGGCATCAGCGATACGGAGAAGAGAATAAGAAACGTACCTAGTGACCGCGTCCCAGGCAACATCAGACAAGTTGAAGATCATATCCTCTGGGTTATCGTAATGAGGCCTCCTCAACACCGTTGACCAATTCTTCAAATTTGCCCAAGTTTCCTCTGGGGTGCTACCGCTGAATGGTGGAAACCCGGCGAGGAACTCGAAGAAGATACACCCTAAGGACCAGTAGTCTACGGAATACGTGTATGGTTTCCCTCGGAGGACTTCCGGTGCCATGTAATCAGGGGAACCGACTATGGAGTCGGCGTATCGAGGGTCTTGGTTTCGGATTGAACGATAGATGGAACGACGTTCGATAGTGGAGCGGTGGACGAGAGGGACATCTTTCACCTTATCGAGCTAGTAAGAGGGGGGAAAGTGGTAAGTGGTAAGTTCATACAGGGAGAATAAGAAGGCAATGAAAGGCTAGATACCTTGACTTTGAGTGATTCGATACGTTGCGGGTTCAGTGCTCCGGTTGCCAGACCGAAGTCTGTCAACTTGACATGTCCTGTACCGTCGATAAGGAAATTCTACAGGACGATACTCAATACATATTCCCGACTACTTGGTAACTGCTCGTACCTCTGGCTTGAGATCTCGATGAATATAACCAAGTTTGTGAAGCTCATTCACTGCGGCGAACATCTCACTGATGTAGAATCTGGCATGCTCTTCCTTGAGGACACCCGAGTTATTCAGCAGAGTTCGGAAGTCGCCTCCAGGGACATACTCCATTGCCAAATAGACAAATTGGGGATCCTGGAAAGCGTAAAGAAGTCGGACAAGCCATGGGGTCTTCGTCGCAGTCAGAATATCTCGCTCCACAAGGACGTGCCTGATCTCATCCATCTTGAACAACGTCCGCTTGCGCATCTTCTTTAATGCGCAAATCTCTCCGGTCTCTTGCTTGCGCGCCAGGAAGACCTCGCCATATCCTCCTTGACCGATCTGAGCGATGATGTGAAATTGATCGACCTTGAGTTTGGTTCTTCGTTTACGTAGTACGACGCGTTCCCTGCCACGATAAGATTTATATTCTTTAGCGTATTCGGACGCTGTGAGGCCCCGAGCTGCAGTGTCGGCGTCGAACTTTGCTCGTCTGTCTTTTCGAGCTGCGAGGTATCCTAGTAATTGAAAGTAGTAATCGAGGAAATCTGCAGCGGTTGAATGAACTTGAATATCGCTTCATCGACAAGCCACTTACAAAGCTGTGCTACAGTGGATTTTCGTCTGACTTCAGGACTGTCCAGCAATTCCTGCTCCCAAGGCTGAAAGCGGCCTTGTTTAAGCGTGGTGTCTACTCTTGCGGTGTTCATCGTGATGTCGTTGCTGAGGGTCATGCCTTTCGCAGTCGCCATGCGGATATCGGGACTGCTTGCAGTATATCCTTTTGCGGTATTCATGTGGATATCGGGGTATGCACCGTACGGATTGTTCTTCGATGGCAATCCAGACATTATTTTCGTAACAAGTCGTAAATATGGGTGCCTTATACGGGTTCCAGGACCCTGGAGATGATGGGGATGAACGTTTGTTGCAAGTTGAACCTGAGTTGAACGTTGAACTTTGGGCGCGCCCTAATTTAGACGTACACGATCGACTCGCCACGTGCAATGATCGATATGGTTCGCGTCGCGTTAACCCTAACCTTCTCTCTCTCTCTAAACCTCTTGTTCCACCCCGGCTTCATTGATCTTTACGAACTTTACGAATAAAACGACCTTTTAGTTTCTTTCCCCATGGTACAAACACACGTAGGACGTGTGGTGAAGCTTGACCTGGCCTCTGTACTAGCCCAACCCAATCCTCATCTTGACCTCAGGCTTGAGGCCTACGAAACATCCACGCGTAATTTCCTGAAAGCGGTCTCTAACTACACTCAACGCGCCGTCACCGAAATTACACATAGGAAGAATAACTATGTAACTACCAAGTCCAAGGTTGCGGAGAAGTCAAAGCAACTGGAGCAAGAGACAAACCAATGCAAGGTGAAGGAATTAGAATTGATGAAAGGTATGTGAAATATAGTATATTGCATGCTTGACTGCACATATTCTTATGGTCACCAAGTTCTTGAGAAAGAGCAGGAGGAAAGGAAGGAAGCCGAGGTTTCTGTTGCGGCCTTCCGCCGACAACTTGCATCCATCAAGGAGAAGTGTGCCTCGCTCGACGCCGAAATTGAGCAGCATCGAGCAATAGTACAGAATCTCAGACGCGGTGAGTTCTCATAGGCCAATTTTACTCAATTTCACAGCTGACCGTGTCAAAGAACGGGAACGGGAACGCTCTTTGCTGCACAAATATGCCTCGCACGTGTCCCCCGAATTGGCAGAGATCGAACGAAGAACGCAATGCGTTATGGAAGGGATAGACAAAGACAAGATTCTTGTTCGCTTTACCCACGTCGACCCGTCAGACCTACATCGAGAGTTCAGTTTCGTTATAGACGTTTCCTCCAAAGTTTACAAAGGTTACGGGCTTTCTTCGCCCTGACTCGTTTGTTTGCTGAAAGTGTTACCATCACAGTGCCAACAACAAGCCCCTTCCTGCCAACGCTACCCATACTTCTGGATGAGTTGAACGAGTCAAGAGATATATACTCCTTCATCAAACAGGTTCGCCAAGCGTTCGAACATCTAGTCACTCAAGGACGATGACAGGCGCAGAGTGCGTTAGTCCAGCTGAGATTTCTGCCGAAGCTGACCTTGTCCATCTGACAGCTGCAGGGGCGTCGTAATTTATGCCGCGTTGACTTATTCCATATTGATCCCAAGTACTGTTTGACTCACATTGTATTGCACTTCTCCAGCACGAACGATCTTGATTGTAATTTACATCAGTCGAAGCGGTCGGAGTTGATGACTTCGACAGCTCGGATTCGATCTCAAGTTGGCTACAGAGCGTGCCTTCCAATCCGCAGAGTGACACTGATTTTTCGAGCAGGATCACTTGTAGACTGACGCGTAATTTGCTGATGATATTCCTAAGACATCGAATGAATCTACGCCCTCGAATCTCTCCATCGAATCTCACCATCATAGCTTCAAACGTGCCCTTGCTTCAAAATCTACGCTAAGCCAACAGGCACATGTACTAAATTCATATATATGCGTCCCCGAAGCCTGCGAATGCACGTAGGTAAGTCATCGAGATATTCTCTGATTATCTCTTCCCCCTCTTTGTTTGTGGTCGGTGTGCAATTCGTCAGGACTGCACAATAAGAGGACCACAAGTTTGCCCGCTAGTGTGGCAGAGAGAATTGAATGTAGGTCGCATTATATGCTTTACTGGGCTCATATTGTCTATGTCGCGTGTAAAACAATAACTAAAACTTCAGGATGCTAGCTTTGGACTTCCTATCATACCCTTATTATTTTCTGTCAAGGCGTCGAGGCACCATCGACGACACATAGGTCTACGGAAGGGTATGATATCTAGGGTCCTTATCGCGCTCGGAGCGAATGTCGGCCGCTCAGGAATTGCTATGTATAGTGTGGCACTTGATCGTAATGGGCCCCCAACAACCCAAAAGTTAAGCAGTAGCATGCAGCATGTCCGACACCGTTCAGAGGCATTTGAATGCCGACTATCTATTCTCGTCATTCTTCAATATCGAATCGACCTAGATATCCCGTAGCGCAACTCTCCTTTCCTAGACGCCTCATGGATACTCTATGACTTTGACAGACAAGGGGACACGTCTATTTGATATGAAAGCATGTCTGACATATCCTAGTGAGCACCAGAAATTCGTCTAAAAATTTTGAACGAACCTGCAGCGGCTGGCTCAATGGCCTTCGCCATACTATTGATCGTTAGGTATCAGGTTCGATGCCTTCAAGTTCTCAAAGCAAAGCTCGGACGACGTACGCCAAGTGCAGCTCGTGCTCCAGATACGCATTGAATGCATCCAAGTCCTCGAAATCTGCTATCATAGCTTCCAATCACCAATAAGAAGGCTAGTCTTCCGGTAAATGCGTCAACATACCGAAATCCCAGCCATGAGTGTGCGAAACAGCCGTTTCAATTGGAGGGCCCAGTGTGTAGCTTTTGACTAGAGAGATCGATTCAAGGAACCCTTTACTTGTCTCAAATGCATTCTGTCTTGCTTCCGCGTCGAGAGAAGGTTTGAACTTAGCCAAAACTGTACAAGCGGATGGGATCGCCTGACAACCTGGATTGGGAATAACGTCGTACCTATATGTTTGACTGTCATGGTGGGACTCGAGCTTGACGGAGTAGCAACGCTTGTGAAAAGATGTAGTTAAGTTTGAGAGAAAACGGCGAGCCTTCTCTTTGCGTTTACTGTATCACAAATTGATGACACACAAGGCAGCCTTTGGTGAGTCAGTCTGACTCAGAGGCAACTTCAGGTCTCAGATCTCAGATCTTACAACCTCATCGTTCAAACACTTGATTTGCTTTCTCAGCTGCATGGCGCCAAGCGGAACATATACAGCGACGGGACAATGTACTAACATGCTAAGGAACCAAGTTGTCATATTGTAATCCAGTCTGGTGTAAAGAACTATAACTCCTTAAAAATATCCCTTTCACGGCGACAGAGGGACATTCGCTTGATCACATACGTTTCTATAGACTGTCGAGCAAGTTGAGCTCAGCTGCTGCCAACACTAGCTGCGAGAAATGAGGGCAGTTGGAATATAGGTGTAGTGGCTGACCGGAAATTAATTAAATTAATTATTGCGCAGAGGAGAGAAATAGGGAAATCTGAGGCTGATTGACCTACCTCGGCTTCAACCAACCTTGAATTGTTCCGAGAGCATTGAGAACGGTGCCTCAATATGCATATAGATTTTGGAGCAGCGCTGCGCGCGCTGAAGTTGAACAGAAAATTAAACATTTGAGTTCCAGAAAGCATGCTCTTGAGTGACACTTGAGAGAATAACCAATCTACAAGACAGACTATGCATGATGCTTCTCATTGACAATTGCATTCAAGCAATGCATTTATGAAAGAATATGGGTGCTGAAACCCTGAGGGGCAGCGCTGCGCGCGCCAGATATTGGCTATGCATTGGCATGCTCAGATAGCCACTGTTTCATTTTGTCAGCCTCAAACCTAAGTTTTGGAGCTTTTCCCTTATCTCAATCAGTCTTCTGGACATTCACCAGAAGCACCTAGCATACAGAAGGCCCAAATCTCTGTGAATACATATCAACTCCCTGCCAAAAATGTGTTTTGGGCAAATTTTCATAAGAAAATGAGAAAATGACCTTTCTGTTTGCTATCCTAGACAGACCATAATCATTTGGTGTATCTAAGAGTATCAAACAGAAGTCACAGAGCAGGATATATGATAGAGGTCAATTTCTCTTGCTCGACAGCCATTTTTGACGCGGCATGTGACCGCCGAATTTAGTAGGTCACCTACCTAGAAAGGTTATGTCTGTTTGCACATGTTTATGTTTTTTTCAAACTCAGTTAGGTCCTAATTGCGCTACACCTATATTCCAACTGCCGTTGTCAGTGCTCATTTCTAGTACTAGCGCTGATCGATCACAGTCGATCGCGTTCTGCGCGACACGTCGCGACGGACGCGTCCGCCTCTCATCCTTATATTCAAGATACCTTTGTTCAGGCTCTTTTTGACTCGTATTCTACCTCTGCTAAACTTACATAGGTGGTAAATTCTAATGTCCAATGGAGAAATGTCTCCTCCGCAGCCCCTTGAAAGCCAAGAAATGCTTGAACGACTCCGATGCAATCGATGCTAGTGATACAGTATATCTGCCACGCTGATAAGTTGCTTTTCGCACCTCACACTGGGAACGCCACTCACGTAGGATGGTATCTCTACGGCCGATGCAGATTCAGTGTATCAGGGAGTCACGCATAAGTATGTCCTTCAATATAGGCAACGATACTTACATCATCAAGACACCGGTACCGACACAAGTTCGTGTCTTTGGAGCAGGATATTACAGTAGCCAAAGGGTATCGATACAATTGAAGAAACAGAGCAGAAGTGCTTGAGATAGAGCAGGAAAGATCATGAAAGGATATCGGGAAGTGGCGCCGGGTATTTGCTCTTCGCTACTGACCGTTGGTTCGTCGACCACGGCACCTCTCTCGATGGCCACCGTTCTTCCAATCACTATGAAGCAACGATAAAGATAAGCTTTAGAGGCATGCATCACAACTCAGACCTACCTCGTCTGGCACCGAGAGCTACAATAATACACTCGCATACACCCCATACATATCCTCAGGGGGTGTTTCGGAGTCTTCTCTGAACATAAACAGTCTTTCCAATGACAATGCTTCCCATTTTTTGGCAAGACCGGAGGCACAGCCATATGACGTTCATACAATCGATGTTCAATCGACTCTCTGAAGTTCAAGTGCTTGCCAAAGTCCATCCAATCTTGAACCCATCGGTACTGTGGGGATCGGGGTGGAATATTGAGATCACGGAGTTTCTGCAAGGTGGGGAGCCAGACGGTACGTGCAGCATTTACGACCTCTTTGGCAAGGGCTCGAGGTTCAGGAAGGGATGTACGGTGAGCGTGGCCCATCATCCCGTACGTTTTTAGGATTGGAATGACCATTTCTGCCGATAGAAGAGTAATTCATGAAGACGAGGTAAAAATGGATTTCTGTTGTATGCGGCTCACCTCGGAAACGGATGTCGTCTTTTGCTGCGGCAGGAGAGTAAACGAGAGCGGACAGCTTGAGGAGCTCGAGTTCATTGACCTTCGTGACAGCTACCTTCACATGGGGTAGAGAGAGATTTTGGAGCAGAACGCTGCGAGATAGGTTTATGTGAACAAGTCAACCGCGGGGGATGGAATATAGGGTATCTGTGAATCGTTCAGCGCGTACCTTACGGCTGCTAAAGCATATACCATGATATCAGAGTCGAGTCTTGCGCTCCCGCAGCATAGTTGACGTTGAAGTGAGAACGAAATCACTTCTAATAAACCAAGCTCATTCATCCCCTCCGGACGTTGCGATACGAGATCATCGCAGCCTTGAAATGCGGGATACATCAGATTCAGAAGCACCAACAACGACTCATTCACTACATCGGGCTTCATCAGGACTGTCTTGACCGTCGTAGAGAACGCAGTGAGACTTCCGGTGTTTACAACCACTTCTTTGAAAAGTTCAGAGGCGCCTTCAAATATGTCCACACGCGCGAAAAGCACCTGAATCATGTCGTCTTGCAACCTGCTATCGGCACCATGGGTCCAAGCGTACAAAGCGAGCCTAGCATCGTCCCCGTATTGAGGAACCGGTGTGTCGGGACTGAGTTCTCGTCAGACTATGATAAAGAGGAGAAAAGAAGTAGGGCGCACTCAGCAATTCTCGCTAGACGTGTATATTGTGTGAGCAAGAACATGATCATGTACGAGAGTTTGATGGATCTTCGTCGTCCTTCCTCACTGGCCAGGTTAAAATTTCGTTCAGGATCCCAGAAAAAATCTCGCTTTTTCCAGAGATATGACCAGAGACTGGGAATCAGAGGAAGTACACTGCGAGCACATTCCTTTCCGTATGCGGTTTTATACTGCTCAGTGTTGATAAGTCTAGCGGCCAGCCAGGTTGCGCAACACATTATAGCACCTATGTATTGCTGAGCAATGAAAGGCAAGGAGTTGCCTATTAAGAATATGATACAGGACTTTATGAGATTGACATACCTGCGGCGGAATGGGGTATTCGTACGTTGCGTATGAATGGTCATAAAGTAGCATTTGCAACAGTGTACTCAAGACTCCCGATTTAAAGAATTGCTCGTGGTGCCCGTCAGTCAGGGCATCATTTCTAAGAAGAACATGTAGATCATCGACGAGCATGTATTTGCCATGTATGTTGCCCTGCGCGTCTAGTCGTTGTAGAAGGGGTGCGGCAATCTCTGGTGAGTTGTATAAAGGCGTCAGCCACTCGTGATTGTGGCGATCCGCGTCGCAAGCCACACCGCATCTGAGAGGAGGCATTTGGAGGTCTCAGAGACAATTCAATCGCTACTGATGTCGTTCAATATCTCGAAGGAGGGGAAGGCGATCGTTGCTGGGAGAGAGGAAGTTGGGAGGACTGAAATTGATCAAGGTACGTTTCTATTTGTTACTCGTATACCTTGGTACACCTGAACGCGAAGCACGTGATGATTAAGTCAGCACAATGACAGTGTTGATCGATCACTTTCGATCGCGTTCTGTCGCGAGGTGCCTTCAGGCGTCCCATGCGACCTTTTGTTCTCTATAGGTGGCATTGTACTTATTCAATGCCCTCTACCTCCATTTCCCTCATCTCTTTCATCCCTGCGGATTACCCTAAACTGTCACCTTCAACCTGCTTCACAAAAAAAAAATGGCCGGCAGAGACCCTATAAAGAAACATATCATTCGCAATTCTGTGACGCCCAAAGAATTCTTGATTGAGTTCATGCGTTGTGGAAGGGAAACAGAAGTACCAAAAGTCAAATTCTCCGGCTTTCCATGCGATGCAAGTAAGGCTGCTGATATAGCCGACCCACTGGTACGTTACCTTCTCGAAACTCAAACGCCACTCATGGACAGGTTGAATCCGCTGCTACATAGTGTCAATGGATCAAAGACGCACGTATATGTCCTGGCTACCAACTCATCGATCCCTCAAAGTCCTTTTCATTTGCCAACAATGAGGACCACATGAAACATCTACTGCTCTTTCCAACGGGCCTGGACTTCTGGCAAAGCCCTGCAGACTCCTGGCGAGCCTTCGAGATGCACATTCACGTGTGGGGTCTCTCTACTAATGATCCGTTCAGTGATGAAGACGAAAGTTCTGAAGACCTGGAGAGGCTAATTGAACATGTGGCTACTCAATTCAATCGTCAACACCGCACCCACGCCTTCTCCTTGGTCATCTTTGGCCGTTATGCTCGATTTCTGCGATGGGACCGTGCGGCCTGCGTAGTATCAAACAGCTTCGACTACCACAACTCTCCCAAATGGCTGGTCCACTTCTTATGGAGGTTCTCGATTTTCAGTCGCGCGAAACGTGGATTCGACCCTACCGCCACTGACGCCACACCTTCCGAAGTTCGAGCGTTCAAGGCCGCCGTGCGCAAATTCATCAAAACTGCTCCTCGAAACGCAGATTTCCTCATGCCTTCGCTGGAAGATGACTATCCCGTTTATAAAGTTGAAGTCGAAAGTTCGAATGGCGAGAAGATGCACGTCGTCATTGGTAAACCATTCCATGGCTACAAACGTCCTACGTGTGGCGGTCGCGGAACACGGGCATATGCAGCCTACCTTCCATCCGAGAAACGCGTTGTCTGCTTGAAAGACTTCTGGCGTCCTGGTTGTCCCGATTATCCATCAGAGGCAGAGGTGTATCAACATTTGCAGGACCATGACGTCCCGAACCTTCCGACAGTCCTTGCTGCAGGGGATGTCTCCGTCGGTGATCGATGTCAGTTGACTCGAAATCAACGACATAGGGACATATGGGGTTTCATTCATCAACGTATCGTGCAACAGATTGCGTTTCCACTGCATACGGCCAAGTCTTCGAGAGAGCTCATCCAAGTATTCAGGGATGTCGTCGCATGTGGGTACAACACTTTGACTGTGGAGATGCAGATCATCTGATTGTTATTGCAGGTATGAGCAGAGCGTACAGTTCAGCACAAGTGCTGCACCAGGACATCAGTGAGGCCAATGTCATGATAACCGGAGAAGGGCGAGGAATCCTGAACGACTGGGACAGCAGCTGGAGGAAGACCGCAGAGAGCCCAGAAAGCAAAGGCCGTGTGGTGAGGGTTGTCTTTTACACAACGAATTAGCTCCACTCACCTTCCGTCCCCATCGCCGATTCAGGGGACCTGGAGATTCCTGTCCATTCACTTCTGCAAGAACCCGTTCAAAACTCACGAGATCCATGACGACCTCGAGTCATGTTTCTGGGTTCTCATCTGGATGGCTGTTCGCTATGTCAAATCAGTAAGACTCTGGAGATGTTTCAGCTGGGACCTCTTCGATAAGTCTGAAGTATATAGACTCCGTGAGGTCGACGGAAAACCCGTAGCGGACCTGAAAGACGGCCGCAAACACGAAGTTGGTGGACTACTCAAGGAATTTTTCATCGGTCATGAGGGTATGCACCAACTCGCATGGCGATGTCACCCATTCCACACGCTGCTCTACGACCTCAGGGATCTTTTTGGTTATTTATATGGTGTAATCAGAAAGAATGATGAACACAAACCAGATTACGTCCAGGAATCCAAAAGTCACCACGAGTTTTTTTCCAATCCCAAAAACCTCGTCGAAATATTCGACGATGCGTTATCCGAAGACGGATGGCTCGAGAATGACACAGTCCCGAATATGTTCCCATACAACACAACACAGGAGTGGGAGGACTATATGATGAGATGTCGATACCGAGCCATGGACAGACCGGCACGGGAGGGCTCCCAAGGTACTGAGATTATCACCGAGGATGAATCTGAGGCTCCGGCAACCGTCACGCAATACCCCATAACGTTCCCACCCGAGGCTGAGGAGGAGGAGGAAGTTGTGAAACTGGTGCGAAGGTCGACGCGAGTGAGGAAAGTGGTCAAGGACAGACTGAATTCTATCGAAACAGGGAAACCTGGCAAACGAAAAAGGATGAATAATGATCAGGATGGTTCGGAGCATGATATTGTGCGGCCTAAGACCAGGAGACGTAAGGGTGAGACTTAGAGATGTGAAAAAAAATGTCTCTTCCCTCCGGCTCAACGCTTGAGCATAGAGTAGAGTATATCATGGTTATTTGAGAACTGTACATTACCACTGCTTTAATCAACCTCCCCGTCGCCTCTAATTTCCTCTAATTCACAATTACTGCTGCTGCTTGAGCTTCTGCACTCCAAGTTTGGTGGCGACATCCCCCATAGCCTCACCAACTTTGACCTTCTGTCCCTCTCTGATAATGAACTGGAAGTCATGCGGCGCTTCGAAAACCAGGACAACAGTGCTACCAAGACAGAAGCCGCCCATCTCTTGACCTTTCGAAAGGGGCTGACCGTTGAGGATGGGTGAGGCGTGGTGGTACACTGCTTCCATGTAGGTTCCAAGAGGATGCTTCCGGTGTGAAGGATCATTTGTTCGAAGATCCTAGGGGTCGGTGTGTTAATCGAGGAGAAACATTGTGTTAGGTCGGTGCAGGATCTTTTTACTTGCCTGATCGAAATTGATTCGAATGCTACCCACGTTGGTGGCACCTACAGGAATCATACTGAAGAATCCATGTTGCCAACGTCCAAGTAGCGCCACACGTTCATTGAGAACAAAGAGATTCTCCAGACGTCTAGCCATCCAAGGAGATACAGAGAACAAGTCGCCTATGATATATTCAGTAAACCACACTCTTGACGCTTCACATATTAAGAACGCTAACCGATGAAGTGCCTCCGCCTCTCTACAACCCAAGCGGCGGCACTGTGGAAGCGATGGTAGTCCCCCGGAGCAAGATAGATCACGGCGAAAAACAGCGTGTTTCCTGGTCTGACATCCATTGCATTCGCGCTAGGTCTTCTCTCCAACGAGGGCCGAACACCCATCTCCGCCGCGACGGACGCATGTCTTGCAACGGTTTCCGGTTCATATGACGCTTCCTCCGGTATGGTCGCATCTATAGGTTCACCGAACTTCGTTGCCACTGTTTCTGTAGCTTTCAAATCGTCCTTAGACTTGAGGTCGTCTGAAGGCTGGGGTACATCCTTGGAAGAGCCGTCTGAAGGAGCGTTATCCACCGCAGAGTCTGCAGGTGTCGTAGGCGTACCAGAACCCAACAATTCGTTTAGGGTGTACTCAATTCCATTGATATCAGCGAAGTGCTTGTCCTCGACCTCGTCAAGGGTGCGTGTTGGGAAAACGACAGGCGTCCCGGGAGGTAAAGTAGGGGTTCCGATTCCTAAGAGTGCATCTAGGGAGTATGTACTTCCTTTCACTTGCTCAACGCGCCTGCCTACTACAGTGCCGAAGTGCAATATACGACCGTCTGCAGGACTAACCTGCAATGAATTGGTTATTGAGGGAGATACTTCGCAGAAGTGAATGGACGAACCAGAACCGTATCAGCAGTTGGTCTGGCTCCGTCCTTGAGTTTCCGGTAGAAGAAGTCGCCCAGGCTTTTATACGCTGTGAGGTCTAGCGGATCAATTTCATCTAAATTACATCCAAATATCCATGCATAGAAACGGAAGCCAAACGGGCGGAACCAAACGGGTAGTTCTAGCGAATTGAAGTATCCCCATAGACGTGACATGTTTCGGAGTGGAAGTGCTCCAATAACGTACACCTATAACCGAACATCAGACAGCGTTCGGGTAAAGAGAAGCTGGACACGCGACAGCTTTGGGAAGGACAGATGATAACACCACGGACTCACATGCCATGGGCCCTTCAACTTGATGACCTGATTACCATACTCATCGACGTGGACTTCGTGTCCTCCGTGTCTTTTGTGATATTGCATAATAAGAAGCAGCAGCGCTCCAGCAGCAAGAGGAAGAGGGTACCACTTGGTGGGTGTCTCCGTCCATGCTCTTGCTAGTCTTTCTGCAAATATTTCATGGGTCATACAACGTATGACCAATACGATGAGGACATACTATGTAATGGAGTGTCTTTCCCACCGAATGGACTAGGAGGTGGTTGAGGTCGACTTGAATATGGTCGATGGTTGGTCCATCGCAGAACATTTCTTCGCAGACTCAACCGCTCAAGCAACCGGTGCTCTGCTCCACCCAGAAGCGGGGGTAAGAATGTTTTACGTATGGCTTTTGTAGTTAGCATGTAGTCATCGAAGCAGACGACGGACAGATAACAAGGGTGTCGTCAAGGAATAGTGGCTTCAAAGCTACGCAAAAGCTACGGCAGGGCTGAGCTCATGCGCTGGGATCGCCCACGTGCCAACCGCGTCTCGATCAATTGATCTCTGTCGAGCCGCTGAGCAGCGTGTTGAACAACTGAAGTTTTTACCTGCTCTACGCCGTTCAATATTCGAGTCTTGTAGGCGTCGCCTTGACATTCCATACGAAGCTGGAATTGCCCTAATACCGCATACCCCAAACTAACATACAATCAAAGATATATGGCCACCGGAAACCCGAATTTCGCAGCACCTGAAGCCGAAGCGAGTCCATAACTACACCGTCTCTCTGTGAATGGGATTAGGTTAGCGGAGAAATGTCTGATGAAATTTTGGTGGAAGAAATGGCTGTGCCGACTAAGCTAGTCCTCGCGTTCGACCGCCTTCTGTTCCTCTTCAGAAAAACATACGTGGTCTTTGAATGCATGAGGTCCGCATACCTTATCTATGGGCCCTTATTGTTCACCCGGTCAGATAGGATGATTTTATGACTCTGAGGATATGCAAATGGAAGGTGTAGTTTCACCGTTTCTTTCATCCTACGGGCGCTGCTCATATTTGTGTCAAGATCCGTCGCGACTCTTGTCCATTCGGGATTGCTTATGCTTGGGTGGAACGACTTCTTTTTAACAGCTCCGTCAATCGTATTCAGATGGCATGCTGGCCTGGGGTCGGATCGCAATAGCCATTGCCATGGCCTCACAGTCTGGTAGGATCACTTCGGTTCCTCATCTGCTAAAACTACCGCTGCCCCACCTTTCCTAAGCCAATGCAGCACATCCATGCATGCGCAGCTTGGGGAGTTCTGCGCCTAGATATACGCCGTACAGCATGTCTCTAAGTCGGTCCGTAATTGTCATTCAAATGATCTCATGGATGGGACAGATAACGAGAATCAACGGCTGACCCACCTTGTGACAACCAGTCCCAGACCAAGTCATCTGTCTCGGGATCATGGAGGAATATTTCACAGGTGTGTGCGCTGCTCAAACAAGTGATTCAAGTTTCGCTGTTGTGGCGGCATGGAAGTCTTCCTAGTTTCGATGCAGCATGTGACAGTCTCTGCGTTTGTATCTGCCAACCCTCGTTTACTACGTTTGTGAAAGGCGGGCTAGGTTCTTTTCTCATCGCAGTGTGTAATCGTTACAGCATTTGCCATGCTTCGGTGAAAGTCTCAGTGGATTTTCCCCGCCCTGCTCAGTCCCCTACAAACACGATGACTGACGTTGTAGCTTGCCATATGACGACCGCTGTGACAACGCGGTCGCGGAACAGCCAACTGAACCATTCGGCTTTACATACGCACCGACTGCGAAAGCCTCCCTTCTAAATACGAGTCGCCACTCACCAGTACCATACTGTAAGCGATATATACTATTCATCATATATCATGCTCATTTATCGAGGTTCAGATCTTCTAGACTAGCTGAACACCAGGTTAAATAATATTAAAGACCTGCAAAGTTTAGTTTCGCTGCTTGAGGTATTTGATTTGTAGGTGCATCAATTCAGGCTACGTTACTCTGACGGTCACTCTGTTCGAATATTGCATTTTTGAGCAAACGGCGGAAAAAATTGTCCAGAATCATCGAGAAATTACAAAGCAATGTAGGTCTGACATGGAACGACGACGTATGACTTTGATGCAGGATAGACTTGGACCATGCCAGTGCCATGAAATAGCGAGTTCAACAGTCACAAGATGTTTCGGCATCGGAACTGTCGGTTCATATTTTTCATGCGATTACAGGGAAGACTCCGCAGAATTGTGCTTGAGATGATTTCGGAACCAGCAAACTGGCATGATTAGCGTGTCGGATTTACAGAGCGTTCCTTCTACATTCATAATCCTGTACGTTCAAGCCGCAAATCGCGTTGGACTCGCTCGTGTTACGTTGAGTAGCATGCCGGGTAATAGAACAGCGACATAGAGCTTCATGTTCAACCTTCATGTAGGTGTCATTTGAGGCGACAATTCAAAGGCCGGCTCGGACGAGCTCACTCTGAGCAAGATATGTACCACAGCACATACGTCTTCGCAGTAACTGCAAATGCAGTACTAGGAATACTAGGCTAGACACATTCGGGAGAGGAAATCATTCCGCCGCCCTTCAGACCGCTGCCAAAGCAGGTAGCCTTAATCAACGTGATCGAATTCGCTCGTCCTTATCATTCACATTCTTCGACGCTTTTCTCGTCACTTGTAGTTCGCGACTACGAGTTGAAGTACACTAATTAGACAGCGCCAAATTTCCATCACTAAAATAAAGACTCACGGCACATGTGGGACTCTCAGGAGCATTCCTAGTATCATTCTTTACTCGCATAACTATCATTGGCAGCGCAGATACAAGTCCAACAGCGAGGAGAACCCAAGTGGCAATAAAGATATTCATGTATCTTTGATATCCAACGTCAGATGAAGAAAGACGTAACCATGATGAACGCATACGGGAGTTCTATACCGTCAGCTCTCCATACGCCCGCCGCGCCAGCAGACTGGATTCCTTTGTCTGGTAACATGTCATGATGTTAGCTGCACTCACGTAATTAGACCTTTCTTAGACCCACAAAATCCGACAAAATGAGCGAGTGTTGCGGGATCTCTTGACATCACACCCATGAGCCAATAAACGTTCGTCTGCCACATTGCGTCCAGAAGTCCGCAGAAAATGTAAAGCCAAACATGACCAACATAGGGCTTGTCATGAATGTCAATCTTGACGGTGGTGGCTTTTACAGTTTCCCGAGTATATTGTCTAGAATTGCGTCAGCAAAAACCAAGATTGATGCAAAAGGGAACAATACTCACACCTGATAGAAATATGCCCATATGTGGACAACCAAGACCATGATCAAAAGTATGAGCCACCCCATGTAAGCTCGGAGTCTCCAGCTGAAGCACTTGAGGTCCAGCAAGAATGCTAAACCGACGGAACCAAGTATTTGTGCGATCCAATAGACTAAATTATTCAGCGATCGTGCACGGATATTGAAGAGCGCGCTATTATAGTCATTGAATTCTATACGATGCATTAGTAAATCTTTCAGATGAGACAATGCATTCCTTACGCCATGTATAGAACCAGTTGCTCGCAAAATATACGGGTCATTCTTCAAGGTTATCCATAGGCCCCACAATGCGGTTCGTAGTGATGGAAGTCGAGGGCATTCCACTTTGGTGCCATCGGTCCGTATTATTTTGTCTGGGTCAGCCATCAGGATAGGAATGAAGACCCCGATCAACGTGAGTATAAGGAATCCAATCTGTAAATAGGTTAAGTAAAGTACAACAGGGATCACTTCAAGAAGTTATACATATGTTCCGTTGCCTACAGAGTTTGTCTTTGATTTCATACTGATTTTAGTTTAAGTCGAGCTAGGGCAACACATCATCTGTACCTTTGAATTGAAGTTCTGTCCAAGTGACACAGAAGCGCCAACTACGCTCCCGAGGTTGAAAATGGACCAGAATATGCCAATGAAAAGTCCTTTCTGGCTCTCAGTTGAGTAAGCCAACATCAACGATCCCTGGGCGGTCCAGAGTAATCCTGCACAAACGCCCTGAATCGCTCCAGCGACGATGACGAATGGAGCGGCGGCTGGATGGTTGTTTACAGCACTGATGTCCTTAAGTTGAGGCCACATTATCTAGTGTCATGGAGACTTACAGGTATGAGGCTATTGTTAGGACATAGCCAGTACTTCCAAGTAGCAGCGTAAGCCGAGGCCCCAGCAGATTGTTAACCGGCCTGGACAAAACGATTCGGTCATGCTTCATATCATTAGATGACAAAGCTCCAGCCCACCCTGCAAAGAATGCAAAGAATGCAAAAGTAGCATAGTGTGTCGCGTTGGAGTTGGCATTAGTTGTCGTATCAACCCGGCCTCCACCGCCGAGACCGTTCAGCGCATTGAATAGTCCAGGACACATGAAGCGTACAAGGCCTAGCATAACCACCTGCGTCACAGGGTGATAGTACTGTACTGTTTCGCGCATTTGTTCACGGCCTGTGACCTGTGACGGTCCGGTTCCCAGTTCACAGTTCGGAGAGACCTGTGACATCATGTTCATGGCTATTGCCGATTCTGTCAACGCACTACCAATCCCTTTCCAAAGCTTGGGAGGCACATTGTAAGCTCTCAAATAATGTCAGCAACCTGAAAGAATAGCCAAAAGTAGCCAGAAAGCTGCACTTGTGCGGCCCTTCAAAGCACTGACCCTCGTTTAAGCGCCCGGTCATGCTTCCAAATGTCAGTTCACGATCCTCTGTGACCTGTGACGTGAACAAATGCGCGAAACACTACAGTATACGCTTTTGAGCCCCTGATACCGATTTAAAGAAGGTAAGCGAGAGCCATGGTCACTGGCCTCGTAAACTTTCTCAGCAGAGGATGAAGACATATTGTGTCTATGAAGAAATTCAATCAAGGGACAGGTAAACGGTGGTTGTTCTGTAAGAGCACTTCAGCCTTCATCATACATAGGATAGAAGCTATACTCACGAAGACTCAGGCAAAGGCTGCCTTCTCTGGTAACGTAGACATACGAAAGATAAGACAGTCGTCGTCCTCCTCACATACACATAAATGATAAGTAAGATAAATATAACCTTAAGGCCATTCTGTTCAGCTGATACTTCTCGAAGTCATTTAAATATCTTGGAAGTCGCTGATCTGACGGTCCGAGAAAGCATCGATAAGCTTGCGCGCGTTTCATATGGCGCTCGGAACCAGTATAATTAGAATAGAAAAGTACCATTCAGCGCGGCACATGCGGACCCTTAGATCTAGGAGAATTGGTACAGATGTCGATGTCTACGCAAAGGCAAACGAAAGGGTAGTTGCGGTTGCTCAACAACTTCGTCGCGATCGTCATTGATATGATCGCGTGCATTTCCGCAAATGGAGAGCGATCAATTGATTATGTTTAGTGGCTTTCGCTGACAGCCTGTTCTGTTCCCCTCTTTTCTCCTCGTGAATCTGACCCCATAGAGTAGATTCATACGGTCATTTTCTCGCCGATGAAATTTGGCCTCCAAGACGACAATGATACATGAATTCACTCAAGCCGACTGTGCACACGGATGTTGCTTCGCATCATCTAGCGTGTTATTCATTCCGCTGAGCCTCTACTCAGGCATTGTCCCTCCCAGGGACATAATATCTCTATGAATTATTGTCAAATAAATAGAGATGGACTATACTAAAGCGCCCTTGGGGCGTCGTCCGAATATACGGAGTATGTGACGCAATGAATCACTGCTGCTTCCTGAATCACTTTTCCCTTCTTCCTCAGGCTTGCGCTTCTTGATCATCTGTGGTCCTACTTCGCCATCCGAAGCATGCTTGTCTTCTTCCGCTCTTTTTCGTTTTGGAGAACGATCAACCTGACGATTAGGCGGTATGACTCGAGCGACTTTCTTTATACGTGCGGACCTGCGCACTGGTTTGGTAGGCTCCTCGTCGTCAGAATCGGGCGGGAAGACGTAAGGGTATTTCGTTACAGCTTGGGCTTCAGGATGAGCATCGATGGCGGGTTCGACGTATGGGAGCCCTTGCCCAGCTGCCCTCTCCTTCGCAGCTTGACGTTCCTGTGCTTTCTGGCGTTTTGAAATGAGGTTTCGTCGCCTGCATTTCAACGCATAGACTTCCCACTCTTCTTCTGTCTTGTAAGGGAACATGTTTGGGACCGTGTCGTTGTCGAGCCATCCCTCTTCGGCAAGCGCATCGTCGAAGAGTTTGACGACATTATCTGGATTAGCGAGGAATTCGCGGCGTTCTTCATAATCCTGACGTATTTCTCGCGTGTACCCACCTTCAACTCCGCGGTGGAATTGGCCAAATATGTGCTTGAATTCATCCATGAGCTTGTTAAATGGTTTGCATCGCCATTCCAGTTTCATCGATGACATGTAAGTCACAAACTGTTTCTTCTCCATCCCACCAACCGCGAATTGGACACCCATATCATTTTGTGGATAGTTGGGGTCTTGAAATGCTTCCAGCCCGCACTCGTCAAAGATATGCCAGCTGAAAGAGTCCCATAGCTTGACACACTTGACATAGCGGACTGCGATCCAGAGTAACACCCAGAAGCACGATTCGAGGTCGTCATGGATTTCATGCTCTTTGAAAGGATTCTTACATAGCAGGACGGACATAAATCTCCATGTGCCCTGAAACGTAGAACTGAGTGAAACCGATGTGTTGCTTGAATGCCATACTCACAACGCGATTCTCATTCTTCGGATCTTCGGCAGTTTTCTCCCAGCCACAGTCCCAGTCGTTCAGAATTCCTCGTCCTTCTTGTGTTATCATAATATTCCCGTCGCTGAGGTCCTGGTGCAACACATTTGCGGACTGCCACGCCTTACTCATGCCTGTTACACAGTCAGGTGTTGTACGCCCGGAACTGTAGGAGTCGTACTCACATGCAATGATGTCTCTGAATACCTGCGTCAGCTCCCTCGAAGATTTGGCAGTTTCCAGGGGAAACGCAATCTCTTGCACAATCCGTTGATGAGTTAAACCCCATAATCTTCCATGTTGCTGGTTGGAGGTTGATTGAAGCTGACTGTCTACGAGAACATCCCCTGCAGCTAAGTTTGTCGGAAGATGGGGGACATCGTGGTTCGCCAGGTGTTGATACATTTCAGCCTCCGAAACAAGCTGGTGAGAACGCCAGAAATCTTTCAAGCACACAAGACGTTTCTCAGATTTCAAGTACGCTGCGTACACTCGCGTTGCCCGACCACCACATGTAGGACGCTTGTAGCCGTGGAACGGTTTCCCAATGATCAGGTGCATCTTCTGGCCGTTTACGCTGTCCAACTGCATCTTGTAGACGGGGTAGTCATCATCGAGTGTGGGTCGGAGAAATTCGGCGTTCCGAGGTGCATTCTTGATGAAGTTGCGTACGGTAGCCTTGAAAGCACGAATCTCCGAGGGAGTGGCGTCAGTGGTTGTCGGATCGAATCCTCGTTCGGCACGACTGAGGAAGGTGAATCTCCAGAAGAAATCTGCCAAGAGCCTGGGATTCTTGTGATATTCAAAACCCTTGGATACCACGCAGCCAGCACGGTCCCAGCGCAGGAAACGAGCATAGCGACCAAAGATGATCAAGGAGAAGACATGGGTGCGGTGCTGATGAGCGAATTGCTCAGCAACTTGCTCAATTATGCTCTCAAGTACTTCAGAGCATTCGTCTCCATAGCCAAAGAGGTCGTCAGCAGAGGGGGCCAAGACATGGATGGGCATCTCCAGGGACCGCCAGGCGTCAGCAGAGTTTTGCCAGAAGTCAAGGCCGGTCGGATAGAGAAACAATCGGGAATAATCTTCGTCATCCGCATTCGATAGCAGACAAGCATCTGAGGCATCGATAATTTGGTATCCTGGGCATATGCGCGAGTCTTTGATGCATTGAACCTGCGTAGCAGCGGATTCGGATCGTTCGTGAATGTGGCAAACAAAGAAAAACATACCAGAGGTGTGCATATTTCACTAGCATTGCTTGCATCACACGGAACCGGAGAGAATCTGATTTTTGGTGCTTCGATTCCCCGCCCAGAAGGCATGAATTTGTTCAAGAACTGCCTGGCCTGCAAGGTCCTGTGAAGGAAACATTTCGCCATTGGGTCGTCGGCCATTTTTTGTGGATAGTGTCGAGAGAGTAGGTGCAGCAGAGGCAGGTGAGGAATCTGAGGTGAAGATATTGTGAAAGAGACAAAAGGTTCGATGAGGCCCATGGGCAGGAAACGCGTTGCCCCGTGACAGAACGCGATCGAGGATCGATCATGAAACCCCAAGGTCTAAGCGCTGAGCCTCACGTTCGCGGTACGTATTCCTTGTTACACTAAAGTAAAACTTGTCATCCTCGGATTTGAGATCATACGTATATTGAAAATCAGACTAGCATATTTAGTGGAGACCGTGTACTCGCCGAATCTTTAGTCGTCTTCACATAGCGCAAGTTGTTCCAAACGTGCCAGTGCCGTTCGGACCATATACACAGTGGCAACTTTCACGCAATAGTGGTAGATTCATTTGGAATTTAACGTCTGATATGCAGAGGAATTTCAAAGCGGGATGAAAGAGCTATGTTGTTCGGTTTCCCAGCGATTAGGTGAATGTTCTCGAGGCGTTTGAAGTTTAATGGCTGACGAGACGAATGGCCCGAATCTACAACTAGAGCGCTGCTGCCAGACCTTAATTCGCCACTCGCTGTGCCTACAGCCGTCGAATCGAAGGACCTGATATTGATTACAATGGTTGCTCGAGCATACCCATTTGCTGCGGCTAATGCTGATTTCGAAATGCAGCATATATGTAGTCACGTAACTTGCCCCTCGCGGCTGAGACTCTTCTCAGTTTTAATCGCGCGCATCTTGATATTCGTTAGTCAACTGGCTAGGCTCTGTCTGGCGAGTATGGCGATATGTGTCGAACAGCATCTTCTACGAGTATTTGACCCACACCATCTGTCGAGTATGGCTTCCCATGCTCAGAACATGGCGCGCATTGGACATCCACCTTGAATGCTCCTGAAGGGTACCTGCTATAAAATGGCTAGCATTGAGACCAAATTTTGGACTTACAGAATCAACGTATGAGCGTTTCATATCTTCCGGAAACACTGCAATTAGAAAGATTGTCTTTGTTATGAAAGACTCCCAAAGCATTCTTACGTGTATGCGGTGGATGTTGCCGCCACTTGCACTGTGTCTTGACAACCTGCGTGTTTTCCCGACAGATCTACGTGCCTAATCAGTTCGACAGCAACTGAAATGAAATGAACATGAAGAGACAGATAGGCTGTTATATGATTACGTGGAGCGACTTACTGGATTATAGCTTGGGCATACATATACCGTACAGGCTTTGGAGTGCTAGTCTCGACATGTTCAAGACTCAGGTAAATCACGTTCGAACTTCTTGTTGACCGTTCCGGACAGCGAGAACCATCACGGTTACAGCAGCGATAAGATTAGATTTTAGATAAGATTAGGCAGCAGAGACCGATTTACGGACATCGTGATCAAACCACGACTTCAGATTATTTTCTACTCACCTGAACTACTCACAGTCCTATCTTCATAACACCCTGTCATCTCCAGTATATTGACAGCATTATGCAGAAAGGATAAGGAGTTGTATGCATGAAAGTGGAGGCCATTTGCACTAATGTTCGTGGAGGATCGGCAGATCGTGATCGAGTGGCACTGTAGCAAGAAATTTTGCGGGAACGATATCCTCAGTCTTCCGGCATTCTGGCATCTGTATATAAGACCATGACTCCAAAGACGACCCCAGATCCAGACTGTTATCTTTCCTTCAAACATCCATTACCCCCTCCTCGTCCACCTTAATATTCCTCTCCCCAAGTCATGGCTGTGAACGGCTCTGCAAAGCAAGTCGAGCACCAAGTTTCAGATCTCGATGTGAGTTCTGTCGTCATTGTAGGATTGTGAACGAACATTGAATGGAATCATAGGCCTCGAAGCTTAAGGTCAACCTGAGCGAGACGTTGAAAGAGATTCCCCCTCCAGAGACTCTCACTTTCGGCCAAGTACGTCTTGTATATGGTCTCGCACGGTGGACAAGCTCTGAACTATTGAGCAGACCATGACAGACCATATGCTGATCTCAACATTCCACCCTTCGACTGGATGGTCAGACCCCGAGATCAAGTCATACGGTCCTCTGTCCCTCGACCCTGCCAGCTCCTGCTTCCAATACTCCACCAATGTCTTTGAGGGTATGAAGGTATGTTTCACAGTATGTCCTCTAAACGCATGTATTAACTTTGTATCTCAGGCATACATTGGGCCAGACGGCAAACCCAGGTTGTTCAGGCCGACGTTGAACATGGCTCGTATGACTCGTTCGGCCGGACGTGTTGCATTGCCTGTGAGCGCGTCCTACAATCTTTACATTTTCCAATGTGCTAATTCTACCATAGCCTTTCGACACCGACGAACTGCTCAAACTTATTAAGAAGTTGGTTCAACTCGAGTCTCGCTGGATCCCTAGGACGAAGGGATATAGTCTCTACGTCCGCCCCACCATAATCGGTTCTCGAGCCAGTAAGCCTTTTTTTTCTCGAGCTTATTCTCTTATTTACTCAACATCTACACTAGCCCTCAGCGTAGGACCCTCCGACCACGCCATCCTCTATGTTATCTGCAGTCCAACAGGACCCTATTTCCGCACTGGCCACAAACCCGTGAGCTTGCTCGCAGTAGACGAGCACGTCCGTTCATGGCCTGGAGGAACTGGTGGCTACAAGTTGGCATTGAATTACGCACCGACGTTGATGCCTCAACAGTTGGCCGCAAAGTTGGGTTATGACCAGTGCTTGTGGTTGTTGGGCGAGGATAAGAGGGTTACCGAGGTCGGGGCGATGAACTTTTTCGTTGTTGTCAAGCGGGACGATGGTGGTAGGTGTTTAATATCTGTGTTTGTGAATTTTTGATCTAAATGACGTTGCGTTGTGTAGACCTCGATGTTATCACCCCTCCTTTGGATGGAACCATCCTTCCTGGTGTCACACGAGATTCCACTCTCGCACTCGTCGCTGCCCACCCATCCCGAACCGTCCTGCCGAACCTGCCCGCATCCACTAAGCTGTACGCTCGTGAGCATCAACTGACCATGCATGAACTCGCAGAATTGGCACAACAAGATCGTTTGCTCGAAGCCTTCGGTGTCGGTACGGCCGCTGTTGTCGCTGGTGTCGGACGTATTGGATTCCAGGGCAAGGACATCAACTTGCCTCCTCATGAAAGCGGATTAGGCCCTATCGGACGTGCTCTCTATGACAGGATCGTAGACATTCAGGAAGGAAAATTCGAGTGGGAAGGATGGTCTGTTGTTTGCGACCTTGAGTAAAGGCTTGCTTTCGTATCATGTGAAATATGTGGAGATGATCTAAAAGGCTCATGAGAAACCGCTCAGACTGATCTAACAAGTAGAGTATATCTAACCCTTCTGTATATCCGGTCTTTACGGGCCCGCAGACTAATCGAGGATAGAAGAATAGAACCGAATGTACTATCGTTGTACACTATGACTGCGTCACATCTACAGGCCTAGGAGAATCGATTAATCTGAGTACAGCAACACTCTCAACGTGAGCGGTCTGAGGGAACAAATCAAACCCTCTAAGACTCTCCAGAACATATTCCTTCCCCTTTTCCTTCATCTTCTCCTGACTCTTTCTCAAGATCATACCCACATCTCTCGCTTGAGTGTGTACGTTACAACTCACATACACCACTACGGAACATCCAAAATCGATCATCTGGTCAACGAACTTCTCATCCGATCCCCTTCGTGGTGGGTCGATGATGAGGACCGTTTCGCTGCGAGGAAAAGATTGGACTGTGGTGAAGATATTGGAAGCATCGCCCTCAAGGAATGAACACTTTCCTGAAGGGAGGTTGTTCAACTCGGCATTGCGCTTAGCGGCTTTGATGGATTCGGTGGAGAGCTCGATACCGGCGATAGTTTGGAAGTATGGTGAGAGGGTGATGGCGAAGAGACCACTACCGCAGTATGCGTCTACAAGATGTGTTGGATTGAGATTGGAGGAAGCGGAGCCTGAAGGATCTGATGGGGTTGACGATGAGGGCGGGAAGATAGCATCTCGGACATAAGAGGTGAGGGGGACCAGAACAGAGTTGTTGTTCTGGAAAAACGAACTTGCACCGTATTCGAAGAGGAAGTCGCCGACACGTTCGCGGACTGTGCCTTTATGATTTGTTATGCAGACCTTCTTTTCCATGTCTTTAGATAGAGTGTCCATGGTAATGTCAGAATCGGCCTTTGGTAAGGTGTCCGTGGTAGTGGAAACCGACGTTGGTGAGAGCTCAAGAGATTCTCGAAGGAGAAGTGAGACGCCGCGCTTGTAAGTAAAGATATTCCTGGGTGATGTGGTTAGGCAAGGATGTGATGGAAGCCAGGTGACATTTACTCGACTATCTTCTCACGTAGAGGGCCATATGCTTCGTTAATGACTGGCGCCGCGATTGGGCATTCCTGAAATCGAATGAGTTTCCGTGAACTGCATCTGCAATCTTGACAACAATACCGAACATACCTCAATATCCATAACGAATTTGGTATTTACTTTGTTGAAGCCAATTCTCAGCCAGTCCGGTTTCGTTCCAGGCTCAATAGAATCCTTGGCTTTTATATCTTTTGGTCGCACTTCAAAATGAGGTGTGATCTTTGTACGGTAGCCATACTGAAGAGGAGAGCCTATCGTTGACTGGACTGTAGGAACAGAAGACCCTGGAAGACCAGAGAAATTCTTATAAGCTTTCACTACAACATTTTGTTTGAGATCTAGTTGAGTTTCGTATGAAAGCATCTAAACAAAATGTCAGAACACGTCCATGAATACGAGACAGATGACGTACCTGGTATTGGCATCCGCCACATTCACCGAAATACTTGCATTTAACTCGGTTCATATCTCGAAGCGTTGGATTGGGCTTAACGACCTCGAGCAAGTCTGCGCGTGAGTATAATCGCGAGTTGTAGTATATTCGGACTCTGATCTTTTCTCCGGGCAAAGCCAGAGGTGTGAGCACTATCCATGGTGGATGTGGTGCCGGTGCAATTGACAGCGAGTCACCTAAAAAGTTTGCCAATGGATATTTTAACATGTATATGGACTGACAATTAAAATGACATACCAGAAGAGCACATCTCTGAAACGACCAACTCGACCTCATCTTTCTGCTTGAAGGGTGAATTCCAATCTAGTCCCTCCTCTACAGCTTTCTGTACTGTTTCTTCGCCAAGCAATGCGAATACGTCCCGAGATATGACATCCTCCGGTGAACACAGGTCAGGAAGAGCGTGTTTGACTTTCTTCCTTTTCGAGTTCTTCTTCTGCTTCTGGCCTTGAGCTGGCTTTTTCTGGTCTGGATTCTGCTTGGGCGTTGAGCTTTCGCCTGCCTTCATAGGTTCGTCTGTGAGTGGAGCATTATGGCTAGCTTGCGACTGCGCATCGGTTTCCACATCAAGTCGGGGCTTTTTGTCAATGTGTGAAAGCTCCTGTGATGGTGAGCGTTGTCTTGTATTAGACTGGACCATCTTCGTTCTGGTTTTAGCTGCCAAGTAGCCTGGCGCTATATAGATAGTGCGCGAGAGTGATTTCTTGGATAATTGTCGAGGTAGACGAGAGAGTGAGACACGCAGCATTCACTGCCTGGCTATCGACACAATGAGCTAACCGTCTCTGGGTGCAACACCAGAGCAAAGCGTATTCCAGAGTCCAAACTCGCGCAGGAGGATTGGTGGGAGCGAATCGCAGAAAAATATCCATGTGGCAGAATCGATCGTGATCTTGGTGCGCTTACATAAACAGATCTCTGACGTTCAGAGATAACCAAGACCCAGATCAGCCGGTCAACGTTCAGTCTTCACCTCTTTGTTTCCGTCCTTCATCTACTATGTTCCTCCCTGTCCTTCTATCAGCAGTTCGGTTTTCTCAGTCATATCCTTGCTCAGATATCAATGCGGAAATACCTGGAAGAGAAGGAAAACCACCAGACTCATCCACTTTCTGGTACAAGATGTTTTTCAGTGTTGGATTAGTACTTGCTGGAGGAGTCTTTGCCGGGTCAGTCAATGTGAACGAGTACAACAAGTAGTATTCATTTTTAATGCGTTGTCAGATTGACCCTTGGACTTATGGGTCTGGATGAACTGCACCTTCGCGTGCTCGCTACGTCTTCTGATGACCCCACGGAACGCAAGAACGCGAGTAAAGGTACGCTAACGACATTCGATTGCAATTGACGCGTCTTATGAAATGACTTTAAGTTCTAAAGTTGTTGAATAGGGGTCGACACTGGGTTCTAGTGGTATGTTACCTATCAATGTGACCCCGTCTCATCGGCTTATCATTATCCAGGTGCTATTGTTAGGCAATGTGGTATGTCGGGAGGCATTCATAAGCGGCGGTGTTAGAACGGGACTAAATCAAATCATGGTGTGGCTTCGCAGATCGTAAACGAGAGTTTGCCAATCTTTTTGGACGATGCTGTACGCCAATTCATTCGCGTCATCTCCATGTATATATTGACCACCAAGCATGACATAGTTGGGTGGAGGGGTAGCAGCAATTGTAATATCAACTGCAATGATTGGTAGGCTTGATCTAGCTTCCCTTCCTTTGCAACGTATACTTATTCCCTCCGCGTTTAGTGATTTTCGGGTATGTCTGCGACAAAAAGCAGGTCTCTTCACATTGCTGAACGGAATGACTGATGGTTCATCTAGAGAGTAAGTGTAGCCCATGCTTCTTATACTTCTACTGATTTAACCCCTTCCCTCCGTTTTCAAAGAATCATTCCCCAAGCCGTTAGCGTTAGGTACGGTTTGTCCATAGGTGCAAAATGTGCCCCAATTGTGCAGGGTATGATGTATCTTTTCGGTAAGTGCTACTACGTTCCCCTCTACATGTGTGACATACGAATTATTGACGTCAACGATCAATACTTGAAGCGCCTATTGCGTATCCTATTGCAAAGCTTCTCGACTACGTTTTGGGTATAGATGAAGCTCACACTTACAAGAAGGCAGAACTCAAGTACGGTGTATATGATTATATTCATTTTCTCGTCGACCTTCATTGTGTACTTTCACAGGTCCTTCTTGCAGTTCCACCGTCAAGGTGAAGAGCCCCTTCGAGACGACGAAATCTGCATTCTCAACAGTGTTTTATCTCTAAACAACAAGAACATCGCGGAAATCATGACACCTATGAAGGTGAGTTTCTCTTCTCCATGGTGTTATAGAGATTTCATATATTAATTGTCATGCCGTGCGATGATTAGGATGTCGTAACCATCAGTACCGACCAAGTGTTGGACCACGATTCGCTAGACCGCATGTGAGTTACCGATGAGCACACGAGTTTATTTCATTCTAGCTAACATCTTGATAACGCACAGATTGAAGAGTGGCTACTCTCGGTTTCCGGTGCACGAGCCTGGTAGACCGATGGCCTTCGTTGGTCTTTTGCTCATTAAGAAGGCGAGTCGCCACGTCTACCTGGGTAATGAATATTCATGGTCTGATACTCTTGAATGATAGCTTTCGATATATGACCCTTCACTAAAATGGCCAGTATCCAAATTCCCGCTCTCTATTCTTCCCGAAGCTCGGCCTTCTCTCAACTGTTTCCAAGCTTTGGACTACTTGTAAGTTCTGCCCATATGGTCTCTTGCCACCACCGAAAGCTCACGCGCTTCAATCAGCCAAACTGGACGTGCCCATTTGCTATTGTTGAGTACTACCCCTGGTGTTGAGGGTGGTGCAATTGGCGTTGTCACGTTGGAAGGTCAGCTTAGCCCGAACCCCGTACGCTAACCCTTGTCTTCACCTTACATCTAACTTGCAGATATTATCGAGGAAATCATTTCAGAAGAGATCATCGACGAGACGGACCGGTACGAAGATAACCAAACTAAAAGGCGCGCTCGTCGTATAAAGAACCCCAGCGTTATGCAAGGGTAGGTTCATTCTTTTCCCTCCTTCCATTTTCCTCCTGAAACAAATTGACCGACACATCACCGCAGTATTGTCGAATACCCAGCCGGCCGAGTCAACTCCTCCCGTCAGAATAGTTTCAACGAACGCACCCAATTAATACCCCCCAGTCGTTCCCAAACAATGAGTCCTGTCGATCAGAATCAACTTCAGCCTCAGCCTCAGTATGGCTCGCTGTTGAGCTCAACGCCTGTTGAATATCACATTCCAGAGGAGAGAGAACGTGAGGAGGACGCTCAGCGAGATGAGCGGCAGCAACGACAATAGTACATGCGTGTCGCTTTTGGATGATCTGGATATCGGAATTGGAGTGGAGTGAACAGGAGGATGGATGTCATGCATCGGATTTCGGACTAGTCAACTAATTGTTTCGCTTTCGCATATTGGTCACCTCGCACGAATCAGTTTTCAATGTAAAATATGTTGCATACCCAGCAAGCTTCTTCGATCTCATATTGTACTCTAACGGATCCGTGAGGGTAACATAACCCATCAAGCTGCTGAGTGCACTCGCTGCAAGATATGCAAAGCCGCATATGGCTGGAGTTACCTCCGACGGGCTTTGACCCGAAAGAATTAAGGACGTTCACTCTGGCCCTGACTTTCCGACCTGCATCGTTACTCGAATCTCCACTCTCAGGTAAAGGTCATTTTGAGGAACGCTGCCAGAAGAGACCGAAAAGACAGGCGGCTTTGCTTTCCTAGAGCTTTTAGGAGACGGCCATAGTGAAATAGCAGTTGAATAGTCAAAAGCATCCGGTGTAGACATTGATGAAGACATGCACAGTAAATTGTTTTCTGTCGTCCACAATACTTACAGATTTTGGCAAAAGGAGCACTGGCACCTCTACAGCAATGCAACAGGAACCAAGAGTTGTCACGCGTCGCGATCTGTCACAAAGTCCGTGACCTGTCTAAATATAGCTTCTCGGTCTCTCATGTGCTTCAGCTTTCTTGACTGCGATAATATTGAATCCACACACACTCACAGACTTCACCTAATCATTTTCTGCCTAGCTCACTAGCAAGTTCTTCGCAGTCTGTATCCATTTTCTGAATTTGATCGAATTTCTTCTGCGCTCGAAGAATGACTTCGTTCGGAGCAAAATTAGCGTTATGCGTAACCCTTGGTGTTCCTCTCTACGCGCTCTTACGGCAGACGATTCGCCGCTCTCGACGGCTTAGAGTTTTACCTAGAGCTAAAGAGAGAGTCTTGGTATTAGGAGCATCGAGGTATAAATAGCTTTTTTTTTGTTTGCCAAAGCCATGCCATAACGTTTATATTCAATTGTAGTGGCATTGGCCGCTCCGTGGCAGAACAATATGCGGCCCAGGGTGCACGCGTCTGTGTTGTGGGGCGAAGAGAGAACGAGATTCAGGCCGTTGAAAATGCGTGTCTGGAACTGCGGACCAAGCACCATGCAGACAATTCAGCACGACCGGCTATAGGTCTCGTGGCAGACTTCTCAAACCCAGAAGATATGGTACGAGTACGCCAGGAATTGGAGAATGGTACGTAGGCCAGATGTTAGTCCACAATCTTGGGGCTTATCGGTGTTGGTAGCTTGGCAAGGTGTTGATACTGTCATCGTTTGTGCTGGCGCATCTGCACTTCGTCCTGTCATGGAGATCGCACGGGAGAAGTCTTCAGGAAAAGGCTATCCGGCGACGGACGACGTCCAGCGCACAGTTGACGTTGCGATTGCAGCCGAACGTGCCAACTACGTCGGGCCGCTTGTGTCTGCCGTCACCTTTGTTAGTACTAAAGTTCCTTACTGCTTAGTCTTTTCCCTCATTCACAACGTGGTATCAGATACCGCTTCTTCAGTCAACGTCGGTGTCACCTTCTATACTTCTGGTTTCGTCGCTCGGTGCGATAGTACCTGCACCTACGCGAGCTATCTACGGCTCGACCAAGTCAGCAGGGCTCTTGCTGTACCAAGCTCTCGCGATTGAAAACCCTACCATCAAATTCTCCTTCATGATTCCCGCTACTGTAGAGGGCAACTTCCGTGCCTCTGCAGTAGATGCAGGCACAGTGCGCGAAGCTGACCCAAACCAATTTGGCTTGAAACGTGAAGATGTCGCTCAAAGGTGTATTCAAGCAGTTGATTTCGAAGAGAAAGCCATCTTCATGCCAGGATGGGGGAAAATAACTCACTTGTTGTACTGGCTGTGGCCAAGCGCCATAGAGAGGATAGCAATGAGAAAATACAATTTTACGCATCAGTAGGATCGAGATGATGCCATAGATAGCAAGGAAGTTGTGCACATCATATATATTTTTCTGTGTACTGCTCTACAGTACTGTAAATGCCTAATCCGAAGGGAAGGCGTAAGGGTTTTCCAAAAATTGCTGGAGGCCGAAGCCAACAGACGTGTTCGGATGTGTAATTTGCAATCAGCAAAAGACTGTGCCTCGGTAAAGACCTCACTGGCGACAGTACGTGCCCGAGCACAAGAATGAAGACCAAAAATGATGAGTATCGACTTATATATGAACGTGCCTTGCGCACGGACCACCCTTGTGCTTGGCAGATTCTCGCTTCTATGTCGTCTCTCGTCTCGCAACATTTGTTATCTTCCTCTGTTTCGCAATAAATTCCATCTTCCAGTACATGTCGTGTTGAAGCATATGATGACGCTGCAGTTATCTACGTGCTATTTCGTGATTCTTTGACAGAGACGTTTTCCACGTGTTCCGTGGAAGTCTTGCTGAGCAACCCTGACGTAGTATGTATCTGCATCCTTCTCGAACGGCCATTAGAGTGTCACTATGAGTGCATCGGAGAGGCCATACATTGTATTTGGTTACGGCTCATTGATTTGGAAGGTACGAAAGTCGAGATCGGAAGTTAACAACGCTCACTCTTTAATTAGCCTCCCCCACAAGTCGTAGCTCGAAGTAAGTGCAATTCTTGGAACGGGGCGTTCGAATGAAAACATGGGTCACTTTAGCACCAGGTTATCTGAAAGGCTATGTGCGGCGCTTTGCACAGAAATCGCACGATCATCGCGGCACGCCTGAGGTGAGCCGTTACAGATTCCGAGGCTGAGAATACCAACTCATTTTTCTTAGAATCCCGGTCGAGTTGTGACACTGATACACAGCGAAGATTGGGACGCCTTCTCAGGATCTGTGAGTCGAATGTGATATTTAGTGACTGTTTGCTGTTTCTGATCCACCAAATGCAACAGGATCCATTCCCGCACGATGATGTTGTCTGGGGTATGGAACTATTCAATAGCAGTGGAACATTCAGGCTTACTAACCATCCGAAAGGCGTTGCATATACGATAAATCCTCTATACGAGTCGGAGGTTAGAGAGTACCTAGGTATGTACAATGTACATGAGGATCCTACTCTTCGTTCAGCTACTCAACCCAACAAAAAATAGATTATAGAGAGAAGGTGCCCTCTTCTGCTGCGGTAAGCTACGACTCTCTAACGTTTTATTCAGGATGGCTATACTCTAGAACAAGTTGATGTATTCGGTCTCGAAAATGGTATCGAAAAGATTTTAGTACACAAGGTAATATCTCATGCCCGGTGAATTCATGAGTACTAATGCATCACCTATCGTTAGGCATTTGTGAGTGTATCACTCTAAGTTCCACCTCCGCTGTTTCTTTGACAACACTGACGGGCTTCAAGTGCTATGTCGGTCGCAACGATAATCCATCCTTTCGTAAGTCAGTCTGCTGGGTTGTGCTTGTACGGACTGTCTGAACATTTGTCCACCTGATAGTCGGCTCAGAACCGACAGAAGCACTCGCTGAACGAATATGGCGATCTGTGGGACCTTCTGGACCCAATAAAGTCAGTGTGTTCTCTGGAGATGTCGTCTTTGTGGAATCTGACATCTTTCTCGTAGGATTACCTGTACCATCTTGCGGAAGCTGTGAGAGAGCTAGCACCCGAGTCTTACGACTCCCACTTGTTTGCTCTTGAGGTGAGTAGGGGTTTTATTCATCGGACTTCTTTGTACAGAACGCATCACAGGCAAGATGTAAAGAACTGGACCAGAAAACCGAAGGGAACAATTAACTGGATGCACTGCACTTATCTATTGATTACATTGTTGTGACAATACCGCACCCTCTGCTTCGGTACGATGAGGAATGTTGGCTGGGAAACCTCCAGGAAGAATGCGTAGGATGATGGGACACGCCTGAAATAAAACGCCACGATCAGCGTAAACGAAAGTGCATAAGCGTAGTATAGTTATTTAATACGGTTTGAATGTGGAAGTTACTGATGTCTAACATTCTAGTGAATACTTGACTGCATTCATAACGATACACGTCGCGAGTCTTCATAGTAGGTCATCGTTCAACGACCACGCATGCCAGACCCCTCTCCTGTGTTTAGGGTAAAATAGGCCCGCGAACGTCATCAAAGGTATTCATGTCGGAAGTCACGTTCGGACAGTGGGAAACAATGAGGAATACCTACTATGTGACAGTTACTGTACATTTGAGCATGATACCAACGGCATATTTCAGGCTGTTTCTGTTGTCAGAAAGTGGTTCAAACTTAACAGAAATGATGACAATGAGTCCTCTCCTAAGGACATGCTATATGATGCAATAAAGTGACAACAGTTTCGCAATGAAAGATCACAGTTGAATGCAAAGAATCCGGGAATCAAGGATTCCGGCTTGTACGAAGTCCGGTTTCGGGTCTCAGCATAGCCGGCTGCCCCGCACCTTGAAGAGCTGTGGGGTAGAAATATGGAGGCTTGACCGACATTCGTCAACCTCTTCAACCTCTTCAAGTCATCTCAGAGAGCTGCATAAGTTAACATGGCGAACCGTCTTTCCCAAGTTACTGGCCATCTCACAAATACGTATGGCCGCGGACTGCTAGCTGGTGAAGTAGCAATCATTACAGGTAAGTTCCAGCTTTAATCAAATGGCGCTCGACGCCAGATATTCTTCTCAAGAAAGATACAGAATGGTCAGGACTAACTAAGTGTATTCGATATAGGTGCTGCCCAGGTAATTCTATATCAAGTGGTTTTATTCGTGAACACATGTGTAATTTCCTTGTGCTAACAGGGAATTGGACGAAGCTGCGCTCTTCTATATGCCAAGGAGGGTGCAAAGGTCGTTGTGACGGAGTACGTATTTGCACAGTATGTTGCCTTTGATATGTTGACCTACCTGGGTGCAGTCTAGATGAAAAAAAGGCGCAGCTAGTTGTTGACGAAATCAAGGCGGGCGGAGGTGATGCTATTGCAGTAGGAGGAGACGTTGCCGCAGATGACTTCCCTCAGAAGGTTCTTGAAGCTACAATCAAGTGCGTGCTCACGCGAAAGGTTTTGCGCTGTTCTGACAGGTTATTGACAACAGAAAGTACGGAAAGCTTAACCATATCGTCAATAACGCCGGTTTCACGTTCGACCGGATGTTGCACACGACACCTGACGATGCCTGGGACATTATAATCAAGGTCCATGTCAGAGCACCTTTCAGGCTCATTCGGGCAGCAGCTCCCTATCTGCGACTTAAGGTAAGAAGTCGTTACATTTCGCACGGATTGACATGTACTCATCTGACACGACGTGTGTTAGGGAAGCACGGAGAACCGTTCCATCATCAATGTGTCCTCTACTTCCGGTTTGCATGGTAACGTGGGCCAGGCCAACTATGCAGCTGCGAAATCGGCTGTGATTGGTCTCACAAAGACTATTTGCAAGGAGTGGGGTCCATTTGGCGTGCGAGCAAATACGGTTGCATTTGGATTCGTCCAGACGAGGTAAGTCTTCGACTATACTGCACGCGCTTTAACAGCGATAACCCAAAATTATTTGCTTAGGTTGACTGCAGCGAAGGAAGAGGGTGCAACTATCGAAATTGAGGGCAAGAAAGTAGCACTAGGCATCCCAGGAGGCAAATCTGCAGCAACGGGAGGCGGAAAGCCGGGAGCTTCTGCGTATCCAGGCATTCCTCTTGGAAGAGGAGCCACTCCAGATGAGGCTGCTGCCGCTGTTCTCTTGTGCGTTCATCTTTTAATTACCGTTCCTTCTCTAACGTCATGAAAACTCATGCCACGATCGTGTTTTAGTTTGGCCTCGCCGCTCGCATCGTTCGTGTCCGGACATACACTCGAGGTCACCGGCGGCCAAGGCATATGATATCTGTTCCAACTGTAATTTAGCCTTCATTGCAAACAGACTACGCCACTAGTCTCGGAGTTGACTATGCAAATATTATCGATGTTCAAATTTTGAGGTACTAGGACGGCCTTATCCATCTTGGGCCTTAGTGTCTAGTCAAGAAGGTGGTGTATCGATAATCGTGGGCACTAGTTTACGCCATTTGGAGCCAATGTCCCTTCTCCCAACCCTTTGCGAGGACCCTATGTGGACTCCTCAATCCAAACCATGTACCTACGTGTACCTCACCAGTGTTGGGAGGAGCAACAGCAACCGGTCGACGTCATGACTTCCCAAGCTTAAGATAGCAACAGAGATCGCTGGAACTGTTCAGGCGCATCTGCGAAGCTGCTTCAAACGTCGTTCCAAGCAAGCTGCACTACCAGATACGATCGATCGGTCTGTCCTTCTCCCTTTTTTATCCCAATTATCAGTTTTATGTGCCCTATGGCTTGCTGTGCGTTGCGCCACTGATCAAGAAGTGCTGGGCAAACCTCTTCCGAGTCGGGCATTGACCAAGACACACACGATGACCATGTGCAACGGCGTAGTTGCAGGGAGTTTGGCAATATGCCTGCGCTTTCTGAACTGATACAATCACCCCAAGGGCCCCGGTGGCGGTGATACCTAGGATGTTACGTCCAGGACTACACGGAAATGATGAGAAGTCTTGTTGTCTTTCACCCAAACTCAAATCAGAAAAAGATGAGAAATGCCATGCTAACAACGCATCCATGTGCTACAGGACAACAGGCCAGACGTGGGTAGATTAACGAAGACAAGAAGGGTATGGTATTAGTGAACTACGAGGCAGCTTCCAGAGAGGACCTTTTGATGCGATGATAGCGGGACGGACAGTGTTGAACAAACAAACACAACGACTGCAATTAAGGCAAAGGGAAAGAGGAAGCGGATCGAAGAGAAAGCAAATGCAGATGCAAATAGAGAAACCAGAGACTGTGCTGCGGAAGGGCCAAAAAGAATGGATGAGAGTACCAAGATAAAGATGAAAATCCGACAAGCGTGACAACCAGGCTATGGTACAAAAATTGGGACAAGAGTGCCAATAATCGATGACGATAGTTGAGTCATTTCCTGGACCATAATAGTGGGTCAAAGAAGGGCATGACGAAGCATGGAGGCACCGGCCGGCAATGGTCGCCCGAGGAAGAGATGCACGGATGGATGTTCTGGCTCCCGATGCAGTGAAGTATGTACTATATGTGCAATGTGGAATCTGCATGCCGCCGGCGGAAGGTTGCCCACAGTTGCGATCGAAGGAGTGCTATAGCATAATTTGCCGGATCTAACGGGGGTGATAGGTGTGTTGTTAGCAATTTCAGGTAATCGGACCACGTTGGATCAAGATTGGCACCTACGTTTCTACTGATGATGGTACTATTTGGTCAAACGCAGGGGGGACAGCGTGAGAAGGAGTGTGATCGTGGATTTTGATTGAGCGAGATGATCATTAGAGAGGGAGTGTGGAACAAGCCGCATGAATTTCGTTGTGGGAAGGGAGCGAAGACCGAATGGGAGGTGCGAGTTGGGTGAAGGAAAAGCCAAAAAGAAAAGAAGATCATGAGTATTCGAGAACATGACATTAGGGACCGTTAAAGTCGATTATACAAGAAAAAAAGGAAAAGATGGGAAAAGATGGGAAAATACAGATGAACGTGGGGAAACGCCGGTATAATGAGGTATAAAAATAGTCGCTTCAAGTTGGGTGACAAGAGACGTCGATGAAATGCCTGCCGCAAAGGCTTTACAACAACGCGGCGCTCTCGAGGTCTTGTCGCAGAATGATGCTGAATGGCGAATATGAACCGATACAGTATGTTGAGCAATTGGTGGTCGTGACGGTTGAAGATTAAAAGGCGAACAGAAGTGGAGGGGTGGGGGGTATAAAGAAAATGAACACTCACTCTGGAAAAGAAATGGTTAGTTACAACAAACAAATCAGAACAAAATACTGCACGTACCTTCTACTGCTGCCATTACTACTCGTAACATCGCGGTATCTGTTGCGGTCGTCACACTTGACGCAAGAATGAAGCAGTCAGTACCCAGGAAATAGACAAACACCGGAGTCGAAATCGTGAATGGAAATCAACACGCACTGGATATAAATCTCTCGTTCCTTCTGGTTAGCTTTTTGCGCGAGTCGCGCAAAACGTTTCTTGAAATATTCCCGCCCTGCCCGAGCATCACCAGCCTCACCATCGTAATCCTGAAGGCCGACGTCAGCGGTGAAACAACGGTGGTTAACCGGTGACTTACAGGGAAGAAGGTTTTGATATCAGAGTGGTCAATTTTCTTCTCGAACAGGTCGTTCTTATTTAGGAATAAGATCTGTCCAAACGAATCGTTAGGTTTGTTAGCGGCACAAAGGTGGACGGGTGCCACTGACGATAGAGGTCTGTTTAAACCATTGCGAGTGACATATTGAATCCCAAATTGTCATCGCGTCTTGCATTTGGTTCTTGGACGAAAATCAGGACGCATACACAGAGACATATGGGAAACCAAACGTACTGCATCCTTGTCCTCAATCAGACATTGATCGTAACCGCTCAAACTGACCAGGAACAGTATGCTTGTTACGTCTTGGAAACAGTGAATCCATTTCCGTCGTTCGCTCTTCTGACCACCGACGTCGACCATCAGCATCTCGTGATCCCGCAGATGGAAAACGGTCTCCGTTATGCCTATTGTACGGGCACGAGTCTGGACGATGTCCTGCTCGTTAGGGACGAATGTAGGGTCAAACAGTCGATCAAGGTCCGAGAAGAAGTAGATGAGACTAAAGAATAATAGTCAGCCAATGGCAAACTGAGCGTCATCAAATGTCCACACTTGTCTGGGAGCGCAGCTTCGTTACCCCTCTCCCATGCCTTTTGCACGCTAGGGTCCTCCCAGAGCTTCTTTAGAGGCTCGTAGTACTCTGGCGGGAACGGTTGGCCATCTCTGAGATCGACCGCGTCTTCGATGAGCTGCACGTATGGCGCATTATCTTCCGACAACGTGATACCCATGTCATCCATAGAATCTAGAACATATTTCATTCCATGTGTGAGATTATTGAAGACCAGTTGGCGATAGTTCTCGATCTCCTGCGCGGAGAAGGGAACACGATGAATGAGTCGCATTTGCTTCAGGATAGTGGACTTTCCAGAGTCACCGGACCCTAGAAGTAGCACCTAAACATGCCTTGTCAAGTACGAGACACATACAAGTGCATACAGTTAGGCATACCTTGACCTGGTGAGCCATTTTGGCTTTGGCCTTGGATTACGTTTTAGCACTCGATCGTATCCCCGGTGCAAAGCGTACTCACCTCCTTCAGTTCCTTCTCAACATCACGATTCCTCCTCCTATCCTCCTCCGTGATCTCAATGCCTCCCGACGAGATACAGGCACCCATGGCTAAAGACTTAACTTGAGCCGATAGTAGAAGTGGTTAGATTTACAGCTGGCCGCCTAGGAGCAAAGCAAAGCCGTGGAACCGGGCGAAGGCCAGAGAAACAGGATGTAAAGCAAGGAAGATGGTACTGTGAGAGAGGACGGCGCTGTGGAACAGGTGATGGTCTGTTCTGAAGCGGAATCAATCCCACGCAATGAAGCTACCATACGAACGCAATTGCTGACCTTGGACCGGTGAGAGAGAAAGAAACGTGAGATAGAGAGGCGTGGAAGAGAAAGAAAAAGAGAGAAAGATGAAGGGAGCGGAGGAGGAGATGGCGGGGAGAGGACTGTACAGAGGGTGGTAAGACCCGGCACGACCTCCTCCAATACCACCGGCTCCCATCTCTGCCTCATTCCGGCGCTCCAGCCTGCCCTCGCTTAATTCAATTTCCTCCTTAATTTCGCTACATTTCAGAGTCTAAAAGCTACCCCTGCCCGCTCCTCGACAACATAACAAATCGTAACGTAACTACAGGTAACTACTAGTTCATCCTTTTCTTTCCGGGAATTCAGTTTTCTGCGCATAATAGCTTCACCATAATCGGATAATCGCAGTCCAAGTGGCTTGTGCTTTCTGCTCACCCACCTCTCCATCAACCCAACAGCCAAGGCCGTGTTGGCGTGTCCATCGTCGAGACGTCCATCGCAGGCATCATGATCTCCGAGTCACCTCATACCGCCTCGGGCTGCTACTTCATTTCGCGTCGTATTAGTGCAGGCGCCCCGTCGTTGTCAAGTGGATCGTCGCGTGTGTTGCCAAGCAGGACAGCGGCGACGAGCTAATTGACATCCAGCAATATACTTTATATCCCGTGATTTAAACTGAGACTTCAGTTACTAGCCTCTACTAGCCTGTCTCTAGCCTCTCTAGTCACTATCATCGAGGAACGCCTCCCTGTCCTCGAATGAAGTTTGCACGCTCACAATTGACTCTCGAATGCTCCCAGATCGGTGCTAATTGTTGCCAACGGACGCTCCTTCCCGATTGCGATACCAGTGTTTCTCGTTGACAGCTTTGGCGGTTGTAAATCACGTACAGGTTATCTGTGTCATATTTCGCTTACGGCCGTCTGCAACGATAGCCCGTCATTGCTCACAACGTGCTCTGTTGGCGTGGCGCACCGGAGTAGCCGTATTTGTGCTCATTCACATGGTGTCGAGGTTTTCCCTGACGATTAATTGTTATTATTGTACGGAATATTTTCAGGGTCGGCTATTCTCCTCTGGGCGACACTCAACGTTTTGAAGTTCGATAAGCTATCGTACCACGCCCAATTCGAAACATGTTCCAAAAGCATCAACTTGCGAATCACTCGGCTCCGCTGTAGAAGCTTCAAAGCACTGTAACATACTCTCAACTCCAGGCTTCGCGTTCAAATCGGAGGTTGAGAGTAAACATCATGACCGGTACGTTTCAAAGGTCCGAGTCTCCGAATGTTTAGCTAACGCGCAAAGTATATCATCACTCCAAAACCCACACAATTGGACAGGAACGCGCCCTGGCGCTTTGGGATATCGAACGTGGAGTGGACTCCGTCCTTGGAGAGAAATCGTGGAACGACTTTGCGCCTATACTGAAGGTTGTCTTAGTAGCTTGACTCTCGACTGCCTCTTCACTTGGTTCTGCATCACTTTGGGTTCAGAAGATATCCGCAAGCGTCTCTCCTAACGTTGATCCAACGGCGGAGAAAATCCAGCGGTCCACAGTCTGAGCCAACAACGCTCCAACACACGCTCGATGTCACCTAGTCTTCGAAAGCCATCGGACCCTTTTGACTCTAATGATATATTTCCGGCACATCATCCCGATTCACTTTGCTTCCTATTGTGTTGATAGTTCACCGATCCCAAGTTCTTGATTTCGGACCTAGCGTCTCTGCCAATGACATCTCACCACCGTCTATCATTGGCAATGAGTGTATTATGCATGCCGACACTGCCCAAGCTTCTACAATACAAAGTCCGAACGTCAACCAGGCCAACATCATACATTTTGTGCTTCTGTGCTGCGATGCGGAAGATGGGAGGAAAGATGGCAAATTTAGTCCTTGTGATACGAACTGTCAGTGTCAGATGATCCCTTTCTGGACTGTTTGATTCTCTTGGGAGGCTTCAGACAAGGTATCGTGATCAATGACTATTGACGGATGACATGGAAGACAGGGACGGAAGGTTGGTCATGCTGGACCGTATTGCAGATATAGAACTTCGAAAGCCATGCGTATTGAGGCAGACACGCAGTCGGGTGTCAGACACAGTGAATTGTATTTGTATTGTAACAGGCTCAGGCTTCTGGATATGTATTGCTTGAAATCACTTGTGAGCGTGCCGCTTTAAGCCCAGCCTCTTGAGCTCCGAGATTGGCATTCTTGCAAGAAATTCGGGCAGAAGACAAGGACCTCAAGATGAAATTGGAATTGCACATGTTCGAAGAGTACACTCGCAAGTGGCAGATCATCTGCACCAGCGCCCCATTGGAAGATTGGAACAACGCACATGTTAGCAAAACATAAGTGAGATACAAGAAAAGACCAAAAACAGTAAACACGTTGAACTCAAGAGTTCAAGTCTTTTGAAAAATTGGTAAAGCAGCATTGATATGAGGGTAGAACACGGAACGCCCTAGTAAAAGGCGAGGGCGTTGTCTGTTTGCACTACCCTCTGCCGCTATGTTTAGTTGGCGTGTTCCAGGCGCCACTGTAGGAGTCTTGCATTTCATTCAACTTGCGGGTGGGCGCTTGCCCACGGAAATGCCCTTTTTAGCAGAGGTTAAATGGAGTGCCCCAAATGACAGGATGGTCAACTGCTGGCTTGGTTGATGATTTTCATAATTTGCTTTGAAACCGCGCCGAAGATCCAAAAATATGAGCTTTGACAATTAGACTTTGCTGAATTTCAACTTGAACCAGCCCAGCTCCATTAAGTGCGCACTAGGTGCACCTCCTGAAGACGGACGAGTCATCACCATTAGTCCTTCACCAGAGTGTCTGAGGTTATGGCAAGGCCGGCAATGCTATTGTACATTTGTGGGCTTTTGCAATCTTACAAGAACTCTGCAAAGACAGAGCGCTGATAGAATGGAAAGGAAGGCGTGTGCAAGCAGTATTGGTACATTGAACATGTAATCGAAACGGGAGAATGGGTGAGAACGAGAATTAAAAGCACGTGTACACTGGCAGTGTTGTTATGTGGTACATGAACGAACTGATTGCGGCGAGGGCAATGTGAGCAAAAATGCTCAACTATATTCATACAACCAATGGCGAACCGGGCGTAAAGCTAACCCCTCGAAGTGCATCTGCACTCGCCCTGAATATGGAGCTAGCACCTGGAAGGTGGATAGTCGGTCGCCTCCAACTCTGATTAGGTGAACGTTCGGATGAGGTCACGCGATGGAGATCCGGTGTAGACGGTGGGGACGCTGATAATGGTATGTTCTCCTTGAATGATGAGGAAGTCAAGTTGTGGCTTGTGGATGGCGTATGCAAAGTCGTTTCGGGAAAATTTGAGAAGTATGATGAGGATGAGGACGAGGAAAGATCGAGGATCGGTGAAGAGTCCGAGGTTACATCTGTCTCATCGCGACCTCTCACGTCCAGTTTATCTAGAAGATTAGACATTTCGTTTGCATCTTGAATGAGATCTATCGTAGACGGGTTGGGTGAGGGAATAGGAGTGCGACGCGGACCGTTAGGTAACGGGAATAATTGGTCTTCGTCCTCTTCTTCAATAGGTGGGGAGCAAGCGACCGCCTTCGCAGGTGGCGTGATATCTGTAGCCCTAACGACAACGCGTCGCGTGAGCGATGGTAAGAGCGATCCATCGTCATCATGGGTGGGGCTCGTGCTTGGTTCCGCGGTGCGCGAAGCTTTGCTCTTGCGTAGTTTCTCCACTTCGTCTACTTGGAGTACGGAATCAAAACCGGGTGTATCATCCGAAACTTTACGGTGGGCGCGAACATGAGTATGATTGTAAGCGTCACCACTTGAGTTTCGTCGCCGACGCGCTCCGTGGGTGAATTTCTCCTGCCATTCTGACCCTTCCTTGAGGGACTCTTCGGTGATGGGATAACAGTCTTGGCAACATGCCCGTAATGGAATTGTTAACACGTCCGTGCGCGGGGGAAGAGATAATGACGGTCGTCTGCAACGACGGGGAGTTGGAGGATGGTCATGGTTGATTATGCACGGAACCAGAGGTTGGTGAGGATGTTCACCGCGTGTAGGTGACCGTGCTTTATTCAAGAAGCTGATTGGAAGACGAGAGCTGTTGAGGAAACTGACAGGAGGCATGTTCCTGAAAAAGCCCTCACCTTGGCACCGACACAGTGAAGTGGAGATGATTGTCCTCTGCACCGTCGGCTGGAGGTTTCTCAACGTCTACCTCTATCGGACCTTTGCTTGATGACCGTCTCTTCCAAAGTGGAAGTGAATATGATCTTTTGACCATGCGCGGCAGGCGCGACTGTGGAGGTGGATCTGGTATAAGAACACACTCATTATCGAAGCGTACGGCGAGGGGGAGGTCAGAGAAAGCAGAATCAGACATGGCAAGCGGCGACGAGGTCATATTGGCGAGGGCCAAGTTGGAGAGATGAAGAGAAAAGGGCAAGCTGGCCAGTTCTCGACCACGGGGCCATGGTCATAAGAAGTGTCGCTTGTGAATGTACAAAGCTCCGCCATCCTCCTTCCCAAAATGGTTTACTTCATCTGTTTTCGGTAGCTCCCGGCTCTTCCCGCAACCGCTCCCGCCGGCACATCAACTGAAACGCTCATCGGGTCCGCTCTCTCAAACGCTCTCAAGCTCTGTTCGGTGCCGCATTAGGAATCGCGCCGCGGGTAGAACACTGTAGAACACCACCAGAAACACATAAAATGGCCAGTGATATCACACTAGATACACGCAAAACTATCGTACAATTTCAGAAGTTGTAAAAATCGCAACATGCTGTTAGAGCCCGTCTAATCTGTAAGTGGTCGTTCTGGCTCGCCGAAGGTCTCCGGAACAGAATCGAAGCTAAATGAAAAGAGCCACCGACGCCCTCAGGGGGTCTGAAAGATTGACTGACGGGTATATCAGTGTTTCGGGATCGACGGCGTTTCGTCGTACGTACACATCTCAACGTGCTTCAGGCGAGGTAGATGAAGACATTGTTGTCATCATGACGACGCTTTATGTACTCTTCCTCGACCATCGCGTCAATACGCTCCTTGATAAGTTGCACGCTGGGCACAAAATGACTCTTCACTGCATCTATAATTCCTGTCTTGAGTTGTTCGTTGTGAAGCTCCTTTTTGGCCTTCATTACTCGTACGATGGCAGCATCCAAGACATGCTTGCGATCGGTTTCGATTAACGACTGCGTCTTTTTAGACTCTTCCGGCTACAACGGCAGGGAATATGAATGAGTAATGCGGCGCAGATTACACAGAGATACATACCGTTTCCTTGACTTGAATGGAATTGATATGAATACGATATGCAGGATCGGTGAAGTCGGCGTTGAAGATGAACGAGTCGTCATCTTTTACGTCTTTACCAGTGGGTTGCTTCTTTAATACCCGTTTCTTGCCTAAAGAGAGACTCTGCAGAGTCCTTCTCAGCTCTCCGTCCTCTGATACGTAAAGGATCAATAAATCTGGTTACGACCAAACAAGAATATAGTCATACCGATTCGAGTCCGCTCTTTGATATCCGCAAATGTCAGTTCCGTTTCCTCGTTGAAAAGGAGCAATACAAGTGCTTGATATAAACTGACTTGAAGCTCCTTCGCTTCGTTCTTGAATTGTCCTTTCAGAGTGGCCGTACCTAAAGAATGTTCCCAATCCAACTTATGACCTTGGTGTTTGCTCTTGTAAAATGCAGTAAATTTAGAGAGCTCGTTTTGCATCTAGAAAAATATTAACATGATAACGACAAATACGGGGAATGGACATACATCTGGTGGCAAGAAGGCCTCAGACTTCTTGGCTGAGAATGGCCAGAAACTACTTTGCAGGACCATGGCGTTGAGTTGTTGGTTGGTGGTCTTGCCGATATGTGCGAGGTACTCGCGCATGGTATCTCGGGATAGCGACAAGTCATTGAACATATGGTCGCCCATACTGAACTCCGGATCATACTCTGTGCAAATGTATCAGTCCAGTCCCCACGTGTTCATATGTACGAGACTACGTACGTTCTTTCAACTTCTTCAACATAGCCTTCTCGAAATCATCACTTGCACTCTTCTGCAACAGCAACCTCCTCGCAAGCTGTCGATGATAGAAGGTTCTAAATACATCCCTATCTTCCGTGAATCTTGAAAGCTCGAGCACAGCATCCAGCTCCTTCTCGAACACTGAGTCCGCTTTTCCCTTCTGCCCCTTACGCATCTCCTTGTCCAGATACTTGGCAATCATCTCAGCAGGTTTGTTTCTACGTGCTTTGAAGCTCGCGCTGAAGGCGTCCCGAATAGTGTCATTCCACTTTCGGTTGACTTTCTTGGGTGGTGGGAGGGCGTCGACGTCCATTGGTTCATTGGAGCTTCCGGCGCGGTTGACGGAGGTGTTGATAGAAGAGAGCGGTCCCATGAGCGGTATGGGTTCAGATTCGGCAAAGGTCTCAGTGAGCAATGTGTCTGTGAATGCTTTGAGTTTAAGAAACCTATCGACCATTTCCTCGTCACGCTCGACATCTGTCACGATTCTCTTCACGGTTTCCTTCAGGTGAAGAAGTTAAAGACAAGGAAGGACAGAGAATAAAATGCAAGAGACAAACCAGGACGTACGACCGGAACCCGGCGAGTACGACTTGCTGCCCATCGACATTCACGAACAGTTCGTACAGAGCTTGGAGACGTCCCACATCCATTGTCTTCATAAATTGCGGAAGCACTAGAAGAGAATCAGGTAAAGATTGACTGTACCGTTTGTACGACAGAACGCACCAGAATTGACTATCCATTCAAGCCGACCCATCAACAACGACCTCATCACCATGTCCTCTACCTTGTGCCAAATACTGTGTGGCAACACATCTTTAGACCTCTGTATCTCATCTTTGATACGCTGCAGCGTATAGTTGAGGAAGTCTATCGGTGCAAGTTCCTTTGCTTTCTCTTCTGACTCGGCCAGATAGAAGTTTTCGGTACATGTGAGGTACGTGTCCTCGAAGATGGTTTCGTATTTGCCATGGTGCGAGAGACGAGAAATGAGTTGTGGGATATGAGGTCGGAGAGGATGCTCGGAACTATCAAGCAAGTCAGTATATAAAATAACTAAAAGAAGCGAATAACAATATAAAGACAGATGGGATAATAGAAAACGTACTTGTTTTGGCGTTCCCAGGTAACCCATTCCTCAATGCTTTTACGCACCCAGCCCTGAATGGTGGCATCTTCAAGGACACGAAGAGAAAATTGTTCATAGCAGATTTGACTATCATGAAAATACTGTCAATGAACGAACTTGGATCGTTTGAGGGAATGACGTACCGGAGGCCAGAGCTGCTACTTCGATCTAGAAGATACTTCCGATCAAAATATGCGAGCAATGACTCCAACAATGTCTTGAGGCACGGTTGATTATCAGAGCTAAAGGATAGATTAAAAGGAAAGGGTGCTTACTACTTGTTTCTCGAACCACGCACAAACCTCAATAATCGGCAATATGTACTCCACTTCACTTTTCCCCTCAGAAACTAGCTCCTGAGCCAGTTCACCGATGCATCTCTCGAGCTCAAGCTTAAAACTTTGAGAAATACCATCGCCTTTCTTCGCGACGCATATGACCGCACGACAAGCATTGTAGATCTTATCGTAGGTCGCGGGAAGGGTGTCTTTGTTATTCCTGCTAAGAAGCACTCGAATACTTCGCTTGACGAGAGCGGAGTCTTGATCATAGTAATGTTCGTGATGCGGCTGGACTACAGAAGTGTCAACTCGGTATCAGACCCTACGCATTGCAATGATGATCACAAGGGTACTCACTCGGTGCACCGATAAGAGACAGACTAAGGGGTCCGGTGTTCTCTCTGTTCTCTGTTGAACCTGCACTAGGCTGCCTGGAGCGAGAGGCTGATGCAGAGTCGGAATCTGTATTTAGACGAGGGGTTTTACGAGGTGGAGAATCCGAGCGATCCTTCACCGCACCGCTGCCACGGTAGGTTGCGAATGCGTTCTTCGAGCTCACCGGTAAGGTGAGTAGTGTGAAGACGTCTGTCATGGTTGTGGAGTACTGTAAAGAAGTACTCAGCGATTGCCACTCGGAAACTGTTGAAAAGGGAGAACCTCAGTTGACGTTGCTCGCGATGCAAGCTGGCTGAGTTCTTGAGAATGAGATCAATGGACCCGGTCAACCCCAATTGCCGCTGATCGCCATTGCTTGATGATCGCCGGCCTACCCAATTCGGAGATTTGGACCGAGTAGCTCAGATGGGCCCGAAATTGTATCAATCAACTTCATGAAGAGGCTGGCTAGAAAACACATAGTACTACTATGCAACTATTAGTTCAAAGGAACCCGCCACTCCTACCCGTTCCAAATCTATCACCCAACCCTCTGGCTTCCTTGATAAACTTATCCCTAGTCTTATCATCCAAAAGCCTTCCACCAAGCGCCATATCACGGCTATGATCCCAAATCCCAGAAGGTTCCTCGTCATCCTTCTTTTCCTTAGCCACCTTCGAGGCATGCTGCTCGAGCAGAGCACCACCTCTCTTCTTTCGCTACAATGGACAAAGTCCGGTTAGACGGATAATAGTAATGATAGCTAGAGAGTGTGCTTACCGTGTACTCGTCGACACCCTGTCGTATCTCCTCATCCCGCTTCCTTTTCTTCCGGGCCTCAGCAGCAGCTTCTAAGTCTGCATCGGGATCCGCATTGGTGGCCCTCCGTCGCTTCCCTGCAACTTCATCTGCTAACCGTTGTTGGCGCTCTGCTGGGGTTTCAGTCCAGAGTGTATTGTCAACCTCGCGCGCAGGCGCTGCAGTGCGGGCGAATTGACGGCCCTTTGTTAGTTTTGTTGGGTCAATGGCTATAAAAATCCTTAGTCAGGAATATATGATATGGCGACACGGAGATAATTCCGACTTACAGCCTAGAAGGTCCGATGATGAGGGTGGTACGAGCATCCATTCTTCACGTTTTAGTGCTTTCGGTTTTGCAGCTTCCTGAATAAGTGAACTATGTTAGAAGACCGGTCTCAGCACATGAGGGTAGATATTGAGAGTATATTTCTCCGATGAGAACAATGATGTAAAGGGCGAAATGATGCATGGTAGCTATGCCATACTTGAAATTGAATAGAACCAGCATGGACATCAACACCCAGAAAGAACCAGATACACAGAAGGGACAAGCGACATACCTCTATCTGCTTTCGCCTTCTCTCTTCTTTCTCCAAGAACTCCTGCACACCATCTTTCTCTTCCAACACAACACCCTCCGGTAACGGCATAGGTCCAACATCTTCATCAGATTCTTCGTCCTCATGATATCTATCATATCTGTTCGCAAGAGAAGAGGGAAAGGTAGGTCCAACAACAGGTTTAGGTTTACTAGAAGACGCAGCTGGGGCCGCGTTTGACGGTCCCGAACGAGCAGCTAGAAGGTCTGGAGGCAGAGCAGGCGCATAATAGTCATCTTCCTCCTCTTCCTCTTCCTGCTGTTGATGCACAGAAGTAGGTGCCGATGACCTAGCAAGTATCTCTGGTGGGATTGCGGGGCCTATTGAATGCTCGGACGGGCCAGCCTCCTCCTCCGGGGTAGTCGAGCGGTTCTGGAGTAATTGTGTTGGAATGTCAGGTCCAATCATTGTTGGAAGATCAGAATATCAGATTCGACTAGGGTTATTGCTATATCACTGGCGGTGGAGTGACAGGCGTTCCGAAGGTGGTCAGTACCGTATGGTTGTACCGAGTGGTCGTATGTAAAGCGATCAAGTGAGGGTAAGCGCTCTACTATGCATTGAGCGCCTAACGTGGTAGAACTGACATCAGAGCCTGAAATCCGTTCATTGAACCTACAGTAGCCAGATGTGCATACCCTCGATATATACTTTCACCTGTCGCCTGATACCCGGTCAGCTCAAAACTTTAGAAGACAAAAAAAAACTTTATTTTACACAACTTTACACCAAAGGTTTCATTTCGATATTACGATCACGTCGATCCCGCTGAGCGCCGGAATAACTGAAATGACTCGCTTTCCCGCACTTGCAGTCGTGTGGGTATAAAGGCACTACTAGTTACTCATTTTCTGTTCTCTCTTACAATACCCAGCATATGCAAAATGAACTCTACCATCTCGCAGTGTATCGCTGGTTACGCAGCTGACGCTCTCAACAGTCTTTCTCCAGCCCAAATTGACTTCCTCCGCAAGTTACCCAAAGCCGAACTTCATGCACATTTGAATGGGTGTATCCCCATTCAAACCCTTCAGGCGCTAGCTCAGGAAAGACTTCTGAGCTCTTCTAGCTTACCTACCGAGGTGCAAGCGGGTATCGAACGTCTCCAGAACGGGATCGTCCTAAATGAGATTCATGAATTCTTCGGACTCTTCCCAGCCATCTACGCACTCACCTCTGCACCTGAGCCTCTTGCTGTTGCCGCTCGAGCGGTTCTCACCCAATTTCTGGAACCTTCGCTGGAGAATGGTGATTACCCCCAAGCGGCATACTTAGAGCTTCGTTCGACTCCAAGAGAGACTCCGGAGATGACCCGTCTAAAATACATTGAGACGGTCCTTGATGAAGTGGAGAAGTATCCTGCAGAGAAGGCTGCGCTGATTGTGAGCCTTGATAGGAGAATGTCTGATGATGTCGCAAAGGAGTGCGTTGAATGCGCCGTGACGCTCAAGAAAGCTGGGAGGAGGGTTGTTGGCATGGATTTGTGTGGTGATCCTTTAGTATGTCTGCTTCTACGCCTTATGCATAGGGGATGTGCAGATTGACAATGAATGCAGGCTGGCAACATGGAAGAGTTTGCTAAACATTACCGTACGGCCAAAAAGGCTGGTTTACGTGTAACAGTACATATCGCAGAGGTATGTACTACGCTGCGTGCTTCAAGGCTGTTTACCACACCCTACATCTTGTTGCCAGACCAAAGGAAGCCATGTCGCAGACACCCTACAGTTACTCGACTTCCAACCTGATCGTCTCGGCCACGCTACCTTCCTTGATGCGGCCCAAAAGGATTTCGTCTGCAATAGCAAAATCGGTGTCGAGATCTGCTTGTCGTCGAACCTATTGTGCAAGACGGTCCCCACGTTGGAAGACCATCATATTAGTCATTATTTAAAGCATAATCATCCTATCGCGATCTGCGTAAGTACCTTCTATTTGAGTTGAAGTGGAAGTGAAACTAAAGCTGAGGTTGTGCCGTGCAGACTGACGATACCCTGCCATTCCGGAACTCTCTCATCAGTGAGTACGCATTACTTCTGGCGGCACCACCAGTAGGTCTGGGTCTTCGAGAGGACGATGTTGAACGAATTGCTCGTATGGGTATGGAGTGCCGGTTCAAGTCCACATAAGTAGACCATGAGACTGTAGACCTAGACAAAAATGGACACAACGGAATGGACGAATCCCACCACTCATTCCTTGAGTCATCATTTCGTCAACCAGTGCATGACATCCACGGCGTTCATACATTTCTTCAAAAGATGCTATTAAACTATCAGAAGTTGTCCGAAGCAAAACAAATGGTCAACGAGAAATGCAGAAAAAAATGCAGGGGTCAGGGAGACATGAGATGGAAATGCAGATGTGATGAGGAGAATACGTCAAGCCCCCACCTCTCTTGGAATAATGTTTCAATATCCTGCCCCTGTAGGATACCCTCGACCTCCACCCTGATAGAGCTGCTGGCCACTAACACCGCCGACTAGACTTGCTGGTGGGCCTCCATGATAACTGCTGATGTTGTCCTCTTCTGGGTAGTCGAGACTGGGACCGCCTGCTAGGAGTGGGTCTTTGACTTCCCAGACGGTTGCCTTCGAACCGACGGAGAACTCGAGATCCTCGCGCTGAATGAAAAATGTGAGTCTATCGAGCGGAGCAAAAAAGGGGACAGACGTACCGTGATACTATCCCAGTACTTGTACACCATCATAACACTCAAAAGCATGCAAAGCGTGAAGAAGAACAATCCGTCGATGTAATGTTTGATCGCATCGCAGATCGTTACGCTGAACGCGAATAGGATAACTTGCGCAATTGTGAAGAAAGCAGTACCAAAAACAATGTCACCTATGGGCCATCGGTCCTCGAGCGTGCGGAATACGAGAATGAGCTGGGAAACGATGTAGATGACGGTGCAGATCAGTGGCCAGAGAATGTATATAATCCAGAGACCTATAGGCTTAGAGAAACTGAAGCCCGCGAAACCCTTGAATGTGGCGATGGCAACAAAGAATGAGACACCAAAGACTACGAAGCAGGCTATCCGGAGGAACTGAAGTGACATGAATTTAGGAGATGATCCAACACTGGCTGGAAAGTAACACTCACCCAAAGTGATAGAGGCGTTCCATCTTCGGCAAATTGGAAACCGACAAAACCATTGATCAAAAGACAGCAGTATGTTGCCGCTACCAGACCCGTATACACGGTTGCAAACCACTGTGGCGAGGTATGTAGCCATTCCTGGCTATGAAGTGAAGTATGGAACTCACCGGATAGCTGACATTCGCCGTTGGAATGATGCCGGAGTCAAGGAAGATAGCGAGAAGCTCGATTATAGCGTAAAGGTAGAAGAACATGATAATCTCCTTGCGTCCTGTCCCACACCGTTGTTAGGTTCCGAGACGTACAAGGATCGGGTTTGCACTCACCGACCGCCGTGTATTTACTACGAATATGGAAGATCATAATGGCAGTCATGATAATTGCAACGATGTGGACGAAACATGTTGCTTGAACAATAGGTTAGATTGCACACTCTAGCGTGACACTTCCACGGATTACACAACATACAAGGTTGAAATATCAGAGTCCCAGATATCTCTACATTGCGGCTGTAGCATGAGGGCTCAATTCCTTGGTCCGATCCAACAAGAGGACATATGACAAGGGCAGCGGTTTGGCAAATACTATCGAAAGAGCCGAACTGGACCCCCATGGTAAAGGATCAGGATTTGAAGACGATTAGGATGCAAAAGGAGAGACAGGCCGACAGATTGTATTCCGAGAGGCAAGAACTACTGAATGAAAGACAGATGATCGTGAAGGTGGGTATGTTAATGTCCAGAGGAAGGCCCACGGCCCAGCGTTGAGAGTGAAGAGCTCCTCGTCCTCGTTGACAACTGCATCTCTGCCCGGTCACACCATTGGTCACAGCGTCACGTCACATTTTCCGTTGTTGTTCGCTTGCGGCTCCGGGGGCTCGAGCAGCTTTGACTGACCACTCGTAACAACTCGCACTGGTTCTGCTGTCCAACCTCAGCTTTGCACGAGGTAGGTTCAACAATCCACGAGTTGCATTTCAGGCTATCTTTCTGGGTCCTTGAGGCATTCAATCAGCGGATTCCAGCTCTCGAGACCAGACCCCACTGCGACTAGCGTTTCGATCTTCTCGCGACTCATATTTGCTCATCGGATGCATAGCTTCGCGGCCTGAGATATCTTCTCTGTTTCCTAATCTTGTCTTTTAGCTTTTGAGAGCTGCGCCCTGACCAATGTTGTACTCAACAATGGCATGAATTAGGATGTCCAACGATCGAGTCAGGGCCCACATACTGTCCGTTGTCTGGCTTCCTGCTCTAGCCGAAAGCGTCCATGTTGTATGATCACCGAGGTACAGTAGAAGGAGCCGGTTAGTAGGTCTCCTATATCTTGACCCCTTAGATCGCTGAAGACTAAAGGGGCCCTTTAGTCGCCGCTGACGCAGGTACGAACGTATTGTCTTGTGTACCTCTCCATCTTGATAGCTTCGAGTTGTTCTACAATTGCTACTTTGGGACAGCGATATGCTCTCTTCTCTGACTCGGTGGTTTCATTCTCGCTTTGAGATTGTATGTCAGGGGAGTCTTATCTCCTCTCTCCATGTAGTCTGCGGCTCTCGCATGCCTATGTCAAATCCTAAATGCACAGGTTCTTACAGAGTTTGTCATTCAAGAGGGGAACTCTAAGTTAAGCTCACTTTCTAGGCTCTCCGCAGCTACCGTATCTCATCTGGTCCGTCCGAGTTACGCCCACTGCTGGTTCCGCCCATCGGACGGCGCATTTTGTTCTCGAGGGTTTCATTATGCGGGGTCAGACCATTCAGTCATACTTGCGCCCATGAGGGGCTTACTCCTTGCTCCGATGTCTGTGCTAGAGATAGCACTCCTGCGCCTCCTGTTACGCCCCTCAACCCTATCACTATTGTTCTCTCTGTAGGGATTATCCAAAGGCTATGGGTCACTGGCGGGATCCTGCGCATTCCCTCTTGTTAATTCTTGTCGCTCTCTGATGTTAAGCGGAGACTGGTTCCGTAATAACACCTGCCTAAAGGTTTCGCTTTTGCACGGCTCATGAATGACGAAAGTGTAAAGCATTCCACTATGTTCGATAGAGTTCTAAGGATCTCTGTCTTGATGGCGACGCTGATCGCCCAAGGAATTACTATTAGGTTCAAAGTATTCCGCACATATTTTCGCACCTATGTACACTTGTGCATAGCAACAAAGCGACACCGTTTCTGTGCGCGCAAGCAAGCTATCTGGTGGTGATTGGTCTTGTGCAATCCTCTTGTTTTGATTTGTGAGTCCGGCTTGTGTTGCCACCAGGGCCGATCAGCCGTTTGAATATAGTTTTGCTAATTTGGTGATTATAAAAAGATCACAGCGGAATGACGCAGCACACGGATACGTGTCGATCTTTTCTGGCCTTACAAAAGAGTGGAAAATTTCCTGGCCTTCGGAACGTCCTACTACCCGCTCTAAACGCATTGCGTCACGCGGTTAATGACGCGACGTAGTGTGTGTATCCCTCGGTCGCGCTCAGCCGTCTTGACATCTGGTCCGCGTTGCCGAGAAAACATGCACGAACAAAAGAAAAAGCAGGCCTGATTTTGTAATGGATCAGTCTAACCTTGTCCGAGGTGGTGGGTGAGTGCGCTACGCGGGAATCCTCGTGCTGGCAATGGGTGATTCGACAATGCAAGGAACTTCCAAGAATGTAAATCGTAAATGGTGATCACTGTACATCATCGGTTTTCAGTTGGCCCGCGGTCATCAAGTTTTTCATCTCGTGAAGTTTACGATGCGGATAGATATCGAATCAAAACCTTCGTGGTAGCCTCATGTCTTTCTGCCGCTTTTTCATAGAAACTTTCGGAAATCCTGGAAAGCCTCTTCTCGCCTGGCCTAGGATGTCAACGAGTTGGCGCTTTACAAGTTGCAAACGTCGGGCTCGGACAACGGAGTAAGAAATTTGTAACTCGATTGGTTGGTTTGTACGTGGTTGCAATGCACTTTAAGGGTTCATTTGCATTTTGCTGAGCCTGCATATCGTATGACTGGAGGGGAAAATGTAAAATTGACAGTTTCGGAAGGGTTTGACCGCACTCGCAGCAGGTCCACACCGATGGGCGTATGGGGTAATTGGGGAATATAGTGAGTGCTACTGAGCCTCTCCAAAAGTCCTCTCAGTACCTGATCATTGTTGAATCTTGTAGATCCCTTGTATGTAGATTGAATGGCATAGTCCAAGTCTGAAACCACTATACCAAGTAAAGGACTTGTACCTGTTCGCGTGGAGCTTTATTCCTTCGGTCTCGGAGTAAACTGTTTTTAGTATGCATGCAGAGGCATCCGGATCCGGGCACGGCTACAATTCACATGGCCACGTCCCGGTTCGGGAGGTTGCGACAGGCTCAGGCATGCAGGAAACGCTAAATGCCACGTTAATGGGATATTCAGGGCCTAGAATTGGATTGGCCGTGGCGGCGCATATACGTAAACTCATGGCCCAGTGGTTCAACGCCTAGTGACACTGGTGCGCTCGGTATAGCGATGGCGTACGGATCAACTGTAGAGTTCTTCTCAGATGCTACTACTGAAAGGGTTGGTTAGATTGGCTATATGAGACGGAATCAGGGTTGGTTATTAAACGCCACAGTGAAGTGGTGCGCCAGCCCTAGTAGGGGGCATGAGTAAGTTTCTGCCAAATGGTGAGATATGTGGATTGATATGATGGGGTTTCTGGTAAGGAGCTTATCCCGGCGGGCCTTTCTGTAAAGGTGATGCCGACTTGCGAAAACCGATTTGGCAGCCCTGCGCAGAAGCCAAGATGGGTGATAGTCGTAAGCGGATCTGGTGAGGTCGCTGTGGCTGAAGCCACTAATCATTTCGCAGGTCAAACAAAGTGTGTAGAAAAACTTACCATAAATGATCATTTAGCCATAGAAAAAGATTGAACTCGAACAAGCGAGGATCACTTGATCCTAGGACAATTCTGACATATACTCTCCAGATGGGCTAGTACATAGCTGTTTACAAGCTGAAAGCCCCCGATTGGCAAAAAAAAATCAATCAATTGGCCTCCGATCCATCGTTGTAACATATGGAGGCTCATGTTGGCCATCGAAAAGTTGTCCACCTTTGCGGAGAAACTGAAGAATGGATCTGAGACTGATCTCTGACGTGTAACGTATACAAAGCTTCTAAGCCCGGCGTTCAATATTATTGACTGGCTTATTCTGGAAGATCATGAATGATAGTATCACCTCCGATGCATGCATACCTTGTTAGAGGGATTACATTCCGATGCTTGTCAAGAAGGCAACTCGCTTGGCAGTGCAAGCCGGCATAGGCCTTATTGAAATCGGCATCATCCAGCATTGGTAACGTCGCCAAAGGATATCTGATAGAAAGCAAATATATGGTTAAGTTAACCAGGAGCTCCGGCCAATGAGGGATTGCGTTGACTTACTAGGCGATCCGAACGGGGAACGGCGAGTTTGCAGCACTTTCGCTGACGGCGTGTCCGGAGGGAATATGAAAGCCTGTCAATACGGAAACTAAGGATCCCTGGATTTGCTGAGTCATAGACGCGCGCAGCTAACTGAGAACATCCAGATGCGACGGCGGATTGAGCACTATATCAGAGTTGGTTTGATGAAAGCAAGCGGTCCTGGAAGATCCAGGGATTGCGGCATAGGTATAGGTTTGACTTTGCTTCAGGAAGTCGGAAAACTTTGGTGGCCAGAACTGCCTCCACAAGAGACACCCAATTACGGGTCTCGTGAGATCTTGATGTGGTCAATGAACGACATGTCGCGAGACACATTCGTGAGTTCACATCCGGTTCCATTACAAACGGAATCGCGAAGATCTGCTAATGAGTTACATCACTGAGGAGAAGCTCATACGGCTACCTCAGAACGCTGGAACGTACCGGAGAAGACAAGTGTGTTGCCAGAGAACGTGCGAGATCCGTTCATATTCTAAGGTGTCGTTTATCCTAGCCAGCGGACGGGCTAGGGCCATCCGTCACTCCACAATAGCGCTGTTGTGAAGCCCATGCTGGGTGCCAGACTGGCAGGGAAACGAGCCCGGGAGTTACCACTGAACATTGTTCTATGGAAGGATTCGCTGCTGCGATTTCGGATACAATACGGGCCTAACGCCACCCATATGCATAAAGTTTGGCATCACTGCTTATGGGAGGCAACCTGGCGGTCAATACCCACATATCAAAGCGAAGACCAAAAGAGGAGAAGTGGTTTCCATATCGAGCGCCAGGATGTTTGTTCGGAGCAGTCGGCCTGGCCGGGATTTCTCAGGGCCATTTGAACAACACGCTCTGAAACCGCATGCGGAGGGCAAGGAACGACTGATCGGGTTTGGTAAGTGCTGTAGTAAAACGGCAGAAGAGGCAAGTCAAAACGGAGGTGGCTAGTTTATTGTGCGATGGAAGAGCGAGGACATTAGAGTCGTGTCAAAGGAGGAAGCGGAGCTGAAGAGTAGCAATTCTGATGTGTTCGATGTGTGGCAGCCTGGACAACGAGCAGGAAGCGTAAGCAGCAGTGCGAGACAAGGACAAGGAGAACGCCACAGTGTGAGCACATGTCAGACCGTCAGTGCAAATCAGTCAAAGGGGCCGTGTAAAATCGAACTGAAGGGTTCTTGGGAGTGAAGTCAGCGTTGACGCGGACGGAAACGATGGATCATCGATCAATGTAAAAGCGGTAACGAGGTACCGGGAGGTAGCTCAAATGGGCAGCATCCAGGGGACAGGTGAATTTGTCGAGTGGACTGGCAATTATTTTTGGATGTATTTTTGCGGAAAATTGGTGGCGGGGTGCTGATGACAGGATCCGAGCGGGAGACTGGGCGGGAGGCTGATGTCCAAGTATGGTGCGTGGAAAGGGCGTACGTAAGGGCTTGTTGCCTATTGCAGGAGGGCAAAGGTGAGAGTTGAGGGGAATCCCTGGGGAATCCCCGTGGCCGAGGAGCCGTGAGATGGCGGAGCTTGGAAGAAAAGAGTGTTTATGATAGATTTTAGGGGAAAAAGAGAGGAACAAAAGAAAAGATGTTGATGGATTAGGCGAGTTCGGCGGCGGGGATCTGGGCGGGCGCAAGATCTTGGTGGATTGCCGTATGGGCGTCTGTAAAATACGGTGTTTCGACGACGTCCACCGAATCCGAGTGGATGTGTTCTCGTCGTCCGCAGGGCTCCCCTAAGCGGTCATTTTCGCCAATTTCCTCTTTTTGCCGCTACCAAGCCCGGACCCGTTTGCGATGATCTTCCAACTTCATAAAGTATCCTCCTTCTTCTCTCCATGTCTTTCCTTCTCCGGTCCTCAAAACCCTCTTGAAAACATACCATGGCCATCTGCACTCCCTCTCATACCCCTCCTTCTTATACAATGAACTCTACTCTAGCTCACCTCCCTATTGAACTCCTGTCTACATGGTCAGAGTGGCGGCCAAACAGATCAGAGCTCCCGCCCACACCTCCCCACTCGACTATGTCGCAGAAAATTCACCGTGTTCTTCCCTCAGGGCATTACTCTCAGACCACTCTGCCCTCTATTGTGCACTTTGATCGCCAGTTGCCGCGTCTGTCACCAAGTAAGTCGCGTTTCATTAGTGTATGTTTTCGCGTATTGACCCGTCATAGTCACACCCCCGCAGGTTGACGACTCCTCACAGTGGCACACGTATGGTCAAGCTGAACTTAAGCTGCCTCCTATACAGTCCACAGAGGTCTACTCACCGGCGTGCTCTATGGACTACAATGACGCGCCTCAAGTACAGTCGCCGCCCCCGCCACCACCAGCACTGGACTGGCTCGCTCCCTCTACACAGCGGTCCTTCAACTTCATTGCTGAAAAGGTCTGCGAGATGGTCTGCTACCTGTGGTTCTCTAGTCTTTCTCAGTCATCGTCACGGTCGCCGCAGGCGTCGAAACGTTGTCGTCAGTCTGAAGATTCTCCTACGTACTTCCCCAAGCCCAATGCCTCTACTGCCCATCTTCAGTTCGCTGTCTCTCCTGCCTTCGTCCGTTTCATGCAAAAACTTTTGGAAACGACCCAAGTCTCGCAATCTGTTATTGTACTTTCACTACGCTATATATACCGCTTGAAGGAGCGTAATCGTTTCACCCATGGACAGGGTGGTAGTGAATATCGAGTCGCTGTTGCCGCCCTCATGCTTGCAAACAAGTTCGTTGACGAGTGAGTGTCTTGTTGTTCTTTGCTATCTCTTCGTACTGACCTTACATGTATAGCAATACATACACGAATAAGACGTGGTCAGAGGTTTCCGGAATTGCGCTTGAGGAGTTGAACAAGATGGAACGCGAGTTCCTCATGGGCATCGATTTCTCCCTTTACGTGGATGAGGCTACATACGATTCGTGGCTGAATCTCTTGAAGGGTCTTGTTATGGCAAAGGAGAAAGATTCCAGACAGTGGCAGCGGTCTCGAACGAGAGGTCGCGTTGCACGGCCGCGCTTGACTTCCTCGTATCTCTCCAGTCGTGGTCGCTCGCACCAGCAAAGAGCGCGTTCAATTTCACCAAGTCGAACGAGCGCGTCGTACACCTATTCTGCTCCCCCTGCGCATGCGGTACCTGCTTCGCGTCACCAAACCGAATATCCTACTCCTCCGCGCTCGGGCTCGAAACGTACCGCAAGCGACGCGTTTTCACCAACTTCCGCTTCTTTCCCTCCAAATCCGCCACCGAGGCGATCTATGGGACTTTCTTTGCAGATTCCCGAGCTGACGCACACTGCGCCATCAACAGCGAGTTCAATATCTCCTTCAGAACCTCTCCAATCATTTTCCAAGCTTTCTTTGGGAACGTCCCCGATCGTCGTTCGTCCGACCGCGCAGCGTGATTACAGTCCGGCTCATGTGACCCATGCGGCGTATCCGTCTGTCGTGGGGCAAGATCAGGTTCCTCAGACACTTGTGACTGCATACCGAGCGGATGATCGTCATCCCTATGGGGCGCCTCAGGTCCGTAGTTTTTCTCTGGTCATCTATTGACAGAGGCTAATCAATCTTAATGTTATTGCAGCAACTTTACTTCTATTCCTTGGCCGGTTCCCCTATGGATGAGGAGGAGGACAGTAAGTTCCGTAAGGCGCGGCTGAGGTATCATCCCGCACCTACCCCTGCGACGTATATTCAATATGCCCCGCAACCGGCTATGCCTATGGTCGTACAATCCGCGACGGCCAGTCCTCATGATATGAATTCAAATCTCCCTCCCTCTCTACCTCATTTCTCTGAAGGGTTTTGGCATTGCACCCAACCCACTGCGCCACCACCACCTCCCTCCGCTCAGTCTCAAACCTATCGATACCCGACCCAACAGCCTCAGAGCCAAGGCTCTGTTCCTGCTGCGCCATTTGCCAACGCAGGACCGCCCGGCATTCAGTACTATGCTAATAACGTGCAACAGCACCTTACCCCCGAACAATATTGGCCTAGAGCCCGTCAATTATAATGCATATCTGCCGCTAGTCCTCTTACTTTATCACGTATATTCCTGCCTCACTCGCAACCTTTGTATCTTATCATTACGTGATTCCCTTGCATTTTTTGTTTTCAATGTTGCCTTTCTCCTGCAGAATGGACCTTAGTCATTCACGAGTCCCTACATTCGCATCATCATCATGTTTTTTTCGCATTTGCATTACAAGTCGTACAGTAGTTTCTTCGCAAGCATCCATCATCAACATCATTAGAACCGTTGTCACCTTTCATAGCTGTATTCATATGTCGTTAAAGTTCAACATGTTCGTCTTTCGGGTCTCATAAGATGGCGTTACTAACATTACAAAAAATTCTGCGTGACATCAGCGCATAAATTGAGAGGTGGCGTACGGTGGTTCCGGTCAACAGATGTATGGATTTGGCACACGCGCAAGTGCTCAGGCTGAGAACTTCGGAAGAGAATCATAGATGCATTGCATTGTTAGGTGAGGAATAGACACTCAAAAGAAGGGCTAAAGCCGGTCAGAAGGGACTGGAACTTTCTCAGAAGGATTGTCGCCCAATATACCGGCCAAGTCCAGCTGGTTCCTGTAAGTGGATTCTCGCATATGGCCCGGAATCGGTTGCTATCAGGGGGTGGATACCATCTCATACAAACGAACCCTTGGTTTTCATGGTATGGACCAGATGAGATCTCGAAGTCGCTGAAGGTTTTTGCACATGCTGGTTTTCGCCCCGTTGCTCGGCGACGTTCTCCACGCCCATCGGGATTCGGGCACTCTGGGACGACATCGGCTCGCTGAGGCTTTATGATGGATGATATGCATAACAAAGAATGTTAACTGTTAAACCGCTTCCTATCGAGAGGATGTCATGGACAATCCGGATCACCGACTTGTCACTATAGAGTGAGAGGGTATGAGGAAATAGAGTTCAAGATGCCTAAACCGGAGTATACATTCCGCCTTATTTATCTGAGGGATACCCACGACGTCGCTCTTCGATACGCCAGGAACAAATATAGGTAGGACCAGTGTAGACCAGTGTGGATAGTTTTACACCACGATCTTGTGCCACTTTGCAACTGTCAATCCGCGTGATGATGTTGGTAAATCCAGCTGAGATTGAGAGCTTTGGACTGGATGGTGAACAACGTAATCCTGGCTCCGTGAAAGTGTCAGGTAGACTCATCAAGCAACCCCGTTCAATCCTCGTATTTGAATTGTTATGAAATAAAGTGAGGTCCGCGCAGCCAGCGAATGAGAACAGCCACATTCGCCGGATTACCAACCGCCAAAAGTGGAAAGATGGAAGGACTATCGCTATGGTGGTTGACAATCAAGCGGAGAAGTCTTCGCAAAACTACAGTGCATTACATTGTTTCGGTAGTACCTCAGGGTTTCGCGTCGTCTTGTACCTGCTGTGCCGGAACATCATGCGTGGCCTTCACTTCCGCCTCCAAAACGGCCAGTTTGGAGGATAGGAAAGCACGGCTGAATTGATAGCCGGCGAGAACGCCTGTCACTGAAAGGGCAGGTCAGTTGCGGGACGATATGATGAAGCGCATGCAATACGTGTACGAATGGCACTCATGGTGAGAGAAGAGGGCGCACAAATAACTACTCACCAGCTCCACACACGATAGTGGTGTTCCTATTGAAACGGAAGAGTTTGGATCCCACGATAGCTGCCAGGTAACCGAATATGTCAGTTTGGTTTGTTTCGGAAAGTATGGAGACGGAATGAACTGTTAGAAGCATCAGAACATTTCCAATCGCACTTACCTCCTACTAGACCAGCGGATAAGCCAGCGAAGAGGCCGTCCTTCTGTGCCTCCTGTGAACGGACATTTCATAATTGCACGCACCAGAGGAAATTAATGAGGAACGTTACCCGTGTACATCGTGCCACAACATCAATTGGGAGTTTGGTGGTCGTCTTTTCAGCGTCGGATTGGGATGCCATTGTTCAACGGAGGCCGCATCGAAGTTGACAGGCCTGATTCTGCACAAATTCCGGCGGTGTCACATAGACGCGTACTGTCACAGACACGGGAACACATCTGTCACGGAGTTCACGGGCAATGTCACAGTTGGGATCAGCGTCGCAGGTTGGTTGTATGCACTCATGCTGATGCGAGATGTCAGCGCACAAGAGAAAGAACGGTTCCAGTGTTCAGTCTGTTTTCCATTCTATCCAGGGTCAGTAAGCTGGGAGCACAGGCTGGCGCGATGGGTTCCTGACTTTCTGTTTGCATCGCATTTAGATGCTCTCATTTCCATCAAACCCAAGTTAGCAGAGGATCCACTTTCGGCATTGACTTCCTTGGTCAACGAGCTTCGCAATATCGCCGCACTGGCCGAATCATTTGCTCTGTATCGATCCAGAGCGAATAAGGACTGGTACTCTCTTGCTGATGTTCTGGATCGCGAGGGTCTGTTATAGGCTCCGCAAGCCGGCGTATATGTGGCTGAATGATACTCAGGTGTCCATCTCTGGAATCTATCTGGTCAGCTTCGCCGTGAAGGCGATGACGAAGCCCTAACGATATTCGCAGCATGTATGTATTCCATTCCACTCGCTTCTCCACACGTTCCCGCTTAATCTTCTGGCGTATCGGCGGAAAGTGAGGCTTACAGGTTTCCGACTAATTGAGGCCGGCCTGGTGCCCAAGCCGCCCATCGAAAGTCAAGACGCCTGCTTTCCATATCGCAATGTCTTGCTGAACCTTGAAAATAGCTCTCATTCACGTGCTCCAATTGGCCAGCAAGGCCGCCGCAAGTCTCTCAGGTGAGGTGGCATATGCTTCAGTGACGAGATGTCACTCGCCTGAACCATGTAACAATCAGAGATCAGCTGGAATGATGAGGCCGCCAGCGTTCTAACGTGTGCAGCAAAGGTGCACTGCAGTTCCTTATGGCTTTTGTTTCTCATCAGGATATTGATGATCAGATACATAGTACGAGGAAGATCTGAAGATCACAGAGGATACGCAAGGATCCCATCAACAAGATAGGGCTTGTGCTGTAGTCTTGTACTATGCCAGCCGTATGGAGGCGGTGTGTACATGGCAATCGCCATCGTCAATGTAGTCCATCGAATGATCTTTTTGTGCAGGCTTCGTCCGAGGGTAATGATGGGGTCGCCGATTTCATGCTACAGAAGATCCTAGGTATGACAACTATACAGTATGTTTGTTTGCACACGTTTCATCGTCATTCCCCACCAGGGAACGAACAACAACTCTCAATTCTTCCGTCACAGGATGTGAGGATGCCGAAGATTTCATTGCATACCCGCCGCACTGACTTCGGAAATAGCGATTTCATCTGGCTAGCAGACTCCTCGAAATAGGAAAGTCCAGCCTGAGAGCTGCCCAAGATGACGTCTCTGCACTGGAACTAGGACGGTCATCCGAGTCGGTCAAATGGCTGCAAAGTGCCTTCAGTGTGATAGAACGTTCTGACGACCAGGAACTCGCCGGAACAGCAGACTTGAAGGTGGGCTTTACCATCAATGAATCGCTTTACTAACTGTGTGTAAAACGGCGTCTGACGAACCCTGACCGTTGCACGCCCTCAGCGTTCGATTCTTAGGAGTCTTGGTCAGGTCCACACCCCTCTGAACCCGCGATTGATCTTCTAACATACAGTCGCATTTAGCTCGAGCTTATTTCCTTGCCTCAGCTGACAACCCTGATAATCTGAACCGAGCTGAAGCATCTCTCAACGAATTGATAGTGTCCCTTGATACATCTTTTGACCGAGTATGTTCATGCTTCTCCGAAACCGACTGAGCATGACATTGACCTTGGTCTGGGCAATTCAAGTGGAGCCCTGAATATCAACAAGTCCGATGGATGCGAATTGCAATCCTCAAACGTCGTAAGGCTGCCGAGTCTCCGTTGTTGGAGGGTATGCCGCATGTCTCCATTTCGAGAACTCAGTACTTACACAATAATGTCTAGCTTTCAGATCCATCATCGACCACATGAGTTATTCATCCGAAGAGAATATCACCGAGTACGTATATGTTCATTCCGATGACATCGCAGACCATGACGATATTTTACCTAAATAAGCATTCTTCAAGAGCTTCGAACTTTGTCTCATTATCAGTGAGTTGGCTGACATTTGCACATATGCGTGAAAGTAGGTGGCTTAATAGCGTGTGCCTCCAGCGATCTGGTTACCGCAGTCCATCAACATGCTCTGCGGACAGGTTTGGATGTGGAGCGCAACTCGGCTCTTATTCACATCGATCGCATCCTTCTTTCGTTACTGTTCCATTGTTCTCGGGACCAGACTCATTTCAGAGCTATGCAAGATGTGGATGCCACCCTCACAAGTTCGTCCCCACGCCGTCTCTTCGTGTGATGTGACCATATAATCTCCGGTTAGTACTTAGCGATGCCGACTTCGTCCTTCCCAAAGTTCCGGTCATGGCGTGCTTGACGGTAAGTTCACCTCCTCACTTGACTGACGTACCACTGACCACCATGGATGCTTTATAGCTGTTGTGGCAATTTGGTGATCGTCAGTACAGCGCCAAACGCTGGCTGCAGGCCGCCGACTGGTTCCTTGTCGGAACTCATCGAGTGTTTAACAGCGTTCCGCATACCAGCAGAACTAAATGCGATCGTAAGGCGGCTTTATGTTACATCCAGCAGCAGGATTACGCAAAGGCTTCTGCTGTGTTGCAACGCTGTCTTCATGATGAAGCAGCCACGCACTATGTGATGCTTTTGACAGCGGTAAGGCAAGGTAACGCCCCCAAACAGTATCCAAATCAAGGAGACGTGTCGCTGATGATTTCATAGGACTGGAAGACGAAGGTCGGTTTCCATCGACGTTGAGCGTTTCCCCATTCAACTGTTTCCCGCAGCAATCAAAGCCGCACGCGGTATGGCTAAGTGCTCTGACTTTGACCGAAATATGCTCTTCTTGGCCACTCAATTAGCGCACGAGTCTGATATGAAGACGCTCCTCCTATCAATACTAGAAGAATTATTGCAGGTGGTGGACACGAGAACAGACCACTTTCAAGCGGAGGCTTTGACATTGATCCGGTGTATCATACGACTGATGATCAAACTAATTGGCGAACCTGGCGCGAACAGGTATTTTCTCTGTATTTTCATGCAGACCGTCTCATTTAGGACGTCCCTTCCCACCCAGAACTGCCCTCTTTCCAACCCTATTAAAGCACTTTCACGCAGGTAACTGATCTTCACACAGTTGCGTTCTCCAGCGTGTTATTACCGTGTCTAGCCGTTTCTTTGATTGACAACATGCGTGCCCAAGGGCGCGCAACCACCGTGGCTAAGGACATCTCATGGCTGTGGCGGACTGCCTATAATTGCGCTGTACAAGGCTGCTCGGTGTGGGAGAATGCTGAAAAAGAAGTTGCAGAGCTCTTCGATGTGGCCAGGATGGTCTGTTTATTCCCACTGACGTATTGTACTAATACCTACCTTATGGTCGGAAGCTTCTTCAAGAGTACTCCGATGCTTTGGTGACAGATGTAGAACCGGACACATTTGTTCACCTCATCAATGCCTTTTTCGCATCAGTTGCTGGAAGGTGTACGTTCAATCACACAAGCCTTCCAAGTCTTCAACACTGACCGCCAATAGTGTTCGCGATCCGTGGCCATCTTCATTCAGGAGCATCCGTCCCGGTTCGTCATTTCACCTTCCATCTCAGATTTGCGTGAGCTATACGTGAACACAGAACGATGAAGCCGAGTTGGTCGCCGAACGTATCAAGTCTTGCAAGATCTGCATCCAGCGGGTAATTGACAATGAGAAATTGACTAAATCTGAAGACATGCAGCGAGCTCATTCTTTCATACATATACTACGAGTGTTCGAAACAGAGGTCCTTTGCGCAAAAAAGGAATGGAAGGCTTTACTTCACACAATAGAAGTACGTCGCCCCTCTAAAGTTACATACAGAACTACACATTTTTACTTCATTTGACCAGGATGCCACCGAATCCGATGCGTCAGCTGTAAACACCTTCGAAGCAATTGCAGATTTAGTGGTCCGTTCTCACCTCTTTTTCACACCTTGCAAAGTGACGAAGGTTTGGACATGTTATACCCGCAGTGGAATGAGAAGGATTGTCCAGTGGAAGGTGACGTAATTCAATTATGTAGACATTGGATCTGGGGTCGCTGATATTCCTGTCTTAGTTCTCTTTGCGGCTCTAGAAGTTCTCTTACACCTGCAAATCAAATGGGAAGTGGCTTACCATTTTCGGATTCTTTGCAGGCCATCCTTCACGCAAGTCTCGATCGCATGTCATTTTCGGTTCAGAAGTTCTCAAGGTGGCTGCGTGCCATTTGCACCATCCTGTTATCGCGGAATGTACTTGCCGATCGGGCCAAAGCCCTCGGGTATGTCGAGCAAGCCGTGGCAGTTGTTGAAGAACACTCCACAGCCTCCGACGAGAATGATGTAGGATATCTTTATGCAGGCCGAGAAAATACTTTGACGCTTGCATCCAAGATATACCCCATAGACGAGAGGCATTGGCTCCTGGGAACCGCATACAATACGGGTATAGAATGCTTACAGTGTGTGCTTAGCTTTCTTATCGGCATATGATTCAAAAATTCTCTTTGTAGTGTTTCACAGGTTGACGAAGCTAAACGCTGGTTCGAATTATCTACGGTCGTATGTCGTTACGTGCCCAACGGGATGTCTCGGGCAGAAAAGGTTAGTGGATGCATTTTATTAGAATCAAACATAAGGATTCACGTGTTCCATGCATTCCATGCAGATATCAGACGCATATACCCAACTACTGGCTCGCTATACATCGAATGCATCTACTTCAAAGCAAGTCGTGCCTGTCACTCCATGATGGTTCCGCTCTGTCCTTGGCTTCTGTCTCTTGCTTGTTCGTCTCTCTTCTGGCTGGTCTCCGCTCTTCGTGCTTTGCCCCTGTATACATGCCGATATCCTACCGGTACCCAAGAATGATATCCCGCGCCGCTCAGGAAACTGCGTTGTCTCTCTTCTTGAAGCCTAGTATAGTCAATTCGTAGCCACCTATTCAAGTGTGGGAAATGATGAGAATGAGCCTTACGGCTGAGGAATACGACCCAAACGCTCCGCCTTGACTCTTATGAGAAATGGACACCTGACCATGATGGTCCAAACAGTATGCACCAAGTTGCCTGCTTGGGAGTCAAACGCTATTGTGCCTTTTGACCAGGTACTTCGATGTGTCTGGACGCAGATTAATGATACCGCGAGTTTGTTCGATTCCCTAATACCTTGTCGATATCTGCGAAATCACAACACCGCCTCCCGACAGACTGCAGTGGCTCGGTGGAACGTTTGCGGCGTGGTCCGTTTCTTAACAGGCGCAACAATGCATGGGCCCAAAGCTTCAATGCTGGAGCTTCCCTCCATCAACTTCCTTTTTTTGGCCTGACGTATACCAGAACTGTGGCACATATTGCACATACTTCGTTGTGATACTACACTAGCTCATCAGGGTTTCACTCAGTTCATTATATCCACCTCTATGCATATATTACTTTCTATTTGTACGTTCTGTTCCAGGTGCCTCTTGCTGCGGAATGTTCAATAATGGACTGCCTGTGACGTCGGGCTTCGGGTCTTAGTCCAGCTTAGCCGGGAGCCTTGTTATGTCTTCGTACCGGGAAAACCGTGCTCGGCGGTCCAATGCGCCGGTGGTATATCCTGACTGCTAATTAGCAAGCTGTACGAAACGAAGGGGGGTTCCAATCGCCACTCACGGTATCACTGAATAAGGCGAAAATAGTAGTCTTCGCTGCTGCCGGCACCCTTCCTTGCTTATATGAAAGCCCCAAATCATGGGATTTCGAATAGTACAGCTTCGTGGTGACTTCTCTCAAATATGTCACGTCCATACATATGCTCTTTTTCTTTTGGGATACCGCTAGAAACAGTGCCTGCCTTATGTTCTGCGTCAAGGAAGTTGGTAGATCCGAGGGTGATGGTATTGACATGCGGAGTGAAGAAAGTCGTTTACCCGTGAGCGTAGAAATTCAGACAATAAGTCTAATTTGCGACATGAGGCATCCCCGGTTTTTGGAGGAGACCTTGTAGGAGTGCATTTCTCCGATTGGCTACCGTCCAGCTTTCGCGCCCCGACTTGCGATTATTCGTACGAATCAGGGGCTGGAATGTACAGTCAATTCGACCTCCGGTAGCCGGAAAGTGCTGCGCAGATACGGTGTGTTAACTGGAGACATCTGATTATGTGATCTCGAATGTAAATGACTTTCCCTGAGTAAATAATGCTCGATCGATGTGAATAATAACATCGGACTCACTTACCCGGCAGACATATCTGCATTGGATGTATCGAGTCTTCCAATCACAGTGTCACCTATGGGGTGTGAATGAGGCTATCATCGAGCAGCTTTCATTGCCCATCATAATGCTATGTCCGTTCCCGCCAGGGTATGTGCGGCGAAGAAGTTTAAAGGACCTCACCTGTGTACTTCGGATCATCGTGAGATGTGTCAAGGTGGCAAAAGCAACAGGCGTTGACATTGGATAGAAATAATCACGAAGGGGCTACTACCTACCATACCATCGATAAGTATTCTGGTTCCTAGGCCTATATATAGCACGGAATAGCGGCGTCAGTTATCATTACATGGAGGTATTGGGATTCATATAAAGATCGAGTTTGAGCAACGCAGCGCCCATTTAATCTACCACTATAGATTAAATTTAGTTATAAGACTTTCAGTCCTGAATATTAAATGAGCGCGAAGACACTGGAAGCGAAGAATATTAGGTTTAAATGCTTGAAGGTTTGCCAGGGAACTATTTAACGTCATCTTCAACACACTCAATAACATGAGAGAGCCGGGGGAGCCAACCTCAATGTAGGGCAAGTGAGTGAACCTCAACAATGATAAGAACTCAGACAGATATGATGATTGGGTGCACAAGTCTAGCCCATGCCGTAGTTTACGGAGACTGCAGTGTATGATCGATCGAATAAGTAGACCACAACGTGTTCCCAACACGTTCTCCGACCGCCGTGCCGCCGTGGACGGCTCAAACGTACGCGTATACGTAGTCTCCGTTGCTGCCTACACTTATTAGGGATTGGATGACAGTCGATCCAAACCCTTAATACTCAATACTCAATGGTGGATCCGGTTTCCCTTTTCATTCATCACGTTGTCAGCCAACGTGTTGCTCGGCTACCGCTGCAGCCTGATTAGCTACAGTCTGGGCCTGAGACCTCTCTATTCTCTACCATCTCTTCGAGTTTCAACCCACATTATTTTATGGCAGATTTTATTCAAAAGATTGTCCGGCCTACCAAGCATGAACCCGAGTTCCATTTTCAGGATATTTCAGAGCCACGTCATGCATTCAACTCGGGACTAGGTCGTCTCAACATTGATAATAATGTAGAGCAAGAATCACAGCCTCAGGATGATTCTCAGACCACCGTTAATGTCATTTTTCTCTTCATTGATGCTTATAGGCCTAATGAGGCCCTCTAAGCAGAAACATCATCCATCCTCAGTCAATGACACTTCTCTTCAAGAACAGGGGCTGCCGGTTTTGACTTCCAGCCATCGAGTCAATTGGCCAGGAGGCAAGCCATTCAACCCTTTCGCACCCAAAGCCAAAGTTTATGTGTTGGTTAATTCGAAGAGGCTCGCTTACAAGGCGGTTTTAGCCAGAAAAGGCCTGCTGGCAGATGACGACCCGAAGACTAAGCCTGAGAGTAAGCTCTAATAACTAGCTATGATGATGAATAAAAAGCTGAAATTCTTGTCATGTACTAATTATAGAGAAGGCGAAAGGCACAGAATCCGAGCCTCCAAACATCGTCACACCAAGACTCGATGCCCAGTCGCAGGATGCTCGTGATATGCAAGAGTGTGCATCTCCTTTAGATACTTCTTTTCGTGTTAAGGATGAGCCAATCGAGGAGGGTATAGCGTCATTCCCTATCGACGTCGACGTTTGTCCTAATCTGGAGCTCACTGAAGAGGAATTCTTCGCTCGTTACCACAATGTCAGATTCCTTTATTTCAGTAAAGAGGACGCCTTAGCTTTGCTCATGCTATCGTTGTGCAGCCCCGAGCAAAGATCAAGAAAGACCTGCAGTGCGAATACACCACTGTCATCGAGCGTCTGAAGATCATTGGAACGGACGTATTTCCAGTCGATCTCGCGGAGGATGAGCAGCTCTTCTTATTCAAACGTGAACACCTTGCTAAGATGTACCAAGGGAACAAGCAAATGACGTTTCTCAGTCCCGCGGAGGAACATGTTAATTGCCATGGTATCGACAACATAGGTTTCGTAGGCCGTGACTACCATCCGCATGCGCCTGTCATTCCTGGCGCGCCCGGGGCTCTTCTTTCAATTCATCAGAGCTGTACAAGGGTGGCCGGGACACTCCGATACTATCAGGCTTTTTGTGGACTACAAGGGCCAACGTGAGTGGTGTTATATGGGAGATTATACCTTCACCGCTGCGCCGTCCTTGACAACCGTAGAGTACAATATGCAAAGTGATGGGGTATGGTTGAATTGATTTATCCTCCGTGCATCATTACTGATGCCTTTGAAAGTTCAAGAGAGCATGGGCGAAAGCCTTAAGATCCATGGAATGGGGCGCGCCTGTCTGTGCGGATATTTGTGCACGGGGACAATTAGCCGAAGGGGACGTGAAAGGTGTGGATGCCAAAACTGCACAAACACTGGTTTCCGATGAAGAAATTATTGATGCATATGCTAAAGGCGAAGAGGTGAGTGATATATTTTCTATTTGATGCTGTCTGCTTGTTGAGGAAGCGCTCGCAGGAATTTGGCATTTACTGTTTAAAATGTGTCGGTTACGATATCACATGGCAAAAGTACCTGCATAAAACATATCCTATACATCTCGCAATACAAGCGGCGAAGAAAACGAAGAAGGCTCCTGCAAAGAAGGCATCTGTAAGGAAGGCCGCGATGAATGCCCGTACAAAAGTTGAAGCCGAGACGGATAAGGCCAGTTTCTCGGCGTCTCAGATCGCACATCCGTCGGCGCAAAAGCGCAAATCGCAAAGTAGCTCCTCATCGACGAAGACGAACACACGTAAGAGAGCTAAGGCGCAAAAAGACGAACCTCCATACGAAGTATGGAGTGATGCTGAGAGTGACAAAGAAGTTCTCGAGCAACTTCTTGTGGACTCTTCAGATGAAACAGACTTCGGCGTTGGGAAGGAACTTCTGCAGTATCGACCTCGGGGCACGCGTAGCCGGCCAGGTCGTGTTTCGTCTCCTATACTTGTAGACTAAACGATGCCTTGTCAGTACTGTAACCTTCTGGTGTCCAAATGCAACAACGGAGATATGCCTGTCATGACACAAAAAAGCAAGACCTACTCTGTCGTCAGCTGTCGATATACAGGGCGCTAGCATCTAAGTCTACAGCCCGAACATCTGGTGGTCATTCTGATCGACTTAGGACTTGACTCACATTTCTCCTCCCTTTCGAAACTTGTGGTGCGAGGGTGTTGGCTTCTGTTATCGACAGAACGCATCATGCTATTGGAAAAGTAGACAAACATTGGCACAAACGCATTGAACTATATACTCATCTGTCTTGGTCGAGCATGTCAGAGTCAGATACGTTCCCAGAGTCAGGACCGCTACTCGAATTTTCTGACTTTGATTTCGAACTCTCTGGGGGAGACATATCAGATCACCAGTCTAGATAAAGGGCCAAAATATATTGCGGAATGAACATACCTCGAATCTGAGCTATTGCGCCCTTGTCCAGGTTATACCACGAACTAGTCTTTATACCCTCCTTAACATTCAAGACTAGCGATGCGCTCCCAAATACAAACTTGGACAGATGATGCATGATACTACTAGACGCGATCGCTTTGGAAATACCAATGTCCAATGATTCGAAGATGTGTGAGTTGCGGGTGATAGGTGTTAGCTTGCCTCTCGATGCTCGATCTATAGCTTCGAGGTACATCTCTCTATACCTCTCAAGGTCTGATGGAGAGTCAAATTCTGCGTTTTCTTCTTCTGATGCATCTGCCCGCCATCCGTAAAAGAGGGGATCCCAATCTACCGTTAACCACGAGGGATACGATGCAGCGCCGCCTTGGCGAGGGCCGACAAATACCCCATCCCAGTCTATCAGCGCCGTGATCGTTCCCTCGTGATCCACCATGACATTTTGGTATTCAAAATCGGGGTGAGAGAGAACAAATGGTGGGCCGTCTAGTGTGGGATCTGGAAGAGCGGAAAGGAAGAGTTGGAGCACGCCGAGCATCGGAGAGTCGGATTGTTGGCGTCTGTGCATCAATTTGCGAGAGAGATACGCATGCGTGGATGAAAAGGGCCCAGCACTAGGATTGACATCCGCGTGTGCTCTGATGGTACTGCTTTCGTCACTATCGGCAGGATCCTGCCCGGAAAGAAGTAATGCAGAAATGTCCGGGAAGGGTATGATACGGTGAGTATCAGTAATTGAGTCGAAATCTAGTCGACCTATCTGTTCGAACTCCAACAAAGAGAGTTCCGTCATCCAATTTGCGAGCTGTTGAAAGATGTGTATACGCTTCTCGTGGGTCATCCAGTCCTTGTTGTGCCATAATTTAGATAAATTAGTTCCGGGCATGAAATCTGTTATAACAAAAGGGCGGGAGAGTGGATTATCGAAATCAAGAGACCAACGATAGATTTTGGGAATCGGGAGGGATGTTTTCAATGACATGAATTCTTGAGTTATGATATCTAGCTGCATGGAGCGAGCGGCAGCAGAGGTCAAAACCTCACCGGGCACTCGAATTGCCCAGCGTATACCATCTGAAAATAATGTTTCATAGACGATGTTATACGATCCAATGCGGGGAGACAAGACAACGGTGCACGAAAGATCGGATGGGACGTCGAACTGCAGCCTACGTGTGGTGAGCGCGAGGTCCTCCAAATGAGCTGGGTTTAGAGAGGCTATGACATCGGAGAATTCATCGTCGGGCTCGGAAAGATCACCTCCTTCATAATTATCCATCGACAAGCCAACGTCTGGGATCAGTTCATCAGGACTCTCCCCCACCGGGTCTGCTGAAGTGCGCTTTGGCATCCTATTCTTGGATCCTGATGGATCCTGATGCTGGCACTATGTTCAACACGAAGAGTAGATGTAGGGCTATAAAGCAATGAACGAGACGTGAACGAGGGCTTGGGTAGACAAGTGACACAATGAAGAAATAGATTATAGCCTCACCGTCTCTGATCACGTTTCAACGCTCGGTGTTCGAGTACATATTGAGGCGCTCAGGCCCGGGATTGAAAATGATCGATCGTCGGCATTGCCTAGTATGGACATAACCTCGAAGGCTCCCGACGCGCCTTGCCTGTCCTGTTCCTCTGCTTCCTTCTCGTCCGTCGTTGTCTGCTGGCAAGAACGAATATGGTGGTCCTGTTACGATTCGCACCGTCGCCGACAGGTGCACTTCATCTCGGTGGCTTGCGTACGGCGCTCTATAACCACCTCTACGCACGGAGACTGGGCGGAAAGTGGATTCTCAGGATAGAAGACACCGATGCTGTCAGTTTCTCCATAGTACATACATGTATATGATCTTATTTATGCTTAGACCCGAGCTGTACCTGGCGCTGTCGATGGCATTCGTTCAGCTTTGGAGTGGGCTGGCCTGGAATATGACTATGGTATGTCTCATGTTTGTTTCACATGAAAGCGTATAGTGACAACCAGCATTTTAGGACCCGGTGTAGGCGGTCCTCACGCACCTTACTATCAAGTACTATCTTCTCTCTCGCAAAAAAACATGCACGCTAACTCAGCCAATATCAGTCGGAACGCCTTGATCTATATCACACATACGCTCACAAACTCCTGGATGTCCGTCCCTGCTGCCTTGTGTATATTTCATTCGACTGATCAGAATACGGCTCTCAGTCAGGACATGCGTATCGTTGTTTCTGTTCCGCTGACACACTCGCTGCTACTCGCGAACGTTTGGCTCGTACGGGCTCCAATGCGACCTATGACAAGGCTTGCCTCAACCTCACGGAGGAGGAGGTCATGCGAAGGGTACGGGCCGGGCATAAGCATGTCGTCCGTTTGAACGTATGTTTGATTATCGCATAAAGTCAAAAACTAAGACAAACGATCTTAACTACCACTACGGGCAGGATTCAAATCTCCCTAATCGCCCTGCGCAGGCGGATCTCATCTTCGGACATGTCAAGGATGCACATGCCTCCCTTCCGACTGATCCTGTTCTCCTTAAAAGTGATCTATTCCCGACTTATCACCTAGCGAGCGTAAGTGATGACCATGAGATGGGTATCACACATGTTCTACGGGGTGAGGTAAGTTTCATTTGTCTGTTTTACTACCATGCCAGCTGTTCTTAACACATGCACTCGACCTCCTTTTAACTGTAACTCTGGAAATTATTCTTATTAACCTCTGTCTCTTTTCGTCCATAGGAGTGGCTTCCCTCGCTACCCCTCCATCTCGATCTTTACGCAGCACTCAACCTTAAACCCCCTCACTTTGCCCATCTTCCCCTAATGCTGAACAGAGATGGAAGCAAAATGAGTAAACGTAAAGGCGATGTACAAGTGCTAGACTACCAAGTTCGTCTGAACCCATCCAATTTGATCGTTTAGCAGAACTAGACCAATCGTTTCTAGAGACGTGGTTGGGAGCCAATTGCAGTGCTAAACTGGCTCGCTTTGGCTGGTTGGGGGACGGCCGCATCCCCTTCACATACTGGTGCTGCAGAGTCGGATACGCCACCGCCAATTCCTGTGCCTTCGAAGAAGGCGAAGAAAGCTGCACCAGACAGTACGGCTGTTATGACGTTGAATGAACTCATTCATAACGTACGCACCTTCCACGTTTTACTACTGACACAGTCAGGACTTGCTCACGATTGTCGTACAGTTTGATTTGTCATCGCTGACCCACCGCCGGACAGTACTCGACCCGAATAAACTTGAGTACTTGAATAAACATCATCTTATGCGAATAGCAGAGACAGATGAGGGCCTTACTGCCTTGGCAGAAAAAGTGCACGACGTTGTCAAGGCTGCGTTCCCTACAAGGTGTGTATTCTCGTTTGGCTCTGCTTAGCACGCATATGTTGCTGAAGATCGAGGACTTTTCAGTCCATATACCAACGTAGCGTACATCAAGGACGTCATTTCTGCCCTTGAGGTATGTGCGAGTGTACGGGTTTGAAGTGTATGGCGACGTATTGAACAACATCATTGGAATGATTTTCTTAGGGTCGAATAGTAAACATTCGTGACTTACCCATATACGGAGCCTATTTCTTCCTCGAACCTTATTTCCAAGGCGACGAAGCGATAAAAATGAGGAAACGGTTGGACGACGTTGAATATCGTAAGTTTTTTCCACCCTCTGTGGCTTCTTATTATATGTTGGTTTGTTTTGTAGGTACGGTACTTGAAAGCCTCATCCAGCGTTTATCATTGGAAGACAGCACAAAATGGTCTGAGGATACTATCCGTCAGCTTCTTCAAGATGAGGAGTCGAAAGTGGGTTTGAAGCAAAAGACGTTCATGAGTGTTTTGAGGCATGCATTGACCGGTTCAAGCGTACGAGCTTCATGCTTCGCTTTCTTGTTCGAAATTAACCCACTGCTATTTGTCGATAGGCTGGACCGAGCGTCGCAACCATCATGAAAATCTTGGGTCAGGACAGGATCAAGGAAAGGCTGAAGACTGCTTTGGCACATTGAACAATAGAGCTCGGCATATCAGGGTCAATTCACACGTTGCATCACGCCGCATTCAGTACCATACTATCTTTGAATGCTCTCATTTCACGTTCTGGAACGTGAACAAATAAGACGTTGAAATGTAGGCTACACAACGGGTCGGTTGATGGAGTACTATACATTGTGATTGTGGTCGATGTGAAACAGTCCTTGTCGTTCTATCTATGATGAGGGTTGCCGTGAATCATCTACAAACCAAGGGTCCTAGAGAAAGCAGTGACGAGAGAGATTATCATTCAAGGAGCTCATAATCATAGAGTTTCCCATCCACCCTGGTCTACCGTTGACTCGAGCTTGCGAGCGATCGTGGTGGGTATTCCATGAGTGAGCCACAGTCTGCGAACCTCTTCCCACCGAGCATGGTGCAGATATTGTCTGCGGCCACGACTGCAAAAAAAGGGCAATGAGTAATCAATGAAGGCGGCTGGCGCACTAGTTATGTATACATACCGCATGTTGATATCGAGTTCGCCATGTACGTCGAGGTAGGGTGACTGCGCGAATGTGCCACTGTTCGCATACAGGAACAAGATGGAACAGCGCTTTGGCAGAAAATATATGCCAATGGGACCCGAACAGCTACACACACATGCCAGATGTCAGTTCATACTCAAACCTCAAAAGCTTAATTGGACTCACGTTCGTTCATGGAGGTTGCATTCACCCCGATGAGCAATTGGCGAAGCTTCCATGCAACAGTGCGACTGCAGACAACATGACGTTCCGCACATCAAACATATTGCCGCGTCCTGCGGGACGGTTTTGCAATTCGGGCATATCAGCAGCTTCTCTTGTTCCAGGAACAGATGATCAAAAACAACGGGAAGTCTTGCGAGACGGTAAATGGTGGGGTAATCCAGATAGATTCCGCTGTTGAGCTGAGCAGCTGCAGGGGAGTGACCGTAGTGCGAGCACCAGCCCGAAAGTGCATTTTGCAAGGTATCTTGGTTGGGAAGATCAGAGAGGGGTGGGATACCGAGCATCTTTAGGAGACGACGATACTCGCATAAATCATCAGTATCTTCAGGAGTTGAAAAGGCGTTCGGCATGATCGCCCTGCACAAGATGGCTGCTCGTCGAAGGAATGGAAGAGTGAAGACGTATAGCATTTTTGCGATCTTCGCGTCTCCAAAGGTTTGGAACGCTACTTCGGTAATATGCTCTAAAGAAGGCGCGGGACGGATGACAGACATGAAGAACATTCGAACATCGCCAAAGATGTCCTCGTACTGTTGAGTGCCTGGTGGCTGGGACTGAGGCCGTACCTTGGACATGCAGTAAATGAGCGCGATGACCGTGCGAGCGAGGCAGGCATAGTAAGTCAGGATGAGAACATGCCTGAGGATGTCAGGCGCTACAGCTGCGGTCTCGGCTAGGACAGTAAACGGGTCCCTGAGAAGAAGAGGATAGGCGAAGGAGGTGAAGGATGTACGACTCCACTCTGGCAGGAGACGTTTGATGATGGCTTGTCGCACTGCGAGACGTCCTTCATCTGGTCGACTCTTGAAGTTCAAAGAAGCTAGTTTGGTCAAGCAGGACACGATGCCTTGAATCATTTGAACTTGGGATTCTGTAAGACTGTCGGCGACTGTTGTTCCTGGATGTCCCTGCCCCCGTTGAGCCACTTCGAGACATGAGATCGTGTAAGCGACCAGATCCTCCGGAAGGTATAATCCAGCACCTCTTTCACCAGGATCAGGTTCTGGGCGCGTTGTCCTGAGATGTCGAGTTTGTGTAGAAATGGTCTTCGCGATGACCATAACAGTGTCAACCATTTTATGTACTTCCAAAGGGTCTGAACGATCGCCACCTCGCATGTAAGACTGATATCCCGGGTCTTGAGCTGACCAGAACACAAACTCGCCTGTCCCATTTCTGAACTGAAGGGATTCAAGGACCGGATCCGACTTTGACTTCAGAATACTAATCCCTTGGGCACGAATCCAATCGGCGAACGGAACGGGGTTAAGAATCAGGCTTTGGGGTTGCGTGACAGGTAGAATGACGTTTCCCAAACTTTTGCACAAAGGACAGATGTACTCCTTTCTCGGGATACTCTCCGGATGATTCCTCGTAGCCTGCATTCGATGTCGTTGGCGTATTGAGGCGCTGTATACGGTGAAGCATTCCAGATGCATCATATGACTGCATATTGATGCATGAAGACCGAACCGACCATGGAGTGAGGTGTCGAATGCGTCAAACTTCGGGGGACCGTCCCACTTCACCTGAGCAGCCTCCAATGGTGGGAACGTTGCAATAGCTGATGGAGGTCCGGCGCGATCTAATGTCTCGGGCACTGTGAAGACGTCGTTCATTTGCGCTATAGGGGGTTCGGGGTAGCGGCGCAATACGCGACTAGGTTGGAGGAAGCCAAGGGAGCCGAACGCCTTGTTATTGTTCAGCTCCTCCTGGCAGACGATACAAGTGCCATATGAAACTGGCGTTTCCGGTGTATCACCCATGTCTTCCTCGTCATCGTCACCAAAGTCATCGAATGTATCAGCAAAGCTAGCTTGCTGAGCCTTCATCTGCCTCATAATCGCCTCTTGTCTCGCTTTTGCGGCACGTTTCTTCGCTTCATTTGGATCGTCAGCCATCGACGACTCAGGGATAAATCGCTGTATTTGGACAGCATTTGGTTCGTGCTGGGCGATTCGAGTAAGAATCCATCCAATGCGTCCCTTGTACGCCTTGCCGAATGTAGTGTGGTGTTCCAATGCGCAGAGCATAGAAAGTAAATTCCGATCCTCTTCAAAGGACTTGTACACGGCAAGGCTACTAAAGAAATCAAGTCGCTCAATAAGGGCAGACATGATCAAGTAGATGGCTTGGTCAAGGATGGCTTCCGCAGCTGGAGGTGCATTGCCGGTGTTATCAGTCACACTTAGCACATTGTAAAGAGAGTAGAAAAGAATCTGCAGAAGGACTTCGGATTCAAAGACAGACGGCAGGACCGTGAAGGGACCGAATGTGATGTTGAGCGGCTTGGGGATGATTATTGGGTCTTCAATACCACGCTTTTGGAACCGTGTGCGAAGGACTACCTCGACTTCTTCACGCTTATTGCGCGCGTAGTGATAGAAGAAGGGATTGATCTCGTCATACGCCTCATCCTTCAACTCGTACATGCCAAGGTCAGATGTGGTATCGGGTGCTTTGAAGTTCGTGACTTCGCGTAATACGCGCTCGAAGTTGATGTCATCCGGCAACCGTTCAGCGACACGCTTGGTGAGGTCTGTGAAGGTGGCAGGACCAACAGCAAGGGCATGCACAATTTCTCTTCGAATGAGCACGGAGATGGGCATCTTTGAGGCGCATGCAGTCTCCGTCAAGATAGCGGTGAGTACGTATAGCAATTCTTCAACCATCCCGCCTAGTTGGGTATCTTCATACACTTCGTGCAAGGCCGCGCCAGAAAAGTATGAAGTCAATTGGAAGCGGTCAAGCATGCTGATGAACACTGAGTCCGGGTTTAGAATGACCAAAGCGTTCTGTAGAATGAACAGGTCTTGGTCATAGCACAGTTCTCGCAACATGTAATCACGATAATGAATGAGTTGGCCGCGGATGGCGAATCCGTTTCGTACCCACAATCCGGTTCGGATCTGAGCAACCATGGCAAGAACTGATAATATACGTTAAGGATGCACGTGTAGAAAAAGTAGTGAACTGTGACAAACCTCGCAGAGGATAGTCAACAATGGTTTGCACCGCCTGCTCGCTCGCCTTCCGAAGGCAAACGTCCCGAAGAGACTGCAGGCCGACCTGCTGCAGATTCTCTTCGGTCAAAATGTCCACATGTTTGAGTAACTCGGACAGCAGCCATTGCAATGAATGGTGGAAGCTGACTGGTCCATCTAACACATTGAAGTCAACTACATTGTATGTTGAATTACCGAACTCAACGTCGTGGAAGACAATGGGAGGAAACCTAGTCGGATCTCTCTCGTCGTCCCGAGCCACGGATGCGATGAGAATATGGTGCATCACGGTGTTGACGGCTGCCACAAGTTCAGCAACCGAGGCCTTGGCGAACGCTTGACCGTAGGTCTTGATGACGCGAGACAATGAAAGCGTAACGTTGAATACACTTATCCAAGCATCTGTCTCGTATTCGACGTGGTCGGAAGCGAGACGTTTGTTGGGGTTAACGCACATGAATAGCTGGCATGTCTTCGCGAATTGAGAGATGAATTCATTGTTCTGGACGATGAGTTTCTGCACAGGCTCGCTGCTGCAGAGGTACCGCAGATCGCTGAAGACGGGCATGAACCGTTTGGACTTGAATGGGAATGTCTCGACATCAATCTGTATGTTGAGGTCTGGTGGCATGATGATGCGCCTGCCTTCAATTTGATTCGTGAAAAAAGCTGTCACAACAGCTAAGAGCCGGGAAATCATGTTGTGTTGTCGAGCTACATAGAGAGCTACAGAGGGAATGGTGAACAGCTGCAGCGTGAAGTATTTGACGGATGTTTCGGCCTCGCGGTCGACAAGTAGGTAGAGGTCAATGACACGATTGTAGATATTCGCGAAGTGTGATGCTATTCCAAAGTCAGCCTCTATCGATGTTTCGATATCTAACTCAGAGTCACCCACCGACGGCAAGCTTATGTTCGTGACTTAAGAATAGAAGGGATGCGTATACCTCCTTGAGATTGAGCCTTGGTTTCTTCCACAATTTGGTGTGATAGACGAACATCCAGTCGATCCTTGCAGGATCTTGGAGTTCGCTCATATCCGCACGAGCTTGCGGGGTGCTATGCTTTCTGGAAGAGAGCAGCTCGGCCGCAACAATCTCTCGCATTGTCACAGTATCCGACCCGATGCGACTGCGAGTAAGGTCCAATAACCACTCTATAATCACCGCACTAACTTGCTCTCGAAATGTATCGTATGCTCGACGAATGGTTACCCCAAGGTCAACTTGGGATATTGAGTGGCCTATTTCGAGCAGTCGTGGAACGTTAGCGTTCATATCCACCACGTCACGACCATTCTCGTCAATTCTGGCTACAACCTCCGACGCTTCATCCTTTGTCCGACCCGTTGTGTCGACCAATAACTGAGAAACCTCATCGTAAGAATGCTTGTCATCATTCCAGATGACTATGCAATATTGTTCCTTCATCATCATAGGATCGCCGGAGGGTTGATTACGAAGGACGATCTCATCCCTCGGGCAGATGGTCTCGTCCGGCGAATAGTCAAGTGTGTCGAGGATATAATCTATTGCATAGCCAACTGTTCGACTCATAGATTCATGCAAATCAGGAGGAATGGAAGCTCTCTTTGAATAATTCTTCACTGGAGGGACTTCTTGGCCAGCGATAGTCTTAGGAGTGGTTCGAGGAGGTGATGAAAGGGTCCCTGCAATGAATTGCTGCACAGAATCCGACGTCTCTGGTGAGATGGTGTGAGATGGGCATTGAGGATCTGTTGTCCAGGCCTCCGCGTCTCCGCAATCGCAGGTACCTCCCGACTGCTGGGCAATGAAGCAGATGACATTATGTGTCACATGATTCGTTGCACCGAAGCATCGTGAGCACATCACGCAGCTGTCGTCCACTGCGCAATCCCTGAAGGCAAGCATTAGATAGGCCATGTTAATGAATGATATTAAGAAAGGGAAAGAAACGCACTTGCAACGAAAACAAGCCTCTCCTTTTTTGAATATACGCCCACACGGCCTATCTGAGGGTGCATTCGAATCCGTGTGCATACCCGCACGAAATTGCACTTCGCTCAGAGTGGCATGCATCGGAAGACTAGAGTTCGAGTTTGGTAGGAACATATGCGAATAAGAGCCCCAGAAGGAATCATATAGTTCCGATAATATCTCGGCTCGCGTAGCAGGTGTGAAGACATATTTCCTGGACCCCGGCATGGTGTCCAATTGGAAACGAAGACGAGAGAGCGGTGAATCCGCTCGATCGCGCGGATGGCCTAGAAACTTGGAAGGAAAGAACGACGAAAGGGCAGACATTTTGTTGAGGCTTAGTCAACCTCTTGCTTTGTCTACGAGTCGTGAGGTCGTAACAGGTTTAATCACGATGCAGGATGTCTTTAAATGAGCGTGATCGTGGCCAACGAATGGTCGTGTGTAAGCAGCCACCCAGTGAGGGAAGGTAAGTACGGTGGTTGAATGAACTTCACCAAGTTCTAGGTTTGATCTAACTCCTGCCTCACCAAGAATGCCTAGAGATCCAATCCTAAACGTTCAGAGTAGAACTAAAGCACAGGTAGAGAAATCAATGTTGGGATGTAGCCGTGGGGGAGAACGAGTGGGTTCCGTCCAAGTTCGGAAGCGCCCGAACCTTTCTTCTGAACCAGCCTATAGCAGGCTCAGACAAATTCAGGATTCCCTACTGAGTGACCTGTTTTCTATATACCGAGATGAATCCCTCTACGTCTATGGCTACGCTTTCCGCCAGTATATCTGCTCTAGCGGATCCACCACCGAAACTAATGGACGGACCAGCAATGGACTACTTCGTCATTGAAATGGTCAATACCCTACGTGAATCTTCATCCGTCGCCATTTCTAGAACCAAGAAGATAGAGCAAGAGATGGTTGAAGCAGGCCTTCTTCCGCCCCCTGGTTCTGCGACAGCTACTGCAACGACGAAACGCGAGTCTGCACGAGATTCAATGTCTAGCACACCGAGATTGGATGGCGGTAAAGGCGAACTAAGTGAGGAGGACGAAGCTCTTAGACAGAGGTTAGAGTCAATTGGGATGCATGTCGGTGCAAACGTCGCCGAACGGTGAGTATTATGGTCCGTCGGTTCATACTTAGTTTAACATTGTGACTGGGTTCAGACTATGCCATGATCGCGCTTTGTTCTCAGACACTCTGGATGCTATCAAATTCATCTGCAAGGATTTGTGGGTAGCATGTTGGGATAAGCAGGTTGACAATTTGCGTACGAATCATCGAGTACGTGTATCGCACGTCTTACCAGACATTATAATCATGACGTCTGCTCTAGGGTGTATATGTACTGCAAGACAATACATTCAAACCAATATCTCGTCTATCTAGCTGGGAAGGTCGAGCTGATGCACTAAGACGAGCAAAGCTGGTGGGAGCCCTGCTAATTCACATTGCAGCTCAGATCTGACTGATATCTGTCATTAGTATGTCGCTATGCCAGGTGGTATCATTCGGGGCGCACTAGCCAGACTAGGTTTCCAAGCAGCCGTAGTGCCAGAGCTTTCGTCTTTACCCCAATGTATGTCTCGCATCAAAGATTTTGATAAGACTAAGTTGACGAGTTCATCACGCAGGTACATTCCAAGTGAAGTTACCCAAGGGCTCATAGACTGTGACCTCTTTGCGGTTAACTTCGGAGAAGAATTCCCTGCAGGTGCTCCTATGATTGTACAAAGTCCCGAAGTTGATACAGCAAGACACGACCGCGAGTATTCCCAATCGCAACATACTCGCTTCCTGTCGAGAAGTCGATGCTAGTAACGTGACCTAGCGGTGTACCGGACGTTGGCCAATTCGAGAACGCCGTGAGGGATGGTAGATGGACCTAATGCAAAATAGTTCGTCTAGTTGTGAAGGAGACAGACGATTAGAAGGAAGACCTACCATACGCATCTGGTCCTTTTTGGCATTGCTCGCCATCGCAAGCAGTTGCGAGTCATGGTTGAAGCGGAGGGATGTGATAGACGTTGTGAGGTTCTCAAGAGTCTTCAGTGGCTTTGGTCGGTCTGACCCGCCTGAAGAACTTATGTCTGAACCGTACACGTTCACTAGACCATGTCGAGAACTAAAGTGTAGAGTTAGTTAACAAAAACATATCAATGCATGAAAGGGAGAGGCGTACCCAATACCAAGATATCGTCCTGACTGATCCCCCGCTATAATATTACTTCCATACCCACCTTCATCCTTCCATCTTTTTACACAACGCCGCTCGCCGACATCCCACACGTAAACCTCTGCATCCTCGCCCAGACTCATCAACTCACTCTTCCCATTACGTCCGTTTGTCCACCAAATACTTTTCACCGTGGAGTTCATCTTCACGCTGCCAACGACTTGACCAGCACCTGACTTCCAGTCGACTAGATGGACGTAGCCGCGCCTACCAGCCACAGCGAGAACGTCGCCTGAAGGATCGAAAGCGCAAGTTTCCATGCTTCCTTCATTGAGATTTGGGCCGTTAAATGTAGTACCCCAGAGGCCTCGTGGAGAACGTTGTGCGGAGCCAGATTGGAGATCGTAAGTGTAGTAGAAGGGACGTTGGCCAGTGAGGAGAACGCTGGAACCAGATGGATGGAATATGGCAGACGCTATAGGAAGATCGGGAATATGTACAGTTTGGAGGTGTGGATTTGTATGCCCATCGATCTGATAATGTCCATTAGTCCCAAGACTTGTTCGAGAGAAATAAGTTTGACTTACATTGAATAGCTTCAACCGTCGATCTTCACCCGCAGTGAGCATTACCGATAGTCGAGGTGAAGGGTGAAATTGAACGGATTTTATCGCTCCTTCTGAGCGAGTAGAAATATTCGCATCTCGTAAACGTTCGATTGAGAGTGTACCCTTCGGAAGAGCCTTTGCTTTTGGCCGTCCTAAAATTCCACCCGTTGATGTCAAAAGCGCGTTGAAATCCTCCTCCTCACTTTCATCCGTCACAGACGAGACAGAAGGTCGACGTCGTTTCGATTTTGTGGGGTGTAGCTGCTTCCGCGCGTTGGCAGCCCAGTCCGGTGTCGGGTTGATCTTCTCGAATTGTCTTCGCAAACGGCGTTCATAGTCACGACCACCGACTACATCGTCAGACGGTGCGTCTCGCAGTTTACGAAGCCGCCTATTTTCTGTAAGGGACACCTGGACTATGCTGTCGTCTTTATCTACCCAAGCGGGTGCTTTTCGCGCTTTTGAAGGAGGAAATGTGGAAGTGGAAGCGATGTTTTCTGGCGTTTCCATTTCTTCGTCAGAGTCAGGATGCTTTGGCCCACGGTCGCTGGTATCGGAGTGTTCATCCTCATCCTCTGAACTTGGCAAAGCATCACCAGCTGGAAGACCCTCAAAGTCAATATCCAATTCAGGTCTATCCTGAGCTGCACTCGGATCGACATCGTCGACGAAGAATAACTAGAATACGAGCAAGTGTCTAGCATAAGGCATCGTTTAAATGGTTGCAACGATAGTGACTTACATCTGAATCCATTAATGCTTGTAGCTCATTGCCCCCTGCAAGATCGTTATGTTCGTCATCCTCGTTATCCGAAAGCAAAAGTACGTGTTCATCCTTCTTCCGACCAGGAACGTACGGTACACCAAAAAGGGCACTCTCCAGTCTCCTCTCTTCGTCGTCTTTAGCAGAGTCGTCCAGAAGCGCGGCTTTGGAACCTAAAGGTTGCAATGTGTCCGCTGCATTTTCGGTCTTCTGTCGCTTTTGGCTACGTTTCTTTCCCATGTTTCCGAAATAGAATCCCGCCTTAGTATCACAGACGTAGATTATGAAGAAAAGAAGAACCTCAAGCAAGAGCAAGGAACGACAGTAACGGTGAGCAAGAGTGAAATGAACCCAGTGAACGTTTACAGAAACGGAAAACCAAAAATCATAGGGCGCCGGTCCGGACCTGCCGCGTAGATGATCTCGAGGCAGATAGCGTGACAACCATTTTGCTCTCTACATTCATCATGTATTCCAGCATGACTTTACATGAAGACGGCTGCTCTTCATCGTCACTGGCACCGCTTGTTTCTTGAATAGTGCTTGTGAACCGCGTCACGGTCGGATATGCGAACATTATCACGGCAATGACTCGCTTTCAAGATGATAGTTCCACCCATTAGGTTCCCAGAAATAATGCCACCACTCACCTCCATGTTAGTCTTGCTATGCATGAGATGTTCCACGCTTCTCTCCAGCACGGCCCGCCTACTTACTGCAGGATGCTCCCGAGTTCCACATGGCCAGTGTACATGAAGGCGAACTCTTCCTGCCGGTCGCGCTGGTCTCGTGGATCGAATATGCATTCATTTATTATTCCGAGGAATTTGCTCTATTCCTGCACGCTGAGCTTCTTCCACCCTTAAATACACAGGAGGATATGGCTCGTACTCTAGACCTTTCGTAATGAAGATTTTCTGTCTCTTGCTTGGATTGTTCGTCTCATTCGCGTTTGCTCTCACATACCATGGCTCGGACCTGTCATCTCTTGCCATTGTGGAAAAGAATGGCGTATCCTTCAGCGACAACGGAAATAAGGCACCTTTTGAAACTATTCTACGCAACCATGGAAGCAACGCTGCACGAATTAGGATCTGGACAGCTGGAGACTATAGCCTGGATTATGGTCTTGCCCTCGCCAAGCGGGTCAAGGCTGCTGGCATGACGCTGGTAGTTGACCTTCACTTTAGTGATACATGTATGATGAGTCCATTCGTTCTACCTCTCTTTACTGATTCAGTGGGATGTTTGGCGTTAGGGGCGGATCCTGGCAAGCAAGGAATTCCTTCGAGCTGGCCAAAAGATCTCAATGGTCTCAATACCCAAATCTATACGTCCGTAATGTCCATTTAATATGACGACTGGTACATAACATTCAGTCTACAGGTATACTCAGAGTCTGGTCAAGTCATTCGCGTCCCAGGGCACCCCAATCGACATTTTGCAGGTGGGTTGTATCCGATAAGTTCACCTGCTAATTTGTTGATGACTCGGACGTGACAGGTTGGAAATGAGATCAACAATGGCCTCCTCTGGCCTGTTGGTCAGATCTCCGTGAACGGTATCAATCCTGTCTCTCAGCTTCTCCATTCAGCCATCAATGGAACCAAGTCATCGGGTTCGCCCAAGATCCTTATTCATCTTGCCAACGGTTGGGACTGGACCGACCTCAATTGGTGGTTCTCTAACGTCTTCATCCAAGGCGCACTCTCCACATCCGATGTGGATATCATCGGTGTCTCTTTCTACCCGTTCTATGACTCTGGTGCTACGCTGAGTGCGCTCAAGTCATCCCTAACCAATCTCGCCAACAAACTTGGAAAACCAATTGTGGTGGCTGAGACGGACTGGCCAGTGTCCTGTCCTGGAGTGAAATTGACAGAGCCAAGCATTTCTATTTCTGCTGCGGGGCAGGAAACTTGGATTACCGATATCAGGAATATTCTTGCTGGATTGCCGAACGGCCTTGGTCAGGGTATTTGTGAGTTGGATTCGGCTGTTAAATGAAATGCACTCTCACATTCCCATGCAGTCTACTGGGAGCCCGGTTGGGTGGGAAGCGCTAATCTTGGGTCAGGATGCAGCGTACGTGAAAGTCTCGCTCTCAGCCAAATCTATACTGACGATATTCTCTTTAGGATAACCTGGTGGTAGACTCGAAGGGTAATACGAGAACGTCCATAAATATTTTCAACGACATGTAGTCCAAACGTGTACAAAACCAACATCAGCAAGATAGTTGGGAAATATCTATGGTATTCGAGTCTATCCATTGTCTAGCACAGTCCATCACAGTCCATCCCTTTCGAAATAGGTGGCTTGTTCAATCATCGCGCTGAAACTAAAATGTCTTCATTAAAGAAAACCTCAGGGGATTGAAATCGGGTTGTAAAGGATGGGCACAGAAGTTACGCCAATCTCCTCAATGACATGCCCCTGTTCATGTGGTAAGCCGACATCCATATCAATACTTTATTTTTACTCACAGGGCAACTCAGGAAAATGTCGGATACGGCGATGAATAGCTCTGAGTTGTCAATGGCACTGCCCGTCAACTCTGTCAGATCCGGGACGGTGAGAGTCTCTGGTGGCGGAATGCCTTGCGGGGGTATAGCTATGATTTGCAGAAGGTGAGTGAGAACCTTCTGACATGAAAAGAGTAACGCTTGCTAGGGAAATTGACGACGGTGAAAGTGCCAAATTCGTGCAACGCATCTTGCAGGGTACCGTCGGCGTCGGTGACGTTATCGAACGTTGGCGCATAAGGCACGATTGACACCTTGAACTCAGTGTAGGCCTGTTCACACCAGTTTCGCGTCTGGTATGCGAATGGGATCTCTGCTCCTGAGGCGATGACAAGCCCTGAGGTAGGTGCAAGAATTGTGCCTACGAAGGGGCTGGGGATTGGTGTGACTGCTGATGATGCGAGCAGAGGAAGGATGATACTAGTAGCGGCGAAGATGGAGTGCATCGTAGTGAACATTGTGAGTGTTGTGTGGTGCCTGTACTGCCTTACTTTCTCAATGTCGAAGGCCCGAGTCTCGTCTCTTATACGAGGTATCTTTGTTAAGCTTCCATTCCAAGCCCGTTTCAACTTTTCGAGTGCTTTGGGAATGCTGGCCTGGCTCAGCTCAGGGCCAACTGATGCCTTTCTTGCCTATCTGTCGATCGCATGGCACGACAGGGGAACAACAAGTCCATTGGAACTGGGAGCGCAATGGGTGGGTCGAGATGTGAGGAACCATTTGGTAAGCCGGTCTTTCCGATTATAAACTCCCATTCTACATGCCAAAGTCTAGCAAGTTGAAACGTCTATTTATCACGTCCAGACGTGCTCGGAAGCGACGGCACAACATGGCGAAATCCGTGAACGTGATTCGCGGATGTTGTGTCACTGGTTACAATCCAGTTGGTCGCTTAACAAGTGCTGTCATTGCCGTGCAACTCTCAGACTCCCAACCTCCGATGGGCCATTTCGATCACGGACGAGAAGGAATTGTCTCCGAAGCAGCGCGAACAACCGGTGCGGTTTTCTCCCCTTTACAATCGTCAGGCACCGAAGCTAAACGTAAGCATATAGTCAATGATAGCTCTATTCAACGGTCAGACATGGCCTGTTACGCGCCCACTCATGTATTTCGATGGTCTTTCTCGAAGGTGGCGGACGTCAGGATGAAGTCCTGGAATCAGTTCGGACTCACTGGAGGCGACCAAAATATGTTCCACTCAATATCCTCAGCGTCCTTCTGACCTGACTCATCTGACATATTCGCACGTTAGACCACGCATGCACGGTGGTAAGAATATTGGCCACGGCCTGGCTAACGTTGACGTCGGTATGTCGTTTCGTTCCTGGCTCGATCTTGCTCCTGCTGCAAAGCCATCTTCACACATGCTTGACGTGGCACCCTACTTATCTCGTCGAGTATCGGAGCTATCAACAATATCGATGCGTAAGGCGAAATTTGTAAGTCTTCCTGTGCGTTGATGTTTGAAAACCCCATGTTGTCGTCTGTTGTTCTAGTAGGTGCGCTCCTGTGCGTTGTCGAGAGGCATTCGTTGCGTTGGCCCCCTATTTTGGCCACTGAAAGCCAGACGTTCCTATGGATTGACTTCCTTCTTCCTGAATGGGCCCTTCGAGCCTCCCGTGCATTGTCCATGAGAACTTCTAGTACTGGGCTTTCCGCGTAGGTCGCTGAAACCATTGTAACTTGTGGTGTGTTCTACCGAATTAGATCGGCCTTTCACGCACTGGACACGGCTGGAAGCATAATCTCGCGGGTTTCTAATACCGCATCGTTGTACGGCTATTGGCCTTAACGCAATTGCGATCCACAGAGCATGCTTCAATGTGACACTACATGTCATTTCCCAGTGAGGTTTAACGGGAATCTAATCGTCGGCTCAATAACGGACCAAAGCCTGTATCGCCCCTACATCTATAAGCCTCCGTTTGACATTGGAGGTTGCCAGGTTCGGCTCAGGCATGAAGTTGTTCAAGCCGATTGTCATCACCGTCTTATTCATCCTCGCGGAGGATGGCATTCTGCCTCGCGCCAACTCTGAGTCATCGGCGGCGGACAGATCGCCTCTCCTGCCAGTGGCAACGCCGCAGTTGTAGGACAATCTATCCCCTTCCAGTCTTTCGAGAACGGGGACGGGTCCTCTTACAGCCTAATCACTGTGTACTTTCTTGCTGACCCGCCAGGCGCGGGCGACATGTCCTCTTCTGGGACGTTCACCAACTTCTTACACTCTTTTGGTCACTATACAATCTTTAACCCCAGTGAGTCCGGCGACTTGTCAAGCATGGTCGAATTGTTCAAATGTCTCTCATCAGGCGTACCTCTTCTGCCCGGATTTCCACCTCCGCCCTCGACGCCTACTATTCCGGTCCTCGGTCCATCTGTGAGCGATGGCGAGCTGCATTTCTCAGTCATTGAGAACCCTCTAGACTCTTCGTGCACGATGAGCTCTAAGTATGTCAATAGGTGTGTAGTCATACTCATGTTCATCTCTTTGCCTGATAGTCATATAGAATATAGCTTGTCGTTCACACCTGCAGAATATACAGTACCGGTCAGTAGTATTCTGGATCCGGGGCAACGTTGCGTCAACACGAAATTGTAGCGCCGGTTCTGACAGTGAGAACTTCCTGTACTCGGCTCCGTGATCGCAATGAAGACAAAGTTCATAACTCAATCAAAAAAAGGGTCGAAAGGGTGAAGATACTCCGTTACCGCTTACGCTGACTCGGACATTGGAAACTGTGTGGTGTGTTCTATTGAATTGAACAGGACTTCACGCATCTGATATCACTAGAATCGTCATCCTGCGGGCTTCTTGCATCGCATCGTTGTGTATGGCTGTCATGCTTTAGCGCGATTTCGGCTCTTGTCCAGGGCGTACCTCCCCAGTACACGTCGATTTGATGGAATGCGTGTCATTTCAGCGTTCCTTCGGCGTTATTGAACTGAATGTCGATGTCATAGCGGACCAAAACCTGGACTGGTCTTGCACCTCCTGCATATTTAAGTCGTACCTTGCAGTGAATGTTCTCTCATTCTCCGTCCAGGTTCTCATTATGTTGTTCATGTCGATTGCTGTCACTTCCTTGCTAGCTATCCTCGGCCAGGGTTCCATTTTACCTCGCGGTCGAGTATTCGGCGGTGGTACGATTGTCTCTCCCACCAGTGGCAGCGATGCAGTTGCAGGGCAGTCTATCCCTTTTCAATATTTGGATGAGAACGGGGCGGACGCCTGTTGGTCCGGTTACACCACAATCACCGTGTATTTGCTTGCTGAACCTCCCAGCGCGGACGACGTGTCGTCTTCTGGGACGTTCACAAACTTTTTGTATTCCTTCGGCAACTACACAATCCCCAACTTCGGTGGGTTCTAGGAATTGTTCCACATGGTCGGATAACATAGCTAAAATGATTCTGATCAGGATTACCTCCTCTTCCCGACTTTCCGCCTCCACCTTCGACGCTTACCGTTCCAGACCTAGGCCCATCTGTGAGCGACGGCGAGCTGTATTTCTCAGTCATTGAGCATCTCTCTGAATGCCCGGTGAGTTATGAACATGCCGTGGGTGTGCAGTCACGCTCATGCCCATGCATTCATGTCTCTTAGCCCGAAGGCCATACAGAAATCGGCTTGTCATTCACACCTGTAGAATACAGTGCCAGCTCGTAGTTTTCCGGAGACAAGATGGTTTGCTTTGTTACAACAATAATGAGGTTCAAATGCCGCGCTTTTGCTTCATGCCTGTACTACAACATAGAGCCGCTGAGACGTGATAGTATCAATTCTGCCGGTATCTACCTACTACAAACGTCTTGCATTCCGAGCACAGGTGCTATGGATCACGAGGATCTTTCAGGCACTATGAAAAGTCGGAGTACCGCATTACAGCGACTCTTTTTCGTTGGACTCGAATGTAAGTCCAAGCGAGCCGTTATGCGACGAACGTACAAGGAATTATGTGATGAGGAAATGAATTCGAGAGTCTTATATTTCTGTATTGTGATCTAAGAGGAACATACAAAATAACATCCCGCATCTACAGCTGCTATCCTGCTAACTGACTGGATTCCAGCATCGCCAGTACGCCATTCTCTAAGCCATCTCTCCACGAACTCCCTAGCCCACTTTTCCCGGCATCGACATCACTCGAAAGTACCTTCCTCTGTATAATCAAACTTGGGACCACAGAGTAGCTCTTGATCCTTTCACTAAGTATTAGCCAGGAGAGAGCTTGATCCAAGGCACGCGAGTACGCAAACGGAGGATATGTGAGGTATTGTAGAATCTTGCGAGCTCCAGATGGACTCAATGCGTATGCGTGGGTGCATTTCGGCGAGTACGAAGGGTGGACGGTGTTCTTAACCTCTAGTAGAAACGGATGAGAGTCATTGACGCGGAGATCTGTTGTAGGCAGGATCTCGGGCTTGAGAGGTACGCCAGGGAAATGCGATTCATTTGACCAGCAATGCCCTATATGTTATTAATAGCTGACCAGCAAGGATAGCTATAAAGAAAAGGTAATGAACCTAGAAACAGAATGTCCCAGTCCTGGGGAAGAGAGTTCCAGATCCCGACAAGTCGTTTCTTGATGTCCAGTTCCATGTCCACGTCGTCTTCCAGTATGAGGGTAACGTTAGAGCAAGCGGAGTCGCTGGTTGCAAGAAAAGGGACTTCGCTTGCTATACGATGGATGACTTGGAGGTGAGAATACCAGCATGCTACTTTCGCTGCTGTCAACAGCATCTGTTTGGGCAGGTCTGGTGAATAAGGTATTCCGAAAATCGAATTATTTGTAGCGCAAGTTATTGGTATTGTATCAGGGTCAAAGCTACCTTGGGAAGCCGGATAATGACCCGGCGAGAGCGAGGAAGTAGCTGGAGCTACCGGCGGATCACTATTGGATGAAGCGGTCATCGAGATCGCGCTGACCTCTTCATAGACCTTGGGGGAGGAGAGTTGGTCGACGTCGAGTTCCTGTCGATATGTTATCGATCCATTGTATGTTGCAAGTGAATGGCTGAAATTGGATGGCCACGCAAATTGCAGTGTGTCATTATATCGACTAGACAACTCTGTTTGACTTCGTCTAAAAGACACTAAGTTGCTTATAATCGTCCCAATAATTGTGTCATCCGATGGTATTGCATCCACGTAGGTCCACCGAAGTGATAGCGCAGAGCGAAGCTTCTCCATGCTTTCTCGCCGATCTTCCCTCGTCGGCAACGATACCACGTACGTTGTCCAAGCAAGCTTTAGATCAGAATCATGGCACACGCGAAGCGACGAGCCCTGAAGTTCACCCGAATCACCAAAGATAGCTCCAAAAGGTAGTTTCTTGACTGATGTGAGCCCGAGATTGCCAAAGTCGTGCACGATTTCCGTAGAAGAGAAACCAAAGATCAGAGCTGCGAAGCCGAAGAATACCCAAGCGACAAGGAGAAGTGATAACGCGATAGTGAGTGATATATGGCGGCGTGTTAAGAGCGTTATCATCTCAAAAAGACTCTACCAAAGCAAAAGACTGAAGCAAACATGAGGGTAATGTATGCGACTCAGCTGGGCTGCAAGTCGCGTCTCATCGAAACGCGTACACATGCACAAACAAGCTCTACTTCCTAGCAGTGGACAACTCGAGTCCTTAGAAACAACCATCTTTATCTGGCTTCTAACTACCATGAAGGTCGTAGTAAAAAACTGGCATGCGATTGCTCAATGGAAGTGGGATACGGGTAATAACGACGCCGATGAAGGTGATGTCGAAGGAGATGTTTGTGGTATTTGTCGGGTACCCTACGAGGGATGCTGTCCGACATGCAAGATGCCTGGCGATGACTGCCCATTGAGTACGTACCATGATGTCTATTAAAGATGTGTTCACCCTAAATTTGTCATAGTCTGGGGAGAGTGCAGTCATGTCTTTCACATGCACTGCCTTCTGAAATGGATAGGGACTGCAGCGTCGAAGCAGCAGTGTCCTATGGACCGAAGACCGTGGGGTATACACTCTTTCTTTGTTATATAAAAATCATGGGTGTTGAACTTCTGTTGCAGTGACGGCCGAGAGGAAAGTCGATCCTTCATGACCGCATGACCTCATTTGCCTCGTATACCCTCTATCTGTATTATTATCGCCGTAACACTGGATCCTCAACACTTTGTATCAACCTAGTCGGTTTCAACATGTTCTCTTTGATGAATCTCCCGTCTATGGTGATGAAGATGTTAGATACACAAGTTGACATAGTAACGACTAATAGCAACTTACTCGGTGCGTCATTCTCTCGTGCCCTCCACTCCGCCTCAGCAAGATCCTTTGCAACCCCGCTTTTCACATGTCGAAGAACCAGCCTCTTCTCTGCTTCATCCTCCCCAATATCTATCCACCAGCGTTCGTCAAGCATCTCTGCTGCTTCCATCCAAGGGGGTATACCGAGGAATGTGTATAGGCCTTCGATAACGACGAGTTTGTGATGTGGGCGTATGATGACGGCACGAGGCATAGGATCCTTCAATTCATGCGAAAACGAAGGTGCGTACACAACGTCTTCTCCATCGCTGGTCGTGGATGATGGTACTTTTCGAAGCTGCCGCACAAAGTCGACGTATGATTGTCCGTCAAATGTCCAGTGAGCCCCACGGCGGTCATGAGCCAACTTGGCGTCTGGGAAGGCATCGAGTTGTGCTCGAGTCAAGTGCCAGCCATCCAAGCCAACGAGTATGGCAATATCTGGTTCACGCCGTATCTCTGACGCACTCTTATATTTTTCTTTCCAAACTTGGTTCACCCTCTCAGTTAATAGTTGGGCAAGTGTTGATTTGCCTGATGCAGGTACTCCAGAGATGCCCACTAACAAACGTTGATTGTTTTGTGTTCTGAGCACAGTGAGCAGAGTCGCGAGAAATTAGATCGATCGGTGAGTACACTTGTTTTGGATCAGTATGTACGCACTCTGCGAGGCGGACAACGAGGAACTGGGCCAGTTCGGACACGATCTGCTCCATTTGGACAAGTACTTGTAGCGTATCGAGAGAGGTCCAGAAGTGAAGTACTTCGGGAACGAGCTGAAACTTGCTGAAGAATGCCAAGGTAGGCGGGCCGGCTTGCCGACGGCTCAACAGCATTGACAATGGCTGCGCTTCCTCAGACACTCTTCCACGACAATCATATCCAACTCACATCTCTTCACGATCTGCACTTACTCTGGGACATTTAATATTGTTTTATTCTCATTCCTCAAAGTCTCCTTACTTACTTCGCTCCTTTCTATGGCCGCTGTACCACATGGCAAGATCCTCAAACGAGCTGATCCATCTACAATCCAAGACAAATTCCTAGTGGGCTACCAAGGCTGGTTCACCTGCGCAGGGGATGGCAAGCCCATTGGTCCAGGTCACCACGGCTGGCTGCACTGGTTTACCTACCCGATCCCTGATGGTGGACGACCGAACACCGATCTGTGGCCCGACACTTCTGAGTATTCACCGTCAGAGTTATATCCTGCTCCTGGGTTGAAGTATGCTTCTGGAGACCAGGCATTCTTGTTCTCTTCGAGACATCGGAAGACAGTGAACAGACATTTCCATTGGATGGCTTTGCATGGTGTGGATGGAGCGTTCCTCCAGAGATTCGTCGGACAATGTGACATAGAGAATGGGAATCAAGGTATTAGGGATCTGAGAGACGAAGTTGGAGATCGGGTTCGGGAGGCCGCTGAGCAGGAAGGAAGAGTTTTTGCCATAATGTGCGTTTCAAACTCCTGGTATAGTGGATCCATGATTGCAACTCATTTTCTTCTTCAGGTACGATGTAGCTGGCGTTGACCCAAATCGAGTTGCAGATATCATCCAGCAGGACTGGCTTCATCTCATACACGAGAAAGGTATTCTCGACAGTCCGAACTATCTCCGAGAGAAGGGCAAAGCAGTCGTGACCATATGGGGTTTCGGCTTCGCCGACACGCACCATGATCCAGCCTCAGTTCGCGCAGTCACGTCCTTCATTCGGGATAATACTCCAGGAGGCGCATATATTATGGCTGGCACGCCGGCACATTGGCGTTCTTCATACCACGATGCAGATCCGAATCCGGAGTTCGTGAAAGTCTGGTTGGAAGAGTTCGATGCGATTTCGCCTTGGACTGTGGGTAGGTATACCACATTGGAGGATGTGGATAGTTTCGCGGAGAATAATATCAAGGGTGATGTGGAACTCATTCGGAAGAGGAATGAAGATTTTGAGAACGGAATGGGAGGAAAGCGAAAGGTTGATTATATTCCGGTCATCCTCCCTGGTGGTTCTGTAAGTCTGGACATAACTGTGTTCAAAGGAATAGTCCCTCTGATATTTTCTTCTGCCCTAGGGCTTCAATCTGTCTGAAGGCAACTGGTCTTGGAACGGAATTCCTCGAAGAGGCGGCAATTTCCTATGGCGACAACTGTTTAACGTTCGTCGGCAGAATGTCCGCACTATTTATGGTGCTATGTGGGATGAGTAAGTCTTTGGTTTCTCTTGACTTTGACAAGTTGAATTCATGACTGTTCAGGTACGACGAAGGTACGGCATTCATGCCTGTTGTATCAAAGAAGCGAGAGCTACCTGTACACGAGAAATATAATTTCATGGCATTAGATGAAGATGGTTTTGACTTGCCCCCAGATTGGTGAGCATTCATTCAGCGTCGAAGAGTTAATGGATATGATTGAACTCAAACTTATGGATAGGTATATGCGAATCTGTGGTTTTGCCGTCGAAAGTCTTCATGGAGAACGCCTCATCCACGAAACTTTCCCATCGAAAGAGCTGCAGGATTACTGGTCATCCAGACCAAAATATGAAGACAAAACAGATGAGCCAGGTTGCTCAAGTGGATCGGGAAGTAATAAGGAGAAGGGCGAGTCTTGGGAAGAGTGGGAAAAGATTGAAAAGCTGAAAGAAGTCTCGGATGAACCCCCTCCTCCACCGTATACACTCGAAGCTGATGAGACTAGAGCACCAACACCAGGACCTTCCACTCGACCTACCACTGGTCCCGCTGATCCTACTGCGGATGCACCTCCCGTCACTGCTCCAAGACCACCATTGGCACCTACGGATACAAGACCGACCTTGCCACCTTCTACTTCGAAACCCACACTGCCAGTATCCTCGAAGCCAAGTTCTCAGTATTCTTATGCAGCGCCGCCTCCAATTGTAGTGAGTTCGAGACCGACACATCCACCATCACATCCTTCTTCAGCACATAGTCAACACGGTTTCGACCACTCAGTCTCAGTCCTGACAGACGGCTTCGGTAGACAATCTCTCACTTCCTCACCTTCGCCCAGGCTAGAGCCACCTCCACTTCACCCTGCTCACCCAGAAGCAAAGAAAAGACCGATCTCGCCTCAACCCAATTCATACATGGGACCACCCGAACCTCATTCCCCATCTTTTCCAAGCTCATCATATCAAGCTCCTCAGGCACCGTTCGACGCAGGTCCTACTTCGTTCCCCATACCGGGCGGATTCGCGTCCCAGTATAATGGGCAAAGTACCGGTTCAGGTTCAGGTTCCGGTTCATGGTCCCAACCCAGTTGGCCGCCGGCAGAATGGGGTGTTTCGTCGCACTCTCATCCTCAGTCTCAATCTCCCTCCCCGCCTCTACATAGTAGACCGTCTTTCTCAGGACAACATACATCTGACTCTCAGAGCAATGCTGGATACAGACCTGGATACGTCCCAGCATACCAATCACCAGGTCCTGCACCTGCACCGCCGTTATCTTCTTACCCATCACACATGTCATCCTTCTCTAGTCCATATGGTGGCCCAGTTCATACGCCGTCGCCGCCTATACCCTCTTCAAGCCCGTATGGTCATGGAGCAGAGGGTGCAGGAGGGTTCCAGTTCCCTCAAGGTCCTGCTCAGCACGCGTCGTATGGGGGTCCTCAACCGAATGTGCCTTATGCACCCTATGGACCGAATGCGCCCCCTCCGTCTGGGTACCCCGGTAGTGGAAGTTCGCCCTATCCGCCGTATGGATCGGGGCCTCCGCCTCCTGGACCGGGGCCATATGGTGAGTATTCTTCATATTATTGATTTTTTTTTCTTTCTTTTCCCCTTTCTTGCCAATCGGACTATTTGTTTGTTCCATCGTCCTTGCTTCCCTATCACCCATGTCCACCAGTTGCAATACTTCTGAGTTTTTTTTTGACCTCGAACTATCTATTTTATCATTTATATATTCCGACATGATTCGTAGATGTTGTATCATCACTTGTATCTGGCTGTGAATCTAATAAATATCTTTTCCCCGCCAGGCTCGCCTGCGTACCCTGGTTCGAGTCCATACCCTAACGGTCCTCCTCCACCCAGACCGCCTCAGGCTCATCAAAGTGGTTATCCTAGCAAACCGCAAGGGTCGAACTATCTGAATTCGGCATTGAACGCTATTGGGAGTGCGACGGGACAGAGTGGGAAGCTGCAATCGTTGGCACAATGTAAGTTCTTGTTATCGGTGAAGGACAATTAGGTGAATGCTGACTCGGTTTCTGTTCAGCCGGAGGCAAAGTTTGGGACAAGCTTAGAAAATAAATCAAGTCAACGCGTGGTGTTATACATTGCACGACGGTGGTATCTATCAATTCTATTAGTACGAGTATCATTATTACCGAGCGTATTTTATAGAGCAGCGTTATAGCCTTACAAGAGCACCAAGGAACGTTCATGGTATCTACACCAACTACAACCGTAAACAACTAGTACAACTCCCATTGAACCAAAAGAGAGAGAAACCTGAAGCAAATGGAAAGGTATACCGCGCCGTATATAGGGTATGGGAGATTGGGGTATAGGGTATTAACTGACCACTAACCACTGGATATATCTATCGTACATCCGAAGCTGATCAAGGTATGATCATGAACAACATGAGAACCGAGCTCGGGCAGACATTGAACTTAACAACTGGAAAAGAAGATTCAGCAAGGAAAATCTATATCAAGAACAATCTTAATATCAGCGAGCTTCGGATATTATCAGGAGAACTTGACACTTGCATGGAACAGACATCTAGGCCTCAAGCTTCAACTTTGGCCCAGAAATCCTTTCACACACGGGGCCCCTTCAATTGAAGGAAAAACCTCCTCACGCGCAGGTGCAAGTCAGAAGACCAACAGCGTTCCACCCATCTTCATAGTCTCATCCTTCATCAACCCAGGACCCGGTAACTTCCCTGTCCATCCAACAGGATGATATGGCCTACTCGCCGCACTATCATCGAAAGAATCACGTTCTTCCCATACATGAGTCTTTGGATCGTGATAGGGTTGGACGGGAGGAAGGGGCTTTGGAGTGGATTTGTCTACACGTGTTAGGTCGAAGAGTTTGAGACTATCAGGGATCCAGCGGAAGGGCGAAGGAGCGCGTCGGGCGCGTTTACGTGGTCGATGAGTGGTAGCGTCATGATGGGTCTGAGCAGATGTGGATGGAAGAGTGAAAGAGGCAGATGGGACGGCAGTTGAAGCTGCTGTGGATTGACCTTGAATTTGAGGCGGAGAGGACGTTTCGGGTGAAGAAGGACCCGTGATGAACTCAAGAGGCCGTTTCTGTCGTCGTGAATGTAGGGGTACGGATGCAGATCCATGTCCATATGCAGAACCGGAGACGAGGCCTAAGGAAGGTACATTCACGTTACTACCAGAACGAGAGGGTATAGAAGGGCGTTTCTTCCCAACACGTTTCGAAGAAGATGCGTCGATAGGAAGGGGCCCTGAGATAGAGAAAGCGGGAGTATTGGCAGCTTCTGCAGCAGGATCATGAGGTAACGCCGTTTCAGCCGAAGTCCTAGTTCGAGTCCTTGGTGTGATCGATGACGAAGGAGGGACGAGAGTGGTACTGGGCGGAATGATAGTATCGTCTACTGAATCTTCTGCAGGTGGACTATTTGGGGAGACGGAAGAACGTGAACGGCGTTGTCCGCAGCGTTTGGTGTGACGGTTGAGGTTGGAAGCTACGCTGAACCTACGTTGGCATAAAGGGCATTGATAGGCTATATACGTTTTGGTTCAACTTTTCATTATAAAGAAAACACGACAGGCGGGGATTGTGAGACAAACCTTTCTCTCCTGTGTGTACGAGCATGTGCTAAAAACCAGAAAAGCTGAATGAGCGGGAAGAATTAAAAAAACTCGTGCTGGACACACGAACCTTGCGGAGTGTGCATGGTCTATTCACATGAAAAAAAAATGTGAACATCCTATTCTCCACTCGAACAAATTGCCCTACCTATCGAAACTCTTGTGGCACATCCAACACGCGTGCTTCTTGCCATCCTTTCCGCTTGCATTATCAACAGTACCAGACGAGAGGGAAATAATCCCAGCATAGATGTCAGGAAGCGTATCCTGACCGCCTTGTTCACCGGCATGAACAGACTCGGGCTCAACTACAGGCTCTGGCAAGACAGTCTCATGTACTCGAGTGGAAGTCGGCACAGCCTGGTGGTTTGAAGATGAAGGAAGGATAGCCATATTACCGGTATTAGAAATTTGAGGCGGAACTTGATATGACGTGGAGGACGAGGAGGCAGCCCGAACCTGAGGGTGCTCAGATGTAGTCAAAGGTACCTGCAAGCTCGACCATTCCGCGCTTTTATCTCCAAGCGAAGACGACCCCATCCGAGAAGTATTCGTTCCCAATGTCAGCTGCGCATCAAATTGAGGAGCCTCAAGCGCACTGTAACCGAACACGGGTTGTTGTGTCCAATTCTGGTGTGCTGTCGAGGGAAACGAATAGCCTGAATAGTTAGAGGGTGTATGTACACTTGGGGAAGAGTCTGTCGATGAGAGGCTAGTGGCGTTGAGCTCTGGAAAAGAGTTGGAAGTTGTTCTTGGGAGAACTGGCAGGGTCAGGGTCTGCTGACCAGAGCGATTGTAGTGAAGGTAGGGATCATATGTTGTACCGGACGATCCTAACGAGAAGTTGGTTGTTAATGGTGAATACGCTTGGGCCGCTCCACGACCGGTACTAGTGCTAGGACGACCTGCGCGATGGAATGCATGGTGCGAAGATGGTCCTGAAACATGGGCGTACGGGTGGGGAGTCATCGCAAGCGAGAAGTTGTACGTGTGTTCGTGCGGGAGGCCGATCTCCTGCGCTGTTTATATGTATCGTCGGTGAGTATCAATTTTTCGGTGAGAGGAACGAGGTACCGGACCACGTTCCTAAGATAGTGATCCTGAAGATGCGTGGCGCCTGGGCAAGGTGTATGTATGCTCAGACTCCGAACCCTGTACGACTGAATATTCGCGGGAAGAAGTCTGTACAGTTGCATTGGTATCAGTCAAAAACGAAAGGAATATGAGTGATGACTGACCGGTGACTAGCGTTGCGGCCCAGTACTAGAGCGACGATATAGTACTCGACGCTGTCACTCATATGCATCTATCATCTACGGTCTATTGTGCAGATGACGTGCTCCCTCCAGTGGGCGTCAGCGAACTTCTTAAATTCGCATGGGCACGTTGCTTTCTAGTTTTGTCAAAGAAGATGACAGAGGCGTCGACAAAAAGAGATTCAGATAGCTGTTAATAACTTTGTGGATCTGATCTGCGAAGACTTCAGCCTGCTGGTGCGTGTTCTGGTCCTGTCAAGTCCTAATATAGCCAAAAACACCCACCAGCGTTCATCACCTCTTCCTTCGTCTCGCCTCGTGTACACTCTTGACATCCTGCCGGCGGTCCTACCTGTCCTATCACGGTATACCTGCTGAACGCTGGACGGCGTTTCAGCGTTTACGGTCGGATGTAAGATGCATAACGTGCTGCACCCATCTGGGTTCCTTCGGCTATGTAGCTTCTACTGTTCCGATCTAAAGTAGCTTCCCTGGGGCCTGAAATGATATTAGGACGGAAAGTGACTCCCTGCGACTGGTCTCAGGCTATGCAGGCCAATTGCCTGGAAGTAGCTCCGAGGGGAGACTAACCAATAATAGCGATAAGTTCTGCTGTCCAAGGGTCAGCGTCATGCATACCTTGATTGGGAAGGTGTAACGTTTGGGGCCCCGGTCGGTTGTTCATGAATATTGAACTTTGTTGTACTTGTACTGGCGACGATCCGCCAGCTGGTTTACGCGTGTCTCGGATGGCGTGCTCGATGCTGCGGGTTATTGTTCATCGACATGTCTTCGTACGTCTTCGTACGTCCGCATGGGCATTTAAGTTGGGGATTTCACTTACGATGAAGCCTGAGAGAAGGCTTGCGGGAGAGTCATGGGTGGGATGCCTGAGCCCTAAGAGTTTAAGCCTCGCCCAATCTGAGCTTGCAAGTACCGCTAGTGAGTACTACGAGTCGCTAAGCGTATCTCCGCACTCGTATCTCAGGAATTACAGCGTAAGCGTAAGTGTGTTCGTACGTTGTCCGTGCCTCGATACAAGCCTGTACGACTTCGGTTGGCTTCGACTCTAAACGTTAAACGGCGAGGGCTCGGCAACTGGTCTTGAATATGCTCTGCTGTGCGATGAGCCCCGTGAATCTCGCATTAAGATTACGTACCCTAGACAGGGCGAGATCGAGCGGCGTTAGCACGAATATCTCAGGCATGTGGGCTCCTGCTTGACGACCAAATGGTGGATGACGACAATGCTCTCAATGTTCAAGTCACCTAATAGCGCAAAATGATGCAGAAAGGTGGAACATGAATTGAGGAATTCAAAACCCGTATGGCAGAAATGTGATGGAGAAGTACAGAAGAGTGCGTGAGACCGCATGTATAATTTGTTCGTCGGAGATGTATAGAGCCATGAATCAGTCAAATAGTGAATGAGAACTGAGAAAGACAAACAGTGGTGAAAATTGAATTCTCAGGCTGTCAGAGTAGAGCGTCCCGAGAGTAGTACTTTGCGTTAACCCGCGGCGGCGGGCGACTGCGCTAAGACCAAGGGCACGATCGATCAGTATTTGTGGGTGTTTGAAACTAAGGCTGTTGCCAAACAAGTGCAAATGTCTTTCAAGCTTTGTTAGTAGGGACTCGGAGTGGCATCAATAGGAGACCTGCAAAACTTCTGCTTTTATATTCGCAGAAATATGGGACTGCCCTCTGCGCAAAGATCTGATATCGAGGCCATCCTTTCGCTCTTATTCAACACAACAAACCAGCGTAAGCGCCGTCTAGCGGATGTATTTCTTGAATTGGTGGACAAGGAGGAATATCCAGAGTATTACCAGGTAAGCTGCTTCTCTGTCATGCGCTATCTCTAATATAACATGTTAATGAAACGCCAAGCGGCTTCTCTAGGTCATCCCCGAGCCGCGATGTCTGAACAGCGTCAAGAGGAATCTCGGGCAGGACACGTACAATGATGCTCTCGACGTGTATAATGACCTCAACCTGGTGTTTTTGAATGCCATGTATTACAATGAGGAGGGCAGCATGATTAACAGGGACGCAAAGACGTTGAAGGTGTGTGCAAGCATTCGAAAACATCAAAGAAAGAAGCTGATAGATTGGAGCAGGGGCTGTTGGACAGAGAGTGGAGGCAGCGTCCGAGATTACCCACGCCCCGATCGTCGCCCCCGCCTTCCTCAGCCCAGAAGACCCACAACGTAGCAACTCCCTCGCAACCACTCCCACCTATTTCTCCCTCCACCCCTCTCCTGCCCCTCAGTTCCCCCGCTGATCGAGCAGAGGACGTCGAGATGGAGGTCGACATCGGAGGCACGCCTGAGCCAGAGTCGATCCCTGTTGAGACCGTCAGAGATGCTGAGAGCGACGACATTGTGAGCCAGTTGGAAAAGAGCCTGCCCAGGTGGGAGGGCTTTGGCGATGTCGGATGGGCAGATCATCTTACCACGGTCTGTTTTACTCCAACTATCAACTTGTATCGTTCTGACTTGTCTCTTTCAGGAGACTCAAGTGCATATAGTCAAGGCTATCGTCGAATACCGCGATGCCAGGTATGTCCTTACCAACGTTCAACGCAGCGAGTGTCTCATTTATTCTTAGCGGCGTGCGCCTTGCAGCTTCTCTGGAAGCCCTCCCTGAGGAGACCAACAAGCCAGAGATCCCGTTTACCGTGAGTAGCCTTCCCCGCCATTCCCATTTCTCCTCCTAATATGCCGTTTTTTTTCTTTTTTTTTTTGGAATCCGTGTTTTTTATCTACTAATATGCCGTTGTTTCAGAAACCTCTCTCATTATCTCTCATCGATGTTCGTACCATGTCTTACCTTCATACTGCAAAACTTTTACGAGTGAAATATAGAACAAAGCGCGTAATGGCGAATATACGTCACAAACCTTTGACAGGGAAATGTCAGAACTCTTTCTCAAGGGCCGTCGGTCATACGAACCATGTTCAGAACCGTACGGACACGTCCTCACTCTCCAGGTATCCTCATTCCCTTCCCTTCCCTTCCCTCACAAATACACTAACCCATCTATCTAGCGCTTCTACCAATCCCTCTCCTCTGGTACACCCTCAAACCCACCACCTCCACTAGGTCCACCCTACGCCCCTTCCCTCACACACTTTTCCGCCCTCCCCGCCGGCCCTGGTCGCGTTAAACCGCTCAACTCACCCGAAGCAGAGGGCGTTGCAGGGGTGACGATGTTCCGGATTTCCAACAAGGATAGACGGTTTGTGGATGAGGTTAACTATAAAGGGTGGTCGATTAGACTAGCCGAGTGGCTGCATTTGATGAACCCGGATGATGCGAGAAGGCCAGTTATTGGGCAGGTGTTCAAGTGTTGGGTTTCAGAGGAGCCGTGAGTCTTATCTTTAGTCTTTTTAGGAATTAATTGACTGATCGTGGTGCGTGCCATAGTGCAAAGAAGGGTCAGTTTGGGATTACAGTGTGTTGGTACTACAGGCCGGAACAAGTAAGTCACTCTGCGGTGTATTGGTAACTGTGAATGCTGACTAGTTCATAGACCTTCCATCCTGAGGACAGACAATTTTGGGAGAACGAAATCTTCAAAACAGGTTCGTTCACAACTTATATCCATTTCGCGCTCACTCACGCGTCTCATCTTCCATTCAGGCCACTTTGTCGATCACCCCCTCCCAGACATCATCGAAAAGATCGCTTGCCAATTCACTGCACGCCATATCCGAGGGCGACCCCGTCCCCCATTCTGGTATCCATACTGGCCTTTATACGTTTGCGACTCCCGCTACAACGATCGCGAACGTCTCTTTGTCAAAATCAAGAACTGGAATTCATGTGTTCCCGAGGAAGTCCGCAAAAGCGAAGAGTTCATGCCAATCTATCCATTCGAGCGGATCGTCTTCCCAAGAAGGTTCCCCAGTCCATTCGTTGGTGTTGGTCCTGGAAAGGAGGCATTGTTAAACGAGTTGAGGGAGGGTAAGATCCCAGGAGGTATCATCGCTGGGAGTGTAGTTGAGAAGGGCGAAGGGGAGAGAGTGGAGGGAGGTGGAACGGGTCGGAAGAGGCCCAAGAGGCATGCCGGTACTCCCAGCGCTATCCCTCAAACTGTCATCTCTACATCTAGTAGGCATACAGACGCGACCGATAGGTTTGGACCCAGTAAAGGGTTATACGTCGGTCAACCTTCTCAAACCGCCCAATTGACCTTGACACCCGCCACAACGCAACAAACGACTTCACAGAGCGCCTATCAATATACAACTCAAATGCAAACTGCCACTGTGAGTACGGGATATGGGACGCCACCGCAGCATATGATGCAGCAGAGGGTTCAGGATAGGTCGTTGATGACGGGAGCGGGGTTGGTGGGGAGTAACGTGGTTACTGAGAAGTTACCTCCAGAGACGAGTGAGTCCTTCATTTTGAATTGACTCCTTCAATCACGTTGAAAAAGGTCGGCAATTCATAACTGATTTTATTTTTTTTGAATCTGTTTATAGCGAGACACTTTGATCGAGATCCACAGACGAACGAAGTCCTCTGGTTCGCAGCACCTCCCATTGATATCGCTCTTCCTCCCGTTCCCAAGTACAGCCTTGCTTACTTGCATCACCTTGCTCGAAAACGAAAGCGCGAGGCGGCTGGTATGGAACAGAATGGTGAGGAAGAGCATGTAGAGGATAGGACGGTAGGGAAGTCTATTGTGGAGACTCAGACGGAGAGATTGGGAAAGGTGTTGTCAGAGATGGGGATGCCGGAGGTGGAATCTCAATCGTGATACGAGGGATGACCATGGCGTTGCTCTCTTTATTAGCCTTCATCTTCAGTTCCTTGACTTTCAGCAATATTCCAGCAAGCTCTGCTGAGACTTCATTGCATTGCTGACTTCAGTGGAAGGGGAAAGTCAATAGAAAAACCTATCATATCATAACAAGCCGTATAAATGACTAGGATAAGATAATAGTACAGATACTGTGCATATGGTGATACAATTGCCTTTAAGTGGTTCAGGAATGTGCTAGTGTAGATCTACAGATATAGTCCGAAGAGCAGGAGGGGTGGAGGAAAGCAAAAAAGCGAGAGAAGCAAGAGAAAGCAACGAGTCGTTAGTAAGTGAGTAAAGAGGATATGCTACCATTCTGATGGCCTATGCACAAGGGGGAAAAAGGCAAGCGTTAACCTCGGAAATCAAGGGGGTGTGAACGGAGACGTACCCGAATACTGAGCCAGGGTCGACTTTCTTTAATGGTGTCGAGGCGTAGTCTGCAGTACGCTGCCAAACGGTGTTCCCCCACCAGCTTTGTATCGAGTTTCGTCCGATATTGCCGTTTTGAGGGAACTGTAGACTGTGTACAAATGTCTTAGTGCTGCAATTCTTCGTTACAGAGGGTGCATAGAGGCCATGGACGTACCAGAAGAAAACAAGTATTGTGCCAATAGCTGTTCCTGCATCTAACGCCGCTGACAAAACGTCTACGATATGTAACAGTAATGGTCAGTTCGAAAGGTACAGCATAGAAGTGAAGAAAGAGAGATGTACAGTTGTACTTAGACCACCAGCCGAAATGTCGTCTGCGAACGACGTATTGGAAGATGAACCCGACGATCGTCCAAGGTACGTAGTTGACAGCCGTTGCTGGTGGTATCCACGCTGTGCCATTCAACATGACAGGGATACTGCAGAAACGTGTGTGAGTATATCACATTTCTCAACGAGGCGCCCTTTAGAAAGTGAACCACGTACTTGACATATCGGAACCAGCCTCCAGGATATCGCCTATTGATATACCAAGGTACGATCGGAGCCACCGCGCCCACCAGGAACGCATAAAGCAAAGGGTTATACACCTGTCCTGCACTGAATTGTAACCTGGGTCCTACGACTCCCCATACGACAGAAGCGGTGTAAAACACTTCGGTGTTGGGGCATGTGAAGTGGGAGGATTGGTTGGGGATACACATGTCAGGGACGTGTGTGAAAAGCCAGGATTGAACGCCGAGTTGGACCGTGCCTGCGATGGAGGTTGCTATTACTTGGGACCAAAAGAGAGTTCGTGGACTACAAGGAGAGAACAATAAGATAAATGGCGAAGCGGAGAAACGGCGAACACGTACGGAATCTTCATGTAGTGGCCTAGTTTGAAATCAGATGTGTACATGAGGGCTTGAGCCATGGTCTATAGAATAATTATCAGTCAGAGGCCAATTCACTTCCAAGGGGGATAAGACCGAACGTACCACATATCCCCAAGTCTTGAACAACATCATCGCCAACGGCCTCCCAGGTAGCAAATACCCAATGATCAGCTCCGTAATCACATTCAGCCCAATTTGCTGGTTCGTGATGGCTTGGATGATCCCAATCGGGATTATATAAAAGAAACTAATCAACAATGCGAGACAGAACGCCCATATGGGCATCTCAGTCTCGTTCAGCTCGATTGTGACCACTCCAAACGCGAACATCGACATGAATATACACATGTACCACCATTCCGGAACTTGCGGGTACCGTGCCATGAGTCGGGCATGAATGTCGGGTTGTTCACCGAGTGAACGACGGGCTTGGATGTAGATCTGTTTGCGGTAGTAGAGAAAGACGTGTACGATCGTTGCCGTTATACTCGCAAAACTCAACCCGTACGAGACCGCGAATGTCGTACTCAGGAATAACGGGCTGTAAGCTTTATACTTGTCCATGTCGAATTTGAAATCTGAGGTGAGGATACGCATGACGTCGTAGTGGGCTCCGGTGTTATCGAAGGCTTCGCGGGACATGAGGGGGATGTATTGAGAGTACCAGACATTGGTGTAGTGGAGGGCAGGTGTGAGGATCCAAAAGAAGAGGACGAAACCGATGGCAACGTTCCCTTCGGCCCACCAAGGTGTTGCGAGTGGGGATCCGATGTAGGCAATTTGTGTCCAGTCGAAGGTGATGAGGGACATGCCGAGACCAGATTGGTAGCCGAAAAGTTGGTTGACGATGACTGTTCGAATGGTCATTAGTTCTCATTGGGAGAGTGAGAAAAGACGGGGACATACTGTCGTGTGGTTTAATCCAGCAAACCCAGGTGAACACAGAAAGCGCCGTGAATAGGTATCCTGGAAGGAAGTCTGAGTGCACATAAATTGAGCGGCAGAGCACAATATGGTACAAAAACATGTAGACATACACCACAGTGTTGCACCTGCGAAAGCATAAAAGAAGAACCTCTCTCGACTCATTCCACCATGACTCCCAATACCGGCATACACTTGGGAATGTAGTGTGTTGAAGAGTGCACAGTAAACGAGGTTCTGAGGCCAAACTGCCAGATTCTCAACGTTAGCACATGCAGGCTGATGGACGTTAAGAGGACAGCCATACTCATGGACGGCGGCGAGACAAGGAACCGCTTTGCGATACCACCAATCGAGAAACCTATCAGTTGCGTAGACATGACGACCATGAACTGGAAACCAAAGTTGTACACGGTGTTATAATGTATTCGTTGGACGGCTACGATGTCGGTCTTCCAATGAGGTCAGGTTGTCTGCAAGCAATATGAAAGTAAAGCAACGCACCGCATAAGCAGACTCTGCACCGACGCCAGCCATTATTGTGACCACTACATGCTCTTTGATGGTAAAGGGTCCTGGATTTAGTGGTAGCCCGAAAATCTTGATGCGGGGACATATTCGAGCCATCAGTCGGCCCACAGGGAAAGATAATAGTTGAGCAACAAGCTATAAGCATTATTAGTGTGGTATGATAGACGGCATAGGAAGCACTACTGACCGCGCCCACGGTAATATTTGGATATCTAAAGAAAAAGAACTGATTTACGCCGGGTATAATCATGGCCCAGATAATGCCAAGTATCCAGGCTCGTAGTGTTCCTGCAGGCATGTCGGGGTCATCTGTATTTGCGACGGCGGAACGGACTTCAGGGTATGGAGATTCATCTTCTGTTCTCCGAAATGGGACGTTGAGTGATTGTGGGAGGGAAAGCAAAAAGGAAACATACCGAGGACTTCAGCCTCAAGGTCGTAGTTTGGGTCATCATAATCAAAGTAATCATCTTGTATGACGTCCTAGAAGACAAAGAAACGCGTGGGTTACGATCGGCTGGGTCAGAGCACATGGACGTACAAGTAGTTCTGGGGTATAGTTAATGTAGGTGTCGGGATGAGGGGGAGGGGGAGACCTACGACCTGAGCTGCTACTCTCTGCAGGATCCCACTTCTCACTCTCGATAAGCTCCGCAAGACCAATCTCGAGGCCTTTCTCGAGGCCAGAGTGTGGCATGGAGAGATGTCGGAACGGCGCAAGACTCTCAGCGAGAAGCGTGGGTGGGAGAGGAGAGGATAAGGATCGTATGGTGCTTGGGCTAAGAGATGGACGGGGGGAGAGGGCTTTGAGAGAGTGCCCTGCGATGGCCAACCGGGAGCATAGGAAAGTTGGGATAAAGTGGGAAACTGTTGAGCTGATGCAAAGCTGATGCAAAGCTGATGGTGCCTGTAGCGATACGCCCATCCTACAGCCACCATCCACTTTCCCTCTCCGACTTCTCCCCGTCTTCTCTCTTTTATCTTAACCTCTCTCGATCATGTTGCACTATTCTAAACTGCTCTTCAAGCTACGACTGCCGTCCTCTGTTTACGCTTTGTCTACACCCAGTCTATAACCCATCTTTAATCAATGTAGCGCCAAGTCGGTTTGGATCGGCATCCTCAAGCTACGTTCGTCCGATATTCTTTTTCTTTCTTCCTTGGTATTCAGAATTTCTAGAGATCTATCACGTAGATCCTATCTCGTTCCTGGTTCTACAGGACAGTGTCCAATCAAGCTCACACGTGAATTAAGTCGCAGGCCGTTCGAGGGCTTTCCCTCCTGGGACTTGTTCTCACCACGTACTTTAACCTCTTGTGCTCCTGCTTTCATAGCAAGCTTTCTTTCTCGCAGGTACTATAAAGTTACACACATCGGTAGCGGCACCCAGACCGCCCACATCAAACCCTTGGTTTTCCCCGGTCCGTCTTGTATCGAAAGACGCAGCAGTTTCGCCCAGTCCCTGAAAGGCTAGCATGTCTGTCTGTGTCTCTATCAAGATAGTGTTAATCGTTCTGCACTTCGCATCTTTTAGCGGTGCTTTTCCCGCCCTGCTGTCATTTGTCTAGGTTCTCATCGACTTTAGTCCTATGCAATCCTCCGACTTTTCTGCCCGTATCGAGATATACATAGTCTTGTCTCACTTGGATCTCAGGGCCGAAATCTTGACACCGCTAGCGCTTTCTTTTTCCTTCCCGTTGTTAGTCTCTAAAGACGTGCTCTGGGATACATGGATTTGAACTCATGGGCTGCGTCCTTGTAGAGCCTCGTGACTGGATCTATAATCTCTCTTCTCACACCTTAGCCTGTTTGTTGGTGACCCACCGCCCTAGCCGTTGATGAAATGTCGTATGCGCTGTCATTCCTGTGCACGTTGCATACACCTGTCAATAAATACTGAGTTAGGTGTTATCTGTCCAGCGCGAGACCATCCTATTCTTGAGCTGCTTTCGTCAAAGCGTGTCAGATATTCTTCTTCTTATGACTCTCGTCATCTTAAATCGCTCGATCAGCAGGAAGAGTCTCCCATCTCTTCCACCAGAGATTTGGGAGAATGTGTTATACAGCTTGGACGAGAGCTATAGCACGTCTGAGCTTGAAGACGAGGGTTTCTGGAAAAGAGCTGTATGTCATTTCGCTCTAAGTGGGATGATGGCTAATGAGGATGCATATCACCTTGCTAGTACAAGACGCTTGCTGCATGTTCCCGCACATGTCGCTTCTGGCACATTGTCGCGCAACGAAGTCTCTACAGGCACATCCGATTGTTCTACTCCTCTACCTGGTTCAACATCAAGGTTCTTACTCACTCACTCTGGCTGTTCCGAAAAAATGTGTCTTTCATCCGCAGCCTATTTATACGATTTCCGGTCTTTGACAAGTCAACATATGCCACTGGGTGGTCTATACCCCTCTTTCCCAATATTCTGCCCAATGTCACCCTCTTAAAATTGCAACACATGGACATGGCAAAAGTGCATTCAGATTTCCTCAGAACATTGGCATGTCTTCCATCGCTGCGGCATCTGGTGCTTGAAGGGTCAACAATCAAAATTCGGGTTTTGCAACGGATCATCTTTTCTCTCAAGGACTTGCAACATCTGGATCTTATCAACATGGAGTTTCTTTGGACTGAGGCCCAATTCCTGTCCACAGAATGTTCCATACATAGATGTTCTTTGCAAACTATTGGCTTGTATGCCGAGTGGCACGGGGCACAGGCTGCCAGCTGTACGGGGATCCTACAGTGGTTGGCTTGCAATCCTGGGATTTCTCAGACAGTTAGAGTGCTGGACATCCATATCTTCCAGACCACAGATGAGACCATCCTAGCACTTGATAAAGTCTTGATGGTCTGTGGCCTTTCATTGGAATACTGCAGGCTAGCTATTTCTTGGACCACAAAATGCAGTAAGTCTCAGATATGATTCTCCACCATTGTTAGAATGTCTTTGTGATTTTGTGTTCATTGTAGGCATTGACTTTCAGCATAATCCAAATCTGAAGGACCTAGCCCTCAAATATATAGGTCCAACTGACCTATCAGCTGCTGATGAGATTCAGACAAACATATCATCATGGGTGCTTCCACTGGTGTCCTCAATACACTCTTCCAATGTTGCAATTCACATTGAAAGATTTGTAGATATAGTAGAATGCTGTGGGGCACTAGAGGCTAGTCTTAACATGACGGGTGTATCAAAACTAAGGCAGGTCAGAGTTCTATTAGAGGAGCGAGGAGGAAAAAATCTAGTGAGATGGATAGGTTTATTTCCTGTGTTGGTTGAGCAGAAGAGATTGTTTTTATGTCAGGAATTTAGAGAGTCCTGGAAGAGTTTGTTTATGGCAGACAGATAGTTCACTATTGATAGTCATAGGTACATGCTTGATATTTCAATTACAACCACAAACTCTTCTGAAAGCTCAGAGCCTCAAAAGATATGAATGAAGTGAAGCAAAAAACAAATTAGTTGAGTAAAAGTAAGCTACAAAATCAAGCAAAATCCTAAAGAGCATTATATTACAGATGAGCACCTCCAGGTATCCACCTCTAAACCAACCCCACAATAACAGTAGCCCTCAAACTAACCTCCTTCCCCATTGCACTCACACCTGGTTTTATCATACCATCTCCCATCACCTCCAAAAATTCCTCTGTCCTCAATGAACTACTCTTCCACCCCCAACTCTGACTCACACTAAACTCATCCGGCGCACTCGTAAACCGTGTCAAACTCCCTCCCGTCGCACTCGCACAACTAATGGCAAAGTACGCACCGACCTTGGGGCGAGGGTCCCGATAGGGTTGAAGGGGGATTATGGGTTGAGCGGTCGCAGGGACTGTGTTAGGTTTGGAAGGTTGGCTGCCATGGAGGGAGGATGAGGAGTAGGATGACGGGAGGGAAGAAGGTCGACCATTTGGGGTTGTTGAAGATGAGGTGGAGGATGAGGTTGCATGCGGAGTGGAGCTGCGGGAGGGCGTCGTGGTTTGGTTTTGCGAAGACATGTCTTGCATTGAGCGCATGTTGGAAAGCCGGTTGAGTGGGAATGTTAGTGGTGCAGAAGAAGGGGGTATAGGGTCCACACTCGATTGTCTATGTAGGTAGACGCCCAGCTGGACTGTCTTCTTGCGGACGACTTGAACATAGACGTTCCATAGACTTCCAGCATACCAAACCGTATGTGAATGTAATCGGCTCTTCTCCTTTAGCGAATCAACGTCCCAGAACTCTACGCCAAAGCGGAGGGGTGGGTAAGGTGACCAACGTATTTTGCCTTGAGAGTCGTGTCGTGCGCAATCTGATGCAGAATACGCTTGCTGTTCGAGGCCGAACCAGTTACTTTGAGAGTTACGTTGATTAACTGTTCTGGAACCACTCCCATTCAACGGTCTTGATCCTGACGAATCAAATAATTGATCCATAGAGGCTCCTTCAAGTCCTGTACTATCGCCTATACGGGTTGAAGAGTCCCCGGGGACCGGATGATATCGTTTCTCTTCGTTTGTCAAAAGATGTGACGGGGAGGTCATGAGGTCAAGGGTGCGAACGGCTATTTCTAGCTCCTTACCACGCTGCTTTGTGGGTGAGGTAGGAGATGATCCAGGTCGGCTGGTTATATGATGCTGAAGTAAGGAAAATTCCCAATGCGCGGATTGAAGGACCTGGAGTGGGACGTATGGTTGGCCAGTGACCGGAGAGATGTCTTGTGCGATGCTCATGAGCTGCTCAAGAATCTGGAAAAACAAAACGTTAGGATGAGCCATACCACCTAAACGAAACTAAAGATCATTACCATTGTGGAGTAGTATATTCCTCGTTCGAATAGAGCCTCCCACTGAGCTTCCTCTGCCGGCTCGATCCCTTCCCTTCGACGCATGTCGACGATAGTTCGACAAAGATCATATCTCTCCTTCTCGCCAGTCACGAATAGAGCATCGGATGACAACACCCGTCTAACCCAATCCGCAGTGAGACCTCCACGTCTCCATATACTAGGTACGCTGACACCACCATCCAACGACAGTAACATTTTACTCGGATGAGCAAATTCAGCGTCTGTTGCAGTTCCAGAGGGTATAGTCGCAGCACGTTTCCGAGTTGTAGAGCTGGAAAATAACTGAGTAGCGGGGTATATATCCGGGGTGGTATCATTAGTGCGTGAGTCCTCCTGATCCTCATATCGACATATATCTGCAGCCCAGCGTGTAAGCCAACACATGGCTGCTTCTCCAACTTTGTCAGACAGGCCGCCGTAGTGGAACTCTCGGGATGGGGTATTGGAACCAGAGGTATCGCCTGAAGAGCTAGAATGGGATCGCTCCATGAAGGAGGTCGCGTCTGGAGAGCCGCAGTGTTTTGTTGTCTCGTCCAGGTGCATTTCGTCAAGCTTCTCCGCTATTTGTTCATCCTTATCGGGTGTTAGAACATAGCCTTCCACTATACCCTCCCCCTCTTCCTCGATCAACTCCGCCACACTCTCCAGCCCGACAGCAGCTACAGGATCCTCATAGTCTACCTCCGGATCAGGTTCCCCTATTCCATGTCCAAGAGCGAAGTTCAGATAACGCATGACGGTTCGTGGACCGACGGTACTCAATATGGACGTAAGTGCTTGCGAAGCGACTCGCGGTATTGACAAAAAGGCGGATGTCGCAAGTAGAGAGAGGAGGAACCGCGGTGACGCTGGATGATAGTCCGGCGGGCATGCATATTGGAGGTTCGGTGCGTCGAGGTCGGAAGAATTGTAAAAGGGCGGAGAAGGCGTAAGTGGGTGAGTTGGTGTTGGGATTAGGGATGGTGGAATGTAGAGTTGTGGACCGCCGCCATATAACCGAGCTATACATATTCTGTAGAGATGGTGTCAGAACACCAGTGATCGGCAGTCGACATAACGAGACTTACTCGAATGCTATGAACGTGATGCATCAATCAGTCAACGGTGGCATTAGAGACAGGATGATCTACATTGGACGTACTTGCGCGTGTGATGTTAGGATCGTCGAAAACGATGTCAATCCATTCCGTTCGATCAGTTTTCCGAAAGCTTCGCGATTTGGACTCGACAAACCCGGAGGTGAACAGGGACTTGAAGAATTCCTGTTTATGCAAGGTGTATCAGCATCGTCCGACATTACTTCAACGCAAACAAATGAACTGTAAAGGCGTGATCGGATCGTGTGCTCTAAATACCAAAACGCCTGACCCCTACGTCAAGATAAAGCGAAAAATAGAACACACCGCTTGAATCAGTATCACCCGATGAAGCTTGTATATCGCGCTCCAGCTTCCTCGTACTCTGAGTGTAACATCTGAAGTCTGCTGAGCGAGAAAAGAGGCATAGAGATGGCGCTGGAGGTCGAACGAGAGGGTAGAGGGAGCAGAGCTCATGTTGGCGGAAGAGTGAACGCAGCCATCTGCGCTCAATTTAGTAAAGCCCTTTCTAAATGAGGCTATGAGGAACGTGGTCTTGGCGGGGCGGGGCCAGGAGCGAGGCAGTGGTGAAATATTCTGCAGCTCGTCATGCGGGGAAGTGAACCGAAAAGTGGGGTTGACTGAGCGGAAGTAAGTATTTGTGATCGATAGTTATGAAAGTAGTATCCAGGTCTCGGGATGCAACGGTCAGCGTGCTATATCCAATTCCACTCTATTTCTCATGAATTTGTAGGACAACGCCGATAGTCTCTGAGAACCTAAACAAGCCACCTCTGTTATAGCATGTGCAGGGCAAAAGAACACGATATGGTCAAAATCTGCATCAGTTCATCACTGAACGTCTATACGCATGCAACTTTCCTTAGCGGCTGTTCCATCAGTTACTACCAACCGTATCCCCCAAGAAACTGAATGAGAGTGAAATGATAAAGTATAGGGGTCTATTCTGTAGTAACTTGCCCTGACGATTGTTTCTCCCTCGCCAATCTACCCTTTCCTCTCTCCGACTCAATCTTCGCCCACAGCTTCTCTGCTTCATCAAACAACTCCGTCGATTCGTCATAAGTCTGTGCGAAACGATCGAGCTCTCTCAAAAAGCTCGCCGGAGAGGATTTCAAGACCTGACGGATGCCAGCGAAGAACGCATCCATGACGGAGAGGTTGTGCATGACCAGAAGTGTGTGAGAAGACATCTCGTGAGTGTGTAAGAGATGGTGCAGGTATGAACGGGTGTATGGACGTTGCGGGACTTCTGTTTCTAGGTATCGAGCGTCGGCAGAACTGTGTGTGAGGTATATGGATAGTGATGATGGTGAACATGCGCCGCAAGGGCATACATGGGAATCTTCCGTTTGAGTCTCCGGGGAAGTACCGTTGAGGAATGAGCTCGCTAATCTTGTATGTTGATGAGCATATTTTTCTGAGAAGAGATTATGTCCGAGATCCCATTTCCCGTTACTTCGTAACTGCGGGCAAGGGCAGTGCTCATCATTCCAGATGGGCATGTCATCTGGAATGGCGGGGAACCGGAAGTCCAATGCAATGCCTATATTTGCTGCACGTTGAGCCCAATGCGAGTCAAAGAGGTCAACGCCGACATCTTGGACAAAACGAAGAATCTCATGTGGGGAGGTCGTTGAGTATGCTATTCGAACTTTGTTCTGCGGGAGGGGAGCTAATGATGCTCGTGCGAGTTCAGCAAACATGTCGGTCTCGATGGCTTGTTTTGGTTCAGTCATGGACTTGGTGTCGAGAGAGAGACGGAGAGGAAGAAAGTCGAAAATGTATCCAGAGACACCTTCGTCCAATGTGTGTATTGGCTGTACCTGTTCTTGCTCTCTCCCATGAAGAGTCTCAATCAGACCCTGCGAGAAGAGGGTTCGAGCACGAGCATCAGTTCCACCAACCAGGTTCACAAGCACGTTCAGATGATGTGGTTTTGCTTCCTCTTCTTCCCCAGTCAGAGAGGCTGCAACAGGTCGCAGAAAATCTGCAAGCCACCCGGTCGACCTCTCGATACCCTTCGTGGTGCGTTTCTGCGAGTGAAGCTGATTTGTATACGGTACATCGCTCAATGCGACGACAAGATCCGGTTTGCACGCTATAGCATAATTTCGCCAGTCAGCTGGAGTAACCTGTTGATTCACGAGGAAAAGAGATATATTCATGATTATTATCGTATCAAAAGGTAATATACATGGCAGAGGTGCTACTGGCCTTGCGTACACCTCTAATGCAATTCGCTGAGACATAGAGTTTATTGTTGGCGGGCATCTCTCGTCCATCGAAAGGATCTCGGAGAGAAAGCGAAAGGATATGTTGCCATGTTGGGAACCCGAGAAAGGCGTGTAAAGGTTTCAACCCTGGTTGAAGAGTCGGTACGGGAGGCGTTCTCTCCAAGCTATACAAAACGAAAATCAACATATCAGCTACAAGATATATGGAACATTTAGAGAACCGGCTTTTCACCTACAATGACTCAAACGGAATGTTTGTCAAACGAATGGCGTTTGTCATTTTAACATGATCGCGGGATAGATGAGGCACAACGCCCCGAGAACTAGCGGTTATGAATCCTGGCGTTTGAATTTCTGGAGTCGAGGTTCCATCGAGGCGTTGAAGCGAAAGAGTCCCGAGACGGGGAGCGAATTGGGCGAAGTCATTTTGGAGGGTGAATGCGAGTGTACAAGCAGACATGTTGATACCTGCGTGTAAAACGTCTTCTTCCCAAAGTTTCTTGGATTCTATGTATATAGCTAGGATCCGCAACAGAAAAGTAAAACGAGATGAATGCAAGGAGGAAAGATCGACAGAGATCGACTTGTGAGAGACGCCGGCCACTTGTATGCCTTCGTAGTAAGTAGAGACTTCGACTCGCTACTCACTTTGACGATCATCCAGGCTGTACTCATCTCTCCCTCATAGTTCTGGTAGACCGTACTGCCATAATACGCCTCGACTTTAACACTTGACCAAAGGATACGGATGCCCATGCAATAGGTGGCAGTAGTCTTCAAGATGTCGCAGCCGGTAACCACCTCTGATCAGACTACTGCTGAATGCATGATACCTGTAAAGCGATATCTCTCTACTGTGCGCAAGATGATTGTACTGACGTACGGTTCTCATCATCTAGCGTCGAATCCGTCATATAACATCCGTCCAAATCCGCAACCTCACTCCCTTCCCAGTTCGCGACACTATCGCTTCCGCACTTGCCCAGCCTTCAGAACAACCTCAGTTCAGCTCACATGGACGACTCTCTGATGACCTAGATGTGACAGTTGGTCGGAAACGTGGCCGACGAATATCCTCTACCTCTACCTCCTCTCTACGTAATGCTAATTCGGACAATGAAGGAACACCGAGTGAACCAAGGCGGAGACTTGGGTCTATTGGCGGGAAGGCCGTGTCTCCGAGAGCACAATCTTATATCTCCACGTCTGTATCAATTACAGCCACTAGTTCTGGAAGGAGGAAGAGTGTGTCTATTGCACCGCCTGTCACCCGACCTCCTCTTCGCCAGCGAACATCATCAAGCGCGTCCACCATTGCTGGCCCATCTCAGCCTTACTCAGATACCTCTGAGCCTGTCGCTCCTATCATCCTTCCAAGTCTCCTACGGGATGCTTCTCAACGCGGTCTCGAAGACGTCTTGAAGTCACGATTGGTTGAGACTTATATTACCGTCACTATTCCTCGTTCACAACCTTCGGACCTTTCAGATGCGAGTCCGTCGTCAGGCTCTGCCACTTCTTCACGGGCAAGGACTGCCAATGGTCTTTCAAAAGGACACACACAGACGGCTTCCATGTCGTCCCCAAGGACGCGCTCCGCCACAATCGCTCATGTCAAATCGACCGTGCACTCCAAGTCGATGTCAGTTTCGGCAGTACCACCTGGATCAGACGCGAGACGACTGTCTACTTCTCGGATGCAGGAGTTGCATCCCTCAGTTTCGAAACGGACGATAACTTATTCCGACACTTGCGGTCCTGACTATTGTTCCCCTATCCACAGACCTTCCACGAATCCGTCATTTAGCATTGATGTACGGAATGAGTTGGCTAGTTCTGATGCCGACCTCAGTGGTGGAAGATTACGAGTGGAAGTGTGGGGTAAACTCCCTAAAGCATATCAGGGTGCAGGGAGGAATAACGGCAAGGGAAAGGCTGTTGACTACCCTGATGGAGAATATGTTAAGGAGTGGAAAGTTTTAGACTCTTGGGCATTCGACCTGGATGAACTGACCCCGTTGCCTATGGACGTGAGTTTCCCTGTTACATCTAACTTGCTGGGACTCTGACGTCACGTTATCGTTCTAGTATACATCACATACAAGTCACCTCCCTGCGAATACCCTACTTATGACACTATCACCTCCGGATAGAACGTTCTACCTGCCCCGTTCTCGCCTTTCACGAACTCCTTCTCCTTCTATTGGATACACTTCGGACCCGGAGGTCGACATACGGAAGGTCAAAGACAATGTAGATGATTCTCCTGTTGGCCTTGGTATCACTTTTCCTAATGAACACCGTGAGGATGAGACGGACGACACGTTGCCCTCACCAAATGGGTGGTCGACTACTAGGAAGGCTCGGCGGAGAACAGCGGGATGGCAAGACCTACTGAAGTGAGCTCTCACGTCTGCGTGATTCTATCTAATTTCCTTTTGGAAATGCTGAATCTGAATCGGATATCTGTTACAGGCTAGTCACTGTTCAGAGTGCAATTCAGGATACGAAGGCGTCACTGGAGGCCGTTGTGTGTGAAATTGACCAACTCGTAACACATGATGCCGTCGGAATTCTCGTGAGTGTCTCTTTTCATGTCTTTTGGTTTTGCATCATTCCGTCCTCCACACATCCCGAATTTTCTATCCTATGATCTATTTTTTGTCTTACCTGTATACGGTCCCAAGCTTACTGACTGAAAGACTCGCGAAGTATCTCAACGTCGGACCTATGTAAGAGAGCTCGAGTCCGAGAAAGCTTCTGTTCAGGACGAGTCTCAGAATCGTGAGTACCATCTGTCATCTTTCGTTATCCCGACTTTGTGTTTGCCGCTACGGATACCTTTCTGACATCTGATGTCGGCGGAATTTGTTACAGTGAGAAACAAAATTGACCTCAGACGAGAAGAGCTACGAATACGAAGGCAGACACTTCTGGAAGCCCATGCTGCCCTCGCCGAGGCTGTGGACGAGGAACAGGATAGGGAGTCGGAGATATTCGAAGAGAGGTCAGTGCCTGCTTGTGATTTCGATTGTAGTACTGACATCATCAATGCCAGAGCACAACTTTCTTCCCTGCGCTCCGAGTTACCGCCCCATCGCAGTTCCTTGATTTCCACCTTGTCCTTCATATACCCCATTGAACTCATCTCGCCTCCCGATCTGCTCTTCGCGATCCTAGATACCCCCCTCCCAATCCCAATCGCGCCCACCGACCCAGCGCCACCGTTATCTCTGCCTAATCATAAGGATATAACCGAGGATGTCATTGCTACGGCTTTAGGTTATGCGGCACAGGCCCTGCAATTGTTGGCGGCGTATATGAATGTAGGGTTGACATATCCCGTTACTTGTATTGGAAGTAGGAGTTTGATTCGGGATGGGATTTCGGCCATGGTTGGTCCTCGAATGTAAGTGAACAAATTGATTGGGTTTTGAGCAGTCGATTACTTTTCTATAGGTTCCCCCTCTTCTCGAAGGGCGTTGACACATATCGGTTTGAGTATGGTGTATTCTTGCTGAACAAAGACATCGAACTGGTAAGCCATTGTCGTATCTGAAGGTTCAAGGTTATTCATCGCTGATTGTTGCAGCTGATGGCGGCAAGAGACCTTCGAGCTCTTGACATGCGGCACACCTTGCCTAACCTCAAGAACCTTTTGTTGACAATGAGCGATGGTGTTCCTCCTCTCAGGCGGTACGAACCTCATCTGTTTGTGCTTCGCATGATCTGAGTCTCGGGATTTGCAGCACACCTCTGGTAACGACCGACACTGAAAGCATTCTCCGATCACCTACGCTAACCGCCACCTCACTCTCATCGGCCCCGACGATTGTGGAGACATCGCCGACGCCACCTACAGATCAGTCTCAGAATGACACGGTGGTAACTCCGAAGATGACCTCAGAAACTTGTACACCAACTACGTCCGCTCCAAGCACTTTGTCGCGGAAATCCCGAACGTTCCTCGATCTCGCCCCACTGGCTGGTCTGCTAAGAGGTCGACATCCATCGAGCTCAAGAACTCCGTCATCAAGCGAGCAAGCGCAATCATCGGGCAATGACACTGACATTGATGCGGGCTCCAGTCAAATGCCGGATAGTCAAAACTCTAATGGTACGATCATCACAAGAACGCAAGACGATGAGGATGATCGAAGGACCATTCGCGGAGGCGGTGTTGAAGCGAATGCTAACACGATGGAGGGCAAAGAAATTGAATCCACTTCGAATCACTCAAATGGTTCCGCCACCTCTGCCTTGGCGAACGCAGCTGCGGAGAAGGTTGCTTCAGAACAAGTGCAGCCTGTCTTATCACAGTCGAGTGTCGGCTAATCCCTCGTCCGAATATTAGTCGAAGACCACGAGCGGTTGGTTGTGTCGGTTTGGCCGCCCTCACGATTACACAGTGGTACCTTCGTAGACAATACATACATCCGCCAAGTTCCAAGGAGTCCCAAACACTTTGCTCAGTGTTGTGGGTCGGAATATACTTCCGCAAAGGTACCGAAAAGATATACCCTGCGTCGATATGACGACGAATAGTGTTCGATGCGTTTCACGTCTGGAGAAGGGGGAACAGAAGGTTCGATGGAAAAACGGTGACCGCCAAAATGTAGGCCGAGAAGCGATTACATATGTTCGATTTTGTCGGTTCGTGTGAGGGACAGCAGATCCTTGCGAAGCCGAGCCTGTCGTTCATGATGAGAAGCCTGCGCGGATGCCGCCGACGTCTTTATGCGCACGAAGTTGAGAAAATTGCTCGGCTGGTTTCGCGGGTCCAGATTGCGTAGACCTCGTTCAGGGCATAAAGCAAGTTCTGAAGATGGTTTGGCTTATGCCGGCAATAATATGCCAACACAATCCGAGCGCAGAGGCCGCCGTAACCTTCTGATAAGCATTGGGGTAGAAGCGAACTTTTAGGTTTTTTTTTAATTTTAAACCTGCTGTCCAAGCTAGAAATGTGTGCAATAGCACTGCTCGCCAACTGTGACGAGAAGGATGAGCACTTATGAGCCTGGAAACTCGCAACAAAGCGGCAGCGGTCCGATCCAGAAGCGGGTGATGCCGAGCGAACTTTGTGACGTGACAAGGTAGAGTGTGACATTCTCCGGGGAAATGGTTTATTTTAGGTCCGAGGCGGGGTGAGAATACCATATGCGGAGATACTGACCCCAGAACAGGCGTGGAGGGCCGGAAACTAGCCCGATTGGGGGTGAATTGATATATGCGAGGCCGTCGGGAGTTCAAAAAGACGGTAAGCGACCGATACTTTTAGAGTTGAGCGAGGGCTGAGAGGTTGCTGCCCGTGTCCTGTACTACACCTAATACCTCCTCAACCCTCAACTCAGTATCAGTCTTGCTTTCGTCAGAATAATCGAGCAGCAGGTAACTCTCGCCGTTCTATGCACCCTGCTCACTCTTTGACTCGTCTTCAAAGCCCTTCTCGCCGCAGTGTATCACCATCAGTCCTTTTTAGACGGGCTTAAAACAGTGGCAGGTTCGTACCACACCATGCATGTCATTTCAGCTCGAGTACTCATACTATTCCCTACTTCACTTCCTCGTACTCATCTAGGATTACCCTTGTGCTATTTAGCTTACGCGTTCTCTTACTCTAACCGCTCTTGCTCAATCTGTTCTTTCGGTCGTTTTCATTTGGCACAAAAGTATTCACTTTCTATCGTCATTCTCTATGAGTTCACCTACTACTCCTGCCAATGGCCACTCCTCTGACGATGACAGAAAGCAGGGTCCCCCTGCTTTTCTTGACCTCGCGGATTCGGCAAGTCCGCTTGCTTGATGACTATGCCATCCATGCTCATACATCATTGATTCTAGGCGGCAAGATATGGCACTAATGCGAACGACATTTCTATCGTAAGTGTCATCTCCGTCTTTTCCACACACTTCTAAACCGTTTTTCGTCACAGCGTACCCTCAAGCGTATGGAACATGAGCGTCAGCGCGTCCTCCAGCGCAAGATGTTTGAGGACCAGATGCGGGCCTTAGAGCAACAACAGGCGAAGGAGTTGCTCACCATTCCTTTGGAGAACCAGCATCTCGCCGTCTCTGCTCCGACCACTCCTCCACGCATCAATGCTATCTTGCATAATGGAGAACACTCCCCTGGTCTAGGCTCCGGCCTTTCTCAGTCCTCAGTAGATGCAGAGATACTTTCGAGGGCGGTTGGGTCCGTTTCGGATAAACGCAAGTCTGTTACTTATGCACCCTCGGTGAATAACTCTCCGGAGAATGGTTCCTCCAACGGTCTTACAAGCTTCGCTCGTCCTGGAGGTGCCAAGAGCATGCCTGCTAGTAGGCGTACTTCAGCTAGCGAGCACGACGAAGACCTCGCCGGTCATCTTGAAGGATTGTCTCTCGCCGGCCAACGGGTCCCCACACCTTCGGGAAACGTTCCACAACAAATTCTGATTTCTGCCAACGGCCGATACTTAGGAGATGGCATTATGTACGGGAACCAGCTCAACGCTGGTATGATGTTGGATCAACAGTTGGATCAGGAGATGCATAGTAAGCTTCCAATCTTTTTTTTGTTTGTTTTTTTGGATTCATACTAATTCGTCAAGCAGATGCTATGCGTAACCTCCCAACATCTGATGAAGACAAGTTTATGCACGGTTACCCTCGCAAGGTGCATTTGATTGCTAAACGCTGACAAATCACAATGACTGATCTTGATGCATTGCAGTTGTCTACTTCATCGGCAGCATTGGACCTCGCTCCGCTGTCCCAGACGCCTTCTCGCTCTTCGCTCGTTGGAAGGACAGTTGACAACCGTGAAAAGACCTCTGAGTGGCCTCAGTTCACGGGCAACCGACGACCCGACGGTCGTAATGAACGCCGCAACGTTACCAACCCGACGCTTGGGGTCTCGGCGTTGAATGAGCTGTCTCCTAAAGGTTCGGGCACCGCTTCTGGTACAGCGACGCCACACATCCAGCATATGCCTCAGGGTATGATGCAAGGACTTTCTTCTCGCAGAGGCTCTCCGTTGGGAATGACCGAGGATATCATTACAACAGCCCGGTCTGTGCCAGCCACCCCTTTACCTGGCGGACCTGGGTCCACCCCTCTACTTAAAGCCCCGACGACGCCTCAGTCTGCAGAGGCTCAGAATCTTCAGGCTCTGCTCAACGCTCAGTCTGGCAGGAACCTCAACGAGAGCCCCGTGAGTGAGCTCCGTCCCTCTTTGACTCGTATGCCCTCCGCGCAATTTGATGCGGGTACCTTGGCATTCAACGCAAGCGTTGATGAGGCTGCTCAGGTACGCCACTGGACCGATATGGCAATAGCATTGACTCAACCTTTGATCTTAGTACGGCGTCGACGCTACTTTCGACGTAAACAACGCTATCGACAATGCTCGTTACGGCAGTTACGCGTACGACAACGCTCGTGCGCCGAGTTCAGCAGGTGCTGGTTCTACTGCCTTGTATCACCACAATGGGACAAGATACGGACTTGGTATGAACGGACGACCCGGTGGCGCTGACGGCAAGATGAACGGACTTCATGGGCCAAAGCACAAGCGAGGTGACATTGACAGGGAGTGTAAGTGTTCAGGCAGCGCTCCGATATTCGGGTGAACTTATTTTGACCATCGCAGTCAACCGATTTGCCGGCATGCGGCTCGAAGACCTCGTTGGCGAGATTCCAGCTCTTTGTAAGGATCAGCATGGTTGCCGTTACCTTCAGAAGAAATTGGAGGAGGGCGTTCCAGAGCATCGTGATATGATCTTCCGTGAGACATTCAGTCATTTCGCGGAGTTGATGACAGGTACATTCATTTCTTTCGTTCTCATTGGTTCATGCTTATACTACCTTCACAGATCCTTTCGGCAACTATCTCTGCCAAAAACTATTGGAATACTCTACCGATGACCAGCGGAACGTCATTTGCGAGTCGGTAGCACAGGACTTGGTCAACATCTCATTGAACATGCACGGAACCCGTGCGGTTCAGAAGATGATTGACTTCCTGTCGACGCGCAGACAGGCAAGTACAATCCTAATTGGATTTCTCTTATATCACTTACGGGAGGGCGATGGCAGGCTGACCCCAAATACAACGTCCAGATCCATTCCATTATTGTTGCTCTGAGCCTTTCTGTCGTCGTGTTGATCAAAGACTTGAACGGCAACCACGTTATTCAGAAATGCTTGAACAAACTTGCGCCCGAAGACAATCAGGTACGGGATTTGCGTCTTCTTCTATTGCGTCTAATCATAATACGCTCGATAGTTCATCTACAATGCTGTCGCTGCGAACTGTGTCGAAGTGGCTACTCACCGTCACGGTTGCTGCGTCCTCCAACGATGCATTGACCATGCTTCGGACAACCAACGCATCCAACTCGTCAACGAAATAACTTACAACGCCTTAACTCTCGTGCAGGACCCATATGGCAACTACGTAAGCAATCCGGAAAGCACTCCAAAATTGTCATTAACCCCTCTCATCTTAGGTTGTGCAATATATCCTTGATTTGAACGATAATCGCTTCAGCGATGCTGTCATTCGTCAGTTCACTGGCAACGTTTGTGCCCTGTCTGTCCAGAAGTTTAGTTCGAACGTCATTGAGAAGGTGAGATAGTCTGACATTCAATTGATATTTTTAACCTTACTCTTGATTATTCTATAGTGCGTCCGAGTGGCCGAGCACAACACGAGGAAGATGCTGATCGGCGAGCTTCTGAACCGAACACGTCTCGAGAAGTTGCTCCGTGACTCCTATGGTAACTATTGCGTGCAGGTATGTGATGTTCTTAGCGTGTTGCGGGTGACGCTCTAACGGCTGTTTTAGACGGCCTTGGATTATGCCGAGCCTGCTCAACGTGCATTACTGGTGGAGGGCATACGGCCAGTACTTCCCCTAATCCGCAACACACCCTATGGCAAGCGTATTCAGAACAAGTTGCAGCGTGAACAGGTTGATGGTTATGGTGGAGGATATAACGGCGGGATGCGCAGCCAGGGGATAAACCCTCAGATCGCCCACCAGCCCTTGCACCACGCTAACCACCTAGAGCCCTACGGTGTCCAGAATGGTCTTTATCCCCAGCAGAACGGTTCCAACCTCCATGCCCAGGGTGGACACATACATGCGCTCCAAGGACATTCCATCGACAGCTACGTGTTGCAAAATCATCACAATCACAGTCCCGGAATGACCCCTCCACATTCGCACTCTACTGGTTTCTCTGGCGTGCCTACCTATGCCAACCAACACGCTACCTTCCCTATCTCTGGTACCAACGGTTCATTGAATGACCATTACCAACAGCCCGCCTTTGGATACAGTATGTGAGGTCAGGTTTCCGTCGCATTCGCTGTCATTTCGTGGACATTTGTGCTTCGTCGAGGTTTGCTCTCCCGTCAAATTATATCTATACGCTTATAGACTGTTTGTTGGACAACCGACAAGCAACACCTATGGCTTATGTTCTCTCTTGTTCAAGCTAACTTTTTTGGTACTACCCCTCGGGCTTCGGGCGCTCGAAGATATCCTCTCCGTAATCCGCAATTGTATTCCACCCACATCTGCAATTCTCATCGCACCCTCGCTTTCTCTGGCATCTTTATTTCTTCTTTGTACAGCGTACTCTTTCACTTGTACAGCGTACCATTCAACACACATCATTAAACCTGTTTAGTTTGTTTCTATAGTATACATATCATCACCGCGCTATTGTCAATGTGTAGTTGTCCTGCAATCCATGGCTTCCGGTATTGGTCTTGTTGTTCATTTGTCGCCGTGCGTGGACGCAAGCCCGTGATCGAGGTCTAACGTCGGCCATCACGGCTGTTCTTATTGCCTCTGTAGTGGTTGACAAGAGGCAGTCGCCCTTCTGCAACGTGCACAGACTCCAAGGTTATATATGGCCTCCAATCAACTACTTGAAGCTATGTCCCATCGACGTTTTACACCGCTTGAGTACTTAGTCTTTGCTGGCCTACATCCTGCCTCCAACGTTCAGGCATGACAGCCTCGCTACAGGACGTCGTGGCATGGCTAAAACGCGAACTCAACTTCTTTCGTGTGCACCTTTTGTTCTTCTTGATTGTGCCATTGATATCTGCTGTCATCTTCTGGGCGGCCAATGGCAGATTCCACATTCGTGAGTTATCATAGCAGGAATGTGGACTTGACGTCGTTTAGTTGACACTTTGTGTTACTTCAGCTTTCATAGATGCCTTATTTCTGTGCTATTCAGCCCTTACTGTCACTGGTCTGTCCACCATCAACTTGAGCACATGTACTGCGTTTCAGCAGGCTATTCTCTTTTTTCTCATGTGCATCGGGAATGTGGTGAGCATCAGGGTGGAGCGTTGTATGGAGTTGCCATGTTGAGGCTTTATGAACATAGACCATAGTCGCATGGGTCATGGTCCTCATCCGGAAGCGTTACTTCAGACAGCATTTGCAAGATCGTCACGATAAGGAACGATTCCGAACTAGAGTCACCAAAAAGCTATTACGTTTTGCCCATTTCAATGGTTCACAGGGTCCCCAGATTCTTGTGAACGGGAATGATACGCAAGACCCAACGTCACCTGGAGCAATTCGCATAAATCCTGCTGATGGCATTGGTGCCGCGCTTGTGGCTGGAGGAGGCACTGAGATTGGCTTAGGGCTTGCTCTGGCGAAGATTCCCTCCCCTATCGACACCAGTGGACATCTTTCTCCGATGCGAAACTCACAGCAAAGTGACCGAGCCAACTTGGCCAACGGTAGATCGATTCTTTCGGATGATGAGGTTCAGTCCCCAACTTCACTAAGAGAGTCCATGGAAATTCCTGAAGCAGGAATTGTTGCCAATGCGCATTCATTCACATCTTCCCCTCGCTCAGCGGCAATGCCATTACAATACCCAATATCACCTACGTCGCACTCTGTCAGGTTTGTTGCGCTCCCACAATTGAGGCAGAGGCCAGGTAAGTATCTTTCAGGGTTTGGCAATATCCTACTCAACAACAACATCAGGTGTCCCTACGCCACGGCGACAGCGGACAATGATTATGCCTCCGACGAAATCAGATACACTGGATGCGAACGAACTCGGTATGCGAGGCAAAGATCAAGGTCTCGGCGGCTTTCCTGGACCCATCCAGGTGTCCGCGAAACTTGCCCACCGGTTCTGCCCCGAGCTCTATGCAAGACTTGAGAAGCTCTTGCGCAGCGATGGTGATAAAGGCATGAAGTGGCTGCAGAAGGAATTCGAGAATCTCATTGTTGGCCGAAATTCCAACTTCAACACGGATGAACTCGATGATGAGGATCTTGAGAAGCTCGGTGGTTTAGAGTACGTACTTCATCTAGGTTATTGGTCACCAGGGGGATCTGAATGAGTGTTGCAGGTACAGAGCCCTGCGTTTGCTGAGCTATTTGGTTTTCTTCGTAAGTTATGCCAGCATCCACTCCACGACGACATAGTTATCCATATTATCCTAGTACTTCGTCGGGACACAGCTCATTGCCTTCACTCTCATCGCGCCCTGGTTGGCTACCACTCACCAATACGACGATATATTCGACGCTCAACCCCGTCTCGTGAATAAACCATGGTATGATACTCACCAATAATGGGGTTTCATTTATGTATCTATGAAACTGACCTATGGCTCAGGTTTGTCGCCTTGTGGGTACACTGGCTGCTCCATGTATCCATCCCGTCTTACTTTGCGACTAGTCAGGTGGTCGGGGCTTACACAGGTGGCGGCATGAGTTTGGTTGACTCGTGAGTTTATAGTATGCTTTGCAGAGCAAGACTTGCATCTGACTGTTCTCAAGTGGAATGGTTCCATTTCAACAAGCGTACCTCATGCTCTGTGCGTGAATTGAATTCCACCGTACATGCAGCCAAAGCCCTGATGTGCGCGGCTGATGTTGACAGTTTCCATGATATTCGCAATTCTGGCTGGAAATCATGGACTGGTATGTTCATTGTTGTGACTCATTTGTGAATAATCTACTTCTTATCGCATGCGATGTAGCCGATATTGTGAGTGTCCCAACGTTTGCTGATGTGAACTCGTCATTTGCTTATAACCTCTTGCAGCCTTCGTCTATCTATGTGAGTTGTCAGCATCCGAAGATCGGCCTCAGTCTGATATTTTCTCAGCTGGATCCTGACGAAGTTTGTACAAGACGGCTCAACTGCAGATCAAACGTTGCATTTCCTTCTGGATCATCCTCGACGGTACGGATTATGGTCATCAATGATGATGACAGGATTCATCAGGAACACAGATGCTTCCTCTATCTATTCCCTTCACATGTTACTTGGTTCCTTACTGCGACTCTCGTCTTCTTCACGTGTGTCTTACCAAGCCTTGTCCAACTTATGACCTCGCTGACCCTTATTTAGAGCTATTGAATGGGCGTCCTTCATCGTCTTGGACATCGGACTAGCTGTGACACAATCGTTACCTGTCGGAGCTCGGGTTGTCGCTGGCCTATTCCAGTCTTTCGCTGTGAGAGCGTCTGGATTTGCTATCGTTTCGTTGTCATCTTTAGCACCATCTTTCCAGTAAGTTCCTCGTGTTCTGGAAAGTTTCCTGTACTCATCTCAGTTAGATTCCTGTGTATCATCATGATGTACATCGCTGTATATCCGGTGCGTCATGAGACATATTTATTCCGTGAGATTCACTGAGCTTAGTCGCAGGTGGCCCTGAGTATCCGCTCAACAAACGTATACGAGGAGCAAAGTCTAGGCGTGTTTGAGCTTCCACCAGAGGATGAAGACGAGGAGCCGGAGCTTGGAGAAGGACAAGGATCTCGGCGAGAACGTATTGGCAAGTACTTCGGTTGGCATCTCCGAAGACAAGTAGCCTATGACATCTGGTGGCTTGTGTGCGGTATCTTCCTCATTTGCGTGATTGAGCGAACCAAGATTATGGATGATAACAATGCTCCATGGTTTAACCTGTTCCGCATAGGTAAAATATTACACTTTCTCATCCTCTTAGATGCTAATCACAAGGATCACAGTGTTCGAGCTGGTCTCGGCGTTCGGAGGCATTGGGCTGACGCTAGGGATACCTACTGAGAACTTCGCGTTTTCGGGAGCCTTCGGCCCTCTGTCGAAACTTGTTGTTATTGTTATCATGGTACGAGGGAGGCACCGTGGACTTCCCGTTGCTATTGATAGAGCTAGTAAGTTTTGGATCATTCATGCGGTTCAAGTGACCTAATATCATTATGAATTATATAGTCCTCCTTCCATCAGATCTTGTACCTGCTAAGCAAGAAGGCGACACTTCCAATGCCAATGCTGAAAGTGGAGGGGTAGACAAGGCTGCTGACAGTGCAGAGAAGGGGCAGGCTCAATTGCAGGATAATGACCTGTCCGCGGGAACGACTCTAGAGAATGCTTGAATGGAGACAGGAATTTTGGAAATCTGGAGATTAGATATTTAACTCATACCCGTTGTAATAGCTATACCGTCCACTCTCTTTAGTCGTATATAACCAAGGATATTGTCTTGTTCATCACGACCCTATTACACTGGTGGTGCGGGCGTCTACAGATCCATGAGGCGGATGATCGAAGAGTGCTCTGTCCCATTACTTACTCTCATCTGGTCGTCTTGCATCTAGGCAGAACACTCTTATTCATCATCTAGTACCTATTTCTTCACTCAGTAACCTCTACAATGGAGCTAGGATCGAGTTCTGTCGGAAAACTGGAGCCATTTCTCCTGATGTCGAAATCGGCGAAGGGTGCTGCTGCCGCTAAACTGGTTCAAGATGCCACTTCTGCACCAGGCGTATTTGTATTCTCTGAGTTGCTTGAGCTTCCCAACATACAAGAGGTGTGCTCAGGACGATGATCATTAGATGTTAGGTGTTAATCTCATGCATGGAACTGCATAGCTAGCAACCAATGAACAACTTGCTAAGTTCTACACTCTCCTGGAGCTCTTTGCTTACCGAACATATACGGATTACCTTCGTTGAGTATATTACTGCTTTGAGAAACCGGACAGCCTGTTAATTCATCATTCGTTCCACCGTGAATTACAGAGCACAAGGACTCTCTTCCACCGCTGAATCAAGCACAAATTACGAAGCTGAAACATCTCACACTCATTTCTCTTGCTATGGATCGCCGAGTATGTCGCATTCCATCACATTAGATTTTGTACTAATCTCGCCACAGGTCCTTCCCTATGCCCAACTTTTACAGACCCTCCAGATGCCTACGATACGTGACTTAGAGGACCTTATCATCGACGCCATCTATCAGGACGTCATCCGCGGCAAGCTTGACCAGAAGGGGCAACAGTTCGATGTGGAGTACACTATGGGTAGGGATGTAGAACCAGGAAAGATCGAGAGCTTGCTCGTCGCGTTGCAGGACTGGTGAGTATTCCTTCAGGTTTTAGCGATATCTTTATCTTACTTTATTACCAGGGCATCTACTACTGCAGCAGTTCTTTCGACATTAGATGACAGATTATCCACGCTCACTAGACAAGCTGCGGCGGAGAAAAAGGCCAAGAGTGAATATGAAACCGTCTACCACAAGAATCTCAAGGAGATGGCGGACAAACAGAGAGAGGCCAAATTTAATGCCTCACGGGTGGGTGTCAAGCCCACCTTGCCTTCAGGACCCAGTGCGGCAGGATTGGCATTTGCAGAGAGGGAGAAGGAGCGAGAACGACTAGAACGAGAGCGGGAGCGGGAGAATGGCATGGACGTTGATGATCCCACCGATCCCAAGGGAAAGAACAAGAAGTGAGTTGTTGTTTGTCCCAGTTTTTTTGCGCAGGTGAATTGATGTCGCCCTTCAGAACGCCTGCCCCGGATCCATCGAAGAACAGGAAGAGGAACCGCTTCTAAATGTCTTCCCCGGTTGTTTGCCCCTAGCGCTATTTTGTCGAATTGTATCATTGTACTATTGTGCATTTGTTTCTTGTCATTGTATCACAATACAACTTGCATCTGGTTATCGAGTAGAGTTCCTCAGAGTTGTGCAGGCAGGCAATGTATGGTGGCCCCACGTGCAGCAACGACGCGTCGTATCGCGAATGAGCACGATTGTGGACGTGTGTCACCGATCGCGTTCGATCGCCACCATCACCTCCTGAACTACACATTAGAACACCGCGAAATGCTAAGTGCCCCTAGCCACAAAGTTGGTATCAATGGTATGTACAGTTTTTATTTTTCTCTCAGCTCAAAAGAAGAGTCATGACGCTGACCTATTGTAGACCAGAGGTATCGAAATATCCAGGCTTTGGAGCTTGATGGCGCAGCAGAGGAATACCTTTCCGCTCTGACTTCTATCGCGGACGTTCTCGGCCTTGAGGAACTTTCTTATGCAAGGCGAGTAAGGGTAGCGACCTTTTGTTTAAGAACTTTGAATCTTAGGTTTATAGTTGTTACGCTGCTGTGTCACGGCTGTCCCAAGAGGAGCTCTCCCTGAGACGGTCCATTCTTCGTCTAGAGGGTGCAGAAGAAGAACTGAACGATCACCTTGCACACACGAAATATGAGGAGGCTTTGATTCGCAAGTACTCCTCGGAATATTTCCTCTTTGCCGTCCAAAGCCGACATTGAGCATCTTGACTTCAGATGGAAGGACGAGCTCAACGATGCCGATTCAAGTCAGTCCACTGCTGCTTTGGAGAGGAAGAAAGCAACTTTGGCCGCGAAAGCAAGGGAGTATCAGAAGACTCTAGAGACAGTCACGGTTTGTTTCCTGGGACTGTTAGTGGTTCGCGTCGTTATCCATTGATGCGCCCAAACGTAGACGGAACTTCCGGAGACATCGATATCTCTTAGTGAACTATCAGAGATGAGGGAAGGTATAAAGAAGAAAGAACAAATACTCAAAGAGAAACGTGCCAAAGTTCAAGCATACCAAGGATTACCACCAGTGCGTCCCTCTTCAAGAATATACTCATATAATCTATATTGACATTACCCCTCAGAACCTAGACTTGGCCCGTCTTGAGCTCCAGAAAGCACGGCAAGAGCGAATGCAGCTCACGCAGCTTCGAGAACGGTTGCTCAGTTCAATGGCAAGCAGTGTTGCCTAGCTCAGACTACGTCAAGTGTTGTTGACACGACAGTCGCCTTGGCAAAGGGGTATGCAAGTCGAGTTTTTCATTATAGTACAGAGGGGGGAGATACTAATAGTACATGTACATGCGACGAAAGGCGGCATTTAGTTTTACTTCAAACACACAAGAAAACAGAACCAATGTGGAGGGATGGATAGATAGATGAATGGATGGACAGTCCAAACTGTGAGATATTCCAGGTCGATGTCCTTCACAAGCCCTGAAGCGAGTAACGTAAGGACAAACGGAACGCTTAGAGATAAGTGACGGATGAAAGAGCAAGCAGAAATAGAATAAATGATGTCGTTCGTTATACAGTGGTATGGCTCGTGGACGTGAGAGCATAGAGCACAGAGACACAGAACAGAGCATAGTAAGTAGCAGAGTGGAGAAGAGATATGAACACAGGAACAGGGTCCGCAAAACTTTTGGGTTGAGTGTTGAGAAGAAATCCGACCTATTGTACATTGTAGGGAATCAAACCAGACCACAGGATCAAGCAAGCTTGAATAGAGCCTTGGAAGACGACGGATATCTACTATGGCTGGATTAGACGTAGTGGCGATTGAGCAAAATGGAGCGACGTACGATGCTCTACTGATCGAAATGAGATGCGCCGCCCAGGGACGCCATCCAGATTCGCGTCTTGTACAACCTAGGCATATATCGTCAGACCTTAGAACTCACTGTCAAATCGAATCGCAGTAAACGCACCTAAATAATTCTCGAACAAGCTCTCGGAAATCGATCCGCTTTTCAGCGACGAAATAGAAAGTTAACTTCCGTCGATCCCTGTATTTACGAAACCGTAAGACACGATGGTCCTGACGTTCAAATATACAAGGAAACATACCATTGATACTCAGCATCAATGACTTCCATAGGTAACTTCCTTTGTCGCACTTTAGAACGACACAGCTCAAGTGCCTTTGCCTCGTCTTGCAACTTCGTGGTGAATCCCCTGCACAACAACCATGAGCTTTTAACCCCATAACACCAAAATCACTGAGACTTACTGAATATCTTGAGGCGAAGCTTTTCCGTATATCATCTTTGGATTAATATCTTTCACGCCTCCAGGACCCGCACTAGTCGGGCTCGACGGTCCAACCCCTCCATCCGCGACATTCATCAGCTTCTGCTGTTTCTGGAACGCTTCTACCTCGGCCAACGTTATGGTATCATTCACCACCTTGCCCAAATCCTTGCCTCGGTCGGCTTCTACGATCACCAAATCCCCGACGCGAATGTCTTGTGCAAGGTCGGTACAATAGAACAAGTCAGTACGACCCGCTTTGAACTCTACGATGAAGAGAGGCCAGGAAGTAGGAACTGCATGGAGAGGAACGCCTTTCCCGAGCTCGTTGATTGTTTTGGCAGCATCTGAAGGGCGACGTTGCAGTTGTGGCGAGTGACCTTGCGTATAGTGTGGACGCATACCCACAGCGGACATGGGCGAAGTGAGGACGCTTGCCTCTGGGATATGTTGAATGCCATGTCCTGGCACAAATCGAGCAGTAAGTCGAGAAACAGTTGCTTCTCGTTTGAGGTACTCGGATTCGAAACGGGAAGGACTTCCAGCGGAAAGTCCACTGTCACTAGGTGATCCGATGGCTTGACGAGAGGCGTACGAACTTCCACCTGGGATGTTCAAGTGAAGAGCCTGGTAGGGCGAAACTCGGTCTTGTGAAGGCGGGCTACGGGATAGGGGTGCATAGATGGGGAGAGAGGACGGTTGACTAGGTGGTTGACCCAGAGACGTCCGCTGGTGATCGTCGAGGTTGAGATTAAGTAACCCGAGGTCGCTTGCGAGGTCGTCATCGGTAAGCAACAAACCTCCAGCGTTGAATGAAGATTGGTGATACATTCGAGGGTGTGAAGAGTCTTCGTGAACGTCGGATTCAGGTGCGTTGAAGCCTACGACGGTCGGCCTACGTGGTTGTACGATGCTTACGCTATGTCGCCTACTTGTAGTCCCACTTCCTCCACCATGCTCCTCTCGTAACTGGTTGGTACCGGTCCATAGCTCTTTGAAAGCCGATTGGTCATCTAGAAGGATCTGGCCCACGTCTCGTACGAAGGGACTCATGTTAGAGTGGTCTGTAAAGGAGCTGGGATAACCATTCGACGGAGATCGGCCAAGCGTACCCAGCGAGCCATACCGGCTGGAGCCAGGAGGCTTGAGTTCACCATAACGGCCGGGAATGTTATGACCATTGGAAGTCAGTGCAGGTTCATTCCAAAGCCCTCCCGGGGCTCCCGGCATGCCAGGTCTTGTCGTTGCGATGGACTGAGACCTGCTGCGGGTGAGATCTGCAGCATAAGTGCGGCCTCGGAACATGGCATTGGATGGGCTACCATATCGATCATCGTAAGGATCCTGAATATCGGAATGCGCTTCTGATTCGTCATCTTCGAAGGTGGATGGAAAGGTGCGTTCGCGCATGGCAGAGGAAAAGAGGACCTGGGCGTTGGACGAGGTGGTGGAGAAGGAGGCGCTGCGCGTGGGTACAGACTGAGGAAGGGACCCCTGTATAGTGTTCGGATTAAGAGTAGAAGGGGGGAACCTTGGCCACGCGCCAGGGCCTCCTGACGCGTTTGTTCTGAGAGAAGATTGATGGGATGGAGAGGATGCGAGAAAGGCTGGGTTTGAGGAATGAGGGGGTTGGCTGGCAGCTCTGTCGCGGAGAGAACGAGAGGTTGGCGTCTCTGAGCCGTGCGAGGACAAGAAGCGGTTGGTGCGATCGGAATCATCGGACTGCTGCTGAGTGTGGGGTGAATGCATGATGCCAGAAGAGGGCACACGCAGGATGTAGTTGTGAACGTCGGCCAGGGTTGTTGTGGTAGAGCGAGATGAGCTCTACAGTCAGCGAATGCGCAGGCAGGGAATAGCAATGGGCGCCAAGACCTCTAGGTCGTAATTGTCTGTGGGTGAAGATGAGCAAGGGTGGAAACGAGAAGCACTGGGGTACGTACAAGACGTTTCTGAGCGTGAATAGTCGTTGTCGAATAGATCTAACCAGTATACAGTCTAGGGGTCGGACGCAATACAAGAAGGATCTATGTTGAGAGCACGGTCGTGAAGAGTGTCTAGGTGGTATGAAGACAAGAAGAGCTATCAATTACACTCTGAGGATATGTTCGAGAGAGAGAGCATGATGGAGAGGGCAGCTGACAAGCTTTGAGCAGCCATGGCTCGGGACTATCCCCTGTGTGCTTCCAAGGTCACAAGGATCGGCTAGCACCGCCTGCCCAGCACACGACCTGCTCCCGCTCTCACCCATTCACTTTCCTCCGTCTCTGCTGCTCTCGGTCCTGCCTCGCCTTTCATTTTTCACTCATGCGAATCAGACCTGAGAAACCATCATCCGAGCTAAAAGTCAATTCTATCTGTGCCTTTCCTCCTAATACCGCCGTGAACTGAAATGAAAGAAGAGAATCCATCCATAGCAGTCCATCTCATACATCAAACACTACCTCTGTCGCCTTGAACGCCGTGTTCCCTGGCCACACCTTGATCGGCACCTCGCACTCGACCATTTCCACCTTCAGCTCCCTCCATTCTTCCTCACTTCCAATCTCATCTGCGTCCTTTTCTCCATCCTCTGTCGCACCTTCATCGTCAATGTCCTCGTCCCCGTCATGATACCCAATCTCAGACACTCCCAACAAACTAGTCGTAAAGAAGGACATCCATGATTTCGCTGTGCTTGGCGACGTCGGCAGCAGCTCTTCGTTTCCATTAGCGTGTACCCGGGTGTCTGGTCGTTCCATCGGCGCAATACTATCTGAGGCCTTCCATGACGAGCCCCATTCACCTCTCGGTCCGTCCCGAACCAGATTCTTCAGCCGAACACCGTTTGCATCCGTACGTGACGTTGGAGAACCCACTGATACTAATAGACACAGCCTGACCTTCCATTCAAGCCCGCCTGGAGATGTTCTTGAAGCGGGAAAGTTGCTTGAACCTTGGACGTCTACTTGGAAAGCGGGACTTCCGTCCGGAGGTATGTCAAGGGAAAACGTTGTTCGTAGCATAGAAGCCATAAAGGACGAATGTTGTTCTGCATGTACTCTTCGAAGATGTCGTGAGTTGTTGGAAGGCGAGATGCATCCTGGTAATGACTCGTGTGCCTCAAGCAACGCTGACAACTTTGGATATCAAATTATGTCAATTTCACAGTTATCAGTCAGGATGATGTTGAACATACCTTGAGTACTCTAGCACGGCTCGTCCTCTCGTTGAGCTCAACAACACCGAACACCGGCTCTCCAAGCCTATACGCGCTCTTCGTAAAAGTCAACACAGCAACCTTCACACCATCTTTGTTGACGTCATACGACACTAGAAAGAGAGTACAAAAACCCAGTATGTCAGTAATCGGAACCAGAAGCAGTAAAGTCAAATGGACAGCTAGCGTCGATCGAATCATACTAAGCAGGGAAACGACTCGATCGTGTTCACCGTTTAGGGGCTCAAATCCCCAGTTTAAACTTAAACACGCACGTTTCTTGGGATTCCTCGTCAAGATCTCCACAGCCTCTCGACATCCAGACACGCTCTCCTCATCTCTCGTCTCACCCTCGCCTAGCCTCACAATACCTGCTGCACTCAACACATCGAGATCCGAGTCTCGGGTCCGAGCTTCTTTCGTGGCTGATAATGACACAGGGGCTATCGAGTATCGCGTACTGGAACTCGACGGTCCTATGTTTTGGTCCACCGGTCCCATTGTGTCGGATGCGGCGATAGGCGGACTGGAGGGAGTTGCGGATGCCAAGAGGGTACGTGCGTAGGCTTGGAGGTCTTGGTATGACGTTCCCGTAGTATTCGATTCTGCATTGCAATTCAGTGAGTATCAAGTTAAGGCATTCATTCGATGCATGTACAGAGCAAGTGAAACGAAGCGACTAGATACTGACCTGGAGGTTTACCATTTGGAGATGACATCGTTGGTGGCCGTTGTGAGTTCGCAGGATTGTGTTCAATCACTTTAGCCAAAGGCTGTAAATGTCTCTGTTTGCGAGACTCGACTGGCCATAACATATCATATGGTGATGGCGGTCTCCCAACTGAACACACAGATAAAACATGCGATCAGTATTCTGAAACTCTGATACAGGCAAAGCTTACCCATGACGTGGTTATACACGCGTATAGGTACTTTCATCACCCGACTTCTGCTATTCCCACTCGCGGAGGAAGGAGTAGAAGAAGAAGGAGACGAAGCTGCTCGACAGATCCCGAGGATGAATTGGTACGAGAACTTCAGTGCCCGTCCGCGGAAAGTTGGCGGGAGATTCTCAGGCAGGTTGATCGTATATTCATCTGAAAAATCAGGAAAATTTTAGTTGTGAGGACGGGTAAGAGGACAGTTCGAAAATAAGTAAGAAAGTACGCGTCGAGAAAACTTACTCACAGCTACGTGACTCCCCAGGCCCCAAACTCAAATCCACAGCTAACATTGAAGGTTGGACTTCAAACGTCGGAAGTGGGACGTCAGGATCGATTAACTCCTCATCAACCGACAAACCCAATCCAAGTCCCGTCCCTCCATCTCCAATGATATCAACAGAACTGGACGAGGAGGAAGAGAAAAACCCTGCAAACATGCTCGGTGTCCGGGCCCGATGTCCAGGTGTCCATCCTTGTGAGCTCGAGCTGACAGCAGGTGCTGAACTTGAAGGAGACAGTAAGGACAATATCCCCGTGGAAAGGGAAGCTGAACGTCCATGTGAGACTCTCCGTACAGCAGAAGGTCGAGTTGTACCGGGAGGTGAAAGGCCGCCTGCACTAGTCAAATCCATACTTCCACCACCAATGGCTTGTTTCTTGAGCAAGTTCGTACGAACTGCATGTAAAGTTCTTGTTTGCTCGGGTGTCGGAGATGAGCCGGGAAGTGGGGTTATACTCAACGTACCAACCAGTTGGGCGTAAGAGTACAAGATGAGCTCTGTGTTTGCCGGGCGGAAGGTTGAGGAGAAGGACGTTTTGGGGCCGTTCTGAGCTGAAGCGTTGGGTGGGGGACCGTGCCCTAACCCGAGGTGTGCAGGTCTACGTGGGGGACCATGATGGTTTGGAGGCCGTGGAGGATATGAATGTCCAGCTTCCCCTTTCTTAGGTGTCGCACCCGTGATCGTGACACTAGGAACTTGTGGTATTTTAGGGAGTTGTGTCCTAAAGTCTGCTGCTGAAGTCTCAGGTATTGGACTCGGGAAAGAGGGCGTTTTGGGTGGGAAAAGGCTTCCATTGCTTTCTGCTATTGGATCAAGAGACAGTGAAAAAGTGGAAGTGGATGCACTGGGTGTAGGTGCTGGGTTGAAGGGAGAGAGAGTAGGTGGCGGACGAAGGTCTTGTAATTGTAGTTGACCGTCCAGGAGGGATTGCTTTCGGGCATGGGGATGGTTTAGAGGCACAGAGGCGGAACGTGCAAGAGGGGAAGATATCCGTGGAGAAGTTGGTGCTATTTCATATTTCAGCATATCGATACAGTAGCACTGTGACGTAAATACTCACTACTGTACGATCCGTCTTGAGCACGCAAAGGTCGAAGAGGGGACTTGCCTTTCACGTCTTCCTGTACTTGTAGTTGACTAGATAACTCATCTGGAGTTATTGACACCGACAAGGATTTGGTGATTGGAGGCCTTCTAGGACCCTGAGATGTCGATCCTTCTATTCGGACATCATCCAAACTCTTGGACGCCTTGGTCCTCGCATCCCCATTCCCAGCACTCCCAATACCAATCAAGCCCCTTCTAACATTCCCACTCCCATTCTTCTCCTGCTTCCCAGAAAACACAGCAGTATAGGGTAATGCCGTCCGAATACCAGGTGAAGTAGGTGGTCTCGCCAGCGGGACACTACTGATACTATGTGCGCCGCGTTTATGTTGGCCTTGGACGTGGAAGGAGGTACTTGTGTGAGATGCGGAGCGAGGAGGAAGAGATTCGGGTGTGCGTGTGTTGGTGATTGTGATATGTACACTGAAAGGTTCACCGGCAAAGTAAGACGGCTGAGAGGGTTGAACGTGCACTCGGATAGGTTCGTCTATGAATGTTTCGGAAGTCGACGCAGGCATACTGTATTTGTAAGTTAAGGGTAGAGATCCCAGATAGCGAGCTGGAGATGGATGAGCTTCTAGTTTGGTACGTGGATTCGTGAGCTTGGAGTGCAGGACCAGAGGATGGGTAACTGCCAAGGAGCATTCGGGATTCGTATAAGCCTGAAGTCAAGTGGCGTCGTTAGGAGACTAAAAGACGTATATAGGTCATGGGATGGGAGCTGAGAGAAGTTAGTGAGATGGGAGAGACATACACGTATGGTGAGAAGGAGGAATGTCGGGATCCGGTAAATGAGATCGCTTGGGTTCGTGTGTTCACAGGATAAAGTCCAATGCTCCTCTAGACAAGACGAGAGGCAGTAAAGTAACGTACAGACTGTATTCGTACACGGATTGAAAGTCAAGAATGTGGAGAGAGACGTGCCAGCAGATGAAAGCAGAATACACGGTTCAAACCAAATGACAAGGTTTGACCCAACTGCATGATATCACACGCATCTCGATCACGCCTTCTCGCTTTGAGCAGCTTTCTTGTGAACTACATCTTGCTAGATACTCGTTTTCTGTTCTATCGCGTTGGCTCTATCACATAGCCTTGCAAAAATCGTTAGGAATGTACTACTGTACTGATCTACTTCACTTAGAATGGCTCTCCGTTCTCGCGCGTTCACTGGCATATGCATTTCATCATAGCGGTGACTGAAACAGGACCTCGACCGTGGCAGACAAATGGCATATGCCAGCGGTGGCTATTGGTCCTGTGTCACGTTGACGCAGGTCAGCTTGCATAAAGTGTCAAATGAAGTTCTATGTCGTGGGTGCGTTCTATGCTGAGTCGTCAATGCAAATCTCTAGGCTGACGTATGTATGCTGGTCCATTCGTTCGACACGTTCGGTTTGTTGTTTTTCGGATAGTAACAATGAACGCGCTTACCGTTGAAGAAGTTGGTCCCTTCGCCGTACAGTGCACTTGTCAAGCAAGTAGACAGCAGCCGTCGCAAACACTCCAGATTCTAGACTTTGAGGCGTACAGTGGCTTGATTGTTGGCCCTAGCTCTCGTGCGCACGACCCGATGTCAGTACGGACGATGCCAATGAGCTTGCAATGATAAGTCTTAGTAGGTTCTGATGATCGATCAGGCTTTCGATGAAGGAGGTATACTTATTGATTAACAGCTTCAGTATCGAAGACTCCAGGTGTTGTATACATGCGAACGCTTGAATTCAGAAGTGTACTATCAAGTATCTTTGAGCCACTTCAGAGTCATGCATTAAAATCTACCTCTTTGCGCAATATGATTGGCGTCATTATGATGGCTCTCGATATATCGAGAAGAACGGAAGGCACGATTGTTTTGAACGTTTCCGCGGACTTGAGGCAAGCCACTGTCTGTACCGAGGGTCGCTCCGAGAACTTTCCGCAGATATCGGCCCTGCACTTGTTGTGCATCGGCCACATTCGATACGATTATCAATCCGATTTGCAAGGTGGCGCGCCCCGATTCTGTCCTCCCTAACATATACGGTTCGCCACACAATGGAAGGTATATTGCCGTCAAGGATGAAGCAATCCATCCGCATATTCACATGTTCTAGCCAAAGCAGATTGGTGGGCAACATCTTGCGCACAAAACGGGCCTTCCACGATACTTCAAGTACGTTCTAATCAAGTTGTTGATGAAGGACTAACAGGATTAGTCTCACGAAGTTGACGGTATTTTCCGGTCGGGTGTTACTGATATGTGAAGCCGTGACCGGGCAATGTACAATGGCTCGTAATAAGGATATTACTCGGATGGGTGGGGTCCGCGGGTTCGAACAAGAGCGAGAACTAGAGGCGTGCAAACGTATTGACTCTAAACGCTAAGCATCGCGCCGGTGTATTTTTGTGTATGTTTGATATTGAAGACGGATTGGGCAAGCTGATGGCTATTACAGATATGAAGGATACACGGGCTGCCAAAGGACAATATTGAGATCATGACGAGAGCACGGGGAAGCTGATGGTTCTCGTATTTCTTCGGGAGAGCTTTATGGTGTTGGTAGAAGAGAAGCACTTGCCGGGGAGGTCAATAGCAGGCAGGCGTTGGTGGCAACGTGAATCGAACCACGATACATGCCAGAAACGGGTATGTGAATGGCCCAAAAAGGAAGGTGAGAAGCGTTGTGGCACTTTGATCAGGACAAGTGCACGTCGCTGGCTGCCATTTTTGTGATTTATGCGTGCAGGATCGGTCAGAAGCATCCCCTTCCTGGTCTGCTTTATAGTCTTGGGTGTCGCTCACCGTCTGGGTTGTCTCCCGACCACCACCATCTCCCGTCTTGTTGTCTAGCATGTCTTTCTCCTCAGACATCTCCCGCTCTCCGCCCTTTTCCCTTTCCGATTTTCAGCATCTCGTCTCTACCGCTTTCGACCTGCCTCCCAACGACGTGACTTCACGCGATCACCACACTCCTTCTCTCAATCCCTCTTTCGCTGAACCTTCTTTTACACAGAGCGTAGACTCTCATGGGCCTATCAGTCCCAGTCCGCGTCCTGCATCTTCTTTCTCTCACCTTCGTTCGTCTTCCAGGACTGATCGTCCTCGCACTCCTTTTGGTATCTTCAAATCTATTCGCACTCGCGCGTCTGCTCTCCTTCGTCCCACCGCTCCTTTACCTTCTCTTCCGCCTGCTATTACTCTCACCCCTTCTTCGCGTCCCTCCACAGCTCGAACTGCCCGTCCCTCGGTCTCTTCCCAGCGCACTGCCATTCTGCCTCTCACTCAGGTTGATTCCAATTTTTCTCGTCCACGAACACACTCGCTTCCAAAGTCCTTTCTCAGGCTGCCAAAGCGTGACATCCCTCCACCCCTGCCGTTAAAGCCAGAAAATTATGCGTCATTCTTTGACGATTCTGACTACAACGGGACCGCAGTCTACCCTCGTTCGCACTCTTCAATGTCGCGCGATCGTCTCCACATCCACACCCGTCTCCCTCCTTTGCGAAAAGCGAGGCCTCAAGTACCTTCTTTCTTTAGCAAGCACTCCTCCAAGTCCAACGCAGACGACGCAGACTGTGCACCACGCTCATCTTACATATTTGGCCAGTCGCTCAACGATCTCGACTACAACTTTGAGGATCCTCGTTGTCCTTCTCCCTTCACCTCGCCTAGGGATGCTCCTCAACCCCCTCCAATGCTCGAGGACGAGTTGCAGGTACCAGCTTATGTGTTCGATCGTCGCGGCAGTGATACGTCCACAACCACCACTGTAAGTAAAACTTCATATATGCCCCATCTTTCCAATGTCCTAACCCTCGTGTATTAGTCAAGTGTCAGAACGACCTCGACTTTGGCAGAGAGGTTTTCGAACGCATTCCCAGTTTCTTTTTCTCTTCCATTCGCCTCCAAGTCTCGTTCTAAACTCCATCTCTCTATCGCATCTTCGTCACCATCCACTGCGTCAAGTCACTCGACATCATACGGAACCCCCATCACACCGCTTTCGCCTAGCTTCCAAAGCACGTATACTTTTCCTATGGCGGCCGAGATAGGTCAAGTTGGAGCCAGCTATGGCATCATCATTGAGAACAACACTAGTCGGGCCAGTTTCGCGGAGACCCAACAAGAGGCCCTTGCAATCGGACGCGTCCTCACACCAGAGCAAGATCCATTCGCAAAACCTGACATTGATGTTGAGGATACGACGCTCAAGCCTCTCCTGTCGCTTGATGACATGGGACGGAAGCGTTATAGCGGCAGGAGCTCAAGGAGAGGGTCTGCACAGAGTGAATTCGTTCCCCGACGGCACTCGAAGATGGACCGTCCCTATTACACTCCTCCTCACAGCCGAAGTTTGGGTCCGTGCAACTTCCCATATGCCACTATCTCACCAACATATACCTTCCCTTCGTCTTGCGATGTATACCCCGCTGACATTTCTGATGCGTCTTTTGCTGTTCCGCCTTCGCCTTCCAGGAGCGTAAGGAGCACATTGAGCCAGGCGGATCGTAATCACCCTCCCTCCGCATGGTCAACTTATTCGTCCCCCATCATGGGTTGTGATGCTTCTTTGGCGTCACAGGAGGATGGCAGTGAGCAGGACATCCAGATGGCCGATTTCCCCTTGCCACCTGCCAGTATCTGCGGTTTACCGCTGGGTACGAATGCAGGTCCAGCTCCGAGGCGACCTCTGCCTCACCCCCCTATCACATCTTTCTCTGCGTCCTTGCCTCCATCACCTATAACCTCACTCAACGGTTTGGGATTGGAGTCATTTGACGGGAGCTCGAGTGCTTTGGCTCATCGCATGCATGGTCCTCATTTACCTTTGAGGATCGGACGCAGGGACCGCGGTTCCTTGAAATCTCTACCACCTGTCCCTAACGTATACGAGGTTGAGGAATGTGATCTTTCATCCGGCGAATTCTTGTTGAGATCCTCGTCTGGCAACAGGCCAGCTTCACCTTTTACGTCGAACAGACAGTCCAGTGATGGGAGTTCCAAGACGTGCATATTGCAGTCTAATGAGTCTCGGAATTTGACGTCAGGGCGAGACAGGGATGGGGAATACGAAGCGACCTTGGATGATTCGTGTGTCTTGGGGAAGGACTTCCTTGTTGGGCTCAGGTTGCGAGGTGTTGAGCAGCCTGAGGCATCGTTCGCCGTAGTTGAAGAGGAACAACGGTCTTTTTTCTCGGGCTCTAGCGAGGAAAGCGTGATATGCACGAGTGAAGAGGAGGACATTGACCGTAGCATTCAGGTAAGCTCTTTCTTACAACAATCCAGGCATTTAGGACGCTGATTCGTTCACCAGGATCTTCTCGATGATATGGTGACAGACAATACTGTTACACCCGTCAACTTGCGATCTCCCAGCGACCCTGTTAAAGATAGCACTGTCCTACCCGACCACCAGGAGGACGATGCGCTCGACACATCCAGCTTGCTTTCCGCGTTGCCCATCAACGACGATGATGAGGATACCGTCCTGTTCCCCCGTATGCGTTCTGACTCTTTCGACGGCATTGACACGGAGACGGAGAACTGGGATCGCAACACGTCGCGATCCACGGCATTCTTCAGTGCTCGATCCAGCTTGTTCTCATTCACCTCGACGAGACGCGGGTCTCCTGATTCTTGGGGAACTGCGAGGGTGTCGATGGATGCGGAATAGCGATGTTGTCAGTGGTTTCTCGCCCTCCTTGAATCGCTCTAGTTCTTCTACTATCACTTTCTTTTAAGGACTTTAACTGCATACCATTCTATTCTTTCACGTTGGATACTAGGGCACGCTAGCTCAAGGTTTTCGCTTTCGCGTTTGTTTTTCATCGCTTTCTTGGAGGCATTACAAGTCTACGATGTATAATCTGTGTAATTTCTTTGTACTGTGGGTACTCTACTCTGTCTTTACATAGTCGCATTTACCTTTGGTCTCATTTGATGAACATTTGATACCCTTTACCATTTGTGTGCGCTATGACGCTTTGCTATTTGTCGTGGTCCTCTCGTTTCGTATGCTCGAGCTCTTTGAGTCTCGGTTCAGATACCCAATGTGCAATAGTGAAGAAAAGCATGTAGACAGATCCTTGTCATTCCTGACCCGCAGAAATAATATCATTCATACAAGTCGAAAGATCGAGTCACAAGAAAGCTGATCAGATTAGCGAGGAAGCGTTCGAGCGACTTCATCATACATGTCTGGATACAAACGATCCTCATCATGACTTTCTCCCGAATCTGAGCTAGCGTTCCACCGAACATGTGTGCGACCGGGTGGAGTTGGTGTCGAGAACGACAGGAGAGGGAGTGGTGACGGCCGGGGGTAGCCAGATAAGACCTCGTCCTCCGAGGCTTCGTCATACTTCTCATTAAGTGACCCGGGCTGCGGAATAGTCTGCTCATTATCACGAGCGTGAGTGAATCTACTGTATATCGGTGTCACCGCTGGTCTGGAGGCACGAGCTGGGGTGAACGGTTCGCGGGTTTGTTGGCGAGGTTGGCGCTGAGGTTGCTGGTAGTGGAGGCGGGGAACATAGACTGTGTAGTGATCATTGTCATCCCGGTTCATGGACGACATACGAGTTGGTGTCGGAGTCTCCCGCCTCTCTCGTTCATCGACATCTCGTCGCCTACCACCATCATCACCTCTACGTCTACTTCTAGCTTTGTGATTGCCGAAAGCAGCTTTCCAAATCATCGTCGGACACCGCGTGATACCCGACGCTCTTGATAAGGAACTTGTCGCTTTCTCGCTCTCGGCGGATCGTTCGGTACGGAGTCGACGGCGGTGGTAGATGAGGAGGACGATGGCGCAGAGGGTTATGGCTCCGACTAGTGAGAGTGGGACTATGTAGGCGGCGGTTGGTATGGAGATGTGAGTCTGCATTAGGTTGGGAAGGGGTTGGGTATTGGCATTGAGATTCGGAGAGATCTGAGGTGGTTGAGCTACGCCATGGGGGTCTGGGGAGCTTTGAGATTGAGGATCAAAGGGAAGCGAGGGAGTAGGGTCTCTGAGTGGTGGGGCTAAGGAATCGGAGTCGCTTGTTGCTGCTGAAAGGACATATTGGGATTGTATGGAATTGTTAATATGGAAAGACCTACGACTTAGGGAGAACAGGGGAGACGGGACTATGTTCCCTTCCTCGTCTTGCATTTCTAGGTAGAAGTCGGATAGCGCGGTAACGCTCGGTGCAGCGCTACATAATAGCATGCAAATGATGGTCAGTAGGACTCTCGAGCACCAAGGGTATAGAAAAGAATTTACAGGGTAACTTCATATGAGCCGTTCGATTGCTGCACCGCCGGCCAAACGGCGGTCCCACAATTATCATCTTCACTACCAGTGTTCTCGCCAGAATCGGGGTCGGGTGTTTCTTGAGTTGACGGAGAGCATAGTCGGAAAACAGGTGAAAGGATAGCTTCGGTCACAGACCATTGGCCAATTATAGACTGGCCCGACTCATAGACGTCTCCTTCGACGGGGCTTGACCACGTCACGTTAGCTACAGCCAGTGTATTTTGAATCAACAGGAAAGCTGGGAGCAGCGTTGGGAGTGAATATTTCGCTGCTAGCATAGCAGGGTGAGAGTGTGGGGCAAGAGGCTGTCATAGCAGGATGGGTCTGCAAATGTGGAAAACCCTTTAGTGGCGAGGCTGACAATGTACGCAGTACGGAAACGGAGGATAGAGCGTTGTAGCATGGCTAGTCCGGATTGAAATCGTGCAGGGACAGGAATCAACAGTGGACCAACTTGGAAGTGCTCAGCTCCCAAAGGGTGTTGAAGCCGTGGAATCCACTTGCATGTCTCCAGGCCCAGTAGAGGGAGAAGAAGTGATATCCTGCAATGAGGCTTGAAGAAGGGCACTGTGACAGATAACTTTGAGATCACTTAGACAGGGACTGAGGACCTGATGAATCTTACTGCTGAGTATTCTTCATGGTCTCTAACATCTCAATGATACCGTCCTGCTCCTCGATAGTTAGCTGACCTCCTGCAAGGTTCGTCGCAGCATTCTTTGCCTGTGCAATGCCATCTTTGAACTCGCTAATCTACAAAGAACCATGTCAGAATGAGCTACTACGCCTGATCCACTTTCTACTGACCACTTTTATAAGTGCCTGTCTGTTCTGAGGCGAACTGGAGATATCTGATTCACACAAGAGCGCGATGATAGCCGTAAGCTTGGGTAGCAATCCTTCGTAAAGTGCGGTTGACATGGTGGTAGTGGAATAGCGCCTATTTTGCGCCTATTGAAGTCGGACTCTGTCCTAAGTATTATTTGTGTGCTGACTTTGACAGTAGCCGATCGCAGTGAATATATATAATACATATACATTCCGATATCCACACCATTGTCATGTATAATGTACAATTCCCTATAGATATAAGCTAATATAAAGGTAGCGCAGGACCAGCCAAGAGCAACCAAAGTCCACAGTGATAAGCCCTATAAGTGTAACTTCTTCAGAAGATGCGAAGCATGAGCGGACCAGCTTTCGTGATGATGACCACCACCGCCACTATCACCTTCATCTGCGGCCGATGGCTTATTAGATGTGCCTCGAGTACTGAAGGATCCTGGGATCGCTAGACTTCCATCGGAGTCGTACGCTTCTTCGTCTGCCAGACTGCTATCTTTGGCGGGTTCTAACTGTTCCTCGTTTGTTGGGCCTTGTTCGCTTGCAACGTAAGTGTGGTGGTCTTCATTATGATCATCACCGGAAGGTTTAGAGTTGGGAGAAACAGTGGAAGACCGCGCTGAAGGTGGACCTGAGTCCTCTTCTGGAGCGGTGATTTGGACGTGTTCGTTATGACCTGGAGACACCGGCTTTGATAGCGAGGGGCGGAGTCCGCCCTCATCAGACTCGTCATCGTCATCATCATCGCTATCTTCACCCGTAGAGGTCTTCCAGCCACCGCTACTCTTGGTGGCATTGCTACTGAATGACTTCGACGAACCAAACCGATGAAGTGCACGGGCACCTGCAATAGCGGCACGCCATCGGGCCCGTGGATTGAAATTGTCTCGGAGTCCAGTCAAGTCGTATTCGTGTGACGCATCGGATGTTGTCAACCACTGAGAAGGACATCATGTCATTATCAAGCAATGATATGAAACTGACTTTACACGTACTGTATGATTCAATGCCTCTTCTGCCGATGGTCGTTCAGCAGGGTTTGAACTGAGCAGATATTTGATGAAGGACTTCGCTACACCGCTATGTTAGCAATGAGCTTCAGGCAGAAGACCGAGTCGTGCGAACCCTCGGAAGAAATGTTCTTCCAATACCGCTCATGAAACTCGATATTGGCGTCTGTGGTCTCCCGAATGAGTTCTTTCATATCCTCCGATCGAAACGGGGAGTAGCCACAGAGGAGAACGTAAGTTATGATACTGTGAATCAATGAGTGAACAGTAATCAAAGCGGATAATATGGAAACACACACCCCGTTGACCAGACGTCGACGGCCTTTCCGTGCCCTTTTTTGTTCAACACTTCAGGCGCAACGTAGCCAAAACTTCCGGCAAGCGAATGTAGTTGCTCATCGGGGGAATGCAAATGCTTTGCGCTGGACAGGACAGGACCATTGGCCTGAGTTAATCAACAATCTTTCTCTTCATGGAGAGAAACGGCTAACATGCCAAAGTCCGCAATGACGATGTCAGAGTCGGCATCCTTAGTCCGGTAGAGGATGTTTTCTGGTCTAACATATGATGAATACCGTTAGTTACAATAATGTAGACTGAATGAAACTGGACGTACTTGAGATCACGATGTACGATGTCGTGGTCATGTAAGTACTTCACACCAGAGAGAATAGACCTGTATCCAACAGAAAGCGCAAATACAACGTGCTCGGTTATCAACTCAAGGAATCATACATGTCAACTAAGCTCACCTCACGACGACTACTGCGTCAGACTCAGTAAATTTCCCTCTTTGTGTTATACGTTCAAACAGCTCGCCACCAATGGCAAGTTCGAAAGCAAGGTAATATTTAGATCGAGATTCAAACCATTCATAAAATTTGACCTGCGAAGTCATTGAACCCTCCAAAAATATGATAGAAGATCGTTCTACGCACAATATTAGGATGATCGAGACCCTTCAGAACTTCCATCTCTCCCCAAACGCTACTCTCGTTTCCCTTCACCTTCTTCTTTGGAATAACCTTCAAGGCCACCTCAACTGTTATTTCGTCATCTGTACGAGTCTTCTTTGAGTTATTTGCTTGACTGGACGTCGACTGGCTGGACGCTGCAGATGTACTGGAGAAAGTACTTGTACGCGAAGGTGGTTTGTGTACGTCGGGGGATAAGGCAACCGCTGCACCTCGGCGGGCTATTGGTATCTGTCCTGGAGGTACGTGCCATGTTGCATGCTATAGGCCAGTTCTGAGTGACAAGGAGAATATGACGTGCGACCCAACTTACCATCACCTGTCCAAAAGACCCCTTGCCGAGAACTTGGTGTATCTCATAGAACTTTTTCTTTGAGAAAGAAGGAGGTTGCGGAAGCAGCGAGTCTTTAAGGCTTTGCATCGCACGCCCCGTCGCACGAAGAGCTGGTATTATTACTTAAAAGTCGACTGTAGGTTCAGGGCAAGGGTACGGTCCAAATGAACGGAGCATTACCACTTACAAACAGAATGTTAAATATTTATACATAAATAATCATTGCCGCTGCCCGGCACCACTCGTAACTTGTACCCCCGCATGTCCCACCTGGACCTCACTACTTATCCGGCTAAATAGGCTGGCAGATAGACATTGTTAGGCAGTCTAATTAGCCTTCACTGCTTGATATCCCCCTTGCATGAATATCACCCCGCTGATCTCTATATTTCCCTTTAGAGAAAACAAGTTCTGGGGGAGGTTTTCAGGGGCACTAAGAGATCTCTGCAGAAATAAAACATATGAGATAACAGACCAGAGTCCAGACCCCAGCAGATTCTGGCAAGGCACCATGCATGGTCAGTGGTGCTTAGGCTCTCAATGTGTGCCTAGTCATGCTTAAGCTCTCAATGCGCCTTCCCCTTGGCGCTTGACTCCCCGCTGCCTGCCCCTCCAGCGCTTGATCCTGCCCTCATTGGGAATGGCACCCCCATTCATCTTGCCAACAACACCGTCATCTATACTGCTGGGATGGGTTCTGTGCACTTCGTGCCACATTCTGGGGGTCAGAGGTTGCGTACTGTGGAGTTTAGTCGAGTCCTGCATATCCCTGCGCTAAAGAGCAATCTCTTATCTGTCCTATACCTCATACAAATTCATCATTTTCATGTGCACATTCATGGTCGACATATGGACTTCAAATACAAGGGTGAACTCACTTTCTATGCCCCTATAGATGAGTCTAACACTGCCTACATCACTGGAGAGGTCCTGCCTATCACTCTCTATGCCAACACTACCTCTTTGTCCACCCTTCCTCTCACACTCGATCTCTGGCATCGCCATCTTGCTCACCATGGTCTAGACAGTGTCAAGATGCTGATTTTGCATCAGATGGCCACTGGTATCAAGCTTGAGTTGTCAGCAATGCCCGATTCCATCTGTGAACCATGTCTATCTGGAAAGATGCATGCCAATCTCTTCCCATCTTCAACCTCGTCTGTCTCCACTACCTGCGGTATCATCTACTCGGACGTCCATGGCCCTGTCGATGTTCAGACCTTTGGTGGCTTCTGCTACTGGGTCACATACATTGACAGCAAGTACAAGTACCGGGTGGTTGTGCTGATGAAAACCAAGTCTCAGCAGTTTGACGCCTTCAAGCTCTACCATGCTTATGTGCGCAACAAGGGCTTCAGGATTGAGATCCTGCAGGATGACAAGGGAGGCAAGTACATGTCCAAGGAGATGGATGCTTACTGTGTAGAGCATGGCATTGTGCGCCGCCATATGGTGCACAATAGGCCTCAGCAGAATGGCACTGCTGAGTGCTTCAATCACCTGCTCCAGGAGCGCATCACTTGCATGCTTACCGAGGCTAACCTACCATGCCAGTTCTGGGGAGAGGCTCTCAATGCCTTTGTCTATGTCATCAATCGCTGTCCGACTTCCTCTCTCTCTGGGATCACCTCATACGAAGGCTGGACTGGACAGAAACCTGACCTCTCTCATCTCCGTGTTTTTGGCTGCACCACTTATGTCCATATCCAAAAGAACAAGTGCTCCCACCTCAGACCCCACATAGAGAAGTGTGTCTTCATTGGATATTCAGAGGGTTACAAGGGTTGGAAGTTCTACAACCCGGTCACCAAGAAGGTAGTCATCTCTGAACATGCTGACTTTGATGAACGGTTCTACTCTGGACTCAAGAAGCAACCTTCTTTGCCCCACCCTCCTCTTCCATCAACTTCACCTTTGGCTCCCTCTTCTGCTAGCATAGTGTCCTAGTTTGACTCTGCAGATGAGGATGATATGCCAGCACCTCATCCTGGAGGGGAGGTTGTGGTGCCTCTTCCCCCTGCAGTGGTCCCGGTACCTGCTCAGGATGAGCCTGCTGACTATCTGTTAAAACCAGGAAATAGATTAACCTGATAGCTGACAGAAGTTCTGTACTTTGATGTAAGCAGCAAATATTGATATAGGAACTTAGTACTAACCTGTACTTTGATGTAAGCAGCAAAGAGATGCTGGAAAGTGAAGTACAGGGAAAAGCAGAGCTGTGAAAACACAGCTCCTTATTAGAAAACAGGCAAAGCATCCAAAGCGAAGCAGAAACTACAAAGTAGAAGTGGCATTGGGTGAAAGAATAAATAGGAAGAGTTAGAGGATGCGGATGGTATGTATGGATAGCTTAGGTGAAGGGGATATCAGAAATATATAAAAGAAGATAAGTAAGAAGGTGGAACATCACAGAAGTTGAATATCTCTAACACTATCCTCTAGCACCTGCACCTCCAGCACCTGCTGCACCTCCTCCAGACAATCGACCTCTTGCCCAGAGACATCTTCACTTGCCTTCACTCTGATCTCTCTGTCTATATCTATGCTCGAGACAATGTGCACATCATCATCCCCATTTTTATTGACAACATCACCATTGCTGCCAACTTCAAGTCCGCCATCCATTCCACTATCCAGGATCTTCAGAAGCACTTCAAACTTCGAGATCTTGGGCCCACCAGCTATCTCCTTGGCATTCAGATCACCAGGGACCGCACCACCTGCTCCATCTCACTCTCCCAGTGCCAGTACATTATCAATACCCTGGATCACTTTGGTTTCAGTGAGTGCAATCCAGTGTCTACGCCTATGGAACCTGGACTTAACCTCTCACCTGAACAAGGTGCTCAAACACCTGATGAGTGAGCGGAGATATCCAGTGTGCCCTATATCAATGCTGTGGGTGCTCTGATGTATCTGGCAACTTGTACTCATCCAGACATCGCATACATAGTGTCCCAGTTAGCTCGCTTCAATGCCAGCCCTGGGTTGGCACACTGGAAGGCAGTGAAACACCTCTTCCACTATCTCAAGGGCACCTTGGACTTACGCCTTGCCTACAGGCCAGATCCCAAGGTGAATGAGCTCTTCCAGACCTTCACTGATGCCGATCATGCTGGTGAGCTCCCCAAGATGCGTTCCACTGATGGCTACTTGGTTAAGGTGGGCTCTGGAGCAGTGGACTGGTCATCCAAGCTCCAGCCTATCATTGCTCTCTCCACCACTGAGGCAGAGTACATAGCTGCCTGTGAGGCCGGGAAGAAAATCCTCTGGATGTGCAACCTTCTCTCTGAACTTGGCTACACTCTCCTATCCTCTTCCTCCCTCTTCATCGACAATCTCTCTGCTGTCAGCATTGCCAAGAACCCAGAACACTATGGTCGAATGAAACACCTGGATCTGCGCTACCACTGGCTCAAGGATGTCATTGAGGCTGGTGTCATTGCCCCCACACACCTTGCTGGTGTTGATATGCCTGCTGACATGCTCACCAAGTCACTGGCCTGACTCAAGGTTGAGGAGTTTAGATGGATGATGGGTTTGAAGTAGGATTTGAATTAGGGGAGAGTTGCAGAGATGCAACATCAGGGGGGAGTGTTAGAGATATTTAACTTCTGTGACATTTTATCTTCTTACTTCTCTTCTTTTATATATTTCTGATATTTTCTTTATCTAAGCTATCCATACATACCATCCCCATCCTCTAACTCTTCCTATTCATCCTTCCACTCAATGCCACTTCTACTTTGTAGTTTGTGCTTCGCTTTGGGTGCTTTGCCTATTTTCTTATAAGGAGCTGTATTCCCACAGCTCTGCTTTTCCCTGTACTTCACTTTCCAGCATCTCTTTGCTGCTTACATTGAAGTACAGAACTTCTGTCAGCTACCAGGTTGATCTATTTTCTGGTTTTAACAGGTTATAAGCCCTGGCTTCTAATCTCTACCTAGATTTGTCTACATCTATATTATAACCAGGGAATAGATCAACCTGGTAGCTAACAGAAGTTCTGTACTTTGATGTAAGCAGCAAATATTGATATAGGAACTTAGTACTAACCTGTACTTTGATGTAAGCAGCAAAGAGATGCTGGAAGGTGAAGTACAGGGAAAAGCGGACCTGTGGAAATACAGCTCCTTATCAGAAAACAGGCAAAGTGCCCAAAGTGAAGCAAAAACTACAAAGTAGAAGTGGCATTGGGTGGAAGGATGAATAGGAAGAGTTAGAGGATGGAGATAGTATGTATGGATAGCTTAGGTAAAGAAAATATCAGAAATGTATAAAAGAAGAGAAGTAAGAAGATAAAATGTCACAGAAGTTGAATATCTCTAATATGATACTTATTTACTACAGTAGTATTACTTACTGAAAATATGATCAGTGAAATATAAATATTTAAAATCAGCATCTTTATATAGCATTGAAACATCTGTATTATAAAAATATACTGCTAATATTGCTTTATTTAAATTATATATAGTGAATATTGAGCTGTCAGCTTCTATTGTATTATCTCCTAGTTTTGAAATATATCTAGTATTATATCTTGAAATGCCCACTATGATACTATAAATAAAGTGATAACTATACAATTTGCTAATAAATAGTATAAAGAGCTGAGCACATTTTATTCTTATAAGAGGCTTATAAAAATATATATATTAGATTCTTATTATAATCAATAGAAATAAGATACATGTATATATGCTTTCACTAAAACAGAAACTTTGTATCTTCTTATATACAATATTTACTATGAAAAATCCCTTCATACTTGACTGAAAGATATATCACAGAAAAACTCAGTATTTATAAAGATATATCCATTATATTAAAAAATTAATAAAGCATTGCTATAAATGGAGCTAAAGATATAGTTATTAGTTAGAATGAGATTACTACTTCTTTAGATAAAAAATTATTGCAGACTCTATTTGTAAAATTAATATCACTCTCAAGAGATATTTATATAAATAAACTACCCTGCAATATTATTCCAGTTATAACTCATATTAAATAGGTTATATATACTATGTTAGATAATTCTAAATTAAAATTATTTAGAGAATAGATCTTGATATTGTCAAATTTTGCTATAACACATTTTACAGTCTAAAATTATATTTGTATATATAATATTATTGCTCTATAAAAATATAAGAGTTATCACTTTTCTTGTTTAATCTGCTAATGTCAATAGTCTTGTTATTCTATATTCTTTGAATTTATCTAAAATTACTGGAGGACTATATGATAATTTTAGCTATCTAAGCTTAGTATTTTTAATCATATATTATAAAGGTAATATGATAGAATAATATTAGATAGAGTTCTACCTTCTAAATATATTGATATCTTAAATATTTATAATAAGTTATATAAAAAAAGTTGAATAGTGACTAAATACCAGATGTAGAAGTACTTCAATAAGTGTCTATAAAGTATATTCAATATAACTAAGATTAACTTAATAAGCTTTAGGGTTATGCTAGTATAATTATCACTCAATCTTAGATACAGTATAAATAGAGATAAAATGAGATTCTGTTAACTATAGTTGTGCATATTATGCATCTCTCATATTTATATTCTATAATATTTATAGTTTACCTTATTATATAATTAGATATAGCTAATTAGAATATAGTATTTTATCTTTTGTATGCTAGTATATCTTCTGCTAATTTTCTAACTATATCTCTATAAGTAAGTAATAGTAAGTTATACATTATTAAGTAAATATAAAATAATATTTATAATATACTTAGCAATAGAGACTGATAGTAATTTCTCTAATATGAACCTACTCTAATTAATATTGCAGCTATTTTAGATAAGTTAACAAGAATAGATATCTTCTATAGAAGTCAATGAACTATATTTATTGCAATTTACATTTTAAAGCTATTATCATACTTAATAGTTATATCTAGATAGGGCACAGTTCACTTATTAGCTACTCAGAATGACACATTCAAACTTCAACTTTAGTATTATTGACATGCTTACTAGATTTTCAAATTAGAGAAAACTGTGGATAGTGTAACTTAGAAGGCTCTATTCATAGAATGATATTGATAACATTATACTGTACCTATACTCATATCCAAATTATACCCTAATGATCTACTATACTGTAATATTAAAATTATTATTATATTGTAGATAGATAGTATAACCTATTATTGAAATATCTTTGCCTGTATCTATCTAAGTAGTGTATACTTTATTACTCAATTTATAGATGCAGTAATTATAGACATATTTAATATTATAATAGTATTAAAACTGATTACAAATATATATAAAAGGTGTTATTTATATATAACCTTTATAAGATATTTATTGCCAGTAACTGCCAACTATGTATTATTGTATACCAACTTTAGACTACTTAGAAGCTTAATTACTCTATATAAGCTATTTATATTTAATTTCATTATTAAATCAATATATTTAGTGCTAATATTTTAATATAGATAGTGTATAGATATACTTTATCAAATTTGAAACTGTCTCTAACAAATAATGCAGTTGATGCAGCTAAGAATAAAGATGCAATATTTAACTACATAATTCTTCATATTGCTTTTGATAATCTAACTGTATAACCTACTCCAAATATAGATTAACTCAACACTTCTTATTATCAGTGTCTGTATAACAGAGATTAAAGGTCAAAGTAATATTCACATAATTACTCTCATAAATCTATATAAAGATAGTTTTAAATATATAGCCTTCAGTACTCTGCTAATTTAAAGATATATAATAAGCTACTATCTATTTATTCTTTATGCTATAAGCTTTTTGACTAAAATCTTCTATCTCTAATAATTTAATTGATGTTAAAAAATATAAAGGCTTACTATTGATTAATATTCATAACAACAGCATTTAGCAACTACCCTCACAGACACATAATATTCTAATCTCAATTATTATTGATCTAATTAAAACTGAAATTTTATATAAAGACTTTATTTAATATATTCAATAATGCTCTTCAATGCATCTACTTATACTTACAAGGCTATCTTATATTCTCTACTAAAAAGCACAAGTATTTGTAATATATTTATTGCATTATCTAATTTAGATAATTATTAGCATCTACTATATAAATTGTATTTTTATTAAACTTACTATTTATTTTAATTTCTAAGTAAATCTAAATATAGACTTTCTTCTGCTATTTTCTGAATCCTAATTGCAACTCAAGTGAAAGCTATCAGATTTGCTGAAAAGACAAGCAACAAAACTCAATAATAAGAGAATCTCATTTTATCAGATTTTCTTTTATATAATATATATTATATAGTTTCTTTGACTTCTTATATAAGACTTCACAAGATAATAACTATTTAATATTTTAAGACTTATTTCAAAGATAAGGTAATTTTGATGGCCACTTATCTCTAATTAGCTTACTATTTGCTATATAGAATATATTGCTGTTATCAAATACTGCTTAATAAAATTAAGTATGCATATCTGCTAATAAAGTTATTATAGTAGAGGTTAATATTTATTGCAGTAAGCATAAGGTGGTAAACTCTAAAAGATAACTTATAGATATATTTTAGAGTTAAACCTTAATATAACTATTTAAATATATAATATTATATCAGCTTTACTTATTTTACTACTATTATCTTAGCATTCTTCATTCTCTTAATTTGCTATCAAAGTATCTAGTCTTATTGATAAGTTATAATAAGAAATATAACATCTATCATTATTCTAGTTAAAATAACTTCTATAATATAGCTCTGTTTGTTACCTCTGTTTATTTCTTCTAAATCTGCCTATTAGTTTTTACTCCTATAATTGAATTCTGCGATACTACTATATCTCATTTATAATAATTTAATCAAATTGCTGCTAAATATTCTCATAATTATGAGTCATTATTATCTGAGAAAGATACTGTTAAAAAGAGTCAGTATAAAAAGACTACATATTTATAAAATCTTACTTTACTTATATACTACTAATAGTATTAATTTTCTCTCTTATTTAATTATGCCATCTTCAAATTATACTAAACTAAAGTAAATTGATGGCTATATCTATCTTATATCTATATTTAACTTATTTTATCCAATTTTTTATCTAGTGAATAACCTATTTTACTAGACAATTAGAGCTATATAAGTATAGCTGTCAAAAGTCAAGATCTTAATTACTATGCTCTACCTTAAAAAAAACCCCCTATTTTACTATCAATAATAGAAAATACTCTTTTCAGATAGTTGTAATCAATTACTTGATTTTGTAATTATGCTGATAATCACTATTTAGAGATAATTCTTTTTCTAAATGTGCTTTTGCTGCTACTAATATTAGTTCTTCTTCTATCAATACAAATTTATCTCTATCTACTTTTATAATAACTTCTACAATAGCTACTTCTACACAGACTTCAGCATCCTCAGATTTATTAGTGATAGCCTTAGTCACTATATTTTCTAGTACTACTACTATACCTGTCACTTTTTTATATACTAGAATTTATTAAAAAGATGAAGCCAGTAATAATAAGAGAGCTAGATTGCTTAACATAATCAAAGCTACCACTACTATAATTCTTATTTTATATATATATATACTTCTATATATCTTATTTCTATTTTTTATGCTCACATTACTATACATATTTCAGCTTTTTATCTTTTCACAGGTGGAGAAATAATCATATATTACAGATGCTAAAATTGAATATCTAAATACTATTACACAATAACTCTTATGCAAAGTGGTAAAGTGTGAAAGTTGTAATTAGACCTCTTTTTAATTGTAATTATCTTTATACTATAAAGATTATAAATATACCATTATTTATAAGACTTACCTATTCTAAACTTCTTATAGGTGACTTTATAAAGAAAAATAACATATAGTATACTTGCAATATGAAAATCAAAGAACAACATTTTGTATGTACTTTATTTCTTTCTATTATATAATCTAACTCATCTTAGATATCTGCTTTTGATACAATATATAATGGCACTTACTGCTAGTATTTAAACTACTTATAGAATAACTTAAAATCTATAAGTTAAAGAAAAACAATATAATTATAATTAAAGCTAATATAAACTAATATATATTAGTGAGTCCATCTTACTTGAAAATTCTTAAGAACTATGCACTATATAATTTGATAACTTTATATTATTATAAATGCATTCTACAAGATATAGCTTTAAGCAAACTATATTAAATATATTCTTATAATATCTTTGAAGTGTATTTCACATTTACTCTATCACCTCTATAGTTTTACATTTTTACAGATAACTATAATATTTAGAATATAACTATTACTCTTTTACTTGATGACATCTTTCAAACTCTCATGCAATAGTTAGTTTTACAACTCTAGCCTTTCTTAGTTAAATCTAATTATAATTCTCTTATAATATTAATATTATTATACTTCACTTCTAGTTTAAGCTAGTACCAGTATTCAGGAGAGAATTAGAAATATGATCAAACTTTATATAGCCTCTATCATCTATCACTAAATCTAATACTTCTATATTTACTTCTTAATAATCTTAATAGAATATAATAGAGCATAACATATTTTATCTATAACTACTTTATATGAGGTACTAAGTACTATATACTGTATCTATCTATCTTCCTATTTCTAACAATATCTTTTATATATTTTTTATAATCACTTTCTTAATTGAAAGCTTCATTCAATCAGTTTCTGTAATATATCATATCTAATGTTAACTTATTTTGAGCAGTACTGTATATCTGTCAGGCCATTATTATATCTTTCTCTATAAAAACTACATCTTTATCACTATATATATTATTATTTTATATATAATATATTCTCTTATAATTACCTATCTATGCTGCAAGAAGAATGCAGTTATTACTAGAGAACTCATTATTCTCAATAACTCTAAAAAAAAAAAGAAGCTCACAGCACTCATTACTCTGAAATCCAAATTTGTCATAAGTCACAGCACCACTAAATATTTCTTTTTGGCTATTTTCAATATATCTGTCACTTATCTCATGAATGCCATCACTGCTAATTATATTATCATCACTTACTTTAAGCTAATCTTTGAATAAAAATTTATTTAAAGACTTCTTAACTTTCAAGCCATAGATACTAAATCTGACCTCAATAACTATGAAACTCTACTAGGATGTCTAAAGTGAGACTACTTTTTTAGAGACAATAACTGTTAAATAGTAAAAATTATACAAGATTACTAAGTAGCTTCTAACTTCTATTCTTCAAACACTATAATATAGAGACTTAATAGATATACTGTACTTCTATATATAGATTATATACTAATTTTAAGCTTATTGAAGCCTTAAATTCTTTTTAGAAGTATATAACCTTCTAACTAAACTATACTTGAACTACTTACTATTTTAAAAACTAATATGCCTATCTTATTCTATATCTCTAATAACATTACTAAGTATACTTCTTACTATTTTAACTTATTATGCCTACTGATTCTTCACCTCTTCAATCTATTAGATGCTTTCTTATTGAATTACAATATCTTATCTTCTAATTTTGTAATATTCTTATCTTATACTAATTATAAGAATATGATTCTGTATAATTAGAACTGACTACAGTAGAACTTGACCAGTTATATAATATTTACTACATACTATTTTATCAGATTCAATTTTATTTTAATATAAAATGTAAGAAACTAGTGCTCTTATAGCAGATCCCTATGCATCCATATTACTAAAGTAAAATTAAATCTGAAAACTAGACTCTCTCAATATTCACCTTTTTTAATACTATTTTGATAATTTTATAATCTATATACTTAAAAAAACAGAATGCCAAAATCTTCTATGAATATTTAAATAATGAAGAAATCTCTTTATCTTCTAATAATACAGATTACAACTTTAATCTTATTAATAATAATATAGAAGATAATACAAATAATACAAATAATAATAATATGCTTATTGAAGATATATCAGAGAATGAGAATAAAAGCTTACTTAATAATATTAAAGATATAACTGAATACAATAGATATATACTTTTAGGCAGTTATTTATGAAAGATCATTATCACTACATCTAAAGGCAGACTCAACATCTATTATAGTAATACAAATTTCACCTTTTATAGAATATTCTATTATCACTCTACTTCCTTTACAGTCATTCTAGCTACTAACTTTTATATCACATATCTATCTCTAACTTCCACTAACTGTGCAATTGTCTATTTCAGATATCCTTCCTCCTTCTTTACTAATGCATCTTTTATTTATAGCGATAATATATGTTTTTATACTTATATCACTGACTAGATTCTTACCACTAAAGACTGTATCATTATCATAGCCTGTTCTTACTATGACTGATATTTTAACAATAAATACTATCTATTTATTCTTCTTATTATCTGTCACATATCTAAAGAAGCAATAACTGATACTAAAGATTTCTATAATATAGTATTCTGATATCTTGAAGATCAAGCATACTGAAGCCAATATTGCCTACTCTATATATTATTTTGAATATATTGTAATACTATATATAAAAGTAACTTTACTTCTCATCTTTAATAGATATTTAATAGAATATATATATTTTTACTCTACTATATCACACTGGGTTCCTATAATATTTTTAGCATATAAAAAATTGTAATAAACTTTTAGATAATATATTTTCTATAAATATCAAATTAGATATCCTAAAATTTAAATAAAAGTCAGAATTTTATAAACAGTATTTGTGATGCAAATATTCTATCCATGTTTCAAATTATCTGTCACAATTTTAGCAGATACAAAAAGATAAATTTGATATAATTTATCTGTGATATAAAATAGCATGTAGTATTCACAGAGATAAAATTATTAAACAATTCTAAATTAGATGTAGAATTTTATATATACTAATACTTAGATTCACTTTGAGGCTATATAAAAGTATGCTCACAAGTATTATTAGATATAAAATTCTATATACAATTTAGAATTATTCAATAATTTTATCTCTGTGAATACTATATGCTATTTTATATTACAGATAAATTATATCAAATTTATCTTTTTCTATCTGCTAAAATTGTGACAGATAATTTGAAACATGGATAGAATATTTGCATCACAAATACTGTTTATAAAATTCTGACTTTTATTTAAATTTTAGGATATCTAATTTGGTGTTTATGGGAAACATATTGCCTAAAAGTTTATTACAATTTTCTATGCGCTAAAAATATTGTAGAAATCCAGTATCAATTTCTTCTCTGAGAAAATCAGACTGGCATACTCTGTGTACCTCTTATATATATAAATTTTAGAATATATAACTGAATACTTATAAGAAACATATTATCTGAGAGTTTACTACAATTTTATGTATTATAAATATATTGTACAAATCTAGTGTCTTGGTGTTATCACTTTTAGGAAGTCTCAACTCTATTCTATCAGCAACTTCAAAAAAATTTCTGCAAGTAAGCAAGACATTAATTATAATACTTCACTCATAATAATTCATGTTATTCAATTTTAAAGATGATGAGTAGTCAATTAGTTAAGAAAAGTTATCAATTAATAGTCATTATCAATCAGAAAATAGTTAATTAGTAAAAATGCTCTTGATGAGCAGATTACAAATATAATATAAGTATAAGTATCAGATTTTAATTAGAAACCTAAGTAGTTCAATCAAGAATTATAATTATAAAGTCAATCTAGTGAGTGCAAGTTGATCATGTCTGAACTAATCTTCAGATGAAGATGACATATTTGTGTGAAAATTGTGAATATGCATGTAGCATGAGTTAGGTGATGAGCAAATAAGTATATTAGTATATATTGAGTTTGTCTCCTAGAGTACATATAAAGGTAAATAAATATATGAGAAATCAACTATCTTATACTACACCATATAGCTAGAATAGAAGTCCAAGAAATCTGAATGTGAGATATAGCATGTATGACTATGTAAGTTTACTTAGTGCCTAGCTAATTTCAATAACTGACTGTCAGTCTTGATAGAGTTCTTATCCATCTGCATAGAGAATCAGACATTAGCCTTCATATGATACTTCTAGCCAGTGAAAGTATACATGCTTAGCTAAAATTTTAGCCTTTCTGTCTGCATTAATATTGTACCTGAGGGATAAGATAGGCTTCACTCATAAGGGACCACTCCACATGGCCAGATTCTATCATACTGAGTGCATTTGGCTGAAGAAATGTGACAATCTGAATAAAACCTTTCACTACTTATTACATAGACAAAATTAAAAAAATCTGTTTTACAGAATTGTTCATATGTACTCTAGCTATAGGACTGTGAAGTGGATTTTTGAGGAATGAAGTATTCATCAAATAGTTAACCAAAAAGCATCAATGTGAGTCTGAGTCTGAGAGGCATGCAGATGCATGTCATGCTCTCTCTCTCTCACTTCCCCCTCAGCAGTATTGCAAACTCTCCTTTCTCAAAAGATGATGTAATGTATAATGTGATTGCTATACTGAAATTAGTGCCAATTGAATTAATGCAGCAATATATTTTTTTTTATGCTTATTCAGTAGATATGTGTATTGACATCATCATTAAACTGAAGCTACTTCAACCATTCCTTGCACTTTATGGATGGATATTGACAAGGCCTTAATGAAAAGCAAGCTGCTTGGACAACCAAAAAATACTACAGATATCAGATTTTCTCTGCAAGCATTATGCAGGAGTTGAATACTGCTGGCCTCTTGTAGCTTTATTGTTACCTTATTCTTGGACTTTTGGACAATGGAAACACTCCCTTTTACTTCTTGTAGAGCAACTAATAGACTATGTAAAGTATTATAATATCTCTACTCATTTCTTGAAACTTATCTTCTATTGACCATCACGGCTTTAGCTGGATGTCACATCATACTGTCTGGTCACTGTTAGAGATATTCAACTTCTGTGATGTTCCACCTTCTTACTTGTCCTCTTTTATACATTTCTGACATTCCCTTTACCTAAGCTATCCATACATACCATCCCCATCCTCTAACTCTTCCTATTCATCCTTCCGCCCAATGCCACTTCTACTTTGTAGTTTCTGCTTCGCTTTGGGCGCTTTGCCTGTTTCCTAATAAGGAGCTGTGTTCTCACGGCTCCGCTTTTTCCTGCACTTTGCTTTCTAGCATCTCTTTGCTGCTTACATCAAAGTATAGGTTAGTACTAAGTTCCTATATCAATATATGCTGCTTACATCGAAGTACAGAACTTCTGTCAGCTACCAGGTTGATCTATTCCCTGGTTTTAACAGGTTATGGGCCCCGGCTTCTAATCTCTGCCTAGATTTGCCTACATCTGCTTCATCTGCTCGCTTTCCAGCCTCCCCTGACCGCAATTCTTGCCATCCACTCTTGCTTTTAGTCTCATCTTCTTCAGCATCCTCTAAAGCCCCCATCTACCAACATCCATCTTGATCCATCCACTACTTCCTCTCCAACATCGCATTCTTGCCCTTTTGGCCACTTTCACCATGTCTGAGGACTCTGCTTACTCTAAGGTCAAGCTCCTGACCTCTGGCAACTACCCCCAGTGGTCTGGAGAAGTTGGAGCTACCCTGAAGCATAAGAGGTTATGGAGATTGGTGATTGGGAAGGAAAAGAGGCCTGAGGCAGCCGATAAGAAGGCTGTTAGTGTGGCTGAGCAGGCTGCTATAGATGCATGGGATGTCAGAGCTGAAAAAGCGTCTGGTGAGCTCTTTCTCCTTGTGGAACTGGACCAGAGACAGCACCTGGTTGGAATCGATGATGATCCTGTTGCCATGTGGACCAAACTCGCCTCTGTGCACCTCCAGCAGCACCCAGGTGCTCGCTTCAATGCCTATGATGACCTTCTTGCCACCCAGAAGCGTGAGCACGAATTCCTGGCCAATCTGTCCATCAGAGTCGACCAGATCATGACCAGGATCAAAAATCTTCGACCCAAGGGCTTCACCATTGAGGATCTGGACGACGAGCTTGCATGCATGGCTATGCTTCGTGCTCTCCCAGATGAGTACAACAACCTCACCACCTCTATCCAGATTGCCTCTACGCTAAACAAAGACACTCTGCTGCAGGCCTTCATCACTGAGGACATCACTCAGCAGCGCCGTGTCAAGTCTGAGGCTTCCCCTGCCGCTTCGGCACTCTCTGCATCGGCCTCTACCTCCACCTGTGCCTTCTGCTCCCTCCCAGGTCATTCCATCGACTCCTGCTTCTGCTTTCATGAAGCCAAGGTTGCCGCTACGAAATCTGCCCAGGAGAAGCATCAGGAGCATCAGCAGGGTGGTAGAAAGCATCCCCAGAAGGCCCATGCTGCTAAGGATGAGCCATCTTTCATCCGCGGAGACCTCTGAGTTTGCTGGAAGTGCAAGTCTTGACCCCTCCTCTCTCACTGCACCCCTCCAGCTCGATGCTAACATGGATTGGACTGCAGACACAGGAGCTATGTCTCATATGACTCCTCATTGCCACTGGCTTCGCAACTACACCCCCTGTTGCATCCCCATTCGTCTTGCCAACAACACTGTCATCTACACCGCTGGAATGGGTTCTGTGCACTTCGTGCTGCATTCTGGGGGTCAGAGGTTGCGTACTGTGGAGTTTGGTCGAGTCCTGCATGTCCCTGCACTAAAGAGCAATCTCTTATCTCTCCTATACCTCGTAAGAATTCATCATTTTCATGTGCACATTCATGGTCGACGTATGGACTTCAAACACAAGGGTGAACTCGCTTTCTATGCCCCTATAGATGAGTCTAACACTGCCTACATCACTGGAGAGGTCCTCCCTATCACTCTCTATGCCAACACTGCCTCCTTGTCCACCCTTCCTCTCACACTCGATCTCTGGCATCGCCGTCTTGCCCATCATGGTCTAGACAGTGTCAAGATGCTGATTTCACGTCAGATGGCCACTGGTATCAAGCTTGAGTCATCAGCAACACCCAATCCCATCTGTGAGCCATGTCTATCTGGAAAGATGCATGCCAATCCCTTCCCATCTTCAACCTCGTCTGTCTCCACCACCTGCGGTATCATCCACTCGGATGTCCATGGCCCTGTCGATGTCCAGACCTTTGATGGCTTCTGCTACTGGGTCATGTACATTGACGGCAAGTACAAGTACCGGGTGGTTGTGCTGATGAAAACCAAGTCTCAACAGTTTGATGCCTTCAAGCTCTACCATGCTTATGTGCGCAACAAGGGCTTCAGGATTGAGATCCTGCAGGATGACAAGGGAGGCAAGTACATGTCCAAGGAGATGGATGCTTACTGTGTAGAGCATGGCATTGTGCGCGCCACATGGTGCGCAACCGGCCTCAGCAGAATGGCACTGCTGAGCACTTCAATCGCCTGCTCCAGGAGCGCATCACTTCGAGGCTAACCTACCACGCCAGTTCTGGGGAGAGGCTCTCAATGCCTTTGTCCATGTCATCAACCGCTGTCCGACTTCCTCTCTCTCTGGGATCACCCCATACGAAGGCTGAACTGGACAGAAATCTGACCTCTCTCACCTCCGTGTCTTCGGCTGCACTGCTTATGTCCATATCCAAAAGGACAAGTGCTCCCACCTCGGACCCCACATAGAGAAGTGTGTCTTCATTGGATATCCAGAGGGCTACAAGGGTTGGAAGTTCTACAACCCGGTCACTAAGAAGGTAGTCATCTCTGAACGTGCTGACTTTGATGAACGGTTCTACCCTGGACTCAAGAAGCAACCTTCTTTGCCCCACCCTCCTCTCCCACCCACTTCACCTTCGGCTCCCTCTTCTGCCAGCATAGTGCCCTGGTTTGACCCTGCAGATGAGGATGATGTGCCAGCGCCTCATCCTGGGGGGGAGGTTGTAGTGCCTCTTCCCCCTGCAGTGGTCCCGGCACCTGCTCAGGATGAGCCTGCTGACTATCCTCCAGCACCTGCACCTCCAGCACCTGCTGCACCTCCTCCAGACAATTGACCTCTTGCCCAGAGACATCTTCCTCGCACTCGCAATCAAGCCCATCCTTCTGGTCTTCCTGCACCTTCAGCCACTCCTAGGATTGCCTCTGCTCCACCTCCATCACCCTCACCTCCACCTGCACCTTCACCTACACCTTCACCACCCCCAGAACCTCAGCCTCAGCCTCCAGCTCGATGCACAGGCAGATCTACAGCTGGTAAGGCTCCAGGCGAATGGTGGAAGGTCAAGCCATCTTCTCCTGAGCCCAGTGATGATGAGGACGACGAGCCAGAGCTTGCCATGGCTGTTTCCACTTGCCAGGCCAACCCTCTGACCTATGCAGAAGCCATGAAGCGACCTGAGGCTGCCCAGTGGCATGAAGCTGCACTTACAGAGTTCAACAACCTCATTGCCAATGGAACTTGGGAGACATGTGAGCTACCTCCTGGATCGAGGGCTATAGGTTCCAAGTGGGTGTTTTTGACCAAGCGCCATGCTGATGGAACTCTGGAGTGCTACAAGGCTCGCCTTGTGGCCAAGGGGTATAACCAGCAACCTGGATTTGACTGTCGAAACTTTTGCTCCCACAGTGCGTATGGCCACCATCAGGACTGTCCTCACCCTCTCTGCCACTGAAGACCTCAAGTTGCACTCCCTGGATATCTCTCAGGCCTTCATCAATGGTGACTTGGACACTGAGATCTTTATGGCTCAGCCTGAGGGGTTTGTCACTGGTAAACCAGGTACAGTTCTTCGCCTCATCAAGGCCCTCTATGGTCTGAAGCAGGCTGGCTGACTCTGGAACCAAAAACTCCACTCTACCCTTGCTTCCATGGACTTCACTCACCTTCGCTCTGATTCCTCTGTCTATATCTATGTTCGAGACAATGTGCGCATCATTATCCCCATTTTCATTGATGACATCATCATTGCTGCCAACTCCAAGTCTGCCATCCAATCTACTGTCCAGGATCTTCAGAAGCACTTCAAACTTCGAGATCTTGGGCCCACCAGCTACCTCCTTGGTATCCAGATCACCAGGAACTGCACCACCCACTCCATCTCACTCTCCCAGCGCCAGTACATTATAAATACCCTGGATCGCTTTGGTTTCAGTGAGTCAATCCAGTGTCTACGCCTATGGAACCTGGACTTCACCTCTCACCTGAACAAGGTGCTCAAACACCTGAGGAGTGAGCGGAGATGTCCAGTGTGCCCTATATCAATGCTGTGGGTGCTCTGATGTATCTGGCGACTTGTACTCGCCCAGACATCGCATACACAGTGTCCCAATTGGCTCGCTTCAATGCCAGCCCTGGGTTGGCACACTGGAAGGCAGTGAAACACCTCTTCCGCTATCTCAAGGGCACCTTGGACTTGCGCCTTACCTACAGGCCAGATCCCAAGGTGAATGAGCTCTTCCAGACCTTCACTGATGCCGATCATGCTGGTGAGCTCCCCAAGATGCATTCCACTGGTGGCTACTTGGTCAAGGTGGGCTCTGGAGCAGTGGACTGGTCATCCAAGCTCCAGCCTATCATTGCTCTCTCCACCACTGAGGTGGAGTACATAGCTGCCTGTGAGGCTGGGAAGGAAATCCTCTGGATGCGCAACCTTCTCTCTGAACTCGGCTACACTCTTCCATCCTCTTCCTCCCTCTTCATCGACAATCTCTCTGCTGTCAGCGTTGCCAAAAACCCAGAACACCATGGTCGTATGAAACACCTGGATCTGCGCTACCACTGGCTCAAGGACGTCGTTGAGGCTGGTGTCATTGCCCCCACACACCTTGCTGGTGTCGACATGCCTGCTGACATGCTCACCAAGTCACTGGCTCGCCTCAAGGTTGAGGAGTTTAGACGGATGATGGGTTTGGAGTAGGACTTGGATTAGGGGGGAGTTGCAGAGGTGCAACATCAGGGGGGAGTGTTAGAGATATTCAACTTCTGTGATGTTCCACCTTCTTACTTCTCTTCTTTTATACATTTCTGACATCCCCTTCACCTAAGCTATCCATACATACCATCCCATCCTCTAACTCTTCCTATTCATCCTTCCACCCAATGCCACTTCTACTTTGTAGTTTCTGCTTCGCTTTGGGCGCTTTGCCTGTTTTCTAATAAGGAGCTGTGTTCCCACGGCTCCGCTTTTCCCTGTACTTCACTTTCCAGCATCTCTTTGCTGCTTACATTGAAGTACAGGTTAGTACTAAGTTCCTATACCAATATAGGCTGCTTACATCGAAGTACAGAACTTCTGTCAGCTACCAGGTTGATCTATTTCCTGGTTTTAACACTCACCACTCTCAAGACCAGATGCTGTGATATCATACCAGAGCAGATCAGTGAGCTTCCACAATATCTGCCATGTCTTGTACATTATCAACTGATCCCTATATAGGCGAGCTTGCGAAGCCAGATCTTATACTCAAGATGCACTATATAAATTTCTTCGGGAAGATCACCATGCGCTACCACATCATCTATGAAAACTGGCACTTTGTCGAGTTTCACTCACCCCACAGACTTGGTCTGATCGAGCTCCGATCACTCTATGATGCATTGACAAAGGGCAACATGAAGTTCCTCTATCTGATGTGGAGTGGAAGGAACTGGATGATGCACATTTTTAAGCAAGTATCTTAGTGATACAAATAGCTGTGACATCTTCAGATGAGCTGCCAGTTTCCCTGATGCTCAACCTCAAGCTCAGATTGACACTGGTGTTCCCACATCAATGGCTCTGGAATCAACCCACTCTCATGCAACAGAGAACTTGACAATGACTGTCACCGCAGTCTCCCCTTCCACTTCAGCTTCTACTCCTTCACAATTCTTTGTCCTTACTGGTGGGATGCCCATTGTTGCTGAGAAAGTGTGGCAGCCGCACTAGGATAAGGGGCTGACCAAGGAAGAGAGGGCAGCTATTGTGACTGCTAGAGAGGCAGAGAAGGCTGCAAAGAAGTGTAGGCTGTCTAGACCCTCAGCAGAGAGTGGCACTACTCCTATGAGTAATGACATGGTGTAGATGCTTACAACTCAAACTAAAGGCATCCTATTAATTCTATTAATAGAGTATACTGTCATAGAGCCAATTGCCCAATAATACTACTTTCTTATGAACTCAGTAACCTTTGTGTACAAGTAAATTATAATTAGCCAAGAGAGAGTCAGGAGAAATGGCTAAGAATGCTGCAAATGATATCGACAATATTGGCGGCGCTTTAGCACCAGTGGTGACATGTCCTAGCCATGCATTTCATTCACCAATCATGTGCCTTCTATTGACTATACAGGACATATATTGTACACTACAATACTGCAAAAATGACATGAAATGATGAAGAAATGAGGGAGATATATTTAACAATATCGGCGGCATTTTAGCACCAGTGCTGACATGTCTTAGCCATATGTTCCATTCACTATTGTATTCACTATCTAATGTACATTACGGTGGTACAAGAATGAAGGAAAATGATGAAGAAATGAGAGAGATAGGGGTGGCAATGGCGGAGAGCCATGTTAGTGCCATTCCCAATGAGGGCGGGATCAAGCGCTGGAGGGGCAGGCAGCGGGGAGTCAAGCGCCAAGGGAAAGGCGCATTGAGAGCTTAAGCATGACTAGGCATGCATTGAGAGCCTAAGCACCACTGACTACACGTGGTGTTACAACCAGGGAATAGATCAACCTGGTAGCTGACAGAAGTTCTGTACTTCGATGTAAGCAGCCTATATTGGTATAGGAACTTAGTACTAACCTGTACTTCAATGTAAGCAGCAAAGAGATGCTGGAAAGTGAAGTACAGGGAAAAGCGGAGCCGTGGGAACACAGCTCCTTATTAGAAAACAGGCAAAGCGCCCAAAGCGAAGCAGAAACTACAAAGTAGAAGTGGCATTGGGTGGAAGGATGAATAGGAAGAGTTAGAGGATGGGATGGTATGTATGGATAGCTTAGGTGAAGGGGATGTCAGAAATGTATAAAAGAAGAGAAGTAAGAAGGTGGAACATCACAGAAGTTGAATATCTCTAACACTCCCCCCTGATGTTGCACCTCTGCAACTCCCCCCTAATCCAAGTCCTACTCCAAACCCATCATCCGTCTAAACTCCTCAACCTTGAGGCGAGCCAGTGACTTGGTGAGCATGTCAGCAGGCATGTCGACACCAGCAAGGTGTGTGGGGGCAATGACACCAGCCTCAACGACGTCCTTGAGCCAGTGGTAGCGCAGATCCAGGTGTTTCATACGACCATGGTGTTCTGGGTTTTTGGCAACGCTGACAGCAGAGAGATTGTCGATGAAGAGGGAGGAAGAGGATGGAAGAGTGTAGCCGAGTTCAGAGAGAAGGTTGCGCATCCAGAGGATTTCCTTCCCAGCCTCACAGGCAGCTATGTACTCCGCCTCAGTGGTGGAGAGAGCAACAATAGGCTGGAGCTTGGATGACCAGTCCACCGCTCCAGAGCCCACCTTGACCAAGTATCCACCAGTGGAACGCATCTTGGGGAGCTCACCAGCATGATCGGCATCAGTGAAGGTCTGGAAGAGCTCGTTCACCTTGGGATCTGGCCTGTAGGTAAGGCGCAAGTCCAAGGTCCCCTTGAGATAGCGAAAAAGGTGTTTCACTGCCTTCCAGTGTGCCAACCCAGGGCTGGCATTGAAGCGAGCCAACTGGGACACTGTGTATGCGATGTCTGGGCGAGTGCAAGTCGCCAGATACATCAGAGCACCCACAGCATTGATATAGGGCACACTGGACATCTCCGCTCGCTCGTCAGGTGTTTGAGCACCTTGTTCAGGCGAGAGGTGAAGTCCAGGTTCCATAGGCGTAGACACTGGATTGCACTCACTAAAACCAAAGCGATCCAGAGTATTGATGATATACTGGCGCTGGGAGAGGGAGATGGAGCGAGTGGTGCGGTCCCTGGTGATCTGAATACCAAGGAGGTAGCTAGTGGGTCCAAGATCGCGAAGTTTGAAGTGCTTCTGAAGGTCCTGGACAGTGGATTGGATGGCAGACTTGGAGTTGGCAGCAATGGTGATATCGTCAATGAAAATGGGGATAATGATGCGCACATTGTCTCGGGCATAGATGTAGACAGAGGGATCAGACCTGAGGCGAGTGAAGTCCATGGAAGCGAGGGTAGAGTGGAGTTTTTGATTCCAGAGTCGACCAGCCTGCTTCAGACCATAGAGAGCCTTGATAAGGCGAAGAACTGTACCTGGTTTACCACTGATAAAACCCTCAGGCTGAGCCATGAAGATCTCAGTGTCCAAGTCGCCATTGATGAAGGCTTGAGAGATGTCCAGGGAGTGTAACTCGAGGTCCTCAGTGGCAGAGAGGGCTAGGACGGTCCTGATGGTGGCCATGCGCACTGTGGGAGCAAAAGTTTCGACATAGTCGAACCCAGGCCGCTGGTTATACCCCTTGGCCACAAGGCGAGCCTTGTAGCGCTCCAGAGTTCCATCAGCATGGCGCTTGGTCAAAAACACCCACTTGGAACCTATAGCCCTCAATCCAGGAGGTAGCTCACATGTCTCCCAAGTCCCATTGGCAATGAGGTTGTTGAACTCTGTAAGTGCAGCTTCATGCCACTGGGCAGCCTCAGGTCGCTTCATGGCTTCTGCATAGGTCAGAGGATCAGCCTGGCGAGTGGAAACAGCCATGGCAAGCTCTGGCTCGTCATCCTCATCATCACTGGGCTCAGGAGAAGGTGATTTGACCTTCCACCACTCACCTGGAGCCTTACCAGCTGTAGATCTGCCTGTGCGTCGAGCTGGAGGCTTAGGCTGAGGTTCTGGAGGTGGTGAAGGCGAAGGCGAGGGTGCAGGTGGAGGTGAGGGTGATGGAGGTGGAGCAGAGGCAATCCTAGGAGCTGCTGAAGGCGCAGGAAGACCTGAAGGATGGGCTTGATTGCGAGTGCGAGGAGGACGTCTTTGAGCAAGAGGGCGATTGTCTGGAGGAGGAGCAGCAGGTGCTGGAGGGTAGTCAGCAGGCTCATCCTGAGCAGGTGCCGGGACCACTGCAGGGGGAAGAGGCACCACAACCTCCCCCCCAGGATGAGGCGCTGGCACATCATCCTCATCTGCAGGGTCAAACCAGGGCACTATGCTGGCAGAAGAGGGAGCCGGAGGCGAAGTTGGTGGGAGAGGAGGGAGGGGCAAAGAAGGTTGCTTCTTGAGTCCAGGGTAGAACCGTTCGTCAAAGTCAGCGCGTTCAGAGATGATCACCTTTTTGGTAACCGGGTTATAGAACTTCCAGCCCTTATAGCCCTCCGGGTATCCAATAAAGACACACTTCTCCATGTGAGGTCCAAGGTGGGAGCGCTTGTCCTTCTGGATGTGGACATAAGCGGTGCAGCCAAAGACACGAAGATGAGAGAGGTCGGGTTTCTGTCCAGTCCAGCCTTCGTATGGGGTGATCCCAGAGAGAGAGGAGGTCGGACAGCGGTTGATGACATGGACAAAGGCATTGAGAGCCTCCCCCCAGAACTGGCGTGGTAGATTAGCCTCGGTTAGCATGCAAGTGATGCGCTCCTGGAGCAGGCGATTGAAGCGCTCAGCAGTGCCATTCTGCTGAGGCCTGTTGCGCACCGTATGGCGGCGCACAATGCCATGCTCTACACAGTAAGCATCCATCTCCTTGGACATGTACTCGCCTCCCTTGTCATCCTGCAGGATCCCAATCCTGAAGCCCTTGTTGCGCACATAAGCATGGTAGAGCTTGAAGGCGTCAAACTGCTGAGACTTGGTTTTCATCAGCACAACCACCCGGTACTTGTACTTGCCGTCAATGTAGGTGACCCAGTAGCGAAAGCCACCAAAGGTCTTGACATCGACAGGGCCATGGACGTCCGAGTGAACAATACCGCAGGTAGTGGAGACAGACGAGGTCGAAGATGGAAAGGGATTGGCATGCATCTTTCCAGATAGGCATGGCTCACAGATGGGATCAGGTGTTGCTGACGACTCAAGCTTGATACCAGTGGCCATCTGATGCGAGATCAGCAGCTTGACACTGTCTAGACCATGGTGGGCGAGACGGCGATGCCAGAGATCGAGTGTGAGAGGAAGGGTGGACAAGGAGGCGGTGTTGGCATAGAGAGTGATGGGTAGGACCTCTCCAGCGATGTGGGCAGTGTTAGAATCATCTATAGGGGCATAGAAAGCGAGTTCACCCTTGTGTTTGAAGTCCATACGTCGACCATGAATGTGCACATGAAAATGATGAATTCGTACGAGGTATAGGACAGATAAGAGATTGCTCTTTAGTGCAGGGACATGCAGGACTCGACTAAACTCCACAGGACGCAACCTCTGCCCCCCAGAATGCGGCGCAAAGCGCACAGACCCCATCCCAGCGGCATAGACGATAGTGTTGTTGGCAAGACGAATGGGGATGCGGCAGGGGGTGTAGTTGCGAAGCCAATGGCGATGAGGAGTCATATGAGACGTAGCTCCTGTGTCTGCAGTCCAATCCATGTTAGCGTCGAGCTGGAGGGGTGCAGTGAGAGAAGAGGGGTCAAGACTTGCACTTCTAGCGAACTCAGAGGTCTCCCCGGGCGAAGATGGCTCATCCTTAGCAGCATTGGCCTTCTGAGGGCGCTTCCTACCACCCTGCTGACGCTCCTGACGCTTCTCCTGGGCAGACTTCGTAGCGGCAACCTTGGCTTCACGAAAGCGGAAGCAGGAGTCGATGGAATGACCTGGGAGGGAGCAGAAGGCGCAGGTAGAGGTAGAGGCCGATGCAGAGAGGGCTGAAGCGGCAGGAGGAGTCTCAGACTTGACTCTGCGCTGCTGGGTGATGTCCTCAGTGATGAAGGCCTGCAGGAGAGTGTCTTTGTTCAGCGTAGAGGCGATCTGGATAGAGGTGGTGAGGTTGCTGTACTCATCTGGGAGAGCACGAAGCATAGCCATGCATGCGAGCTCATCGTCGAGATCCTCAATGGTGAAGCCCTTGGGTCGAAGATTTTTGATCCTGGTCATGGTCTGGTCGACCCTGGTAGACAGGGAGGCAAGGGATTCATCCTCACGCTTCTGGGTGGCAAGGAGGTCGTCATAGGCATTGAAGCGAGCACCTGGGTGCTGCTGGAGGTGCACAGAGGCGAGTTTGGTCCACATGGCAACAGGATCATCATCGATCCCCACCAGGTGCTGCCTCTGGTCCAGTTCCACAAGGAGGAAGAGCTCACCAGACGCTTTTTCAGCCCTGACATCCCATGCATCCATAGCAGCATGCTCAGCTGCACTAACAGCCTTCTTATCGGCCGCCTCAGGCCTCTTTTCCTTCCCTATCACCAATCTCCACAACCCCTTGCGCTTCAGGGTTGCTCCAACTTCTCCAGACCACTGTGGGTAGTTGCCAGAGGTCAGGAGCTTGACCTTGGAGTAAGCAGAGTCCTCAGACATGCTGAAAGCGGCCAAAAGGGCAAGAATGCGATGTTGGAGAGGAAGTAGTGGATGGATCAAGATGGATGTTGGTAGATGGGGGCTTTAGAGGGTGCTGAAGAAGATGAGACTAAAAGCAAGAGTAGATGGCAAGAATTGCGGTCAGGGGAGGCTGGAAAGGGAGCAGATGAAGCAGATGTAGGCAAATCTAGGCAGAGATTAGAAGCCGGGGCCCATAACCTGTTAAAACCAGGGAATAGATCAACCTGGTAGCTGACAGAAGTTCTGTACTTCAATGTAAGCAGCTTATATTGGTATAGGAACTTGGTACTAACCTGTACTTCAATGTAAGCAGCAAAGAGATGCTGAGAAGTGAAGTACAGGGAAAAGCGGAGCTGTGGGAAAACAGCTCCTTATAAGGAAACAGGCAAAGCGCCCAAAGCGAAGTAGAAACTACAAAGTAGAAGTGGCATTGGGTGGAAGGATGAATAGGAAGAGTTAGAGGATGGGGATGGTATGTATGGATAGCTTAGGTGAAGGGGATGTCAGAAATGTATAGAAGGAGAGAAGTAAGAAGGTGGAACGTCACAGAAGTTGAATATCTCTAACACTTCCTACCACCCTGCTGACGCTCCTGACGCTTCTCCTGGGCAGACTTCGTAGCGGCAACCTTGGCTTCACGAAAGCGGAAGCAGGAGTCGATGGAATGACCTGGGAGGGAGCAGAAGGCGCAGGTAGAGGTAGAGGCCGATGCAGAGAGGGCTGAAGCGGCAGGAGGAGTCTCAGACTTGACTCTGCGCTGCTGGGTGATGTCCTCAGTGATGAAGGCCTGCAGGAGAGTGTCTTTGTTCAGCGTAGAGGCGATCTGGATAGAGGTGGTGAGGTTGCTGTACTCATCTGGGAGAGCACGAAGCATAGCCATGCATGCGAGCTCATCGTCGAGATCCTCAATGGTGAAGCCCTTGGGTCGAAGATTTTTGATCCTGGTCATGGTCTGGTCGACCCTGGTAGACAGGGAGGCAAGGGATTCATCCTCACGCTTCTGGGTGGCAAGGAGGTCGTCATAGGCATTGAAGCGAGCACCTGGGTGCTGCTGGAGGTGCACAGAGGCGAGTTTGGTCCACATGGCAACAGGATCATCATCGATCCCCACCAGGTGCTGCCTCTGGTCCAGTTCCACAAGGAGGAAGAGCTCACCAGACGCTTTTTCAGCCCTGACATCCCATGCATCCATAGCAGCATGCTCAGCTGCACTAACAGCCTTCTTATCGGCCGCCTCAGGCCTCTTTTCCTTCCCTATCACCAATCTCCACAACCCCTTGCGCTTCAGGGTTGCTCCAACTTCTCCAGACCACTGTGGGTAGTTGCCAGAGGTCAGGAGCTTGACCTTGGAGTAAGCAGAGTCCTCAGACATGCTGAAAGCGGCCAAAAGGGCAAGAATGCGATGTTGGAGAGGAAGTAGTGGATGGATCAAGATGGATGTTGGTAGATGGGGGCTTTAGAGGGTGCTGAAGAAGATGAGACTAAAAGCAAGAGTAGATGGCAAGAATTGCGGTCAGGGGAGGCTGGAAAGGGAGCAGATGAAGCAGATGTAGGCAAATCTAGGCAGAGATTAGAAGCCGGGGCCCATAACCTGTTAAAACCAGGGAATAGATCAACCTGGTAGCTGACAGAAGTTCTGTACTTCGATGTAAGCAGCATATATTGATATAGGAACTTAGTACTAACCTATACTTTGATGTAAGCAGCAAAGAGATGCTAGAAAGCAAAGTGCAGGAAAAAGCGGAGCCGTGAGAACACAGCTCCTTATTAGGAAACAGGCAAAGCGCCCAAAGCGAAGCAGAAACTACAAAGTAGAAGTGGCATTGGGCGGAAGGATGAATAGGAAGAGTTAGAGGATGGGGATGGTATGTATGGATAGCTTAGGTAAAGGGAATGTCAGAAATGTATAAAAGAGGACAAGTAAGAAGGTGGAACATCACAGAAGTTGAATATCTCTAATAAGATGATCATTGGTGATTGTCCAGATGGCTTGAGGCAGTGTTGTGGTTGGTATAGTGTTGTTTTTAGTATTATGATGGGATGAGTATCTACTAAGAGGAGAGAAATAGAGTTGAGAAGTGTTTGTCGAGATTGTGTGTCTGAATTGTTTAGTGGTGTAAGAAGAGAGAAGGATAGAGAGAGGAGTGAGAAAGATAGAGAGAGAGTTGAATAAATAGACTTGGTGATTTTGTTGGAAGGAATAGATGATAGGAAAAGGGGATAGAGAAATAGGAAGAATAAAGGAATTGATATCGAGATAGGTAGTTGTGTTGAGATGTGATGGTACATTGTCTTGATGGCGAATGTTGATATAGTCTTGATGTGTGTGTGATCTGTACGGTGTGCACCATGTGCATACCTTACAGCAGTATTCCTACAATGAAAATAAAGGTTTGGTGAGTGATGATAGATATTCCAAGCTCATCTGATATTGAAGGCAATGATGAGAACATGCAAGGAGGCAGCGGTGGCAGTGGCAGTGGTGAAAGTGCCATGAAGAGCAAGCAATCTGGGACAACAGCGACAGCTGCGAGACCTTCAAAAAGAAAGTAGTACTTATTTATTATCATGCAATGGTATGCTACGCAGAATACATACCCTTCTTTATTCTATAGAAAGCTACAGAAATACATTGAGAAAGCCGCACCAACAAGGAGTCAAACACATGTGGTGCATGACAACTGTTTAGAAACTTTTAGCTCTTCAACTTTCAATTTTGAGTATCCCAGAGTCCCCCTTCAGTTTACGGGGTCCTGGGCAAACTTCTGGGGGTTGATCTCAGAACTTCTTGAACTGCCCCCCGCTTGGACGAAACGGTCATAAAGATACAGTAATATTGCCACCTATAGAGAACAAAAGACTGAATAGAGTGCTGGGGCCACAACACATTGTCCTTGTTTGCACCTTGCGACAGGATGCAATCGAAGGTGAAGGCCTACTATACTCCACGAATCTGCTATGGAGGTCAGTGAGTAGTCGATACAGGTGGCATGGCCACAATGCATGGATACACTCACCTGACCTCAGACGGGAGACTTTATTAAGAACGTCTTCGACGCGGCGTATGCAGCTTCCGCCTCCTCGGAGAAATGATACCTGAGCCAGTATTGCAACCAGGGCCCATAACACCCAAATCGCGGCCAGCGCAGAGTATGCACTTGCCACGAGGAAGGAAACCAGCCAGAGTCCTCCCAATCGATGATCCCCGAGAGGTGGCCATCATGAACAATGATATTGTAGATGCGAAGGTCGGCATGAACATATTGGATAGGCTCCGCAGCCATGATATCAAGCGTGGCCGGTTCGACGTCACCTTTCATCTCAGTTAGATCAAAGTAATCGCCGCAATGTGCCCAGAGGTCAAGGGCGCAACGATAAGGGCCGGATCTTTTTTCGAAGAAGACAACGGGGTCAGGCAGATGGTGCCCAGAGGCACTCATCATGACTTTCCCAGCGTCAGTGGGCGACTGGCGTAAAGTCTGTAGTTTGCTGAGAACGACAGCGACTTCTTGTGCGACACTTTCGACGGCGTCGGGTGTCATATCTCCACCTAAAATCGCATCCATCAAGCTTGTCCCAGGGATGAGAGTCATGACGGTGTATGTTATGCCACGGTGGATGCAACAGAAAATGAGCTGAGGTACTGGCAAGCCAAGACCCATAGCGTGAAGGTAGCGGAGAGCATGCGCTTCTGTGCTGACCGTGCGTTGGGTAACTTTAACAATCCAAGGTATTCCGAAGCGAAAAGCCCTGATATTGTGCGTGTTCACAAGGGGACGCGAAAGGCTGAGGATCAACAATTGTTGAAGAGAAGTGGCTAGGTCCTGTGTCCAAGAAGTCAGACAAAATCATAGCAAGAGGAAAGGAGACACACTAGCAACCTGGCCCAGATGTCGTCAAATAGCTTGTGTATACAGTATGCATGGAAATACAACATTTGCGTGCCGCGTTCAGGCTGAGGACTGCGTTAAAGATTGCTTCGGAGAGAACTGCCGCGTGGCCACTTGGCCGTGATGGTCCATGAGTCGCGTGCTGATCTGTGCTGATAGGCATGATGTTTGCATCTCGCCTACTTGAAGTAGTACTTCAGCTCTCTTCCTCGCTATCTAGACTCCCGCCGCATTCGACTGATGCCTGCTTCTACAGAGTCATCCATGATCAAACTACAGATCGGAGCAGGTAATTTTCCCAAGTTATCAGCCTCGTACAAAAGTCGAGCCCACGTCTGCGTAGCAAAACCGCACGCTTCAGTCATACCTTCCTTGAACCCCCGTATGTGCACTAGCGTGTCTACGTCCTTCATTGGCTGAACAATCGTCGACAGCGTTCTCAGTAATAGTGAGATAAGGAGAATTGTACCAGCATACCACACACTTTAAATGTCAAAGCCTTGGTATGTGCACTTTGTTAATGCTATGCGACTGCTCCGAAGCCGCCCCCCACTGTAACAACAAATAGCACAACACCAATGACCTGTATTGCCCTCCAGAAACTTGACTCAGCAGTGACTCTGTCTGCCTCGGTATGATCACCGACTGTTTTCCTGCGTCCGGTAGCCTTTTGGACATTAGGTGATGCGAACGGATCAGAGTGTCGTCGAGCGTGAGGATGGGATGATTCAAATGAAGCTCCAAAGCCAGCTTTGTGAGTTGAACCTGATGCTCTACTGTGAGCGTGGCTAGATGTTCGTGCATACGACCAGGCATGGGTTGCGCCTCTCCTGCGGACTGTGTCGTAAGGATATTGGTACGCGTACGATGATGCATGATGAGCGGGGTGTCCATTACTTGATGTTGATCCTAGAGTCTTGTCATATGCACGCCTACTCATTTATAAATGTATCAAGACGATGAGAAGCGATTAAAAGTACTCACCTCCGGCGGTCGTCTCCGAGAATGGCATAGGCTTCACTGACCGCCTGGAACTTCTCTTTAGCTCCGAGATCCTTTGCTACATCAGGATGGTATAGCTTGCTAAGCTACGTGGTCCATGTCAATACAGAACTCAGAAATTTGATATGACCTAGGTGACCACCTTGTAAAAGCTCGACTGTTACAAAATGAGTACTGGATATAATGATACGTGAGGATCTCTACCTTTATCTGATTCTTTGTAGCATCCCGGGGAACAGACAGAGTTTGATAATGATGGGTCTTTGAGATAACGCTACAGGAGAATGTCCTATGAGCAGACTTTGTAGGACGTGTAGTGAGACAAAGATGGCATCGAGGTCGGGTGGAGTGCATGATGGTGGTATAGTCGTATGGGCGGAAGTGGGTACGGCAGTGGTTCCGAGCGAATGTGACCATGGATATAATCCTCGGAGGCCTAAGTGTACAATGAAAAACTACAAGCGCAGACGAAAAAAGCGTATGTTACCAGACGAAGAGCAAGCAGTGACTCCGCGCGACCTCGATCCACATCATGCACCGACAAGCGTCTCCTCCTCGATCGACTCGATCACAGGTGAGACAGCTGGCTCAGGCCTTCAATAGTAACTACTACCGTAGTCTACTATACCGTAGTCTACTACCAACACATGGCACCAAAACCCAGGCCTCGCAAACCTTCTACGGCATCCAAAGAGGCTGCTACCCTTCCCAAGACTCAAAATGCCCAATCAATGCCTCCACCTCCAGATCCGCCTCAAGGCATCCTTGTCCCAGAGATCGCCGCTCTCTCAACTTGTGTCCAGGTATGTATAACTGTCGTCACCTGTATGTTTCGTGTTAAACTGCCTGTACAGAATATGGCTGTAAAAACAGGGCAAATTTACGGCTTTTTCGCTGACGCACAGAGGCTGTATGGTATTCCTCTCCATTCTACGGTCAACTTCTCATTGGGAGCTACTTAGAGGCATTCATAAACACGCCCCGAACCCACCATGCTCACTTATGGCTTCCCTCGGTCGAGAGGTCGAGAAGTACGATCAACTCTGCGATGCTTTGGAACTTCACCTAGTTCGTCGTCTATTCTACGTCATCCTCGCTGCTAACATGAGTGCCATTCCCTAGACCAGAGCAATATCTGTCCTGAAACGCGATTTAACCCAAGAGCAGGAGCGAATCCGCGAAGAAGAACGCGTAAAGGTCGAGGCCGCCGCAAAGGAAGCAGCATCCAATGCAGCTGAAGCCGCTGCTAACCCATCCACTGCCCCTTCGCAAGTTCCCGTGTCTCCTACGTCAACGATGGAATTGCAAATTTCATCCACAGAGCGAAAACCAGTCGCGCCTGCTCGACGAGCCTCAACTATCTCGCTTTCCTCCCTTCATCGACCGCCCTTTCCTCACAAACTCGACCTGTCATCTATTGCATTCAATCCTGAGGACGCTCATCCGTTGCAAAGTGGTCCTGCATCCCCCGTTACACTAGCCCCTAAGTCGTCTATACCTCGATCATCTATGCCGCCGCCAGATTTGCTGTCAGTTGGAGGGCAGGCTGTGGATATAGACCTGACACTTGATGATGGGGATGTAGCGATGGCAATGAGCAACCCAGGTGACCCTTCTCTCGGGAGCTCGGTGGATAAACCCATTGAACTGGATTTGGATGATCTCTTTACCGAACCTGCTCACCAACATTTGACTTCGTCAGGAATGCCACCATCTCATGTTGGGTCAAACAGTCACCCCAGCGAACCGCAAATGTCTGATATATTCAATGTCTTACAAACGACTCCAGAGCCCAATGCAACAACCACTGGCACGAGCGGCGGCATGTCGTCGGGCGACTTCAGTGGAATGGAGCAAATGTTTCCTTCTGGAACATCTTCGTCACTGGACATGGGTATGCAGGGTATAGCCCAGACTGGTGATAGCTCGATGAACATTCATTTCGATGATCTCAATTACATACCCGCTTCGGACGACATGAACATGCAGGAGCTATTTGATCTTGGCAACGCAGAAGGCTTCACGGGAAATACGGGCAACACAGGCAACGCAAGCAGCACGACATGAAGGGAAGAGAGCGGATAGTGTATTAGATAGTCGGAAGTGCGTAGACTTGCCCGCATACGGTCCACGGTATCCTGTACAACATATATACGGTATATCATATAGACTAAACAATGATATCTTCACAGAGGCCTGTGTGGCAATCAATTACGTGCACCTTTCTTCTTCTTGTTCACTACCTTGAAGCCACCCCACTCGTTTTGCGTTGACCTTGGTTGGGTCTTAACGACGTCGGCGATAGACATAGGCTTTCCAGCCGTACCTGGCGGTGCCGCTGTCCTTGTGCTCGCCCTGCGTCTGGCGACGAACTCGGAGGCGAACCTGCGCCCATCGAGCGTGGTGCTGTTGGCATAGATGAGATCGGAAATGAGCTCCACTGTCGATGGATCAGGGTCCAGAGGGAAGGACAACAGCATTGACGTGATCTCCTCAACTGAGCGCAGGATGAGCTGATGTACAATGAGGACATAAAGCAGAACTTACAGTTGACAGAACTATTTAGGCCCTTGAGGGACTCGCTCAACCACTTGAGGAAGTCAGACGAAGGCGGTGGAGCCTCTTCCATCCTCGGACTCGACGCAACGACCTTGCTAGCAACCGTCACCGCAGGAGATGGTCTAGCAGGAGATGCTGCTGAGCGGCTGGGCGTCGAAATTGCAGGAGAGGTGGGAATGCTCCCTTTCGACGCAGTTGGCGTGATCATTGGACGAGCAATGGTAGCTGCAACGGCCGGCGGAGCAGTGGCCTTTCCGCTCGAACCGACAGTTGTCCATACACCACCGGATTGCGAGGAAGGCACAGTCTGATAAGGACAACGTTCAGTGGCTGTATCAACAGACAAAGTCCCGTACAGCTCACCTTGGTTGTCGTCTCAGCATAAGCTCTCCTAGCAGCGGCTGCAACGGTCTCCTTCTCCTTCGCAGCCATCTTTTTACGCTTCTCCTCTTCCTCTTGAATCTCCTTCATAGTCTTTTTTGCTACTGCTGTTTTGGGAGCGTTCGTCCAAACCGGCGGGGTGGTAAGAGTGCCGTTAGCCGGAGGAGATGTCGCGGAATCTTTGAGAAGAGAATTGCTACGTGCAGCACCAGCTTGAGATATGGGAAGTCCCCAAGAAGCAGTGAATGGTTGGATGTCCTCAGCAGATGGCGAAGTAGCGACTGCCGCGGCTGCACGAGCTGCACGCTCACGCTCTGCTGCTTTACGAGCTTCGGCTTGCCTGGCCTCTAGTTCCTGAATCTCACGCAAGCTCTTCACTGCGCCAGAAGAATGTCTGTCTTCATCCACAGCCCATGCAGGCTTAGATTCGGCCGCAGAGGGTACGGGTGAAGGGGTCTTCGTAGGAGCGACCGGCGCAGGAGCAGGGACAGAGGTAGGCTTGACGGCAGGAGACGAAAGAGACAGAGCGGCTTCCTTACGCTGCTTCTTCGTGCGCGGTGGTTCCGGAGCCGTGCTGGGCGCGATGACGGTTGCCGAGGAAGAAGCCTGCGCATCTCCAGTGGGTACAGCAACAGGAGCCTCAACCATAACAGGACTGATCGTTGGTTGTACCGATGTTTGATCAGCCACCTGCTTTTGTTGCTGTTGATCATGTTGTCCAAGGTTTGCAGTAGTTAAACTACTAGGATTTTGACCCCACGGCTCGTTCACCCCAGGCTGAACCGTTTGCCAAGGCGATTGAGTAGGAACGGGTGGCGCAGGCTGCACAGTGGAGAGAGGCTGTCCAGGAGCCATACTTCTGCCAAGAATGGTATTCTGTGCTGTAGGGTAATTGGGCTCGAACGGACCTGGTCGACGAACAGGGCTTTGTGAAGCCGCCCAAGGAGATGTAGGCTGGGTAGGCAAGACATGAGGTTGTTGCAAACCGGCTTGCTCGTTAGGCGAGACCGATGATCTACGCTCTGGCACAGATCCAAGAGACTGTAGGGATTGTGCATCATGTTGATAAGGAGCATTTACACCCGGAATGAAGGCTTGACTATGCTGCAGGAACGGAGATCCATTCTCGCTCGCAAAGCCGCCCAAACGAGACTGAACTTCGGGTCGCGTCTCCAACCTGGTCTTGTGCAAATTCATAAGACGAGGCTGTTCTTGCTGGCCACCGAACCCGCCGCCCATCGATATCGGGCTATTCGTGCCAAACATCGGAGTGCTTGACTGACTATTAACGACGGGCATGTCCAGAGTTGTGCGATTCGCATTGAAAACACTTGCATTAGGCACAAGACCATTGTCTCCCACACCAAAGCCTGGACTGTACGGCATCCCACGCTCCACGCCTCAAATTCGCAGTGAGCAACACCAATCTCATATGATGAAGATGTCACGTACCATTAAACATGAGAGGGTCCACAGGGTTGGCTCTCGCAGGGGAATATCCACCATACGAATGACTGGAGACTTCAAAGGACTCATCCAAAACACGCCTCAATGGCTCCATGGCATTGAGCCCATTGAAAGGGCTACCAGATGATGTCTGCTGCAGATGTCCGCCGATCCTACCAGACAATATCGAGGGGTCCGGAGAATTGTTAGTAAATCTGCCCGCACTGAACGAGGACGTCGGCGAATCAGAAGCATTGGAATCATTATGTAGATATGAGTCCAATGTAGCGGTGCGTATCGCGCGCGAAGGTACGGGTTCAAATGGAGAATTATATTGGTTTGTTTGCTCAGCAGTGAGACCGTTGAGGAATGGCTCAGGTCGTCGGATCGGTGACAAGAACATTTTCCCGCCATTTGAAAACCGGAGGAGATCCCGCACTGACGTCCAGTCGGTATCAACGTGCATACGTTTCATCAGAAGCTCAGGAGTGAAGTAGCCCTCGTCATACCATTTCTGCATGACATCCGCTCGGAAAGGGCCTACACGCCAAAGTCAGCTTAGAGCGACAGAGACTAGATAATGCATTACCCTGAATTTGCCCTTGTGGATCGAGATATGACCATTCGACGCTAGCAAGGTCAACAATACCAGGCGGCGGACCAGATGGAACGTTTGAAGCAGGAACCGTAGGGAGAAAGGTTGTCGGCTGTGTGGGATTAACCGTATGTGCCGATCCATTGCCAGAGTCGTTCACTGGGGTTGAAGAGTTATTAAGCTGTTGCTCAGGTGGATGACTCTCGGTCTCGGAGTTTATAGGCGGTTCCTCTTCCTCTTCCTTGATACCTTGCTCCACTCCTTCCCTCTGAGCTTCCTTCAGGTCGCCCCTACTACCAGACTTCGCCAGACCCTCAGGAACGCGACGTTTGGACGTCCAGGACTCGTTGAGGACGCCATCAAAGGCTGGCCCAACGCGGACGCGAGGGGAGGGTAAGGATGCTTCCCTAGGAGACGCTAAAGGACCTTGCATGGAGGAAAGTGACTGCTTCCTGGGGAGTGGAAGTGGTAGCTGGTCTGCAACACATGGATCATAAGTCCGTCACTTAAGCGCCGAGAACAATGGTTTTGTCTACCTGTGCTGTCTTTCCGTCGCCCTACATATGTCCCCATACGTTCCCGAAGGGGGCTACCAGTTGCAGAGTTTGTATGTCCAAGCTTGGGCCGCTCCCCGAGCGACGTATTAAGAGGGGACAAGTAATCCGTAGACTGACGTCTACGGGCTTCAGAGTTGAGAGGACCGGAAAAGATCTGATGGGAACTTGAAATGAAGGACATGCATGAGGAGAACGCGAGACTGGCCAACCTTTCTCTCGGCCTCGTTCATTTCCTTGAGGCCCACGGGGTCATAGCCTACCTCTCGGACTATGCCTTCCCACCTCTCTACTTCAAGCCCGAGACCGCCTCTGCCACCACCTTCCTTGTAGATACGAAGCAAGTCTTCCTTGGAATACCTGAAGGGACGAGCCAAGTCATTCTTTTCGGGAGGTGGCTGAGAAGCAGGGGCGACTAGGGCCGAATACGAAGAAATGCCAGGCGAAGCAGGAGTAGTAGCAAGTGGGGGAGAAGGTGCAGGACGCGACGGTGCTTGCTTTGTGCGCATCCATTCAGGACCAAAATGCATGGTGGTAGTCATGTTATCAATAGTTTTGCGGTATCAGATACGGCTAGATGAGTTGCAAGGCCAGACGAGCTGGAAGATGAGCGTGTAGGGGCAGACGGTGAGTGTTGTCAAAAAACACAAGAAATACTCTTTCGCTCGAATTTCTCGACAAGGTCACTGCTCGCTCAAGGCGCTTACTAACTCAGGGCCGGCTCGGCAATGGCACGCGGCCTTGGTTCGCTTCACATTCAACCGATCCCTTCATTCCGAGTCAACGACACGGTATACGGTCCTGTAGACAGGGTATAGGTATCTAGACTAGCAATCTCTAGACTAGCAATCTCTAGTATTACAGCTTTATGAATACACTCTCCACTTGCTGATGGGTAATGCTGCAGTGACATCAGTCCCAACACCATCGCACGAGAACATGAACGCAACTGACCTTGCAACTTCCTTGCAGTAGGAATCATGTAGAAAATGACCGATATAACCCCCAAAACCATACAGATACCCGAAATAATATAATATCCATCACGTTCAGTTATACATTCGCCACCCAACTCCGCACAAGCGGCCTTTCCGTGCTCAGACACGCACTCCGAAGCTGGAGCACAATCAGTCTGAGACCACGAATCACACTGTCGCTACGACGGACCTTTGACAGACAACTCCTGCCCAACCTCCTTGATCTGACACGTAGCAACACTGAATAAGTCAACACCTAACCGTAGACATCGTCAGCATGGAGTATCAGTGCGAGGGCGCTCGTAACAAACCTTTCAAAACGAAGAAGCGGGGCCATGTTCCTCCCAGGTTGGTGAAAGTAGCCAGCAACTGTGGCACACTTAGCCTTCGAAAGGCGATTGTAGGATCCTAGCTTACCGTCATATACGTGCCACCCACCACAGGATCCGCAATCCTAGTGTGGAAAGCAGATATACCACCGAACTGGATTGTGCTTTAGAGCTAATAATCAGCCAGTATAGCACACGGCACTACGAAGTGTATCTTACCCTGCGAATGACTGAGCGACAGTCTGAATCACTAATACCACGAAGAAACCCATTGATATGGGTGGGTTTGGGAACCAGTACACTGTCAGAGTGGCAACTAACGCCAGCACTAAACGCGGCCAAAAGGCGTACATCCATGGACGCAAAGGTTTATCACCTCTCGACCACTTGCCCGCAATCCAGCCGCCGAAAATCTGGAACGGAAAGTCAATGAGGACGGCAATAGCAAGATCCTCTCGCCCTAGGCCTTTCTCTACCATCTTGAGTTGCGTAATGGCGTCATTAGCTTGCCAGCCAATCTTGGAGAATAGATGGAGAAGGCAGAGCGTTTGAACGTCTGGAAAGGGGAGAAAGTGTCAAGAATGCCCAAAGAACACGAGGGGAACAAGATCTACTCTTCAGCTTTACAATATTCCACATGGTGAAATAGACGGTCTTGATACTGATATCCTCCTCAGCAGACTCCTTGTCCTGGTACGACAACATAAACATAGCAACAAGTCGACAAGGCAAATACGTACCTCTTTGATAAATAACAGCCATACTGTAACGGCAAATGAAAAAACGCTGCAGAATTGCAGGTATGTAGAGAGCGTGAGTCTCGGGATACCCCATTTCGTGCTAGATAAGAGTTCAGCCTTAAGTACAGAACGTCAATTCGAGCACGCACGCAAAGGATTCTGAATTCAAAGCCAGAAACACAGTAAATGAGGCGAAGTATCCACTATTAAGGCCTATCGTTTGACATGTCGCAGCGTATGGAAGGTTCTCCTCCGATAGAAGTGTAAGTGCCCAACCTGAGAGGAGAACTCAGTATAATTGTCGTGGCCAACCTTCAAACGATACGTACCGTCAACAGCGATATCTACGAAAACAGTATTAGTGCATCTAAGTTGCATAATGGATAATACAAGACGAACCTTGAGTTGCAGAGAATGTAACCAATGCAGTGAAGGCGACCGACAACCCGTAAATATGCTCAGCAGGCTAGGCAGAGAAGCTCAGTGAACCATCCAAAGCTTTATGACGTTTCAGAAGAACTGACATGATTAATGTACTCTTCCGATCGGAACGAAATTAGCAGCATGACCGAACCAATGATTAGTTGCATAGGCAGAATCCAGGATTTGCGACGACCGATTGAGGGAAGAAACCATGAATCTACTATAGGTGACCAGAATATCTTCAAAGAATATGGATAACTGGCCAGGGAGAATATAGCGAGTTGAGAGTACGACAAGTGCTCGCGCAAAAGGAATGGCACGGATCCTATAGGAAGTATTTGACTGTAACAAATCGGAACAACAACAAAGGTTATAACACGTACCGAGGGCAAGCCCTAACTATACGCGCCTAAATGCGTAAGTACACGTATGAGGACACAGATGTTCAACGTACAGGGAATCCTTGAATTAAATCTGAATAGACATATAAGTGACTAGACATTGTAAGAAGAGCATGAAAGGTCCTCACAGAGAATAACCAGCAAAATTATTGCCCTCTTGTCCTTTGCGGACATAGGTTTGTGCGCGCCTGCATGGGTGAAGTGCTCGAGCTCATCATCCAGAGAGGCACCCTCGGCAGCCTGACGCCGTTCATCTTCCCCCAGCAGGCTCAATTCAACCTCATCCAAAGGTTCGCCATCCTGTGACGTCCACCTATGCGTCGACCGTGGCGTTTTGGGCGTCCTCGGTAAAATACGAATGCTCTCCAAGGATGAGGTCTGTGCCCGCGGACTTTTAGTGGGCATGCCTTCAGCGGCGGGTTGAGCAGATTTCTTACGAGGTTGTCGTCTGCGAGGTTTGCCAGAGGGAGACAAAGGGTCTGGTTGATCAGGATTGGCTGTCATAAGCCGACGTGTAAAGCAGGCGGAGGGCGGTGTGCTCTGCTGGACTTATTGCGGTCGCGTCTAACGCGTCTGATGATCTTAAACACAGTTTTCTTACGTAACATCATGTTCTTTTGGCAAGTTTCTACGTTCACATACTCCTCAATTCTCAATCAGTTATGTATTTCATCTCTTTTTCGCACTATCACTCGACCGCCCTTGGGCCAGGATAGTCCACCTCCAATCCTACCTCATGACTCGGTTGGCGCAAGCCAAAGTAACTTTAAATTTCTCGGCAGTGGCACCCTTTGTCTTACATGATCAAAATGTTGAGGCTTTGACCTATGGACGGATGCAAGACGACTATATAAACAGCTCCATCGTTCTTTCATAGCCTCACCTCTCTTTCCTTTCTGCACTCTACGCCCGGTGCGTATCGATCATTCACTCTCATTTAGTCCGAACTTCTTTCGAGATATATCTGCGCCATGCCTTGCAATATGGACTGCTGCTGTGTCTCTGTGGGCGTCCTCTGCATGGATGGAACTGGCTTTAGGATCATCTGCAACTGTAAGGGATATGATCTCTGCTACGCTGAATCACGTACTGACCTAGTGTATAGTCCTCATGTTGTCCGTGATCTATCCTATTGTTTGGCAGTTCAAGGTCTTGCACGCTTCTCCGCAATCTCCGGGTGCAACGACGGCCAGTATCGTTTTGTACATGTTCTGCCTGGTAGCTTTCTATGCAGTGTAAGCAGACTTAATACTCAAGTGGGCGACCGTTGTCGCTGATTCGTATTTATTGGCTTTTCAGCCAACTCTTCTGCAAGGAAGGCAAAAGGTGAGTACGCTAGGTACTATTCTATTGCAATTTGCACCAACTCAACCTCATTGATATAGATTGAATTTCGACATCAAGGTGGTGGCCTACTCAATATTATCCGCCATTACTTGTGGTAAGTTTCACCATTGAATTATATTCTATGGCCGTCGCTCACCTTGTCTTAGTTGCTGGATTCTTGGGAGTCTTCTCTCTGCTTCTGCACGGTGATGCGCCGCTCATGAGTCCCGCTGTTGTTGATGGTACTGGTAATCCCGTCGAACTCAACTATGATCAAGATGAACGAGGCTATGTGGCCATCGTCAGTGTTGGCCTGACAATGGTGGCCGTAGCTGTCTGTGAGCATTCTGAACAATCAGCATTTCACTTCCGTGGTTGAATTAACCCTTCTGCAGACATGATCTTCATCTGTGATAACGCTTTAGCGACTGAAGAAATGGCACCGAAGACTAAGCATTTCGTTATGAACAGCGGCCTCACACTGAAGCCAAAGAAGCGTGAAGGACGTCGTGCGCGAGACCAAGAAGAAGTTCACCAATGGCCAAATTGGAGCGAAAACCTTGTTGCGCGGAACCCAACTTCGCGCGTTAACGTGGCTGACTATGAGAGGCCCTCTTACGAGCATCGGGACATGTACATTCCCCAGTCTCACAAGGCATCAAGCGTGACTCGCCCTTCGCCGGCGTACAAGCCAGATATGGCCCGAGGCCCGTCTCCTGGTCTGCCACCTTATCGGAACAAAGAAGACTTTGAGGAAATTGCGCTGGTTTGATGTGCCATTTTCCATCCCCTGTGTCTGAGTCGGCAAGCCGATTGTTGGCTGTCAAAGGTTCTATATTACTCCGCTTACAATCGTTCTTCTCTCCACTGTATCTGCGAATGTCAGATTATGTAGCACATTCCTTTCAGTCTAGTTATTATCCGGGGTGATCGCCTTGCACGAAATGAATGGTGTGAGATGGCATCCTCAAGGACTTCATGGCATTTGACAAGGCTACCAAGAATACTTGGCAAAAAAGGTTAGAGCGCGACCAAACCGGGGACGGAAGCATATTCTGCGATTATCCGGGCGATCGTTGTCGATCTTCGATCCTTGCAACTAAGTACTGTACGTTTTGGTTGTCTGCCTGTGGTTGTCTGTCTCGACGCTCTGAACCAGCAGGCAAAAGATTTCTTTATCTTGTCGCCAGGGGCCAAGATTAGACAAGCGAGTGCAGGGGCATTGTGGCGCTCGCTTGTGGAGAACAATATTGAGAAATGGCTCTTTGGCCTTTGCAACGAGGCAGACTCGCCTCAACCACCTTGCGACGGTGCAACACTCTGGAAGCATATCTGCAGTATATCAACCTACCTATATTCTATTCAAGTCGCACTCGTATTCTATTCATACACCCTTCTCGATAAGCCGCGCTTCCTTTCTACCGGCCACTCGCTATTTTTTCTTACTCCTTTTTGACCGGTGTTTATTGGCTTTGCTCTTTGCCTCTTGCCACCACCTTTGGCCTCCACTTTGGCTGGCTCTCTGCCTATTTTACCTCGGCTGCGCCCTGGTTGAGCCCCTCAACAAGTCTTTCCTTTCTCCCTCCCACTCTTGCCACATATCTTCGGGGATCCCCATGCATTTCCACGTCCCATTCCTGCTCGCTCTGCTCATCAATGTCGCTCCTTCCGACGCAAACCTGCTCGCCCGCAGCACAGAGACCGTCCTTCGTGCTCACAAACATGCCGTCAAACGCAGTGCCGGCTTAGCTCGCGACCTCCGATTGGCTTTCAACGGTATCTTGGTAGAGCAGAACAAGCTAGGTTCTAGCCGTGTCTACTGTGTGAGCTCACCTTCCGACAACGGGTCAACTTTGACGAACGGTACAAGTCCGAATCCATCTTCTCCGGCGACTTTTGCACCTAACCCGACATCGACCGGCTCTAAAGGATCGTCAAGTTCCACAACGTCTGGTGCCGCTCCGACCGGTAGCTCGTCTGCGTCGTCACCGTGGAAGCTGTCTCAGAACTTCGTGAGTTTAGTCCATCATGTCGTCTTGTGCGTTAGCTCACATGAAGTCTTATAGCAAGGAAATTCGTTCTTCAATGGATGGGACTTCTTCACTGGTGCGGACCCGACCAATGGTCAGGTAACTTACGTGGACCAGGGTACTGCGGTATGCCCAACTCCTCAGAGCCTCTCGGCCTAGCCGCTAAAATTTTCCCTGTAGCAATCCGCCGGTCTGGTCAACATCAACAATGCGGGGAATGTTATCATGCGAGTCGAAACGACTCCACAGGTCGCCACGACTCGCAAGAGCGTACGCATCACCACATCCAAGACCTACACCGGAGGCCTCGTTATTATGGACTCCGTACACATGCCCACTGGCTGCGGCACCTGGCCAGCTTTCTGGAGCAACGGTGCGTACTTCTCTCCCTTCTTGTCTTGTCTCCACCACCCTTGAGGTTATCCTCACATGGCCGGGTCCTTCATATCCCCATTCATTAATATCCCTCGGATCTTGACTTCGCGATCTAATGCTTCTTTCTCGGAACAGGACCGAACTGGCCTGCAGGTGGCGAGATCGATATCGTTGAAGGTGTAAATGACTACACTAACAACCAGGCAACGATCCATACGAACCCCGGATGTACGGTTCCGACCACGAACTCTAGCGTGTTGGCGATTACCGGCACATTGGTTGGCGGCACCAATTGCGCTGCTGCGCAAACTGGCAACCAAGGATGTGGAGTGCGTGCCGTACAGAGCAACTCGTTTGGATCTACATTCAACAACAATGGAGGTGGTGTGTATGCCAGTGCGTGTTGATTTTCAAATCATTATATGTTGTGTAATTGAGGTTCGTAACCTCTCTAGTGCAATGGGACAATAACGGCATCTCGGTATTCTTCTTCCCTCGGAACTCAATTCCAAGCGACGTCTCCTCTGGTAAGCCTCAACCGAACAACTGGGGTCAACCAATGGCCCACTGGCCTGCTTCCGGTTGCGATCCGTTCAAGTTCTTCTACACCCATTCGGCTATTTTCGATACCACACTTTGGTTCGTACCACTATTTCGGAAATGTTGGATAGTATTAACCTTCCATGTAGTGGCGACTGGGCCAGTAGTGCTTGGACAGGTTCTGGCATTCCGGGTCAGGAGCAAAGCTGCGCTCAGCGTACAGGTGTCGCTACTTGCGAAGAGTTCATCAGGAACAATGGTGCTGCGATGAATGATGCTTGTAAGTCCTCACTTCCTTCTGACTTTCTACTGAAAAATGACATGTTATCCTTTCTCGCAGATTGGGAAGTCAAGAGCGTGAAGATCTACCAGACTTCATGATCTCTTCTCTTTATGTAACATTTCTCCGTCGCTATCGCCGCTTCCATTTTCTGTTTGGTACACATTTATATCCTGCGATGATGGCCATGACCTTTACACCATACCACGCACAAGTACATGTTCATAATATGCACCATTGTATCATTCGCTTACTCGGAAATGTGTAGGATTATCAGGGAATATGTATGTTGTAAATAGATTATAGACTTCGACGGATGAGAATGAAATGAACGAAGCAGCTGTTCATATCGTCGTGTAAGGAGCAACAGCATCCATACAACGACTGTGAGCATATGTGTGGGAAAGAAGATCATTGGGAACAGTCAAACTCTCAGGACAGCTACTCGGGATTGACACACTGCGTGCGTACGAAGTGGGGAAAACTGCGAGATCTAGCTCAGCACACAAATTTACTGACATTGGAGTATAATAGACACGCCGCCGAACGCAGTTCGTAATCACTGCGCCTGCAACTCCTTCAAACTCTTCCGATTCTCCGGCATCCTCGCCAGCTGACCCCCTACTCCTGATCCAAGGTCCCACTCTGGTAGTATACCACTGCTACAGTAAGTGAATCGCACGACATATTAATTGGCATCATACGACCTACGGATTTCCGAATATCCCGGGCTCACAGGTGGTAGGGTGTTGGAGGTAGATGACAGAACAAGTTGAAAACGAGACTTCGAGGTAGGCAGGGATGAAGATGAACGGGGAGGCATATTCTCGAAGGTGGACGGGCGTAAGACTATGTTTCGCCTTTTACCTCCCTTTATACGAGAGACCGAGTGTGCGGGGCGTCGCCGTTGTTGATTCAGAATTTTGAGAGACTCGGGGCCATGCATCATTGTGCTGGACATTGGGTCTAAAATGCATATTCTCGGGATGTATAAAAGCTTTGACGGTTCTCCGACTTATTCGGCCAGAAAGTTAACCAGACTGAATTCACTTCCAATTATGCGTGCATGCAACACATTACATGGCAACGATCGGTAGCTAATGTAGAGCCGCAGGCGTGATGTCTGTCAGAAAAACTTGGAGCGTTTAGTTACTCGCTTGGAGGGCGTAGCAGTGACGACATTCTGGAAGCACATTATTATTGAGAACGCCCGCGAGGAACTTAATCGCAAGATATCCAACCTTGCGTGTTCGCTTTGCCTTGATAGCCACTATCGTGATTTCTTCTTCCTCTTCCAAAGGCGTGAGATCGCTGTCGCTGTCCGACTGATTTACTGAAGGAGGATCCTCAGACTTCGAAATCGGTATCCAGTTAACAGTGAGTCCCCTCCAACAAACATAAATTCCTGCCTGACCTCATTTATCCCGCCGGTAACTTGTTGAAGTTCAGCAACGTATGCAGACGTCCGGCCGCCGACAGTGACCCACTTGATCGTGGCCGGTTCCCCTGAAGGCTAGTCTGAAGTGAGCTAGAGATGAGTTCGAACAGATATCGACCTACCAAAAGGAGCGTGTGCTTCTTTTTGCCTTTACCCTGGATCACATGTGAGGTTCAATCACATTGCTTTACGGATTGCACTTACCCAACGGTGCTTGAACAACCAGTTTTCAGGGAACTTTGTATCATCAGCATTCACTGCTACCGCAGTTTTACAAACATATTGAGTTTGTTCATGTAGCTTTTGTACTTCGAAAGGGGCAAGTGTGTTACACCGACGTTCTGGGTGCACTCCAGCGTGGTACAAAATCTCGTCTAGAAGTCACCCTATAAGTTGTACAACTGAGGAGAAGAATTTCGCTAGTCAAGGTGCTGACCTGCGACCCAATTGCCAACACCAGCGCTGAAGGATTGGTCAAGAAGCAACGCCTTGATGGGGCAGCTCCTCCTTAACACGGCAGTCTGAAAGTCCGTCAACACTGGCATAGACAGTATAGGGTCGAACCCGAGAGTAGAGATCGGTGGTTCTGTCAAAGGTGAAGCACACAGCCTGATACGGCCTAGCCGACGTGCATCCAGAAAGGCCAATTCGCTGATTCCGCCGGTGGCCTCATTTTTCAAATGTAAGATAAACTTGAAGGCATATGTATGAGCTTATTGGAAGGGAAATGGTTAGAAGAATGGTCTACACTGCCTTCATGAAACGTGGCGGCCAATCAGATGACGCTGTCTTCGGGGTTTTTCTGTAGTATGTTGGGAGTTGGCCTTTGACCTAAAACTTATCAACTTCAAAATATTCATCCAGCGAGACTATATGTGCGTGAGCTGACCTGAAGCATTCCAGTCATGCCGAAATGAAGGACAGGCGCTCTGCCTTCCCCGTCTAACTTAATATAAAAGACTTTGCCTATGAGACATAATATCAGGCAAACTCCTCCATCAGAGTCTCATTCAGAATTCATTACCGTATCTAGCTGCATCCACGACGCTGCGTCCTGTGAGTTCTTTCGCCTAAGGGTAAGCGTTACATCTGCAGTCAAAACGGTACATCACAAGAGATTATGAGCACGAACAAACTCTGTGTGATCTGTACCGGTATACACAATCGTGTCTTCACTCGTTTCCACCCGAACGATGACCTTACCACAAGCCACGGATCGTATGAGGGCGGTGGCCCTCTCCACTTCTGTATGAAATGTGAGAAAGGGAAAGGTCGAGTTATTGACCATGCTTACCAGGTAGCTCTGGCATGCAGAAAGAGCTTAGTCTAGAACATGTCCAAGTCTGAGTTAAAAGGTTGCAGGATGGGTCCAGACGTAATTCGCAAGGGGGAGCTGATGGCCTGAAGATCGTATCGTCACATGCGGAGACATTCAATAATCCGCAGTAGGAACCTGTGTAAGTGTATAACTTACCCCGTGCCTTCGGCGAATGTCTAATAGTGATGATCACTTGGCAAGTCCTGCCGGTTTTCGGGACTATACTGTTTATTCAGAATGAGGGCCGGAGTTGATGGACGACACCTGGACGACACAAACTGCCATAAGTTGTTGGAGGTACGATTCTGAGTTCAATCAGCATCCGTTGCTCGGCGCTAGATGATCCAGAAAGGCAATTAACCAAGTTCCGACACTTTTCTTGGCAAAGCCGAGCATCCGCAACAGTAGTCAGATATAAACCTGCAAACGCTTCTTGGTATTCCCCTATTCCCCAATCATGCAGGCGACACAAGTCCTCAAGAAACCCTGGGGCCTTAAGTGGAGAAGCTCCGTGTGGTTTGTGACTCTAGGTGCACTCTACCGTCTTGAACTAATGATTGCGTCTCCCTAATACTCCTTTGATTCATTCAGTTGTTGGCCTAGGTTAGGCACAAATCTTGTCCTTACAAGGATACACATCTTATTATTACATCAGGAGTTACCACCGATCTTCTTGTTTACTCGATTATCATCCCAGTCCTCCCCTTCCAGCTTGAACACCTTGGATATAAGGGTATTTCAGGATTGGTCGGATGGCTCCTGTTCGCATACGTGAGTTAGATCTTTCGCTTTTCCATTTTATGACACATTCAGATGAAATCAGTCGGCAGGACTTGTCATATGTGAGCTTTTGGTTCTATCTAGTCCAATCCTGCTTATGGCCTAACTGTCCGATGCATCTAGCAACACTACCGATTGCTATCTTCTCTGAGCATTACAATGCCAGAAAATATCCTTTGCTTTTTGGGCAATTCTTTCTTGCTGCGTCTCAGGTCATGCTCATGGAAGTACCAACATACTGGCTCATGGTCATAGCTCGCGTCATTCAAGGCATCAGCTCCTCCGTCGTGTGGGTTGTCGGTCTGGCCTTGCTGTGAGAGATCCATTGGATTTTAGCCTATGTCATACACAGCTAGCTGACTCATATCTAGTTGCGACACTGCGCCGGAAGCGACTGTCGGCAGTACGTGTTGATTCAATTGCAAGGCTGAATATCGCGACTGAATAACATGTAGAACAATTAGGCCTGGCAATGACAGGCTTATCCATAGGGTAAGTGAGAATTCACCATAAGCAGTGCCCATGCCCATTACGTTGAACAGCTTCCTGGTTGGACCGCCTGTTGGGGGTGCTCTATACAACGCATTCGGGTTTAGAGGCCCTTTCATCTTCAGTATCATCGTCACGGCGGTCGATTTTGTGGGTCGCCTGTTAGTTATTGAGCGCAAGGATGCTTGGCCTCACGGCATCGATCCAGCGGCTGTTTCAGAGGTAGGCACTGATATTTTGTGCGTCTTAACTGTCATGGAATATGCTGATGGCGAGGCAGAAACCCCAAGCGCACACAGAAGCAATAAATGAAGACGTAAAGGATAGCAAAATACCTGATAATTCTTCTCCTAGCCCATTCCAGGAGGCTGTAGCCGCAGTGACGCCTACTGAGCACTCCGAGCCAGTGCCAGTGCCAGAGACTCGTCTACCTCTCCTTAAGGTTGTCACTACTCTCTTGCGGTCACCAAGAGCCATGGTTACCATTCTTATTACTCTTATTCAGGGGTATGCCCCGCATCTCCTTCGTTCAGCTTACGATATGCCAGCACTCATACGTGCATCAGATTAGTGTATAGCGCGACAGAACCGTCGCTGCCGCTTCATCTTCAAGACGTGTGGCACCTTGCAGCTTCCAAAGTGGGCCTGATCTACATGGCGATCGTGATTCCTAGCTTGATCTGTAAGCGAACCGCCCTCCGGACTTAATATTGATGAGGTGCTAACCCCGATTGACATTGAGCTTCGCCACTTGCAGGATGGTGGTCCGATCGAGGGGGCACTGAATGGGTCATGATGGCTTGCTTTATTCTTTCAATACCATGGTGGATAGTTTTGATCGTTCAGAAATCACTGGCTCTGTTCATCGTTGCGATCGCCATACAGAGTGGGTACTCAGCCACATCCGATTTCTCATAGCGGCTCACTGTTCTGTTCCTTTCAGGCTTCTTCACGTCTGGTATACTGTCTCCGGTAACGGCAGAGCTTGCCGCAGTATCCAGAGCGCACGTAGGGGTGGGATGTGAGCCATTCCGCCACCGTTTGCCAGGCCTCTCCTTACCGAAGATTCCTTGACGTCTAGATGCTCATGTGTATGGTGCCTTCAATTTATGTTATGGGATAGGCTCAGGATGTATGTCCCTCCGTGTGATGCTTCATCTTTGTCTAGTAACCAGTGTTCTCACGTAGTGGGACCCGTTGTGGGCGGTCAGGTAAGCTTACGACATCGTATCCGCAATAACTTTTCTCGACGTAATATCCGTCTCAGATCTACGACCACGTTAAGCGAGGATGGTTGGCTATATGTCTCCTAGCCGTCGGCTTATTTCTCTTGGGTTCTGCATTGACAATTTCTTTTACTGGAGACCGGCCGTTACTATCCAGGATAGTCACCCGATACCGAGAGGGGAGGTTATTCAAGTTCAGACATAGGCTCGCCAATACTATGGGCTGTCAAGTCAGCGCTAGCAGGACCGGTAATCCTAACTCAACTTAAGCTAGATATATTCAGATAAATATAATGTTATAGTTTTTACAGTGAAGACAGCAGAAATATACTACGCTACAGATTCCAGTTATGTTGAACAGCTTGCGAATGGCGAGTCGTTGTGACGACGATCTAGTGAACAATAGGATGTAATACAATATAAGCGCGAGTGAAATGCAACAAAGCAAGAGACGACGAGATAAACAAGGTATGTGTACAACAGGGTCATGAAGCGGAAATTGTCAAGTCCGGGGCGTTTGTTGGTGGTGCTTGTCCATATGTGGTCAACAGACTGATGAGGTCACCTACACGGAGGTTCAGTATCGAACATGGGACAGAGACATGGCATAATAGACACAAACCTTTCCTCAAAGGCTTGCTCAGGAACGAATTCATACCCGCGCTGAGACACAGCTGCTTTGTCGAATCTTGGCAGTCGGCACTCAGAGCGATAACTGAGGAACACCATTAGCGTAAGAGTCTGTTGAGTTACTCGATCACACTTACTGGGTAAGATGATGTCATTATTACGTTTATTCTCTAAGACTCGAATGCGCTTGCATGCCTCAACGCCATCGCATATTGGCATATCTGCAGATGATTTAGTATCCAGAAAGGTATATAGGACATCGATACATACGATGGTCAAATAAGGCAGCACTAAAGTAACCAGGAACATGTGATTCCCACTCTGCACACAACAGTGAGATTTCATTTCAGGTGTACATGCACTCGACATACCTGCAACTGCTTCTTCTCCATTAGACGTTGCTACAACCTGGATATCGTATCGTTCCAGTTGTTTGATAAGCAACTTCTGCGCGACGGGATTATCTACATTGGAAGGCAAATCAGGCACGTTACCATGAAATGTTACAACTAAACCAACCTTCGGCGATGAGCACAGTCCCATAAAGTGTCCGATGAGTTAACGCATCATCTGAACTGGCCCGTGCAATTCCACCACTTCCCGTTGGAGGGCGTTTTGAAGGGTTATTCGCGGATAAAAGCGTTTGAAGCAGCCTTGCCCTGCGAGGCGGTTTGGTCATCCGAACAACGAACGGAGAATCGCTTCGGAAGGTGGTATGACCGGTGAGAGTGTCCGTAGTTGGGGTGTAGAGATGAATTAGCTTTGTGGCTTTGAAGTTATCGGATGGTATTGAATGGAGGTAACGCGAGAGTTCATCAGCCCCATTCTCTGACTGGCTATCAAAGATCACAAAATCGAGTTGTGAGCTGCTGGACTGTGCGTTGAATAGATATGTTTCGGCTTGCTCTCTTGAGGGGACCGAGGCAACGGAGAAGTCATTGAGCATGGTGTGCAAGAGAGAGACAGTGGGCGATGATTCAGAAATGATCAGAACATGTGGCGGCCGGGGAGTCACAAGTTGAGCATGCAGAGCCTCGATTTCCTGCAAAGCCTGGGCACAATCGATTGACAGTCAGTTGTAATCTGCGGAGTAACGTCAACTTTGCTCACAGCCTTCGAATCATCAGAGTCATAGATCTGAACTGGGATTGTGAACCAGAAGATGGAGCCAATACCAAGCTCTGACTGTACGCCGATGGCACCACCCATGAGCTTGACCAGCTGTCGGGAGATAGAAAGACCCAGTCCAGTTCCACCAAAACGTCTTGTTGACGAATTGTCTGCTTGCTGGAATGGTACAAACAACAAATCAACATCGCTAGAAACCGGGAAGATCAACAAAAGAAGAGAGGCATAATCAACTCCCGAGATCACCTTGAGCTGAGACCAATTCCGGTATCCCTTGAATTGTGCGTGAGTGCTGGCAATGATGAATAGAAAGACTGCAAGACGCACTGTATCATGAATTTGAGGTGGACCTCATCGGAGGAGGAAGGCGTATGGCTGTCGACCGAACATGTGACGCGGACTGATCCACCCGCTGTAAATTTCACCGCATTTCCAATGAGATTCATGAGAACTGTAACGGCGATGAATGAAAGAACATCAACAATCATAAAAAACAATATACCTTGACGAATACGTGCATAGTCTGCTTTGACCCCTACAAGGAATAGAGTCAAGTCCAACAGTGACAACGATGAAGCTGGGCGGCGTACAAGCGGGAACGTCAGATGCGATATCAAACGAAAGGTCAAGTTTCTTCGCGGCCATAGGTAGCAGTAACTCCATGCAATCGGCGATGATATTCTCGACTGCAAAGCCAGAGAATTCCAGCTTCAAGGCTATAGGCTGTGGTCAGCGGATATACGAGAAGTATAGGGTGGCAATCACCTGAAGCCTCCAACTTGCTATAATCCAGGATTGAGTCGATGATCTACAAAAATTCAGTACACACTGCCGAAATGGACATGTATTATCTTACCTTGAGCAGAAGCTCACAAGACTGTTTTGCAGTTTGTACTATATAGGAAACCTTTAACACTCCTTGAGGCGAAGATAAACCTGAGCACTAACCTATCTCTCCCTGTCCAGAATTTAGTTCAGTCCCACTCAGTATATCTAAGAGCCCGTAAAAGGAACTGAAGGTCATCAGGATCCCGTGATACAACAGTTAACAAAAAAGGACAGACCTAAAAGGTGTCCTCAATTCATGGCTCATGGATGCAAGGAAGTTGCTCTTGATCTGTCGATCATCGGATGAATATACGACGTAGTATATAAACCAGTAGGGACGTGCCTTTGTGGCCTTCAGAGCATCTTCACGACTTTTCCTAGCAGCTTCCAGTGCCTCTCTCTGGGTGGCAATCATCTTGAGATTCTCTCGCGTGCCCGCTTGTACTGATCGGAAAAGCAAGGCATTTGCAATACCAATGCTCGCTTGTTCACAAAGATGTATCAATATGGTCACTGTGTTCGGGGAGAAGGCATATTTGGAAGCCAAGTAGATCGCGCCAAAAGTTTGGTTGCGATTGCTGACAATCGGCAAACAAACCACAGATCTGTGAGGACTTTGTCGAGCTTCGGATGAGAACCGTGGTTCCGACGACACATCTTCAAGAAAGATCCGTTCTTTGGTATTCAGTGCTGGAACGTAGCTTATGTTAATAGTCATTTCGCACCGCATGATAGCCACACACACACCGTACTGAAGAACCGCTCGTTGCAAAGGATCAACGATGGCTCGCACTGGTACTGGGTTCCTATAAAGCGTTAAGTGATCGCAAAGCAAATTGAAGAATACTGTAGCTCACTCATGAACCTGACAAATGTCTGGAGGTACCATACTGGTAGCGACCGTATAGTCTCCCACTTCCCTAGCAATTACGACACATGTATTTTGACTGCCAGAATTCTCTACGGAAGCGATATGCGTCAGAAAGGATGAAGAGATCGGCAGGTGACTTACCGGTAGCAATCTCAGTGAGCCTTTGCAAAGCAATGGTAAGATTGATGTCGCTGGAAATCTCCTTACTCCACTTCAGGATAGATCCAAGATCCTGCGCACTCAAAGTAGAAAGCTGATCGTCATCCTTCTGCCTCTCACATGGATCTTGCGACTGCCCCGCGGCAGTAACAACGACATTCTCCGTTTGCACAGCAACATCTGATGAAAACATGTGACGTTTGAGCGAGAACTGAGAACGGTTATCCAGACTTGAAGATAGGTTGTCCCTGCTCCATAGTTAGTACTCCACTTTTCCGATGTCAGTGCTTGAATATACGTACACGATCCCATGAGCACCCCACTGTGCGTGCCGCGCAATCCCTCGTCTTTGAAGCTCGCTGCCAAGGCCTTCGACCCCACAACGGATGAAATGACATCCTTGCTAAAGTGGACAAAAGGAGTCAAAGGGCTATCAAAGCTACTTGGTAAAAGGCGCATACCAAATATGATGCCCATCCTTCTTCCATAAGCCAGTCGTTGTTAACAGCAAGCCTAGTCCAGAAGTTAGCTTGATCAGAGGCACAGAATGCCCTGTTGGCTCACTTTACTGCGATGTCGTACAACTTGAACGCATCTGGACTATTCATGAAAGATGCCATCTCCGCGTCCTGCCGACCTTTAGTTACAATTGACGGCGTAACAGAAATGTTATAACACGTACAATGATGGCTACCCAAGTACTTGTGTTGACTGCGCTAGGCGAAAGCCACCTGTTTCCAAGGAATCACTACGCTGTATTATCATGGATTAAAGCTAACTTACTTTCGAATATATGACTGGTTAGCTTCTATCTGCTTCAGATATCGATGACGAACGGCGTCCATCAAATGTCCCTTACGAAGACAAGCAATCATCGCCAAGGAGTGGAAGAACAGACTATAGCGAATGTGTCTATGGCTGAAGCCCCTCATCAGTGAAAGGTACGGCGTGAATATATTGCACTTACTTAGGATGCTTGTCTCTTGTCCTCCATACAGAGAATCCGAGTTCGGCTGCCTCATCAACGAAGCCCAAACAAAATAGCCCCGCAACCTATCAAACATGTATCAGACATGTTACATCTCAAATATGTACTTTGATAGAAAGAAGTACCTTCATAGAATTATACCTGGATTGAGAAAATTCTCATCAGACCGCGATTTGACATATACCAATCGACATACCAGTTCATGGTGACAGGCAAGTTGCCGCATTTCTCGTGAATATATTCAAGGTATTCTTTCTCCGTGAAGGTATCTGTATCAAAGGCAGTATCCGCAGACTGAGCGTATGTACATCCTGCCAGCGCCCGGATACAATTCAGCTGGCCTGTGAGTTGGTCAGCCAATGTTATAATATGCGAGAAACGACCTGACCTTGAGCGAGAATAGTAAGATCCCCATCATTCGACCATAGAGTGATGTCGCTTAAAGACTGAGCGAAACTAAGCATCATATTCATTGCTACCCCGAAAAATCAACCCACCTCTTCCGCCAGGACTAAAAGCTCACTGACTGTCATAATGGTCAGCAGGTAGGGAATAACTACCGGTGTTGGTGCTCACGGTGTTCACAGATGTATAACTTGATCTTCGTGATGTGTATACTGGCAAAGCAGGTGTAAATTCTATTAAGGTATGTAAGCAATATCGTACTGTAAACATTACACGTGCTCTTACCTGTCACCGGCACTTTGAGCATATTTCAGAGCCTCTTCAGCACGAGGGAGAGAACTTCGTATATGGACGTTATCATATCCAGACACCATTGCGCAGTAGAGCACGAGAGCACGGCTGCAAGTAAATTAATGGTCAGAATCGACGATACGTGAATGAATGAAAACCTGACCATTTCTCAGAGCTCGATCCGTATTGATCGGCTATACGAAGTGCTAACTTGCCCAAATCGGCGGAGAAACGATAAAGCTCCCTCCTTTCTGCGGCAGCTATATGGGGATTAGCGGCGTGAGGCAACACAGACATGAACACACACCAGCCAGTGCCCAGAAGAAACCCAAAGCTGTTCCTGAACAGATTCCCTCTCTATGTATTGAAGATAAGTGTGAATCACGAGGGACTACAGGAACGTACATACCGCAATGCAATCTGGATTGTCTACTCACATGAAAGGTGAGTGAAGAACGAGGCGACCATGAAGACACACCTACCTTGAGACCGATCACATCAGAGAAGCCTTCACCTGTGCTCCAATAAGCATTGGTACCACCGTCATTGAGTAAAGCGATTGCGAGATCGGTCCGCGGGTCGCGTGCACGAGGGATGGCCAAGATATCCTCAAAGCCCACAGCCAAGATCTCATTCTTGACCTGCTCAAACAATTCATCTGCCTCGCGACGTGTGGGATTGGCATTGACTTCTACTCCAAGAAGATGCAATCCAAGAATGGTGTCCCCGAGTGCGGCGGTATAGTTTCCTCGCATCCAATGCACACGAGAACGCAGCCGTAAAATTCGGGCTTTGTTCTCTGCATCGTCGACCTTATCAAGACAGCTCGAGATATATTGATCGGCCTTGTCGAAATCACCCTTCCACGTCAGAAGTCTGCAGGAACTGTCAATGAGCCGTTCGCACATGTCGTGATGAAGTGACATACTCTGCAAGCTTCAGACATAGCGACATTGTTCTCGTATGGTTCGTCTTCCAAGGGTTAGCTTCCAGAAGTGAATACGCGTTGACATATGATTGGAGTGCCAACTGGTAAATCATGAGCAAAAGTGAAGACAGTTATTATTTGAAACCTACCTCATGAGCACCGCGAGCTCGTGCCGAGTCACCAGCACCAATGAGTAACTCAAGCAGTTCGTCTCGTTTCGGATGCTCGCGCAACAGAGGAAGGCATCTGTACAAGGGTCAGAACGCAGGGTTATACATATCACTAATTCCAGCACACCGTTTCGCGTGTTCTGCTATTCGGTACACGTCCGGGGAGTCATCATGTAACATCATGAGTATAATCTGCGGCAGAAATTTATCAGCATTCATGACTCCCAAATTTGCGAGTTCAAACTTACTCTCAACGACATTTTTGCAATATTCCCCTCGGGTAAGGTGTCAGCTTCAGCCTGGGCGGCGTGGCGGTACCTATCATGCGCAAAAGTGCACATATCACGACCACGTTGGATCAGCCAGCCTTCCTGAATAGCTCTCTGTAATCCACGCATGGATCCTCGTGTGGTATTCAGCACACGTATGTCGTTGACGTCCTTCGAGGCCTTGTACATGGACTCATTGCTATCGTCCTCGCTACTGCTGCCACTTGAGTCGTCCCAGTCCATCATGAGCGCAACTTCAGTGATTTGAAAGCTGAAGACAGTTAAGTAGACAATCGGACAGAAGGTGCCAATGAGAACTTACGTCGCTCCGAAGAAGGAAGCCCAGACGATGTATTTACGGGAATCTTCAGGCAATTCGCGTAGATGAGAAAGGAGATACGACAAGTTGTTTGGGTCGGCGACCATCTTCTTATCCAAGAGGACATTCTCGATCGTCGGAAAGTCGAAACTGTGCAATCATGTCAGCCAGATAAAGTACTCGTCTGAAAAGGTGCACATACACCCAATTGTTTGTATCCAGGTTGAACGTGATGTGCCCCTGCCTGTACATAGTCATCAAGATGTTCCTGACGGAGAAAGCATTCCCTTGCGATGCCGCATGAATCAGTCTTGACAACGCGGCACATTCGTCTTTCGAACGATGAAGTGTACGAGATATGAGTGTAGAAACTGCTGATATGCTGAGTGATTCAAGAATTATCCAGGTAGCTGAACGACTCGAGAACATGCCCCTCAGCCGCTCGATCAAAACACTTTAACGAAAAAGCGCAACGGAGAAAAGAACCAAAACGGCATGAGTGCAAGTCAAAAGAAAGGAGAAAGGGGAAACATACGGCTTGTCTGAGCGAGCGGTGATGAAGACCAGCTGTGAGATTAGAGATCAGTAAGACCGATCTTCAAACCTTATCAAGAGTTACATACCATCCGACTCCTTGAATTGATCAATGCATTGATCAAGTCCAATGAACTACGAAACCAATCAGTAATCCTGCGTATTCACAAACACATTCAATTCAGGATCACTCACGATTCACTGGCCTCATGCAGATCATCCAAGAACAACGCAAGCAACCTGGTCTCCGCCAGCACCGCAAATACACCTTCTACCAGACTCTGGAACCTCGCTCGCAACTCATGTGTTTCGAGGGTCTCTACCGGCATCTCAACCTTGATGTCAAATAAATTTAAAATATCTTGTAGTTCTGGTGCGCCTTCATAAAGTAATGGGACATTCTGAAGTTGGGGTCCAAGGCGTGCTCGGAGTGCGGTGACGAATCGGTGGAGGTCGGTATGGAAGACGATTAGTTGGCGGAGTACAGAGGATAAGCAAGCAAGCTGCGCGGGTAACACGTTAGGTGACGAGGGTAAGGAATGGGGGGAAATACGAACGAGACTCGAGAACGGGGCGGATTCTGTTTCCTGGAATCTTGCTTGACCCCATAACCCATGCGCTAAAATATACTATTAGTACCGCCGCATATGCACAACAAAACTCAAGCTTACATCTCCACTTCGCTTGATTCGCCAACACTAATGAACTCTTACCAGCGCCAGGTGGACCAGTGATGACAACCGCATGTGTTCTTGGCCTCCTGGTAGGCCCCAAAGCCGCTCTTCTCAAGCTATCATTTCCACTAATAGCTGGACTTCCGGTTGTACTCAATGTCATGCTAGAGTCCCTCGTCCCGACACCAACGCCATTTGTCTTCGGGCTGCCCGTCGACACATTCATAACACTCATGTCACTGGAATAAGCAGTACCCACGTTCGCACTGCTCGTCGTCGGAGAAACAACCAATCCTGACTGCTGTAATGAAGCGTCATCGGATTTCGAAGAAGACATGGACTCAGATCGTGTATCGTTATCGCCTGCGTTGGAATGAGATGCGGAGGGAGAGGAATCGACGACGATAGACCCACGCGATGCGCCTATGTGCCGAGAAAAGCTGGTGGAGGTGTGGCGGATAACGTTGCGAACTATTTCTAGTTCTTTGTCGCGGCCGAACTGAAAGAAATGCAAAGAATAATGTATTGTTGGCTTAGTGGAAACGTGATTTTGTGTTGCGCTTACAAGAGGAGATGGAATGGTGAATTCCTGTTAAGGCACAGTTCAGACACTGGGAGTGAGGCTGAAGATTCGACGTACATACCATGTATCTGTCTTGCGTGGCAATGTCGAAATAAGGTATAAGCTATAAATTCAGTCAGTCGCCCGATCAGGTGTGTTCATGACATCATACGGCGTAGGCATTAATCTCTTACTTCTTGAGACTCGTCCGTCGCCAATGTGACTGCTGAGAGCAACCGACGCTGACATTGTAACAAGTCAGCCTTCAGGCCATGCGCACTTTGATACCGCGCATCTGGATTCTTGGCAAGAAGCTTCGTGTATTCGTAAAACCGATTAATACGTCACTGGCAGCGTCATTTGAAATGTGGGGCAAACCTTCTCTATGATCAGAGCAAGCACTTGGGGAATATCTCTGCGTACTTCATGCACTGGCATCGGTCGTTTCTGCACAATAGCGTGCAAGAGTTCAAGTGGGCCACCTTCGAAAGGCATTGTACCTCTTCCAACGAGCAATGTCCAGAAAACGATTCCCAGAGAGTATAGATCTGTTCTGTGGTCTTCCGCCAAAGCATCCATGCTACCTGTTTGTTCCGGGGCTACAGAAGGACTCAAGATGAGGAAGCGTTCTAGTGGCAGCCTCTTTTCATGCAACATACCAAGATAACATAAGGACTCCTTAACTTTGAGCTTCTTGGCTTCTTCAAAAGCATCCGCACGTAACACGAAAGCCGAAGGAACGCCAAAGTGCTCCAAAGACACTGCTCTGTTGCCAAAGTGGACAATCCGTACGAGACTACTGTGCGCATTTAGATGAAATGCGTTTGCGCGCACTATTTTTGAAGCATTATATATAAGCGCATGTCGACGGTGGGAATGGTACTCGCGTGAACGTACCTTCTCGATGAATCATGCCCAATCTTGAGAAGCATTAGAGTAAGATGAGCATCGAGCGAGTTCGTAACACGTACTTGTGCATCATTTCCAGGCAATGGGTTGCCTGAATGGCAAACCTAAACATCCAAGCGTCAGATGAGCAGGTGAGCGTTCGATGGTAGGGAGGGACGCACTCGAGAAAGGAGGCTAGGTCCATGACATCCATAGGGTCCATCTCTTCCAGCATATTCGGCTCCTGCATGCCCATCATGTAAATATCCGCTTGAGACAACGAGGGACGCGTTCTTGAGACGTCTGCCAAAAGAAGATCGTTGACTTTTGATGAGGGAAAGTATCGCCCCAGGATGTTGAGGCCGGGATGTGCAAGTAGAAGAACGACACAATCGCCATTAGATTTGGGAACTGTGAAGAAGTCGATTAGGCGAAGAGCAACAACGGAGGATTCCGGCGAGGTTGATAATCGCTCGAGGCTAGAAATGCCAAGGTTCAAGGGGATAAATATGCACAAGCGATGAGAAGGTCGTACATATGCGCCTCTCGCTCTAAACACATGGAAGCATTGGAGTGTGCAGACGCGATCTTGGCGAGTACGTTTGAGCCATCCTTGAGACTCGTTCCCTCTGCGAGGAGGGTCATACTTCCGGTGTCCTCCCATAAGTTAGCCTAAGCAAATAGCGATGAGTCGACATGGGTTTATGCGCGACTGTTATAGGGTTACGGACCCTATCGAAAGTGTAACCTGGGACGGAGAGGACGCCGTCCCTGAAGTAAAGCGTGGGGAGAGCTGGTTGCGCATATTTCCTGCGCATGGATGAAGAGAGGCGAAGGGAAAGGAGAGTCGGGGAGTAAGAAAAAGGACGGGGGTAAGAGAGGGAAGCTGGCATAACATTTGGACGTATACACTTGTTTTCTCCACTACCGATCGCCCGCTTCCTTTTCGGGCTCTCGCAGCCCACGTCCAGCCAATCAAGATGCGCTCCCACGCTGTTGACAGAGCCGACGTCATGCTGAAGCACATTGCTTACTATATACCCTAGCCAGTGCCAGTGGGTAGCCTCACATTCAAAGAGCGGGGATAATGTTCATAACACACAAACGGCTTATAGTTACAGATGCGACAAACAGTAATCTACCACAGCAGAAAGAACAGGAAAGTAGTATCCAACCATTAGGACGTCACTGTGGCCACTCGTTTAGCACCGCATCATCAGACAAAGTCATTCATTACTCACTGTAGCTTGCAGGGTCAATGTGGTCAGGCAACTCTGGCACCGCCACTTCAAACCTCGACTGAATCGCAGACATCACCTGCTGATCGCTCTCCGAGGATACAAACGTGATCGCAAGACCCTTTGTACCGAACCGTCCGGCACGACTGCAAGGATGCATATCAGCTCTGCCCGACCGCAATAGTCTGAAGAAACTCACCCGACACGATGCAGGTAGCTGTCGGCATCTGGTGGACAGTCATAGTTGATCACAATGTTCACCCGCTCTACATCGATACCACGGCCAAAGATATCAGTGGCGACAAGGATTCGCTTCTCGAACGCCTTGAATGCAGTATATCGGCTGATACTAGATACAGCCAAAAGTCAGTCATTAGCGCAATAAAAGTTGTCACTCCAACTTACCGCTCTTCCTGAGCGAGGCCAGAATGAATGCTGATACTTGGGAAGTTGCACGAGACAAGCAACTTGTCGAGCTCGATCGCGCGAGCAACCGACTTCACAAAGATGACGACCTATGACATTACGATGAGCCTCTCAGCAAAGCTGGTAACATCGAGTAAGCAAACCTGGTTGAATTCCAATGTATCCAAAAGCTCGTTCAATTTTCTGTTCTTGCCGACCTCCTCCAACTTCACGTAGTGTTGCTGGAGGCCATGAAGTGTGAGCTTTGTCTCGTCGTCAACGAAGATTTCGAGAGGCTGAAAACAGAAATGGTAAGCCTCGATGCAGATTGCAAATGGCAGATTAAGCCACCTACATTTGTCATGAATTTCTTGCAAGTCACCCGAATCTCCTTTGCCAACGTCGCGCTGAACATCATAACTTGCTTGTGGTGGGGGGTGACGCGGAATATATCTTGAACGTCGCGACGCATGTCTAGTGGGCGATGTCGCAATTGGTGAGAATCGTTGTCGACAACAACAAACAAGACAAAAAGAGGAAGAACGAATGAAAAGGGGAGGCCAGGGTGAACAACTGCATCAATAAGCTACGCTCCGCGCCTTCCACGCTTGTCTTCATGTCGACGAGTCTGATCACATCGTTTCTCTTTAGGTCATTCTTGCAAACGTCGTTCTGTCTGCCTTCCACCGCAAACAACCCCTCCCTAATTGAACTTGAACTGTCTTCAACAAACGCCATAACCGGGACCGGTGCCCAGAGTGCGATTGATGGAAGGCCACTTAGCGCCATTGGCGACTGACAAGCGGATATGAACATGTTTGAGAAGATCCCAAAAGGACGAGACGACAGGACGGGACATAAAACGAGGCTAGGCGCGGCAGTTTTGGTGCAGGGGCAGTAGCACCAATGATAGCAGTGTGTGGAACGGCCGAAATGATGATTTTCGCAGGTGTGGAAGACTAACCAAGCTGTTCGAGCATCTTATCGCACTCGTCCAGGACGAAATGTTTGACTTTTGAGGCGTCCAGTACTTTATCTCTGGCCAGGGCGTTGAGGCGACCAGGGGTGGCGACAACAATGTGTGGGCACTTGTTCTTGTCTCGGAGCAGCTCAGCATCCTTGGAGACGGGGGTACCGCCATAGAAGGTGCTGACACGAACATCAGGCATGTACTTGGCAAATCGGGTATACTCGTTTTTGATCTGGAAAGCCAGTTCTCGCGTGTGGCACAGCACGAGAACGGAGACTTCGCCATCCACAGGCTCAAGTTGTTGGAGGGTCGCCAAGACGAACACAGCGGTCTTTCCGTGACCGGACTTTGCTTGACAAAGGACATCCATTCCAAGGACAGCTTGAGGGATACATTCTTGTTGGACTGTGGCGCATAGTGACAAATGAGCGCCCAGCCTTCAAAACACGTTGTATGCACTACACACCTTCTGAAGGATGTTCGAAACCAAGGTCACTAATGGCACGCAACAACTCGGGCTTCAACAAGAAATCTCTGAACAAAGGGGTCACAATGAGTCATCGAAGAAAATCGTGAGCAATGACTGTCTTGACTTACCTGAATCCAGTAGAATGGATGCCCGAAAAGTTTTTCTTGTCCTTATCGCCCTCGCCGTCAACTGCAGGTGCTGTGGTGGCAACAGCCCCGTTAGTCGCTGCAGGCGCTGCGGCACCATTGGCGACAATGTCGTGTTCATCCTCGTAGTCGATAAGTTCCTCGTTATCGTGAGAGCTCATGTTGGATTACTGGTACGAAGGAGACGAAACTAGGAACAATAGGGCGAGACGAGACGCAAGACAAGCAGGAGGAAGACAAGCAGAAAGACCAGGTGGCTGTTGGAAAGAGAAAAAGGACGACGCGCGACGCGTGGATTCCAGGGACAGCCACGCACGGACCCCCGTCCCGTCGCCGGCCGCCTCAAGCCTGCCAATGCCTAGATTGGGCACATGGCCGTCCGAACGCACCGTGCTGCCCATTGTTCACTCATCAAGGCAATTCTGTGCAGATCCAGCGGAAGGAGCTGCGTTTGGGTGAGATACAGCATCCGTTCTGACATCCCGTGTCCAAAAGACAAATGATTTACTCAACAGACCATGGACAATCGACGAATTCGGCCGATTTGTGCCGTCCGAAACACCTACGAAAGCATGAAGCGCGCATGATTAAAAGTCTGGAAAAGGAGCCCCGGGGCCTCCTTGCAGCACAGACTGCACAGTCCTCGCAGGTCCAAGGCAATCTCAGGGTTAGGCAGGGTGTAGGGTAGCACTCTTCCAAACGACCATCATGCCAGACCAACGATATCCTTTCTGGTGAGCACTCAATATGCTTGACGTCAACCGACGTGTTCGATTGATCGGCCTGGTTCGCAGGCTTGGAGGTCAGTAATAGCCCAAGTGTGTCGGAACGTACTGTATTGATTTTTTGCACTACAATGAAGGAGTCGGGGCTTCAAGTGCGTATTTATTCGTGATTCTAATGTTACAACATACTGAACGATATCCAAGTGGCTGCTGTCTGCACGCATCCTCTGGACTTGACAAAAGTGTGCGTATACCAATCATCGGGCATTCACACAGTACCCTAGACCTCACTTTAGTCGCCTGCAGACCCTTTCCCACTCTGCAGCGAAGCGGCCAGGCATGTTCTTTCTCATTCGATCTTCCATAGCGCAGTCGGGCTTCCGGAGTCTGTACACCGGCCTCTCCGCCTCGCTTCTTCGTCAGATGACCTACTCCCTCGTCCGCCTGGGAAGCTATGAAAGTATCAAGACAACTTTATCTGAGAGTGGACGACCATCTTCGGGCTCGCTCTTATTTGCTGCGATGCTTGCTGGCGGGCTGGGAGGTGTTGCCGGGAACCCCGCTGGTATGTCTCAATATTACGATTATCTTAAGCCGGGTCTAATGAATCGACAGACATTCTACTGGTACGAATGACAAGCGACTCGATACGGCCCCCAGAACAACGCTATGGATACTCTCACGCATTCCACGGGCTTACATGTATACTACGTGAGGAAGGCGTTCGGGGACTCTTCAGAGGTCTTGGCACAAACACTGTGAGCCAACTACTCATACGTTGTGCCCACTTATCACTAAAATCGTTCTATAGACAAGGGCTATCCTCATGAACGTGCGTTCCGCACACTCTCTTCCGCTTTCAGGGTGCTCACCGGGGTTTGCAGGGTTCACAGGTTGGTTCGTGAGTAGATGTTTATCGCACATCCGTAGCAAGGACTCTGTTCATAGACATGACACAGCTATGATGTCTTCAAAACTCTCCTTATCTCCCAACCACTGCCAATCATTCAATTTCAATTTCGTGACAACTTGCTATGTCATGTAATATCAAGTATCATGGCCGGCGCATTCGCAACGAGTACGTGCCGTGTCAGATTTCTTATCCTTTCAGATCTGCTCACTATCACTCAGCTGTCTGTGCGCCTGCAGACGTGCTCAAATCTCGACTGATGTCTGCGGTATGCTCACATTAAACTTCCCGTATGTCCTAGACTTATTGTGCCCCCATCAGTCAGGAAATGTAAGTCTATTAGAGGTTGTGACGCGGTCTCTTCGACACGAAGGCCCTAGCTTCCTATTCAAAGGGTGGACACCAGCGTTCATCCGGCTCGGGCCAAATACGGTCCTAATGTTTGTCTTTTATGAAGTAAGGAACATGTGTAGTCTTATGATCAAGATACACTGACCGATACGCGTTCACAGCAACTTAAGAAAGGCTGGAGAACACTTGTTTGGTCTCCCCCGAACTCTCATCCACAGACAATCTAACCTGAACGCCGTAGATCATAGATCTTATCAGACCTACCTTAACGTCCCCATTAGAAGGTCCGCATTGCTTATTTATCAGTCTCATCTTGGATTTGGTAGCATACCTTCATGTCCTATACCTGCATGGTAGCAACGTATATTATTTGGATTAAATATTCTCGACCTATTCTGTGCATCTCCCATGCTCATCCATTTTAGTCAGTCTTTCCGACTCTAAAAGAGCTCCTTGGGCCCGACCAAGCGACCTTCCACTTTCAGACAGTCACACGTTTCGACCTGTACAACGTTCCCCACTCATCTTGGTGAGCAGGCCGGCCAGATGTCTGATGAAGGTGTATGAATTCGGGAAACAATTGCAAAAATATAGTCAACTACAGTAAAAGTACAGTACTTCCATTTTAGGCGGTAACACCTGCCTGAGCGCTAGTGTTGTTGGAAGGTCAAAACCCAAGGGGCCTCCAAAACCGTAAATATGTAAATCGACTGTCAGAAAAGTGTGAGAGGGACCCCGGAACTTGCCCCCCCAACCACCACCCTTTAGCGCCATTTGGCGCCCTATTCTTCGTGAGAACTGAAACAAATCTGGGACAAGATAAAGAATAAGTAGTCGGGGTAGAGGTATATTACATGCTGTAGAATATTAATAACTACTGTAGTATAGAATAGATGTGAAGTAGATATGAATAGGTGTGAATATGAAGTAATAAATACCAACAGAGCATAAGAATCCTATGATGAGTGAGTCCATTTTCTCGAGTGCATATGTTCATTGCTAGAAGCATCAGGTGCAGAACCTGCTGCATGCTTTCCATTCAACTGAGCTACCCCGGGTTCACTTGAATTTGATTTTGAGGAGCCCGTTGGACCAATCCTGTGAACCTCATCACCAAAGATTGCAATCAAGGAGAGGAATGACTTTTGTATCATGTCGCATTGCATTCAGTACTAAAACAAAGTGGTCTCACATATGTATCAATTATGTAACCTTAGAAATTTCCTTTCTAGCAATTGTGAACACATATATTCTCTGCTTTTCTTTCTCTCTCATATGCCATTTGAGCTCAAAGAAATTGATAGATATAGAAAGAGCATCCAAAGAAGTTATTCTGACAACTCTTTGAGTAAAATAAATGAAGACTCAACCTCATACCAGAAAACTGTGCATAAAAGTGAAATGCAGAACCCTGAATGATAAGCCAGGGTTGACCCAGGGGTAGTCCATTTCCAGGTTTACAGTTTTGAAGGCCTCTTGTCAAAACCCTTCTGCCAATTGCCATGGCAAATATGGCAATTGCCATCAGGGATCTGGAAGGGGTTGGCAAAACATGGCAGAACTCATAACTATTCTATCATCAGAGAGATCATAATGATGTATGAAACATAATTGAAATACAATTTTTTTTCTTCCCATTTCTCTTTACTTCCTATTGAATGTCTAGTAACAAAAAGGACAGATGGTCGCTCAATGTCTTTATCACACAGAACTTCCATGAAGCAGGAGGCATTTAAAATAAATCCAACAGAAAATATTACATCTGTATACATTGCTTTCTGGACCCTAATGCACCTGAGGATTCTGTCAAGAAAATGAAATACTGAGATAACTGCCTTTATAATCACCTAATGAACAAAGGTACCTGTCCAAATGCTTCAGGAGATGCACGAAAGCAAGCATGGTTGGTCCTCCAAAGTAAAGAAAAATTGCAGGTATTTGCACCTGTTATAGGAATAACTTTATCGGCACCTTCAATAACTGAGCCCAAAGATGGTGATACTAATAGCACATCCAGAACTGCTGTAAAGAAATGCAAAGTCAATACAATCTTAGATGGGTTTGTTGACTATGCACTTTTTGAGAAAGCACAGTTTGATGCAAACATTAACCTGTTGAGGCAAGTCATGATTATGACAGAAATGATAGTCAGTTGTATTCACTGAATAGCTTGTAGGTACTTGATACATACCAATAGTGCCTTTTCACATTCTGAGAACTTGTTCTTTCATATTTTCACATAGTCCATCAGATCATCATATATGCTCCCAACTCGATATATTCTATTGCATACAATTATGGATAAGAAGTATACATGTATTATGAGTGAAGAAATCAGTATACTGTAGGATTGCAAGTAGTGGACATTCCTTATAGATGGATGAGATAATGCTTTACATTGGAGTCTGTATGGGTCAGTTGCTGCTGAAGTTGGGGAGTTCCCCCAGGTTCTGAGCCTAGAGAACATGATGGGCAAGTAAGCTACAGCCGATAACCTTGTTGCAGTTGTGACAAAGGCCCTAGAGCAAAGTGAGCTTGAAAACACTCAGGGCATTATTGCTGTGACTACAGATAATCTGACTACTATGCAATCATTCTGATGGAAGTTCCGGGAGAAATTCTTTTGGATCCTTGTAAGTTCTCACATTCACTTCAGAGCAATATAGAATTCAGACTTACATGTGTAACACAGACCTTCTGGTGTTTCCTACACAAACTAAACACAATTATTGGTCACATTATTGGTTACTCAGTAATAAAGAAAGTCATTGCATAGACCTCTCATGTCATCTCATTCTTCAACCAATCATACTACTGGGATGGACAACTTGAAGAAGAAGCCAACAGATGTGGTGTGCAGTGATCACTGAAGACTCACATGAATTCACATTGGTATAGCCTCATTCTCATGGCAATGTCTGTCCTATCATTTGCATAGGCTATATAATTTTTTTTGTTATATCACAATGTACTGAACTTGAATAATGTACCAGTGATCCACTCTCTGCAGTATATGCATATTTAGATGCCCGAGAGAAGACAAATGGTCTGTCTCCAATCAATAATGATATAAGAATGATAGTTCTTACAGATGCACACTATTGGGGTCACCTGTGTTAGCTGGTCAAAATATGCAAACCACTTGTTGATGCAATTAGGAACTTAGAAGCCCAACAGACAACATTAGCAGACTGCATGCTTAAAGTTATTTGCTGCACTCATGAGTTGATATTCTGAGTCCCATTTGCTGAAGAACATGACCATCTTGACTTCTGGTTGCATGCCAAGTCAGTCTTCAATGAAGAGTTTTATTGAATAAATACTGATACTCACAATCTTGCTCTTTTTCTTCACCTGCTATGTCACCGCATTGCTATAGATCAAGTAGAAAAGAGCCAGACATTTGATCAAATTTGCAAGGCCATGTTGGATATTGCTCATTAACTATGATGGCCTAAGATATAAGCTGTATAGCTTCTTGACAATCTAAAGGAATACTACAACTTCAAAAGGCCCTTTGTTGGAAGTCAATTAGATGCAAAGGCATAGTGATTATCTCTATCTATCCTCACAACTGAAGGCTGTCCTATTAAGGACCTCACTGTGTGGTTACACTCAATTGTTCCCCATGCAGCTAAAGTTGAGAGGCTTTTCTTGAATCTTGGTGAAATTCAAGGATAAAAAAGAATTAATCTTACAGTGCCAAACTTTGAGCATGAAGGCAGAATGTGTTTGAACTATGAACATCTTATTTGGAAGCACAGTCGGAAAGTGAAAAAGCCTCTCTATCAGAAACATGCTCATATGCATACTTGCAATGCTCCTGGCATCAATACTGACCTTGCGAAGGACCTCAACATTAACTTCACTTGGATTCCACCTCTCACAGTGACATTCATTGATGAGGCTATGCAATATAAGGTCCTGCTGGAAGGATCTGAAGGAATGATGGATGAGGAGTTTGCAGCTGAGTATGATAAATGGAAGAGGCAATAGGCAGAAGAAGTAGCAGATGATAATTGTAATGTTGATTCAGTCTTGCTAGATGTCATTCTAACTACTGGCAAAATCTATGACTTTGCAGAGCTTGACCGCATTGACAAGGAAATGACATCGGCATCTTTTAATGAGGAAGTCCAAACACCTTCTTCTTCAATCAAGACTGTTGTTTGAAATGTAGACATGCTCCTGCATATGAGCAGTATGGAGTTCTAGCTAACATACAACTCTATGATACAATTCTATGGACTACTTTCTAAGTACACTTTTGTCCAGCCATTTTTGAATCATACAAACTCAGAACAGGCCAAAAAATGAATTGTCATATTTTGCCAGATCTGGCAATTGCCATTCTGCCTAGCAAATGGCAGAACTCAGCCCAAATGAGTTTTGTCCCCTACACTACTGAGTGCTCAAATATTCAGCGGTCTATCTAAAGGGGGGCAGAGAGGAAAAAAATTAATTTAATTAATTAAGAAGGAGAGGAGGGTGAAAAGATTGGACTGGTATGAGGAAATCTACTTACCTATACCAGTTCTGTTTGTTGTTGTGAAATGGCCATACCATATGGTATCTTTAGAGATATTAGTCTGGATTTATTAATGAGCCTATGTGAAATGGCTTGAATTTCATTCTGAGTCCATTTTATGCATCTTTCTACAGATATTTCTCAATACAGTGGTGCTATGCACCATATAAATACTGGGAAATTAAGAGAATGTATCTATAGCCATGTTAAAAGCCCTAAGCCATTAAGAAGTCTGCAAATTCTTAAGAAACTTGAATATAATGATATTTCTTGGATGGTTACAAATATGGCTGTGTCTTATTCAAAATTTTCAGAAGTGGTGGCACTTTGTGCTGCTATTTCTTACATGCATTGCAAGTGACCTCTTCTAAATACAATGCTTCTATGAAAACCTTCAATTGCTATATAGTTTATATTGTAGCATAACTTCTATATTGTCTGATTAAAAGTGAAGTAATCTTGATCAGTTTATGGTATAAAGTTGGAGAGTAGTGTAGAGAATATAAAGCTACACTGGGACAGCATTGTACAACTCAAACATGCACAAAAGACTGAACTTTGTTACTGAAATAATTATTTCTTTGCTGAATTGTTCAGAATTACACAAACTTTATTTCAAGCCAATTTCAAGAAATGACCATGTATATATCCATATTGCTAGATAATGAATGTGACATAGAGCCTTGAGTGGTATTTATTAGACCCTCAGAGGATAGTGATTAATGGTGAAAATGACTTGCTTAGGTGAATGATCTACAGATGTGTAACTTGACATTCATAGAACAACATAAAAAGCTAAAAATACAAAAGTAATACATATATTCAAACCATATGGGCAATGCAATCTACCAAATGCTAGCCCATTTGGGTCAGAAATGAGCCCACAATGGTGCAAACAATGTGCACAGTGCATAGAAACTGGCTTTATTTGCACTTAGTTGTACCAATGCTGAAAGTGGTAAGTGGTGGCCTAATACAGTAAGTCAATTCAAACTCAGTTAGCTCTAGCGCCGCCCCTCCCATAGATAGACTGCCAAATATTCGTCCTCGGCAAAACGACGACCGCCTTCGAACTTTACGGTGTACAGCTGAGACTAGAGACGAGCCTATCACCACCGAAATTCCCATCTATCTTGGTTTTCTATGGAGGCTTTCCAGCTCCTTTCCCGAGGAGGCGTGAAATTCAACAAGAAACGGTTTGCAACTCAGGTGGAGATCTTCAATGTGAGCATGTCTAGCTTGGTCGATCAGACTTATTCTGACCGGCTTTGTTTTAGAAAGACTCGAGGAAGCTCGATAAGGGAAAGCAAAGGGCTAGTCTGACGGAGGAAGAGCTCCCACATGACTTGGATTTCTTCAAGTATGCTCAGAACGTGAATACCAAGCGCAAATCCACCGAGGACGCAAAGCACACGAGCAAGAAACAAAAAGTAGCTGAGGATGATTCCGATGAGGCGTTACCGGCATGGACTGCACCAATTCCCCGTCAACGCGTAACTGCTAAAGGTTCCAATGTACCTGATCCCATAGAATCTTTCCGGGAACTTAGGGATCGGTACCACATAAGCTCGCACTTCCTGTCCAACCTAGCGCAGAATGGGTATAAGGAACCGACAGGAATTCAGGCTCATGGAATACCCATATTGATGGAAGTACGTAGACTACATCTACAATTCTACGGGCTTACTGACACTGGAGTCACAAGGGTCGGAATCTTGCTGCTATCTCCCCAACGGGAACGGGAAAGACATTGGCGTACCTTTTACCCATTATGTCGCTTCTCGGTGCCCCAGCTTCTAGCTCCAAGCTTGATACTAGGAGCGGTGTTCGAGCGTTGGTCCTTGCACCTACACGCGAATTGGCGCATCAGATACACAATGAATGCTTGAAGCTAGCGCAGGGGCGAAAATGGCGAATTATATTGTTCAGCAAAGCAACCGCAAATGCACTGAATGATCAGAACGTCCGGGACAGCGTAGGTAAGCCCGTTGAACGTATGCGTTATAGTTCACATAATTCACTCAACGGGTAGACATAATCATTAGCACGCCTCTCAGATTAGTCGCAGCAATGCAGAGTGGCGTAATAGGACTCGAGAAGTGAGTGACATATTGGTTTATATTCCAATTCTGACAACTCATGTTGACTTTATTTTATGAATAGTGTGCGTCATGTAGTGCTGGACGAAGCCGATCGCATGCTCGATACGGAGTTTCTAGATCAAGTGCAAGAAGTGATAGCTGGATGTTCACGGGAAGGTGTGCAAAAGGCTGTATTCAGTGCCACTCTTCCATCTGGTGCGGAGAAGATTGCTATGGACATGATGAAACACCCAATCCGGGTAGTCGTTGGCCTGAAGTCAGTCACTTTGTTCATCTGATGGAAGGCATGTGGCTCATTCATTTCCGTAGGGATACGCCGTTGCCCCTCATCGCTCAATCTCTAACATATGTCGCCGATGATTTCTCCAAACTCCCAACCCTTCTGCAGTATCTAGCTCAGCCCTACAACCCACCCCTCCTTATCTTTGTATCTTCTCAAGAGCGCGCATCATCGTTAGCAGAGGAGCTGGTTCTCAGCGGTATACCGAATGTCGATCATCTACACGCGGGGATGACGAAGAAGGAACGAGAAGATGCTGTCAGTCGCATGCGGCAGGGGCAGAGCTGGGTCATGGTGACGACCGAAGTGATGGCGAGGGGAATGGATTTCAAAGGTGTTCGAGAAGTCATTAGTTATGACTTCCCTCAGAGCGTCCAGAGCTACGTTCATAGAATCGGTACGTCGCACGGTTTTCATATCTCGTAGGCAGATGATTGACTTCTTCATTTGTTAGGGCGTACCGGCCGTATGGGCCGCGAAGGAAAAGCGGTGACATATTTCACTGATGAAGACGCGCCATTCCTTAAAATGCAAGTACTCCCGAGTCCCCAGTACCCCTTGGAGTAATGTCTTGACGCCATTCTTTAGGATTGCAAATGTCATTCTGCAGTCGGGTTCATCCGTACCGGAATGGATGCTCAAGCTGCCGAAGCCATCCAAAATGAAAAGACGAGAGATGGGCAAGGTAAAACGTGCAGATACTGTCAATGATGCTCGCAGAATAGGTAGAAGCGATGCCATCAAGAAGCGGTAAGTGCACTAGCTTATTCTCAGCTGCGAAGGTCACCCATTGTTCGATATAATAGGGAAATGGTTGCTGCCTCGAAGCGTCGCAAGGAAAAGGCCGAGGCTGTCTCTTCACAGTCGCAAGTCGAGGCCAAAATTGACTCATAGCGAAACGATTTGCCCTTCCGTCTTCGTTTTCCTGCATTACCTACTTTATCTACATATATTGCCATTTCTTTCATGAAATTTCGAATCATGCCATGAAGCTCTTCCCTACTCAATGAAGAACGCCGAGGCTTGCGCCACTCGGTGGAATTAACATTATGGGTATGCCCACTGCACTACTGCGCGCATCTCATTAAATCTGTCAGCAAGGAGTGGATTGTTACATACTATGGATCAAGTCGCAAGCCTGCAGGTCTGCTTATCGGATTCATTTACCAGACTTTCGGGCAGTGGCAACATTCTTTTGAAGGCACCGAAGGACTCCGTCAAGTGTGCGGCTCGGAAAGCCGCGAATTAGAGCTATCGTGAGAGCTTGGCCCTTTCTGAACCTGCTCTTTGTGACTGAATCCTTTCAAGTCTCGTGGATCCCTCGGTTACTTAGTGTTTACTTCACCGGCCGGGCGAAAATTGCAGTTTATGTGGAAATCTGTGAGGTTTGGTGAGCCGATCACGTTTTGACAGCTCGTTTCCGACCATCTATGGACACACAGTGCACTCAGGCCGCCATGGACTCGCCAATTTTCAATGTTGTTCCTCGTATGAAGGCATGGGGGCTCGTCTGACATTGTCGTTACTGTCTCACATCTTTCTTGGGGGTTGCTAGGCAGGACGCATTTCCTGAAAGAGGTCAAGAGAGATCTGGTGATCGGCGAGCGTCTCCAACATATACTTCCGCGGCGGTCAGCATGTGCCATACTAGGTTTGAAGTCAGAATAATGTCTCGAGGTCTCGAGCCGCTTTCATCACGATTATGGGGGTGCATGCCGGGCATGAGGCGATAATGAAGTGCCTACGCAATGTACATTGTACTACGTTCATGTGCTTCTCTCTTTCGAAATCCTTCAAAAGGAGGCCCAAGCATGAGCTGGCAGGTCATCCACCCACTCCCTGCTCGCATCTGACTGCTCCCCTCCCCTCCCCACACACTTCGATAACGTCTATAGTACCATGCCACTCGATCGCCATCCTCGCCGTTCGCGTCGTACTGCTGGTGGGCCACTCCGCCGTGTTGGTGAGTAATCCTATCGTCGATCGTCATTGAGTGTGCTAAACACTCTCTATATATGCGCAGATCTTCAAGAGGACTCGAACTTCGACATCATGGATTTGATCTGTCCTCCTACTCCCGATTCTTCTGCTCATTCGCCTTCGAACTCTTCAGCCGCCTCATCTCCCTCCTCGGACACATACGGCTCTGCTTCACCCTCTCTATCCGACAACGAATCACTGCCATCTCCCCAAACCCGCAAGAAGCAGGGGGAACATGTCCCCCGTCCTCCTAACGCGTTCCTGATATTCCGCTCGTTCTTCTGGTTGGAGGAAAAGATCAAGGCTACGGCTGAGCGTGACCATCGCCAGATCAGTCGATTGGCAGGTATTCGCTGGAAGCAGCTCTCAGAAGCTGAAAAGGAACCATATAAGATACGGGCTGATGCTGTCAAGAATGCGCACAAGGCTGCCCACCCTGGTTACAAATACGCTCCCTGCAAGGTGAAATCGTCCAAAAAGAAAGTTAGTGGTTCTAAGACTGTCGCCGAGCTGTTGCTGTTGGGTATGGTGGAGGATGAGATTGAGAGAGAGGTGGCGCGCCGCCCACGTGTCAAGGTCGAGGAACGAAGGATTCCTATTGTAAAGACGAAGCCCCGACCCAAACGTCAAACTAAAAAGCACTCATTCGCCTCAGAGGGGGAACACTCAGCTGGCTCATCATCCGCAGAATCATCACCATCGTCAGGCTTTTCTTCCGACGAGCTGAGGACCCCCGACCTCACCTTTTCGAAGACGATCTCCGATGACATCGACATCGCACGTTCACCAGAGGTTTCAAATCTTGATATATGCAACGTATTGCAGGAAATGGTGCGTCTTGTCAACGTAAGACCTCTCAATGAGCAATGCTAACTACTTCGCCCCTTCAGACATTGACCAAGAGCTCTCCCACCATTGTGCCTACGGAGTCACTCCCGCATGTTACGGAACCGATGTTCCCTTTCCTCAAACCCCAAGCTTCCGCATTGGCCCAAAGTATGATGCTCACTGAGGCCGCTATTCTATCCCCATCGTGGTCACAACTCCCTATGGCAGGCGTCGAACTCTCCCCTCCGTCCTCATCATCCCTAGGGCTCGCCGTCCCTGCCCCCGCCTCGGTACCGCTTGAGCTCAATCTTCTCACCCTTCCATTATATGGGCCTGATTTCACCAGCTGTTTCGTCACCGAACCTTCCTTCCTTGCCAACGGAAATAATGAAGACTTTTATTCATACGGCCTTGCCCACTCGCCTCTCGTACCCTCTGATGTTTCTGCTCTGGATGATGACATTTTTGCGGAGTGGCTGAATGAAGGAGTACTCAACGGTACTGAATAATTGACATGAATGCTTGTTACATACGACATCTTCACGGCCTTTTCGACCTCATTTAGCTTTGATATGTATCTCAGAGGTTCGCTAGTTTTCTTCCTTCGTCTTTTCATTCACATTGTACTATTAGTACGTGACTGTATCAATTATTTGGGGTCGCAACTGTACTTGCATAGGATAGGAAGGATATACATTTGTTTTGCGTTGACCGTATATACTCAAAGTCACGGTGCGGTGTCAAGGGACATCCGACTTTGGCTTCTTCCGCGTGCCGTCTTCACTCGTCCCTTTGCCCCGCTTAATTGGCATTGGTCGAATGAATGTCGAAGGGAGATCCATATTGATATGGCCTGCGAGATGCACCGCTCGTAGCCAGTTCTCGCATTCTTCCTCAGTGGCTTCGGGGTGCTCAAGTTGCCACTCACACACGCGAGTGAGAACCTGACCAGTCCAGGGCCCAGGTTTTGTAACGCCAGTGATATGTAGAACCTTTCGACCCTGCACATTCGTTCCATATCAGGAACAAGTTGATTAAGAGAGCGGATTACCCACATCTAGCAAAGGTTTCGCATCTACAGCGGATGGTAGACCAAAGTCTTCTATTCGGGACACGAATGCGTTATATGCATTGATATATTGTTTAGCCTGTTCGACTGCCACAAATCAATGGTGATAAAGCCTTAGTCATCCGGGACCAGTATACGTGACGTACTGTCAAAGACATCTTGGGAAACATCGTAAAGCGGGACCAATTCAGTGATCAGTGTGAACAGAAGTGTGCTTGTCCAATGCGATCCGGTATGGGCGTTATGCACAAGCTTCTCTCGAAGCAGCATCCCTATAGGGTTTAAGGTTAGATGACGTGGTGGCGATGCCCAGGTACATACCGATCCTTGCTCGTTCTTTGAGATTACCAGGCTGCTCCTCGATTGTTGGGTTCCTCAATAGTTGTGTGGCAGCAAAAAGAGCAGGAATACCGTTGAGGTAATGATTTTGGGTGCCAAGCTTCACACCTTCGCGGATAGCAGCCTCTACCGCTTCATGCGGCTTGCCCTTGCGGTCCTTATACGTGATATTCAAGAACGGAAGAAGGAAGCAAGCGAGGTGTAGGCGGGCGTGGAGTAGATAGTCCCGGGATACGGTATTGAGAAGGGTTGGGTGCACTGGAGGTAGTCGAGCTATTGGTGAGGACAAAGGCTGTATGATGATGTGTAAGAGGGATGAAGCAACAACAGCAGTGACAGAAGGTGCCCGCGTCGCGGAAAATTCGGGCGCGACTGAAGAAGGGATGTAGAATAGAGAGTCATAGAGCGATAACTCGTTGATTAGTCGAATGGCTAGCAAAGGATCACGCCCTACGAATGTGTGTCAGACATCTTGGCTCATGGGAGAAGACCGCGAGAGAATACCTTTTAACATTTTATCAAGCTCCACACCGACACGTTCTCGGCTTATCTTGAATCGGAGAGCTTCCTAGATCGGAATAAGCAAGCTGTTAACGAAGCCATGTTGTGAACGCACCTGAATTTGGGGATCACGTGCAGATTCTTGTAGTTCAGGGTGCAAGTTGAAGCCGAAGCGACTTGCGAATCGTATACAACGAATTACTCGCAAAGGATCATCCATAAAGGTCTCGCGAGGCGGCAAGGGAGTACGGATGATACCATGTTCTAGATCTGTCAAGCCCTAGAGTATATTTAGGAAATACTCGAGCGAATGGATGTTGACACTACCTTTCCCGTGAAGTCTTCCACACTTCGTGAGTGGACATTGTAAAAAAGTGCATTGATGGTGATGTCGCGGCGCAAAGCGTCCTGCAAAGGCGTACCAAAAGCCTGATACCCATCGGTTAATACCCGTACTTTGGCATGAAAATCGAATGCCACGCACGACCTGTGTTGGTATGCGGCTGTCTTCGGTGTACTCTTCACTTCGTAAGTTCACGAAGTCAAGCTCAGTGCCTAATACGGTGGTTCTGGCGGTCTCGAGATGCTTTGAACGATCGGGATTGATCTCAATCTTGGCCAACTTGTCTGTCTCAATGCCATTCATAGAACAGAACTCGATGAATTGCTGGGCAAATGCCATGCCCATCATGTTTTCGAGTGAGATATCAATATCATTACAAGGCAGTCCCAGGAGCTGCAAGACAGCAAAGAATGAACACAACTGCAAGAAAGAGGACAAAGCGGAGAAGGCCAGAATTCGCAAAGGAAACTGGCGTATTGACCTTGTCCCGAACCCATCCTCCAGCAATCCGGCAAGATGTTGCATCGGAGTCACCTCTGGTTTGTCTCATCCATTTTGTGCACTCATGAAGGAGTGTGCAAATTCTCTCCTCAACCTCGGTTAGGTGGACTTCTGGCCTCTCAGGAATACAAATACGGTCGTGAGTTGTGACGCGTAAGAGGGACATTCTACGGGTATTGACAGGCTTGAAGAATCGGGGTATTCTGTAGACTTTTAACATGCAATAGACTGGTCTCCAGAGCCAGCAGCTGGTGAAGCAGAAAGAAAAAGAAAGATCGAGGTGGTGGTCAGTCGCAGAGGTGCGGTTCGTCCAGGATCGGTTCATTTGACGACCAACCCTAGTGCAGCGTTGCTCGAGCGCTCGAGCTTCACACTTTCTTCCGCTAACTGCGTTCGTTCTGCATTTCGCCTGGCGACTCAACGTTCACCATAGCTCCTCCAGCCTCTTAACGCTGCCATAAAATGGGTGTTGTGTCCAGTTGCTGCGAATCTTGCTGTCAGTAGCTCCTTTCCCTACCTTCTCCGCATCTCACTAAAATGTTCATCCTACGATGAAATGCTTCTCTAGTCCGCTCACGCAAATCGCAGTCATACGAGCCATTACTGCTGGAGAACGAACGGGAAGCTGTTGCTGATTTGCTGCAGTACCTTGAGAGTACGTTACTTGTCGTCGTTCTTTGCCTTCTCAGTATTTCCAACTGTGCACACCGTAGACCGGACAACGACCAACTTCTTCTCGGGATCACCACTTTCCGCGTTGACAACACTCTCGTTTTCTGACAATGTTGATCTCCAACGGAGTGCTGCTCTTGCTTTCGCAGAAATTACTGAGAAAGAAGTCCGGCCAGTTGGGCGCGATACCCTCGATCCTATCCTTTTCCTTCTATCCAGCCATGATACCGAAGTCCAGAGGGCTGCCAGTGCAGCGTTGGGTAACTTGGCCGTCAACAGTAAGTCATCATTGGCTAGTGCTGCTTCTCTCATTAATCCCTGCTATTTTAGCCGATAACAAGCTTCTCATTGTCAAACTTGGTGGCCTGGAGCCTCTCATTCGACAAATGCTCAGTCCGAACGTTGAAGTGCAATGCAATGCAGTTGGTTGTGTGACGAACCTTGCTACTCATGGTCTGTCTCCTCATTCACGCACGTGCGTTCAAGGTGTAACCGTCGTGTTTTGCAGATGATAACAAGACCAAGATCGCAAAGTCTGGAGCGTTGGTGCCTCTCACTCGACTCGCACGGTCAAAAGACATGCGGGTGCAGCGCAACGCTACCGGCGCGTTGTTGAACATGACGCATTCTGGTTCGTCTATGGCAATTACGAGGATGCTTGCGACCTTCTGATGGTACTGTAGATGAAAATCGACAACAGCTGGTGAATGCCGGGGCTATCCCAGTTCTGGTTTCTCTTCTCAACTCTCCGGATACCGATGTCCAATATTATTGTACGACCGCATTGAGCAATATTGCTGTCGATGGTTAGGGTCTTCTTGCCTGGATACTTCTGTATCGCTGACCTCTTCTGTAGGTGTGAACCGCAAGAAGCTCGCTCAAAGCGAACCCAAGCTTGTCGCCAGTCTGGTTCAGTTGATGGATAGCCCGAGTCTGAAGGTGCAATGTCAAGCCGCTCTCGCTCTGCGTAATCTTGCAAGCGATGGTATGTGGCACCCGCATGTCCTTGGTGTCTTCGCATTCTCATTCAGTCTTTACAGAGAAATACCAACTAGAGATCGTCAAGGCAGATGGTCTTTCGTCTCTACTCCGCTTACTCCAATCCGCTTACCTCCCACTCATTCTTTCCTCCGCTGCTTGCGTTCGCAACGTCTCCATTCACCCTCAGAACGAGTCACCCATAATCGAATCAGGTTTCCTTCAGCCTCTCATCAATCTCTTGTCTTTCAAGGACAACGAGGAAGTGCAGTGCCATGCTATATCGACACTGCGAAACCTGGCCGCAAGTTCGGAGAAGAACAAGCAAGCAATTGTGAAGGCTGGTGCTGTACAGAGTATTAAGGAACTTGTTTTGGAGGTTCCGACAAATGTGCAGAGTGAGATGACTGCTTGCGTTGCCGTCCTTGCACTCAGCGGTATGTGTCATTCTTCGTGTTGGGCGTGAAAGTTCTTATACCATATTCCAGACGAGCTGAAGGGACAACTGCTGGAGATGGGCATATGCGAGGTCTTGATCCCTCTCACCAACTCGCCGAGTTCTGAAGTACAGGGTAACAGCGCTGCAGCTCTTGGTAACTTGTCATCCAAAGGTATGGTGTTTGAAAATGTTTTGTTCGCGAGTACTAATCGTCATCTATCTCAGTAGATGGACGATCGACCGGCGACGATTATTCTGCTTTTAATGAAGTGTGGGATCAGCCTGAAGGTGGCATGCACCAGTACCTTTACCGCTTCCTTACAAGCCCCGATGCCACCTTCCAGCACATTGCTGTATGGACGATTGTGCAATTGCTTGAGTCAGGCGGTGCGTTTTTAGGTTCTAGTTCGCGAGTTCCGCTAAAACTTCTCCATTGTTAGACCCAATATTAAATGCTCATATCCGCACTTCGCCCATCTTGATTCCGAACATTCGACAGCTCGCTCAAACTCGCACCTCGTCTCCTGTATCCTCTGTCGGTGGTACCCCACATTCACCTCATTCCCAACATTCGTACCAGGAGACCGAGACAGGTGACGGCCAAGGCGAGATCCAAATGTTGGCCCGCCGTATCTTGGAGATCACGGAACATGACGGCGAGGGTGCTTTGACGCCTAGTGCGTCTGCTTCACAAATTCAGCCGGGCTCATTTGCAGATACAACAGAGAGCGCGAGTGGTCGGGACCATGAGGAGTTGAGAAAGAGTGTTAGAGAGGCATTTGCTGGTGGATCTTCTACCCACTAGATGCACCCACGTTTTGTGTGCATTGTATGAGGGTTATACTTGAGGTTGAAAGGACAGTTAGTTGGACTTTCTTGCACTGTTTCTTATGTTTCGTTATTTCTTGCATGTTCGCATAGTTTTTATACCTTCGTATTCTCCTTGGGCTGTCTTCTTCGATCTAATGAATCGTAATGATCCTCGCTATGTACATGTATGATTTCTCGCTCATGTCACGGCACGTCTGATAATGTCTTTACATTCAAGGTTATAGTGTCTGCTGCTTGTCTGCTGCAGACATTATTGTGAGCCTGGACGCTGTCTATGAATGCGCACGTGGCAGTGACACGATCATGCTTCGATCGCGCCGTGATCGAAACCGAACCAAAGCCCACGCAGTCTCGCATGCATTGAACCTGTAATGTCTCTTTGATACGCCCACATTCTCACTAACTAGACGCTCTCATACATGTGTCTCCACATTCTACACGACGCCCTCTCAAAAGGTTGACCATTCAATCAGTCATCAGCATGCAAGTTGAGCAAGACGAACAAGAAAACATTTCGGATAGCGAGGAGGAAAGGACCCGGTACGTGCAAATCCGGCCTTGTAGCAAAAGCATTCCCAAAAACATATACTCGCATGCCCTAAGTAGACGACAGCGGGGACTGGATCGCGAGGTTATTGTAATATCTTCGGATTCCGAGCCTGAGGATGAGTTGCAAACGGAGCAAAGGTAACGTATTGTTTCGCATAGATACTATGGCACTCATAGAGCCTGGCTGTGGTACTTAGGGGCGATACATTTGTCTTCGGTTGTGAAAATGCTAGCCCTCCCACCGGTCATGGACTTTTGACCTCTCCAACTCAGAGACAAGTCCCTGGATCGTCACGTCTAAGGTTTCGTATTATTTTATTAGAATCTAGTAAATTCTTCATGACATTGAACCCTTGCCCAGGGTACAGGACGTATCGATTACGCCTACTCGGCTAAGCCACCCAACTACAGTGGCTGGTGGGAATCGAAGTGACATGTCTACTGCCACACGCAGCATAACACGTGTTGCCTTTGACGATGTCATTGATATTTCTACAAGTTCTGATGAGGAAAGGGGGCCATCAGCTACATTACAAAATGAGATCAAAGAAGATTTAGTGCCTTGGGAGGTCGACGACGGCTCGACATTGATTCTGTAAGTTTAGGATTCTCACATTGTTACACAAATGCTCTTGTTTCTGAGTATTGACTTCAGTGATGAACCGCGAAGGGCAAGGAAGCCCCTACGTATTCCAACCTTGCAAAACAATGAGCATTGGAATGGCGCCGAAGGCAGCGTTCTCAAGGATACGCCACTGCTCAAGAGACTATTCAAGCATCCAGGTTATTCCGATGATGAAGACGAAGATAATACTCGTGATCCTGTCCCAAACCGGCCCAGAAGCATCCCAGGAACGCCAACTCTATCTCGAAACACCCGAGGCTCGACCTCAGCCCTGAAGGCACCTCGGATGACCAAGAAGGCATCGAAGGCTGCAGAACAGGCTCGCCGCGAAGTATACGCCCAAGAACTATTCGACGAGCTGAATGAATGTGTGTTCGACGATGGTCTGCCGAAGGAGACCAGACTGGTATGGAGCAACAGGTTGATCACGACCGCCGGAAAAGCAAACTGGCAGAGGTGCGTCCCTGATATTCCAGAGCTCACTGGAAGACATACTTGAGCCACTGTTTAGGACGAGGGATGGCGTGCATACCGCATCTATTCAGCTGGCCATGAAAGTGTTGGACGAAGATGGTACGCAACGAATAGAAACATCTTGAAACCAGGGCTGACTTTCATCATGGCAGAACGGATCCGTAATACATTGTCACACGAGATGTGCCACCTTGCATGCTGGATCATCAGCGCGGAACCCAAGGAGAACCACGGTAAAATATTCAAGGCATGGTACGTATATCGCACCTTTCGTCCATGTAGTGAGTGTTTACGAAGGATCGAAGGGCGGCCAAGGTCATGCGAACCAGGCCTGACATCGAGATTACGGTAAGTGATCAGCTCGAGACGGAGATGCCTCTATACTCAGATCAGCATACAGACCAGACACGATTATGAGATCAAGTATCCGTATGAATGGAGTATGTATCTTTTCTTCCAAACAGAAAATGTCACCAACACCACTGTACAGAATGTCAAGAATGCTCCAAAATGTGACTCGAATCGGTATATGGTGAAGCAGTACTGACCGCTATCCCAGCTATGGTCGCTTCAGCAAATCTATACGACCAGATGAATGTGGTAAGCAAACGACAAATTTCGTGGAGATGTCGCACTACACTATACGACCAGTCTGCGGCGCCTGCAAGGTTGGCAGGCTTCAGCCACTCTTCGAAGTGAAAACAAGAACGCCGCGAACACCGAAGACGACAGCTAATAGCCGCATGGCGGCCACTACCCCACGCGGTAGGTTCTTTGATCCAGCTCTTGCTTGCTTCCGTATTCACATTCACAATCAGATTCGCCTCATCCCGCCTCGCCCGCAGTAGATGCAGTCATTGACCTGACGGTTGATGTGAACGTAGTTGACACTCCGACCAAGACAAAGAAGCGGAAGGAGAAGACAGTTGTGCCCGAAGTTGACTCTGAAATTGATGCCATATTGAACAGGATCAAGAGTGTCAAGATCGGATTGGAATGAAGGAGGGAAGGGGGAGTGAACGGTAGAGTTCTTGTGTTTGCTGCTTGTATGATCAACACATGATTATTGGGACATGTATAGTATTTCCTGGAAACACAGGGTGCCGTGTTACCGATTGACAGAGCTGAGACTGGCAGCAGTTGAATCCAAGGTCAGAGACGAAACCAACGAGAGAGTTCAAAAAAAGACACGGAAGATATCGAGCGGACAATTGATGAAAAACCCAAGTTCGAACAGGTTCGAGCTATCCTACGCAGCGTATCTAGGATTTGTCTCAGAAGCATACTGCACTGAGCTGGTCTGCGACTGAACTTAAGCTGTATTCTTTATGGTAGTCACATTCATTCAGAAATTGAGAATAGGGTGTAGCTATTTCGATTGTATAGAAATGAGGCATATTTAGATGTTCTGTCTGGCAACGGACGCGCAATAACGCGATGAAGGTATTTGTCAACCAGTGTCGAAGTGGCATCCTCGCCGGTATTTACTAATCGATTTCCGAACGTCGTCGAAGCGGTTAGGCAGTAGTGTCATCCTTACCATTGTCTGTAAATACTCTTTAGTCCAAAATTGGTGGATTAGTATCATGAGACATGCTGACCGGCTGATCCACGATGTGAGGTCTCTGACCACCATTCCGGCGTGCAGCTCATTGGAACGCCCGTAATGTCACAGAGGAGGCTGTACTCCTCTGGGTAATGCTCCAAGATAGACAGTAATGCCTCCTTCCGTCTCTCAGGTATTGGTGCTTCAGGCACACCATTGTCCCTCATCACGCATGCATACTCAAAGTAAGCGGGATAACATCCTGCGTGATCTCAGTCCACCATCTACACTGTGCCCTCTGGGTCTAGCATGAAGTTTCTCGGAGCAAGGTCTTGATGGGACAATACCAGAGGGTACCTGGCAGTAAATTTGGGGTAATCTTCAGAATACCGTCTCATTGCAATGGCCATTTGTCAGTTCTGTCAAGCGACAAGGGAAGAATATGTGTCGAACGGACCAGCGTCATAGTCAGAGAACCATGGCCCTCTGAATCGGGAACCATCGATTGGACCTGGTCGATTAGATGGATATGGTGATTGTAGGTTGCGAATCTGTGAAAGATATGAAGAAATTTGGGTCAAGACAGATTAGCGTTGGTCATTGTCTAATTCATCCCAAGCCTCCTGCAGATTGTGTCCCGGAATACAATCCATCACGAGATATGTATCGTTCTTGCGGCGGAACGCTAACCGTATTCTGGGAACCGGGACAGACGTATGACGTTCGATGTAGCGGACCACCTCGGCTTCTGCCATCCTTATTGATGAGCCGCGCTTGACGATCAACGTATCCGAGATGATTATAACTACACCAAGAGACCCGTTCGCTACTGTACCGCCTGGCAGAAGTTCCACAACTTCTTCGGGGTGATGACGCTTGTGCTCCGATCCTCCGGGTAGAGAATGTCTATAGGATGCTCTAGTGGTGTAGTAGGTTTCTCGACGCTGCGAAAGCTAGCGAGATATTTGAGGGGACAAGGCAGTAATTACCTTTCTTGCCTATAATCCGGGATATACTTTGTGATCGTGGTCAATTTCAGGGGAGGGGGAGGGGGGGCGTATACAAATTGAACCAGACATACATTACATATCTCCAGGCCTGTGACATGAAGAGGAGCTAAATCCACGTCGCCACATACAATAATGTGCTTGAGCGATTCCACGGGTGTAGAATCAAGTGCGTTCGCGATCTCTTCCACCTCCTTGGATGTTATCCCTAGATGGGTACATGAGGACGCCTTCATAGCCACAATGAGTGCTCGGGAACTACATTCCTCTGCGAACGAGATTGATCCAGCAATCTATGAATGAAAATTAGCTTAGCTTAAATGAGCATGGAGGGAACAAACCGCAAACGACAGCCACACGATGTCGCCAAAGTATTGAACGCTAACTTCTGCAGAAAGTAGTGCATTGGGTCTATCCATTGTGTTAAATCTATAGTAATGAATGCGCATTACGTGACAAGCTTGCCAATGATTTACATGTACAAGTTCATCACTATGTCCCGTAGGCTTGACAACGATGTAGGCAATGTTTGAAGCAGCTTCCCTGCTAGTTACTAAGTTAGAGCAGGGAATGTTGCTTCGGGAAGAGCTTCCATGAATGAAAGATGATCAACAAGCGGGAGATTGTCGAGGAAATGGCTGGCATCGTATGCCTCAGGTGAAGCATTATGCGCTTGCCAAATTCTGGCGCATGATGTTTCGACCAGATTCTTCAAGCCCACCAGACGTTGGACGCTTTTCTGTTCTTTGCATGGAACTCAGCTGTACTTCTCAGTTACTGTGATCGTTGTGTGATCGAACACCAAAAAGAGAAATCACGGCAACTGCCGAAAACTGTGTAGGCAAGACAAACCTTATTCTTTGTCTACCGCCATCGTCGAGAAGGAGAAAAACGTCCCCGCCCGTGCGTCGCTGCAAGTTTTCTGGACAAGGTCCGTCGCCCTCTGCATTTACCCGTCGTTCTAGTCTCATTTCTGTTAACAGTCCACTTCAAGATTTACAACTCACCATGACCCACGACGCCATCTGGTTCTCTCGTCCGCGCAAGTACGGCAAGGGCAGCCGTCAATGGTGAACCAACCACTTCATAGCTGGATTGGACCTTGAGGAAGGATGGCTAATTATATTGTTATCAGCCGCCTTTGCGCTCACCAGGCCGGTCTTATCCGCAAGTACGGTATTGACCTCTGCCGTCAGTGCTTCCGTGAAAAGGCTGCTGCTATCGGTTTCACCAAGGTGCGTTTGCAAAATCTTACCCTATGTCTTCCGTTATTGACGTAGTGGCTCGCTTTTTTATCCTTTCAGACTCGATGAGCCTTGTACGCATATCGTGGATCTTGTCTTTGCTCTGTCACTTCACGCACTTCATCCTGCCGCTTCGCATCAAAAGTCGTCTCTAATGTATGCCTTACTATGATATGCTGAGTGGGGTTCTCGCATGCAATACATTTTCTTTCGTCTCTGGTGTAAGGGGTCGCATTTGGTTGTATCGTAGGCCAATTCATGTTTATAGGTCTGACCTTTGCGTATCCTGTAAGTACTGGTCAAGGACACGAGGCTTCTATCAAACTCACCATGTTAAGATGCTTTTTGTCGAGCTCAATCGTTATATATCACTAGCCAGCTCCCTACACAACAGCCTTGAGCTCAATTGTTACGTGGGAGTGGATTGACAGTTTGCGAAGACCTAAGGTAAAACATGGAAAACAAAGTCAGGAACTTGTATATTGGATTGTGGCTAAATCCTATACGACGCTGCACGATCTAGCTGGTGAGTTCATTAACATACACGGATTCTATCTGACAACTATATATTTCCAATACTGTCTAGTGAAAGAAATACACTGTCAGCACCCATTCGATCGTTAGTAACAGCTGATATTCCTCCTCATATTCTTCCAAACAGGTCAGTAATGCTTCCTTCCATCCATCCGGAATGGGTGCACCATCTCCTCCCCTATCATGCCTTACACACGCGTACTCAAAGTAGAGGGGGTACCATCCGGCGGAATCCCAATCGAGCATCCACACATGATTGTCGGAATCGAGCATGAAGTTGCGTGGTGCAAGATCCTGGTGTGTCAACACGAGGGGATGATCCGTGGTGAACCTACGATGCCTAGAGGATACTCCTGGTTTGACATGTTCCAAAGATCTCAAGGATATATCAAGTTTGTGATTTAGCCATTCAGACAGGGCTGAATAGGTATCGAACGGTCCTGCATCATAGAACGTGAACCAAGGTCCTCTGCATCTGGACCCATCGATAGGTCCTGGTGCGGCGGCGCCAGACGGCCTAGGGAGAGCTCGCATCTGTCCGATATATGAGGATATTTGTGCCATTACGGTTTGCCGCGTAACGGTGTCCAAATCATCCCAGACTTCCTGCAGGTTGCGTCCCGGCACAAGTTCCATAACAATATAAGTTACTTCGCCCTGTCGAAAGATCAAGATGACCCGTGGTACATGAATTGTTGTATGCAGCTGAACATAGATCATCATATCCGCCTCGGCCTTCCTCACCCTTTGGTTATATTTGACTAGGAGGGATTCTGAAATCTTGACCACGGCCCCAAAAGATGCATGAGGAAGTGTTCCAGTTGGTATTTTCTCAAGGATATAATGAGGCGCCACGTCATGTTCGGCTGGGTCTGAATATAAGACTTCGATTGGGTGTTTGATCGTTGGTTTAAGATTATGACGCAACCCGGAGTAATCCTCATGATAATGCGAAATGGCGTCAAATGAGGGAGTGCACAGGGTTGAAACACAGGGAAATACTTACGGATCTGGTCTCAACGCTTTCGTTACGCAGTGTTTCCACTGACTGACCGGTGATTGGACCTGGGCAGCAGACCACGATATTCTTCAGAGAGCGAAGACCAGAAACGCCTGCCTGTTCATGCAATTCCGATTGGCCATGCATATACTTGTGTGCGTGGATGAGAATCTTAGCAACTTGCTCAAACTCGTCCTCTGGAACGATTATGTGGTTGCAGTTGAACTCAACCACACGATTGAGCAGCTTGTCCTTGTCATTCTCGCCTAAGAATGTGATCGCAGCACCACTCTGAGTGTCGTATTAAGTTAGCAAATCGATCTCATCAATTAAGAACATAACGTACCCAAAAAGCATGCCAGACGACATTACCAAGATAATGATTGCCCACGCCAGTTAAAACGACAAATCGAGGGGATGCCCCCCTAAATAGCTGAGAATGATGCCTGCGCATTGCATCGCATGCTTGTCTATGATCCACCACCAAGAATTCCTGATATTGGGTGGTCATCGTGGATACAGCGTAGGCGATCTTTGAGGATGTGGGGCTCCCAATAGCGAAAGTGTCATTTCCGAGATTATCTCGGAGGCGTGACACTTGATCCTTAGTAGAGAGTTCCATGATAATATCGGTTGGATCGAAAAGTACTGCCCGAGTAGCAGTAACTAACCACTCGGTCGCGCGAGAGTGTTCTACCAACACAACTAGGCTCTTTTGGCTCGACAGTACAGGAGCCTCGCATACGGGAGGAGTACTCATGATCGCAAATCCCGCGCCAGTATACAAGACCGCGACGGTGCATATCGCAACGTGCGACGCATCTTGAAGACCGATATATACTACATCACCATTGTATACCCCGATCTGAGACAGACGACTTGCTAGCCTTGCCGCAATGAGGTGGGTTGTTAGGCATGATACGACGGTGCCGCTCGACGTTCGCATGCAGTCCGAAAGTGGCTGGTATTGGATACGACGCAGGAACGTTTGGTGAAGAAAGTCAACGTCAAACTTAAGTACCCTGATTTGTGACTCGTCATATCGGGATGGTATTGCGGGAGAGCAAAAAAGAGCATCCTCAGCTTTCGTAATGAGAGAGGTACTCCTGAGAGCACTTGACGGTCTGGCACTCTGAAGAGCTTCGAAGCCTAAAGCGCAGTGCAGGAGGAACCAATTGGCGTGAGATGAACTGACATCATAGGTATTATAGGTTGCGGATATATGAGAAACGTCTTGACGATGAAGAACAATGAGAAAGGCGACGCTGAGGGAGACATTCAGTGAGGCGAGGTCACAGGATCCAGGGTTGTCCATGAATACCGCGACATATGATGGACCAACATCATCATCATCAATATGCCAATTGATTTGAACGCCTTGTATACTGGGTATGATGTGTACCTTGCGTCTTTTATACGAACCCTCGGAAACCAGTTCTATGACATCAAAGGTACGTTGCCTTGGATCGTGAAGCTCAAGGACAGCAGCGAGAGTAAGGATAGTATCAATATAAGACACCGTTTTGATATTCGCATTAAGTCGATTAGTGCGCCAGAACGGAGAAGATTGAGGTTCTGGGGACCAATTTGGTGGGACGTAGATGAAATCCGAGTTACTTTGAGGCATGTCAACAAGAAATATCTAGAGTGAATCAAGAGAATATTTTGTGATAGTCGTATAACGCAACGTACCGGTGGGTGAGACTGCGAATGTGAGGCCTCGACAGGAAGGTTGAGGAAGATAGTCAAGAGACGGCGTGATGATGTGGCGCAAGCGCAAACAGTGTTGTTGGGGACTATGGGTCCACATATGGAGAGCGTCTAAATTCCTCTTTTGGCTGAACTCCGTCAAATGAGGAAAACTGACTGGCAATGGTTCATCAGAAATCTTCTTTTTCATCACGCCATTGTTTCCAAATACTGTATTCCTCTCTCATGAGACGAACTTCTTTAAACATATCATGTCTTTGTTCTCGCGCGTTGCGTAGATAAAGACTCTTGTGCTCAGCGGCAACGGAAATATGTATGAGATGGTAAATTATCCCTACAAAAATCTTCATCTTCCCCACTGCAGAAGTTAACTCAACAAGTTCAGACCCTACTACACATGTAGGACCCTGTCTTCCGGGCTGTGCACTCATCCTCGTGTTGCGATGCTCCAAGATCCACGACTTCTAAAACCTAGGACAACCACGAAGTTATCGACATCGATTGTTCCTGCATCAGTGGCAAGACGCTCCTCGTACCGAACTACAGGATCCTCACAGTAGCATAAGGCTGCAAATCCATACCATGTTCTACCAGACTAGTCAGTTTTGGTACTCGCGGTGCTCCGTACGGATCTTTATGTGATCATTCATTACGGATAACATGGCTCTGACTGTCCCATCACATGCAGCAAACAAAAACCAAATACGATGTTCCTGCGGTATAAAGGCAAGCTTGCTATACGTTGAACCTGCATTTCCTTGCGTTCTCATCCTCTCAGCAATCCTCCTCCTACGCCTCTTACATACAATGGATCCTAAGAAGTTCGGCCCTACTGTCGCCTGCTACGACGGCTCTGAGGCTTATTGCCAGCTGCCAATTTCTAAGGCTTACGTTGTCGTCAGTCATGAGATTCCTCATGCGACGGGCGTTATCAATCATTGGCACATCTTCTTCAATCTTGAGGGGCGCGAAAATGAGTGTATCTACTTTGATCTTCTGAAGAAGGATGCTCAAGGGAACCTTGCGCCCCAGCAGAACGCCGTGCTCTGCATCATGCATCGGACATACGACTTGACTAACGCACGCCACTACACATTTCCGCTAGTATTCGCGGATGGGACAACCATCGAGGATGCTCTCATAGCTCTTCATGACAAAGGTGCCCTGCGCTACAGATACCACAACTCAGGGGTTGGGTATCATTACTGGATCCAGAGAGTTGTTGGTATGTGGCAAGATGGTGAACTTTTGGGATCCGATCGCACTGCAATTCTAGAGTTACGGGACATTCTTCACTACGTCTACCAGAGGGTTGGCAACCAGGTTGTCAGAACCCCCTCCATTCCTGTCCAGGGAACCTTTTATTAATCATGTATGCACAACTGCCATTCAGCCTTGGTGCTTCTGTGTATACTCACACACCATCATTCATTTGGATCAACTGATGCATTGTGTCGCTCGAACATCGATTGGACAAGTTCAACCTTGGTGATTCAAGGCCTGGCATGGATCATTTACATTATCTTGACCCACCACTGTCAACAGATTCTCTCTTCTCAGCATCGTCTTTCTTTCTTTTCTCACTCACGCTTCTCGCTCAACTGAGAATATGTTGTACATTATATACAGGCTGTAGTATCCGTTGAGTCGAACGAGGGGGGTTTTACCTACCTTGAAATGTATCTTCTATCATCCACACGAATCTAGGCTATATCTGACCTCAACTAGTCAAACAGATATTCACGGACGCTGTTTAACTTAAGGCTGGGAAGCATAATGTTGAGCTACCTCTGTCTCAGTATGTGGCGCAGGATAGTGCAAACGGCACTGTGTGTGGATCTGTACACGGATATAGCGGGTGCCTAAAATCTAGGCTCAGTTTCATCCTCTATAAGCTTGTATTATAACCTCAACTTTGGCCTTCACTTTGTTTGCTTATTGCCAACGTTCTTCAGCCTGTACCTCTGAGCTGCGGTCGTATTTCCTCTCTTTTTGAATATCCAGGGTACTCCAATATAGCAGGAACATGGTTATCTAGCTTGACAGTTGTTCATGACTTTGTATGTAGACGAGAAGTAAGTGCAACATTATCATCAATTAAAAATAGTCTGAATGCTTTACTGTCACTCTCAGGCTCATATTATTTTGTGTAGGTTAGTACAACTTGAAGTCTCAGTGATAACAAAACTTGACTCGTACCCCTGAAGTTCACCATGCGACAATGTTCATACGCCAGGTGACCAAAGGGATCAAATACAACTCACTGCACCTTCTTGATAAGAATTTTGGATTCTTTACAGCGGGATTGCGACCTTCAATATCAGAACGTCACATGAGATCAAGCTTGAATCGCTTGTGACATGCATGGTACAACCACGCAAGACCGCTGTCAGCGATAGGCACGGACTTGAGAAGATGCTCAAGTGAATAGTGCAGAAAGGGTTGTAGATTCACAATTCACCGTGGGTTACAAATGTCTTTTGCCAGTCGGCGAGCTTGGATATCCAAAGCGCTATCTATAGTACAATTGAAAGAAGGTGAGAACAAAGCAAGAAATGAACGTATAAAAGTAGCTCCTAAACTGATCAAAAGATATCATAAGGGCTAGCATTCTTGACTTGCTCGGCATGTTCCAACCCAACACACCCTCCTCCTTTGATACAATCCGCGACGGCGAGACCTATCGCCTCTCCTTCATAGTAAGCACCATGTAAGAAACCTTCAAGTCGATGTCATGAATAATCACGTGCAAAATTTCCGCCACTATTTTGACTTACCGAAATATCTCTTGCTAGTGGCTTCCCCAGCAAACCAGAGTCTCTCGTCCACATTTGCTCTCAAGTTGGCCGAGTGTTCCGGAAGGAAGTTAGCAGGCCAGTTTGAGTACGAACCTCGAAACAGCGGGTCAGAATGCCAGTGGTGAAAATAGAAGTCGATTGGTTGCGGAATCGTGATATTTGGACACATAGCCTGCAGGACAGAGAGCACCTCTGCCTTCACGGCTGAATTCGGTAAGGCTTCGATTCGCTTTGAGAAGGAACCCTAGACGTCGGCCATCTTGAGCATCGCAAAATGTAGGGGTGTGGAAGAAAGGCTTACAGTGACGGTGACGAAGATGAGTCTAGATCCCGGGAAGAAATCATCATGGTCAAGGCTTTGCCAAACGGCATAACGGCCACGTTCTCGATCGGCGTATAAACCCATCTACAAGTAAACCTGTTATGCAGCAGTAAAACTGAAATGCAACGACAAGAGAGTACCTCAGTATCGAACCAAAACTTCTGCTGAAACTGTAGGAATATCTTAGTGAATACACCCTGGGGTGATATCAGTCATCAGCGTCCTCGAATAACATCAACTATTTCTAAATTCACCATTGTCATACTATGAATAGCTTCTCGCTTCCATGTGGGCAACGAAGGTATGAAGCGAACATCGTCGTGTTGTAGAACACCAAGACTGGTAGATCCCAGACTTAAGAAGTACCGTGATACTCGGAGCGCGAAAAACCATACCTGAATGTACAAATAGCATGATTGGCTTTCAGCTTTGTCCCATCGGTCAAGGTTACTTGAACACCCTTGGCAGAGTACTCAATGATGCTGACTGTAGAGTTCAAAAGAACTCGGCTTGACTCAGACCCTGAGAATTCGGCTGCCTCATGTTGAATGAGCGCCTTAAATCCACGTTGATCGACCGCCATTCTGTTCTTGTCTGAGAACCCGCCTGCATCTGGTCTGAAAGTGAAGTTATTAGCCTACGCCATGCCCAGTTAGGGATCACAGCGGAGGGTCAAGTTAGCCAGCTGGACGCTGATGCGAACTCCAGTCTGACTTCCATCCCTTGAAAAGGTGGTCAAGGCAGAAAGGGTCGTGAAAAGGAGACATTACCCAAGATGATGCGAGCCAAGATGTCTCTTCCGGAGATTGTGAGAATTCCCAATCAAACTGCGGCAAAGTTAGTCCGTGAATGACACATACTGAAGACAAGACAGCCATACCAAGAAGTATTCCGCCGCCATTTCATGCGCCGTCAGAGGTTTCGAGCCGACCATGGAGTAACCGCCACGTGCAGTTGTATCGACAAGGCCTTTAGGAATGCGCGCACCTATAACGTGAGTGTGAAGTTTGAACGAAAAAGCGTGTACTAAGGTGAATACCGGCTGATCCTGTCAATCGGTTGTAATTCCGCACGGCAGTGGAGAAATCGCCACTGAAGTCAGCTGGGCCGTTTTCATCAAATGTCGCTATCGCACAAGATGTCAGATTTATACAGTATGGGCACAAGAGAGGGAACAAACGTACAAAGGCTTTCGAAGAAATGACTTCTCCGCGTTATGATGTTATGTTTCTTCGCGAGCGTCCAAATAGGATTCACAGGACCGTTACCAGTTCGAGTACCTTGTACCCAATTCGCACCAACTTCGACGGAATACTCATGGTCAACGACACCAAATGGGCGATTCATCATTCTTCCCCCTAGTTCATGGCGAGCCTCAACAATGAGGAAGTCTGAGATGCCCTGTTCATGCAGAGTACGTGCGGCGATGATGCCGGCTACCCCGCCACCCAGGATGAGAACCTTGGCATCTTTCACTGTTGCGTCAGACAGGATAGTCTGGACTTCCACAGGGAGAGCAGAGACAAAGAAGATGAACTGTAACCAAAGCGTAATCAGGATGCACCTATAAACCATCAACGCTGTTGGTCGATACATGACGTTCGGACGAAGTGCTGGGAGGTCGATCCGGACGCTTGACGGAAGAGCCCTGTGTCGCACTTATATGCATGATAAGGCAGCTCTATAATAGGTCTACAAGGGCGACTTGCTGGTCAATCTCCGTTTGAACGTTTTGATAGCCTTGCAGAGATTTCGGACAAGTCAGCCCAAGGACATGGTATAATCGCAGCGTAGGTTCAGGCCGTCGTTTCTCCCGTTGCAGATCAAGCTATGCATTCTATAAAGACGCTATGATCCGAACATGGACGAAAGATAGCAACCCCGCAGGGACGCGTGGAAAGTGCGGAGCTTCGATTTCTCAGTGACGAGAACTCAACGCCGCTGATAAGCAACCCTACAGTCACAACCCGCCGAAGACGGATTTCAATAGAACAGGTTAGTCAAGGGTTATAGAATGTACTTCTCCTAATGGATTTACAGGATGTTTTCGGCGCGGCAAATGAGGGATGTGCTATTCGGCTGCCCGTTCTGTAGGAGTCTGGATGTCATTGCAATGTGAATGAGAAACCAACTAAACTTTGACGGCAGGACGACCTAATGATCATATGTCCCAATAAAGCACGACGATTTCCCATACTTTACGACGACGAAAAGGGGACACGCCAAGAGATATGGCGAATCTGAATCTTCAGAGCTATGGATCAACAAGGTAGCGTGCGGACCATGGGCTTCAGCGTCATCGGAACATAAGACTAGACGCTACTTTCCTGCGTCTGCTATAGCAGCATTAGCATAGCCTCTTCATTCCGAAGCCATACTAGTCCCTTGTACCACTTCGAAGGAGATCTTGCTGAATGGGTCATGGAGACTCAGAGCCAACGCGAGGCACATCGATGAAGGCCAATTCACGTAGCTCTGCGGGATGCTTATCCGCCTTCCATGTGGTAGGCCAATGAACTGAAGGTCTCCAGAACAAACTGCGTTGATGCAGCCATCACGAGGATGGTCACTGACATCTTAGAAAGCGAGGGTTGGTTGATGGAGGATCATCTCCTCTTTTTTCGGTTCAGCAATATGCTGAGAATGTAGTTGCCAAGGGCTAAGAGTTGCCGTGATGATGACTACAAAATGTTTACCTTAGATTGAAAGTCAAAATGCGTGTACCACGGGATCCTCGATATTGTGCAAGAAGTCCATCAACAGAGGTGCCAGAGCTGTTCATTACATTGTGATAATCCTACCTAGTATAAATCGGGAAGTGACAACATGTACAAAAGAAATGAAAAAGAAAGAGACACCTTGCTACAAATCTAACCGGAGGATACACCAGTCAACAAAAAGTCCTGCTGATACTACCATGCGACGGAATGAACATGAACGTTCTCTGGTGGGGGGGCATGTATACTACTTGCGATACGAGCTTGTTGTTGCTGTTGTTGCTGTTGCTGTTGCTGCTGCTGGGCTACAACACAACATATATTCAGTTGAAATTGTCACAATCTCAAGGGAAAAGAAAGAAACCTTGCACGGGATACATCCCAGGCTGCATCTGCTGCATAGGCTGTTGGGGAATGCCCTGCTGAGCCATATACGCCGCATGAGCCTGAGCCTGGGCATGAGCCTGAGCCTGCTGCTGCTGAGTAATCTGCTGGTGATGAGCCGCGTGGGGATGAGGGAAATTGTACGTCGGGGGACCCATCGCACCGGGAGGCGGAACTGGATAAGGAAGTGCGGTTGACGTGAAGTAAGGGTGGTTCAGCGCCTCAGCTGCTGAGATACGCTTGTTAGGGTCAAATTGGAGGAGTCGCTCGAGAAGATCGATGGCCTGTGGGGATGCTTTAGGGAGGACCTGTTGGAAGGGAATCTTTGGATAGCGGGGATATTGTTTGGAGGCGTTCGCGGCTTGTTGTTGACCTTCAGGCGTCGAAGGCTGATAAAGAAATACGAAGTAAACAACATGCATACATGGCATATATCGAAAACTTACCGCTGCTTCGGTAGCGATCTTGCGAAGAAGACGATCCTCTGGTGTACCAATAATGCGCATGATGTGCAGAAGTTGATCCTGGTTATCGCGCCCTCGGAAGAGAGGTACTCCAGAGATCATCTCTGCAAAGATACAGCCACAGGACCAAACATCGATTGAGGTGCTATATGTCCGAGAGCCAAGAAGAACGTCAGGAGCACGATACCAAAGCGTGACGACCTAAATGGTATGTCAGTACACAAAACCGTAACTTGGGGCGAATTGGACAAACCTCGTTTGAGAACGTGTTCACGGGTACACCGAAGGCTCGTGCCAGACCAAAGTCGCCAAGCTTCAACTCTCCCTTCCTATTGATCAGCAAGTTCTGAGGTTTCAGATCTCTGTGCAAAACTCTATTCTCATGGCAGAAGGCGGTCCCTTTCAAGAGTTGATACATGAAACTCCTAACGGTGACTGGGTCGAGAGCACCACGATCACCGTGCGCATCCATGTACTTCTTTAAGTCCCGATCGCAATACTCGAAGATGAGAACGAGCTTGGTCTCGGTATGGATAACGTCGTAAAGTCGGACGATGTTGACATGCTTGAGCTCCTTCATGAGGGAGATCTCTCGGATCGCGGTTGACGGAGTACCCTCCTCGGCATCAAGGTGAATTTCCTTAAGTGCGACCACTTCATTCGTCGTTCTTGAACGTCCCTGGCCCGAAGTGAGTACCAACGGGCGGTGGCAAACAGTGGCCGAACATACCTTGTATACAGTGGCATATGTGCCCTCGCCTAAGGTACCAATGTCAACATCACGTTTGACTTTCCAGTGGAGCATACGAACCTAGTTTCTCGAGCTGCAGTGGATGTCAATACATGTTCGGCATCGAACGAAAGATGGGGGGTACAGACCTGGATATAATTCATGATGATGGCGTTCTAATGCTACAGATGCAGACCGGGATGAAGAAATGACGAATGGAAAGTGAAGGAGAGATACAGATTAGCGTGGTGGGGAATCCAGATACCGTAGCGCAAGAATGGGACGTGGGACGTGGACGGGAGAGGAGAGAAAGAAAGAGGCAAGGCCAAGGCAGAGCAGACAGCATGGCCGGCCAACGTACAGCAAGCGCCTATGCACGTGACATTGAACAAATCGAGAAATTTTGGCATGAACCACACGCTCAGCAAGCTTATTGCTCACGCCGACGCCAGGATACCTATTCTCAACCTATTCTTCTAGTCGATAGAGACAAGAGAGATATGTCTTCAATCCCCACAAAGTCGAAAAAGGCCAAGGCGAAACCGCCTAAAAGTCGACCAGCTGCGACCTCTGCAACTTCCCAGCTTACGGTCGAAGATACTCCTGCTCAGTTTACTCTATCCTCCTTCTCTCCAAAAGGCGACCTCTTTGCTTTTGTCTCCCTCGCTGTCGACAAGCACCGACTACGGGTTTATGATCCTGCTACAAGCCAGTCGATCGCAGAATACACTATTGACTCTGGTCGTGTTACTTCATTAGACTGGACAACCTCTGACTCTTCATCAGAAGGCGAGGATGTCCACAGAAAAAAGCGGAAGCGGCGAAAGTCCCAGGCGGACGGTGCTGAATCATCCCTTCCACCACAAGGTGTAATCCTCGGTCTCTCAAATGGCCAGGTTCTTCTATTTTCTCCAAGCCTCGCCAAGGTTGTCCGAACGCTTTCGCATCCCACCAGCTCTTCAGCCATTCAATGTATCTCCGCACCATCTGAAGATGGTTCAGAAGTTTGGACGTCTGGTGCCGACGGTGCATTGCATTTGTGGAATTTGCACAGAAGCAAGCTAGTATCGACTTGTAAATCAGGCGAACGGATACCGTATTCATCCATTGCTCTCCGTCCCTCCCCCTCCTCAGAAGACGATGACGAAACAGAACTCCTGGCTGCCAACCACGCTATACATCTACTCTCCGTCCCCGCCAGCTCGTCTGATGCAACAAAACCACTTAAAACTGCTTCATTCACCGGACATGCTTCCGCTGTAAGGGACATTTTGTGGGATACACCATCACGGTTCTTGTCAATAGCGGAAGGAGACCGTTTTGTTTACCTTTGGGATGTGCCGGAATCCTGTGACTCATTAATCTCAGAAGGACGAGTTGTCGCCTCCCTTCCCCTTGATTCGGACGTTCGGATTATCTCATTATCGCATCCTTCAAGATCGTCGACGTCAAATTCTCAAACCCTCCTCGCAGTCTCGGCCTCAGGAAAAGTTTCGGTACTTCCCCTTGCGTCCGAGTTCGTGCCCAATGCAAAATCAAAACAATCTGTGACAACAATGGCACCCAAGTCAAATATTACTGTCTCGTCAAAAGGCGGCTCCAATTCACCAATCGTCGATGCTACTTTCGTTCGAGAGCAGGATGGCAAACTCAAAGTGGCGAGGTTAGCAGGAGGTGTCAAGCTCACCTTTGAAGTTGTGGTGTGTAAAACTATTTTTTTTTCTACGTTGCTTTATAGCATTTGACACACAATTCAGGAATATCTCGACGCAACTGGTGATTTCATCCACAATGTTACTCTATCAAGTGTGGACTCAGGCATCGGGCTCGCTGCCTCTGCAGATGGTATCAAGGTACGTGTCCTTTATCATTTAATCACACGTCTTCTTGAGAAAGCTTTTAGGGAGCCCCAACGAAACGATATACAGAGTCAGACTCAGTGGAAGTTCGTTCCGGCATGGAACTCGGCCAAGATGCATCGATGGATGACCTTCCAACGCGTACCATCGACGGTGAACTCGACGCAACATTGGCTGAACTAAGTCTCGGTCAACGTCTGACAGCCCTAACAGGTACATCGGACGAGGCTGCTCTCCGTACTGCTTCTTCCGACGATGAAGACGCTGCTGCACTTAAGGGACCATCGTCGAAAGACAAGCAAGATGATATTTCATTGCCCACTGTGCCTGCGTCTTCACTTACACGAACGCTCATTCAAGCACTGCATTCTTCCGATGCAGGGTTGCTTGAGACGTGTTTGGCACATTCGAATGCCACGCTCATACAGAATACTGTGAGGAGGCTACCGCCTCAGCTTGCTGTCCCGCTAGTGACTGCTTGCGTGGAGCGCTTAGGACGAGGAAAGCAGGTTGGACGAGGGAAGGGAGGAGGTGCTGGTGCTGGTGCACAACGAGGAACGGCTCTGGTACGATGGATCAGAGCTGTTCTTATTGCTCACGGCGGACATCTGTTGACGGTACGTTCGACGATCGTAATAGATGTGAAAGAAAAGACTCATAAAGCTCTATAACAGATGCCGGACCTAGTTGCTCGTCTCTCTGGTCTGCATCAAACGCTCATGACGCGTCTCACCCTTCAAGAAAGCCTTCTGTCACTTAGTGGCCGTCTTGACATGGTTATCTCTCAAATTGAGATGCGATCCTCAGCGGCACCCGCCCCTCTTCCCATGCCGAAGAAAGGCAAGTCGAAGAAATCCAAGGCGAAGAAGGCTCATCAGGCCACTCGTCGGTACGTTGAGGGTGAGAGCACGGAAGAGGAGGAAGAAGGTGAAGGTGCAGATGGTATGGATGTTGAAGTTGAGAGTGATGATGACGCTGGCAGTGTGGAGGAAGTTGAGCTCGGAGGTAGCAGTGATGAAGATGAAGAGTCTGCAGAAGAGTCTGGAGAGGATATTGAGGAGGGGGATGAGGAGGAGGATGAAGACGAAGACGAAGATGATGAGGATAGTGAAGGCGGGGAGGGATTAAAACTGAACGGCTTCATTGACGACGAGGCGGACGAGTTCAGCGGAGAGGATGAAGACGAGAGCGAGTAGATATTGTACTCGACGTCTCTACTAATCTATCGAGGGCCCGTTGGGATTTTTGCTATACGACAAATTTAGACGTGCTCATTTGCGTCAATGGAAGCGCCCGCATGAACCTGGTTGCCGAAGCGGGGATCGACAGCTTGACCCACAACATTAACCTCGTCTTTCATTCTGAAGCAGTTCCCCACAACTGCATCTCTACTCTCTCTTTCTTGATTCCCTGTCCTTGATTAATGACCATCAGCTATCGTACAAAATAACCCATAAACTGTTCGCCGTGCCTTGACTTGAATTTTGTGTTACAGCAACCTCGTATGGGAAGACCGCTTGTCTCTCAAACCAATTCTCAACGTCAGAATGATCTCTCTTGTATTTGTTCTCCCTGAACGAACTGATATTCTTCTTTTCAAGATCCCTCTCACTGTTCCTGTCCAGGCTGTTTCCAATCCCATCCGATCCCACAAAGCCGAGCCACTAATAGGACTCCCTTTGTGGTCGATCTTCCAGGCGATCGCTCAATAGGACAAAGGCCAATCGCACGGTCACGCATTGACGCACCAATTGGGCGGCGTCAGTCCGCTTTGACCTCTACCACTACAGTTCCGTCGAATCAGACCACACAGTCGCACCTTGAGGACACACTCGGCACGAGTATAAATACCCCCCGCCTTACTCCGCAGACATTACAAACTATAGAACAGACCACTGATTCCCTTCGTCGCGTTACTACCGCCATCGAAACCGCATACCAGAACCTTGCCGTTGTTCGGGACAACATTCGTGTCAACATGGATGGCAATAACTCCACTAACTCCACTAGTGACCGCACAACGGTGAACAACGGCGGTCGTTCGCTATTCAACTCTGATATGGCTCCAAGTCATTCGGCCATTGTCCTCGCGGATGGGACAGAGGTCATCAGTCCTGTCAGGCCGAATAGCAGAACTGGTTTGACTTCTAACGCTGTTGGCGGTCCTTCCCGCAGTGGCGCGGGTACTCGTACCAGTGCACAACGTAGCCCACTCTCTAGTGCGGCGGCTTTACGAGAAGGAAGTTACTCTCAATACATGGAACGATACACTCGGGAATATTATGACCGCCAAAACCGCATACCTCGTCCCGTCTCCGATACCCCATCGTCAAGTGCCACTACCAGACAAAACAGTATTCCAGCAGGATCGGCAGCTCTCCCAGGCCGTCCTACCACGTTATCCAACCCGGGAGTTGGATCACTTGAGAGCTTCGTAGAGCGTCTTCGTACAGCCGTGCGTCGGACAGAGTCACATCAAAGTGACTCCTCCGATGGAGAAGACAATTTGGGATTCCCCAATCCTTGGAATAGGTCTGCCAGTGAGAGGAGGGCTGAGACTCAGAGGAATGACAGGCATGATTGGGAGCATTGGCTTATCAGCCCGCCCACGCCTCCCTTGCCTGCCCCAAATACAAGCAATCCTCGAGATGAGTCAACGGATGACCTCCCTGAGAATGACGCCAGCCTCTTCTTTGGTGCTTTCAGGAGGAATGGCGCGGCTTTTGATCCAGATGATCCTTCGACTACGTTGGGGAGGCGGGTCACTGCGAGAGCAGCTGCAGCTGCAGCTCGGAACAGTGAGCGCAATAATTCGGACTCAGCTGCGGATGCGTTTGGAGATACTGTCTTTGAGCGTGCTTCCGATTTGGCCAATCGTCTTGAAGGTCATCTTGATCGCTTAGCACGCCATCGAACCGACTTATTGGAAGCTTCAAATGGTCTTCGACGAGGCTCTTCATCGACTTCCTCTTCTCCCAATGTTGTTCGTTCCCTGACCGCCACCGTGACTGTGGGTCCAACCAGTCGCCCTCACACTCGCACTCAGAGATCGAGGCCTACCGGTCGCATGCGAACTGAAGATGAAGTCTATCAAACACCATCACAAAGAACACCTGGTCGTACATCTCATGTAGATAGGAATGGGCGACTGAGCTATAATCCTACTCTTCCAGCTAGTCATCCCCTCGCTTATATCCACGTCAACCCTTCGGTACCCATTCCAGGACTTACCTCTCAAGATTTCCACAGAATCGATCCTGTTTCTGGTCGACGAAGACGATACTCCATCATCAGTCCGGTTCGCGATGGTGCAGATGGAGTGCACACGGTGACGATGAGTGATTCAAGTAGCGAAGATGATGACGATGATGGGCTAGCCTTACGTCGTCGTCGAGTACGTCCACGACCAGTGCGTATTAGGCACGCCAGAGCTTTATCTCATGGTGACCGAGTACCTTCGACGGATGAGCTGGCTTCAATGGCTGCTGCGAACCGGGACATGACATCTACGCGACCCAGGGCCGCTCGTGTGCGAGGGACTCGGAGGAATTTGTCTAGGGATCGCATGCCTTTGTTATCGCTGGTCAGTGACCATGATGACGACGAAGAGTTATTTCCAGTAAATCGGCCCATTCGACTCAATGACACTGACAGAGACCGGGATAGAGAAGGTCAGTTCAGTTCTACAACCACGTTGTCAAGTTTACAGGCTGACAAGGTATCGCGTATACAGATGGTGCACGGCGGAGAACGCCTTGGTTCGACTACATGCGCAACAGAGCGCAAGAATATGCCTCCCGGCTTGAAACCCACGAGACTATTCGAGACCTCGTCGAGGACTCTGGAGAACCGCCCTCAACTTGGTCATCGTCGACGGATGCGCGTCCGCCGCCTCTACCGAGCCTCCAGCCTATTACTTTACCAATGTTCTCCGTTGGCCGAGACGAACCTGGCACCGCGCGCGTCAATATTAATAGAGCGCAATTCGACTCAATGAGGCTCCCGGGCTTCAACCCGCCGACGTCTTCGGTTGACTCTGATGTTGCGCCGACGGAGATCGCTGAACCAGACAGCGGGGTCTGGAATGAAGAAGATGAACCGTTAATGTATGGATCGTCTGATCCATTTATTCCCAGCATATCGCCACTTTCTCGTGTGCAAACTGTCAAGAAGAAAGTGATACACAGACTGCCGTCGAACCTGATCTTTGTTTCTGCTCGTGCCCGCTTCGCAGGTCGTTAGGGTTTATAGGGATTCATTTGGATGAGAGGATTGAGTAGCTACATGCATTGTAATTTATATGAGAAGACAACGCAGACATTAGGATACCCAAGCAGCCCGACGCGTGAGACCAAAGATAGAACGCGTAAGTTCGAGCGTAGTCATGGTTGCTTACGAGCGTGTATATTATGTGAGCTTGGCGATAAAAAGTCGAAAGACTTTTCGAGCAGCCAATAAGAAGGCGCGCTCGAGACTTTCTGAGCCAAGCGAATCCCCGCCCTCCTACAACATAACCAAAACTCTCAACGGCCCACCTGCCTGTCTCCTTCCACCGTCACTGTCACCGTCCCCGACGACAACAAGGCCCCCGCCGTCGACTGACAACTGACACCGACGAAGACACCATGGCGTCGCTCAAGGATCACTCTGTTCAGGCGTCCATGCCCTCTTCGACCTCGCCTCCGCTTTACAATATACCCATGTCGTCGCTGCTAGTTCCAGCTCCGGGGACAACGACCTGGTTTTACACCACTGTTGCCATCCTAATGTCGTTGCTCATCCTTGAGCAGACAGTTTATCGGTACAAAAAGCGTCATTTGCCCGGTGACAAGTGGACCATTCCTATCATTGGCAAGTTTGCAGATTCGATGAAGCCTACCATGGAGGGGTATATGAAACAATGGAACTCGGGTGCGCTCAGTGCGATCAGTGTCTTCAACATGTGCGTGCTTCAGGGAGTTGATTTGTGGGTTGCTTGACTGACAAACAATTTAGCTTCATCGTCATGGCATCGACGAATGAGTTTGCTCGCAAGATCCTCAACTCACCTACTCATGCTGAACCCTGTCTTGTTCACTCGGCCAAAACCGTTCTCCTTCCTGACAACTGGTACGTGTGACGAATTTACTTACCTTGGCCTCGTCGTAGACATCTCATTGGCTATCCATTAGGGTGTTCCTTACTGGCAAGGCTCATGTCGACTACCGCAGAGGCCTCAACTCGCTCTTCACTCGCAAAGCTCTCTCGTAAGTGGACTCCCCACTTACCTTCACCTCATATCTCTAAACTAACCACGGTTCCAGGATGTATGTCGACATTCAAAACGTTATTACCAGGAAGCATTTCGCCGAATGGCTCGAAGAGGCCAAGAAGGACCCTTCCGCCAAGGCAATCATGATGACTGCACGAAACCTAAACATGGAGACCTCCCTGCGCGTATTCTGCGGTGACCATCTTCCCGACGAAGCCACGAAGGAAATCAGTGACAAGTACTGGGCCATCACCGTCGCTTTGGAGTTGGTCAACTTCCCTTTGGCTCTTCCAGGAACGAAAGTCTACCGTGCATGCCAAGCGCGAAAGGCCGCCATGAAATGGCTGGAACTTGCAGCTAAGCGGAGTAAAGAAGCTATTGCGAACGGCGCAGAGGTCGGGTGTATGCTGGACCAATGGGTGAAGGATATCACCGAGCCGAGCTACAAGGGACGCAGGGACTTCAGTGATCGTGAGATGGCCATGGTCGTATTCTCGTTCTTGTTCGCAAGTCAGGATGCCATGAGTAGCGGATTGATCTATGGGTTCCAGCACCTTGCTGATCAACCTGAGCTCTTGGAGAAAATCAGGGAGGAACAGATGAGAGTCAGAGGTGGGGATCCCAACAGGCCATTGACGATGGAGATGTTGGACGATTCGCATTATTTGAGGGCGTTCGTCAAGGAGACGTTGCGTGTAAAGCCTCCGGTTACTATGGTGAGTACCTTGCTCAAGGTTCACTTTGTCACTCGCCTTGGAGAGTGAACTGATTGCGGTATGTGATTTAGGTTCCCTACAAGACGACCAAGGCATTCCCGATCTCCGACGATTACACTGTTCCAGCCAACAGCATGGTCATTCCCTCCTTCTACAACTCTCTCCACGATCCCGAGGTCTATCCCGACCCCGACACATTGCAACCCGAACGATGGCTCGATCCTAACGGGAGTGCAAACCAGAACCCACGGAACTACTTGGTATTTGGCAGTGGTCCGCACAAGTGCATTGGCTTGGAGTACGCAGTGAGCAATATCGCATTGGTACTTGCAGATGCGTCCATGATGATGGAGTGGGAACATGAGGTAACGCCAGTGAGCGATAAAGTCCAGTGAGTGTTCTGTTTCAAGCATCCCGAGTCGTCTTGGCTGGTTGCGGTGATTGAATGAGATGAGCGTCTGACCGATTGTTTCTTAGGATCATCGCTACCTTGTTCCCTCAAGACGGTTGCAAGCTGAAGCTCCGCCCTCGCCGAGCATGAGCTCTAATTTCCAACGTTCCAATGTTGTCACGCTTGGATTAAACGGTTTACCATGACAAGACTATTTTTCTCGACTCTCGCATTCGTTGCAGCTGTGTTAATTATTCCATTCAACCTTTGATACCCTCGTTTCCGATGCACTGGGTATACGTACTCAACGTCAACCCCCATTCCGTATTTCAGATACAGTTAGTACACGACCATTGATTATGGCCAAACTTAGAGTAGAAGCAACCAAATCCGTTAATATCAATCGTTTCATGACGCGTTGACCAACCAACCATTTTGTTCCTGCTTGAGTTGGTTATAGACGTATAAGCCGAGGTGAATGATGACCTCCGGTGACTGGTCCAATGGTCCACAGTAAAGGTTCCGGTGAGTGAATACATGAAGTTACAGTATGCTACAGTGAGCTGATATCAAATACAAGGTAAACGATTAAGAGTGTCCCGATAATCACAGTGACTGAATACGAGAAGATTACTTGCGGAATTCCTTTTCGACGTCTTCCTTGCCTTCCCGTGCACCCGCAGCAGTCTAGGCATTCAGTCAGCGTAACTGCTGAAAGTGGACAAGCGAGAACGATGTACCTGGTTAGCTTTCTGACTTGCCTGTGCCGCAGTCTCCTTTGTCTTCTCATGTGTTTTGCCTACAGGACGAAAAATGTGAGTTAATGGAACACAAGCCTTCTGGCATCGGCACACGACACGCACCCATCACGTCCTTTGTCTTCTCTCTGAGATGCTCGGTTTTCTCGATTCCTTCTGCTAGCTTCTTTCCTAACGTCTTGTCGACCTACGCGATGCATATCAAGTTGAGTACTTGCATAAAACAATGATCAGGATATGCACCTTTTCAACCACCTCCTTGACCCTCTCCGTCACCTTCTCGGCCGCGAGTGGTGATGGATGGAACGCGCGGGACCTAGAGACGAAGACGAGGCGGGAGTTGGAAGCGAATGCAGTTCTGAGCATTGTGGGCGGTGAAAGGAATGAGAAGAAGTGCTGCAATAAATGTGCATTACATTGAGGATTATATGAATGCGGAGAGATGACGTCGGGCGTTGACACCTCTTGACACCAACCAGACCCCGCCTTCTGACGTCACGTCCCAACGTAGACTGCCACCATCCGAGATAACTAGGTGGGTGGCCCAAGCGCACGCTGAGTGCGTAGTATCCCATTAACATTCACGATGAACAGGTTGACCCCGTACTAGTAGCTAGAGGCTTTCCCAAACTCTGCAGGGGCATAAATCGCTTCCAGACCAGGGGATATCAAGTACGGAAGTGGACGCATAAAGTCGTCTTCTGGTGTGCCAGTTGACAACTTCGATGCAAGGGACAAGCCGAGCGCATACTTTGAATATACAACGTTTCTAGGACGGGCCACGACGTTTCCTAGTATATCAACTCTTCCGGAAGCATCCTTCTGACGGCAAATTCGCGAAGCTGAAGTACATGATCGTTCACCGGAGTTTGTAGCCATGCTTGAAATGGTTTATGGACCTTTGAACTTGAAGATGTCAAGTGCAGAATGTTGAGCTCGGAGAAGTGTGGCCAAAATCCGTGTCTATTTCAACCCAGCCAAGCAAATTTGAGTCCTCAAGAGGATCTTCCTTCAAAACGCCAATAACAACCATCAAGTGAAGATTGCGCAAAGAATCCATTTTTCAGAAGTAGCTGTTCCGCCTCATGGTCCTCATCAGAGAATTAGCGGCGGCGAATAATAGCGCAGAACGAAAGTAGCAATATGCTCGTACTCACGCGGTAGCGTTACAACCGAGTGGTCAATGAGATCGATTATGAGAACGCGTTTGTACGAAAACCTCTCAAGCAAATGAGTCGGACTGGCACGGTGAATAATGTAAGCGCTATGTGTTTCATCCAGAGCGATGTCCGATTGAACTGAGTCTCCCGTAGGTAGACGTTGTCTGCGGAGGGGAGGACTAATCCGAACCTGGGTACCAATGTGCTGAGTACAGTACATCGATAACCATCCGCCACGCTACTGCCTCGTGGTGGCATTAGAGTAAGTATAGATAAATGAGTGTTTCATCGCTCACTTCACGCACTCCTCGGGGCGCATCACTCACTTCAGCACTCGCACCGACAAAAGTCGTCGTACTCTGACTCAATTCTCAACATGCCTGCAACCAAAGAAATTTCTGATTACGAAGTTCTCAAGGCATGGGGTGGATGGCACAATTTCTTGCTTTCCTATGGTCTGAAGCCTTACAATAAGGACGATGTTGAAGAGGGGAAGGCTATTCTGGCGGTTATTAAGCGCAATGCCCAGGAGGAGAAAGCTGAAGGAAGCAAGAACTGAGCTGTTTCTTGGTCAGTGAGTCATGAATCCGACTCATGATACATGATGGCTGTTGGTTGTCGAGGATTCTTACTGATTTAGCGTGTCCACAGCAAGCACAGCTCGATTAAGTTTGTGCTCTTCACGTAGCCATGACACTTCGAAGCCTACTCCGAGATTTCTCGCGTACTTCTCATGTCCACTCGACAACCCTCCGTGTCTCCTTGTCCACTTACAGATTTCTCCGTCGCCGTCTTTCTTTTCTTCCGAAAAAAACAATGCATGAAGTTTTCAAAACTTTTTGACTCAAGATGGTCCCGCAAGTGAGCCCGAGTTCGTATTGACGACGGTTGCGATGACCCATACAATCTCCTGTAATGTCTGACAGCGTTCCATCCGTTATTCACGTTGACAGGCTGTACAATCGACCGTCACTCGGGATCGACCGTCAACCATGTGTTCATCGTTTGCTTATGCTACAGACTCTGAATGCCATACTTTGAAATCATTATCATCTTGGAATCTGCTAAATCACTTGGCTCGTCAGAGAGCTTCAATATAGATTGGAGTCCTGGACAGTCTTGACATGAATGATTGGAGCATTTGCATCCTGGCAGCTGACCCGAGAATATGTCATTTGTGCACTGCACTGGACCAGGCTCTGTGGCTCTGTGCGAACACTGTAGTTTCTAATACAAGATCCCCTTGTAATCTTCATGTCGTGTCGCCAGAGGACACTAATCTGTTTGCTTCGAAGAGTTGCATCAGTACCATCACTGCCGTTTGGAGCGTGTATCTCAACATGTAAGGCAACTGCCGTGCGTTCTCACCGGTCCCCCTCGCTGTTCGAGACTGACAATATTTTGATGACAGATGTTCCTGATGGCGTTTCGTGCGGACTTGCATATACACTGCGACTAATATGTCTCTAAGGAGGCTCTGTCCTCAACGCGCTTTTTCGCGCCTCACCACCAGCGCATTGCTCGCTGCCCCCGCCCTGGTGCAGACTGCTGCTTCACATCCTCGCTGGCAGTTCGAACCGCCGACGCTCCTTTATTTCGTGTAAATAGACCATTCTCACTGATTCTGTTCTTGCAACCGCTCTTTCCCTATGGCGATCACCCCTTGGCTTTTACATCTTCTACCTTCACTTCTGTTGTTATGCGCCCATCCAGTAGCCGCCATCCTCGTTAACGTGACCGTGGACGATTCTGGTCCGGACCCCATCACAGGTACACAGATTGTCTACGCTCCTCCCAATACTTGGTCTATTGGGTCGAATTGTAGTGGTTGCGTCGCCCATCCCGATCCAAACGCTGTGTTCGATCGCACTTGGCACGAGGGAACGTTCAGTCCTGGGGCGAGTAACATCTTGACCGCGACGTTTACATTTCAGGGTGCGTATCCAATGCTTCCTGTCTCGTACATTATTTTTGAAATATCGTTCTGCGTCGCAAAGGCTCCGCGTTGTATGTGAATTGTATCCTGAGTCCAAATCTAGATGAAAACTCCGACATGTCATTCTTCCTGGACGGTCAATTTGTTGGGTCATTCTTCCAGCCTCCAAACAGCAATCCCAACTTTGGTTACAACTTCACTGTTTACACCAATAGTTCAATACCATATGGCAACCATACGTTTACATTGCAAAATGGAAGGATAGGCGGAGCCACATCGTTGGTTCTTTTGGATTCAATCGTATACTCGTAGGCTCGTTGCTGTTGCAATATGGTCCTATCTCACGAACCTTGCTCTGACAGGTATGATCCAAGCCAGATTCCAGCTTCATCGTTGACTGGGAGTATCTTATCTAGTAGCTCCCTTTTGACCGCAATGAGTACGTACTCATTCTCATGTTGGTTTTTCGCTTTCTGTAACGTTATCCTAGGCACGCAATCATCAACCTCCACCACCTCTTCAATATCGCCAGACACAACAGAAGTCAGCAGCGTCTCTGGGAGCACGACTCGCCCTCTGTCCTCAAAAACACGTACCATAGCCATAGTGGTGTCTGTGGTTGGGGGGAGTCTGCTCATAGCTGCCCTCGTCGCATTCTTCCTTTGGCGAAGAAGGCGTTATCGAAGATATGCTCTTCCAGTAGAGATGGTGTCAACCACCGACACCAGTCAGATTGGCGATGACCCAAGTTCAAGCGGATGGGCCGAAGGTACATGGCCCAAAGACGAGGAGCCGGTTCATCCCTCGTTGATTCCGTTGCCTGGGACGAGGACTCCGAGGACCAGAGGGAACGCTTCAAATTCAAGTCATTGGTCACAACCTAGCGCAGACATATCTGAACGTTCAGTATCTACTTTGATTTCCAGGAATGTTGGTGCTGTTGCCACAACACAGTTAGTCCCCCCACCGGGTAGTCTGAGTGGTCACGATCGGATTGGGGCTAGTGGGGACGGCAGTGGAAGTGACGTGGTCGAGCGTGATTCACAACACGATGAGGGTCAAACTGTCATTATCCGTGGCCCACCCCATCCATTTGCTACCGCGACACCTTCGTCACCATCATATCCCCATCTTCCCCGCAGCCCACAAACTCCGCCATCAGTAGCATCCCCAACATCCCCAACATCCCCACTCTCATCGAGGTCAGAAACTCCTCTGACCGTAAAATTCAGTCCCAATCGACGTCCGGATATGTTACCTTCATTGAGTCGAGGTGCGCATGCTATCGCGTCAATTTCCGAACCTGCACATGGGCCAGATCCCAGTAGGAAAGCTCGACGGCAGGGACTTTATGTCGAAGAGAGTCGACCACATAATGCAACGGACTAATCTTTTTTTCGTGGTCCATAACGATTTTTGATGTCTGTATATATGTGAGCAGTGTTTCGCTCATTCAGTTTCGTGACATGGATTGTCGCTGAACTCGATTGATGGGGTCACCCGTTCAGCTTATTGGGTAGCATGTTGGATTGTCATTTTGTAACTTATCATGGTATCCTTCCTTCTCGCCTTCTCGATATCACGTCTTTCCTGACTACCCGTTTGCAGTAGCGCACACATAGCCATAATGTCAAGATAACATGTAAGGTGAGGCAATGTCTTCAATCGTAAGCCTTGATCGAGTGGATCAAGTAAACATGATTGTGCCAGTGCGTATTATCATCCAGAAGGGAAGTGCTATGCAGCCAGGTGTGGTGAAAAAGGATTATTTCACTTTGAGGACTTTGATGAAGTACTTCAACTTTGACAATGATGAAAAGCTTAGTGCTGATACGATTGATATGTTGACGAAGGTAAATTTCCTTTCAAAATGGGAGCTATTATCTATTCACAATATTTGAGATGGTGTAATTGAAGGGCTGACTCAGGAATTCCCTTCTTCACGGAGTACAAGTTCCTGTCCTATCTATTCTCATGACACGCTTTCAATGTCCTGGTGTGGGGATTCGCTTCCAAGGAGAGGAGAGATGCCCATGCCTGCAGACGATGTCCAGTACGCATGATTTTCAGTATGCATACCATGAATTTGCAGATGCCACACCTGTGGATATGGAACTTCCTATTGGGCGGATCCCCTGCATTCGGGAGTACTGCAGAGCATTGAGTAAGTATAATGAAATTAGCATCAGAGGCTTTTGTACACACCGGCTCTCGGAACCTAAGCAAGTGAGCGTGCCAAGGACGTGGCATGTCCCTTTGACCTTCGAAGGTTGGCGCATCAAAGCAGTTCGATCGATCTCATTAACTGAACCTCCAGTTGTACTCTTCAAGTACACTCGATTCACATTCCGAACCAGGTTTTCCAGCTCCGGATTCTTGGTTAACGTCAGGAAAGTGGATCTTTCAGAGCATTCTTCATATGACTATACAACATTCGTCTACGCGGCGTTGATAATCGTATACCGTCATCGAGACCCCACCTTCAAGATTTGACACATATATCCTGGATTCCTGTATATTCCATGATCTGACAATAGTTCACATTGTCGGTCTCTAATTTAGGTGTGTATTCATCCGCGACGCCTTGGAGAACCTGGACAGGCCGAGGTCCAACTGCCATATGCTACGTGTCTTCCGTCGTAACTCTGATCAGCTACTTATTTCTTACTTTGTGGTTTCTTTCTCTCATCTGTTGGCTTCTAAATAGTTTAATGGCACAGTTCGTACCTTTTTGGGAACTGGCATTCTCCGGAAAGCCTCAAAGCGTGCGCTGCATTACCAAGGTATGAGGTCACGTCAGAATACGAAGCCTCTCGCTGACACAGTCAACTATATTCTACCCGCTTCTAACTTCATCTGTAGCTCCAGATGTCTTGTCTACTCCTCTAATGGGTATACCCATGCTCTATCACATGACTGCTAGGATATTGTGTGTCATGAAGTGGCAGATGAGAGCATCCCGATTTGTCCATTCACAGACACGATATGACAACATACGATGTGATGGGAGAGCATGGGGTTTTCCGCCCTCCGGTCAACAAGATGGGCGCGCAAAAAGGCTCCGCGAGATGGAACAAAACGTGACCGTAAGCGTCAGCAGGCATCCCACAGACTTGGATTTCAAACCAACCTCCTTCATACGGAACTACCATGCAGTACCGCTCCTCGGACCTGGGCAGAAGGATCCAAGGCACAAATATGATCAGCTGTTCCAATCGTCAGGGTTTGATTTGACGTTGTCGTAACTGTTCACAAAGGATTCAGACCGGTTCCGGAGGATATGGTCCGTTCTTCGCCCGTCACTCGGGTGCTAGCCCTTGGCGAGCTCCAGAAACAATATACCGTCGCGTCCCTGGCTATACTTGTGCCTCTGACAATGTATAAAGGTGATGGGCTACTGCATTTCTTGCCATCCCTCAGCAGTTTTATCATCACCCGCCCATTTCTACTCCAACCTTTTACAATGCCGTCGTTCTCGCTCCGTCGTCTCAGCGTCTCTAACAAGGTACGTCTCATCTATGTATCCTTCTTTACCTAGCATTTACCAACTTACAGGGTAATAAGCCGAACCAAGGCCTTGCTAGGAGCATCTCTACCTCCGTTGATCAAGCCGACTTCGTCATTCCCTTGGTGGGTTTTGTTGTTAGCCTCCACATTACTATGTCCTAACAGATGTACTCCAGTCACTCTCGATATCCACGTCAACGCTCAACACATTCACTTCCGAAACCCGAAGCGTGACATCGGCGACTTCTAACTACGTAAGTTCTCCGACTAAATGTCAACATCCACGATACTAAATTGCCGAATGTCGGCCCCAGGCTCAGATGCTCGACGATGACAACCTTGCTTGGGGCCCGTCCAAACCCAAGAATTTGAAGTCATCTCGATCGAAATGGCTCTAAAATATTTGTCTCCATTCATGTTCACTTGTTCATCGACTTCATTCTTCCTTCGCTGTCAGGATATAATGTTGTCCAAACTTAATGCTATACCCCAATCTTTGTATCTCGTAGTGTACAACAGTTTGCAACGGTTGATCTGATCGCTCGATCGGCTGGTGACTCTCAATTGAAATATATATGCCTCTGAACGAAACTCGATTGGCATACAAACACAAGCTAGAGTATACAATCTGAAATAATGGTACATGAGGTGACATATATTGATAGAAAACGAGCGGTCGTTCAATAACTACCAGAGGCCAAACACTAAGGGATCTTTTTTGCTTGCTCAGAGTCGGGCGCGAGCCAAGAAGAAGGGAGAGCTCTTGGTAGACTTGACTTTGTCTACATCCGACAAAGTGACAGGACGACATTCGTGCGCATGATTATAGCCCAAACTGGATGGGCATATCCGTTTAGCACCCAAGAAGACAAAAGCACGTTCGCAGCAAAAATCACTCACCGGTCCCGACCATCTTTGCCACCTGGCTTGTAGAATTCTGGTCGACGAAGAAGCGAACACACAACAGCTCCTCCTAGACCAATATTATGGATCAAACCGTATTTTCCCCGTTTATCTGGCAGGTCGAAGAGTCCGGGAGCTTGCATCGGACCGGCCCCTTCATGAAGCAATGCTAAATGTCAGTCTATAGCCCACAGATAACAAGATAGAAGCGTTACGTACACCCTCGCAATTGCACTGGGAAAATCATTCAGAGTACAGCACTAGAGGAAGCAATAGACATGTCACGTACTAGTGATGTAGAAATGCATGCCTAAACCGGTTGCGCCGAGGGGATGACCTTTTGCCTCAAGACCTCCGCTGGGGTTTACGACATATTTGCCGCCGTACTATTTCAAAGTCATGTCAACTCGACCATTCAGGAACACGTCTAGACTGAGATGCATACAGTATTGTCCCCTCTTTCGACCACCTTGTGAGCTTCTCCAACAGCGCAGAGGCCGAGAGCCTCATACGTGATGAGCTTAAGAAGAGTGCGTGAGAGTCTGGCGTGGGACGACATGCGGGAATGGCGAAACGTACTTCGTTTGAAGCAAAGCAGTCGTGAAGTTCAACCACACCGACTTGATCTCGACCCTCACCAGGCTTGAAGCCGGCTTGGCTGAAGACTTTGTCCGCACATGCTTTTGTCATGTTATAGCCTACGACGTTCATTGCACTCTTGCTTTCGAACGTGGATGGATCATCTGTCGTCAGAGCCTGTGCGACTATCTCAATAGCTTGGTTCTCTAGGCCGTGCTTGCGGACAAACTCCTCCGAGGCAACGACACAGCACCCCGCGCCATCCTATATATAACTCAGCGACCCATGGACAACATCCAGATCGCGCATGGACCCACCGAAGTCGGACTACACATGAACTTGGTCAGTTGCTTTGTAACCTTAGGAGCATTGAGGACTTGTTCGACGCTCCAACCATCTCTGAACTGTGAATACGGGTTGTTGACCGAATGTTTATGATTTTTCGAGGCTATTGCAGATATGAGCATCGGCCACATGTTAGATGTTTGAAACGACAAACCAATCTGCGCCACGTGTTCGACCGTCGATCCATACTTGTCGGAATGCTCCTGGCCAGCATTTGCGAACATCCTTGGAGCACCAGGGCCGAAGTTTGTTCCCGTACTGAGCAGCTCTTCAGCTTCGTTAGACGCCTCGGCCAAAACCAACCCAGGTGAAGGTCGGTCGGGAAAGTTGGAGCTAAGACTACCCCGAGACATCCGCTCAAATCCGAGAGCAAGAGCACAATCCACCAGACCAGACTTAACCAAGGTATTAGCCTGGTAGAGTGCGGTACTGCCGGTTGAGCAATTGTTATTGACATTGGTTATGGGAATACCAGTCAGGCCGAGGTTATACAATGCTCTCTGGATGAACGATGACATATTCAAGTTGTAGCAAGCCCATAGCAAAAAGCAGGACATACCTGACCACTGGTTGAGTCTCCGTAACAGTAACCGACATAAGCCACCTCAACAGCGTCATATGTTATACCTTATTCTCTCCGTAAGAAAATGAATCAAACTGTACCAGCTATGTGCATACCTGCATCTAGAAGTGCCTTTGTCGCAGCCTCCAAACCCATCTAGAGAGCCAGCGTTCAGATGATGTTGGTCTGCACTTAGTTCGTCACTCACGTCTTCTGTGGTCCGCAAACCTCTCGGCTGCAGTCAATTGTTCTCAGGACGATACATATTCGCATATAGAAGGTCCAGTATGTACCTTGATGAACGCAGTACATCCTGCTCCTACGATGAAAGACCTTCGACCTTGGGAAACCGGCATGTTGTCGTGCAGCTGATGTTAGGTCTGCTCAATCAAATTGTGAAATACAGTACATCTTAGACGTATAGACGTACTGGTAGTAGTTTGAACGGCTGAAGGACCTTCTGAATCCATCATGAGAGTTTGCAGTCATGCTGATTTAGGCCATGTGTTTCTCACCGCTTTCTTTCTATCCGAACAGGCTCACCAATTTGAATTTGATTCGAATGCTTTCGTTAGCGACGGTCAGGCCGACACTCTGACCTGTGGGCTCTGTCTAGAACACAAAATTCATATTGCTTGTCCCTATACTGTACATATTCAATATCATCACGATGTCACTACCTCCTGTCCTTTATCACTTCTTCCAAACACCTCTCCCTTACACTCGTACGCTTCTCCTGCAGGAAAAGCTTCATGCTGTACAACTCGCACAGAGACGGGCTTCTCAAACGCATAGGGACTATCTTCTACTCCTCCAGCATCGTCCGGTATACACTGCGGGACGACGGCAACTACCTTCGTCGCCAGAAGTTCTAGCTGAAGAAGCTCGTTTGACACGAATCGGGGCGGACTTCGTTACGACCCAACGAGGTGGACAACTCACATACCATGGCCCTGGCCAAATTGTTGGATACCCGCTGATGGACCTGGGACGCACTAGTCCCACCATACATACTCGAGACTACATATGCAAGATGCAGAAAGTACTAGAGTGTCACCTCCAAGAGGAGCATGCAATCAAAACAATGCCTAGCGACCATACAGGCGTATTCCTTGATGAGAACACAAAGATAGCCAGCATTGGCGTGCAGGTCAGGCACAGGCTGACTTCGCATGGATTCGCCATCAACGTAACTCCAGAGCCAAAACATTGGTTTGACAGGATAGTTGCGTGTGGATTGGATGGCGTCCATGCTGGTTGTATTGCCGATGCCAGTGCCACGAAACGGGAGGTGAATGTGGAGGGAGAGATACCAGGTCTCGTGGAGCGGTTTGGAAGACTATATCAACGCGATATGGAGAAACTAGTCCCTGTCCTAGAGGGGGTCGCTGGAGAGCTGATACTAGAGCTGGAGAAGGAAGCAAAAGCAGCCGGTCCTTGGCTGGAAGCACCGCTGGCAGAATCGAACTGACCAACTTACCAATATCTTTTCCGCGGCTTAGTGCATCCTACACTGTCCCTCCCACTGTTGATATCATTGAATCCGACCCCAATCAACATCAATTCAACGCATTCTGATCATCCAAACTCTGCACTCGGTCGTCAAGATGAATCCCACAGACATTCGTCTCGTGTTCCGTCGGCTTACGTTGCTTAGCCGGTTTGGTTTCTCTGGAAGTTGATTGTCGCGTGTGTTGTGGTGAGTAATAATGAGTCCGTTCTCTGCCTTCTATGTTTACTACCGTCAATGAAGGGCCTTAGGTTACATACTCGATACGCAACCTTTCTCCGTGCATTTCAAAGTGAGACCTTGCGCTTGCTATTTTTGGCTTATAGGCGGAATATCGAGTACGGCTCCGGGACCCTGCGGATGGTACATGCTCTGCATCGCATTAAGAAAGATTCACGGACAGGTTTAAGTCATGATCCTCTGAGAACGGATAAGAGGACATCAGTGCCAACTCCTCAATCGCTTTTTATCATAAGTTATGTAGTGAGGAGATTGATTCGGCTTATCCAGGCTTGTCCCCTGATATTCAAGGACATCTAACGCGGGCAGCCATCTGTCCACCAGGACGAGAAATCTGTTCCATGTGTAGCCATCATTCCTCGCGGATGTTGTCTTATGATCTTCATAACCAATGTACACGAGGCACGTGAAGAGGCGTCACATTATGTATCTGTATCTCGAGGAACACTTCTTCGTCTTCACCTTTCTTGTACTCCTTGGATACTTCTGCCTATGTCTTGTACTATTCTGCATGGTCGGTATGTCACGAGCATACACAATCACACTGCCATTCCGATTCCTGCGTACTGATGTTGCTATTTGTTCACAGGTTACACATCGACAATACGAACGCAGGATGATATCGATGTGTACCGAATGGTCATTGTGCGAGCGCGATCCCTCGCTGTGATGGTTGTAACTCACGGGATTCCACTACCACTGCTATATGTATGAAATTCATGACTTCCGCTTGCTCGCAGTTTCCATTTTTGTCTTATGATCTTCTATTACAGCTATTTCAGGTCTTCGTCTCGAAGGTGCTCTCTAATTGTACCGATTTCTTGGTGCTTGTCATCGTCGGCTTATCAAAGTCCCCGTTACTCGTCTGACCGCGCGCTATTGTTTCCATCGTTGTCTGCGCAAGCTGGTCCAAGGTGCTCTAGGTCTCGTTCTCTATTCTCAATTAGCCTCAAATTCAGAATGTTGTCATGGTACTCATCCCTGAAATGCGGCGTGATCATCCAGTGCATGTGGTTTTCCCGTTCTCCATGCGAAGCAACCCCTCATGATGGATCACGACTCTTCAGGAGACTTATGGTTTCTCGACGACGAAGGTAGGTTATCCAGCATATTCTCATGATATGGAGCTACAGGACCCGGGCCTCCATAGGTTATGTGCATAAATAGGAAGGCTCACTTTGATAGGCTCACCCTGCATCCTATCCTTCAGCATGGTCGGCGCGACAAAGGCAGCTTTCGTTCTCGCGACGCTTGCACCTAGCGCTCTTGCGGCTACCTATTCACTCTCAGATAATCATGTTGGAACAAACTTCTTGTCTACTTTCACGCACCAAGCCATCGCTGATCCTACTCGTGGACGAGTGTAGGCGTTTGTCGCGTTCTTTTCTTATGCAGATATGCTGAGCTTCATTTTTATGAATAGGAACTATGTAGATCAAGCTACTGCGCTTGCTCAAAATCTCACCTTTGCTTCCGGGAACACGCTCATTCTTCGCGCCGACTCTAAGACCACCCTGAGTTCTTCTGGTCCTAGTCGAAACAGTGTCCGCATCAGATCCGTTAAGACTTACACAACCCATGTCTCTGTGTGCGTCGCCCCATCCCATCTAGTTATGGTGCAAGTTAATTGTTTGATTTTTTCTCAGCTTCGATATTCGTCATATGCCTCAAGGATGCGGCACATGGCCTGCTGCTTGGGAAACAGACGAAGCTTCTTGGCCAAATGGTGGGGAGGTCGACATCGTAGGTTTGATATCTGCCCGATATTCTTGCACTCGCTGACCTCTCAACGTAATTTCCTTTGCTACGATATTTTCCATAGTAAGTTGAATATTTCGATGTACCAAGAATTCGATCTGACTGTAATTGTCTATAGGGTGGAAGGTGTCAACGACCAAACGCCGAATGCCATGACTCTCCACACTGGCGCCAACTGCAATATGCCTGCCAGTCGCACTCAGACAGGTACTGCAACGCTAAACAATTGCGACGTCAATGCCAATGGAAACAGCGGTTGTGGTGTTCAGGCACCCACACCAGATAGCTACGGTCCTGCTTTCAACAACGCTGGTGGGGGTTTTTATGCCATGGAGAGGACCAGTACTTTCATCAAAGTCTGGTTCTGGGGCCGCAATGCTGGCAACGTCCCTGCTGAAGTTCGAAGTGGTGGCAACTCGATAAATACTGATACATGGGTAAGCGTTAAGGAAAAGCTTGACGTGGTACTCTAGACTTACAAGGTGAATAGGGCACCCCCACCGCCTTTTTCCCAAACACACAATGTGACATCGCCTCACACTTTGATGCTCACAACATTATAATCAACCTTACGTTCTGTATGTCTCTCCACAGCTGACCTTATAGATTCGTTGTATTGACTTTCCTTCTGTAGGCGGTGACTGGGCTGGTCAGGCGGGTATTTTTAACGGTGCCGGTTGTCCCGGTGCCTGCACTGGTGGGTCATTTGTCTCGATGTTTTCTCGAGAACGTTCGCTGATGACTATATCTGAAGACTATGTGAATAACAATCCTAGTGCATTCACAGACGCATTCTGGGATATTGCCGCTCTTCGCGTCTACACCTAATCTTAAGTCTATTTGTAGAACTGCTGTATTTTTATTGGACCATTGTATCTATTAATGGCTTGTCTCTGAATGCCACCTGTACACAATTCACAACAAACTGCTGAATCCAAGATATTCGCCCATCTTACAATCCGATAATTGCAAACTCCATGAAGCTTTTCTCCAAGATTCTGAGGTGTAAATGTGGCTACCGGCCCGGCGATCGCCATCAGTAAGTAAGTTCAAGTCCAAAATTAGCAGGCACAGTAATCCTTGCGAGCTAAAACTTCTAACCACAATCTCTTCCTCGCTCGCTATTCACAGCCATGCGCATTCTCATTTTTGGAGGGACGGGTCCCGCGGGTCTGCTCCTTATTCGGCATGCTCTGGATGGCGGCCACAGTGTCGTTGTGTTTGCCAGGTCGCCCGAGAAACTGCCGCAGGATATCTCCGCCAATCCGTCGGTCACTGTAGTCGAAGGACAATTAACAGATGCAGAGGCGATCTCACAAGCAATGGCTGGCGTGCACGCTGTGCTATCAGCCCTGGGCCCTCCCCCTCGTCAGGGCATAACATATCCCGGTAACACTCCACTCGCCCATGCTTATGGCCTTATCATCGATGCCATGAAAAAACATGATGTCAAACGCGTCATCCTTCTTGGTACAGCTAGCATCCATGACGAACACGACAAATTTAGCGTCCAGTTTAAGGCCCTCGTCGCAGGAGTAGCAATATTCGCTCACAACGCGTATAAAGACGTTGTGGCGATCGGAGAGCTATTCAAAGCACAGGCGGATGACGTTCTATGGACCATTGCTAGAGTGCCTATCCTGACAAGCGATGAAGCCGTTGATTACGTCGCAGGGTATATTGGAGACGGCAAGGTCAGAACTGTCTTGTCCCGCGCTGCATTCGCGGCATTCGTCCTTCGGGAGTTAGAGAGCAATGAGTGGTGTAGGAAGGCGCCTCTCATTTCATCGCCCTGAACAATCTTGGTCGACTCGTGCGTCTTCACGGAGACGCTGTCACACCTATTATTACCTGCAACAAATCATGATATCTTCTATGCCAAACCCTTCACCGTTCAATATTCTCTATTTTGGATCGCTTCCACCGTTTACATACCTTCTCGATTTCTGGTTGCATTCCACGCATACACCATTGTTGTACAGGTGAATCGTGAAATTCTTGTCAGCTGTTACACTCCCTAATGAGACTGACAATGTGATTCCAGATAGTAGAAGCCTGAATCATATGATACCTTCGTCATCCGGCTCCAGCGGTCCCTTACCTATTTTCGTCCACACCCTGCTATCGGCCACGGCCATGAAGAAGAACAGAAGAGAACAGGCACATATGTCTTCGAGACGGAAGTGCACTTCCATTTCTACCTCGCATGAACCAATAGGACTTTCAGTATTTGTTATGACTGAGGTGCTTCGAGTTCCCCGCAAGTCTCAAATTTCACAGACAGTTGCGGTCCCTTGTTCACAAATGACGATCGTTCAATGACTTGGGGAGATGATGCGGCTTTACAATTATTTGAAGCTTTTCCGTCACGTTGGGTCTCATAATCGGAGTGCCGTCTCTGGTACGCCGCAGTGCCAAAGTGTCGGCCTTCCGATGTGATATCCGATCTCCTGGGACATTCCGACACCTTGGTACGGCTTAAATGTATTCATCACTGCACTCATGATCTAACTGTATTATTGAGTGGCCTTGAATCCTGTTGGCCGTCAAGCTGAACTATCCCTAATGCTAATGTTTGGAACATGATTCCTCACATAGCGACTTATCCTACAACACTGACGGAACGTAAGCTAATCCTAGCTTTTGGATACTTGGATGTTAACCTCTTCGTTTTGGCCAAGCCCAGATTTTCATTGTTTAAATCTCCATCGGGTGGTTGACATCTTATACAAACGGTATAATAACTCAGCTCAATAAAGGATTGTTACAACTCCAGACACCTTTGATCATCAGAGTTCAACCTTAAATCACTGGCCGTTGCCTGACAATGCGAGGGAGAAAACGTCTTGAATGGTGAAAGTCGCCATATGCTTCTTGTTAGGTTCACGATATCTAACGTTCAGTGAGAGGTGTACATTGAAGGACCCCAGTTTGATTGAATGAGCTTCTTTCACGTATGGGACTCGGTCGGCCTAGATAGCCAACTTCAATTGAAATAAAACGAGCAGGATGTGCGACACAAGATCTCGTTTTACCTTCTCGTTCACTCTCAAGAACACTCTGATATACGTAATTAGCTGAATGATAAGGCGGCATTTAGTAGCTGTGTCTGTCTATTGTGACAGGTGCCGGATAGAACGGGTATGTTGAATGATGCTAGAATACAGTGCGTGAACCTAATGTACCTGAGGAATGGTGTCCGAATCTAGAAAGAAAACCAAAGTGGAGAACACTGATTCTAACGACGCCATGGTTTCCTAGGTTTTCCCCATGCAATGTTGTCATCATCCATCATTTCAGCCTGGGAGCACATATCGTGATGAGCACGTTATAAGACTGAAAAAGGGCAAATGGGGACGTACAATATCTGTTTTTGTTGACGACGTCTTTTGTGAGCTGGAGCTCCTCGAGGGGGATAATGAAGTGCCGTAAGGCTGTGTGTGCATCGTCGTTAAGGTCGACGCAAGGATGACAAGTTTGGTGGGACATACGAATTGAACATAGTATGATGTCCCCGCTGACGATTGGCTCGACATAGACAGTCTCGATCGTGAAGATTGTCCATCGTTGGAAGCAATAGATGAGTCCTGTTAAGGTCTCTATTAGTTCCATGTCACTCGACAATGACGAGGTAACTAATTCACCTTGCTACTAGTCTTCTTGAGATACGAGAAGGGCTTCATGGCGTAAATGCAAGTAGATCGAGTACTATGATATTGTTACCAACAGTGGTGTAGATGGAGAGACGGGGCGGTTAGAATGTGGCTGATCGAGGATTCTCTATCTGAACCGTGCTCTTAAATATACCCGCATTGCAGCGCCTCGACCCTCCGGATTTATAAAGTGGTTAGAAGGTTGCCAAGAAAGTCATTGTTCCACCGCGAATAGCTCTATATGCCGAGAGAGTGCCTTGTGGAGAAGGTCCCACACCACGCGGACTGCGGAATACTTCCTTCTGACCGAACTCTGCCCCACAAAGTCAGCATTGATATTTCTCGTTCATGTCAGGGTATTTTTGGTGGAGTGCGCTCCGCCCATGGTCGGCATGGTGCATCACCTATATGGATACCAATGACCCATACAGCAGATCCCAGTCCAGGGGGTTGGGCGAATTTGAGTCCATATGCATTCCCACGTATGCAGGGTTGGAGCGTGATCTTACCCATAGATGGAGTACAGTCGCCCAAACATCGCCAAGACATACTCATCGGAATGAGGAACTTGCTATGTTTTCCCCAGGACAAAGACATTCTTGCCAAACTCTGCGATGTAGCACTCTATTCAATCTCTTGGAGGATCAGGGACCAGATCGACGGGGTAAAACGTTGGCTTGGCGCAGATACGCAGCGGCACTGTAAGTAGGTTCAAAGCCATCTACAAGCCTTCTGGTACCGAACGATGCAAAAATCAAATATCGACTGTCACTGCATGTAACGTAGCTCTCGTCTCGATACGCAATGTGATATCCGGCGTGCACAATGCGCCGACTTGGGCGACCTATGTATTGTATAAATAGATAGAAACGTTCTTTGCTCACTGATTCAATTGAGTTCTGAAGACACATACTGTCCGCGACACGAACGACATCTAGACCACCCGAGAGCCAGTTGTATCCCAGCGCTTGTGGGACCGCCGCATGTCTATCCGCCTGGAGGTAAAACAAGAATATCATGATTTGGTCAGCTCGAGTGAATATCGTCTGCCTGACGATGAGAAAAATTTCAGACGAAAACGCCTCCCCGAGTCCGAAGAAGCATGGACATTCTGATGCATCTAGCGAACTTTGCAATCATCATGCAGCGCCTCGGGTCAAGACAACCGTACGACACTGTTGGTGGTCGGTGTTCACGGGCGTGTCCCGAGTCGTAGCACCCTAGATAACTTACAAAGCAGGATGGGGACTCGTAGCCAATCAAATTGGTAGGGCTGTATCTTTTCAAATATACGTAATTGACCAGCAAAAGCGCTGAGATAATTGAACGTACCATGTTACTCCTTCGAGAGGAAGAAGGGCGGTATTCCACTTACGGGAGTTTGGCTGTCCAGTACTGCGCAGGCCTATTACCGTCGAACAACATAGAGTGAATACGGTTAGACCAACGATCTCTGCTCAAGCATTCGAAATACCGGTCACAGGACGCCAACCAAACGCTCTATACGGAATCTCGGTGGCAAAATACATAGGTTGATCAAACATGCTGCAGACAAGACGCTTTGGAACCAACGAGCGAGTCATAGATAAACAATTACGCACCACTAGCTATGATGATACTTCGCTGTGTTTCAGCAATTCCTCCCACTTGAAATCAGCGGGGCTCTCGTGGAAGCGCTTCAAAAGCGCTTCGCGTTCTTTGTGACCATCGCTCCAGAGATAGAACTTTTGTACACCCAATGCAAGGAGTTGAGCGTCCTGTTGATTCAACAGGTACCTGCCGTCGTCCCCAAAGGAACCATTGTTCGTGGGCGAGGGTGTGATCTCACCACGAAGCAAAACCAATCCATGTGTCTCCGCCAGGTCCGGATAGTGCGTGATGACAAGGTGAGGGGTTGCAAACGTACCCCGGAGTTTGTATTCTTGCAGAGGTGTAAATAGAACCGTTGACGTCTGTGGGTTCTTCGATACTTTTGGACGTGCAAAAATGTCCTCCTGAGGCTTTGGTTCTAGGGGAGCACCGTGGAAGTCCCATTGCATGAAGAAGAACTCAGCTGGCCGCTGGCCTTCTGATATCGGCTCGCCTGTTTGAGCATTCTCTCTTGGAATGGGGAAAATGAAGGTCGGATACCGGGTAGCAACATCGAGCATGAGCTTATACGACTCGACGGGTAATGTGGCACAAAGGAACCCTCGCCCGGTGCCTTTTGAGCGAGACGCGTGATATGCCCGCCACAAGACCGACACTTGTTCGGGAGTATGGTCATTTGAGAACAACTTTTCCAGATTGAGGATACTTGAAAGCGGCTTTTAAGGGAACCAATCATGTCAGTCCGCAGCAGCTTGTCGTAAGTGAACTCTGTCCAACCTTGACGGGAGAACTATCTTTGCGAACACGACGGATGGGAGAAGGCGTGCTGTTCCGTATGGCTAGCTCTTGCTCATCAGGCTCCGAGGCATTAAACGGCAAATTAGCAGATGAGTATGCTGGGTCTCCCTCCGCCGAGTGTTTCTGTAAAGCGGCTCGCCGAAGCTCTCTTTCGTGTCTCTCCTTCTCTTTGATCCGTTCACGTAGCTCCTCTATAGTGACACCCTGTCTTTGAGTAAGATCATGAAGGTAAAACAAGGTAAGAAAGTATTCCGTGGCTACAAACATACGTGAAACACCTCACTCAGCAGCACGTTTCTTCAGCTTTGCAGCATACTTGGTCTCATAGTCAACATGTTGTATCGATCCGACATCTTTGTCCCGGAGCCTGAGAGAAGTTGTCGCAAAACAAGCTCGCCCAGCCTTATTCCGCAGTAGTTGTTGTGTGAATGAAGGAGGATATTTTCTCAGCAAATGCGGTACTGAGAACAGCAAAGTCATCGTTAGAGGTGGTTGGGAAACGCCAAGGCGACCACTTCGCTTGGGAATTGCAAGATTGATCGAGAGGTGCATGTCTAAAGATGGCAAACTCTGTAGTTCAATCGCTGGTGGTTCTACCTTCGCCATGAAAGACGGGAATTATTGATTGCTTGTTACAGATGTCCTGCTATATGGATGTATGTTACAGATGAGTGCAAATGTGTCTATGATACCCAAGCAAAGCGAAAGCCAATGCATATCAGTAAAGAACACTGTTCGCATTTTGATTCTACAGAGCCCAAATTTTTACGACTGAATCTCGTCCTCCAGAGACGAGATACCTGTCCATGTATCGAAGTTTCTCTACCGGTCTGGTATGGCCATTGGTTAGCAGCGTAGAATGCTGCATGCTGGTGCGGTTATATATCTAGAAAGATTTTTACATTAGCTTCCCTTATATACAGCTGACCAGGCACAACTCACTTTAATACCGTTCTCGCCTGTAGCTGCGACAATCTTCCTGGTATCGAATTGCAGCGCTGTGACTGCGTGGTCATATTTAAGAGTCTCGAAAATACCTCCAGTACGTAGGTCCCAGATCTGCCAATAAATAGGTGAGCTACATTTTGATATCTGGAGCTATTCGACAACGAACCCGGATTGACTTGTCCAGACTACCACTGATAGCATGCAACTCGTCAAATTGCAAGCAAGTCACTGGACCGGTATGTCCAAGTAATGTCCGATGAGGCTGACCAGTGCGCACTACAAGCAATGTGAATGATCAGAAAACCACGAGCAGCGAAAGTAAATTATGTACTTACTATCCCACATTCGAACAGCACCGTCCCCGCTTCCACTCATCAATGCATACCCCCAGAACTGCACCGCACCAACGAAATCCCGGTACATATCCCAAGTGCCATCCGCAAATGGCGGCGTAGGGACGGCGAAAGTGCCAGCCGAGGCAGCTGCTCCGCTAAATAAGTAATTAGGAATAGGACCACCAGGGCCAACAGTCGGCGGATGTGAGATTGCCCAAAGGATATCCATGGTCATGACACATTGACCTGTTTGTAGGTCCCACTGGCGCATCGTCTTGTCTGCTGCTCCAGTGACCTGTTTGACATTGGGTAAATGATTCCACATGTTGAAAGGCGATGGGGAAGACGAACCAAACAATCTTCCTCAAAGTAGAGGGCCGAGACGGCTTTACTGTGCCCTTCGAGTACTCGAGTACATGCGCCAGACCGCTCAGGTTCGCTAGTGCCGGATTGTCGAATGGCCTTCCCATCTGGCTCCCGGTCCCTCTGGACCTTAGGTCCATCCTCAGCGACGCTCTCGTCCTCCTCTGCAACGTCGCTTAAGCTCAAGATCTCACTAGTCTCCCACTCCTCATCCTCATCCACCTTCCTCAGATCCCACAACCGAACTGTCGTATCTTCACCACCTGTCAGGCAGACCTGATCCTCTACCTGTATGCATTTCACCGATCCCCGATGGCCTCGTAACCGCCCAATCTCCTCTCCAGTCAAAAGATCCCACACGCGTGGTTGTGAGTCCTCCTGGGACGCACTGACAAGCGTCCCGTACGGTTCGGAGAAATCGAGAGCAGTGATGGGAGCTGTATGCCCCGATAGTGACTGTCATACAACGTTCGATCAGTACTAGCTTGGAAGAGGAGAACCAAGGGTCAATGATACCATAAACGCTACGCCGGGAGGTAGTTCGTCATGCTCAGAGGGCAGGAATGCGGGACCTACGTAACGTGCGTGAGATACAGATTCGTAACATAACTGGGTTCGGTCACACCTTTACGGCGACGTGAACTTTGGGGAAGATGGGCTTGTTGTGTGGGTGACTTTGGAGGGCGGCTAGTTGATTCTTCCAGTTCCAGGCGTTCCTTAACACCTTCCACTGCATCTAAAGTCAGAAAAGATGGCTAAATAAGCATGCTACTACTCACGCTCGTCATCCAGCTCCAATTCATCTTCCTGAAGCTTCAAAAGATCCTGCTCGAGCTTATTACGGATCGCGTCCAAAGCTTCTATCTTGTGAGTTATTTCAGCAATCTCCGCGCTAATGAGAGTCTAGGACCATTATCAAAACGATGTCTCCCAAAAGTAGATGGAATAACTCACCCTCCGCACATGAAGATTCTCTTTGTCGCGTTCGATTTCATGCGTTTGCCTGACTAGCTCGTCTTTCCCAAGAACTTTACCTGCACTCAAGCTCTGTCGACCTCTTCGCTTCGCTTTGAGCTTTCTCCCGCGTGTCTCCGATCGTCCGACGACAACCATATCCTCCTCAGAGGCCACACTCTCGCCTTCGTGCTCATCATCCTCGCCGAGCATACCCCGCGCACCCAAACTCAACTTCTTTAAACTTAACCGCGGAGTCTCGACACTGCGTGTCTGCCGTCTTCGCGTTCGGCTCTTTTCAGAACTAGGAATAGTCGCGTTGAAACCGCGGAGTAGGCTAACGTTCTGCGCGACACCTTCAGGCTCCGGTACTTCCTCGTGCAGCAGCTCCTCAGTTGCCTCGACAATCTGTAGATCACGCGAGGTAATCCTTCTTGACCCCAAGGTGAATCGTGAAGGTGCGCGACCTAAGGTAGCAAAATCCACTCGAGAAGTGCCTGAAGGCCCCAGAGAAGGTCTCGACTTGCTTGACACAGTTGCCGCCGCATTCATCATACGTGGAGTCATTATAGCAGGCGCCACTGGGAATACGTCAATGCAGAGCAATTGTAAAACTAGTCAAGCAACTTACGATCTGAGAATATCTTGTTTGAATCGTGTTTTCGATGAGTGAATGGAGCTAGAATAGCTTTGGACACCACATCGAGCGTGCCAGACGACGAACGCGAGGGCCCCTCCGCAAGGTTGTCAAGAGCAACGCGAGGCTCACGCTTCTTCTTGGTCGAGCTGGAGGCCATGGTGGCTGTTGAGCACAAGGCTCTCGCTCTGGGACGGTGTTGACTGTCTGCGAGCAACAAGTCGAAGGCGCGTCGACGCGGATACGGAAACTGCCGATAGTAACGTTATGGGCGACACGCATTGACTACAATGCTTCTTTATCATTTACGAACTAGAATCCTCATAACATAGAAATACAACTATTAAGGCGGTATATAATACATGCATTATCCTCTCCACGGTAGCATGCACAGGATATGGGATTACATCTCTGCAGCCCTCCTTCTCGACCAGCTGAAGTCGACTATCATGTCAAATCCATACGGTCTCAAATCATATTCGCGGCGTATCAACTTCTTTGACTCCGGCTTTGTTGGAGTTGGATATGTATCGTTTCTTTCTGCCGAAGTTGATGGAAATGGCTGAGGATCTGTATTTCGTGATCCATCGGATTGTGGAGGAACAGATGAAGCGTTTACGGACGTGTCCGACTTTCCTGAAAACGGCCATACACTTCCCCATACGGAACCCCATGAGAGCGTTGTGTTAACGGTTCCCTCCTTCGCGCTCTCGGATGAAGTCGAATTATTCGGGATCAAGTCGGGATTGGTCAAGAGAGTACTCTCCTGGCCCGCCTTTGAATGATCCCTAGCTTTCTCCTTCTTCATTTCAACCTCCAAAGATCGTTTCAGCCGTTCCACGCTCTCGAGCTCCCAATTTGTAATGTTGAACGGCTCAAAGAGGTTGCCTGAGGCCACGTCGCACCAGCAGTGATCGACGATAGGGATATCGGTGGGTAACTTCTCCCGAGGTAATTCTGGCATTCTTGAGAGCAGCGCATCTGCAAAAGTGGTGATGTTGTCGGACCACGGGGTGCTAAGGGATGATCCTATTGGGACTGGCGGCCAATAGCATGACGAAAGAAAGAGCGCGGTGAGAAGAATGACGCAGTAGAAACTGGAACGAGTAGATTGAAACATAAGCATACAGACTACTCATGTCGAGTGCAATGCAAGACGAGACGTACCATGGCCGGGCGTGAAGTGTCGTGGATAATATGAAGAGTACAAGAAAGTATGCTGGAGCTATTGGCAAAGGCAATAGCACAAGTGGAAGGTACCACCTAGTACACCTAGAGGTTACTGTCAATGATTCCGAATGAAAAGAAAGCTTGTCTTACAGCAAGACGACTCACCACATCCAGACGAACAAGTTGTGTAGCAAAGCGTTCAAAGCGGATTTGGACGACGACGCGGAGGCATAGAATGCCTGCCCTAAACTCACACTCCACGTGCCCCGTCGCGACGTTGACGCGCCCGGCGTTCTGCACAATTCTGGAGGATTCCACAAGGAGAGGCCCATATATTCGCTTGTCGTCCTCCACATCGTCGAAACACACAATCATACACAAAAATGTCGAAACACCCTGAAGTTCTGTGGGCTCAGCGCAGCTCGGAAACCGACGAGAAGAAGGTAAATGAGATCCCGAGATTGTGTCGGTGATTGCGACGCGTACTGATCACACAAGTACAGAACATCCTCTATGTCACAGTCAACCTCCCCGACATCAAGCCCGAGACACTAGACTACCAGCTTACCCCTACACACATCTCCTTGAAAGCAAAATCTGGAAAGTAAGTATATTCTTTGCGATCGTTCTTTTGTGTTTTTTGAGCTGACGCGTTTGCTTTATTAGCGCCGACAAGGGTCTTGAAGAACATGAATACGCATTCGAGTTCGATCTCTTTGACGAGGTTGCTCCAGAGGTACGCTCAAGGTATCATTATCTTTTGACCGAACGCTAACATCGAATCACAGGAATCGCTCAAAAGCCTGACCAGTCGCCACTTCGTCCTTGTCCTTCGCAAGAAGGAGAAAAAGGCAGATTTTTGGCCTCGTATCACGAAGGAGAAGGTTAAGTTCCCATGGCTGAAGACAGACTTCAGCAAATGGGTGGACGAGGATGAGCAAGAGGAGAAGGCCGCTGAAGATGACTTGGGTATGGCCGGAATGGATGGAATGGGCGACATGGGTGGCATGGGTGGTATGGGCGGTATGGGTGGCATGGGCGGAATGCCAGGGTTGGGCGGTATGGGTGGAGGCATGGGTGGAGGCATGGGTGGAGGCATGGGTGGCATGGACTTCGAGCAGGTATGAACACTCACTGTCGTCTTCGAAATCACACTGACACGCCGGACAAACAGATGATGAAGTCCATGGGTGGCGCTGGAGGGTTTGAACCCAGCGCATCTGGCAGCTCCGATGCTCCTGGGGAGGACGAAGACGAAGACGACGATGGCCCTCCGCCACTCGAGGAGGCCGAGCCTGCCAAGGCGTAGAGCGAGTCATTATCCATTGTAACATACACTAACGCGCGAACGACGAGATTCCAGAGAAGATAACCTTGCAATGTGTATAGTGCTGCACTCATATTGGACTATCTACAGTAAAATTTGCTTTGTCAATCCTCCCAGCCGTGTGCGATGTACTCGGTGAGCTGCGTCGTAAATCTCATCGCGTACCTGTTCCTCGCCTGTACGAGCACCCGACATCAAAACTCGGCTTTCGAATCTGGGATCCTGCATTGCGAGCGTTGCTCTTCACAACTATGAGAATGCGTGAACTGCAAAGAGCGCCTTCTGTGCCTCAGGTGCATGCGCCGCAAGTACGTGTTTTGTATGAGACCACAGTAAAAGTCTTTTGCGGAACATGATTTTTGCCATAACCCTCTAGCAAAAAACGGCCGCTGTCAAACAAGCAATATACGACGCCGCAAACTGTCCTTGAATAGTATCTCAAAAAGTCACTATGCGTCCTGCTTGTAATCGGCTACTCTGCAAGTGCTTTGTTCTTAATTATTACGTCCTATTCAGCGCGCGTCATCCATATGATTGGTTCCCATACGAATGAACCGTGCAGGCTCCGTCGTACTGGGTGTTGCCCCGGATGAAGGTGATTGCAGTGAACGACGCCAGGAGCTGTTTCTTCGAAGCCTGAGCAGATCGTGCGATGGTCCCAAAAAGATTGAAAACATATAATTTCTGTGGAATCGAGGCTTCCCAGATGCGATGGTGCCTTCTGTCGCTTCTCTGATCGCGACACCGAAGAGGGAAGTATATATTTGAGAGGGTTCTGTAACTCGCGAGGCTTGCAGCCTGCACAACATCCCCGCGGACCGTTTGTCAGAAAAGGCCGAATTCCGGTGCCTCATCACCATTTGGTGAAGCCGAGCTTTGCATATGTGCTCTTATGGTTAGTAGCTGATATATAACACCATTTTCGTACTATCCGCGCCTGCTTCGCTAAGTGTTCTGTTGAACCTCGATTACAGTTGCCGTAGCCTCCGAACATATATACCACGCCATGTTGTGCGGTCTTGTTCCAGTGCCTTCTCTTCATCTCTGCACTCTTAAACTGTGATTTTCAGTACAGTACTTTCGTTCCCTACCGGCTACAGCTGAATGGATGGCGCCGTAGGCGTCCTGACAGAGCAAAGTCCTGAGGTGATGACCTTCTATCACCTGAAGGAACTTGCTTGTGACGCCACGATTGCCTCCATGTTTCTGATTTTGTACGACTTTGGTGAGTTTGTTCAATAAACCTGTTGAATGAATTTCAACTTCATTTCTCCAAATCGTTATTCTTATTATAATGACGTCGCAGCTCTAACTATCGGTCAAGAGGTAAGACGAATTCGCAAGGTGTTCATTCCTATTTTCTTATCTATTCCGTCCTGTCGTAATAGATAGAACTCATATGGGTGTGTTTCTCCTATTTCTACGCGTCCTACAGCTTAAACTGACTATCTCCCAGCGATCGGCCTGGTCACCACCCAAACTGGTGTATCTTCTTGTGGAACCTCGAGCTAAGTCAGCATCCATCCAACCCATTCTGACACGTTTACTACAGCCGTCGCGACTGGCAGACGCTCAGCACCCAGGTATGTTCTAATTGTTTACCTCATTTTGGTCGTTGCATCTGCTCACATGGGCCGCGCCGACTTGCCAAGATGTCGGTATCTTCACTGATCCCGGTTTTATGTTACCTAACGCGCTGCATGGTTCTCCTTCAGGTATGGCTCTCTATCAGTTGTCAACTTGGTACGGTGAGTAAGATTAATCCTGACGTGTATCCTGTGACTCATTTCTGTTGAATTCGTGTAGCATGGTTGAGCTTGATGATGGTTCAGTGTATGTCTCGGTCCAACGTGTACATCTCAATAGCTCATTATCTCCCTCAGTGGTCGTGCAAACCTGGTTGTATGCGCTGTTCAAGAGGAGTACGGTCTCCACTATTCTTAGTACATTCGTAACGGTCAAATTGAAATGTCCCACCTGCGATCGTTTAGGTCGGTGTCTAATCTATGCCCTGGCAGCAGCATATGTCACTCTCGGCGCGTTGACATTCACGTCTATCTACATGAGTATGTCGCAACTACGCGGTGAGTTCTTTTCTCCGACAACCAGAATAACAGAACTTTTACTCATTGAACATTGACAGTTGTCGGTCATTCTCCTGTCTGTACTGCCCTGAGGCGAGACGTGGCAGTGGGGCCGTCCATCAAGGACCTAGTTTACGCGGCTTCTACGTCAACAAACATCCCTCCATTCATCGAGGCCACATTGTACGCGAGCATGACCTTGTGACCTAGGTGTATTTCAATCAATATTGAGTTACCCACTTCTAGGTTGCCTTCTCTGGCCTATAGTGTCTTCATGATAGGACTGCTCACGTACAAAGCCACAGCCACTTTCTATGATCCCCGTGCATGCCAGAAATACGCCCTCGCCACCGTTTTAATTCGTGACTCATCTATCTGCTGCCTCATGTAAGATAACATCACTGTTCACGTTCTGAGCTCGCCAAGCTAACGTAGCTACTTCATTTCCGCCACATTCTAGAATTGCCTTCTTCAGCATTGTAAACGCTTTGCTTATCACAGTAATGCCACATGACCTCATACAAGCTGGAGTCGGCTTCGGTATCGCTGTACCCAGCATTGCTAGTTCGCGCATGTTGCTCGATTTGAGGGACGTGGACAGAAAGAGAGGCAGGGTAACGGACGTTCAAGGCGTCCCAGTATCACAATGGGAGACAATGTTCCATATCTCATAGATACCAATCATCATTCACCAGCGCGCCGAGGTGGGCTTTGTCTACCTTTACATCGTACGAACAGAATCTGAAGGGAAGGAAACATTCTAGAGCCTTGTAACGGACCACACCAAAAGATAGAACTTCCCCTCTGTGACTGGGGCGAATTCAGGTCTTTCGACTTCCTTCAACGTTGCCCAAGCTCGGACTTGGCCTGGCTGGAAGACCTGTTTCTCCCACATCTCCACCCAGCTCTCGGGACCGTGACAGAACATAGCTTGCGTTCGTACGCCCAATACTGGGACCTCGGTACGGTATCCCTTCTGGGACCTACCAACGTGCGCGCCGAATATGATCGATCCGGGTTCAGCGGAGAGGAGCGAAGCGACTTTTTTCGCGAGGTGGAATTGTTGCTCCTCGTCAAACAAATGGAAGAACGCGGAAGTATGGATGGCAGACAGGCGCCCCAGAAGTGGCGTCAATTTTGTCAAGCTTGATAGAGGTGGAAGCTCCGTTGTCGTATCTGCTTTACGGGCTTCGTCTGGGAGAAAGTTGATATCGAAGACGTCACCGGGTATGAAGGGGACAGGAAAGGTCTCCTTGGTGTCCTTGAACAGCTGGTGCCCAAGCTCCCAGAATTCTGATGCGTTTGGTGAGATTATACGCCGACTCATATCAAATAGCATTACAGACCTGGACGGAGGTCGGATGCCAAAGCTTGTTGTACCGGAAAGCCGTCTGCTACTGCTTTTCTGACGTCATTACCAACTGTAGAACACAATCTAGCAATGAGTGCATGCACATTTCCGCTATGGCCTCGGCCTTCTGAATAAACCTCTAACTTCAGACTCACAGCAACATCCAAGATCTATGAAAAGCGCGCCTGGACGCTCCCTGCCAAGTCGGAGTAAGTCCTGGTACGCCGGGAAGCGAGAGATCTTCAATCTAGGTGGATGGACGGCCGGTAAGACAGCCTCATGATTAGACGCAAAGCAGGAAAGGAAGGTGAATACCTACTTCGTGAAAGAGAATCGGCGAATGCATGGATAAGGCTAAACCTATCGAATACCTAGTGTTCAGCATTGGGATCCATACGTGTTTGTATGAACACGAGACTTACAGCATATGCGTCAGCCTGACTCTTCAAGATATGGCGCTTTAGCTCCTCTTCATCCTGAATCTTCGTCCAGGACTTGAAGAACTCGAGTTCATTCGGTTCGAGAGAGTACAAGCTCTCATCGATGGGTGTGATAGCGAGCTTGTCAGCCTCAGGTATGATCCCGTGTTTCGTGCTCATACTGTACTATGAATTCAGGTGACGATGCAGGATAAGAAGTGGGTCTAGAGTATGCGCAGTCTGAACTCGAACGAGTCCTTTATATATACATAACATGTGGACTATCGTAGTTTCGGCCCCTGAAAACGGGCCGTATTACAGTATACACATTGCGATATGTCGGCGTGTTTAGGTTCGAACCACTAAGCTTAAGAGCGAAATATAGACCATACTTGGGAACAATGTCGAAACATGAAGAAATCTATTTTTAGCATACCAACCCATCTATTCTATTTTGAGACGCTGAGATGGTGAGTATGGGACAAGAGAAGCCAAGTCTTTTGAATCCTTCAGTAATCTTAAGTGTTGGTCGATCGAGAATTTGACGATGATTAGGCTCAATAATGCTTGGCAGGTCAATCTAATAATCGTCGGTATCGACACTGCGGAGTTGTTTATGAGATCACCTAACTTACCTGCAGTAGGACACTCCTATAAGTGCAGGCGTACATGACGAACATATTGTGTTCATCGCGAACTCAGAATCAATGGTGTCAATACCACGTTTGTCTACAAAGTTTTGGCATATACCATGCGACTCAGTTTATCCTGCACACCGTAAGACAACCCAAAGAATATGAAATAGATATTGAATGCAGTATGCACACAAATAACCGAGAGAGAAATGCCCAGGATGTTCTGGTACGCTACAAAGTGAACGAGCAACAGAATCAGAGAAGCAACGATGCCCCAAGATTAACGTCGTCGATTGAAGAATGGCCATCGTCTTCTCTCTAAGACTCTAGGGTATATGCTCCTGGCGGGTATAATGAGACGTCAAGCATCTGTGTTGATGGTAACTTCTATGGAGTCCCCAACCCATTTTGCGGATATACTATCGAACGCGTGAGACGTTAAAGCAGGCTCATCATGTTGAATGGAATCCAATAACCAGGTCAAAACATACCTAGTCAAGTCCTTGACAACATAATCTGGATTCACACCAGACTCCTGAATGGCCTGAGCGGTGTGTGATGAACAAACAGCCACTGTCTTACAGCCCGCGGCACGCCCGGATGCTAGCCCCGAAGGAGCAGCCTCAATCACCAAACCTGAAACCATGATGAACACGTCGATTTTGCACTCAACATTCTCACCGAAATAAAGACATACATCTGGAAGGGTCAGCACCCAGCCTCCTCGCGCCTGCGAGATACGGCGCCGGATGCGGCTTACCAAAAGCAACGTCGTTTGAGGTGACCGCTCCAAGTGGAGGTAGCGGAATACCGCAACATGCTAGAGCCTGGGGTGCATATATATTCGTTGCTGGAGATGATCAGAAGTGACCACTTATTCAGATATGTTGCAAGGACGCCGATGGGAAAGCGTATTCGAGGGTAGGACACGCACCAGAAGTAACAATAGTCCACCCTGAAGCGGCTGCAGTACTACCTGCTGTAATCTTTTTCGATGGATCAAACCCATGTCAAGAAACCGTGTGTATAGCATAGAGCGCCAATGAGCGGCAGAATGAGACCTTACCTGCTGAAGCAGGGCAAGTGCGCCGGGCAGTGCAATCGGGCCACCTTTAATCACCTCGTCCTCGAAACGAACAATTTCAGCCTTTGGCAAAATGATTGGATGTGGAATTAGTACGAAAGGGATAGTCAATTATGATGGCAAGTGGGCGAGATACCTGAAGTTTGTTCTCATCATCAATACGACAGTACTCTTTGAGCGTGTCACATAGTCTGCGTCCATGAGACGCATGGGCGACCTTTGCGGCATTTAAGCCGTAGTCTTTGCCGAACATCTGCCATGCCTGGAGGGCACCGGGGGTAGAGTCTATAAGTGTTCTGGCGGACGAAAGAGGCGGTCAGTTGCAGCGCGTGGCGTCAGGAGCAGTTGAGCAAGATGATGGTGATGGTCGCAAGGGAAAACTCACCCATCCATATCGAATAGGATCTGTCAGAGAGATCATGAGTTTCAGGATGAACAGAGATGGCAAACGGATCGATCTTACAGCGTCGACGGTGATCACTGGCATCCTGAACGACGTCGGTGGTGGCTGACGGATGAGAAGGGGGGAAGAAGGAATCTGTTGGACATTGTGGAAAGGCGGAAGGTGGACTGAATCAAATATTGATTCCTGACGGAGGGTTCGAGGAATGCTTTCCTCGGACCTTGGCTTGTCACGCGGATTACGCTGTCGCTGGGCGCGTAAGTACCTTCCAAAGTTCTTTGAATCTCTTTTTGGATTTCTCAACTTGTACTCACGCAAACTAACTTTGTTGCAGCTAATCTATTTACTATCAGCCTTCAGGAACTGTCTTGGCACATATCGCAGTTGGCTGTGCAATTATTTGACTACCTTTTGATAGCGCTGAGACTAGATCGCAGATGGCAGTCAAAGGAGCCATGCTTCTCCATTGTCCGGTATAAAGGGAGATCGGAGTGGCAGGCCACAGTCTCCCATTCGCCCATTTATTTCCCCCACTCTCCTTAACTTCTTACCTTTCTTTCTTACGGTCTGCGACCACTCATTTTTTTCAGAGACTCTAGTGACCTGGTTGTCCAACTCTCCCTCACTGTCACTCACGTACCTGTTACACTTAACGAACTCCCCATAACCGACATGAAGTTCTCTGCTGTATTCATCATCCTCGTCTTCACGCTCTCCGCATCCGCGAAACCTTTCAAGGTTATCCGTCGCGATGCTGCTGCAGAGCAGAACGGCAAAGACGCTCTCGCTCAAAAGTACGTGATCCATTGAGGAACGCGTTTCGTGTTTGAGCTCATCTGTGTGGCCATTCAGTGACAAGTTCGCGACTCTCAATGAGAACTCCCCCTGTAAGGTGGGAGACCAGGCCTGTATAAACAACGGCTTCGCCCAGTGTGTTGGCGGCAAATTCGTCGTACAGCCTTGTGCCGGCGGTACAATGTTTGTTCATCTTTTTTTGGCTCATGTTTCTCTGGCTAACCATGGCTGTTCATCCTACAGCTGCAAAGCCTTGCCCTTGGTTAATGCCCCTGGCACTAGCATCGCATGTACTACCCAAGCTGACTTCGATCAACGTATTGCTGCAACTGGTGCCAAGGCTGCTGGCAACAACAATACTGGGAACGGCGGAAAGACGGCCAACGATGGAAAAGCAGCCAACGATGGAAAGGCGACGAACGATGCCAAGAACAACACTGGAAATGCAGGCAAAGATAACGGTGACCCTCAGAAGTCCCTTACGCTCCTTGATTCCGTTATTGCCAAGGGTTTTGCAAACAATGGTCAGGACCAGTAAGTATCATTTTCAATAGCCATAAACATTGTAACTGAATTTGAGGGAAATATAAGGCCCGCCGCAGGCCAAGTCGCGTCTTTAACCTCGACAAACAACTTCATCAACTTCTGTGCGACGACGAAGTTGCCACTCACCGATGGCAAACAGATCAAGACCGGTTCATGTAACCCTGCCCCGATGGGCGTCATCGCAGCAACGACCAACATGCCATCTGCCAAGTTCCAGTTCCCTGCCAACAATGGCCAAGTAACAGCCAAAAAGTCGTTCACTGTCAAACTTGCGCTGAAGCATCTGGAAACTGGTCACTTCACCAATGCTAACGAGAACTACTTTGGTGCACCACAAGTAGTCAACAAGGGTGGCGATATCCAGGGCCACTCTCACGTCGTAATTGAGAAGCTGACCTCACTGTCACAAACTGAGCCTACCGACCCTACCAAGTTCGCCTTCTTCAAGGGGCTGAACGCTGCCGAGAACCCCCTCACTGTTGATGTCACGAATGGTTTGGATGCCGGTGCCTATCGTATGTGCTCGATCAACGCTGCAGCCAACCATCAACCTGTCCTAGTCGCTGTTGCCCAGCATGGAAGCCTTGACGATTGTATCTACGTGAGTAATTTGGCGTACTCTGCATCAGGGTGCTTGACACGAAATGGTTTTTTTCAGTTCACTGCGAAGTAAGGCGCTAACGTCGGGGTCAAGAAGATATGAGTTTAGGACGATTTACTTTTCGCGCTCTGTCTCTGCTGTGCTGCAATAGTTTATTGTTATCCTTATGTGTTATAATACCACCCGCATTCGCTAATGCTATGGTCCATTACTAATAGCAGAGGAGGGTCCTTCCAGGTCGAGATGTGAACGATCGGGAAAGTATGTAAGAAAATGAAAGTCGAGTCATTTGCCCTTGACTGCTCGCCATGACCCAACGCTCGTTCACAATCCGCGTCCCAGCGACCTCAGCCAACATCGGACCAGGGTTTGATGTTGTCGGGCTCTCACTCTCGCTTTATCTCACTTTGAAAGTTACGATCACCCCACCGACCGCCACTTCCCCTGCTCGTCCTCCCACACTCACTTATTCTGGCGAAGGCGCCGATGAAGTTCCTCTTGACGCGTACAAAAACCTTACAACCCGTGTCGCTCTCTATGTTCTGCGATGTCACGATATAACCAGGTTCCCTGCAAATCTCTCCATTCATGTTGATAACGAAATTCCTTTTGGGCGCGGATTGGGTTCGTCTGGTGCAGCAGTCATTGCAGGCGTGTTGTTGGGCAATGAACTTGGCGAATTGAACCTCTCGCAATCTCGAATGCTGGATTTCGCTTTGATGGTTGAACGCCATCCTGACAATGTCACCGCTGCACTAGTGGGCGGATTTGTTGGGTCATACCTGAGGGAGCTGGATCATGCGGCTACCGAAGCTGCAAGTGTCCCCCTCAGCGAAGTATTGCCAGAATACCCTCCAGACGCATGCGAGGAGTGGGGATTGAATCCCCCTCAACCACCGTTTGGTATCGGACACTTTGTTCGGTTCGGTTGGTCAAGTTGCATCAGTGCCGTCGCTATAATCCCGAGGTTCGAATTGAGTACGGCAAAAGCGAGAGAAGTACTACCGCTGGAGTACTCACGGAAGGACTTGGTGAGTATATACGCTCTCATCTTCAGCTCTGCTCTTATTTTCGTACAGGTGTTCAATCTCCAACGATTGGCAGTGCTCACAACTGCTCTTGCTCAAGAACCCCCAGATCCTGAATTGATCTATGAAGCCATGAAGGACAGGATACATCAACCGTACCGAAAGACGTTGGTGAGTACCAAGTCCGTCCTCTTCATGTCATGGCCCTCATCGAGGACTTTCCAGATTCCTGGCCTTCCGGAGGTGACTTCGAACATTACTCCAGACACACATCCCGGTCTTCTGGGTATTTGTCTCTCAGGCGCAGGGCCCACGATCCTGGCACTAGCTACAGGAGGATACGAGGCAATTGCTGAGGATGCCAGGAAAATATTCCGAGAAAAGGGCATTGAAGTTGACTGGAAAGTGCTTACCGTCACCGGCGGCACCTCATTAGAACACCACTAAAAAGGTCATGATAGACATTCCTGAAAATGTATAGAGGCAGGTATTATAACATTAAATGCTATTCAAACGTGAAGTCATGAAAGGTCGTGAGGATTAGAATTGCATACAGGTATCGTTACAGACACGGGTATTCCGCATGAAATGTCCAGAAACTCCAAAGAATGACTCTCAAGTCTCTAACCGCCAGCGGTAAGACAAACAGCTCTAGTAGCAAACAGCGAGCCAGTTTCGCTATCAAAGGGAAGGTCCAGGGTGAACATGACGTCGCTTCGGTCATTGTTGAGGTAAACAGGGAGGTTGACAGAACCCGCCTTCGATGCGGCCTCGTCTGCCTGCACCCAGCGGATTTGTGAGGGGTTCAACCTGACGGTCTCACCGTTGTTCAGCATCAACTTATCTGATGACCAGTTCGCTCCCTGAAGAACAAGACCTGCAGGACCGGAATTCAATATCCATGGATTTCGTTAAAACGACAGAAGGGCCTAAGACCTACCATCAACAATGAATGCTTCAGGATCATTGACCTGCTCGATATCGAGCTGCAACTGAAGGGTTTCCAAACTCCACCTCTTCCGGTGCGCAACTGCTTGACGAGTAGCAGTAATGTAGGCTTCAGGAAAGAACAAACCGCCTAGCCAGACTTCCAGGTTGTTAAGGTTGTCCAATCCGGCGATCTCAGAAAGCTGAGTCAAACGACGAGCGAAGTCGCCGACCCATTCGCTCACGCCCATAGCCTTATGAACTTTGTAGCGACGCCAGTGGTCTGGGATTGTACCTAAGAAGAAATTTAATCTAAAGGTATTGGAGAGATCTGGCGGAAAGAAACATGCCTTTCGTCAAGGAGCTCATGAGGGTTCGCAAGTGGTTAGTCTGCTTGAGCTCGCCCTCGCAGACCTTGATCACATCTACCAGGTCCCTCCGGACTTGATTCAAGAGATTGTTACCGATGTTGCCTTCACGAGCAAACAAACGATACAGAGGATCTTGATTGTCAGAACTCTGCGTAGGAAGCGTCTTGAAATCCTGATACCATGTCACGTCAGTGAACATTGCGAATGCGCGGAGGTGCATATTCATACCTTGGGAAGTTGAGCGAGCCATTCGCGGCAGCGTTCGTGCAGATTCCTCATCCATGCCGGCTGTTGGGAAGCTTGACCCTTGGCAGGCCCAGCAGCAGGGGTCGCCTCGTCGTCATCATCCGCCAGCATTCGCATCTTACGCAGTTTACCGAGCAGCTCATTTCCTGTGGTGGTTCAAGTTAGCAGTCGCTCTGCATCATTCTGCGGTTAAAGAACATACCTTGTGCAACGGCGATGACCCGCTCAGCAGTAGGTGGCAAACTCAACCACTGTGGTGGTTCACGATCAGGCAAACCATGCACCCATGTCATGAAATGCTCGAGTTTGGTACCGTCAGGAACACTAAGACTTTGAGAACAACCAATGCTGGGAACGAGATCGAAGTCGACATTGTAAGCATGAGGGGTGAAGAGACCATCCACGAAGGCATCCAGGATCTTCTGATCAAAGTCACTGTCCACTCTGCCGCCGTAGACGGACTGCTTGATGAGCGTGCGGACTGCATCCCACGGAATAGCCGCAGGATCTACGTTAGCACGACCTTTTGCTGCAGCGTTGAGCCAAGTGTCGATCGTATGTTGGGCCGCAGAAGAGTCGGAGTCGTTGAAGTCGTACACTTTACTCCAGCCAAGAGGAACGTATCGTAGGCGCTCTTGCACAACTGCATGGAACCAAGCCAGCAAGAAATAGAGACGGACTTTCTCGGCGGGACCCTGTGACAGTCGCGGTCCAGAGATGCTGCGAAGTGAATCAAGAAGGTTGGCCTTGATACCCGGTGGTGGTTCATTCATGATTATACGGGACTGACGCAGAATGTTGACAGGGATGGAAGGATTCGTTTCCATGGTCAAGAACAGGCGGAAGTTGCGATGCGGGTTCAAAGTCTGCAGTTTCTTTTCAAGTTGTCCGAGCCATGAGGGAGCGAGATGGACATTCTTGAGCAATACCCATGAGCCTTGTCGAGCGGCATGAGCAATGGCCTGGTCAGCTAGTGTAAATCCTTCTTGGGATCCCATCGCAACGGAAGCACAACGTGAACCTGTGTTCTGCACAAGATTCTCAACTTTGTAGCTGGCATCGTATCCGGTCACTGAGACCAGCGCAAGTGGTGTCGCGGGTAGAACTTCATCAGAGACCATAGCGGAAAGGTCATATTCAGAAAGCGAGGATAGATCAGTCTGGAAGATCACGTTCACGAACGACGCCATTGCTTGTAACAAGCGGTCAGGACGCAAACACTTGATTACAGTGATCTTGCGAATAGCCTCAATTGCAGCTAGAAGATGTCAATAGTGAGCAAAGTCTTTATTAGCAGGGATGTTATGCAACATACGCGAACTAGGTTCCCATGGAGAAGGAACAGCGAGCTCAGGCGAGCTGGACTCCAACAATGGGACCCATTCTTCTTGGTGCTCGGATATGTGCTGGAATACGGGTTTGAACATCGGGTGTTTGGCGAAGCTCTCGAGTCGTTGCATCTGCTCGACATTGAGAATGGAAATCTGTTCTATACTAGCCCCAGGAGCTGCGGTTCCAGCACCGTCCCCACTTTCTAACAGGAACTCCAAATCATCCGCAATGTCTTCTATCCCGCGCAATTTGACTTGAGCTAGCAGAACAGCCAGCATAACATGGTCGCGATGGAGAAGGGCTCGAGAGGTCCTCTTGTAGATGGTAAGGAAGAGGTCATTTAGAAGGATCTCCCGGCGCTGGTGCTGATCGGAAACACCTTTGAGGTTGGGGTTGTGGTGCAGCACATAGTCGAATACATCCAGGAAGAACCGCAGTGAGAACTGGTAGAAGTGATTGACGAGGTTCAGCTGCTCCAAGATGAAAAAGACGGCACTGCAAGCCTGTGCCAATGGTAGGTATTCGGCTGTGACTTCCTCAACCTCTTTCATCACAACATCCGTTTCCTCGACTTTCCGGGTGATTTCCGCAGCTTCGCGCTTCAGTGTCTCCAATGTATCAATGACCTTATCGTCGTCCAAAATATTTCCAGTAGATTCGTTGAGGGCCTGCAAGAGTAGCTTCTCTAAGGTTCTGAGGCGAAGTCGGAACTCGCCCTGCATCTTCATGAGATCAGTGCGTTTGCGCTCTGTATCTGGACGCTCGACCTTGAGAACCTGATCAAGAGACTGGCTCTGGAGACTGCTCCTCGTCATCGTGAAGTTGACGAAGGTAACCCTACTGCAGATGTCTGGAGAGAACTCGACGGATGGATCTCGAGTGGAAAGGAACATCGTGAATGAGGGCGAGAAATCAATATCTTGGCTGCCCAAACGAATGAGCACTCGTCCACCAGTCCTTCGGATTTCTCTATTGAGAACTGGATTGAGAATGGGGTCTAGATGCTCGACATCCTGGATCAGTAAGGTGTTGCCGAAACGTAGAGCACTCTCGAGCACTTTGAGGAACGCCTCATCCAAGAAACTGGTGACTGTGATCTTCTTGTCCTTGTATTCATGGAGTAGGAAGTTCGTAGCTTGACCTGTTGGGTCGATAATAAGAGGGTATCTGCTGAATCGCTTGATCATGATCGCATTCTCTGTGCAAAGGTTGTCGGACGGCAGACCCTTCGACTGCCAGCTGAGACGATCATCAGCAGTAGACAGATATTCGGGGAGGGAAAGTTCGGTCTTGAACTTGACGTTGGCGTCGACAAGATGTGTGGACCATTCTTGCCACATGACCTCACGGTAGTGTTGATCGAAGAAGCCTCCATACGCCAAGAAACCAGCAGAGAGAAGAACATCGCCCGCGATTGTACTCATCTCTGTTTCGAATGTGCGACTGCCATCTTCCCAACGAGTCTTCTCCGAAGACAAACTCTCCAACAACTTCATACTACGGTCGACTTTGCTCTGTACACGTTCCATCTCGGTCTTGATTGCTTGCGTTTCTCTGATGAGCGCCGCGTATTCCTCCTTGTACTTCTCGATACTAGCTTCGAGCTCAGAGATCATGTTGATGATCATCTTTGCCTGTTCCTTGGTCTGCGCCGCCCGATCTTCAAGAGACTGTACCTCATTTCGGAGAGGCTCAACCTTGTCCAGGATCTCCGAGAATTTGACCTGAGCAATAGCCCATTTCACCAACGGGCCACAGGCTTTACTAGCATGCTGGACGGCCTCGAAGTTGAACGACGGTTTACTCAAGAAGTCTCTCTTCATGATGTCGCGCAGCTGCTTGGTCATTTGATTTGCGGTATCGAAGTTGACGATCCGTTGAATGAAATCATCACGACGAATGATACCCTGAACGGTTCGCCAACTGTCAATCTTGTGACCCAAAATGGTGCAGACAGATTCCATGGCGAGCTTGACAACTTCCGGGGGGTTGGCCATAGTACGAACTTCCTGCAAGTGCTGCCTCTTGATGTTCCTCACGGCAGACTGTGCGTCTAGCACGGCGGGCTCTGCATCAGCGAGGTCAGCCATAACGACGCTGCGCCGCTGGTCAATCTTCTTATCTTGCTCAACGAGTGCCGCCTGGATTTCAATCGATGCAGCTTTCTTCTGTTCGGCTTCCTGCTGATCGTCAACCATACGTTTCAGTTTCTCATTTGCCTCGGCGTTCTTCGCCTCAAGCTGAGAACGCTTGATAGCTAAACTCTTTCGGAGCTCTTCGACTTGCGTGACAGTATCCCTGAGCTTGTCGAGACCCACGTGCAAATGGCGCTGTTGTTCTTCTAGTTCATCGCGTTTCTCGTTGTAGAGCCTCACGTAGTGATTGATGCTGAAAAAAAAGTCAGTTATACGCCGCCCGAAAAGAGGTCAAAACGTACAAGTCCAGGTAATGACGGGGTGTCACGTAGTTATATCGACCCTGTCTTCGGCTCAAACGTTGATTGATTTGGTGTAGGGATTCATGGACATATACCAGAGCATTGACAATTGCAGCCCGATGAACGGGAGGCATAGAAAGCTCTCGGAAGGCGATTGGGAAGAGCGCTGGAGGAGAATAGGACGGCAATTCAAGATCCAGGGTCTGAGTGAACTCCATACCGACCTGGTAGAATGCCTGATCTGACCAGTCGCCGAACCAATCTAAGACACAACGATTGAACAAGGCAGGCGACGTGGCAGCACGCGAGGCGAGACCATTCTCCGGAGGGTTCATGGTGAAGACGACGTGAAGGTTCTTGGCGACTTGTTGCGTAAACCAGCGATACAGCTCCTCATGAGAATCGAGCATCAGACCATCGCGCTGCGAGCCCTCTTTGCATGCAGTCATCAGCGCAGAATGCTCATCTCCTTCGAATAAACCGGGAACTTCAGCGTTGGCTAGAAGGGTGTTCATACGTTCCAAGAAACCAGAGTCCAAGACATTGGATTCATCCATAATGAAGCAAATCTTCTCGCCTTTGCAGCCGGCGCGACGAAGAACGGTACGTAGATCCTCGTCAAAGTCTTCGCCTGTGTATTTGTTGGAAACTTTGATCTGGAAGATGCTAAGACCATTCATCCACGCAACAAAGCGGGAAAGTGTTGTCTACGATGTGCATCAGTGGGCTGACCTTAAAGCACAAAAAGACCGTATATACCTTGCCACTACCGCTTACGCCAATCAGCAGCAGATGTCCCTGAACTTGTCGGAAAACACGATCAATCCGCAGTACGTGGTCCAATACGTCATTGAAGAGTACCAGAGGAACGTCAAGTTCCTCCTCATAGAACACGCGGAGTCTCGCTTTCGTGTATTCACGAAGTACTTCACGATCGACCGGAATGTAATTCTTGGATGTCCAATTGGAAAAGAGGATGGGCCGTGCAAGAGCCTCGTCGCTACTGATAGTCGGGAAGTGCTGCATTGCGGCCGTATCAATATGCTCGTCTGTCCATTGCTTCTCTTCTTCCGTGACAAGTCGATCCTGGAACAGACGCAGAGCTTCATGGGCCCAAACGCGTACCAGTCCTTCTACGGATAATATCTCCAGCGGCCTGATGGCTTCGTAGATACCACGGACCCATCGCGTTAGTTCACGAGGACTGTAGACATAATGCGCTTGAATATCGGTAGTGAAGTGCTTCTGGGACGCAAGATAGAGATCAACCATAGCGTCTGTGAGTGGTTCGGCGTAGGCGCGCAAGTTCGGAACCACCTTCAATAGGGCCCTGTTGTATGTGCCGTAAATTTGCTTCAACGACAATTCACCGGGGTAGTCAACCATGACTAAGGGGGCATGCCGCAGGAAACGATGGCTGAGGGGCACACGACCGGGATCTGTAGGAGGGTTGCAAGCACCAACGAATTGGATACGCTCGAGCTTAACCCAAGCCATGTCCGATGTCCTCCAGTATCCACCACATTCCACAAGCTGACGAATGAAGGATATGACTCGTTGCGTGCCATACTTGTCAGTCGCTGGGAGGTTGATTTCGTCGCAGAAGACGACCAGCCAGCGTCCAATCTGAACGGGTGCCAGTATGACACCATTGGGTGTCTTACGGTACTCGCAATATTGTTCGAAGGTCTTGAGAATCAACTCTGGAGTTGTAGCGCTGGAGAAGTTCAGACCGACAACCTCCATGTCGGGCAACTTGCGAAGAGCACTAAACAAAGTCATTGTTTTGCCGGAACCAGGAGGACCACAAAGCATGAGAGGCTTATGTTCTGAGAGCCAAGAGTAAAGGACTTCTTCATGTCGGACGGTATCCACGGTGGGTACGACTATGTCGGAGGCTGTCACGGCATGAGCTTCGATCTCGATGACAGGAACCTTGGATTGCCATGCTATCCAGTCACCATTGCTGATTTGCACGTCATAATCCAACAAGGAGCCTCCCTGGTGAAGGGGAGGTAGGTCAATACCGGTCTGCTTGCGCAAGAAGTCGCCCATATCAGCCCGTAAATCCAGCTTGGCGTCTCCGGAAAAGGCCCAGATAATGTTCACTAATAGTCGTTTACTGACATACTGTTCTATTTTATCAGGTGGCAGAGGGAAGTCGGAATGCTGAATATTGTATTCGATGATATTGCGGACAGTCTTGTTGATAAGGGAGAATAAGGTATTGAGTGCACGAGTTGTGGTGAAGTCCATAATATGCTCAATTGATTCGGCGTAAGTAAGAGCGGAAGAGACCAGGTCGTCCTCGGCAAAGTAAGGTTCGAGGATTGCAGCGACCTGCTTCTGAGTGACGAGGTTGGCTGACGCTGTAGGATCAGGAGCTAGAGCATCTATGCGACGTCCGGGAATATCGAAATCGTCGTCTTCAGCGTCCAAAGGTACGGTAGACAATGTATCAAGATAGTTGCGGTATACCATCGAGGGGTCAACCACGTCTTCACTGAACCAAATCATACCGCATCGACTGACGGTTGCCAGGGTGGCATATTTCAAATGCTCGACTTCGAACATTATGCGCACATTCGATGGGAGATTGAGACGTTCACCGTTGGGCAACGTCAGCAGCTTGTTATCATCGAGGACACTGAATTTAAGAGCGTTGGCTAAGAGGACCTAGGATGAGAACTATTGGACACACCTGTTCAAGTTCTCAACCCACTCTGGGTCGACATCACCATCGAAGATTATCCAGTGCCGTTTGCCACTCTCCCCACGCACATCATCCACAATCTTACGCAAAGTATGAGTGAATAGACCATCGTTCCACTCACGGGTCGTTGGGTCAAGGGTACCGTATAGTGCATCCTTGTCCATCGCTTTCGGGTCAATGACATAGGCGATACCTTCGACTCCATCCAGACGTTCCAGCGCTGCCAAAAGGACTTGCCATGCGTTAGTCTTGCCGCTTCCGGAGGAACCAACCATCATGAGACCATGCTGGATCTTTTGGATCTGATACAGTTGCAGAATCTTGGCGATCCAACGTTCTCCTTCAACAAGTCTGCGCTCGGCGCAAACTTTGCTGATTTGCTCACGAAGGGCATCGAGGTCAACTGGAACGTAGTCGGTACCAGGGAACACATCGGCCAAGAGACTGACAAACAAACAAGCAAGTTTGAACACGTTAAACACACAAGCATTCACTTCAACACACCTAGTCAATAAGGGCACGTCGTCTGCGACCAACTTTGGGACGATAGTTTCAGTTACACTCTGAATCAGGATGACCTGCTCGGAGACCGCATCGGACAACTCAACGGTGCCTTCCTCACTTGAGCGAGCATTCTGCAAACGCTCACGCTTGAGGATACCAGCACTAGCAAGCACTGCTTTCAATGCACGAAGACCGAAGTCGTAGTGTGGTTGAGGCGATAGTTGCTCATCGCAAAGGTTGAAGAAGGGCACGATCTTAGAAGCAAGGGACTCTGCAGTACGGAAACCTTGAGAGAACAGCATAACTTGAGCGATAAGTTCACGATCGGGTCGCGTCATTGCCATCCTAAAATGTTGCGATGTCAGAGGATGAGTATATGTGAGGGACGCAATACGTACGGCCTGAACAACTTGGTCAAGTTGGGGGGAAGAGTTGAACGACCGGCGTAGCTTGGGTTAGTCGTGATGAAGATACCTATCACAATCTCAATTAATGTCTAAAGAGGAGCAAATGAAATACCGCATACCCATCTGGCTGTTGATCTTGACATTCTTGCCGACCAATTCAATCTCAGCGTTGGGGTTCTTGACGAGAGCAGCAAGACCTTGTTGGATGCTCTGAACTTGTTGTGAAACAGCACTAAGGATACGTTCCTCAAGACGATTGAACTCGTCGAAGCAACCCCAAGCGCCGACCTGGCACAGGCCGACGAAGATACGACCCATGGCTTGGAAGTCGAATGTCTCGTCACAACAAAACACCAGAACGAACCGACCGAGCTGTACACCCAAAGCTTTAACTGATTCGGTTTTGCCTGTTTCAATCAGTCAGACAGGATATGACGGGGCGGAGGCAAAAAAAATCGTACCCGTTCCAGCGGGACCGAAAGGCGATCCACCCAATTGATTATCCAAAGCCTGGGTAAGAGTAAGGTAACACCTATCCGTCAATGGTGTTTGGACAAGACGATCCGGAACTCCAAGGTATTCCCATCCGTAAGGGAAGGAGGCGTCCGAGACCTTGATAGCAAGGCGGTTCAGAGGATTCTCCACGGTTGGGTCAAGGTAGTAACGCATTTGATACAACCACGAGAAAGCCTTGTTATCAGCGACCTGTTGTTGAATGAGAACACGAGTAACATCACGCTGGTGGACAAGCTCAGTGATGAGGTGTTCGCACTTGCGACGGGTGACTGGCGTGAGCTCCGTCAAGACGACGTCCGCGAGTAAGTCGAGACCTTGTCGAATGGTGTCGAGAGGAACATCAAGGGGTTGCGAGGCCTGGAGAACACCTTCTACAGAAGCTGTCCATGCAACTTGAATGGCGAGCGTAACGAGCTGAGCCGGGAATTTCTCTATCCATGCGATAAACTGTTCCTGAGGTAGCGTCTCGCCGGTGCCGTAGAAACTCTGCAATTCTGCAACAGCGTCGCACAAAAGTTCAGCAAGCGAGACTCTCATTTCCGACTCTAGCTTCGTCAGCCAGTCATTGATCTTCGGGAAGTCTTTGAGCAAGATCGGAGTCTTGAAGACGACCTCTTCTCCTTCTCGGGAAGCCATACCCAGGATCTGCGTAAGCTCCTCGTCGAGCATTATGGTCGAGATACCGGCAAACATCTTCTTGAGATGCTTCATGATACGCAAGATCTCCTTGCTGTTACCAATGATCTCCAGCAAGTCTTCGTCACCGACGAAGTAGAATCGAGGGAAAGATGCACGCTCCCGCTCGAGATACTCTCCAAGAGCCTTCTGAATCTTGTTCAACAGGTCGGCCAAACGCTCGAGGCTCTTCTGGATACCGGGAATGTTCATGACATCGACAACAAACGGTGACTTGTACACCTTCTTCATGACCGCCAAGAACTCAGTGTTGATATTATTGAAACGTGCGCTCTCGACAGGTAGCAGATGCTTGATGTCTGCACTTCCGGAGAAAATACCCTCTAGATATACCCACTGGCGTTGTACGTCAATCCAAACATCTGCGCCAGATCGTGAGTCGTCATCTCCAGGATTCGTTAGACTAATCATTTACCAAACAAAACGTGGATGCGGTTTAGTTTCTCCTCCCAGGACCCTGCCTCTTCCTCAAAGACTGATGGCAATTGATATGTGAGGACGACCATCCATGCGACAATCCAACTAAGCACAAACCTTTATAGTACGGCGAAATTTTCATGGCCGTCAATGAGTTCAAGTTCTCACTACACTTGTTGAACAAATCATCCCATCCTCTAATCAAACGGCACCGGTTCTGATAATTGACAAGGTCGAGAGTATAGTTCGTCCAGGTTTCTTTGACTTGCTTGATATACTCTTCGAGAGCCATCTGGTGTTCGAAATGAGTAATTAAATGAAACGGATTCGCGTACACATGGACTGACCTCGCCCTGCGCCTGGATGATGACCTCCTTGATGAGATTTTCATTCTTCTTCAGATCCAAGTCGTAGACATTGCCAAGGGTCATCCTGGCAAGAAGAGTGAGTATGCGAAGCGCACATTGTTTTGAGAGAGACTGACAAAGTGAGACTAATGTGTGACGGCAATCGCAAGACCTTGAACAATTGCTTCCAATGCCTGTCCTTCAGTGCCTCAGACTTGAGTTCTGAGATAAGAGTATTTGACTTCAAAAGTCCTCTCAGAATATCTTGCACGTATTCAAAAGCCGCATATTGTCGCATACGCGTCGGCATCTCCTTCGTCGACGAAAGCAGCTGGTCGAGTTGTTGTCTAAGCTTTCTCGGTTGAACATTTGCCCATGAGAGCTCCTTGAGCTCGCCAATCTGGTTCCAAATACCTGAAAGGGCTGTCCAGACTGCCTTGAGGTCCCGGAGTTCTTCAAAAATAGGTTCTAGTCGTGTATGACGGATGAGCTCGAGGTCTAATGCCTCCTTGGCTCTACAAACGAGCTCATAGTCTTCCTTTAGTTTGGTAAGCTTTGTTTCGAACACGTTGATGGTGTTCAACGCGGTATCCGCTCGAATGCTGCCTTGGACGGGACGTGTCTGCTCCCATTCCTGCATAATGTCATTGATCCTATTCTCTATAGCTTTGTCTTCGTAGACGATCTTCTGTTGCAGTCCGACTAAGGAATTTATAGGTTCAGGTTAGAACCGTAACCGAAAGGCGACTCGCGCACCTAGTTGTTCTTGGATCGAATCATTCTTGCGCTTCAATATTTCATTGTAAGCACTCCATTCTCCTCGTAGCTGGTCACTGTAGAGCCAATCCTCCGGAAACTGGTATCTGAATCGCTCTAAGGTCTTCTCGCCGCCAGCGCAAAGTTCGATCATAGGCCCCCATGTCTTGGTCTTCTTCTTGAGGTCTTGAACGAAGGTAATGAAGGTGACTGCTGCCGCAGTCGTTGAGTTGGAGGATGCCAAGACCTATGACCCAGATAGCATCCTAAACATAGGCAGTACGACACAAGAATCAGCGAAAACTTACCTCCATGGTTGGTGGTGTCGGCGAATGGCAAAGGTGAGGGAGCTGTTCAGTGAAACGCGACGCGTTGCAAAGGGACGGCAATTCCCGAAGCAGCGTGTTCTGCAACTGTCGAGTCCGATTTTGGATCGAACACTCATTCCAGTCCTCTCAAGTTCTCCTGCTGCTTCCACTATCTCATTTCACCGACCCTTTCAGCTATCCTCTTAACGCTCCTTTATCAACATGTCGGGTCGTCAGCAGCGTGTGATGGTTCAGCCCATCGTGAGTCTCAACCTCTACTTAAGGGACCACGGCTAATTGTTTGAACTGGGTGCAGAATGTGATTTTCAAGAACTTGCAGCAGGTACGCCTACTTACACTTGCCTTATGGCGCAGTAGACTGACAGATATGTAGAGGACGAAAGTCGTAATCTGGCTATACGACAACATCGAGATGCGTATTGAGGGACGAATTGTTGTGCGTGTCTCATCTTCCAATATGAACACATTTTGTGTTGAACTCCTACCCATGCAAGGCTTTGTCGGTTGCATGCTAATAGTCCTGTCTACGTGATGTCCATCGATCGTGTCTTTGCTCTTTGCTCCATCCGTTTCCCTTGCGAATCTCACTCACAAGATTTTGTCTCGACATACAGGGTTTCGACGAGTTCATGAACGTTGTGATCGATGAGGCAGCCGAAGTGTTTGTCAAGGATGCGAAGCCAAGACGAGAGCTTGGTACGACCGTCTTCTACACTGTCCTCGCATTATCACTGATACAGTTCACATGCAGGACGTATCCTGCTAAAAGGCGACAATATCACTCTCATCCAGCAAGTGGTATAGGTCTTATTCTTTTTCTAGTCCTACTGTTGTACAAAAAGGCGCGGATTGCGTGTGCTCGTGATGTATAATGATACTATATAGACCCCGGATGTCGTGTCGCTCGCCTCAACATTAAATCAAATTCAGAGGTTGTACACCGGCAAGAGCTTAGCTAAACTAAGGGATTGACGACAGAGCGGACATTCAGCCTGTGCAAACATACTGAGTTCGAGACCATCGCTCAATCAGAGTACGTGCGCACCTTTTCTCGACCCCAACCATATATACAATCCCAACAAAACATATGACCACACTCGGTGGCGCAGCTTGCGGTTCGCTCTTCGAGGCACAGCGTACAACTTCGACTAGCTCTAAGTTCTTCAGGTATTTGTGCCACGTCCAATATTGTAAGTTCATCCTCCTCAGCTGGTATTGCTGGCTTCTCTTCTGGGTGGGTCTGACTGAGCATTATTGAAATTGGTCGATCATCCACGAAAGTCTCTTGGGTATCGTCTGTCACTTCTTTCCGTGCGGCATTCGTTCTATCGGAGGTTCGCAGCATCCGAACGTATGAGATGAAGCGGTAGGTGAGCCTAAAGAGTAGAAGGACGCCGAGCAACGAATAGGAAGGTGGTCGTGAATTAGGGTTATCCGGCATGGAAGATATCTAAGGATCTAGTATGAGAACAAAAAATAGTAGAATTCAGTATCCACTTACATATCGGATTCCCAGTAATCTTTTGACAAGGGTATAGTACGTTCCACGCAAGTAGAAGATGGCCAAGTTGAGCTCGGCCAGCACTTCGAGCACGGTAGGTAAAGTACGCAGTACCCTATGCGATACAGAGCCCTGAGACAATGACGGAGCGAACTTTTCAGCAAGGTATCCGGGTACGGTTGGCAATAAAATAAGAGCTGCGCGTATTCGTCCCGATGGCCATAGTTCGGTGCGTGAGGACTGCTGCCAGATGGCAGTGTACTCTTCTCCGAGTGTCTGAGTAGCTTTAAAAGAATTAGTGTTTATTGTCTTCACGATTCAGTGAATGCTCACCTCGTCCGACGGTCAGCCCATAATATGCTACCTTCACCAGTAGGTCGATCTCCTTGTCCCACCGAGACAGCCATCGGGACCCTGTAGCACAGTTAGTCTACCTGTCTCAAATGATATATCCTCCACACACCGAGCCATGCTCTTACGACGTTTTCCGTCTGCTCACGAAGGGATGAGACATGGAACAAGTCCCTTTGGTTCGAACGTACTGTCGACAAACAAACATGTCATCCCTCTCTAGGCCAACTCTCGAAACGGGGCATGGACACACTGATTTGCGCTTGCTGGGCGTACGGAAATGAAGGAAGAGTCGTGGACATCGTATACACAATGGTCGAGATGATCGACTTCACCAACAAAGGGTCGGCAATGAGATTCAAGCAAGCGCGTGTGCTTTGGGAAAGTTGCTGGGAATTATTGTTTCTTGACTTGTGATTCTTACCACTGACGATCAAGATGCAGCGAGGTCAAGTACCACAGGGTCCAACAGTATGGCAAAAACGTACGTGGCTTAAATTTGACGATTGGTTTCACGTCGATAACGGTTGTTCCATCCAGTCAAGTTAGTACATCTTGGAACAACCTTCGCCAAATGATTCTAACGTGGCTATGATTGTAGAATGGGTGCCATGATGGGTGCCGGTGTTGGCCTCACGATTGGTTTCATTTTCGGCTCGTATAGCATCCTGAGGTTCGTTCAATCTGTTACTGCACGTTTGACTGAATATCAACAATTTGTCTCCGTCATAGGGGAGGTGCAGGATCTCGAGGAGCTCTTCCTACGCTCTCACAATACATGCTGAGCAGCGCAGCGACATTCAGTTTCTTCCTTGCCATCGGTTCCGTACGTTTATTCCTACCATACCTCACATTTATATGCCAGAGACAAAGCATTGTCCTTGCTATTTGTTTCCCAGGTCATTCGTAACGAGGGTGAACTTCCGGCACACTGGGAAGCATCACGGCTTCACTTCACTCAAACAGCCCTCCAGTCAAGACAGCAGGGTCTCGCAGCCATGAAGGCAAGGTGGGAGCTCGAGAAACGACGGGAAGATTGATTTCATGATCATATTCCAACCACATGCTTCTGACCCTACAACTACACTACACTACTGCCATCAATGTTCCGGATAGCAAAAACACAATGTTACATGAATCTACCAATGTAACTACCTAATCGACCTGCACTGCTGGCCTAAGATGGTCCTTCCTTCCGTTTTGTACTTTATCCAAATCCATGCACACTTGAGCATTAGCGAAATGACCAGATGAACACATGACCAGTGCATAGTGATACTCCCTCCCGAAGATCCTAGCACCTTACTGGTAATGCTCCAAGTGCAAGCGAGGATCATACAGATGACAATCCGAAAAGAATGGTCAATGTCATGAAAGGCGTAATGACGTGCATAGGCATGTCTGGACGCATCGAGCGTTCATGTGTGAACAGAAAATGTCAGTCCAAAGCAAAAGCGTCCATGTACAACATCCTATACGAAATAGTTAGAACATCCCTAGTGTATGGACGGGGAATAAGGGACATACCAGTTTGCACCACTACGGGTCTTTCCCACTCAGCCAAGTCCAATAACTTTGAAATCGGCTACTGCACGAGCGTATCGATCTCAGACTATTGTTTGACCTGACCGAGCGCAAACTCGCAGCCCGCCGCTTATTCGTAGGAGGACCACCAAGTCTCGCTTGCGGACGAGGTGGGTCCCATAGAAGGTAAGGACCAGAAATGACAGGACGTCCTGACGTCGAGACTGGTGGCTTCCTGCTAGGGTTCAATCCAACTAACCGTCGGATGAACCCAAAAGGCCACTTCTTCTCCTCAGGACCAGCCGGAGAAGGGTCATATTGCTCGTCGTCGTTGTCGTCGTCATCATCACTTTCGTCGGCATAATTGTACTCGTTTTCATGCTCATCTTCGTAATGAATCGTCGGCATATCGAGAAATTTGACAGACGGCGGTGACCTTCCTGTCCTTGTCCTAATGGAGGAGCTGGATGAGAGAATCGATTTTGCTGGTGCGGGCTTTGAGCGGGAGGAAGCGTTGGACGATACCGATGGTGCACGACACCGAGTAGGGCTGAGGACTCGATGGTTTGTCTCGCCGAGGAGAGCAAGGGAGCGTTCGGAAGTCGTTCGTACGCGGGAGGGACGGATCAGGTTTGACCAGAAAGTGCGCTCAGAGACATTGTCGTCTTGAAGGCTGACATCTTCTTCATCAAGGCACTGATCTAGGGGGATCGCGGCGGATATGAAAGGGATCTCTGGGAGTTCATCGAAGTATTCGGAGGTGGGGATGGATTGCAATGACGATCTCCGAGATGAAGACTGATCGCTGTCGAGCGTGGGAGTAGGAGGGGTCTAGAAAAAAAAAGAATATTAGATGACATTGTGAGCCATGTTGATGAGACGAACGTACCCATGTATATTCGACTGGGATAGCATTGTCTTCAGACTGGTAACTGGTCGACGCTCGACTCGAGAACTGATTCGCATGGAGAGGTAAGTGGATGAAATGAAGATGTATACCAGAGCGGAATGACTCACGGAGTGCTCTGAAAGAAGTTGAGCAACATGGCTATCCCAAGAGTTCTGACGAAATATAGACTAAATATTGTATGTCAAAATGACGAATGGCCGGCTCATCGACTCACGTTTTCCACTCTACTGAGCCTCATCCAATCCATTACAGCTCTATTTTCGTGGGAAGTATCAGAGAGATCGCTTGAGTGTTGCATGGCTAGACGACTGGATGATTTGACAGTCATTCCTGGGAGTATGAAGGTATCTCTAAAGCAAAATCAGACGTCACAGCACCGAGTTCAAAGGACAAAGGATGGGGGAGGAAGGCAAGAAGCAAGGCGTCCCCCCAAGCTCCTGGTAAGTGAGATGACCGCACGTGCAACCCACACCGCTTGACTGACACGAGCACAAAGATAGGGCAAAGGACTCAGGATATCGGACGCACACGGCAGGCAAAAAAGAAATCCTACAACATGGAAGGGGCGTGGATCAGCAGAAACACGAGGCAGGTGTGAAGGGCGTTTCAATGGTTTCGTCATGTCGGAGGGAAGAGTGCATCCGTATGTGACTGAAATAATAGATGTGGGAGTTTGATCTGCACCGAATAGTCTCCGAGAGAATATCATCATATTTATGGTACCTAAAAACGACCATATGAGAGACCTCTTGAAATACGTTGACGAATTGTTGGTGGATAACATTGGTACTCGGAAGGTGTTGGGCGATAATCCATGGGCGGTACATTAAGTGATACAATAGATAAACAAAACCTGTACAGGCTTCTAAAGCTGCGAGCGAAGTGTGATTTAGAACATACATTCATAACGCGCCGGATGAATAAACCAGACATACCATGGTAATATGGGGTAACCGTTTGTGATACTTTTCCGCATTTCCAATGTGAAGACAAAAGAGACCCAATGCTCAAATCTTGAATGGTTCTTCCACATGAAGACCACTCCAGATACCTCTCGCAGCCTCCGTCGTACTTTCGACAGTGCGGCGTTTCAGTGGTTTGATCTTTGCACCGGACGAGTCGAGTAGAAGCTGAACCTTCTTTGCAATACCGGTGACTTCGAAGCCATTGAGCGCAATAACCTTGTCCCTATCATTTACTTGACAACAGTCAAGCGTTAGATGCGGTGACAGCAAAAGCGCAGACTTACGATAGAAACCGCGCACAATGGGCTCCTTCTGTGTACGCTGCTTGACGACGATTTCAACGTGAGGGTTAGCACGAGCAAACTCCTCGAGATGGTTCGTCAAGAAGGTCCTGGTATTTGCGGACGACGGCCATCTGTTGCAAAACTCGAAGACGAGTTTGCGACATTGAGGAATGAAGGCGACGTGACCGTTTGCAGGCCGCGATCTGAGCTGTGCACGAAGAAGAGGCCTGGTCGGGGGCGGCAGTCTGAAGGGCATGGTGGTCGACGCTAGTCTCCCCGGTCGACGCCAATGTCACTAGAATGATTGCAAGCTTTGTAATGGAGGCGGGCGGTGTTAGAAGTGATTGTAAGCGTGGGAATAAGTGGGTGTAAGGGTGTTTTGTAGTGCAAGGGCGAATTAGCGCCTTGAACACCCTCTCTCTGGCCACTGAGGAGATCATTTCGCCCACGGGACGCGTTCGACGCGTTCAGATTGCCTGCGTAGATTTTTGCCGCCACAGTCGCGTCTGCACATTCCATATAAAGCCTCCCGCCTCTTTCATCATGGCTCGAGCAACTCGCTCTTCAACCATCCAGGACAAGGACAAGACAGCAGATCCTGCGCCACCACAACGAAAGAATGCCAAAAAGCGCAAGCGCACATCTATTGTAGACGGTGCTGACGAACCTGCTTTCAAGCAACCTCGCACAGACGACGACATCAAAGAGGAGGACATACAGGAACAAGATGACCCCGTCATAGGAGAGACGATAGAGATCAACCTGCCCAGCAGTGGCGATATTCCCATCCAAACTTCGGATGCCCAAAAGATACTCGAAATACTCGAAATGTGCGTCATGTATTTCGCTAGAAGCGTCTACACACTAATGTATTCCACAATTACAGTATTGACACTCAGGGTCTCCTCGACCGAGTGTTCCCTTTACCGCCTGAATCGGGTTCCACGCCGGCTTCTTCCTCAAATTCAACTTCGCATTCGTTCCGTGACTTGCTTCAAAATGCATCTCACTATCCTCTCAGGACATTGCGTGTAAGTATCCACCTTCGCTGCCACCATCATCAATCATTGAACCTGCTTCCAGTCCGCAGTGCAACACCTCTTCCCCATCACTTCCCACCCCCGTTCACGTCCCTCTGCACCTGCAGTCGAACAACAACGTTTTTGCAACCTTGCAATATCCCTCTTGGACCAAGCGTCCTCACATAATTCCCCCGTACCCCTCAATGTTGATAGCATCGTTTCCGCTTACGTTTCAGCCACCGCTGGACCCTCAGGCACCGCTCCTGAATCGAAAGCTTCAGCTACAGTGGTGCTGGGCTCCCCGGCAGAAGTTGAACGAAAACCAAAGTATGCAATGGTTCAACGACTACCTACAGGGGAGTGGTGGTCATCTGTCAATTCGGACACAGTTGTCGATGGCAACAACCTAACGGATTTGCCAACTGGTCGAGCAGAACTCGCAGTTGTTCTTCCTTCTCCGTCCTCAGGAGCAGGTGTCGGGAAAACTCTTGGCGAATACGTCACGAAGAAGCCGTCTATGCTTGTTCAATCCGCCAGCTACATGAGTCAACCCCGTCGGATCTCGTGCGGAAAGTTTCTGGACTATGGTCCATACGCTAGCTTTGCTCCAAGTTTCGACCAGGATGGGAAAGAAGTGGGCAGAGTTAGGTTGGGGGAAGTCATCTGGTTCGAGGAACGCAAACGGAGAATACGAGAACTAGCAAGAGGGAAACAGAAGGCTGTTATGGCTCGCCTTAGCCAACAAGATTCTTCAGCTGCTGAAACGACAGGCTCTGAAAGCACAATTGTTGCTTCGCAAGAACCATCCCCTTCGAAGGTTAAGGAAGGTGGCGAAACGAACATAGAAGTTTTGGAGGGCTTGCTCTCTCCTGAGCAGATCGCCAATTTGAAAAGCACTCTGGGCAGCTTGGAGTTGGAACAAGCTCTCGATGAACTTCTGACACGAAATGCCAAGGCCATGCAGCGCCTAGAGGAACTCCAGCTGGAACGTCTAGGCGGTGCAAATGGAGGTTCGAGTACAGTCGAAGTAGGATCGGAAGAATGGGAAACAGGTTAGTCATATCTCATCGTGTTCAGGTTATGGTATACTCACTGAAATTTTCCACAGCTCAAAGCATACTGGATTCGCTAACAGTTTTGGCCTCTCTAAGACCAAGGTCCTCAAAAGACGCAGAGCACCCACCGCTCATTCCCACTACTTCAGCACTCCGTAGGTTGCATCGCACTCTTCCGAGCGAAAGTCACGGTGGCTGGTATGGTACACTTCCCGCTGGCCGCACAGCTGCACTCCGCGACGACAACACCCTATATGTCCGCGCCGGCATAACTGTGCCAGCCGCTGCAACTGCGCCTCCCGTTTCTACCATTCCTACCACTCCTGCGACGCCTGCTATCAAGACCGCTACTCCTACGCCTACAACGCAGTATAGCGGGTACCCGTACCCTGGGTACACGTCGACTGGGCAGTACCGAGGAGGTTATGGGACGTTCACACCTGGTCAGACGACGACGACGAACTACTACTCCAGTTACCAGGCGTCCCAACAAGCCGCAGCCGCTTCCAACTATTACCCCAACTCGCAGTACAACGCCGCGGCGGGACAACAACAGTATTCATACGGTAGCTCGTGGCATAACTATCACCCGCAGACGGCAGCTTCGTCAGGGCGTGCTACACCTCAACCAGCAGTAGCCACGAACCCTTCGACGAATTACACAACATATTACGCATCTGCTGCTCAACAGCCTCAGCCTCAGCGGGCTGTTACGAATACTGTCCTTGGCAGTACTGCGACTCCCAAGTACCAACCTGCTGCTTGGTCTAACGGAGCAAATGCGGCGACCAACTATGCCACCAGTGCCTTGCCAACTCATCTACGACCAGTTGCAACTGGAAGCACACCTACAACTCCACAAATGGCATCGCCATATTATTCTGGCTATTCGGCGGCTACTCCTCGGTAGGGTGGAGAAGGCTTCAAGCATGGAGAGAATAAAGGATCAGTCTGAGACTTGCTAATCGTTTTTTGTTATTGTTCATCGTGGTTCGTATCTTATTCGGTTCAGAGTGAAGTGGTCAAACGCACGCCTGTTATTGTAGTCCATAGTAGTCGCATATAGATCTGTCATAATCGCGCTACAGCCAGCTACAGCCAAGCGGAAATTGTGAACAAAAATGATATCATAGTACAGTATGCTTGCCAGACCACCCCGTGGGGACTTGAGATCTTCAGAACGTACCACAGTGTTACACTTTATACTCAAAAATGTTCGAAATATATGTAGGATGCCGTCTAGACCCTACGAACTCAGGCAAAAATAAAATAAAACGAATTCGAGGGCTGACAATCCCAACATCCAAGTCAATCTGACAAAACAAACCACCTCCACGCGGCCTCAAGCACCACTCTGAATAATTCAAAAGGCGCTCTTCGAGGGAGGAAAGTATCCGGCCCCAGACCTCGACTGTCGGTATGGCGGTAGAGACTAGCGAGGTTGGATTGGAAGCTTGTCGTAGAGAGAAAAAAGGGAAGTTCGAGTGAATGCTTTTTATGGGATCCTGGACGGATGTTGCCGAAGTGAAGCTCTCGTCCCGGAATGGTAAACAGTCAAGAACGAGGGGTGGGTGTATTCGAAGCAATGAATGCTACATATTGCAGGATGGGAGCCTTATCGAAATACAGGGGTAAGGACGCACAACGAGATGCAATCCACTAGCAGACTCAGCCCGTTCGTGTACCAAGAAAGCTAGTGACCTCTATCCCATGCTTTCTCTTCGCATGGCGGAGAAAAGGAAAGATAACCTTGAGCTAACGTTTGAGCAAGTAATCTGGCATGATCTTATCATCCATCTTGTATTTACCACTGGCCAACCCTTCGAGCACATCTTCCTCTGCCCACAAGACACGCTGTAGAGCCTGATCTCTACCTGACTGCGACATAGCAGAATGTTCCCAGATCTTCTTCATCTCGGGAATCGCAAGCCGTATTCTCTCCATGATGGGTAGAGTATCTTTAATTGGCGTGCCGCATCTCCATAGGCTTGTAATAGCGCTGTTCAGGAACCCTGTAAGATGTCGTTTGAGGAGCCCTAGTAAGACGAGGTATTGAGAGACTTACAAACATGATTCTCGTCGTCTATTGGGAAATGGTCTGCCGCTTCCAAGTACGACTTGGCGGCTTGACGCAAGCGTGGTTCGATGGCTTCGACCGTCCGCTCCACGAGAGAAACCATCTGCAAATTACAGAAGCCGATCATCCTATAATCAAACCCTTGTTAAGAAAGCGTCAGAGTGGAGCGTTAGCATAACATACGCATGTGCGTAACCTCTCGGATAGATGTAGAAAGATGAGACAAAACCGGGGTCAAGGGTCTTGCCCGCAATCTCCTCCTCAGCAGATTCCAACTCGCGTAAAACTCCCTTAGCTTCGGCAGACATCTTCTTGATAAGGGATGCACCGTTTGGACCGGGACCCTTGGCATACACCTGTGGAGGCACGATAACAATGGTGCATTCGTCGATCCATGAAACGCTTACATTCATACATGCCTCCATGTGCAGGACACGGATGCCTCGAATAAACGTCTTCTCGAAGATGACACCTTTGTCTTTGGTTGACACAGACTTCCAAGGACCCGTATTACCCCAGTGCAATATCTCCAGGACACGTTCAAGGAATTCATACTCAGCTTCATGATTTCGTTTCAGGCGTCCTTCTAGGAATCCTCGCATGAAATATGCTCTATAAATCAATCAAACCTTTTAGGTAGGAATGGTTGGCAGGAGAGCATACCGCATCGTGGTTGATAAAGCAGGGCGAACTACATTCCACCCATCGCTTTGTTGAAGCTTCAACATCTCCGACGTGATGTGCTCGGGGCCTCCTTCAGTCAGAGCACCCCACTTCTGCGCTTCGAATATCACTACGACGGCATTTCAACTTTAAGCTTGGCAAGAGAGTACAAGTGACATGCCTTGTTTGTTGTACACATCCAAGAAATTAGGATCCTCGATATGGAACACGCGATAATCCCGCAAGATTCCATTTGTGATGTCCGTGAGAGGCTAAGGTCAATAGCTCCTATTAACTACGATTTTTATGCACGAAGCCTGCATTATAACACGCACACCTAAGTGTCCCACTGTAAACGTAGTAGGACCTGAAGCTTGTTGATTTAAGGCCTTCATGTTGTTTATGCCATTACTGAAGTCCTGTATATAACGAAGAACGTCGTCAGTATGTACCAAGCTCGGGAAAATTCTCTGTTGACCTTATATGCTTCAAGCAAAACCCAAGCTATATCGATGCGCTTATAAGACTCCCATGAAACGGCAAGCGCTAGGGAAGACCTACACTACTTCCTTGTTTTTCGGTACTGCGACTTCGCAACTCAGATTCCATGGTCAGTGCACGGCGAAAAGGTGCTTGATCAGGGATTACGCCAGACAGCGAGGCTGCTGTTTCTCCTTGTTTGAGTGCTTTAACCTTCTCCCTCATTATCTTCAGTTCTGCAGTGAACTCCTGTTTCTGTCTGAGTTCAGCTGGAGTGAGGTTCTCGGTGGGAAGCGTCGACAATGCTTTCTCCCAATGCTTGGCGCTCTCTTCATACTCTCCAAGAGCCTATATTTGAATCAGCTGAAGCTTGAAAGAACATAGGCGTGCTTGGCGACTTACAGCCTCCGCTTTTGCAAGACGCGCCCACGCTTTTGAATACGACGGATCCAGGCTCACGGCCTTGAGGGATATACAATAAGTCACCGTAAAGATGTGTGACATCCGTTGTGAACGTACTTTATGTGAGTCCATCGACGCGTCAAGGTATCTGTTGAACGTCGAACCTTCGTAACGTTCGGGCGCGACCAGCGAGGAGGGTTGCTTACTTTCCCAGGTGCAGAGAGCACGCTGCTCGATTGGCAAAGAGTACAGCATTCTGCTCATCCTGTACGATTGCTTCAGAGTATTTGGTATAGGCATTGGCATACCGCTTCTTTGTGAACAAGACGTTTCCTTCGTTTTTAAGCTTTGCCGCGAAAGCTTGCGACTTTTCGGACATGGTGGAACGCGGTGAGGGGAGAAGTAGGCGTCTGGCGAAGGAAGTAATGAGACTCACTTTTTGTAGTCAAGTGGCTCGTGGCTATCGTTTGGTATGTAATAATGTTGATTCGCTTGAGCTGCTAGACTCGGTAAAACGGAAGTCTCCGACATTTCAAATCGTCAGCTAGTAGCACGGATGTCTACGTCTTGATACGCCGGTTGATGAGTTTGGGGCACAATATTAGATACCCTAGCTATCAGAGACCAGTCTCCTTTCTACATAAGCCTGGTTATCTAGAGTCAAGCCGCAGTTCAGCAACATGAGTACTGTCATTGATGATGATGAGAAAGCGACAATGGAATGAACACTAAACGTGGGCGAATGAGTGCAGATCAAGCGATGTGACATCAATCCGCGAAACGATATAGCAAGAAAACGATGTGAGAATGCAAGGACTACTTCTGCACCAAGTATTCCGGCAGGATCATATCGTCCATCTTATATGTATCGTTCAGCAGGCCCTCAAGGATGCCTTCCTCTGTCTGCAGGACATGCTGCAGGGCCTCATCCCTACCTTGGCGCGCCAGTGCAGAATGCTCCCAAATCTTCATCATCTCAGGAATTGCCTCACGTATGTTCTTCATGATAAGAAGGGTATCCTTGATTGGAGTGCCACATCTCCATAAATTCACGAGAGAAGCGTAGAGATACCCTAGAAAGGTTACAATGAAAACACCGACTTCGACATAGTGATCGGATCGACGTACAACAATAGTTTTCATCGTCACGAGGGAACTGTTCTGCAGCTTGTGAATACGATGTAGCTGCCTGAAGAAAGTGGGAGCAAGCTGCTCCCACCTGTTGCTCGGCCATTTGAGCATGGCAAAAACCAATCATTCTAATGGACAGAAAGTGATTAGAACGGCGCAGCAGAGCTAAATGTTAAAACATACGCGTAGGCGTAGCCTTTCGGGTATGGATAGCATGACGAGAATCCCGGATCGACGTCATGACTTTCCATCTCCTTCTCCACTAAACTGCTCTCGAACATGACCTGGCTAGCCTCGTCATACAACTTCTCCAAGGGGAATCGGGATTGTGGGCCGGGACAATGTAGGTATCCCTGCGGGGTCTTGGAAGCTGAATCTGAATCGGAAAGCCATCATAGTAATGCTTACCTGCATATATGTCTTCATATGTAGAACGTGGACACCTTGTATAAAAGACTTCTTGAAAATTGTTCCTTTATTCTCGAATGGCACAGCCCCCCATGGACCACTGTTACCCCACTCGAGTACCTCCAGTGCGCGGCGAAGAAATTCCTCACCGACATCATGATCCTGCTTCAGATGACTCTCCAGAAAGCCTCGCATAACACACGCGCTACGAAGGGGTCAGGCATCACATCATGGTGCCGTGTTGTCACATACCGAACGGTGGTTGATAGAGCAGGTCGAGCTACGTCCCATCCTTTAGCTTGCTGAAGTTTGAGGATTTCAGATGTTACGCGATCGGTGCCACCTTCCGTCAATGCACCCCACCTTTGCGCTTCAGTTGATACTAGGATAGCGGGAGTTCAGATTGAATGCAGTATACAGATATTTGATAAGGTCATACCTTGTCTATTATATGCGGAAATGAAGTCGGGACCATCAATGTGGAAGATACGAGAGTCGCGCAAGACTCCATTTGATATGTCGGTGAGAGCCTTTTATAGTGGGTATGAGAAGAAAAAACCTCTCACAGGATGGATGGAAAGCCACCAAACGTACACCTGCATGACCCATAATTATCGCACCTGGACCAGAACCATACTGCTTGAGCATCTTCAGATTTTCCACTCCCTGCTTGAAATCCTGTGCAATGCAAAGAAAGGTAGATTGATAAGTCATACCGGCGCAGACGATACATAGTACTCACCCTGTAAGCTGCAATCAAGACCCAACCCTAAATTGGGCATATTCAGTCAAAAGCAAGAAACGAAAACAGCGAACTTACACTACTGCTGGCTTTCTCCGTTGTCCGACTTCGCAACTCATTTTCCAAAGACAACGCTCGTTGAAAGGGCGTTTGATCAGGGGTCGCGACCGAAAATCCAGCCTCGCTTCGCTTCAAAGCTTGGACTTTCACCTTCGCTATGCTCAGCTGTTCCATATAATACTGTCTCTGCTGAATCTCAGCGGGCGACACATTTTCAATAGGGAGCATTTGAAGGGCCATTTCCCAATGTACGGCACTATTCTCATGATCTCTCAGTGCCTGATTTTCCGTCAGCGCACACTCTCGACAGGCTTGAATATGAGAGACATCCTACAGATTCCGCGGTTGCAAGACGCGCCCAAGCCTTAGGATACAGATGATCAAGAGTCGTGGCCTTCGAAAATGAGTAAAATGCTCAAGAGGCAAACTAACTAACAGAAAGCGCGATGTCTCACTTTCCGAGCATCGTGAGCCGCGTCAAGGTGTCTGCCATCAGCGATGGGGGTGTGACTCTTGCCAGCCCAAGCTAATGGGAACGCGACCCACCTTTCCATGGAGAGCAGGCATGCTGCACGGTTTGCCCAGAAGATAGCGTTCTTGTCATCTAGCGCGATTGCTTGAGAGAACTTGACATACGCGTCGGCGTACTGTTTCTTTATAAATAGCGCGTTTCCTTCATCTTTAAGCTTGACGGCAAGCGCTTTCGAGTTGTCAGTCATGCTTGAACGAGTGAAAGTTCAAGGTGAACACGAAAAGGAAAGACGGGTCACTTACGTCTTTGTTGCCAAGTGGTTCGTACAATGTGACGAAGCGACTCAGCGAGTATCAACTCTAGACCTGAAACGGAAGTTTCCGACGACTCTCGCTTGGCCATACCACTCCTCCACAAGGTGAACACACCTCCTTTATATTTCCTTATCGTTACCACCACCATCGATTTAACAATAACACTCTCTACGACCGTCCTGAGGCTGCCCAAGCTCAACCAACCATGTTGGACTCTCCAGATCGGGCATACTTATCTCACTAAAATCTCTTGCCCATCTGTTGTACGGTTCTTCCGGCTGGTCAGCGGTATTGTTCGAAGAGGAGGTACTGTAGAAGCGAGAATACGAGAAGGAAGCTCCAAACTACAGCTCTTGCCTATCTCGTCCGCTGGATGCTTCGGAAGAGGAATGATGGAACTCCTCGCCCAGGTTCCATGGAGACCTCGACGAGTCGTTGCCTGAGCCAGGTGACGGCAGCAACGAAGGCAAAATGCTTGCGCTATCTTCGAGGACACCTTATCTGCCTGTTGCATGCATGTGGCGCTGCAGAAAATGATTTTTGTTATCACAGGTATAGGGAGATCAAAGCATGCACCGCTGATAGGGTCGGCAACAGCCGGAAGAGGATAGCAGAGTCAATAGACTCGGATGGGCTCTCTCAAGCTGTAAAACACGGTCAGCCATTTCTTCTAGCCCAGGGTAGTAATAGTCGGGCCTCTGGTCGGCCCTAGTCGGACTCAGAAATTTCTTTTCTCCAGTCCGCCGCCTCATACCCCGCTTCATTTTCTGACGACCATCTTAAAAGCTGTCACTGTGGGGCAGCACCCGTGCCAGAACATCCGTCGCACACCCTAGAGTGCAAAGGGTTGTGAAGATGTCTTTGCACAACTTTTTGGCCTCCCGTGAGTTCAATGTTCACTCTTGACTTTGTTAGAGACTCAATGTCTGTATTTCATCTCCAGGCGCGAATGATCAGTCAGTGCTTCCCACGAAAAGCTTCATATCATGCCTAACATTACCTCGATAGATTTGATCGTGGCGACGTCTCGTTTATCATAGCATGCGGTGCCTTGGTGTTTTTCATGGTGCCTGGCGTGGGTAAGATGCTATCTCAGATTTTCAAAAGTTCAAGCTCATCGAATCTCATACCCCTAGCGTTCCTGTACTCTGGCCTATCTCGTCGCAAGAGTGCGCTGTCCTTAATTTGGGCTGTTGCTGCAAGTAATGCTGTTGTCATCTTCCAATGGTACTTCTGGGGATACTCTCTGGCTCTTTCCTCGACCGCGACGAATGGCTTCATCGGAAACCTAAGACACTTCGGCCTCCAAAAGGTGCTCGACGCACCTAGTCCGGGTTCCCCTCTTATACCAGAGCTACTATACAGCTTCTACCAGATGGAGTTTGCCTGTGTCACCGTCGCCATCTTGATGGGTGCAATTGCCGAGCGTGGAAGAGTGTTGCCAGCTATGGTTTTCGTCTTCATTTGGACGACGATCGTCTATTGCCCACTAGCATGTTGGGCATGGGCTGTGAATGGGTGGGGCTTTAAGTGGGGCGTACTTGATTTTGCAGGTCAGCATCCTGGTCCTTTGACCGACTCGTACTCATAGCTCTAATGTTCTGAATGTGCCCCTAGGTGGTGGGCCTGTCGAGATTGGGAGCGGGATCGCAGGTCTGGCCTATTCATGGGTCCTTGGTCGTCGGTCTGAGAAGGAACTACTCAATTTCCGTCCTCACAATGTATCCATGGTTGGTCTGGGTACTTTCATCCTCTGGTTTGGGTGGCTTGGGTTCAACGGTGGTAGTGCATTCGGTGCCAACCTCAGGGCCGTCCTCGCTATATGGAATTCGATGCTCGCTGCTGCCTTTGGAGGAATTGTCTGGTGTGCGCTTGATTACAGGATCGAACGCAAAGTATCGATGGTCGGATTTTGCAGTGGTACTATTGCCGGTTTGGTGTGTAGCTCTCAGTCGGTCCTTTCGACTTGTCGTATGACCTTGTGTTGTGTAGGTTGCTGCAACCCCTGCATCTGGCTATATTCCAACATGGGCTGCGATCGTGATGGGCATTGTCGTCGGGGCACTGTCCAATTATGGCACAAAACGTACGTCTCTCGGTCGCCGTATTTTCTGAAATTCGACACTGACATTCATGGATATCCTCATTTAGTCAAGTTTTTCCTCAGGATAGACGATGCACTAGGTAAAATTTGATTTTATTCCATTCATTCGAATGTAAGCATTCACACTAAGTGTTCCTTCACTCTCAGATTTGGCGGCCGAGCACGCCATGGGCGGGATCATCGGATTGCTATTTAATGGTCTTTTCGCCGACAGTTCTCTGACTGCTTTGGACAATGTGAACACGGCCGTTCCTGGGGGCTGGATTGAACACAACTGGAAACAACTCTACATTCAATTCGCATACGTCTGTGCTACTGTTGGGTACACATTTGTGGTCACCGCACTCATAGCGAAAGGAATGGATATGATCCCTTTCCTCCGACTTCGCGCTACCCCTGAGGATGAGGCTCTTGGCATGGATGATGTCCAAGTGAGTTTCTAATATCTGCTCCAATTCTGCCATGATTGCTAACGTAGTTCCCAATCAGATCGGAGAATTTGCAAATGACTATGTCGAAGTTCGCCGTGACTACACAGATTGGACGCTTGTATACGACAGTGCAGCTCCTGCCCCCGCCACCGCCGGAGATCGGCATGGAAGGCCAGAAACCTCGTCTTCCCTCAGCCGTGATGCAGCTAACAAACCTCGTGCTAACGGGGTCGCGAATGGTAATGCTAACGGCGGTCTGTCTTCGATATCTGAAAAGCCTAGGGACATAGAAGAGCACGACATCGCTACTCTTGCACCGTCTTCATGACCATGGCCTTCTGATACACATGTCTCTTGTATCAAAACACTACTCAAAGGTTGTTGGGGCTTCACACTTCACATTCCTACGCGGACTTTCACTCGTTCAAGGATTCAACGGAATTTCTCTAGATGACCATTAGTTGTAATAGTAAGTAGCGCGGCATCTATTAGTATCTAATACCATACATATCCAATCGTACGCTACATACCGTTCCTGGAGCCTGTTAGACGACATCACGATCTTTTTGTAAAGATGAAAGAATCGCAAAGTCGAACCGTGGTATGAGTCCGGTAGCCAAGACCTGCTTGTGACCGCTGAACAATCATCTCAATATATAGGCATCATATGCATAACAGGTACTAGTAATCGTCATCTTAGACTCGTCTATGGAGAAATGGCGTTAATGCATCTAAGTTTCTCGACATTTCAACGATTCAAAGGGTTGTTGGCCCTGATTCGTTCACCGTAGTAGTAGATCCAGATGGGAAACGGAATACCCAAAACAATGGTCAAGCCTCCAAGAAGAGAATTGCCTCCTCCATTGCCCAACGCTTTGAACATCTGTGCACCTGAACATAACGAGTCAAGCGAAAGGGCAAAGCAGTATATAGAAAATCAATTACCGAAGAGAGGGAAGGCAAAGCCAAACAGAGAGCGAAGCACCTATTATCGGATGATCGTAAGCATGTGGAAGAGAATACCAACTTTCCCTCTTACCGAAGCTGCTGCGAGAGCAGACGCGGCATACGTAAAAGCATCAACGAGGTATAGTTGGATTGGGATGCTGTTGTCAGTGTCTTCGTGGTCAGCATCCATATGCAGCACTAAACAAATGGAAACGTACAACGTAGTCATGAACCCAAAGCCAAAGATGGCGGTACCAATGATGGGCATGATCCAATGCAGCTTGGCTTGTGCAGACCACCCATACCAGCTGACAATGAATCCGTTAAAAATCATATGAAAAGAATTGCGAGCGACACGTACAATAGTCCGATCGGCACGAAAAAAGAGCCCAAGATGAGTACAGGCATACGCATCTCTGGCTTCCCGACGCCTCCATTCTTATCAGAAAGCTATGATGGAATAAATCGTAAGGATGAGATTATGAAGCATGCACAAGTGACTCACCCTCTTATATATGATGTTTCCGAGGTACGCGCCAATGCCAGAAGCGATGAAGAATCCTATGCCTAGACCTAGATATGCGAGACCAGACACACCAACCGAGAAATGATAGGTCTCCAGGAATAAGGCTAAAAATAAAGTGAGTCCATAGCGGAAACTATCAAATGTATGCTGAAGACGTACGGGGAAAAGTCGTGAACATAAGGTAGTACACGCCTTGAAGGTTAAGTCAGTATATGAAACCTGGTGATTAGCACGAGCGACTGACCATACATCCTAGCGTCGGGATCAGTTCAGCGTTTATATGAGTGGGGCGATATTAAGATGAAACTCACAGCGAGTTGTACAAACTCAGAATGAAGCAAATGAAGCTTCCGAATAAGAGGATGACAGCCCTCGAGAGGTTAAGCCAGATCTTCTCTCCCACAGCTTCGTTGGCATGTGCAACTTGAAATTTCTCCGGATCAGAAGACGTCTTCATGCTTTTCTTGCCCATTCTTCGTTGAATGACGGGCGCGTACGTTTCTCGAAGAAGCGGGATGCCGATGCAAGCGAATGCGCCGCACAGTGCGGCCAGGATGATAAATACCCACTTGAATCCAATCGATTGAGAGATAAAACCACCTGCGATTGGGCCCACTACAGGACTAACGATTTCAAAGTCAATTCCAGGTTAGCATCATTGATACAAAATATCCATACCCGATCTACAAGATGATGATGGAAGGATCAGCAGTTGATACATATAAAGAAGACTAGGGCGCACCAAAGGGCCCAGACTGAAGAGCGACATCGCAGCAGCCCGGTCGCGTTCAGCGAAAAGATCGCCTAGAGAAACACGCTCAGTTTGGGGATCTCATAAGCATTGAATTCCAACGAACTGATGGACCCGCCGCCACACGCGACAGGTGCACTCCCAGCTAAGCCAGCTAGTGAGTTGAGTGCATGATGAGTCAGATATACATACTATTAACTGATGAAAACACTCACAGAGGAATCGGAATGCTATCAGAGCATTAGCGGTAGGCGAATAGGCGCAACCTATACTGAACGCGAGGAACAAAAGATTCCCTCCGTGAAGAACCTGTGAATATAGTTAAGTCAATGAATACAGGAAGAATTCTCAATAACTAACCCATGTTCTGCCATATATTTCACTTAACGGGCCAAAGAACAAAGGTCCAACAGCAAAAGAAAGCAAAAAAACACTAAGCGTCATCGAAACCAGCGTAGGGTTGGTAATTTCGTAGTGTTCTGCGATGTTTGGAAGAGCCGGAGCCTGATAAACAGGTGAGCTATACGATTTTAATGTGGGATGTTAGAAGGGGCTTGCCATCATAGACGAAGCTAGCGGAGAGATGAAGTTGTACGCAGACACCTATATGAAGGGATGTCAAGAGTGAATATACCATCAAAGTCAGAACTCACGATCGCTGTTACTGCCCACTTTTTACCTCCAGACCAGTTCCGCGGATTTGCTATGTCGGTCGCCCATTCATCGCTCGCGATGTCTTGAGATGACGAGCGTTCACTCTCAGAGCGGCGCTCAGCATCCTTACCAAGTTCCGGCGATGTTGATTCGACGGGTTTAGAGAAGGACATGTCTTCACTCACAGATACTGTAGAGATACCTGTGAGGGGGGAGAAGAATAAAAGGGATTGACAGAAGGTTCTGGCACGGAGTGGGGGCGGCTGGTTATCATCAACGCCGAGTCTACACGTTAATATGCTAAACTTTAGTATGAGCGTTATCAGACTTCCATATTACCGCCATTTTCAAGCGCAGAAAGGCTGAGAAGGACCAGGTATGTGCAACAGTCGTAGATTTGACCTAGTAACCGGTTTTCCAGAGTCATGACTTCTCTGATTGGACTAACTACTACCTACAATCTTATGAAACTGTCAACGGTGGAGAAAACACAGGACTCATAGATGCATACCTGGAGATAGATGAACTATGATGTTGCAGATTCGCATAGGCTGTATACGTCGACATGAGACTACGTTCCACCGTTCCTCGCGGTTTGTGATGGCAGTGCTCATTTCCGTTCCAGCTGCTTATGGACAAAACCTACTGAGATCAGATCCGATCATTCGGTTTCGTACGCGACCTTGTCCAAACCGGGCAAATGTAGATAGCATCTAAAGACAGAGATCCAATGCTCTGCACTCACGAAGGTTTCCGACTGGCACAGTGCATTTACATTGTTGCAACAACTGCCATCAATTTGATCAATACTCCCGTTTCTACCGTTGCATGAGGATGACATAACCCAATTTGCGTCGGCAACTCTCCGGATTGCGGAACAATTAATCCTCACCATGCTTGACTCGGAGTCGTTACAAGTCGGGGCTTTTCAAAGTTTATTCTCACGAGCGATAAATCCCTCAAGCAGCCGTCGTAGAGCGATGGTCGCAGCATACGCCGGATTATGAATAGTGGAGAGCGATGTAATAAGTGATACAACTTGAAGTACGCAGTAATTTGAATATCAAAAAGGAGACTAAAAGTGAGTGATAGTGGGGCGAGATGCCAGTCTCGTATGTAAACTACGAAGGAATAGATAGCGTGCAGGTAGAAAATAACAATATTTGTCCATTTCCGACTCGAAAAAGAGTTCAATCATCGAGTTCCAGTCCCTTCTCCAGACGACTCATGTCCTCATGGAACATAGCAGCCATCTTATCCTTCAGCTCGTTCTTGACCCGGAACGCAACAACAACACTACCGGTGTTGTCCTCCCAATTACCATCTGCACCCTTGACTGGATTAGCGGGAAAGACACGGAACATCCTCTCCCAGGAGATCTCTGTGTAATATTGACTCTTGCCAGGGAAGCCAAAGTGAACCATTTGGGCCCGACGGTGTCTATGAGGATGGAAATGAATGGCCGTCTCAGAACAACAATCTGGTAAGAGCTCACCCCATCAAAGAATTGACAAGCGCCACTGATTCGCCAGGGAAGATATGGAATTTTCCGTACTTGGCAGCGTCTTGCTGAGCGGCGCTGTTCAGCATGAGGTATTTTTCGACATATTCTGTTGAGCGAGCGTTGACAATTCCACGACGAATAGTTCTGGCAAGTGCGGACAATGTGGGAGAGGATGACAAGTCGAAAGTCGGCAGATATACGCAATTGGCTGCATTCCCGGGATGTCTGTATAGCGCGTTCTCATCCGCGGCGCGAGTGCGATACTGCAAGCCAAGCATAAGCACAATTAACATGGGAGCGCTAAAATATCCAACTCACACTCATCATGTTCATGAGGCCGTGGATCGGCTTATCGAGACACCTATTATGCAGGGTGATGAGGTATGCCGTGAGTGAGTCTTGGTGCGTCAATTTCAAACTTTCTCCGCTGTGCCATGCGTCATCGGGTGTCCACCTTGAGGCCCGCTTGCGTAGTGCGTCAAGGTTAGCAGCGGTGAACTTAAAGTCAACCATTGAGGCTGCCTGGGCTTCAGCGACATATTTAGCCACTACATCTGCTAAAGGATAAGACTTCGCCACATGTGGCGTATAACGCTGATAGAGCGCGCCGCCTTCAGCCCCTTCTGGAGGCCTTGGCCAGCGTCGTCTGTAGAACGTCGGCGCCGGAGGCGGAGGCAATCCTTGGTAGTATTGCGAAAGCGTTTGTAATAGGTTAGTCAGCGTAGTGGCATCCCCTACGGGTGAAGAATGAGTACGGTTTCATTTCATAATTCGGCGTGTGCATACCTAGGACATGGTTCCAAGAAATGCCCAACACTGTCTCCCCGGTCTTCTTCATCTTTGTTAGTTTAAATGTAACGAGGGGAACGTCCTCCCCCATGATGGCCCCCTCAAGTGAAACAGGAACCTGGAAGGCTTGTAGGTCCCCATGAACAACACGATGCCGGTGTTCAGTTGGGATAACCTCGTCTCTGTCTGTGTCTTCAGTGACAGTAACAGGAACTGATGAATTTGTTAGGTTAATCTGAGAACCACAGGTTAGAGATGTGAAGCACGAGAGAAATAAATCAAAACGAACTTTCCAATCGTCGCCGTTACGCTGGAGCCGTCCGGCAGCATGTGGGAACCTGCCTAAGGTTTTCGACAGAGCATTGCAGAATCGATTTGTATCGATGTCCCCCGGAACAACATGAATGCTGCTGGGCTGTATTAACGGTGGTCAGAAATGATGCAGCAAATGCTGATGAACGAATTATTACTTTAAGCTGAAGAAAAAGGTCATTGCCGTCTGGCAGTTCCAGTACATTGCGATCCTTGAGAATGGTGGGAATTTCTGGTGCAACGGACACAACGTGCGCAAGACCTTTACAGATGTTAGGCAAAGAGCAACATGATTTTCATCACCAGGCTCACCTCTCGAACGAAAGTACCGAGATGCTTGAATGTTATTGCGAGAACGAGTAAAGAGTGACAAGGGTGAACCAAGACGAGAATTAGAGAGGTTAAAAATAGTAGCCATAAGTGTAAAGTGTCAGCGATGGTGAGAGAAAATGAGAACAAGGATAAGTAACAGAGGCCAAACAATGGTAGCAAGTGGGAGGCCCTTTAATATCTGGTATGTCACTCACAATCAACATTGTGCCTTGCAAACTCAAACATCTGGGAATGGAGGAGGCTCAGAGAATGTGATGCTATGCTCATCGAATGACCTGCAACAGTCAGAGCTTCCAAATGCACAGTTTCCGGGTGCCACAGTAGTAGGAAGGCGTGGTCATGCTGCGCAAGGTACCAGTAACCAAACAAGGTACAGGGTGAAGTGTGGTGTCTAACACTTGATTGTGAACGAACAGCATTGAATCCAGTATTTCGGAAGCATACCTCACCGATACAATGCAGCGATGACCTCGGATGTTTGAACGAATAGAGTTAGATGAATTCGACTGCGAGCACATCTACGACAAGATCGAAAAATCTTAGAGACCTCATTCATTCGGGACACGGTAACCCTCGTTAGTCTGGTCGCTGCGCAGACAGTGCGTTTGAACCGCATGGAGGGTCAAATGAAAACAGCGCACTGTGAAGGTGTGATGAACGAGTTTATGTTCTTGTGCTCCAGGGAGGAGGGGTACACATCAGCAACAGAGCCTCCAATTCGGCTGGCCGTTTCGAAGGTTGTTCAGCGTTCGGAGATGGCCTAGTAGAATATAGGTTCAGTAATTCGGATTGCGACTGTCAGCAGTATGAAACACGAACAGGCTTGTGATATATGGCCCAGCTATAGCTATGATTGAGCACCTGCATCCTGCCGATACTTCCGGAACTGGCAAAGACATTTCCATCAAAGTAGAGGCGCGTTCGGTATTGTTTGCGGCTAACTACATGGAGATCTCAGAGATCGGCGTTCTTCAACAGTCAAAGACGCCCTCGTGATCGAGATCGAGATCTGGATTTCATTATTGCTTTAGCATGATCAAAGATATCCAGTGCATTTTTAGCATCCACACACGTACTGAAGCTCGTTTCAAATGACAAACAACAACGGGTCTAAATGGACCCGAGGAAATCTCGGAGAGTGGGCCGTAATGAGTGCCTATTTCTAAATTGCCGTAACTGACCCTAGTATAATCCGAATGCCACTCTTAACCTAATGCGACAGACGGCGGATCTTCGAGAGGGTCGAGCCTGAGAATAATTAAGCTTAAGGAACCTTATACAAAGGAAGGATCCCGGATGGCGTTCGCAGTGTAATTCTAATTATGCCATTGCCTATTATTCATTCTGCCCGACACTATCTACTCATACTAATAAAGGCTGCGAAGGCTCCAGGCCTTGATACTTCTATGATATGTGGAAAAGAAGCCAAAGGAGCGGGTGACCAGAACGAGAAGACTCGAGTGATATTAGAGTTTGAAAGGGTCGATAAAAGCAAGGGAAATTGAAGGGGATACGAGCAAACAGACACCAAAGAGAATACCAATAGACACAAACACGGGAAGTTTCAACCCATCGCGGGAGCCGGGCGCCCAAATATCCAGGAATGTCTTTCTCTGGGCAGACGGCGACACGTATTTGTAAGGTGGCTCCCCTGTTTCCTTCGGGAGCAAGTCAACCACCCTTGTCTTCTGTATTTCCAATCCTTTCTTCCCGAAGTACCGTTCGCTCTGATAATTATACAACATGAGTCGATGATGAATGCGCGTGAAATGAATTCGCTCACTTCGAAACTCCAACAGTCATTAGCTGTCACCCAATTACCAAGACCGTCAACGTAAACTGAAGCTTGCTCATCGACGACGGGGTTGCCGAAGGAAGGAACCTCTTTCAGGATGGACAGGAACTTGTCCGCAAGCTCATCGTGCAGCTTCCCGATCCATTCGAGTGCACTGTGCAGGTCACACTTGCGCTCGTGCATGACGATCGTTACCAGGTTATGCCCGTCATCTCCGCGAGCCTGCCTACGGAAACCATCAGCGCTGCGAGAGATGAAAAGCGATTTAATTCATACTCACTCTACGTTGTAAGAGCATAGGTCGTTACCAATGATAAGCATGTCGATGCACGCGGACGTTAAAGCAACTATACTCGGGTGGTTCAACACTTCATCGGGAAGGTCCATCTTGACTTCGAGGATAGCGAAGGACGGCTTGGCGCCAATGGTATCTCGGCGAAGCTCCAAGTAATGCTCAACACTTCGAATGTGATGGTTATCACGATCCGCTGCCTGTTGAACAACGGAGTCGGTGTACAGCTGGAACGTGTTGATGAAGCGACGCTGAGCAGTCAAAGTCGTTGTCTTGACGGCATTCTCCCAGAACCTAGATAGAATACGGTGAGCATTATGGCGGCATGTGGAAGTGCCTATCTCACTGTCTCGTGATCTCTCCACCGATCCACTCTCCGACAGGACGGGGGATCGATGGGTTCCTTAGGGCATCCATGATGATGTCAGCCTGTTTGCGGACCTCCTTGGCGTCGGCTACATCAGAGTATTCGTCGAAGACGAAGAAAACATTCATGAGGTCACAACCGATACGACATCCATCTAATTATAGATGAGCAGGACCAAAGACGAGGATGGGGGAAAAAATCACCCTTGTCAAGACGAGGAAATGCCAATGATGCAAGGAGATCTGTGAAGAGAGGCAAATGATCAATGTGGGTAGTTTGACGTAGAAAAGGTTGCTTACTGAAGTCGCACCGATTGAAGGCGTTCTGGGCCTTCGGACTGAATGCTTTGAACGACTCGCACCATGCAGCAGATTCTGCTTTGCAAACAGCATAATGAGGATTGAGGCGGCGAGGCCAAGGCCAATTACGCAAGGTATCGGGGATGTAGAACCGAACACCAGTAGAGGGTTTGGCAGACATATCGGAAAGAATGTTGGGTGGAGATTGAGACTGAGGCCTGGCCTTTTCAACACAGGGAAGAGATGAACTAAGATCGCGTAAGCAGGCACTGTGAGAGGCAGATATACGCGTTTCATGTACTTCGGAAGAGGTATGGAGAGGCCATGAAATACCGAGAATGTACAGTTTTGCTGAGCGGAGTACCACAGTGGTACAGCCTGAGAACAAACGCTAATCAATCAAGCTCCTTCACTCTCTGCATCCACAATTGGTTCTGGATGGAAGTATTTGGATGAAACGCCATCATTCCAATTCTTGATAGCACCGTTGTTCGCGGGACTGCTCTTCTGCAGCAGTCATAAAAGGCGTTAGGTCTTAATGATCAGCAAAACACATACATCCATTAGGCATGGTTAATATTCCGACCTCCGAGGTGCGTTGTAAGGTGGCGTATGCCGCGAGCCCTGGAATCTTGGCAAGAAGCGTGTTAACGCTTAGGGAGGTCTACAACTGAACGGGACGCTTGCGATGTCATTAGCAATTTATGAAAACGCCGCACACGCCACGCAAAGGAAGTAACGGGGACGGATAGAATAATGATGGTGGTGCATGGTGCATGGCCAGCCTAAATAAGCAGTACTTCGTATCCAGGACGAAAGCATTCCTTTTGAGACCGGGCGCCTATCGTCTGGCGGTTCAAAAACCTATTTGGGTAGGTATGTAGTAGATTGACTGGCAATGCCACATCGGTCCCAGGCGGTCCTGTACTACACCAATATTACAGTAATATACATAAGGTCACCAGGTGAGGTATACAGCGTACAGTCGAACCCCACATTTCAGTACGAACAGCTACTACATCCGCCGACTGCTATAAGACTCTCTCGATCCGCCATCTCCGCAGGATTCCACACTCGAAAGCAACGTGTAGACATGAAAACTGGTACTCTTCTCCAAAATCATTCTGTATCGGCGGAAGTATGCCATACTCCAGAACCAGAAGCGAAGTCATCGTTCTTGATTCACGTATACTTATGTACGATAATCAAGACCGTAAAGGGAAGTGTGACTCGAGCGCAGACGATAAAGCTTAAGGTTCAGCTGTGCATAGTTGAACGGAAGGCGGGAAGTTCATACGCTGACGAAAGGTGGCAGCAATATCGCCCAGAGAAACCTGCGCCGGACATGGCTTAGTGCTGGTGTCGTGCTCCAATTTACAACTTAGAATCTATCAAGACGTGCGGCATACGCCATATGTCGAGAGAGGACCATGACAGTAGTATACCAGGGACGGCCGCCCGGGGGCACAGTTACCGCAGAGTACCTGCTGCAGTTCATTCTTCCCCGCCTGGCAACACGTCCGTCGTCCGCTTCTCCAATTTGGTTTTCGCCCAAATGCAGGCAGCAATGCCCATTCCCACGCGTTGAACTCATTTCATTTTCATATGTCACTGTTAAGGCACGACATCGTATCGGTCGGTTCGTGATTTCCCGCCACAATCTTACGTTTACAGCTTCCTGCCGCACGCTGTCCTTTCCGATCTTTCGGGTGCATGTCGATGGATCTCCAGAACACTCTAGAGTGTGCAAGCGCTATGTGGGACAAATGTACTAGTTGCTACTCTGATTGATCTACATCACTACTTCCGAATGGGGACGATTGCAGATGATACATGAACATTGAACGGCCACAGGCTGAGGGTGACAACTTCGCCTCGCCAGGAATGTAGCACTTGGGACACTGTTTTGGTATGCGTCTAATTCATCAACAAGCTCCTAAGTGCATCGGATCCTCGTTGATTGAGCGTCCGTATTCAGCTCATGCAGTGATCCACCGTGTTTCCGCTGTTGCTTTGCACAATCCAAATCCGATCCGATGTGTTGGTTCTAGCTTCAAGTTCGTGTTCGAAATTACTCGGATGGCCTGACAATACTCTTTGGCGGCACAATTTGGGCGTAAAATGGACATGCATTAGCATATAAGGACCATGGAACTGCTTCACTCAGTAGAATCCAGTCCCTTACACCCCCGATACATATCACTACAATGAACGGATCATCACCTGTCATTCACGATACTCTACCCTTGGTAGAGCCCACTGGCTTCCTGAATTACTTATCCCAGAAGCCCCAGTCTCTTCTATGGGGTCTTGTCGCATCCTATGTCGTGTATATCCTGCTCAAAGCAGCAAACACTTCTAGGAAGGGCAAATTGCCGCCAGGTCCTAAGGGTGTGCCACTCTTCGGTAACCTCTTCCAGTTGTCCAAGGACGCCTGGGTTACCTTTGCGGAATGGAAGCATCAATATGGTAACATTCATTTTTTTCCGATATTCTACATCTGCATGCTTACACGGTCTCCCAGGTCCTTTGGTCTACATGAGTGTTGCTGGCCAGAACATGGTCGTCATGAACACGCATAAGGTCGCCGCAGATCTGCTTGATCGGCGTGCCGCAGTTTATAGCGATAGACCCCGTCTTGTGGGTAAGTTGACATGATACGCACCTCGTTGATTTTGTAGAAAACGCTGATGAACTTTGTTTAGTTGCTTCCGAGATTCTTACTGGAAGCCTTCTCATCCCTTTCACTGGCTATACCGACGTGTACGCATCATTACATGATCACTATCTTCTTCTTCTTCTGACCTTCTTACGCAGTTGGCGGAGGATGAGGCGTGCCAGCCATGAGGGGCTGAATAATTCATTTGCAAGGAACTATTACCCTTCTCAGCAGAAGGAGGCCGTCCTCCTCGTTCAAGGCATGCTGCGGGACTCGAATAACTGGGATGACGAACTCAAGAGGTGATGTCCATCCCTATTGATGTCTTTATTATCGGATTAACTGACACTATCAATAGAGCGGCTTGTTCAATGATCCTCGGTGTTGTTTACGACAAGCCTACGATTGACTCCTGCCATGATGGCAGGGTCACCTACGTCAACGACTTCATTGCCCGCATTGTTCGTGCTGCGTTCCCTGGTGCACATTATGCGGAATATTTCACGTGGATGAAAGTAAGTCTGGATCATCCGTTGGTATATTGGCGTACTCACAACAGTCTACAGTACCTTCCTACTTCCATCGCCAAGTGGAAGCGCGATGCCCTCGATTGGTACAACAAGGATACTGTCTACTTCGGTGAGATGTATGAGGAAGTCAAGGATCGTATCGTAAGTGCGACTTTGAGAATAACCTTATCTTACATACCGACCCAGTCCATCAGCGAAACGGAGACGAGCGTCACAGCTTTGCATCGACCCTGATTCATGACGAGAGACAGCTCGGTCTCAGCGAAGACGAGTCGGTCTGGTTGGCTGCCACTATCTAGTCAGTCCTCGTACCTTCTTCCGTATATACTTCATTCTGACATTGAACCCATAGCGCTACTGGAGGCGAAACCGTATGTAGTATTTGGCCTGCAGATGACTACAACATTTCATGATTGTCCACAGACCTCCACTGTTATGGCTTGGTTCATGCTCGCTATGGTGACCCACCCCGAAATACAGAAGAAGGCCCAGGAAGAGCTGGATGCTGTCATTGGTCGTGATCGCATGCCGACCTTCGCCGACCGTGATTCTTTGCCCTACGTGCAGGCCTGTGTTCGCGAGTCTCTGAGGTGGAAGACCGTGGCACCCATTGGCGTCCCTCATCAATCTGTAGAGGTACGATCATGCAACTCCATGTTCTACGCGATGATTGACATTTCGTTATGTAGGATGACTGGTATGAAGGTCATTTCATTCCCAAGGGAACCATCTGTATTCCTAACCAATGGTACGTCCTGAAATTATTGCAATCACGGCACGCGAGTTAATGTATTCATCGTAGGGCCATGAATAAAGATCCTGACGTCTATGTAACTCAATATTTTTCATCTTTCAACCTGTTGCTCACCTGAAGCGTTCTTCGTAGGGTCCTGATGCGGAAGAGTTCAACCCTGGTCGTCATATTGATAAGGATGGCAACCTATACTGCCCATTCGAAGATACACATGATGGTAAGCCTCTACTATAGCAGTATTGCATTAATTGCTGATGACTTATCTTTAGAGGGTTCGTCTTTCGCGATATATTTGGTTTTGAGTATTGACTAATCTGTTGTTGATGACCTTTAGGACACGTTGGCTTTGTAAGTCTCTTCAGTTGTTGCTCCTCCACAAGAAGATTACTGACTCTTCAAACTCAGGGCTTCGGCAGAAGGTGATCATCCCAATGCGATTATGAGCTCCGGAATATCTATCTAATACCGTGCACGTAGGATCTGTGTTGGCCGTCACGTTGCCAACAACTCCCTCTTCATCGATATCGCATCTTTGCTATGGGCCACAACCATCGAGCCCATCAAGGACGCACAAGGCAAGCCCATCATGCCTGATACCGAAGGCTTTATCAACGATGGATTGGTCCTGTGAGTGGACCGCGCTTCTTGTGCATTTGCCGACCTGACCAAACCTCTCTTCATACAGTCGACCTCTTCCCTTCAAGTGCAGCGTCAAACCTCGTTTCGCTGAGGTGGAGAATATCGTTAGTCAGACTCGCGAGTCTGAGCTCTGAGTTCTTTCGCTTCTAAGTTTTGAAGATGTGTTCCATCCTTTCCGATCGTAATCGCGGCCAATATTTTAGGCATCTTCATTCCTTCCCCATCTCATATCTCTCCCTACAATGAATTTAGAACCGGTTGTGATAGTAAGCTTGATGCTGTTGCTATCGTTTATATAATTGTTACTGAAAATAAACGTACCCACTCCTTTACACGCCACTTGCATAACCCGCGGTTTGTCTTCAGTGCGGGAAAACGTAACGAAGTCAAGTTATTCTATGAGATTTCGCCGACGTTGTACGATAGGGATATGTAGCGACTCGTAGAATAGCGTACAAATTCAATTCAGTATCAGTTCATGATTGAACCTTTCAGTCTCAAGTCTCGGCTGCTGGCTCCGACAGATATGCCAGTGCTACCACTGGGAATCTGCCAACTCTGTGTCGGCACGTCCCAGACTGAGAAATCATAACGAGAAAGACTGAACGAAATTGTCTTGGATTGGCCAGGCGCGAGGAAAACGCTGTCGAAACCCTTCAAGTTAGATGGTGCCGATTTGGCGGACGCCGGTGGGGATAGATACAACTGAGGTACCTGCAAACAGATCACCGTCAAGCTAACGTCCGTAAGAAAGAAAGCCACATGTACCTCTGTGCCTGCAACTGTTCCATTATTGCTCAGCGCAAAAGACACAGTGACAACAGGATCATGCAACCTAGAGGCATCGTACGTCAGTAAATGATTACTTCGACATTTCGGATGTATGCACCAAGGGTCTAATGCAGCTCCGGGGCCAATTGGCTGGCGAGTGCCTCCACTTGTTGAACCGGTGATGCTCAAGTCTGAATAACTGAACGTAGTGTATGACAACCCGAACCCGAACTCGAAGCGAGGTGTGACATTTGCCTTCGTATGATGCGTCAGATACATCTGGTGAAGAAAGCGACAATGTTGGTGCTTACCGCATCGAAGTGACGATAATCAATGAAAAGGCCTTCGTTATATGGGATTTGCACCGTGCCACCACCGTTAGTTACCACTTGAGCAGAGTAATCGTTGATGGTCTTCCCTATTGTGTACGGTAATTTACCACTGCACATGCTAAGATCAATAATGAAAGGGTTTATTTGACGTCAATGACATACCCAGGATTGTAGGCACCATATAGCACATCCGTAACGGCGTTTCCTGCCACAAATGCTCGACATACGATTGGATATAGGACAACAGAAACCTACCAGCTTCTTGTCCGGGAAGCCCGCTCCACACCTTTGTACGAGAAGAAAAAATCAGAGTGAAACAGAAACAAGCTCAAAAGACACGCTCACCAAAGCAGTCACTGTCACCAAGTCATGAGTTTCAGGAAATCGATAACAGAAATCAAAACATACCGTTTGGATGGTCGATCCAAGCTTCAACCAGAATTGGTCCGACGCTATTGACGACAACAATCGTATTCTTGTTCACGCTGGCCACCTTCTGTACAAGAGCATCCTACAAAGGGCTGTCAATGGCATTCCACATCGACCAAAAGGATGCCTACCCCATTATGCCACGCGTTCAAATTGTTTCGGTCTCCTGCGTTGCCTTCAACTGTGAGATACCCCTCGCTATGGCCTAAATGAACGAAGGAGACACGGAAGTGTCAATGAAGTAACGTACCCACTGTCTGCAGTAATGAATACCAACACAGCATCTTTATTAGCTGCTGCACTACCAGCCCCTGTGAGGTCTGTATCGCTCAGGGACGTGCTGACTGTTGTACCATCCGCTTTCGCTCTCGTTGTGATTGCGTCTGCAGGCTATATAAGCTGATCAGCCTGGAGAAAGGCAGGCAGTCGTAGATAATGGTTATTCACAGCGGTAAGATATGGGAAGTCAGCAGTTCTGAGGGTTAAGGACTGAGTTGGTCTTCGTGTGTACATGGGCTAACTGGTTGTGGCACTCACCCACTTCCCCATCCCATAGCAAGGACACCATCATCACCAGCTCGGTCCGAATAACTAGGAAATAGTAATGAATACTTCAGCTGCACGATGACGGAGGAGCATACCCGTTCGGCCCTTTGGATGATGAGGCAGCTCCATTGCCTACAATCGCAATCGACTTGAGAGCTTTCAAAGGCAAAGCATTGTCGGTGTTCTTAAGTAAGACCGTGGAGGCGGCTCCAATAGTACGAATAAGGCTGATAACTATTATTGTCTGTCTGAGAGGGACATTAAGAAGCGATGCAACAAACCTGGCGTGGTTTCCTTGAACATCAACATGTGATCCTGATCCCGAGTTCCACGCGTTGAAGTTTATAGCCGGGAAACCAGAATCCTGTCCTACCAGGTACCTACAATGACGTATTGTTAGATTTAGGTGTTAAAATCATTCTCTGCGTAGACGATCATACCATGCTGCCAAAATGCGCGTCGCCAAATCCTTGTTCGAATCCAAGTCAATGACATGATAGCTGAGATAAGGATCCGACTCACATCTATACGAGACTGTGAAACTTGACCATTTTGGACAGCACTGACGAGGCTTTGACCGAAGTAACTTTCGCGCGCGTCAGATGGAATGAACGCAATGACATGATCGAGATGCTCACGTTTGACCGGAGTTCGTCGCAGTGTCACCGGGCATCGTCATCTGTGGATGACTCGATCGAGTATTGTTCACCAAGGAAATGACCTACTTACATCGAGACCTGCATTCACAGCGGGTGCTCCAGAATGTGTTGCCCACCAGTCTGAACGGAGTAAAAATGTGTAAGTAATGCACCGAGTTTGAATCACACCGCATCTACCTGACATAACGTCTAACAACAACTTAATAAAACGTAAATTGAAGATTACGGGTGAAGCTTACAGCCTTGGAAGCCAAATTCACCCTTCAGGATACCGTTGAGTGTCTGGTCGTTTTCGCAAGCAAAGGTGCCGTTGACTAGTAGATGACACGTGTTTTGAGTCGCAATACATTTCCTCAATTTGGGCGGGACGCACTCTGGTCTGCAAGTTGTTTCCCAGATCAGGACTAGAATGTAGACGATCCGGATACCAAGAAACATACTATAGCTGCACATCACAGATGCGACATTTGCCTGCACGCTACGCAGGAACTAAGCAAAAGTCAGAACATAGCTCGGGGAACAAGATGTGTACATACAGGGTGGGCATATAATTCATGCTCCTAAACCGCGTCATGGTGTCAGTTTGGCAATACTGAAATAGTTCGAAAGTTGATGAGAGATCTCACGGTTCTAAAGGTTTGCAAGGAAAAATTAGTCAGGAGAGTGAAGAGTACGATGCGCTCCTACCTATCATCGACGTTCGATGAACTGGTCTCTCTAAAGTGTTCTTGCTCGCTGTTGGATGCATGATCAACAGGATACAAGGTAAAATGATCAAAACATTAGCACTTACTTGTTGATATAATGTTTGGCACATGCCTGAACGCCTACAGATTGAATACCAGTGATTGTCTCGAATGCAATCTCTCCAGAGAGGTACGGGTCACCTCCGCCTCTGGATATTTTATAAGAGCGTACTTCTTCGATCAGAGTTACAACGCATACCCTTCCCAATTTCTTCCCGCGGCCGGAGCACGCATCAGGTTCATCATCGGGCCCAGGGCGACGTGGACTGTGGATGAATAAATAGGTGCAACTACTTTTCGTTGCGCCTACATACCTCCTTTCCCTTTGAATTCCGCGCCCATCGCTTCACCACGCTGGCGCATGAGCGTTCGGTTGAAACTATGGGTGTCACGGTTCGGTAAAGTACGCAGACTGAACGAAACAACACTTGCGTAGCAGCAATATTGATCTCACTATGAACACGATTAGCATATCAGTAGATTTGCATCGGTCTGGAAACGTACGCCGGAAATGCAGAGACCTTATCGGCGTAGCGCACTCCAACGGGGCTGTCTATTAAATGACATCAATGATGCTACGATCAGATATAATGAATAGCCTCTTTACCTTCCAAACAAAGTCCATTGAAACCCGGGATTGAAGCCACTGCAGGAGTATTACCAACACATGCGCCTGAGTAGCATCGGGTGTAGAAGGTTAGAATATGGTTCAAAGACATCACCGTAGAGTCTACCTTTCTGCCATTGGACACCTACCGCGGTGTGAGCGAGCTGTACGGACGACCAGCCCTAAGACTTACCAGTGCCGAGGTTCACCTTATCATTGAGAGAAAGTTTCGCAACAGCAGTCTTTGCCTACAATACAAGAATCCTTCGAATCGTTAACCCAGGGAGATAACGCAACCTCCATACCTTAGAGTATGCAGCCGCCCATTCTGGAGATATATTACTAGCCGAGGTTTGACTTGGAGGAGTATTGGTCGACGATGGTCCGGAAGGGCTGGTTGGTGGAGCGCTAGTCGTGGTTGGCGGTGGTGTCGACGTAGTTGCCGAGCCAGGCAAGCATTGAGAATAGTCTGTCATTATCGGGTCACATTAAGTCATAAGCTCCGCGACTTCAAGAAACAAACTTACAATCGTTCAATACTGTGCACACCGCGCCGCTTACGCATGTAGTTGAGCCCGTCCTGAGACGAGAGGTATACGACCACATAACAAAAGGGAATACAAAGAGACATTTACGTACCATCCAATGCCGCCACACTGTTGATATACTCCGGATTGAGCACTGGCAAACGAAAGTACACCTAACAGAACCTGCAAATTCAGCAGTAATTTCGCCATTCGGAGGATTGACTGCCAGCGAGCAGTCTGTACAAAAATACAGATCGTTACATCTCGACTCTTTATACCGCACTATGGCTTGGTAGAAATATCGGAAGGTCCTGCGCATGCTGAGTACAGCTGTGAGCATAAACGGATAAGACGCGGAGAAACAACGGCTATGGAATCCAACTTCTTCCAAGCTTCAAGGACGATGAACATGCACATACAGTACGAGCACATCTTGAGGTAGAGGGCGTGTCTTGGCGTATTGATAGATAAGGCCTCGGATGAGGATGATGCAACATCACAAGACAGGTGCGAAAGTAGTCATGTGCCTAGCCTGCACACGAAACAAAGGTATATATCGTATTAGCAGCTATAGGTGTATGCAATGGAGGTATCCTAGCAAGATCACCAAAGGGGATCAATGCCGTTCCAACCTTTCTCCCTTTGTTCCCAATATCCGCCAATGTATATCCATTCGCCGTTTACCTTTTGGAACCATCTAGGAGTACGCTCCTTACCGCCTCGTCGACGTTCTCGCTGGATCTCTTCGACGCGAGCTTTCTCTTGCTCCGCCAAGTCAAGATTCCCCTCCTCCAGAGCACGAACATCCGGCCGGAAGCGGGAGTCAGTTGGCGGCAGCTTTCCCTCCAAATCAGGCGTAATGTCGTTCAGAGTAATTCCGAACGACGTGAACCCATAGTACTCCGGTGCATTCCTCGGAAATGGAGTCGTCCGCCACAACACTCGAAGATGTGCAGAATCAAGCTTCTGAGACATCTGTTCGTCCCACTTCCCTTCTAGCTGGGCTGCCGATTGGCCGGTCGGAGATAAAACGGTTCCAGCTACCAGATTAGTGGGTCCCCAATATCCGTTCTCTTTGAATTCAAGCACGCAACGAGCACCAGTTTGACTATTGTGAATAGTCATCTTGCCGCAATGCTCAAGATACTTCGTACCCATCATTAAATTCCTCATGAACGAAGATGGGCGCTGCCTATGGAGATTGGACTCAAAATGTTGACGTTTGAAGTGGTGAGCGACTCCGAAGCACATACCATTCATAATGTTCTTCCCCAATATTCAGATGAATCGTGCCCTGTGGGATGATCTCAAGGCTCTTGCCTGAGATGCATACGATCGGACCTTCTTCGGGACAACAAGGTGAAAGAAGCAGACCCACCCCAGAATTTCGTCTTGCCGCTAGAAGTCGCGTAAAGCTCCCAACCTTCGCCCTCGGCGTGATATGCTAATACGACCGGGTTGTGGCATACTTTCTCCGCGATAAACTTCATCCTCACATCTTCAAATGTCTCAGCTAACATTGGATTGCTGCTAGGACTTTCAGACAAGCTGGTTCCTAGAAAGCAGGGAGTACTTACAAGCCTTTCCTTCCGGAACGGTACTTCGTACTTGCGTATGTAGAGACAGCAAAGGCGGCAATGTAACACATACGTTCAACTGAAGTTTCCGCGCGCGCTGCTTGAGTTAGAAGATCATAATGTTCCAACTCTTCAGCTGTCCGTTGCAGCAACGTCAGCGGCTCATTGAATGAGACAGGCAGTGCAACTTGGGAAAGATCCTAGCACCAGCATTAAACGAAAACCAGTGGAACTAGATTTCGAAAGGCGCACCTTTCCGACATTCTTCTTGAGTACAGCAAAGAGGCTTCCTTCATCTCCAACTGGTGGAGAAGGCAAATGAGTACGCCGTGTGACCTGAATGTTCTCGACGGGAACAGGCTCAGAGGGCTTCTCCTCCAACAGTCTTTCGACTGACTCGACTTCAGACTCGGAGTCACTGTAGTCCAAGGTATCAGTGTTGTTCGCAGAGCTCTGACTGCCCGCGTCAAAGAACTGGCTGGGTTGTTCCTCTTCACCTGGAGTGGCATCTAATATATATTCCTCTGCCCCATCAAAATCAGGCGCGTCGAACCAGACACTTCCATCGCTATGGGTACTCATGGCTGATAGACGTCTTGATGCTCTTCCGATAGTTCCATAGCCAGAAGAGGGCGATCCAGGTACTGTTTCCTCCGCAGTAGTGGCCAGAGGCGAGCCACGAGATGCTGGCAGACTTGTATCGATGTGATTTAACGATGATACGGACTTCAGAAGGGCGGAATGCTGATGCTGAAGGGATTCGATTGCCAACTGAAGGCGCTGTAAAGGCGTATCGAGTGATGTAATACTGTTCATATCCGTGAATCGACCAACTTCGGACGTTGTGTCATGCGAGGTGTGATTACTGTGACTTCCTGCCATCATCACACATTACACCTTGCACACGCTACAGTAGAATAAACACACCTTTCTTTCCTTTGAACAGCGACAGAACAGCACCACTGTGGTCCTTTGCATGCTCCTTGATTCTCTCCTTATCTGTTCTGTGTTTGGAATGTGGTGCTGCCTTACGTCTGGCTTCCTCTTCAGAGAGTGCTTGAAAGGCACCGCGCAACTCTCCAATGGTCTATGCAGAAAATGATAACAATAAAATGCATGATTACGATAAGAGGTCAGAGGTGATACTCACAATCCCTATTTCTTCGATCAAAGCACCGGTTCGATTATAAGACCGTGGTGCGGTTCGGGAAATGGAGGATTTTCTTCCTAGCGTTGCATTATCTAGGGCAATGAACTTTCTAAAAGGGTCAAGTTAAGGAAACAAAAAAGGGTGCAGGATTCTACAGACATACCGAAACGCAGTCATCCACATACTGAAATCCTCGGAACTGAGGCACTTGATGTGGAAAGTGGCATTATTCGAATCTATGTGAATATCCTTCCGGCCAGGCGCAGAAGAGATAGCAGCGTGACTCAGGTGAATATGGTCCCTGACCGGCTCTCCCGGCTCAAACGAATACGACAACAGCCCCGACTGGTGAAGCACGAAGTATCGCCGAGCAAACCCTGACGGAATTCAAGTAACAGCAAGGTGGAAAATAACTCTAGTTAAAGTACCTTGCATACGCTTCCTTCTCTTCTTGAGAACCCATCCTTCAGCGATGACAGGACCATTGGGCATAGGCGACTGTGCAAACGGTTGTGCTAGTCCTGCGGAGGTAGCCAACGCGAGGTGAACACCATGGCTCGCAGACCTGGGTTGCTGCATTTTATCGATAGCCTTGCTTGATTTCACAGAAGTCGGAGAAAATTCAGACACTCGGCTGGATATGCAAGCCTGAGGCTAGAGGCGGTGAGTTGGAGGGTAGTGTATTGGGATATGAGCGACGAGTTTCTTCAGATATAAAAATGCTGCACGCGCTATTGTGAGTTCATTTCAAAGCAGAATACAAAGGCAGAGGTAATGGTTCAAGATTAGTTCAGGGTAGGATTGATTGTATTCGAAGCTAACAGGTGAGGACTCGCTGGAGTCGGTGACGCAGAAACTGGACGTTCCACATTAGGAAGTTCCTCTGAATACTTAACGCCCGATTGATGCTTTGAATCAGGAAATGTGTTATTGTGTAGTAAAGGGATCGATACAACATAAGTCTCTGTTATACATTCCGATTTAAACATCAGTCCAGATCTCCTTCGCAGTGTCCGTAACTAACGAGAGCTTGCGTTTAACATCTTCCTGAGCAACTCGATTTCCCTCTGAGTGAGACGCAAAGCCACACTGAGGACTGATGCAAATCCTGTAGCGTGTTATTTTCAACGTCAGCCATTTTCAATGGGAGCCATGTTACATACTGGTTTAATGCCTCTTCAACAGGACGTTTGTCAACTCCTTGCGAGATCAGTTCGGCGGCTTGACGGACGCGTCTCTTCAACTCTGCCTTATCCTCCAACTATTGTACAATGAGTGCCAATGTTGAAGTATTACATGCACAACGCACCTCCGGCGTCTTGCTGGAGATCAAACCAAGTACAACCGATTTCGTCTTCGGAAGAAACTTGAGGGGTTCAAAGGTACCAGCCCGTTCAGTATCGTATTCAAGGTAGTAGCAATCAACGTTTATTTGTTGGAAGAGCTTGATGGCAATTCGATCGTATCCGCCTTCGCTGAAGTGCACTCCATCCTTCGATCATACATTAGCGACTTCTAGAAATGGAGCATCACAGAGATCCAAACTTTGAAGTTGCCCCGACAAAGATGCAATCCAGCTGTCATGTCGTCCGGACGGCTCTTGAGACAGTCATTGTATGTTTTGATGTAGAGATCGAGCAAGGCGTCGTGGTCAATCCCCCGCTCCTCCATGCCAGAAATCATAGAATCCGCGCAGAAGTAGGCAAGAAGAGGATCGTCGAACTGTATGTTGCCTGACAGCAGCACCCGTTAGGACGTTCTTGACAATAAAAATGAGAGAAAAATATATACGGCATCCAACAGCATATAATTCCTGGATTTCTTGCTGGTAAGCAATGGCGATGTCAGCGAAGTATTCTTCTGTGGATGACAATAGGTTAATCACTCCGTTTGAATCCAAAGAGAATTAATCATATACCGTCAGACTTGTAGACCTCTGTATTGAACGCATAAGGACCATGTCGCAAGTGATACCATTCAGGCGCACAGATGGTAATCTTCAGGTTCTTGTGCTCCTAATGACGCACGAAATCAATGGACCCATCGGAAGCGGGCACCTTCGTCAAAACTGACCTCAGGTAGAGTCAATTTCTTCAGAGCTTCAAACTGTGGTACATAAAATGGCTTCGTCCTCCGTAACTTGCCCTAGATATTCAGATGTGAAATCACCCTCGAACACAATATGAGAAAGCAGTCTTACTTCACAGACGTACGAATCCGCACCTTTGAAATCGAGCTTCTTAAACGCCGCGATATCAGGCACATAGTCCTATATTCGCGACAAGCTCGAGTGATTCCAACTATATCGTTAGCCACAAACTCTCACCATGAACATCTCAGGAGGCACTGATTACAATGAGCCGAAGACCAGCTGCTTGAACCAATGCATTGGCATACCTTCCGGTATATGCTTCATGCCTTCGAGATTGTCGAAGACTCCATCGAAGAACATATGTCTGCAAATGTGCACCTGAGATGCAGACGCAAGCCTCATAGCATGTTAGGCTTACCTCCTGAGCTCCCCGTCTGTGATCGACTTAATGCCGGCTTCTCGCTGCATCTGTACAATCTCCTGGATGGCTTTGTCCTCCACATCCTTTAATTCATCTGCACTGAGCTTCTTCGCATCGAATAGAGCACGTTTCTGCAGGAGCCTGGGGGGTCTTTTGAGCGAACCAATGTGGTCTGCGCGGAAGGGAGGATGTAAATGCAAGTGGGTCATAGTAGCGTGAGATGGGTATCTTCGGGATCGTAACTATCGCCCAAGAATGCTGGCATAAAATTTGCTATATATACACCTAGACAGAGTGTGCTTATTGATAGCAACTCTGCCATTCATCTGTCGGGGGCCCGTGGGCGGATCTCTGCCCCCGTTCTCATGATGGAACTGAAATGATAAAAAAAGACATGTGACGTCGTCCTATGAGCATTTTGAATGTCATGTTGAGTACGCATACAACGGTATGTGAATTAGAGTACCCACAATAGCTCGTTGAATTAACCGGGTCCGCAGTTGAACCAGGTCGGACGTCTGAATATGTACCAATGGAGCGGAACGCGTGGTCCTATGGCACGGTAGGGCTGCAGTAGTCTCCCACAGGCAGTGTAGACAGAGACGCAACCTTCGTACCTCAAGATATCTCTGTGGCTGCTCGCGCCAGCGGTGCATCACACGCTGCGTATTGCTGCCATTTCCCCATACAGCAGCTTATTGAATAGCAGTGGGGTAAGGAGCGAAGACACTTGCAACTGGTTGCTAGGACTAGCCTAACGGTGAGATACTAACTCCTCAGATGTGCATTGCCAGGAATGTAGTACATCAATGTCGGGAGTACGTCCCAGAGCCAACACATCGCGGCAGAGATGAATGAGCTCGGAGCTGGGTAGAGTCTTAAGTACTCACAAGACGCAACGTTTACAAAGATCACTCGGGCACGCCTAGATGGATCGGCGATGCCGAGGCACCACCTTGTATTTCGTCACTCTCTATTTATGCTGCCTGCCTTATTGTGGTACCGCACCAGTCAGGTTATTCCAAGAAGTCTAGCTTGCGAAAGTACAAAATCCAGTAACATCACAATTGCGGATATGAATATACAGATGACAAAACAACTTGAAACGAAGGTGTCGATATATTAGTGCAAACATCAGAAAGGACAACGTGCGAGGGTCGTGGCATGACGAAGGAGGAAACGAGAAATATGAGATAAAAGGATACAGGTCCAAAGAAGTCCGTCAGGCGATTCAGCAACTGCAGCCATAGTTCTGCGAGCTCTCAGAATCGATCCTGATCGGATCAGGATAATCGACATATCTGAATATCATGTATATGGTCAAATAACACATGGACGTTGCGCAAAAAGTGGACGTACAGTTGCTCCTCTGCCTCTTGTTGGAGAGCGTTCTTCGCAACGGTCTGGAATGCCTGTTCGACATTTATGGCTTCCTTCGCCGAAGTCTCAAAGTAGGGGATGTTGCCCTTCGACTGGCACCATGTCATTGCACGTTTCTGCGTGACCTGACGACGAAATATTCAGTCGATAAGAAGGTAGGTCAAACATACAGTGTTCCAACCTGACGCTTATTCTCCTCCATATCAATCTTGTTACCGAGAACGACAAAAGGGAAGTTCTCTGGGTCATGAGGACTGGCTTGAATGAGGAATTCATCTCGCCAACTATCCAAGGTTTCGAATGATTTTGCACTGTTCACGTCATACACCAATACACAACAGTCTGCGCCACGATAGAAAGCCACGCCAAGAGACTGGAAGCGTTCCTGACCAGCTGTGTCCCATAACTAAGTAGAGGGTTAGCAGGATAACAGAGACGAAGAATTAAAGACGCACCTGCATAGTAACAAGACGGTCATCCACCATAACCTCCTTCGTTAAGCTAAAGTCGAAAGGGTTAGAGACAAGACATGACTATGCTTAGGAGCGTACAAGTCTGCGCCGATTGTGGCTTTGTACTGGTTGCTAAATCGCTTGTTCACATATTGGTTCATCAAGGAGGTCTTCCCGACCCTGAAGAACAAGGTATATGGTTCAATGTTGTTTTCAAAAGGACTATGAGAGTGAAGTACGGACCCACTATCACCAAGGATGATAACCTACGGAATGGACGGTGAGTCGTGGTGTTCCTATGCCACTGAGAGTTCGCACCTTTAATAGAACGCGACCCATGGGTAGAGATGGTATACTGGCGCAGTTCAGAGGTTGTAATGTGCCAAGGGGGATGAAAGCAGAGAGAAAGAGCAAGTGGCAGAGGAGCAGGAGAGAGACTTGAATGACCCGACGACACCCGCGCTAATGATTACGCAGTGAACGCGATCTGAGATTCAAGCTCCGTCTGAACTGCCAGCTCTCTGCCACAATTTGCATCAGCTCAGGAATAACTTGTAATTATTGGATCCTCAGAGCATTATGGCTGAGCCGTCGTGGCAAGAAACTCTTCGCATACGACTCGTCGACCGCAACGCAAAGGAGTCGGCGTATGCGCCTATAATCGAACAATGTATGTTATTTTCTTATAAGACGCGCCCGTCTTTGCCTCTGCAGTGCATATCCTGATCTATGGCTTGCATACCACCCGGAATGCTGAAAAGATCGTAGACTGGCCCAGCAAACAAAGCTCCTCAGGGAACGCAATGCTTCCCTTCTGAGAGCAATGGGCACTGCCCGGCCAAATCCCAGCAGCTCAACTGTCTTTGTGCCAGGTACTGCAGAGGAGTGAGTTGGCACCCTTACGCTCTTTGGTATCATATTCACCAGCTGGTTACAGCAACCCTGTTCGAGCTGCGTACATTACGTCTCTCGAGTCGCAGATCTCTTCACTTCGGGATGAACTCGCGACGGTATACAAGACTCAGGGTCAGAATGCCCAGAGGCTCCTTGCAATGACTGAGACTTTGCGAGAGAAGGAGGAACTGTCACGGATGGAGTCCGAGAGCCTCAGAAAGTCTCGCGAAGAGATTTCAATCCTGCGGAGGAAGGTGGATCAGCATAATGAACTTATGGCGGAGAAAGACAGAACTGCTCAGGTCTGTCCCCATTCCGAATCTCGATATGAAAATGCTTACCCGTTGCGGAAGATTCTACATGACGAGATCAATACTCTTCAATTGGAGTTGAGCCAGATCGCGGAGCGTAATCAGACGCTGATCAAAGATAATGCTAAACTCCTTCAACGATGGCTGGATGCGAAGCAGGCGGAGGTCAACAAGATGAACGAGGCAAATGATTTCTATGAGGATATGCAGTCACGACGGCAAGCGGTGATAAATTGGCGGACAGGTTCTTCCACGGGCGGGGACGAGCGCACGGATGCACAATCTGTACCACAAGAGCTCCAGTCGGGAAAAGCGGAGGACAAGAGAGGCTCGGGATCATCGACGACGAAGGATGGGACACCGTCTCCTGCGGAGAAGGACGTGAGTCTGACACCGAATGGCTGATCGTCGATGAGTGACCATATTTTCCCTCTTATTATTGGATTTATTTACCGTACGATTTTGCCTTCTCATTGCTTTCAATACCCCAGTGCTTTGCTTGATATCCTATATGATCGTGTTCTACCATGCTTTGGTGTCTTGCGCTTCAATAACCGTGAGCGTCTGCCGAATTGCCGACTAGTGTGTGTTCCAAAAGAGGAAGGTCAAGAGTTGTGTCAGCCTCCCGGGTTGGGATGTTGAAAAGACGAGCTGGTGCGAACGCTTCTCTTTCTCCATCATTGTCTTTCACTAGGCTTCAAATATCATCGGCTTTCGGTTTGCCTCAAGCAGTAGCTTTGTTTCTACTCACATTATCTATCCAACTAGCCCTTCATTTCACAACCTAACATCGTCTCACCATGCGTACGCCTGCCGTCGCCGTCTCCTTCTTGACAGCCGCTGTTCTCAGTCCTTCTCTCGTCAACGCAGCTCCTGTGTCTACTCACCACACCGACTCATACACTCCTAGCGCTCACCATTATGGATCAGGCGGATCTGGGGCTGGCTCGTCTTCTGGGTCTGGTTCCCTTATTTCTCGCGGCTTCAGTGGTTTAGGTTTTATGAATGAAGTCTTCGCTAGAGACGAAACCCACGGTCCCGCTGAATGGTCTATCAGGTAAGCAACCATCCCTGCACACTCACGATCTTCTTGCCTTCTAACACGATATCTCTTCAGTCCACGGGAGTTCTGGAAGAAAACCATTGATACCCTTGCGCAGTGAGTTCTCCACTGTCTTTCTCTCCCAAATTTCTCCCACACTCAAAGATACTAGTCATACCAAGCGAATGGATGATTCTGGTACCCTTGGTGGCAACGCCCACAGCGGTAACAGTGGTAATGTCGATGGCGGCAGCGTCTACAACCCTGACACCACCATGAACGAAGGCATGCCCACTCTCATGAACATGAACTCTAACAACGCCGGGACGGGTGGAGGCTCCAAGTCAGGATGTGCCGGCGCCGGCAAGACTAGCTCTGCTGGAAGTGGAGGCAACGCATCCAGTGGGAACAGCGGTACTGCCCACGGAGGCAGCGTCAGTGGGGCGCCCAGCGGCATGATTAACGTCGACTCTAGTCAGTACATTCCGCTCTACTCCCCGCTATCGAGGCTGACTGATAATCTCCTTAGACAATGCGGGAGGTGCTGGAGAAACTGAGACTGGATGTGCTACAGGTGGAGATTCACATGCCAGCACTTGAGCAGTCGTTTGCGCTCAGTTTCGGTTCTATACCTCCGTTTGTCACTATACCCAGCCACCATTCCCCTTAAATCTTCGTTGTTCTGAAAGACGTTATACTCCCATGTGCGTTGATGTTCCAATGCCAAAAAGGGATCATTAAATAAGAGGATTAATGAACAGATATCCATTGCGACATGTAGGAGATCAGAACTCTATGTTTGTAGATGCAAAGCCAGAATCTAGTTTCCACCGCCAGTAGCGATACCGGACTGAGACACGCCTCCTTGACCAGCGTTGTCTACAAAAAGAAGCAATATAAGCATCATATACAATTGTATCAATGCATGCTAACTTACTTGAGTCTCCCATATTCTCCACCACTCCTGCGTCGTTGTGAACAGAGCCACCATTCGCATCACCAGCGTCGCCGGTGTAAGCATTCCCGCCAGGTCCCCTTCCCTTCCCTTCTCCACCACGAGCATTTCCAGTAAGACTTTGACCAGCGATACCGACGTTGTCTGGGCAAAATCAGGAAAGAACATCGAAGACATCGAACATCACCTACTTCCACCATTATTCGTGATCGTGCTGTCGGGCCCTGCGATATTGTAGATATCCCCACTAGAAACATTGCCAGAAGATCCAGTATACGCATTTCCTCCTGCGGTCTGGTCGTCGCTAGCCCGTTTCTCACTGGGGAATGGAGCTCGTTCGTCTTCCGAATGCTCGCCAGAACGAGTATTGTAATCCTTAGCAGCCTCCGGCGCTTTCGCCAGACCAACGGCGCGTAAAGCGGGATTGTCGATAACCTGAGAAGCTCTAGATTCGAGAGAAGGCGGAACAGGACGAGTCGTCAGAGTGTTTGAGTAAACAGCAGTCCGAGGGAGGGGAAGTCCAGAGACAAGCCACGTGTTACATATGGTCGCAACCAAGAGAAACGCAGCTACGGAGGATTGCATCTTCTACCTGTAGCTATATAGAAGCGTTGAATAAAGAGCGTGGAGGATTGATTATAGGCTGTAAAATACCGAGTAAAGGTATGAGTGGAACAGGATAACAACAGACTCTGAGGCTGGCATTTGGACTGCCTTTTAAAGCACGTTGACAAGCGATCGAAACCGTCTTACGCTTAACTTCTGAGTTAAAGATTGCGCTGTGCACGGAAGAGTCTACAATGATGAGATGGTATTGGAAAATTATAGTAGTACAAGAAAGCGATCCAGAGAATACATAACATAGGGAACGATTAAAGTATCAAATGACTAAGTAACCCCCACAACCTTTCTCCACCTCAGTAATGCGCGCCGATGTACGGGAGGGGGAAGATACTAGGAGAACCTGGAGAACGAGCAGGTATCTCAACCCGTGTTTTCCTCAAATCCGCTGAACTATGGGCGCGAGGAGGTGATTCCTGAACATATGGGGTGTAATATTCTGGGTTGTTGTAAACGATTTTGCTGGATTGTGAACTGGAGGTAGATGGGGAAGACGATGTTTTAGCATGCTCTCTCTCGAATGAGTTCGGAGGCATCTTGATGGAGGAGGGAGCATTGTGCTTCCACTTCGGTAACTTGGCCGAAGACACACTCGATGATGACAGCCGCGAGAACTCCGGCTTCGCAGGGAAGTGACGAGCATGACCTCTAGTATTTTGTTCCGCGGGTGCGCGTCCAGAGGTATCAGATCTATCCTTTGCTGAACTAAATTCGCCACCGCCAAACGTCGAAGTCAGGGCCTTTCGCAGCTGCGAAACGGCATTGAATGTAGGGAAGTATGAACCCCAGTGATACTCGTAGGTACCGTGCATGTAACGAGCCGGATCTAATGAACGTTTCTGCGGTCCCGGTGCCGGAGTGATTGGTGCTGTAGGAGCTGGAGTGACTGGGGCAGTGGGTACTGGAGTGACTGGGGCAGTAGGTACTGGAGTGACAGGTGCTGTGGGTACAGGTGTCACTGGTGCTGTTGGCACTGGGGTCACTGGTGCAGTAGGAACTGGGGTCACTGGTGCTGTTGGTACAGGTGTCACTGGTGCTGTAGGAACTGGAGTCACTGGTGCTGTGGGTACTGGAGTGACAGGTGCAGTGGGTACTGGAGTGATAGGTGCAGTAGGAACTGGGGTCACAGGTGCAGTGGGTACTGGGGTCACTGGTGCTGTTGGCACTGGGGTCACTGGTGCAGTAGGAACTGGAGTGACAGGTGCAGTGGGTACTGGAGTCACTGGTGCTGTTGGTACTGGTGTCACTGGTGCAGTGGGTACTGGTGTCACCGGTGCAGTGGGTACTGGAGTGACAGGTGCAGTGGGTACTGGGGTCACCGGTGCAGTGGGTACAGGAGTGACTGGTGCTGTTGGTACTGGAGTGACAGGTGCTGTGGGTACAGGTGTCACAGGTGCTGTTGGCACTGGAGTCACTGGTGCTGTTGGTACTGGAGTGACAGGTGCTGTAGGAACTGGAGTCACTGGTGCAGTGGGTACTGGAGCAGGTGCTGTAGGAACTGGAGTCACTGGTGCAGTGGGTACTGGAGTCACTGGTGCAGTGGGTACTGGAGTGACAGGTGCAGTGGGTACAGGTGTCGCTGGTGCTGTTGGCACTGGGGTCACTGGTGCTGTGGGTACTGGAGTGACAGGTGCTGTGGGTACAGGTGTCACTGGTGCTGTTGGCACTGGGGTCACTGGTGCAGTAGGAACTGGGGTCACTGGTGCTGTTGGTACAGGAGTGACTGGTGCTGTAGGAACTGCAGTCACTGGTGCTGTGGGTACTGGAGTGACTGGTGCAGTGGGTACTGGAGTCACTGGTGCTGTAGGAACTGGAGTCACTGGTGCAGTGGGTACTGGAGTCACTGGTGCAGTCGGTACTGGAGTGACAGGCGCTGTAGGCACCGGAGTCACTGGCGTAGTTACTGGAGGTGTAGAAACTGGAGTGGTAGGCGCGGTAGCCGGCGGCGTTTGTACAGGCGTCGTAGGAGTAGTTGCGGGAGGTGTCACTATGGGAGTCGTTGGTGTGGTCACCGGAGGTGTAGCTACAGGCGTTGTGGGTGTGGTTGCAGGAGGTGTCACCACTGGCGTAACGGGTGTCGTTGCTGGTGGTGTCACTATAGGCGTCGTCGGCGCAGTCACAGGAGGGGTAACGACAGGCGTTGCTGGCCTTGTTGCCGGAGGCGTCACAACTGGAGTGGTTGGTGTAGTCGCTGGCGGTGTCACTATCGGTGTGGTCGGCGTAGTTGCAGGTGGCGTCACTACTGGTGTAGTAGGCGTCGTCGCTGGGGGCGTGACTACGGGTGTCGTTGGTGTGGTCGCTGGCGGTGTTACGACTGGAGTAGTTGGCGTTGTGGCTGGAGGTGTCACTACCGGTGTAGTGGGGGTAGTTGCAGGTGGTGTGACAACAGGTGTGGAAGGCGTAGTCGCTGGCGGCGTAACTACGGGTGTGGTAGGTGTGGTGGCAGGCGGTGTGACCACAGGTGTCGTTGGAATGGTCGCTGGGGGCGTGACGATAGGGGTAGTCGGTGTCGTTGCTGGTGGGGTCACCACAGGTGTGGTAGGTGTGGTCGCTGGAGGGGTGACAACAGGCGTGGTCGGAGTAGTCGCTGGAGGTGTAACGACTGGTGTCGTAGGCGTGGTCGCGGGAGGCGTTACTACCGGTGTAGTGGGAGTGGTTGCAGGCGGTGTGACAACTGGAGTTGTAGGTGTTGTCGCTGGGGGCGTGGCTACAGGCGTCGTTGGTGTAGTGGCAGGAGGTGTTACAACAGGTGTAGTTGGTGTGGTTGCTGGTGGTGTCACCACTGGCGTAATTGGTGTAGTCGCTGGTGGTGTCGCTACCGGTGTTGTGGGTGTTGTCGCTGGAGGCGTGACGACTGGTGTGGTTGGTGTGGTTGCTGGTGGTGTGACAATAGGTGTTGTCGGCGTTGTCGCTGGGGGTGTGACTACGGGCGTGGGCGGCGTAGTGGCAGGAGGTGTCACTACAGGTGTGGTTGGAGGAGGTGTGGCCACAGGCGTGGTCGGTGTAGTCGTGGGTGGCGTGATGACGGGTGTGGTAGGTGTGGTAGCTGGAGGTGTGGTAGCTGGAGGTGTGGTAGCTGGAGGTGTGGTAGCTGGAGGTGTGGTAGCTGGAGGTGTGGTAGCTGGAGGTGTGGTAGCTGGAGGTGTGGTAGCTGGAGGTGTGGTAGCTGGAGGTGTGGTAGCTGGAGGTGTGGTAGCTGGAGGTGTAGCTACAGGAGGCGGTGTAGCTACCGGAGGCGTTGTCACTGGAGTTGTTGGGGTTGTCTGAGGCGGTGTTACGACCGGTGTAGCTGGAGTGGTAGCTGGGGGTGTAGGTGTGGGAGCAGGTGGTTGAGTTTGACCAGGCGGCACTGGAGGGTCTCGAACCGGGCCACGAGTAGGAGCGGGACGAGTGGGTCGAGAGGGAGGAGCGGGAGGCGGACGTCTACCTCCCCTACCAGTACCGGTACCAGTACCAGGCTCTGTTCCTGTACCGGTACCGGTGCCAGGTCGATTTCCCGGACGGTTCGGTTGAGCAGCTCTGGTAGGTACAGGTCGTGGAGCTCGACTTCGCTGAGGTGCCGCTTCAGCTAGCTCAGTGCCATAAGCGGCAGCGATGATCACGAAAGCTTTGAAAAATGAATTACGCATGATGGATCGTTAAATGGAGAAGTGTGCAGTCGTTTTGGACAAGATAGATCGTGTCCTCGTGAGTACTGGTAAATTGACGTGTTAGAGCGTGATTATCAGAACGGTAAGAAAGCTCTCACATTCGCCCCATGCTTTATAGGTGGATGACTGGCGGATGATGGCGGATGCTCGGTTTGTTGTTGTTGTTGTTTATACCGAGCGTTGACCACTTCCTCGCTTCCTTCCGCCTACTCCAAGGTACGAGGCGGATGCGATGCTGAGAGGACGGTGTACGCTGAATGTAAAGCCATCGTACACACCATCACTAAGTGTCGATGCTGACACTTCAACACCGGACTTTTCCCTCCGCAACTGCGTTTCGACATGTTATGAGGACCCTTGCAAAATGCATTCGTTTAGAATGTGGATGTGGAACATCAAAGCGGAAAGTAACGTACCGATTGTGGCAGCCGCAATCGCGGTCTTGCCTAAGGAAGGTAAATTGGCGGATATGAACCACCTTGCCATGATGACTGGTGTCGTCAACAAATCGGTGCCATAGACAAGCGTGCAACGATGGCCCCTTGACTAGTGTGTTACTATACGCTACCTCGTCCTGTTCCTGTTGCAGGTAAGTAAACATGATCGACAAGATTCTAAGCATGCCAAATCCACTCGCATGACTCTCACTCGTGGAGATCACATATTACGCTGCGATCTACTTCCGCGAAGACGATCCGTTATACTTCCCGATCCGATTTCCGAAATGTAACCGTCCTGCCGCAAAGACGATCGGGTCTAACGAGATTATCTTATGTCCTGTATCAGTATTGATGTGGAGGTTACGATTATACAGGCACAAGCAGTGACTAGAAGCTGTATCGCATGAGTTAGCATGCCCAGTTAAAGGTTGACCGTTACCAACCTTGAATTTACAGCGCCAGTGCCCGGAAGACTCCAAATACACAGGACATCCCGCCCGCTTTACTTGGGTGTTTCGGGATGCTACCCTCAACCGATGAAAGACCCGCAGAAAGCTGAGTATGTAGTACGGATCGGCTAACGGTTGAGCCAAATGAATACGCAACGGAAGCAGAGTGGCGGGCGCCATGTGTCTTTGATGAAGAGCTCGTCAGCATTATTGCTACAGCCGTCCTCATCGCCTTCAGGGCGAAGAGGGGAACTATCCTAAGCAATGGTGGTAAGGAGCAGTGCAAGTACAAAGTTTTCTCAGGAAGACATTCAGCTAGTGGATTCCCAGTTCAGCCAGACTCGAAGGAGAATTATCGGAAAAGAGGGAAACAAAGTCAACGGTAAAGCAGGCAACATGGTATTTAAAGGATGCGATTGGTAGTACTGCGGGGGAGGACACTCTGCGCAGTGCGGCCGCAGCGATGCAAGGTCTTGTTTGAGCCAGTTTGTCACGATCACTTTGATCGAGAAGCAATGAGCGCTCGTTTTGTTGAGCGCCTTCGTTGACTTCATACATGTCTCACTCCAATCCATACTACGTACTTTCAGAGTTTTGGTATATCAACCTCATTAAAAACAGATTAACCTCGTTAAAAACAGAGCTGTCGGTGTGCAGCAATTCAAAGCTATTTTATCATACTGTCTAATAAAGAATATCCGGTCAACAACGCTCCCTGTCGAACGCTTTGGACCTCGAGAGACCCCTAAGATTACGCCACTTTGATACCTTTCTCCTCATCTTGCGGGGTCTCCTGCTATACGAGCCGTTCTATCTAGTTGACTTAGGATCATTTTTAGCACCAGATTGAGAGGGAGAAGTGCGGCTCGTCTCTGCGTTCGATCCTCGAATCGGTGAGCTTTTTGTCCCGCCGTTGTCGCTTGGCTTGTCCTTTTGCATCTCCCTAGTCTGTATTGGGGCCTCAACTTTCTTACTGCTACGCCCGCTATCGGTGCCTTTAATTGGCTCCTTTGACGTGCCCTCTGAACCATCAATACCGTTCTTCTGTACTGGAAAAGCGACCGATGCTTTCGCTTGCATGGCTTCGCGCATTGCGGAGGACTGCATGATACGACGATGGTGGCGACGAATAGTATTCGGAGAGGGGAGGTGAGGAATATACGGAAATTCGGATAAATCCTCCTTTGATTTGACCTTTGTAGAACGTGACGAGCGTGAACGCTTCTTGTCCACGTTGGTGGAACTTGATTGGTCGGTTGGCATGTGGCCTGAAGCACCGTCGCGAAGGCCCTTTTTCTCCAGAAGAGATGTGAACAGCCACACAAAGGGTATTGATAGAACATCAGGGACAATGAACCCCCCGTCCTCTGTGCTGATATCTGTAGAAGGTTTGATATCTTCAGCAGGGATGGGAGCTTTCCATTTAGTGCCATCTCCCTTTGATTTACCAGGGGAAGTTTTACGATGGCTGCTAGACTGAAATCTCTCTGCCTCAGTACCTCTTTCGTCGCTCACAGGTGATGAGAGTGGAAGACTTTTCAATGCGGCAGGCATATCCACATCGGCCGCTACCCGATGCGTGGACGAAAGGACGGCTGGAACAAAGCTGACAGTTGATAGAACGAAGCTGGCTAAAAGTGTGGAGTGACGCATAGCTAATGGATAAAGAAAGACAGAAAGTGAGGTAGCTGCAATTGCTTCTCTTTATATGCAAGGAGATTCTGTGGACGGTTGACGGAAACGGAAGTTGTAACCGTGCTTGGAGACGCGTTCACGTTCCGAGCAAAATCTTCCGTCACGTTGCACGAGTTCACCCCTGCTACTTACGTTAAGCGAGTAGTAGATTGTAGGCATTAGCGTTGAACAAATCGCAGCAAGAAGTTAAATAAACTCCTAGATCCAAGTGCTAGTCGACCATATTAAGGTGATTACGAATACGAGGTTGATTATGCCGATGTAACTAAGAATATAACTTCCTCTTTACTTGTCGACAGCAGGTGGCTAATCGCCGTCGGATGCATTTCCACCATATGCATCGCTACTGAAAGATGTACCACCAGCCCCAGCAGAATCTACGAACGTTTCATAGCCAAGGTGTAAAACGTAATAACAAATTAGCAGAAAATAGTACGTACTACTACCAGCGGCATTGATAATATCTCCCCCAGCGTTACAGACGGAACCACCATTGGCATTTCCTGAACTACCCGAAGAAGCATCCAGATCCGCCACAGTCAGATCCTGAACCACTGCCTGCGACGGCAGCGCCGGAGGAAGTTTGGCCACCCTGGGGAGCAACGTCTGGCAGGGTACATACCCATGAGTTATAAGCTTTGAAAAGATGAGAGGGTGAACTGACTGCTATCGGCACCCGAGTTGTTAACGGTGTCACGGTCATTGACGACGCTTCCTGCGTTCACGTCGCCGGAGTTACCCGTTGTTGCATCACCACCGTTGCCTTCGCACTCGGAGAGGTAGTACCAAGTATTGGGAGATGTGGGGGTCGTGAGACTGATCTGCTTGACGGTGCAGGCACAGCAGCGACAAAGGAACCGCAGACAGCGGCGAGGACAAGGAGAAAGAAGAAGGTGCGCATTTGAGTGTGAAAATTTGAAATTGAGAGGGGAAGAACAGGCGGTGGGTTGTATTGAGTATCGAAAATTCATCCCCAATGTCATTCTTTATATGCTAAAGCAAACGATAATATGCATCGTTATCCATCGAAAAATGACGAGCAAGGAACGTGCAAACACGCGGTCCCGGCAAAGGAAGCAGGAGTGAAGACGTGCTGCGAATTCCATGTCGATGTCGGAAGATGCTCGACTTGAAGGTATTGTGCACTGAGAGCTGTGAAGGGATGGGACCAGATGGAAGCAGTGCGGGTTCAGCGAACAAGCTTTAATACGACCCGAGGATGAACGACTTCCAAAGGTTCAGGAAATGGATCTAATCGTGGGATAATCAGCTCTACTTGATCTACTTACAGCATAATCATCCGTTCAGAAGCCACAGCAACGCGATTATGGACTCACGACGTTTCAAGTGCGACGATCGTCTGGAAAGGCATCATCCGCGTGGGCAAGCAAGCGCAGCTGCCAAGCTTGATGCAAATGTACAAGCAGTACTTCTCCATATGCCTATTTTATTAGTAACGACGTACAACATCTTTGGAGAAAGCCCGCGATCGTTCTTCTCATCGTGCCATTTCGTCTGGATCCTTCGGGCGCCTCCGTTGTGGAGGCTGGAGAAGAAGTCCTGTTTGGGCGATATACCTGCCTAAACGGGAAGGTCTTCTATTGGAGGTCAGGTCAATGTCGAGAAGACACGGCGGGATACGAACTTGCCCGCCGCCTGTATATAAGTGTGATCCCTGCGAGAGACATCCTCAAGACGTCTTTCTCTCTTTCTCTCACCTTCTCTATTCTAGGTTTCGTTTTAATACTCGTCAACAACAGCAACTACTCAAGACTTATCCCAACATGCGCAGTCCTATCATCGCCTTTTCCATAGTAGCTGCAGCTGCCGTCAGCCCTAGTCTTGTCTCAGCCGCCCCTGCGTCCCCTAATCTAGCTTCTGGACTTGCTCCTGCGGTGCCTCACACTCCTCAACTTGCCACTCGCCAGCTCGATGTCGTGAATGGAGAATCTCGTGCTCCCCATACACACAAGCAGCACGCTCGCGTAGACGACAGTCAAACTGCAGGCGGTAACGCCTTCACTGGTTCCAGTAGCGATGTCAACGGCGGTTCTATTTACAACGAATCCGAGGATAATACGGATACCATCACGAATACCGCGTCAAGTGCGTATAAAAACGTTGATATTTTACAGCATACCCATTGTTTTTCTTTTTTCAAGATACCTCCGGTTCTGGTGGAGCTACTTTCACAGGAGATGCCGACGGTGGTAACGGTGGTGGTCGTGGCTCGGGCGGTAATGCATACACTGGGCCGGCAGGAAATGCAAATGGTGGTGACATTGCCAACTATGGGACCAGTAACATCGCCAATGGGGCGGGCAGCAGTAAGTCGGAGCACACGTCGGTAATCATCTGCAGCATCTCATACACACTGCTCCAGACACTGTTGGGAATGGTGGGTTCACCACTAGCGGTACCGCGACTGGGGGTGACGCCGGAGATTTCGTACCTAGAAAGCGAGATATCGACAACGCTGGTGGAGCTGCAGGAACTGGCGGTCAGGCCACGTCTGGAGATGCAGAAGGTGGCCGTGGTGGCCTGAACGGCGGAGGAGGTAATGCATACTCTGGTTCGGTAGGTACCGCCAATGGCGGTAATATAGACCAGGGTGACGTTAACCCTTTCAACAACGGTGGCGGAAACGGTGGTGGAAATGGTGGTGGAAACGGCGGTGGAAATGGTGGTGGAAACGGTCCCCCTTTTGGCGGTAACGGTGGCGCTCCCGTTGGTCCTCCGGGTCCTGCTGGTGCCCCTCCTCCGCCTGGTGCCCCAAATGGCCCCGCGCCTCCTCGTAAGTCTACCTTCCTATAACACTTATTTGTGACTTACTCCTCGGATTATATCACTAGCACCTTCAATCCAGCGTCTTAACGGAGGAGGCAACGCGTTCACCGGTTCCGCTGGAGATGCCCAGGGTGGTCATGTCACGAACGTTGCAGAAGACGGTGAGAATATCAATAATACTCCGGGCATCAATGGAGGAGGAGGTGGTTTCTCGACCACCGGTGACGCGACAGGTGGAGACGCGTTGTAGTTGGTTGACAGCTTGCATGTCGTACTGTTTGTCACAATCTACACCCGCTAGTCATTCGTTCAGAAATTTTCGTCGCCAGTCCGACTGCTAGTACTTGGACTGCATTGCAAATGTAAGCAACACTGTCGTTATTATTATCCGATCGTTCAAGCACAGCACCTATCAGTAACGACACACGGGAGCGAATGCTCCTATAGAATCACCTGAGGTCAGCTAAAAGACATAACATCGATTCATACTAGCACACTTAAACGAAACACAAACTGACAATGGATACAACGGCCAAAGATTGACAAGAAAACGAGCACGAAGTTAAGCAGCGCCTTGATGCTGACCATCTGCCGCGCCCTGTTGACCAGCGGCTTGTTGTCCATAGTACCCTGGCGAGAACATATCAGAACCTTGTTGAAGGACGACACAAAGTACTCACCGCCCCAATAATTAGAGTAGTAGTCGCTGGGCCACTGCCCTTGCGCGGCCTGCCCAGCGGCCGCGTTGGGGTCTGCAGCTCCAGTTTGCACACCTGCTCCTATACCCATGGCAGCAGTAGCGGTAGGAGCTGCGGGGCTACCAAGTCCAGGTGCTGCTGCCAGGAAGCGTTAGTTAGAATGATGAAGGCATTTGACTGCAGATGCTCACCGAATCCATACTGGCCATACGTGTTGGGTTGGGGCATGCCATACATAGGCTTGAATCGAGTGAGCAATCAAAGACAATACGGACACCATGCAAAGGGCTTACCATGTTGTAAGCTGCGGCAGCAGGGGTAGGGCTCAGTGAACCAGAAGACAGTCCAGCACCTCCGTCAGCTCTGTCTTTCCCCCAACTGCACTTGATGGGTCTACCGTGGACCATCTGACCCTGAAGCTGCACAATGGCCATCGCGGCGTGCTCGTGTGTGTCCAACTTTACGAAAGCGAAGCCGCGGTCGGCTTGCATGCGAATCTCGGATAAGTAGCCGATGGATTGGAAGAGGGGGATGAGATCGGCTTGAGTACAGTATGGCACAAGATTGCCAACGTAAACGGTGGTGTTGTAAGCAGGCGTCTGTTGGACGACAGACTCATACGAGAGCGGCCCTCCCTGGAAGTTAATGGGAGCTGGAGCACCGCCCATGCCTCCACTGGGACGGACCCCAGGGGCAGGCGCACCCTGTGTTTTCTGGTTTGCCCAGTTGACACGGATCGCACGAGAACCAAGCCATTCACCGTTCATAGTGGCGATGGCTTGCTCGGCGTCGGTCTTGTCCCTGAAGGCGAGGAAACCATAACCGCGGGACTTGCCCGAGTTCATATCCCACATAACACGGGCGTCGGAAAGGGTACCGAATGCGCTGAAGGCTTTTCCTAGAACCTCGTCATTGACCTCGGGGCTGAGATCACCGACAAAGACGTGGTAGTGACCACTAGTGTCCTCCTTATTTTGTTGACCCTGGTACGCCCAATTGACACGGATCTCGGTATCGAAGATCTTGCGTCCGTTGAGGGTCTGCAAGGCGGTTTCAGCGGCTCGCATATCCATGTATTCAACGAAGCCATAGTTGAGACCGCCGTGTTGGTAGTTGCGATCGGGGATGATTTTAACATGTTGTACGGGTCCGGCCACGGCAAAGATCTCTGTAAGCATGTACTCGGTAACCCTGGGACTCAAATTGCCGACGTAGAGATGAGCCCGCCTCTGCATGTAATCAATCGAGAAAAAGGAGTATTTTCAGTCAAGGGCTCGTACGCAAAGCGTGAATGTGAGACTCACTGGGGCCTCAGCCGCTCCCATGGGACTCATTGGATTCATGGCGACAGGAAGATAATGAAATCGTTAGGCCTGGAGAATAAAATACGATCAGCATTGACGTCAGAAAAGCAAGCGATGTCTTGCGATAATTACAATACGAAAATTGACACTGAGAAGTTTAGACAAGGCAAATATGAGACAGAGAGGATAGAGACTGAATGAGGAGAGAGGGAGACGAGAGAGGAGACGAGAGAGAGGAGAAAAGGAGAAGAAAGAGGAGAAAAGACCAGAGACGATGACAGTCAGTGAACAACGACGAGGACGATGGACAGGCTCGCAGACGCCCCGACTCAGCAATCCTCCCCGCGCGGAAATCCCCGGCAGGCACACTCGCATAGCCGCCCGTGCTTGGAAAAATGAATTGACTCAGCCAACCTTGGTACAAACTGCTAGTCGTATACTAGAACCATAATATACTACCGGCCCTGCGTAGGCACATTCAACAACACCCCGTTCCCTCCGCTCGGAATATATGTCACATTTGGATTCCCCACAAGCGACTGTGCGATTGCCTTGCTTGCCTCGATCTTTCGGAGCGCAACAAATGCCTCGCCCGCCTTGTTCAAAGCCTGAGAAATTGTCGTGGCTGCTTCAGCCTCACCTTCCGCACGGATGACTGCCGCTTGACGTTCCTGCTCCGCCTTTTCGACGATGAATTTTGCACGTTCAGCGTCTGAAAATACCAAGATCAGTCGCTTGAATAAGCACATTGCAATGCCAACCCTACCTTGTTGCGCAATCTGCTTGGCTTCAACAGCCTATGGGAACCTTGTCAGGTACAATCTTACCACATAAAACATACATTTCATACTTGTGTGAATTCCTAAATACAGTGGGTCAGTACAACCGTCGAAGTGTACACGGGAGACAGTGAACGGACCTTGCCGAAAGTCAGATGTGTGATTGAGACGTCCTCGAGTTTGATGTTGAACTCCCCAGCACGCTGGAGCAAATCCTCGCGGATTCTAGACGACACCTGTCCAAGACTGTCAGGGCCCACCGACATTGCGAGGGTGCATAAATACTCACAACTTCTCGTTGCGTAATCAACTCAGCAGCATCAAACTGCGCCACAATACTCTTCAGGACCTCATTACCAATGGAGGGCAATACCCTCTCATCATAGTCCAAGCCCAAGTTTTGGTAGATTTTTGGGAGGTGTTCCACGTCCGGTCGAGACATCACACGCAGCGTTATAGAGACCATTTGCAAGTCTTTTGAACCCGTGGTAGTAGGGATGTTCTAAATTCGAAGCGTAAACAGTAAAAAGGATGTGTGTCAGGATACGACGTACCCTTGGCTTGATGCGGCAGTCATAGAGAATGGCTCGCTGCAACCACGGAACCAAGAAGTGGGTGCCCTCGGGTTTGGCCTACACATACAAGTAAAAGAGACCTTGTTAGCTGGTGTAGTGTGAGAAAAGAGTGTATCATTCTATTCACCACGTCCTTCACACCGGAGAACCTATCGAACATGACCGCACGGTAACCTCCTGGGACATCATAGATGCTAGCTTGTACTAGAGCAGCAGCGACGGCAACGGGAACTACGGTAGGAGGTATCGTTTGAGTTAAGCATAGAGACGCGAAACTCGATGTTCATACCTATGAGACGACTTGCTACTTGCTGCAAAGACATGGCGAATGATGTTAGGGTCAAGCAAAGTAAACTAGGTAGACGCCCATACACGTCTTCCGTAGGTCCAGGCGTCACACGCGTCGGCTCGGCTACCGGAGTCCTTTGACGAACATTATATACAGCTCAGGATGCTGGTTATATTCTTACGCCTTCATGCGAAATTACGACTGACAGTAGAGCATCATAAACCACGACTCTAGTACTCTCCCAATAACAGATCCCCTTTTCTATCTCCTTCTCCAGGCCCCATCCGTGCAGAATGACTCCCGAACTGCATCGCTCGTTTCTTTCTCGCACTGGCCTCTACCAATCCAACCTTTCGAGCAGCAAGTCGCAGGAGCATCTTCTCTCCAAGACCTGGCGGAAGTCGCGGATCCAACTTGTGTTGAACCGGAAGTTGTGCTAAAAAGAAAACTACGGATAATGAAAGAAAAGGGTGGCGCGTTTCTTTCCCGTGAGACGATATCACTCGGTCGTCCCTTCCCAGATTTCTAGTTGGTATACGATCTATTTCCAGTTGAAGCTGGTATTGTAATCAGTCAGGCTGACTGACCTTCCATGAGACCTATAGATGCGTACCTCATCTATGATTGCTTGCCATCCAGCAGCCTTGAAAGCAGTTCGATGTCGCCCATACCCTCCCAACAACTCATCCGAACCCAATCCGTTGAGTAGGACACGAGCGGTGCTCGTATATGGTCTTGGGTCCGCGTCCGCAATATCTCTAACTTGACCTACACCCCTGGCAGCGAAGTAAAGAGCTACTGCTAAACTCTGTACACATAAAGTCAGACGAAATGTTTCGGGATTCGAGCAGTATACCTTACCAAATCCATGACGGTCCTCCCTGGGAACATGAGGGCTTCCACTGTCGCCCGGGCACCTTGACATTCCTACGTCATGTATCAGACTTAACGCAAAGGCAGCAGCCTCGAGATGCTTACCTCGTATGGGACATTGACTTCTACCTGTGACAAACAGTCAGTAAGCACCATCATTTCCGGCGTTCTGCGACCTTACAAAGTTCCATATTCGCCCAGGACACAGTTCTCTAAGCTCTTCCAATTCCTGAAGACCCGTAAGTCTATCCGGAACAGTGTATGTCACGTCAATAGACATGTAATCCTTGCGATCTCTGAGTTTTGCCTTCTTTTCTCTTCGTGGTAGTGCTCCTATGTTTCCCTCTGCTTGAACTAGGAGTTTTCTGGGATTCTCAAATGCAACATTCAAGAGATCTATTGGTTCATGAGGGTCGACATGTCTGAATAACATTGAGCGGTCGGAATACGGTTGAAAGTAGCGAGTTGACAGACCTGTGCGCCAGGTATGCTAGCATAGTAGAATCGATACCACCGCTGAAAAGGATAGCGACTCTCGCCTTTCCTTTGTTCGAACTGTTGAAGTATATGAGCAACTTTAACGAGGAATATGCTCGCAATGACATACTTATGTTGTGGTATATCACGGACACGAAGCATGACGCTCCTGTCAAGATGGGCTATTAGATCATCGACGGCTACCGAAAGGTGCTCAGGTATGTGATCTAGGTCTTCAACTAGAGGCACTTCTCCTGGAATGGAACGGTTGACTTTGCGTGGCTCCGCCTGTATATACGCTACTCGTCAGCGAAGGAAGATGAACACCAAAAGAAATTTGCGAACAAAAGGTAGAGGCTTCTCTGCACTTTGTCGAGGCATACGGTGCAAACATTCACTAAATCTCGTCATCTGTACTCAAAGTGTCAACAATAGCATTTCATATAAAGTTTCCCCCGACTCACCCGGTCATTCCCCAAGCGTTTTATGTCAATGCAAAAGATAGATTGGGTTGACAATTCCTCGAGGCTGTACAAAGGATGTGCTCCCACCGAGACAGACGTCACCAGGAACCGTGGATTTCGTGGATCAGGCATATGGACCAAGAGCGAGCGTCGTCCTAAAGGATCGCGAGCGAGAAAAAGTCTTTGCAGGGCATGCTACAAGACTTGTCAGAATCACTGAAACACAATCCAAGAACAAGTGAACGCCTTACATGGTAGTAGACGACGGCATAACTGAGTTCCATTCCGCATTGTAAGTCGATGTAAAGGCAGAAGTAGCATGGTGAAAGAACTTACGGACCCTCAATACTGCCCAAGATATCCCTGGCATCCTCCGAAGTCTGAGCGGTTTGGAGCAATGAGAAGAGTCTTGCACCATCGTTCTCCTCTGGTAAAACCTACGTAAAGCGACGTTGAGGAATACAACACAGATGATACTTCCAAAATTAACTCACGTTTAGTCCTTCGAAGATCTACATGTTCGGTAAGTGAAGGAGCAAGGTTGTAGGCAAACACAGGCGCTTACCTCGCCGTTCCAACATAGCACATTAGCGGCATCATCTCGGTGTGGCTGGGAGACAAAAGCAGAACCACGAAGGTGTAGTTCAGATGCGAAGAAAGTGAGCCTCACACCATTCACCGATGTCGAGACAGAGTCTTGTGCATCAGGCCCTGTTCAATGTATGATCTCAGTGACTCTCAATCAATACCATGAGCGGTGAGTATGCAGACCTCGAGATGTATTAGCATCCTTCAATCTTTCGAAAAGTTCTTGAAATTCATGAGAGCTGTTCTCTTGAATCGACTGAACGTCTTCACAGCAAAAGAGGATGCCGCACATGAAAGTTTTGAAGTTACTTGATGCCTTCCTAATTCGGATAGCGAAGGAACACAGAACGATCGCGAAGGAGAAAAAAAGATTGAAAAAGCTGAAAAACAACCTCCTCCGCGAAATACAACTTCCACGCAGTCGAGTGGTCATCGAAGGCCTTACTCAGTAAGGTTGAAAGCGTATGTTTCATTGATGGAGATCTATGATGACTTCTACAAACTATCGTACCGACCCCATTTTCGTACTTCCTTCTTATTTGTTACATTCCCTCAGAGACACAGATAGATACAAGAAAGACAACGCGCGGAACACAAGGAACGCAAAGCCCTTACGCACTGTATGAAGAGGCAGAGACGTTACCGCCACGACCGGTCCAGTTGATGTCTAACCAATATAACAGGTTAGAAAGGGCAAACAGGGGAGCTTATGGTACGTACGGATGTCTTCACCGAGCTTGAGCTTGGTGTTCTCCTTGCCGGGCACGACGCGGAAAGTGTGTGCACCAAAGTAGTCACGCTGCATGTGTCATCAGCACCATGCCTTCCGAATCGAATTCCAGTTACACATACCTGTGCTTGGAGAAGGTTGGCGGGGACGACCTCACTTCTGTAGCCATCGAAGAAGGCAAGGGCAGTGGAGAAGGCGGGGGTGGGAATACCCCAGAGAACGGCCTGCGCGATGATACGCCTCCAGCCAGGCTGCGCTTTGTGAGCAGCCTTGTTGAAGAAGTCGTCGAAGAGCAACGACTCAAGGTTGCTATTCTTCTGGTAGGCGGCGGCGATGTCACCAAGGAAAACACTCTTGATGATGCATCCTCCACGCCACATACGAGCGATACCAGCGTAGTTCAAGGTCCAGCCAAGCTAGTGTCTATCATGAGTATGAAGCACGAGATTCAAGGGAAAACATCGCATACATCCTTAGCGGTTTGGCGCATGAGCATGAAGCCCTGAGTGTAGGAGATGATCTTGGACGCGTAGAGCGCCTGCTCGAGGTCATCGATAAATTGCTTCTTGTCACCCTTGAAGGCCTCCTTCTGAGGACCAGCGATGACTTTGCTTGCACGTATACGCTCCTCCTTAAGGGAAGACAAGCAACGGGCAAAGACGGCTTCACCGATAAGGGTGACTAAGAAAGTGGTCAGTTTAAAGGCCGATCGTATCTGTTGCCGAGATTTACTCACCAGGCATGCCAGCGTCAAGGGCTGCAATGGCAGTCCACTTTCCGGTACCCTTCTGTCCAGCTTGATCAAGAATTTTAGGGACGAGGGGCTCGCCATCGTCATCCTTGAACTTGAGAATGTTGGCAGTGATCTCGATCAGGAATGAGTCAAGAACACCCTTGTTCCAGTTGTTGAAGATATCAGCAATCTCATCTTCGTGGAGACCAAGGCCACGCTTGAGGATATCGTATGCCTCAGCAATAAGCTGCATGTCACCATATTCAATACCTGCAATCTCATGTTGTCAGAAAACATCACACTTTCCGTGAGAAGACTTCTCACCATTGTGGACCATCTTCACGTAGTGTCCAGCACCTCCCTCACCGACCCAATCACAGCAAGGCTCGCCGTTGACCTGAGCGGCAGTAGCCTGGAAAATTTCCTTGATGGCTGGCCAGGCGGCGGGCGAACCTCCAGGCATAAGTGAGGGACCGTAACGGGCACCCTCCTCGCCACCGGAGACACCAGAGCCAACAAAAAGGAGACCCTTGGACTCAAGTTCCTTGCTACGACGGATAGTATCAGGGTAATGAGAGTTACCACCGTCAATAATAATATCACCCTTCTCGAGATGAGGCTCAAGCTGCCTGATGAAGTCGTCGACAGCAGGGCCAGCCTTCACGAGAAGGATGATCTTACGGGGTCGCTTAAGCTTGGAAACGAGCTCCTCAACGGAGTGTGCGCCCTGGATCTTGGTACCTAGGTTGAAAGCTGTTCAGCGTAGCCCGAAAACTCGGGATTGAACTCCTGTACCCTTTGCCTCGTTAGCAAGGAAGGCGTCGACTTTGCTTGTCGTTCGGTTGTAAGCAACAACGGTGAAGCCCTTGTCGTTCATGTTAAGGATGAGGTTTTGGCCCTACATACCGGTATGATTATCGTATTGGTGCTGCTGGTGACTATATGCGTACCATGACGGCCAAGCCGATCAGACCGATGTCGCCTCTATTGGGACATGAGCTACCTTGTATGGTAGTTACGTGTACAAGAAAGGACTTACACTGGTTGAGACATTGTGTGTAAATATAAGGCAGAAGGATGTGGTTGTGGTTGTGAGGAAAGGAGAGAGGTGAAGTCGTTGGGGCTTGTTTTGAGGGATGCTTACAAGATGCGTTATGTGGTGATGTCGATGAGATTACGGTCCGGGGGAAGGCAACCGCGGGAATAATCACCCCTCTTACATTCGTTAAACCCCAAATCCCCGCAGAGGGCCGCAGTACGCTCACACCACGGTCTGCAAAACAACAAGAGATCGTTCCGATAGCTGCCATTCTCCGCTTGCACCTCTCTCACCTTCGCTTAACCGTGTCAAGCATCCTGCCACGCTTAACTGTAACGTCTATTTGTGACAATGTGACGCTGCCGTGACAATGCGCGTCTGTGACAGGCACTGTCGGTCGGTCGGTGACTCGGGTCCAGTTTGGGCGGAACTTGCTTCGATCGGGTACAAGAACCAATAGCTTCAAGTCCGTTTTACTACTGGCCACCATGTCCTCCCTCAGGACCTTGCGATCCCTCTCTTCGGCTCACAGATTTATCTCAAGGACATCGCCAGCATGGCATCTATCACGCAGACTCAATTCAACGGTATCCAGAGATCCTATGACAGGAGAACTCACAGCGCTGCCAGACATCGAGGTATCTATCTCTAACTGAATGAATGTCAATTGTATCTAATCCAGACAACTGCTTTAGCTCTCTCGCCTGGAAATTATTCAGACAAAACAACCAAAACAGACTCCAAATGCATCTAATCTCGTGTTCGGACATACATTTGTCAGTCCATGACGCAATGTTACATGCAAGAAACACTCACTCATCAGCTTTACTTCTGCAGACCGATCATATGTTGACCATTCCGTGGTCGGCCAACTCTGGATGGGGAAATCCAAAGATTCAGCCGTGTAAGAAAGTACTGCACTGTGACAAGTGCACATCCTCCATCTAAGGTTGATTTTGAATTAGACGGTCCTATCTCAATAGAACCCAGTGCTACTGTCCTCCATTACGCCCAGGAGCTATTCGAAGGCTTGAAAGCTTATCGCCACCCTGGCGGCAAAGTGACGCTCTTCAGGCCTGACATGAACATGAAGCGTATGAACACTAGTGCAAAACGTGTCGCTTTGCCTGTACGCTACATTTCTACTATGCCTAACTCAAACCACTTATTAGCCATACAGACGTTCGACGGGGATGCTTTGGTTGAGCTTATGAAGCGCCTCATTCAGATTGACAAACATTGGATACCTGACCAGCCCGGCTATAGTCTTTATATCCGTCCCACCTTGAGTGAGTGTCCACCCTGGATCTTATATACGCATTGTCGAGACTGACTTGCACTTATTAGTTGGCACACAACCTGCTTTGGGTGTTGCGCCTCCGAACCAGGCCTTGCTATTCGTCATTTGCAGCCCTGTAGGCCCATACTACCCTGAAGGCTTCAAACCCATCGCATTGTATGGTACAACAGAATATTCTCGTGCCGCTCCCGGAGGTATGCAACTGTTGACTTTATGTCAGCTGATATTTAATATTGCGACTTATAGGGACTGGCGCATTCAAGCTTGGCGCGAACTACGCACCAGGAGTTGTTGCTCAAAAAGAGGCTGCACAAAAAGGTTACGCACAGAACCTCTGGCTACATGGCCCTGACCATCACATCACTGAGGTTGGCACTATGAACACTTTCGTTGTGTTCAAACATGAAAATGGCGGTTAGTAATCGAGTGCCTCAAGATATGTCTGCCTTGACGCTGACGTTTTCACTTGACTTTTGTTCAGTCACCGAGCTTGTCACACCTCCTCTGGATGGCATGATTCTTCCCGGTATCACTCGTGATTCGACCCTTGCTCTGGCACGAGACCATGCATCAGGCAAGGTCATTCTCGAAGGTCTCCCAGAACCGAGCAAATTCGTGGTCAACGAGCGTCCCATCACGATAAAGGAAGTCAAGGAAGCTGCTCAGAGGGGATCTCTCGTCGAGTTCTTCGGTACTGGTATGTCTTATTTAACTATCTCGCTTCTTGATCTAGCTTTCGACGTGCTTCACAGGAACCGCTGCTGTCATAAGCCCCGTGAACAAGATCGGTTACCTCGGTGAAGACATTCACATCCCTACAGGGCCAGATGGTATGGGCCCTGTATCACGACCTATCTGGAAGCAATTGGTTGGCATCCAGGTCGGAAACATTCCTAGCCCATGGAGCGTTGTTGTTACAGAGTAAATTTACCCTCGATTTGCTTTGCTAGAGCATCTATTACAGTCGATATACCGTACATATCTTGCTTGATTTAGAATATAGTCATTGCTGCTCATACGCTGTGTACCGACGTCATATGTGACTGCGCAGGTACCCCCAATGTCCCAAATGATGAATCGGATGTTAAGTCTAATACTGTAGTACTGGATTTGATCGTTGTCTGTGAAAGCTTCACATTAAAACATGCAACTGGTCACCAAACTGAGTCCACGATGTCTTTCATCGACATCTCTTCGCGCTGGTTGCAGGAGTTATGCTATCGTCGGGACGACCACTTTCATCGGTAAACCGCCAAAGTTACCAGCCAATGCAGACACTCCAGCTCCTCCGCTGCCAACTCCTTCCGGTCTAAACAAGCGCATTCTATCAGCTCTTGATGGCAAGAGTCCTTCCCTGCCTACACTCATCGACCAGTATACCGACCACTCTGGGACCGTGCTTGATGTTTCCTTACCTTATGAATCAAGACCGTCGAGTCAGAGACGGACCAAATTCGATGCTTCTGATGATTCAGACGTTATCATGGTTGCACACGCCGTACAGAATGGCGCACAACATAAAGTAACAGTGTGTTCAGGGTTCGCACTTGATGTCGCTCGTGAGGAGGAGCAACCATCGGAAGAGACTCTGATTGTTACTTGCGCGCATACGTTGGAAGAGGTGAGTTGAATAACCCCCATGAAACCTCATATTGATACAAATCAGTTTTAGATTCGCCATTCCCCTGTCCTGACCACCCTACCCCCGAGTCCAATTCTTACCACATCCAGCTCTTCAAAGTCAGGCTCTCTTATCATATCAGGAACGTCTGAATCACTTGCTTTTCATCCTGTCACCTCTGTCCCTTCAGCATTACACCGAGCAGATCTACTCCTTCTCTCAACCTCGAAGTCTGCTGTGAGCAGCGGTATCCGCACGCTTCCAATCTCTCCTTATCCTGCTCAACCCGGTGCATCTATTCGCGCTCACTTCATAGTCGACAAACAACCAAACGAAGAAGGCTGGAGACCCTGGATCGGTGGTACGTGGAGTAAATGGGTGAAGGGTACTGTGCTAGGGTATCGTGACTTTGCAGGTCGAGAAGCACATGTACGTCGCTTTTCTGAATCGACATCTCTAGTAGATTGATGGTCATTGTCGGTTTGTTAGCCTGGTACATATGATGCATTGACGCATCTTTTGTTCAAACCGCTGCCTACCCCTGGGTCAAGTGGTGGTCCTATAATTGATGAAGAAAGCGGAGCTGTGGTCGGGGTAGTTCTTGGGTCGCGGATGGACAATAGCATTGAAGGCGTGCGCGGCTGGGGCGTACCATCTGAGACAATCTTTGAGGTAGACCTCCTACTGCTGCATTTCATTTAAGCCAAGCTAATGATTGTTGTGACTATGTCGTAGATGTTCAGCTTGCCGGGGTTACAACTTAAGAACAAGAGCTAAGATTGCTGTTGTTCACAGTCCGTGTATCAAAATACGCTACTCCGTCATAATCTATAGACAAGCATTCCGAGGGCTTTGCGGCATAAAAGGAGAGGGGTGAAAGCGAGCCATGGATGCAGGGGAACCGTCTGATCGGATTTCAGGATTTCGGCTCTTACCAAACGTATACGGCAGTGTGTCAAGAGCTTGTTGCTCGTTGCATTCAGCGTAGTTCTATCTTTAGGTGCCCATCCCCTCACAACATGGAATACCACATTGTCTCGATCACGAGATGCCGGCTAATGATGTAATTCACCGAAATCAGGAGGGGCAACTAACTGTCATGCAGCGTCAAGTGCAGCGTTCTCGACGTCAAGCTACTCTACCCTGGCTACTATAAATTACTATCCTCACCTTCCATTCACGTCACAGGGTTTCGGCACTGTCTGTATACGGACCGTCGAGGTATTGTGAACGGTAGTTGTCGAAGCCAGTGCCGACAGGTGGATCAGTTTTCCTCCATACAACACCTCCTGGCGCATGTACCAGCTGACTATCATAAAATGATGAAGAAGTGCACCTGGACAGTCGATCAAGCTGTATAAGAAGTAGTGAGTAATGGTGAACGGTCTGCGTCCCCTTTGTCCTTCTTTCACTTATACCCGGATAGAATTCCAACGATGGCAATACCAAAACTATTACTTTCGTTGGTTGCTCTGGGTAACGTCTTAGCTCACGACAATGGTCTCGCTATCACACCTCAGATGGGATGGAACACATGGAATCATTTCGGTTGCGACATTAGCGATGCTACAATCCTCAACGCAGCAAAGGCTTTAATCGCGAATAACCTCACCCAGTTCGGATATAACTGTAGATTCCTTTTATCTATTTCAGCATTCAAGCACCACTAACGACTTTGGCCTGAAGATGTGCTTATGGATGACTGTAAGCTGAGATATGTTTGGACTTCCCGACGCTGTGACGTCTCACACCTTACCAAGGCTGGCATGCACCTGCTCGTGATAGTGCTACAGGTGCTCCTGTTGCGGACCCACAGAAGTTTCCGAATGGCATCAAGGCGTTGTCGGATGAAATACATAACCTTGGTTTGAAGGTCAGTGTCGTAACTTGCGTGTGAAGCTAACATTACTGAATGAAAGGTCCTTCTGTCAGTTTGGCATTTACAGCAGTGCAGGAGTGTGAGTACAGGGCAGCTTCTCTACGCTCTTTTCATGAAAATTGAACCCAAATTTCTCAGATATACCTGTGGAGGAAAGTTTGGTTCACTCGGATTCGAAGAGATCGACGCAAAGACGTATGCCGAATGGGGCGTCGATTATTTGAGTAAGGCCCCATATTGTCAGTGAAATTCCTCGAACGTCATTAACATCTATACGTTGTCAGAATACGATAACTGTTTCAACGAAGGCCTAGCAGGCACTCCTAAGATCTCGCATGATCGGTACGCCAACATGTCGAGGGCGTTGAATGCGACGGGTCGTCCTATTCTTTACTCCATGTGCAACTGGGGTGAAGATGGACCATGGAACTTTGCTCCTGTCAGCCTCTACCTGAGATTCAGATGTACCGCCCAACAAGACTAACCCTTTAAACAGACCATCGCAAATAGCTGGCGTATTTCAGGAGATATTGTTGACGTACGTCGCATGAAGTCCATTGCAGGTTTCGGTTCTGTTCTGACAACCTTTTTCGATAGATGTTCGACCGCTTCGATGAGCGATGCCCTTGCACATCCGTACTTGACTGCAAGCTTGCCGGATTCCGTACGCCTACTTCCCACAATCCCGGTGATTCTTGAAATTAGCTTAACGCTATATACAGACTGCGCAATGGCCCGTATTATCGACTTTGCAGCTCCTGTTGGGCAAAAAGCTCATTCAGGTGCTTGGAACGACTTGGACATGCTCGAAGTGGGGAATGGTGGAATGACCTTCGACGAATATGGTGTGTTTTCCTGCGTGTCTTTGGGTAAAAGTCAGTTTTGTTCAACATCCCCTTTTTACTAGTTACGCACTTCTCGTTCTGGAGTATCCTGAAGAGTCCACTCATCCTTGGGAATGACGTAACCAACATGGTAAGCCCAACCTATTCCTGCTCTGCTTGTCGACCTATATGCTGACACTGATTCAGAGCAACGAGACCCTGACAATCATCACCAACAAAGCACTCATTGACATCAACCAGGTGTGAAACTCGACATACATGGTATGCGCTTCTATTCACAAATTTATGCATACTTTAATAGGATGCTGGTGTTGGTCCTGCAAACCGGATGTGGAAGAGAACCATACCGGATGGCGGCGACCTGCAACTCTGGGCCGGAAGTCTGTCCAACAAGTACGTGATAGGTTTCCCTTTCTGCTAATTTGACCACAAAACTGAACATAGGTTCCCAGCCGCTTCGTGATCGCGCTTCTGAATACTTCTCCCAAGCAGCAAACTACCGATGTCGATTTCACCGATGTATTCGTTGACCAGGTAATGCCGTTCCCCAGTCATGATGCGTTCAAACACCTGCTAATAGCGTTCTTGGCCGTAGGGAAAAGCATACCAACAGCAACCCTACCAACTTTCTGATCTTTGGCAGAAAGACAGCACTGGGAATTGGGGTAAGAGCGTGGGGACAGTCCAAGGGAGCATACGCAACGTCCGTATTGGTGCACATCAGACAAAGGTGTGGCTTGCAGTACCTGCACCCTCAAGCAAGAGAGCCCTGGGAGAACTGTAGAGCGCAAGAAATATACCCAAGAAATATATTGAACGTGATACAGATTCCTTGAGACATGGAGTGCGACACCTTGATCTCTCCATTCGAACGGAAACGCGTTACAGTAGACCAAATTTCTGAAGCGAGCCGGGTAACAAATTCTTGCACGATCAATGACCAGGAGGAGAGTGGGTGTTCGCTTTTCCGTCCAGATAGTACTAGGATTCGCGCGTTCAGTTATTGGAAGCAGATGCACCAAGCGCGATGGCAAAATTTGAAGTTTTTGATAGCATATTTGCGTTCCCGAGTCAAACATCGCAAGAAACAGCAAGGTCCCAAGGACACCAGAGCGTTCCGATTTATGATCTGCAAGCGGCCAGATCTCGCCCGGTTGCCAATTTATCGCCAGCATGAACGATGGTGCCTGTTCCAGAAGTTCCCGAGTCAACAGCTGGCGCTGGCTGACTCGGGAACTCCATGCGTAACAAAAGAGACATGAGAAGACCTCGGCGTTGTGTCTGACAGCGAACTAGGGGTTCGGCGGCGGTCGGGGTCAAGCACAGTGATGACAACTTGAGTCAAGGGTTACAGGGTGAAGACGCGAGCAATGGCCTTGACAACGATGGCCGATAATCCCGAGAGCAATGAGAGACATGATGGACAAGCGGCGGAGAGACATGAGGAAGAAATGACCAGCGATGGTGGGCGGATACGACCGTCAAGGTAGTGATAGCGCAAATCAGGTCTAGCTTATACTTGGGATGGCCGACTAGATATTGGATGTGGGCAAGCAGACAGCCCGAGAGTGGACACCTGGTCAATAACAAGCACAAGCGAAGAGCAGAGCGGACCAGGAGCGAAAGGTGAGTGGATAAACATGATACTCATCAGGGTAGAGACGATGGTTAAGACCCAGTTGGAGATAACGCACAACTGGAGAGGAGCGCATACTCTTCCGAATCACAGGATGCGCATGGTTACGAAAGCAACAACGAGGTGGAGGAACAGAGGGACAAGGCCTGATGGGAGATCTTCAAAAAGGAAGGGAGCAGGAGGGACTGGGAGGGATTTTCGCGATCTAGGGCTTTATATCAGTGAGCGGTTTTCGCGCTCCGAGATTTTGCCATTGGTCCGCAACTTGCCGTCTCGAGCGGTCACATCCTCGTGCACCGTGACACAACACAGGCTGTGACTTTGCACCGGCGCCTAGGTGCAGCACTCGATCCTGAACGTCGACCGTCGCATAGGATGACGGCCTCTACCACCGCTTCCCAGACTGAACTCAAGCAGGCTCAAGTACCCCTGGCATGGCGAGATCAATGTTCTGCGTGAGCCGGAATACTTTATACTACGACTTTGGGTGTAACTGAATATAGTTCATGATCACGTCAGTCTCCTCATCCCTCTTAATACTTGCAGACGGAAGAACGCATACCTGCCATGGGAATGTGAAAACGAGAGGCATACATACGAGAAGTAAGCGCTACTTAGAATATTTGTCTTGCGGTTGCTTATGGGAACGTTCGGACAGGTGTCAGTACGACGAGTAAGTCATACTTTGATCACTCTATTTTCCATATTCTTGATCCTAATCTTATTAGTTACATTCGCCGTATGAAGGAGCTGTCAAAGCGCAAGCTAGCCGCTGCCGAGGAGGAATAGATTTGTTGTTCTGTCTTGTGAACTATCCTTCGTTGCATCACTGTTGCCTGACAATGACTCTCAATCAGTCTTTTGTAACGTGTTCAAGGACGGATAACCCAGGTCATCCCCAGCACACCACCACAAGAGCAAGTTAGAAACTGGCTATCTTTCAACGTATTTAGGATGATGACGATGTTGTTTTATTGAGTGGTGGTGTGTACAAATGCCATCATTCTAATGAAAGTGTGGTAATTATACAGTCTTGCCTGTCCTACTTTGCCAATTTGTAATTTCCTTCTGGACCCGCGCCACAACATCATCGACACCGGTCGACTTGCCGAATGCATCGACGAACTCTCCGTTAGGGTCCATGAAATAGAAGAAGATTGAATGGTCGACCAAGTAGTCATCCGTCGCCTTCGCATTGGGAGGCGTCGAGAAGTAAACACGATATGCCTTACACATCGCCTTGACCTCCTGGTAGCCTCCCGTGAGACCGATGAGGCGGGGATGGAAGTCTTCGACGTATAATTTGACTTGCTTAACTGAATCGCGAGCGGGATCCACAGAGACAAAGATGGGTTGAACAATGGGTCCGTAGTCCTTTTCTATAACAGGGTATTAACGTGAAATGCATGTCCATGGTACACAAATGCGGAAACGAACCTAGCTTCTCCACCGCAGCGCCCATTTTGTCGAGCTCATCAGGACAGATGTCTGGACAGTTCGTGAAACCAAAGTATATGAGACTCCATTTCCCAAGAAGGTCCTTGTCCGTGAAGGGTGTGCCGTCTTGAGTAGTCAGCGTGAAAGGTCCTCCAACTTTAGGACGGCCTGTTTGCTGGTCTTGAAGCTCCTTCTCTGTCTTGCACGAGTGGGAAGTTGTGAATCATATATCATATGCCATGGAATGGTGAGACATACGACGTTCTTCTAGTAGCCTTTCTTTCTCGTACCTGAAGTACGCAAACAATCCGATACCAGTTGCGATGAATAGGGCGGCTGCTTTGGGTGTGAACACCTGAGCGTTGTCTCATTAGATGCTTGCCAAACACACAGTATATTAATACATACGCCTACTGCTTCCCTATCCCTCGAGCCAGAAGACGTCGGTTGCTTCACAGAGTACGCCCTTTTCGATACAATCCGGCGGGAGACGTGCTGACAAGGCTTCCGAATATGTGAGACCTGAGCACGACTGCTTCTACAGCTGTCGAGCAGCAACGACAACCCACGCATCGTAAATAATCCAACAAGAGTAGAGGGAAGGAGGCAAGAGGCCAGCAGGAGGTGCACTATGTTTGTCGAGACGGTGTCGAGAACAGGCAATGACAGACTGCCTGATTGGGCGATCTGCACGTGGCTGGACGAAGTTTGTCACTGGCGCGGATGCTTGGACAGTTCGCAGCTTCTGCAGTGCAACCACCGACTGTGTCCTATCCCTTCTCCCTCAAAAGTGCTCTTCGTGCACCCCCTCTTGTGCTGTTAGTTTGACCTTTCTGCTTGTATCTGAATTCCGAGTGCTTTGATGCCTCTTGACGCGGAGAAAGCTGCACATCTCAAGCCATGGCTGATTAGAACTCTTGAACCAATGTACAACCTTCCTCTTGCACTTGCGTGTCACGATACTGATTACGCTTCTAGATGTGATGCCGAGCCTGGTGCACTCGCTGATTACATCCTGGCTTTGCTGAAGCACAGCGCGCCAGAAACAGAATTACGCAAGGAATTGACCACGCAGCTGGAGGAGTTTCTCGAGAAAGGCACGCCCTCTTCACATCTATTACAATGAATGACTGCTAACCTTAGATTAATGTAGAGTGCACCCCTTTCATTGATACACTATTCACCGCCCTCCGGACAAAATCCTATCTTCCCTATTCCGCCTCTTCTCCGCCACCACCCACAGGTGCTTCAACTAGCACCGGCTCCGCTGACGTTGGGATCCCCATACCTTTGGATGCCCTACTAACGCCCACTGAATCTGTCTCACCTGGAACTCGAAAGCGTGGTTTCGACTACGATGAGGAGCTAAGACCTGCGAAAGGGCCACGACTGACCGGCGATGGCCAGTTTTCCAGATATGGCCGGCCAGATGGGCGACCAGGTTGGAATGACAGGGGGGAACGGGGAAGTAGAATGGGATTGACTGGTCGTGCGGACTACATGGATGGAGGCATGAACGGTGTGCAGATGAACGGACGTGTGCCATATCGTCCAGACCAACGGCGAGGTATATGCCGCGATTACCACAGTACGTTACAAATACACGCCCTGCCCAGTTTGACTTCCTTACCTTCTTCATTTCGCAGACAATGGTTATTGTGCACGAGGTGCATTTTGCAAATACAGTCACGGTGACGATGCTGTTATTCCCTCCCAGCTTTTCCCCATGAATGGAGCCATGCCTGGTGGCTCAGTCCCTTTCGTCCCTATGCCTCACGGCGGCATGCAATATGGCATGCAAGGTGGAACAGGTGGTGCCGCCTACGATCCTCATGAACGGATAGATATGCGACCTATGCCCGGTGGTAGCATGGGTATGGGCACCGGTCGACCACATCACCCGCGAACGCCCCTCTTACCTCGGCATGGAGAAGCCAGTACTGCGATTGCACGAAAACCTGGCGAGCTGCCTCATATACAGGACCTTACGCCGGAAGTCCCACCCGAGGATAGGATGCAGCAAGATTCTCAAGGCAGTGGTTATGGAGCTGGGCCAGCCGGAAACGTTCCGAACCTTCCACCGATCCCTACGAACGGTCTATTGGCAATGTCAATGGGTGGTGATGTTGAGATGGCTGGACCGTCTGTGCCAACGCACCATATGGGTGGCTATCGAGGGCCTAGAGGTGGTGGTAGAGGGACATTCGGAGGCGACGCCATTAACTTCCGTCCTGAACGACGGAACGACAAGACGTTGGTTGTGGAGAAGATCCCGGAAGACAAGCTCAGTCTCGGAGCCGTAAACGAGTGGTTTAAGAAGTTCGGGACAGTCACTAACGTCGCGGTGGATGCAGTAGGCGGAAAGGCCCTTGTCAGTTTCGCCAACCATGAAGAAGCGCATGCGGCTTGGAAGTCCGAAGATGCTGTCTTTGGGAATCGATTCGTCAAAGTGTTCTGGCATAGACCCAAGGAAGGTCATGGACAACTGGGTGCTCGTATGTTGGCAGCGTCCGCGCCGTTGGTGGCGAACTACGCCAAAGAACCAACCCCATCTACAACAGCCCCTTCCGACGCGAACGGTTCTCCTGTACCCTCTGCTCCAGCACCTTCTCGTAAACCTTCGACTTCGTCTGCGGCCGCATCAGCATTGGCAGCCAAGCAGTTATTGCTTGAGAAGCAAATCGCTGAGCAGAAAGCCCTGATGGCTAAGCTCGGGACTGCCAGTGCTGACGAGAAGAAGGAAATCATGGCTCGTCTGCGCAAATTGAACGAGGAGATGAAGCCTCCGCCAGCCACTGCAACTCCGATCAAACCACAATCGCCTGCTCCTCTTACTCCATCGCCTGCACCGGCTCAAGGTTCGCGTGGAGGAACACCACGAGCGGAGGAACTGAAGAAGAGAGAACTTCTAGACAAGGAACTCGAACTTCATAATGCCGCGAACGGGGAAGCCGAAGAGACTACTGAAGAGCTCCAGGCAAAACTTGCGAAGCTCAAGGCAGAGGCGGCGAGTCTGGGTCTTCCAGATGTGACAGTTGCTCAAGAGATAACCCATCATGCAGCTGGTGCACCGTACCGACCATATCGAGGAAGGGGGAGAGGTGGACGGAGTTATTATCGTGGTGCTATGCGCGGTGGTCCACCGAGACCTAGCATGAAGTTGGATAACCGTCCCAAGAAGCTTCTTGTCAAGGGTGCTAGTACCGCACAAGTCCAAGCGGTGCGGGATTGGTATGAGGTGAGTATCCCAAGATTACATATAGAATTGCCATAACTGATCGTTGTATCTTATTTTTACAGACTACTGGCCAAGTTGAATCACTGGATACTACGGAAGGCGGCGACATCCTCGTTTCATTCAAATCTCGCGCCGCTGCGGAACAGGTATGTTTATTCTCTGACACTCTACGATATATTACTAACCTAGTTGATCAGGGTTTGGCTAAAGGCACCAGTATCGCAACCGTCGGTCCCGTTCAGATCTCTTGGTACACCGGGCAGCAACAGAGTGGCACCTCATCTATTCAGAAAACTCCTACACCAGGACCTATCGAGCAACCGACCACTACTAAAGCTCCTGAGAGTGGGCCGACAGTTCCCCCTTCGTCGGAGACGACAGAAGATGCACATGTACATCACACACATGAGGAGGAACTGGCTAGAGGGTGGGGTGGGGATGATGGCGAAGATGGATTTGGAATGCTATAATCGACCCTCATAATATCCGTTCCTCTGAATTTGTTTTTCATCTTTGTGCTTCAATTGCCGCCCATTGTCACTGTATACTGTTTTTGTCTTACTACAGTTCCATTCCTTGCTCAAGCATCATCAAACCTCCGCTAACAATACAGGAGGAAAAGAGCTTTTCACTGCCAAAAAGTCCCCTTTCCGGTGAGAATTGTGATTAGGGAGTAGGAATGCGATCTAGGTATGTATGCTTGGCAGGAGGTCTACATTATAGATGGTCAATGTGAATGGGTAACTATGAAAAATGCTGGGACTGTGAATGATACAATTGCTTCACTACTCCTGATAACAATTGCAGAATAAATACTCCGGCGTAGTGTGCGGTGTGTGGTCTGCAGAAATGACATCAGGACACAAAGAGCGAACAGACAAGAATGGTCCTAATAGCCCTCGTATAAACGAACACGATGCTTTAGAGACTACTGCAAGGAAGTGTCATGATACAGCGTCCGGTTTGGGTTTTCGCAGCTTTGATGGTGTTCTGGGTGGCCGTAGATCGCCGGGAGGGATTTGCTGTGCCTGAGGCGGCGACGAAACTGATCCCGACCGTGATACTCGGGACCTGCCACGGTCCAGTTGTGGGTCGACATCTGGCGGTGAGGCGGCATGTCTATAAGCAGAAGGTATCCTAGGTACGGGTGGTGGTCGATCTGCATTCAAGCTGGTTGATGGAGAAGGACTCGCGGAAGGTGATATTGAAGGGGAGACTCTGTCCATTGACAGCCTTGGCTGTGAATGTGAGCGGCGACGGGGCGTGTGTGGAGGCATGGCGGATGGCGGAGGCATAGGTATATTGCTACGCCGAGGTGCGCTAGCTGATGTGCTTCTTTCATCTGAAGCCGAAATCAGACACAAGAACCTAGAGTCATCCGCGGGAAAAATAAACTCACGTAGAGGGCGACTGCCGTTTGAAGTGCGGGATCCAACCATGACCCACTGGTCCACAAACGCACTTCCCCTGGAAGGTACCTGGTTCGCTATCCCAACGCTGCTGACACTGCCCTCGGCTAATGGCTGCATATAGGGATATATGTCCGGAGCCAAGGGAGCAGGTAACACAATTTGCACATTACTGTATGGACCGTGTGGCGCTCCGCGGATAGTGCTGCCTGTGGTGCGTAGTGTATGCCCACTATAGCTTGTGCCAGCGGAGACTACTGATGTAGGACGGGAGCGCCGGCGTGACACTGATCTGGAGGTTGACCCTGAGCGCGGATGAGGAGAGCCCGAACCCGATGAGGATGCCAGCGGATGTAATCTCGGTGTCGGTGACAATGATGAAAGGTCAGATGGTGCCTCTGAAAGTGGGGCACTGGCGGAGGATGAAATGTCAGGAAGCGAAACCTCTCCCGATACATTCGAGCTCGCCATACTGGTCATACTATTATGTGGGCTCGCGCCGTTGAAGAACGTTGGATTGGGAAGGGGTAAGGACATATCGTTCGCGGATAAAGGAGAAGGAAATGTAGATGCACTCTCTGCGGTCGTAGCTTCATCGGTATAGAAACTGTTCTTCCGTTCCGGAGTACCAGAGATCAAGGATATATCGCTAGCGGTAGGATGTAGAAAATGTTTTGACCGACTATTAAATGAGCCATCCATCCATGTAGAAGGTCTACTCGCAGAACGCTCTGTAAGAACTGCGAGCTGTTGTTCGCGATGATGCGCGAGGCCCTGCGGAGGTGGCAGAGGTGCCGATTCTTTTCGTCGACAACAACGCACGAGAAGACGCCAGAGAAAGAGAGTGAGGACAAGAATAAATACGCATCCACATGCGACGGCAATACCGATGATACTAGGTGTCGAGAGTCCTCCACTGCCCCCATCCCGCCGATGTATACGCATAGGGATATTAGTCGCAGACGGTTTCATACTTCAGTTAAAGACCGCGTTATTTGAAGGAGTGACGAGTTAATAAACGAATGTCGGTGAACATAAAAAAGACGAAGTGTTGACTGTTGGAAGGAAAGCCTGTCAGTTGGATTGGTCAAAACAACACATGCATCCTGTCAGCCAATCGCAACGCGCTGATGCAGGGCACGACGAACAAAGCAGGACAACAACCCACCAAGAAGGCCGGAGCCCGCCACTGAGGACGTCGAGGGAGTCCCTTACTCGTTGTGTACGTCGAGAAGGGTCGGTAGCTGAACCCGACGAGCACGGCCGCTTGGTTTAGAATGATCTGCCTTGGCGCCGGCATCTAAAAGAGGCGGAAGTATCTGCTTACCTAACACGATCGGTCCCTAATAGGCAAGCCTTGTACTCACTGTCCGAAACGATGTTGACCGGCCCTGCTCACCATCCTCCACAGCAAGCTCGCTCAGTTCTCTCCACCTCCTCATCAACTGCAGAAAAGTCTACAGCGTCCAAACAAGCACGCTCAAAACCGCCGTCTCTACCCAGACGACTGCTCTTTCCTCAACTTCCGGTTGATGCCGACCTACCTCCACTCCTGCTCTCCCCGTCTGCTTCACCCGAGCTCAATGCCGAGCTATACGACTTCATCGCCGTCGCATTACGCGCATATGTGAATCCATGGTGGACCAAATTGACACGATATGACAAAGAGTTCCTCCCACAGATCACCCATGTTCTGACCTCCGTCCTCCGCACTCTCGAGACGCGTCTGACGGCTACTGACTTTTCCCCTCTCGTATTTCGGGACCTTCCAACACTTCTCACTCAGCATTGTGTTGACTATAGACATGCACAAGCTAAATTACATACATCTTACGCGTCCGGAGGCGCAGCGAGTCTTCCACAACTTTTCCACCAAATGCAACCACATATGGCTGTATCGGCCGAGGGGAAGGTAGACGAAACGTATATTCGGCAAGCAGTGGATTACGTTCTCGAAGAATGCCTTCCAGAAGAGGATTACGAGCCTGATCCGGAACGGTATATCATCCGAGAGATCATTGTAAATGTACTGCTGGGGAGTGTCGTACCAAGGTTGACCCAGCCTTGGTTCATACACAAAACCATTCTGGACTTCCTGGGTCCTGAAGATGAGAAAGGCCAAGCGTCGAAGGTCTGTTCGCTTTATGTATGTTAGAAGATGTGCTGACTTCCACCTTGCCTTGTAGTCTTCAGACCTCGCATCTGAGACAAATGGACCACCTCCTCTAGAACGTCAGCGGTCATATCATTTGTCTTTCCAAGCTCTCGCCATATTTATCCTGTCTGCCATTCGTTCTATCTCCACTTTCTGCCTAGCGCTTCTACACGCATACAGACAAGCATTGGGAACGATCAAGAAGGTGAATCAAAGCAACGGTGTATTCTCCCATATACCACAGACCAGGGACACACCGGAGGAAAGCCCAGAAGACCGGGTTGGTACTATGGCGGTAAAGTCAACATTACCTGGGACGTTGGTGCCAATGACACCAATGACACCTGCTATGATACCCTCAAGTGTTCATTCCACAGAATCGTCACGTACATCTTCTATCGTCTCAGCTTCCATCGTGATACCAGCTACCCACACTCCACCTCCACCCCCGAATTACACTCAACCGAGCCTCCAGTTTTTACTCACTCTGCTATCACCCCCACCGCCTCCTGCATCAGCCTCAGTAACGCGACACTCATACTCGACATCCATCGCGCTGACGCATGTACTCTCGATGATTGCCACATTACTCTCGCCTTTCCTATCGCGTTTGCTCCCATATCTTCTCTACACTCATATTCTCTCGTCATCTTCGCTTGCATACATGGTCAGAACCGCCCGTAGGGCGTTATTTCCTGAAGGCTGGCCCGCTCCTCCACCTGTCGACCCCACTCCCGAAGAGCAAGCCGTGCTTAGGACCGATGTAGAGCGGAGGCTTCAGGATCTTGTTCCAGGTACGTCTCACCCGTTCTCGCGAATGTCCAAACCCTAAACACTTAGTTTAGGTATCTTGAAGCCTCTACTAGGCCCAACTCCGGATGCCCGGGCCCACACCGTTTCCACCATGCTTGATCCTCTTTCCTCACAGGCGTGCAACGTGCATCTACTCATACTTATATTGGACCTTGTTCTAGTGACCGTATTCCCTGAGATGAGCGTCAAGGAGAATATTGTACCAAGTACGAATGCGAGCGAGGTAGATGGTTATGGTCATGACAGGGGTGGAATGACGCCTCCCACACCAGGCTCCACGTCACTCTGACTTTGACGATGAATGTTGGGAATGTCTATACCACTTTGGATTTGGGGGTATCATTATGGATTATGGTAATGCGGATCCAGGACGCGTGTGCTATATACTCTGATGAACCAGTACGACCATATTATACGAGATGCATTGACGGATACCGAATTGACTTTCTGATTCACAGCAGCAGCAATATTAAGGGGATCTTTGAAAAAAGGGAACTGGTAATCGCATACGGAGGATGATACCAAGAATACCAAGGATAACGCATGAACGTGCACAGGCAATACGGAATAAACACCCCTTATCTTACATCTTCTCATTCCCAAGCGTCCATCCACAAAGCGCAGCAAAGCCTACAGAACCTTCCGTCAAGGCGCCTACAGCTTGAAGGGGGTCCTGGGGTATTCGACTTTGGCCGAGGCATCTGCGTCTGTGAACCAGTAGACCTGACCAGGGCTAATTGGGCGCACGCGTGACGGTGGAAGCCCCTGCTCAGGCTTATCCAACACCGTCTTAATGATGTCAACTTTACTCGGCCCATAAACAACGAAAGCCACACGGGCTGCGTGATTGATAACAGGGAACGTCAGCGTGACGCGCTTCGGTGGGGGTTTGGGGCTATCGGTGATATATGCAACCCATCGATCCTCCTCTGAGAGGAGTTCGTGACCGGGGAAGAGAGATGCAGTGTGACCGTCAGGGCCGACACCGAGGAGGATGAGGTCAAAGACGGGGAAACGTGCAGCGTCTTTTTGGGCGAATTCGCGGATAAGTTCTTTCTCGTATGCATCTGCGAGCTCTTCGATGTCGTCGGCGAGGGAATAATCGATGGTGTGAATATTTTGTCGAGGAATGGGGACTTTGCTTAAGAGCTCATCGTTGCAAAGTCGGTGATTTGAGTCTTCATGATCGAGAGGAACAACACGCTCGTCGGCGTAGAAGACTTGCCTAAGATAAAGACAAGGATTAGCGTTAAGATACGTGAATAAGAGTACGCATGACTGACCACTTTTCCCACTTCACACCCGGTTTGCCGATTAAGCCATTGAGTTGTTGAGCCAGAGATCCGCCAGAGATGGCGATGGTAAACCTGCCCTTCTTCTCGATGGACTCCTTCTGGGCCTTAATAATGAAACGGGCGAGAGAGTCGACGAGGTTGTTGGGATCAGCGAAACTGTACAAAATGGGTGCTGAAGGTGTATGCATGGGGCCGGGATGAGGAGAGGGTCGAATAATGGAGAGATGGATATGGTGAGGAGGGTAGAAGCTTCGAGTTGCTAGGAGTTGTGGACTCCAAACCCAAGCGCCTCCTTCCAAATCTAATCGCATAGCAATCCTTGATGTCATCCTCGGCTCCTCCCGGTCCGCCACCTCGGTACCTTACCGCTTAGCCCGGTTCAATCGCATAACATACGTTTGTCCGTCATCCAGTAACACAGTATACAGGCCTTGTCTTTCAACCACCGCCATCTACTAGTAAGTAATAGTCTGTTTTCAAGTATCTCTATCCTCATTATTTGCTGCAACGCGAGACTCTACGGTTAACTTACTGCTCATTGCTCCAAATTTCAGATGAGATGAAACGGTTGAACGGTCTGTTTTCAGTATGTACAAATGTCTCTATATCTCATCGTCATATGCTGCAGTGCAAGGGTTCTCGTGCACTTTACGATCTGGTACGTCTCAACGCAATTACTTTAAACCGTATTGACATGCAGGGTCGTCACCGTAGGAATGAAGCTACATGCTTCTTAGTTGCGCCGCTGTACACTATCTGGTCTTCTGCAGTTTGCTAGTACGTTGTTGTCCTGAGATGTAGACATAGCGCAAGGGAGAACTTGTGCTATGTCCTCAGCTCTCTTTTCCTGTAACTGGCCTGTGTACCTGTAAATTTGCTAGTACATGTGCCATTTGTCTTTCGTACCCCTCTGTGCAAGTACTTAACGGCTGATGGGTAGCTCAGTGGTTATGAAGCTTTGACATTGCCACTTAGTTATCAGAATCAAATGCTTCTTGGCCTCATGGGCCATGATTTTTTGTCGCTTCTGCCTCGACGAAGAGTGACAGGATAAGGTATACTATCTGCCTACTGCCGTAAAGTTCCTCAGCAATGCCGCAGCGTGCGGATTCCAACCCTAGCCCAGACGCCAACGCTAGCAATAAGAGACGACCCGCCTGCGCACGTTATCCCCTCTCCCCTCATCTGCTTTATCAAGCTAGGTCTACCCATTCTCGCCCACCATGTCCTCAATCTCCTCTCAGCGTGCTACCGCAGGTTCTGAAGATGATCTCGCCGACATGCTGCTCCTTGTCGCATCGATGACCCCCGAAGATGTAGAGGACTTTCAAGGCCATCGAAACGGCAAAGCCGCCGATGCCATGACCGACGAAGAACTCGCCGTGCAAATCTACGCAGAGGAAGCAAACAATCTCCTCATCCTTGCTCAAGACTCTGTATTTACACGTAGTCTCAACACTGCTTTGCGAAGCGATCGTTCGTTGATTCGACAGATGGTCCAAGAGGAGACCTCTGCCATACGTGATCGTCGAATGGCACTTGCAATGAGCTCAGGTCGTATCGATGTACCCGTCTCTACAAGGCACAGCGTTGCAGACGATCCTGCTTCATTAATGTCTGCCGAGACGAGCTCAGACTCGGATGAGTAAGTTCCAAGTTCATTCTTGCAAGAGGATATTCTAACGCATCCCGAACCTCAGGGAACAGGTCACATCGGCGGTGGCTTCATCCAGCAGAGTCACTTTAGTCCCTATTGCACCCCGAGAGTACGTTGTCGTTGTTCCAACACTATCTCAATACTCGGTACCGTCTGACTTTTTTTTTTACGTAGACTGCACGATTGTGTAATCTGTACAGACACGATTCGAGGCATGGAGATCAGAGCTCCTTGCGGGCACTTCTATGATGTTCGCTGCTTAGTCGACTTATTCCGTTCCACCGTTAGAGACGAATCGTTGTTCCCTCCTCGCTGCTGCCAGCAACCTTTCATTTTCGACCAGATTCGTCGTTATCTCGGACACGATCTTGCCGCCCAATTCCAACAGAAGTCAATCGAATTCTCAACTGCGGATCGCGTCTACTGTCACCGACCGACCTGCTCCACCTTCCTCGGTGCAGCCACAAATCACGCAAGTCCATTACGTTGCAGACGATGTTCTAATTCCACTTGCGCTCATTGCAAGGAATCCGCTCATTTGGATCTACCTTGCTCTTCCGAGCTTGATGCCGCAGTTCTGGCTCTTGCTGAACAGGAAGGCTGGAAGCGATGCCCCGGCTGTCATCGCCTGGTAGAACTCACCATGGGTTGCTACCATATGACTTGCAGGTGCAGGAAACAATTCTGCTACGTTTGCACAGAGACATGGAAGAATTGTACTTGTCCTCAGTGGGAAGAGAATCGATTGCTGGTCGTCGCTCGAGATCGCGTGAACAGAGAAATCCGTGAGGAGCCCGCAGCGAGGCCTGCCGGCGATGTGTTCCGTACTAGAGTCGTGGAAATGGCTGCGCGATTGCGGGAAGATCATGATTGTCGTCACACTGGATGGAGCTATCGAACTGGAGGGGGCCAGTGTGAGATTTGCAATTATCGTTTGCCTCAGTATCTCTTGGTAAGTGTTGCATCATGGCATATACTGCGTCCAGGGTCACTTAGCTTTTCATTTACTCTAAGCGTTGCCGTGGGTGCCAAACGCTGGCATGTGTTCGATGCACACGCAACCGTCTGTAAACGCACGCAATCCCACAATATAGAGAGCGTGCACCGCTGAATTTCTTGCTTGACGTTGGCATGGCGCTTTCAGGGCTGAGACTTGAAAGCTTGAAGCTTGAAGTGTACAACATGTTGACCTGCTCTCCGATTTCTTGGAGAACATCGTTGTTTATGACATCCAGATCTAGGCTCGGATCGGTAGTAGTTCTCATAGCGGCCAAGTCGGGAAACTCTTTCGTATATTTATGGTTCTTGAACTGCTTCCACTCCGGCGCTGTCAAACGCAATCGCAGCGTCAATCATATATGTGTCTTGCTCATTATTCTCTTTTTTATCCTAGGATTTCGCGGTTGCGCCTGTTGCATGGTATCCTGCATGTTAAACAGCGCGGTTTGTTGGGGTGAGTGGTCATAGTGAAGCTATCCGCATGACAACCAACTTGAAGGTTGAGCTCGTCACTCACGATGGTGCAAGCTCAAGGGCGGAGATCTAGCTTCTAAAAGAAGTGATCCATGTGCTTAAGGTTCGAGCTAGAATATTCTAACACGAGGCGGGGGATGGGTATATCTACCTGGCGATTGCTCCCATCTCTTTCCCTCGCTCTCATCCTCCACGGCCAAGATGGGCGATGATATCCTCTGTGATCTGGCTCGGGTCGACGACTCGAGTTGGGAGCCGCTCTCAACTCTGCTTGCAACGTTCGACGATATACTCCACGAGTTCGACGAGTGCAAGGAGTCTGCCATCGATACGGCATGCAGCGACATTACGCTCATTCAAGAAACCGTCAAGTCCCTCGTTCGAATCTCGTCTTCACCGATTCTAATGTCTGTGCCTGGTTTGGGAGACAGAAATGCCGCTGGTCGAAGGGACTTGACACCCCTATCACGGGGGTGTTCACGTTCTCCTCGACCCTCCATTGACTTGTCTCCTGATCATGTACTGAAGTGGTTTGCAACTACTTCATTATCACACTACAGGCCTAGGTAAGAAAGTGGTTTTCATTGGGTCTTTTGCTGTACTTACTTCTGTTACGGCTCTGCCAGTGTCTTCTATAATAAGGAAAACATAGCCTTCTCCATGGACCCTTACAGTAGAATGACAAATTCTACTCGTCCATCAATCATAAACCATTCTATGCCTGACCATCGGTAACTTCTCTTTTCTCCCTAATGAATCTTTCCTACTCACTCTGCCATAGAGCTAGGATTTGTCATTCTATTGTGTCTGTCCGTAAGAAGGCTAGATCTAAGGCCCACAAGGTGCATTGGAGTCTTGTTACACTGTTCAGCACCTACTAACAGTCTGTAGCATGTCTTGCAGCGCTCCATCCAGGGCACCCGGAGTGTGACCCACCAATGCCGGATTTGAGGGGGTTTAGAAGGGTAGGTCACATCAGGGGCTACTTGCAATTATATGGAGGAATACTGATATGGTCAATGTAACAGAAGTCGTTGTTAACGGACATATCCTCAATGACTGTTGTCCACGGGCAACTCGTCGTAACATCATTGCTTAGGTTTCAAGTCTGTGAGGCTGCTTTTCGCATTCGCGTTCGATTGTTTCGTTGCTATGTACTTCGTCTATTATGCGTCCCAGGTTATTCTACACGTTCTAAGATCAAGAGTTGCATTCGAATAACTATTGTTCTAGTTCAAGGTGAAGCATGGAAGATGGTTTGCGACGTTGAATCTACCGAAGGGGGAAAAAAAGCCGTCTTGTTGGCGGTTTCGACCTCTATAGTAGGGTACGTAGGAGGCTCGTTCCTCTTCGGCCCAATCAGCTGCGTACTCGCGCGGTGAGTGTATCAAGGAAAACTATGTATAGCTTGCATCAGCACGGGTGCACTCGCTGACCCAATATGGCAGGTAAGGATTCTTGCAAGGCTTGCATCATGTCTGCATCGGTGTATTAGGTTTTCATCTGAGTGAGGATTCAAGCTGCGAGGCCTTACACGAGCAGACCTACGCATACATGGACTCGAATGAAGAGATCTCCGTCCTGCTGACAGGTCCCTCCCCGTGGGCCCTGTGACATAAGGTGCCGATAGTTTCAAAGGCCGTCAGGGAGCGTCGAGCCATCCATCATGGCTAGTACCTCCAATCGCCCCAATGCCAATGGACTAGCCTCCGTGCTCCAGTATATAACCCTCTTAGACCAAGATGATATCGAGGATCTCCAGTCTCATACAGGCCCGAGCGTTGATGTCGTACTGAGCGACGAGGAGCTGGCGAGACTCCTATTCGCCCAGGAAGCTTCATCTTTACTGAATATCTCGAAGGATTATGCCTCTGGCTCTTCGACCGAGGGGAGATCACTGCTGGAGGAGCTGACTGCCATGGAGGAGATGGCTCGCTTTGATCATGAGATGGCTGTGGCTCTCTCCGAAGGGCGTCCTCTTCCTACTCGAGGAGATCTCACTCCTGCCTTGGGGAATACGCCAGTACCCGTCGGAGTTGCTAGTGAACAAGCGTGCGTATCTGGTTTCTATTCAACAATCGCAGACATTTGTTCATTGATGAATCCCTTCACTTTCCAGGAGCGCTGACGCGACCGCGGAGGAGGAGCTCAATACTCCAGAGCCTGATACTCCTGCGGACTCTCCTAGTAATGCGACTACAGATTTGCCATCCCCTCCGGAAAACGTTATTCCCATCCCGTGAGTTTAGTCCATACTGTACCGTCCTGAGAGGAAATGTGAACACTAAGTCGTCACGAACAGTCTCATCGACTGTGCCGTATGCGGTGAACCCATTGCAGACACCGTTGTCGTTATGCCTTGCGGACACGAGGTCGACAACGGTTGTCTTCAGATTATGTTCCGCAAAGCTGCGGAGGACGAGTCCTTGTTCCCACCCACATGTTGCCGCACAGAGCTGCCTCTCAACGACTTCCGCAAATATCTCAGTACCGAGCTCGTGACGTTGTACGAGTCTAAATCACTCGAGTTTCGGACGAAAAATCGAGTGTACTGTAGCCGGCCGTCATGCTCTCGGTTCTTGACCCCCGCAGTAGACGAGCCTTACTCCATCGAGTGCCAAGTCTGTCGCACACGAACATGTGGTGCTTGCAAAGAGCAGGCACATATCGGTCGACCTTGCGACAGACGTGACGACTCGGAGGTGTTGGGGCTCGCTAAGAAGGAGGGTTGGCAACGATGTTATTCCTGCCGCCATCTCGTCGAACTTACTCAAGGCTGTTACCATATGATTTGCCTTTGCAAAGCGCAATTCTGCTATTTATGCGCCACGCCTTGGAGAGAATGCACTTGTCCTCAATTCGCGGAGGAACGACTTTGACTGATGCATATTTCATGACTGCCTCTGATCGTTATGGTTATAAGAACACTTCAGTTCTTCAGAGCGTACGTGCGTCCTCTATGTAGTATCGGTTTCAATCCAGTGTTGGAAAATATGGCGACTTTCAATGTAAATCATGCCCGAACAGAACCCGAAACTGAGAAGGAAACGACTGAGATTGACGGCCCATGTTCCAATAATGACTAGCACGACGAACTCAATCGCTCAAAGAAGTAATGTAAGAGATGTCAGCGTCATCATCGACCACAAAACTTCCATGGACGTAATCGTCATGCTCGTCTGGTCCGCCTGGCGAACTAGACAAAGGATGCTGTAGCCTCGAAGGGCCAGCAAAGTTGTATCGATGAGCACCTCTGCGCACGGGTCCTTTGGCAAATGCAGGACCTGTGCTGCCAGGTGCTTGAGTAAACAGGCTGCGACGATAAACAGCAGATTGATCGTATGAAGGGGGCATTTGCGTCTCTGGGAGCTCCTGCACAAACTCTCGATCGGAGGAGTTGGCTGCCAAGTCATCATCAGATCCTCCGACACTACGCTCGTCACCTGAATGTGACGCTTCCATGTCGATCCAAGGAACATGATTTTGTGCATCCATCGCGTCTCTGAACTTCCGCTTCTTTCGCTTAGGTTGAGGGTCTGAATCCGGAGAGGGAGAGGGAGATTCACGTTGTCTTTGTAGTCGTCGTTGTGAAGCTGGAGGCATGGCTAAAGGAGAGGAGTCGATGCTATCTAGGACGACTTTCTTCTTAGCCATTCGACCCGGAGCACGAACCGCAAATGTTAAGGGAGGCGCCGCCCCATCGTCCGATACGGTTGGAGACGGTAATGAAAATCGTGCTGGTAAGACAGCTGGTGGTGGCATGTCGTTTCGTCGTTTACCTGAAGCCGGCGGCGAGGATCTCACTACGAGGGGAGATGAACCAACCGTGACTTCGTTTGAAGACGCTGAAGGTATCGGAGGAGGGTCATAATCGACGAACTCAACGTCACTGTCGTCATCGCCATTCACGATTGCTTTGGTGGAGGATCCGTGATTGCTCGCGGGAGAGGATCCAAGGAACTGAATATCAGGCTCGCTATCGTCCTCGACCAGCCACGCCATGCTAGCATCAGGCATCTGTTGATCAGCACTTCCGCTGCGGAAAGATGGACTAGGTGAGGCGGCGGGAGACTCAGAAGATCGACCGCGACGCCCACTTCCATTGGGTGTCGACATTCGTCCACTGGACAGTGGTCTATCGGGAGAAGATGGGGGTAAGATAAGGGGAGACAAGGGTCGTCTAGGAGAACTCGGAATCGTCAGGTCAATGATACTGTCGTTCAAAGGCACCTCCGGAGAGGATGTAGGGTCAGTGAGGAGTTTCTTCCTGGGCGGTGGTTTCCCGGGAAGTTTATCAGATGTAGATTTCTGCTTTCTCTTTGTCGGAGCTTTCTTCTTGTCCAGAGGCTTGGGTGATGCAAATATCCCTGCTTGGAGTTCCATGTCGTCTGAATCGTCCTGCGTTAAACGATCGAATTGGCTGCTCGTCATCTCCTCCACTGGGGTGAGTTTCCTCTTCTTTGGTACAGAAGTTCGCTTCGTCTTCGCCGGTTTGTCTGTGGCAGGATCACCAGCAACAGTAGTAGCTCTTCGGGGTTTCCTCTTCTTGGGTGCCCTCGATTCTGTGCTTAGAGACACAGTCCTCCGAGGTCCAAAGAGACCAGCCTCGATCTCCAGATCATCTTCATCTTCCTCAATAGCAGAGGGATCGAACTCCAAAGGTTTCTTCCGTTTCTTCGACGATGCACCCTTCTCCAGGAGATCCTTGACGCTAACAAATCCATTCGTCGCGCCCGCAGGGATGTTTCGCATAGCATCGTCGTTGCGCTTTCGCTTCGCGGCTTTCGATGATGGAGAGTTGGCGAAGGAGGCCTTCTTGCTGCTGGGATCCTCTCGAATGTATTCTTCGATATCCATCTCCATCTCGATACATGTCGGCTCGATCTCTTCCGGCAGCATGCGAGGAACATCGTCGAACAGCTCCACATGTTCCGCACGGACAATAAAGTTCTGGACAGCTTCGTACTTCTCTTTCGCCTTCTCCCAATTCCGCTCTTCTCGACCTTCGGAAAGAAGTACGTGAATGTATCCGTCACGTTTGCGACCGGTACGTCCTACACGTTGAAGCTACATCGCAGCAAGGAATGAGTGAAACACGGGTTGGGAACTGCACATCGACCTACCATTCGAATTGGCGTCTTCTGCGCGTCATAGCACACGATCATGTCAACCTCGCCAATGTCAAGACCTTCTTCACCAATGGAAGTAGAAACGAGTACGTTGTACTCGCCCGCTTTGAACTTCTTCAGTACCTCTAATTGTTCCTTCTGCGCATAACCTTTCTTGCCCTGTTTGTCCATACCCTGTCCAATGAACTTCGTGACGCGGATGAGAGGATTCTCTTGACTAAGAAGCTCGACAAGCTCGTCGACGCATTCCCTAAACGATGCAAACACCATAACTCGAGAGGAACTGGCTTCCTTGGCCGCCTCGGTATCTCCTCTCTCCTCAGCTTCATCCTTCTCGCACATCCGGGTTGTGAAATGCTGCACCAGCAACATCTTCAGTTTTTCCATCTTCGGATGAACGGAGAACCCTCGTTTGTACTGGTTCTCGAGTTCCTTGAGGACTTCCTGGAACTTAGGATCCTTGGTCAACTTCGATCCTCCACCCGCCTTCTTGCCGTCACCATCGTTTTTGCCTTCCCCTCGCTCTGCAAGATCCTTCAACGACGTATAGCACATGCCACTACTGGCTTCCATCTATGCCACCTATCAGTGACCAAAAATAAATCATTTGAGAAGAAACTCACTAGATAACCCATAGCGCGAGCCAAGGAGCCGAGGTTAGATAATGGTTTGAAAGCCCACGGCTGCTTATCCCGACGTGCATGCAGCTCTTGTTGGGCTGCTTGACAGCGATACGGATGAAGACCCACGGGGTCAACTGGCCCGCGTAGGAGACTGATCCGTTGAAGTTGTTTGAGAATAGGCTGGCAGATCGTTTAGGGTACGGCGACTTTCTTGGAAAGAGCGAATGTGCAACATACCTCCATTAGTTCGGCTAACATGTCGCGGACCTTGGCGACGTCGCCATCCATGTTTACAATATGTTGTTGAGAATGCTTCTTGTGCATATATGCACGTAGATCAAGACTATTCTCGTCTCGAATTTCGATATTACTGATATGGAGAGCGTCAACAATGTCCTGAACGGCGTCTGGTGTCGAACCAGGTGTAGCAGTGAGTGCTAGAACCCGGAAATGTGGGTTCTTAGCCATAAGGTACCGAATAGCTTGGGCATATGCATAGTCGCCAGTGCCTTTGTGAGCCTCGTCTACGGGAGAAGGTGTCATTAAGGCATTGAAAGGATGCCAGGTAAACTGAAACACACCTATGACTAGAAGAACGATATCACGAGGATCACAGTTGTCTGTCTTTAAGTCATTCATGAGGGTCTGTGGCGTCATATAGAAAACGCGCTTCTCTCGCCACTTTATACAGCATTTATCAGTCATCAGAAGGAGGACGGGGAAAGGTGTACTCACAGCTTTGGCACGCTGCATTCTGGGATTCTGTCCAGTTAACTCTGCAGCATGGCTGCCTGGTATGCCGCAGGTCTTATGACAGGCTTCAATCTGCTGGGCGACCAATGGCTTCGTAGGAGCAACAAAGACTACTTTTCCCTCGGGAAACCATGTATAGACTGTGAATGTTTGAGCCTGAGTATCAAACGTAACGTGCGATCGAACAACGTACAATTCAACATTACCACGCCGGCGATAAATGTCTTTCCCAGACCCGTGGGTAGAGCAACGAGGGTGTTCTCGAAAAGGCAGCGGTTGACAATGTTGAATTGGTAGTCTCGTTTCGGTTGATTCAGTGGATATATCCATCGTTTCGCTGCGAGAAGGTCTGGTTGTAGCTTCATGGGCGGAGGCTAATGAAGTTACGTGTGAGTGTTTTGAAGTGACTGAGAGAGAGTTCGCATACCGGACTACATTGAGATGTCTTAGTTTGGGATTAATCAACGTAGTGCGGGCAACATACCTGATATCAACCTGGGGAGCAGGAAACTGCTCGAATTCCACAGGCTCATCTAACTCTTCCTCTTCCTCCTCATCGCCATCGAAGTTCGCTTTAGCCTTTACTTTGGGTTTCTTCCATCCGGTCTTTGCGAAAGCGGTATGATCCCACTGCTTAACCTTCCTAGGGCGAGCGCGAGGAATTCGTGAACTCGACCCTGTTCGTTGTGCTGATGGCCCACTCTTACTCGTTGAAGCGTTCTGGACTGCAATCTCTCCAAATAAAGTAGTTTGAACAGTACCCATGGACGTAGTGCGTCCTGCAGGTCTCTTTGAGCTCGAGGCCACGTTGGCGACTTGAGTGTTGCAGATCTCATCAAAGTGTCGAAGCTCGTCCTCGTTCATGTCAAGGTCGGCAAAGCTATCGTCAAATTCATCTGCAACGATGACTTCTCGCTGCAAAGGTAGAGAAGGCTTTGAAGGTGGTTGCCTAGAAGATGATGCATCCGAAGGCTGTTGGGAAATGTGGGCGGCCTCGATAGCATTGACTTCATCGAGAAAGGCGGAGTCCAGTTCATCGTCAAAGTAGCCGTCAGAGCTCATATCTGAGGCATACGGTTATCCAGAGGGAAGGGGGAAAGAGTTGAGGAGTCGTAGGACGGTAGGTAGTCTACCGTGGTTGTGAAACACAGGAGGCGCCGGATGCTGAAGCGAGACGCGTCTTTGGGCGACGCGTCAAGGTCACGCGGCTTACATCAGCAAGCCTGAGCTGCCTCTTTCGGCTTTCCCGCTTCGTTCTCTTGGAACTTGTCCTCCACCACATTCTCATCTCCTCAGTTACTCAATCTCAACTGATAACCACAAACTGGGCTCTTAGTCCTAAAGTACATAGAAGCACAATGTCTTCTGCAACAATCGCTCGTTGGAACGCGATACCAATGGAGGGCTCTGGAAACAGCGGTCCTGTACAATCTCTGAAGGTACTCCCCGCGCGTTATTCGCATCCCTGAATATACTCTGCATACTGCCCTCCTTTCCCTACCATCTTCCCAGCGTCCGCGTGATGATGATGACATGCAAGACAGTGACGATGATGTCTTGCTAGTCTCTCGTTCACCTTCCCCCGTTCCGCTCAACGCAATGGACATCGACAAGTACGACGAATATGTCCGGGGCGTGGAACGTGAAGTTATCACAGTGGAAACAAAAATCAATGCCACTAACAAAGGCTTTGCCTTGCTGTCCAAACTTGGGTGGGTTGAGGGTCAGCCATTAGGTATCTCCGGCGATGGTATGTTTTGTTATCCGGGTATCTATTTGTACCTATAACAAGTATTTGTACAGGTCGTGTCGATCCTGTCCCATTCTATGTGAAGAATGATCTCACAGGTCTGGGAAAATCCAATCAGGATGTTCGTGTTATTGAATCGACGGTCTCGCAACGCCGGGAACTGCATTCGGAGAAGCTAATCAAGGAATCCGAAGAGCAACGGAGGGCGAGAGAGGTCCATATTTTTTTCATCTCCCTATAGGATCGATATATTTATCTTACGGTCCTCTCATAACAGGAATTGGTCGCCAAGCGCGCCATACTACAAACTGAAATCTCTTCCACACTCCGTGCTTTCTATTGCGAACTATGCGACAAGCAGTTCCAGAACGTTGCACAATACGACGAGCACACAAACTCCTATGCTCATCATCATAAGGCTCGATCCCGAGACTTGCAGCTTGCTCAACGTGCGTCTTCCACAGCAAAGGAAGAGCTCGACAAACGCAAGGAGAAGGAGAGGAAGAGGGAAGAAAAGGAGCTGAGGAAGCTAGCAAAAGCTGCCGGTATCAAGATGGCTAAGCCACCTGCAGTTATCAATCCGCCAAGTACGCCGCCTGCTGCAGGAGTAGAGAACGAAGCAAAGCCCTCAGGATTCAGGAAATCCGGCTGGGCTACCCTAGGGTCTGCCTCATCCTCTGCGCAAGCCACCGCTCCAGTTGAGCCTCCGTCGTCTGCTTTCAGACGCTCTGGATGGGCAACTGTAGGACCTGCGTCATCGAGCTCCAACATGGCTCCTCCACCCAGTTCACCATTCAATCAACCTCAGACCGAGCCACCGCCGCCACCTCCATCTGGTAGCGACTTTGCTCCCCCGCCTTCAGGAACTGTCAATGATTCGCAGTACCATTCTGGTCCAGCACCTATGTTCCGGACAGGCGGATGGTCTTCCCTCGATGCCGGAAGCTCGCAATTGACCCCTAATCCCCAACCTCCTAGTCCTGCTTCATACGAATCTCCTCCCTTACGCCGCGCAGACTGGGCATCCACAACGTCATCGAACCCCTCGCCGTATCAACGTCAACGGTCAGCTTCATCGTCTGGGTGGTCTAATCCTCCAATTCAGGCCGGCCTGGGTTCGTTATCTGTTCAGCAGGAGAAGCAGCCCCCTTCTCCATCTCCCGTTCAACCGCAGCAGCCAATAATAGCTGCTCGTCCAGAACCAACTCGTTCGGGATGGCAGCAATTCCGTGCAGGCGCACCTGGCAGACGCAGATAATGTTCCACTTGTTTTACCCATGTATATTAACTGTACTTCACCGCACGACATTACACATTGTCATACTCATTCGATCTATGTATGTGTGAGCAAGTTCGAGAACAAGAGAAAGATATGAACAACAGTACAACTACTAACTACATAAGTATTGAGGTAATTTTGAACACAAACTGGAATCAGAAATAAAAAGCAAGGGTCCGCAAGGTGGACGAACGCAACGACACACCGACAGAAAGAAACGCAAGAAGATAACCCTTCACTCCGAATCACTACCCGAACTGTCACCGTCCGTACTCGAATCTGATGACTGATCATATTCTTCGTGTCGAACAGGTGGCCGTTGCGAGGCTGCAGCAGAAGGCTTGCCGCCTTCGAAAAGCGCCATGCGCTCTTCGAGCACACGAATCTTCTCGGCCTCAACATCTTCATCCATGCTCTTGCGTTTCAAGCCACCAGTGCCTGTACCCTTGCCCGTACGTGCACGTTTCGCGGGAGGTGGACGCATTGGACGAATGACGAAGTTATAGAGCTTGGTGAGCACCGATGCTGGTAGCTGATCGATCTCGAGTTCGATCTCTTCCGTGCTCTGAGAAAGAGTAGGTAAGATAGAGTCGTTTACTGAAAAGGAAGATGAACGTACGTCTCGAATTTCCGGAACACCTTCGTGAATAATCTGAATGACACGCTCAAGTTTAGCACCGTCGAGCTTCGCGATAGTATCGCTGAGGTCCTTCTTCTGCTCGAACGACAATACGTCGTCGTCAGTAACAGGCTTCTTGCCAGTCTTCTTGCCGGGCTTGGCCGCTGGAGCCTTCGACGGCTTAGGTGCCGCTTTCGATGTCGACGGCACTGGAGGTTTTTCCCGCTTTTCCTTCTTCTTCTCTTTCTTCTCCTTCACCTTACTCTTCTTGAGCCCTTCCAATGCACGGTTCATGTTTTCGATCTGACTCTCTAGTTCAGCAATGCCTGAATAGAGCGAGGGTAAACATTCATGAAAGATTATAGATACTAATGACCACTTACGAGCTTGATCGTCCTCTAATTCCTCCTCCTCTTCCTCCTCTTCTTCGCTCATCTCCTGCGAAAGAGGGGGTAGATTCTTCCACTTTTCGTCGAAAAGACGCTCGAGTTCACGACCCGCCGTGTTGACCGGCGTACCGACAGGATTGAACGTGTAGCAATTCTTGATCATGAGTTTGAAGTCGTCACGGAAGGCCTCAGCCGACGAATACTCGCCATCTACGAGCTTCCTCCGCATCGTCGACAAGTCCATCGGTCTCTTGATGATCTTCGGATAGCTAGGGATGTCCAGCTTGATCCAATCTAGTCATGCGAACGATGAGACCCTGGATCAGAGGACATGATAGACAACAACGTACCGACTGGCTCATAGAATGGATGAGCAATATTGTAGTGCGTTTTCTTGTGCAGATCCTTTAGGACCTTGTCGCAGAACTTCAATTGCTCGGCGATAGCACCGTTCTTCGGCACCCTTGTCTTTCGCATCTTCTTAGGTGCGTCAGCATAAGGAAGGTCTTTTGGCGGCGGTGGGTGTATCTCGCGCTTCGGACGACCAACTATTTCCGAGTCCGACCGTCTGATAACAGGGACAGATGTTGACGGCTTTCGTACAGGTTTCTTTACGGCAGCAGGAGGTGGGGGAGGAGGAGAAGGCTTCTTCACAACTACAGGCTTCACCTATATCGAACAACATCGTCAGTGACTAAGTCCATGTGGTGAACATTGGATGAGCTATTTACCTCTTCCGGCGGTGGCATATGTTTGATCTGCTTGTCAAACACTGCTTCAACACGTTTGCCCATAGCCGTGATAGCATGGTCTGGACCATTAAACGTGACGCAGTTGAAGAATATCTGACGGACATCAGTGACAAACTCGTCAGCATTACTGTAGCGAGGGTTTGCGGGATTCGGGTCAGGCTTGGTGGGATTGGAAGAAGCCAGCTTGCGATCAACGGTGGAAAAGTCCATCGGATGCTTGATGATAGTGGGGTAATGAGGGATATTCAGTGCGACATGGTCAACCGGGTGGAGGAAGGGCGCAGCATCCTTGAGTTTCTTGAGTGTGCGAACGGTCGATGTACAGAATCGCCACTGAGCAACGCTAAGAGTGGGCGGCCCCAAATCAGATACAGGGCCGTTCGGAACAGGTACGGGGGAGGGCGTCGCTGGAGGTGGAGTTGCAGTCTTCAGAAGGGCGACATAACGAGCATGAGGATCAGTACGCCCAAAGCGGCGCACAGGACGAAAAATACTTACGTTTGTTATAGAGGCCCTTTCGGCGTCCGAGTACTTGCGAGCACGCTTAGCAGGAGGAGGTTTATCATCATCGTCATTAGGGGAAATATTATTAGAATACGGAGAAGAGGCAGCAAGAGAGTCCACAGCAGTTGTGCTCGACGATACAGCGGGGATAGTGGCAGAGCCAGTAGTGGCAGTGGGAGAGACTTCCTCCTGAGACGGGTGAACGTCCCCGTTCACAGTAGCAGGTGCGGGTGGCACATCTTCCATGTGCACGTCGCCATCGACGGCAGCAGGAGCCTCGGCCGTTTTGACCTCTTCCAAAAGATCGCCCGTTTGGGGTGGAGGGGTGCCCTTCGGGGGAGCAATCGGAATAGAGGCTAATGTACAATAAGACGACAGAGCGACGTGCAAACATGGGAAAGGTGCTCACCTGGATCGACAGGGGTCTCTAGCTCGGGCACAATTGACGCGTCTCTTAACTGCTCTATACCGTCTATTTTCATAGACACAGGCTCATGCCTCAAATCACTATCTGCAGCGGGAGCGTCGACGTCGATCTTGATGTCGGCAATGGTGCTGTCGTCAATGGGTGTTGCGGGGGAGTCGGGAGCGTTGACGATGTGGTCGCCGTTGAGGAAACCGTTTGTGAGCGCGCCAGTCATAGTGGTCGGGGGCGCGTGACAGTCACGAGGGAGTGACAGAGGACTTTGGGGGGCGGGGAAGATTTAGGGAGACAAGAGATCCGAACATGGGCTAGAGTCTTTATACCCGGTGCAAAATAAGGTTCGAGCTCCCGCGCAGAAAAACATCCTCCCTGCCCCGCCGCTGCCCTCTCCCCCGCCCACTCTGCCTCTCTTCTGCTCGCTGCTCGCTACTGCTACGTACACACTGTACCTACTGCTTGTCCTCGTCCTTCTCGCCCTCCTCCGTTGCTGACCATACAGGCTTGGGCTGGTTTGCGCGCCAGGCTGAGTTTCAAAATTAAAGTTCAGCCATCATCGCCGCACACAAATAAGGACAAACAGGGCATCGAAACCAATCAACAGAACCGATCCCTGAATCATCCGTGCTTACCTGCTGTCCACACTGGCTCTTGCTCTGCGCTCGCTGCATGCCGCAGTAAGGCCTCTCGAGGCTGCAAAGAAAACACAAATTTGTTAGCATGCGAACAGACACGGCAACGGGGGAGGAGACAAAGAGGTAGCCACAGCAGATGCCATCACCCGGCGCTCCCGGAATCTTGACGCATGATTCCGGCGTGTTGCACAGGCAACGGCCAACCCCTGTATGATAGAACATCGCAAGGCTTTCCGCCTCCAACGCTTAGCTGCCACAAAGCGACAACGGCGGGAAACGTCAATGAGCACGCTTTGCTCACAACAAAGCTCAAAGGGACAAAGCCCTCGAACAATGCAGTAGTATTGACTGTGGGTCTGACGCGGCAATACACCACTGGAGCGCTGCAAATAATCAAAGAAGCTGTACGCACATCTTCGTCTCTGGTCGTATCTCTGACAAGGTTCTGGACGACATGTTGCGTGGCACTGGCTCCAACCCGCCCGCCTTTTCCTGGTCCAGTAACTGGTAATTCTGGTCTCCTGCTCTTGCGCGGGTCCATACGATCCTTCTCTCTCTTGCGTTTGCTTCCGCGGGCAATCTCTCCGTCTCGGAACATTGGCAGCGCGTGCGGAGTAATAATGGTTGGCGCTGATACAGCGTCCGACATATCTTCGATAGTGGCTTTGCGCGGTGGACCCTTGTTCAGCAACAGCTTTGCACCGTTGATGGATGTTTGAGGTGAATAAAGAACACATATTTGACCGTTCGCCAGTCCCGTTACAATCTGTAGCCATAAGTATAAATTTAACAGCAACATGCTTCCGGCGAATAGAATGCATACCTGGTTGATCTTCGAATGCCATACCACCTTCACAGGTGTCGTATCAACTTCGAGTGCTTTCACTGCTTCTAGACCATCCTTTTTCAGGAACATGAGTCGACCCTTCCCACCTTTCGATGTCGCACCAGCTCCTGTGACAACAAACTTGTCGTCAGGACTGAAGATAGCATTCGTCGTTGGGTACAAGGTCCTGAGATCCTCGTGAGTTGCAAGAGGCTTCTTGAAAGCGCGCAGATCCCATACTAGAAGTAACGTTAATCACTGCCTTGTGCCAGTTATGCCAGAGAACTTACGCTTCACCGTGTCATCTCCGCCTCTGGTGAGAACAGTTCGGCCATCCACCGAGAATACCAATGAGCCGGTCTCGGTTCCTTTGGTGTGAGCGCCCTCGATGGTCATACTGGGTCGCACGAAGTTTGACTTGGTCTGCCACATATGAATCGCACCATCAAAGCATGCTAGTGTGCGAGTATAAGTCCCCAAGATCCACTCAGAACATATGCAGAATACCTACCGCCGCCTATGATGCCGCCATCTGGAGAATATGAGCAAGAGGTGACCTTCGTACGAGCACCACGTTCTTTCGACTTGACCACAATCACCGACTTTTGCTTGCGCCTATTCTCAACTTCCCATATCCTGGAAAAGGGACGTTCAATAAAAGAGACTCTGATATCAGTCAGCGCTACGTACCTGATTGTTGAATCCATTGAGCTCGTGATGAAAGTTTGAGGATCTTTCGGATGCCAGGCGCACGATGTTAGCTCAGCAACATGACCACTGATGAGAAAAAGCAGCGCAATGGTTAGTGACTAATAGAAGACTCAAATTCACTGGTCTTACCTAGTATTCTTCATGTCGCGAATGTATGGATCGCCCTTGACATATATACCACTGTCCAAAGTCAGCTTCGGCTGTCCGTGTAAGTAGAAGGGAGTGAAAGCTTACAGCTCTTCTCCATCTCGATCATATAACTTCGCCTGAGTCGTCCCAGAAATGACCAAGAACTGATGTCCATCGTTCGAATACTTGAGGTCGTGAATCTACACAATAACAGTCTTCGTTAACCCGATTCTAAGAACATAAGACCAAAAGAGCGGAGCTGAGCGTACATAGTAAGTGCCCGCAGGTTCCCAAGTTTTGAACGGCTTACACCTCCAGTCCATTCCACCAAAGTCCCACATTTTACAATCGTAGTCATGCGACCCGCTCAACACTCTCGCACCAGAGGGATCAAGCGTTAATGCTGAGACGACTTTGGTGTGGTCTTTGAGGGTAAGTTCATGTGTGACTGGAAATTGGGGAAAGTCGGATTCGTCTTCGGTGATATCGAATTCAGGCTCGTTCTGATCTGCTTGCGCTATACCATCAAGTTGTGGTGGTGCAGGAGTAGGACCGACATCGTCAGAGTCGAATTCGGGCTCTTCACTTGGAGCTTGTGAGCTACCCGATGGTCTGCTAGGAGGTCCCAGAGCATCCGGCTCCGGAGAATTTGGTTTCACTGCAGGCAAAAGGATCTGAGTGTTGTTAATAATCAACTTGTGTGTCGCAGAGGAAACTTAGTAACATTACCTCGTCCCGTTTGTTCTTCTCGAATCGTTTCGGGTCAAGCTGTCTCTGCTTTGTTTTCTTCCCGAAGCCAGCTATTCCCATTGCGGAAAATACATCGAGACCGTCCATGACTGCAGATGGTATGGCAGCGATGCTTCAAGCGGGATACAGAGATGGTGAGGGTTAATTAGTAGAGTTGTCCTCGCGTGGTCCTACTATTGGCGCCACAGACGCGAGCTCTGCTTACATAAGCGAATTATCGCGTCCTAAAATGAATCGCGTTCTCTATGATTCACCACGCCTCCCACTCAGTGACCCTGTCGCCTTCACCTCCTCTTTCCCCCTCTACCGCAATGTCTAAACGTCAAAGACCTTCGTCACCTATACCCATATCACCAGAGACGCAACTAGAGGATGAAACATCCTCCGGGAATGTCTACGAGCCAGACACTAAAAGGCGCAGATACTTCGCACCAATAACCCCTGGTGATCGTCAGTCTACATCGGACGGAGGAGACGAGTATGATAGTGAGGATAGTGAACTCAGGGAAGGACAATCCAATAGCCGAAGAAAATATTTAGGTGGACTGCGGGAGTGGCAGGCTGACGCAGGCGTTTACAAAGATGCAAACATTTTATTGCATGATCTGCATGCCGAGCAAAGACATCGGATGTTGTTTTCGACGACTTCATCGACGTCTACTGCGTTTGCGACGCATTCACATTCACCACCCTCATCGCCTCACTACATCCATGCGGCTAAAGATAGTATTTCCAAGCCAGCGTCATATTTCAGTCCGACTCCTGGCTTCAACTCGGCCCAGCCTGAGCAGATAGAAACACAAACCGTCACCCATCGCTACGAGGGTTCCAACCGGTTAGAACTCTGTATTGTCTTCTATCTGTTTCCTCCTGACATTTTCCCTTCATCCCAGTCTCCTGAGGTCCCTATTCTTGAATCGAAGACAAGGGCTGCAGCCCCGCGACCAATCATAGTACCCTCAGCTATGACCATCATCGTTGCGACCTCATCATTCATTGTTACTTCTCTTCCCCTCTATCCATTGCTTCCTTATCTTCTATCTTCCTATCGCTTTCCATCCACCATCGTGCATTCATTGATTTCACATTTCACCACGACACATTCTCTCATTTGCATTGTATTATATCATATCGCAGCACTCGGACCTATTTGTCATTGCATAATCTACGAGATCGAAAGATATACACCTGGAACTTTTGGGGCATCTAACCAATTCACTATCAGGATTGCGGCAGCCAGGCGTGTTGCACGTCTATCGTGTCCTCCGTCACAATTCTTCCCACAGTTTGTTGCATGAACTCCTTCCACTGTTTGATGACTTCACGCAGTAATCTGGCTTATTGAAATCGACTCTACGTGAGACTAATGGTGGTGGCTGTCACGAAACCATCTGCTCGGCCTTGATCATGATGCAACTTTGGACACCTTCCTGATCCGAAGGTCGACGTCTTGTTCAAGTAACTGACTGAGTTCCGCGTTTAACAGCTCTCCTAATGACGAGGATTCCCGGACGTATATCCAGTCATCACTGTCCTGAATGTAGTCGTATCGTTTAGGACCGCTTATAAAATAACAACAAACCGTCAGCGGGGCGGGAAACGAGGGCAGACCGTAGTACACGAACCTGAGCGGCGAAGAGAGCCATATTTGCTTGTTCGGAGGTTGCTTGTTAATGACGTATGTTCCCTTGTCTCCGAGTTTCAATGTGAGCACTCCGCTCTACCAGTGCATATCGAAACTTCAGCACTCTTTATTATCAGTGTGAGCCTAGTGCAACAACTCACGCTATATTCCACCTCATAGTCCGAGCTACTGAGGTCGTCCAAAATAGTCTCAATGGAATCAAGCAACCTCTCCATGGTAGCATCTGAATAGAGATGATATTTGTCACTTGACAAATCGCTGTACGAAGCTGGTTGCATCAAATGAGCGAAAGTGAGGACAGAAAAAGGAGCTTACCTAGCCTTCACTTGAGGTGCAGGCGTTGCGAACGACCGCTTTGATGACCGGTGAACGGACGGAAGGAAACCGTGTTGCACTGGTCTAATTACAGATGACCTAGCATGCGTAGCTACAGCACGAAATGCCCATCGTGCCACGGGTCTGGTATATCTTGCGAGCATGCCAGACTTCTGTATAGTCTGTCAGATTTTCCTTTCGCGCCAGTGGATATTATAAGCAGGTATCTGGTCCGGGTCCTACCCGTGGTGGTGTTTACAAGTCAAGATTAGTATACATGAGCGCCTGAGTGGCATGACGAAGTTTCGGCCGTGCTTCGAGTCAGTACTTACTCGCGATCAATGAACTCAATAAGAGATTGCAGACTTCTACAGTAACATGACAACACGAAAGGCGTTGCAATGATTCGTTGTAACCTTAATTTCATGAATTTCATGGACAGATCGGATAGCCTCAGGACACTCCGAATAAGAGATTCCTCGTCTCAGTCAAGTACTGCATGCATTCCTTTTACAACCCAAGTCACGGACGACAAGTACAACATTACGGTTGTGCTGGAGGAGCCTGCCCCGGTGTTCCTTCCCTCTGAATCCAATCCAGCCAGGAGCCCTTGTAGTTAAGGATGCTAATAAAGCAGTAAGCAAAAACGTCCAAACATCACACGTCATGACTCACTTCTTGTAACCATTCCTTTTGGCAACATCACAAGCGGTTGTCGAACGTTTACCACTTCGGCAGTAGAAGACGAGTTCCTGATCTTGTCGAGGTTTGGCGAATCCGAACTTCTTCTCAAAGTCTGTATGGTTGAGATGGAATGATTCGGCCAAAACGGATAGCGGAACATTGACGGCGGAAGGGATGGACCCCTGAAGAACCTCATCGGGCTCACGCACGTCAACTATATACGCGTCCTGTACACATAAAATGTTATAAGATATAGCTCGAAATTACTATAATCACATACTGGACTGGGTTGTTGAGTTCTTGGCTTCAGCTCCTCATACGTAAGTTCCTTCGCATCCCAGTCTCTCCTGAGGTCGTTCCGCGCTTCATGGATCTGCTCGCGCAGAGCTTTTGCTTCGTCGGATTGGAAGCGTATGGCTTGCAAGGAGACTGGACTGGTCACACGGCCCTGTGAGGTCCTAATGGGAGACACTGTGGGCACTGTAACGAAGGCACGACGGAGAGCAGCTCGCAGCATGATGCTAGCAATTGGGTTGACAAGGGAGTGTAGAGGTCAACGTTATGTGGATAAATACTTGCTGACAATCCATTCCGAATACTTGAGCCTGCAACATGGGTGGAGGTGACGAACAAATGTAGCAATTTTGCACGTGATCAGGTCTCCGGGGTCTTTGCGCTGCGGCTTTTTGCTATTGGCTGAAGGGCTCGGGGCAGAAATGCCTCAGGCCTCTGGTCACACCCCAGTTCTCCTTTTCCTCCCAACCGCTCTGCCTCTGTCTTGCCTCTCTGCCTTCCTGCCGTCCTTTAATCCTTGCCTCTCCGCTGGTTTCTAGGCTTCGAAGTTTCAAGTTCCAGTCTCTCTGAGAGGTCTCATAGTTGCTCCTCTTTTCGTCTCCAAGGTCTGGCACGAGCGGGAGCGTAGTTCTCAGAAAGCTCGTGCCATAGGGTCGGCGTATACATCCACTACTTCGAGAACATCTACTTGCATGGCTCCGCTATGACACTGCGAGACCTTCTGGTCACTGATTCTTCCTACACATACAGCTCACCCTGCTTGCTCTTGAAGGCTTGAAACTTGGTATCGTCTGATGAGTCGCCGTTTCTTACTACTTGGTTAGGTTCTTCCTTCTACCCTTTGAATCTCAGCTATCAGTACCTAGCATCTATAGGGGATGTGCGAGGGGATGTGCGAGCGTAGTTCTCAGAAGCAGACCCTTTGAACATTATCTGTTGATGACTGCGCTTTCCTTTCTGGTACGCCGCCGCTCAACTCGTTGACGTCGTCGGACGCCTTCAGTTGCTAGCGAGCTGTTGAGGTTGAGGTTGCTTGTCGTGATGTGATTCAGTGGAGTGGAGTAAATTTAGTAGAGTTGTGTGGGCGTCGTTGAACATCGACGAGCCCTATTACAAGGAAGGTACGCCTCGCAGAACACCTCTTCAGACAACATTCCAGTTTCAGATTAGAGCGAGCTGCTCTCAACCGACGCTTTGTCTCTGAATACCTGGAGAGCCCATCGGTACAGCCCAAGAGACTTCAGAAGACCGCAAGAGCTTCGGCGATTGCCGACCTGCCGAACTCACACGATGGGCGTTAAGCAGCTTCTGTTCTTGCCCTGTTCTCCTCCGTACGACCTTTGCCATCCTGACTTTCCTCAATCAAATCGATGTCTCATTCACATACGTCGGATTCGTCTAACTCGACAATGGAGATGGTCGATATGGTCCCATGGCTTCACTTCTCTGGAGGCGATAACCTGTTCTTCAAATCCTGGCATCCATCTTCAAGTGGTGCTATCGCGGGAGCTTGCATAGGTCTTGTTTTGTTCGCTATGTTCGAGCGATGGATTGCAGCTATTCGGGGGGTCATGGAGGCTCATTGGAAGCGACAGTAAGTGCTTTGGAAAACTCGTCGGTATGACCGTACCACCGACCAAGGGCTTTCCAGAGCCTTAGCATTAATGTCTAACAAGGCCGCATCAAATCGGGGGGCCTGCACTTCGGAAAGCAAGGGGAAGACCACAGATGTGCAAGAGGTGGACATCGATAGTTTGCCTTCACAGGAATCAGAGAATCGTTCCCGAGTCAGCAACCCTCGCAGTGCCAGGGTCATTCCACCCTTCATTCCCTCCCACGATCTCACACGCGGTGTTGTATTCGCGCTACAAGCATTGTTAATGTATGTTCTCATGTTAGCCGTCATGTGAGCATTACTCCAGCGATAAGTCACTCATGGTTTGATTGCTTATGCCGTATACCCTCCACCCATCAATAGGACATTCCAAGCCGCTTATTTTATATCCATTATAGCGGGACTGGGCGTTGGAGAGATGCTGTTTGGTCGATTGGGGAGCGCACATGTGCACTAGGAACAAATGTTTCACGTTTTCGGCGGATTTACTTTTCGTGGCATGATGGATTTGTACTATATAATGTACAGTGATTGGACCCTTGGAATGCCTGTGATATGTCTCTCAAGAAGTCAATGCTTGCAGGATTGTACCCTGAGTGAGCCCTGAGACATCTTTTCTGTCCTGCCATTGTCAATCCTTGATTTGCGATGAAAAGACGCTGTTTCGTAATTATCGGCTTTGAAATTTGGGACTTCCGCGTTCCCATGCAACATCTGGACCAAATAGGGGGCAACAATAGTGAAAGATTTTTTTCACACATCCGGGAGTCGCTCGGTATAAGAGCTGGTTTATCCTATCCCAGGACCTCCAGACTGGTCTTTCCTGTGACATTCAATATCTGGAGTTTTCTTGGCCAACATCATCATGCAGTTCACATCGCTTGTATTTCTCTGTGGTATTGTGACTCTCGTGTCGGCCCACTTCCAACTTCAGTTTCCTCCTCCCAGAGGACCTTTCGTAGAGGATGATGAGCCGACGTTCTGCGGTATGTTGCTTTTTCCTTGGCAATATTTATGGTGTTCTCATTACTATCCATAGACGGCTACGCTACCGCTGTCAGCAATCGTTCACAGTTCCCGTTGAACAGTGGCTTCATTTCTATCGTCAGCGAACACCCGAGCTTCACAGGTGAGTCCATCTTCAATGTCTTCATTATTTCTCATGTACCAATTTACAATTGCAACCCCATATTTTAGTCGGACTCCTGCTGTCGACCGCCCAGAACCCAAACAATTTCGCTAACTTCTCGCAGGCTGTTCAGTTCTTCCAAGCGGAAGGTGAAGGACCATTTTGCTTCCCCATTCAACTTGCCGCCGCCGGCATCAGCGGTGTGAGCGATGGCACGAACGCTACCTTACAAGTAGTCTTTGACGGCGGCGATGGAAAGCTCTATCAAGTACAATAAACACATATATTCTGTGCCTCTTCACTATCTAACCCTTTGTCCAGTGCTCGGATGTCGTCTTGAGCAGCAGCGCTACTATCGCTTCAGACGTGTCTTGCACCAATTCCACGGGTAGCACTACGACCTCCTCTGGTTCTTCGACTGGCACTTCTTCAAGTGCGCCTGCACCCACTGGAACCGGTGCTTCGGGCTCCGGTGCTGTTGCCAACTCTGCCGTTGGAATTACTGCTTTGCTGAGCCTTGTGGGAGCTTTTGCCGCAATGCTCTAGTCATAGGAAGAATAGACGATCTTAGTGTGCATATGTAGATGGATGTAATAATATTTGCGTACAAGTTTTACTACGAACAAAGAGCGACTTCTGACTTCCCGCATTGAACTGCATGTTGAAGAGCATGTACACCCTCGTAATAGTTCATATGACTGACAATAGACCAAGCGAAGAAGACACGCTGAGACTTCCGAACTGCGTCTTCTCCAAATGCAGCTACAATGATCGGATCTCTTGCCAAGCAATAACAAATTGTGAGTAGAAAAAATCTTTTCACCTGTCAGGAAGCCAAGACTACTTAGTCCTTTCACAAAGAGGGTTCAGGAACTTTTTCAGCCCTCAACGCTAAGGATTTTGCCAAGAAATAACCAAATGTTGTCAAACAAATATGAAAGAATCTTTTCTCCCCCCTCCTCCTGTATAAATGCATAAAGCCAATACCTTCATGTCGATTGTGCAGTTTATCAGACGTCTTCAGACTCTACTTTTTTTTTGACCCTCTGCTCTCTAACGACCCGTCTTTAACGACCTCATCATGCGGTTCACGTCTCTTGTCTTTCTGAGCGGTCTCTCGACCCTTGTCTCTGCTCATTTCAGACTTCAATATCCCGAACCCAGAGGTGTCTTCGTTGCGGACCAGGAACCAACGTTCTGCGGTATGATCCCCCTTACATGATACTATGATTTGCATTCTAACTAGGAAATGCAGATGGCTACAACACTGCTGCTAGCAATCGTTCTGAGTTTCCTCTAAGTGGAGGATTCGTCTCAATTGACGCTCACCACCCCAAGTACACCAGTATGTCGTCGTTGTAAACGCCTAGCCATACCATCTCTCATTGATTTTCCAAATTAGTTGGTGTGTTGGTTTCAACGGCGCAAAATCCCAGTAGCTTCGACAACTTCACCACTGCCGTCAACTTCTTCCCCTTCGAGGGTACAGGACCATTGTGTTTCCCTATCGATTTGAACTCTACCGGGGTTGACGGCATCCGTGATGGTGCCAATGTGACCCTGCAGGTGGTCTTCGATGGAGGGGATGGCAATCTCTATCAGGTATGTGCCATTGTACGTCTATATGCACGACTTTATTCAAACAGACATGTCGGCATATAGTGCTCCGATGTGACATTGAGCAACAACTTTGCTACACCATCCAACGTGTCTTGCACGAACACCACGAACACTGCGGAGACTTCAAGTTCCGACGCACCTGCGCCAACAAATACCACTGGCACGAGCTCTGCTACAACAGTATCGGGCTTTAGCGTTGCGGCATTGTTGAGCGTTGTGGGAGCTGCGATGTCCTTGCTATAACATTAAAATACTGAAACATAGATTAACACTCAACTCATTATCGTCTACCAACATGCTTTGACCTTCTTGGTGAACGAGCTCAATACTACTGTTGCCTATTCTGTCGAGAGATGCTAGGTTAATCAATTGCCAGCTTTGGACGCGGTCCGGCGTCCAACGGAGTCAAACGCTTTGTACCGCCTCTGCCATTGAATATCGAAGCTGCGCCTTCCTCTGCACAGTTCACAGAGGATATATCATTCGTTAAGCCTAGCCATCGATATCGCAGTGATCATCAATACAGTTATCATTCCGAGCCACGGAACAGCACGACAGGAAGCAGCAGGTTGTACTCACCATTATGATTTGGCCGATACACATCGTAATGCTACTAAGATTGGCCGCAATTGTTAGACGCTCTCGACACGTACGAACCCAATTTCGGCATGCTGCCCAACTTTTCAAGGTAAAGCCGATTTAATTCTTTACCAGAACCATTCAATGCCAGTGGTTCCAAGAATGAGTAACTGACAAGAGTCGAAAACGATCTGCAGCTAATCTATTGAGGAGTCAGAGACTGAAACACACGACAAATTCCGAGTGCGTCAGCGCTTAAGCTCGTTCTACGAGCACAGCCGAATCCAGCCATGCCGCAGTTAGTACTCATCTTGCTGCGTGTACGCCTATTAGTCTCCTGTCAAAGGGCCGAAGCAGAAGGGGTTAGTAAACGCTCTGACACTTATAAACGGAACGCATAGACACACCAGCTTCATCTTCCCACCCGCCCTTCACCGCGTGTTAAAAGTAGGGCCAGGCGAGTTCGGCCCCTCACCTCCCAATACTTTAGTTCTGTGTGGCCACTGTTGGCTATTTTAGTCGCTGCAATTTTGTTCTCTTCTGTGACTCGAATCTCACTCGCATTCATGCGTATGTTCTTCCGACGAGGAGAGGTTCCTTGGGAAGTCGTCGGTACGAGACATGTCGAATGGGTTCCTATGTATGACGCAGATGAGGGTAAGTTATATGCCGATATGCTGTGAGTACCTGGTACTTACTGTTCACCAGTACTGGATATTATCCGAGTCAATCGCGCAGATACTTCGATCAAATTCGTGCATGACATACATGAGTTAAAGGATATGCGTCAAGCAGTGCAGGCTGCTCGACAACTGCTCATCCAGCATATCCAGCAGAAGAGGTATAACACGCTGCTATCCGAAGGGTGATTGTTCTCATTTATGTATGACTCATCCATGCAGCTAACAGAAGAATTGGTTTTCGCAGATGGCAAGTAACAATATTGCGCAAAGGCAACAAACACCGCGTCGAAGTGACTTACATTGGTCGGGCAGCGTATGTCTCGGCCAAACCGCGGCCACATTCGTCTCCGCCGTTTCTCGACGTATTAGACTTCTATAAGCGGGATATTAGCTCGATGTGATTGAAGGCGAAGGAACATCGTTCGATTAAATCCTGCGGGATGTACTGGGTTTATACTGTATTATTAACATAGAGACGGCTTGAAGTGCTCGGCTGTCTGTATGCTACACCACTCCTAATTTATTAGTTCGCATTCCATCTGCCAATGTCGAGGACTCACCCTTCCATTCCATACGAGCTAGTCAGGTATTACATACTCGGGCTGCGGCGTAGTGCGATAGAATCGCCGAGCTTGCTGTCATTGGGCTGTATTGAAGGCCAGCATCGAGGCCAGAGACATATTGCATACGTGAGTTTTATTGGGATGTTCCGAGAATATGGTAAGTACATAATGCATCAGTTGGCTTTGACAATAGGACTTGATTCTCTCGCAGCATAACCAGTCCAGGACTAATCAAAGGAGTGTCAACATAAGGACCTTTGCTGAATGAATCACTATGACTGACCTCATCATACAAAGCGACATTCTCCACACCCAGAAGCTTCAGCCCAAGCCAAAGCACACCGGCAGTCATACCACTTCCGCAGCTTGTCACGACGCCTCGCTTACCTTCCATAACCTCCTTCAGCCGTTCATCGCCCAATGCTGAGCGAAGGCTTTCTATGATCTTATGAGGAGATCGGAGAGTGGTATAAGTGACTTCCTCTGAGGTTGGTGTGGGTTTGTACGTATTTGTATCTAGGAACGCGGTGAAAGGCAGGGAGAGTGAATGTGGTATATGGCCTGATGGGAGACCAGGTCTGGGTTCGGGATCAGTTCCAAGATATCTGAAAAGCCCAGGCATATTCAGTTGGTAATGAAAGTGTGCATATGGAAGCTCGAGTACAAACCGTCCTTTGGGTCTGGCATCCAGCACCAGTTCAGCGATAGGTTCCGTTGAGGGGTCACGATTGGCATTGGAAATGATTTGCTCATAACCTATCGAAAAGCTAAGTCCAAAACGATATTGCAGAGGATGCAAACACTTACTGCGAATAACTTCCTGATCCAAGAACGGCGGCGGATATTCAATGGGCTCAACGGGCTTCGGTTCTCCAGTTTCAACCGTACAACCGTTTGCTTCCCAATGTGGGAGACCGCCGTTGAGAATACTTGAACGATCATGTCCAAGTGCACGGAACATGAACAATGCACGTGGAGACGAGAACACGCCATGGGTGTCGTAGAGAACTACATGCGACTTCGGAGAGATTCCAAGGGACTCTGATTCATACACAGGAAATTCGCTCAATCAGAACATTTTACGGAACAATTGATAAACATACGGCAAGCCTTGGCAAAGACTTGTCCTGTGGGCATCATATGCTTCAAACCCAACTCATGTGGACTGGCGGCCTCATCAAGGTCGAGAAATTGCGCGTTCGGAATCCGTTTCTTCAGGAACTCCTCCCTCGCCTTACGCGGCGAGTTGGGCATATGCCAGCTAGCATCAATGACCGCGACATCTGATTTAGGGGGAAGATCGAACAGCTGTCTCGGTGACACGACTAATGGGCAGTTGTCACCAAAGACGGTCCCAGACATATATCTAGCTGAGGCGAAACGTGGAAGAGAGAGAGGTCGCCTGGGAATGAAGCGAAGCAGCATCTCTGGATGAGAAGTTGGCTATATTGCTGGGCCGAACTGATAGAGATATCGAACCAGATCCCACACGTTCCAGTGAAGGAGGTAAATCATCCTGAATCATCTTGCTGTCAAGTTCACGCCTTCGATCGTGATCGTCATTGGGCGCTTCACGGAAACTACACCTTCCCTCAGTTCTACCGCACACGGTGCTTTGAGCAGGAAGTATCCATCATGGAACTCAACTACGACGTTCTCATACACATACTTGATGTTATTGACCAAGCAGATTACTACGCAACGCTTTATGCTTGTTCCCTGGTGAACCACACGTTCAATCAGGCTGCCTCAAGGCTCCTGTATCGAAAAGTCGTCTTGGAGCCTCAATGGACGAGCACCATACGTCTTGGTCGAAGGGAGCAGAAACTTGTATGCTTATTGGAAGCTGAAATATATTCTTTATTGACCGCAACGCTTTTGTCTTGGGACGTGCCCAGAATGGATTGTTCGTATCCGCTCGTCTACCCCACAATGCACCGCATGTTGTAGACCTCCGCATTGCAGGTAAATCAATAATGCACTCGCATTCGCTGTAATGTAAATCTCAACTTTGAGCGCATCCAGGATACCTCGAGGACCGACCACCACCCATAAATACATTTCCAGACCTCCTCTGCCACGCACTCGGGCAATGGACCAACCTCCGATCATTCACTTTTGCTCCATTGGAATATCCTGATGTATTGATAACACAAACATTGGATTCACTACCACTATGCGATTCTTTGCGATCCCTGACAGTAGGCTCCCCCTGTTGCTCAGAGGATGCTGCTCCGTTACTCGTACAAGTGGAAAGCCTGGAGTCTCTCACTATCGAGAACCCAAGCCGAGCTATACTGAATATTATGCCCGACTGGTTGAACAGGCTATCTGGGACTTTGACAACATTGCGGTTTCGGGTGGGAGCTCATCTGTTGCACATGTGATCGTACTCTTAACCTGTTTGCTTGCAGGAAAACTGTGGCTCGATTACTCCAGGCGTATTGCGTTCCTTTACGCCTCACATGCCAAATGTACACACATTTGCGCTCGGACTCTCCTATTCCCTTACACATGACGACGTGTTCTCTTTTCTGCAGAATCATAGTAATTTGCAGAGTCTTGAGCTACGTTACTACTTGGTATGTCTCTCTTCACTTGTAGGTCCATTGTTAAGCGGAAGTGATATCCACTAGCAATTACGCAAAATCTCCACAAGTCTCAAGCTTCCACGCCTGAGGACACTGGTCGTCCGCCATACACATGTTTCAGACAAACGTGAAGCGTCTCACCTTACCAAATTTATCCATCGCCTATCCACACATTCGCCCCTTGAAAGTCTTCACCTCGTTTGTGACTCAAGTGGACTCCGATTATCTACCACTGCTTTCGATGGATTGGCTGATCACCTTGGCTCAAGACACGCCGATACCTTACGTGTCCTTTATATGCCATCTAATTTTCTCCGGTTGAAAGCATTTCGAGACCTCTGCGTGAGGTGTTATCGGTTGGAGGAACTCGCGGTCGCGGTCCAGCATGACGTTCTTGTGGGTGATCCCGTTTCTAACTAAGAACCTGGGTCTAACTTTGATTTACCTCTCTAGTGGGATCTCCCACGATTGTCCGAACCCTTAGACCGGTTATATTTGGTCTCTCTCACATTCCCTCATTCTAAACCCAACAAAACGATTGTCAATGCAGACAAGGTTGCAGAACTCCTGGTTCATGGAAAACGGAGCCTTCGTCGACTTGCTATCAACCATAAACAATGGGAGGTGAGTATCAACAGTGCAACATAAGGCTTCAAGGTCCTGATTTTATGGTTGTCCGATGCAGGGCTATTGGTCTACTTCTGAAGACGGGAGTGTCAAATTCTTTGTTCAGCCGGTACCTCCTTTTAGAGCACCTTGGGAAAGATGAACTCTGCCTCAATTGAAGGATATGTGAAAAGCGGCTCTATCAAAGGATACTGTAAGGGGTCGAGAATACACAAGTGCACTAATGACCAGCGTTCTCCTCCGTTGCGCCTTCCGCTTCTCTTTGACGTCCCAGACGAATTCTGAATATGCAGGCTAGCATCAATGACCTGAACCATGTTTTGCCGATGGAAACACGTACTGGTTGCGAGCACTCACAGCCCTCATCGTTCGTTCCTTCTCCTCGTCAGTCATCCTGTGCCAATTGGCAATCCGAGACAGTGTCTACGCGGAGATCAGCCCCTGCAGCCAATGAGATTGTCGTGTCACAAGACTCACCCCGTCGGTGTTCACCACCATCGGCCCTAGAGTATCAAACTTGACCGTATAGTCAGAGCCTATATTCACCTTGATGGCGCCAGAACTGTCCACGTCTTGAGGTGCGGGAAGGTAATGAATTTCCCGTTCCTCCTCTCCAGGGACCTCAGGTCGGGCGTTGCTCATGGTAGATTATGGTGTTCAGTGAGACCTATAGAGATACGAATGCGATGTTGTCGAAGTCCCAGTACGTGTTCGTTGCCAAACTTGAATTTATTCTAGGTTGTTTAGATACTTATAATGTCTGACGGTACTATGAAGTCACCTCTTTCGGTTATCGTCCAGAGGGATCGAGAGTATTCGATCGAATTTATTTTCATAAGTGTCTGACAAAACCGGAAAATAACTCAAAAATTAGGATTCAGTCATTGGGCGTCTATTCACACTCAGTAGCTTGAGCTTGCTTGAAGGAGCTTCAATTTGTCGCGCTCTGGAGAGATATACTGTACTACGGCTTTCGTTCTGCCATCTCCCCGTTGGGAACTTTTAGCAGCATCAAAAGCGTACTGCAATGCCGTCCGATCAAAGTACTTGGCTAGTGGCCATTCCACAGGACGGTGATTCCGAGGGCGCTTTCCAGGAACTACACTCCAAGCTGGGGGGTAATTCCAAGTCCTCTCCTAGTTTTTCCCCGCTATCCATACCATCCTTTAAGGTGCGCATTGTACAATGATATGCAGATGCGGTGAGCATGTCTCTAAGTTGTATCCAAAGACAGGGACTCTCGAGTCCCTCATCGGTCTCTCTGAAGACCTACCCAAGCAAGATGCATTCTTTACCGCAACAGTAGCCAAGATCGTCGATACCCTCCGTAATCTTCTCAACAACGATTCTTCGAAGCTGGCTCAACACATACTTGTGAACGAACAACCTGTGGATGATTACCTGCTGAAGAGCTGGCGATGGAATGAAGGTCGTTATGGCGTGCAACGCGGACTCCGAGAGATGCTGGAAGTGCTCGTTAAGGTGTTCTTCAATATATAACTCTCCACATTGGTTGTATCAGGCTCACTTTGTCAAATAGGAAATGACATCCATTGATAACGTGATGAAGAACAAGCTGAACGCGTACAATTTGGCCAAAGGTCAATTGGTACAGCTGCAACGTAAGAAAACGTGAGTAGATCCTTTGAATGTGTCTTATTGCTCTTATCTGTTACAAATAGAGGCAACCTCTCTGTGCGATCTCTGGCAGACGTGGTCAGGCCAGAGCAATTCATCGAGGACTCAGAATACATGGAAACGGTTCTCGTAGCTGTCCCGAAGTGGGTGATCCGCGCGTTTGAAGGTTATCGTGGTAATATTGAGCTTAACGCAAAGCCCGTAGGAATTTTGTTAAGGATTGGAAGCTGAAGTACGAGAGACTAACCAACATGGTCGTCCCTCGCTCGTCAATGTAGGTCCATCTTCTTCTATGTTGTTCATCATGCTGACTATATATGTCAGATTGATTGCTTCAGATCATGATTACACCTTGTTTGGCGTGGTCATCTTCAAGCGTGTGCACGATGAGTTCGTCCAGAAATGCAGAGAGAACAAGTATGTTCCTTCATCTCAAGATCGCGATCATAACATGCTTGACTCAACCTCCGCTGGGAAGGTATATTGTTCGGGACTTCACATACTCAGAGGAAGCTCTTGAGAAACAACGCGAGGAACTCGCGAATGCAGATACCACCGAGAAGGAACTATGGGTATGAACTTTCTTTGAAATCTGCGACATTTGCTGAAGTCCCCGCTCCTCCAGACTGAACTTCTTCGCCTTTCAAGAACAAATTTCTCTGAATCCTTCCAGATCCTTGTTCACTTGAAGGTTCTCCACCTCTTTGTTGAGAGTGTCCTTAGATATGGTCTACCAGCAAGCTACACAGGTTTCGTTATCAAGGTTCGTTCACATTTCATTTACATTTTTGCCTTCACGGACTAATAGCTGGCATCCAGCCGGAACCGAAGACAACCAAACGTACACTTTCAACTCTCCAGCAACAATTCACCTACCTCGGGAAGCGTTCTAATCCAACAGCAAACAAGGCAAGCAAGTCTAAAGGAGGTACTGCTGAAGAGTTTGTTGGCGAATATCAGACCGTACTCGAACAGGAGTACTTCGATTTTGTTTTGTTCGAGGTTCCGTGGATTATCCTGTGACGGATTTATGTACTGTACGAAGCTTCTGTCAACGTGTATGGAATGGACAAATACTCTCCCTTATTTGGGATTTCCGCTCATGTTCAGAGATTACCGTGATCGCTTCCAACCAACACACTGGGAGTAGCGTAACAATATATATTGACCAGCCCACTACGTTAGGATGAGTAGGAGTATCTTTTAGCAGATATATGTTACATATATACGAGTGCCTACGATGAGCCAAACGAATAAAAAAGAGATAAGAGCAAGATGGGATAGAGGGAAAACGCTGCTTTCGACACAAAACACAGGACAGCGGGGACGAGCTAGATATGCCAGATCATACACGATGTTGGTTGGGAAGTCATGATTGAAGTAAGGGGTCGAATGGACAATTTCTAAGATAAAGAATAACGAAGCAATTGTGTTAGAACGCGAGTACCAGGCTCTCGATAAGTATAAAGAGGATTGACTTGGGGGAAGAACGAAGCAAGAGGGAGGGAACTTCCGCCAAGGCGAGCGGATAGGGAGTGTCCGTATAATAAAATGGGTGCGAAACAATTTCACCCTTTTGATATACACGTAACGAAGAATTCTGGTCGTCGAGGAGAGTCCGGCCATGCTTTGAATTGCGAACGTTGAACCTCACAGTCCAAGATTGGAGATGACCCGTGAAACCTCTTCCACCGATTCGTCATCCATGACAGTGCTGGAGCGAGAGTACCCATGACTGTTCTGCGTGCCGACGACAGGAGAACGGGCAGCCCTGGGGGGACCATACACACTAGGGAATGATGGCGCCGTTGGACTCGAGTTTCCAGTCTCACCGACCGAATTCGCCGGAGATTCGGGACGAGAGAGCCCTGATCTTGTCCCAGCTGCCTCTGTGATGCGAGACAGAGAGAAGGTGAGGTCGAGCGACTGTGCACGGTTGGTGAGCGAACGTGGCTTGCTCAGGGAGTCCTTCAACTTGGCCTCGAGCAGCGAGTCGGAGCCACGCTTCAGATTGTCATCCGACTGTCGTGATCGAGCAGGTATGCCAGAGCCCTACATCGGAGGATCGTCAATAAATTTGATAAGAATGAAGAGAATGTCAAACTCACGATAGGAGGGAGAGGAGTCCAATAGTCGCTAGACGAACTGGGAACATAGGTCGATTCGTAGTCTTCTTCCTCTTCGACGTGGTAAATATATGAAGGAGAGTTGTTGAAGAGCGCCTTGACGTCTGGTGAGGAGCTGGCGAGCCTGAGACGTCTGTCAATCATAGACTCGGACGGTCGTCCAAGATCTGCCGAGTCTAGATATACAAGTCAGAAAAGCGATCAAGAAAATTAGACACTACTGCACGTACTCTGATGACGTGTCCTGGCAGTGGAAAGCACCTTGCTATCGAAGTGAGGGAAAGCGTCCGCGAATGAATCACCCCGTTTATGTCCTCTCGATGTTGCCGATGGGTACACATGGACGTTGTGGCTGAGCAAGAACTGTTCAAGCATCTCTCGTGCAGTCACAAGGAAGTCGCTGTTGCTACGCTGACACCTGAATTTGAATGAACATTCCATGTTTGACTCGGCAGAAGCACCGTTGGCCGTGCCAGGCCTGATGTTAGGTGAGATGACTACTTGGAAGTCACGCTTGACACGCTCGGCGAATTGGACGAAATCAGGAGATGTAACAATCCGTGCAAGCTCGGGATGTGGTGGAACAGACATCTCAGCCTCGAAAGGAACATGCTCCTGAATGAAGAATGAGTAACTAGAAAGCATGATGAGTTGGGGAATAGCATACCAAGAGCATCGTGGCAGCGATCTGTACTTGACTCTCAGGACCGAAGACCGTCACCATATCTGAGGCGGTCTCCTTATCGGGGAAGCGAACTTTCGAGTTAGTCTTCGCCTCAATATCGTGGATGAAGATGCTCTTCTCGCCGAGAAGTGTCCGATGATACTTGCGTGGAATAGACACTGTCTCATTGATATAATCCTTGTCCTGAAAGAGCAAATCAGTATTGATGAAGAATGATGGCGAGAACGAATAATGCTCACCTTCGGGTTCACGAGTTCCATTACAGACTGCTTGAGGTTCTCCAAGTTCATGGCGTTCTTTGCGGGGGTCCTTGCAATGACGTTGTCTTCGTTGTCGTTGTATCCACCCATAGCAGCGAACTCTTCCGCATTAGAGAACTTGACATAGACACCATACTTCTTCATGATACGTTGGATGCTACGACCGCCCACGCCAATGATACGCTTGTGGTAAGCTTCGGGGACATGGAAAGAGATCTCGGCAGGCAACTCCTCCTGGAGCAGAGTCAGACCTTGCAGAACAGAAGCGTCATTTCCGGCGATGTCGATCAAGAAGTTGTGTTCGTTGAAAGTCTCGAACTTGATTTTGACATTGGTGGTCTGCATGATCTTGTTGATCTTTCCGTTCTTCTTTCCACTGATAAACTCGCGATGTTCGTTTGCAAGCTCGATTTGGAAGCGGATTTCATGATGGAAGCTCTGTGATAGAAGCGCTCATTTAGTACGATGACCAATGAATGTGAAGACAAGGGATTAACCTTTACTATGTCGAGATCGAGAAGCATGACGATCGCGGCGCGGACCTCATGCTCAAGTCCGTGCATCTCGAAGCACATGCCTTTGAATACAACCTCGGCACCGGTAGCATAAGAAACCTGTTTTAGGATAGCGGAGACTTGACTGGGATTGAGCGTCGTCGAAGGCATAAGAACGTTGAATTGAGCAGGAAGCAACCAGAGTGAGGCTACATAATAGTGGCAAGCCTGTATTTGTTCGGACGTCAGTGAGGGTAGAGAGGACTTGCAATATAAAGAGACGTACCAATTGCATGATAGACCGAACGGTCCTTTGAACATTGACCCTGTGTTCGCCGAACACAGTGATTAAACTGGTGGAACTACCGATAGGAGGCAATTGAATGAACGTGGCATTGTCATGCATGAGAGTCTTGAGATCTTCGGCACGCTCTGTGACCATCCAGTCTAGTTTGCGAGGTAGGATCGCGGCGTCTCGTGAAATCACTTGCTTGCTCTAGCATCAAGAGAATGAGCGTCAGCACCAGTTCCATAGATAATCGATAGAAATACGGACCTTAGTCATAGAAACTTGGAACAACATGTCGCGAGCCCTTTGAACACCAAAGAACTCGCCGGTGATCCAGATCACATTCTGGTTCAGCTTGTTCTGTCCCCCAGGGGTTGCAGCAGCTCCGATTTCGGGACCTACAAGGCCTTGCAGAGGCGAAGGGAAGTAAATATTGGTTCCGGTCTCTTCTTGGATGGATTGCAAGACGCCCCGCTTTCTACCAGCAATTAGAGGGTGCAGTTTTTGGTCAATTTCGCAACACTCCGCATGTAAGCCGCTCTGTGAGAATGAGTAAGCACCACAAAGACAAGGAAAGCCTAAGCACAGGGAATGGAAACTCACCAGCTCATCAAGCATGACCAGCAAACGCACTCTAGCCAACTCTACTGAATCACCCTGACCAGTGATGACAAGCTCACAAACTCGTTCAGTCTCCAAACCTGACCACCCTGCACTGCTACTGATACCGTCCGGCAAAGAGCGAGTCGAAAGAGACAAAGGACTGTTCACGACCGCGATATGAGCAAACGTCTGCGAAGCTATGTCATCCAAACGGCGGCGGATCTCGGGTTTCAAACTCGGTTTGGACGAGGGTGTGTCTAGAATATCGGATCGCGCTACCCTAATGACCGCACGATTCTATCAAAACGTCAGTAAGTTCGTAACCAATGAGCGTTAGAGGGAGTGCAACACACTTGAATTGGACAATCCTTGAAAATCATGCCTCGAGCAAGCATGACTTGTTGGTAAGCACCAGAAATCTGAAAATTCCAGGCCCTGCCTTGGTCGGCGGGAGCAAAAGTAATATGAACGCCATGGATAGCCATGATCATCATGGCCATCTTCTGAACGGCTTCATAGTCGGAGGGAGACGCAGTCCCCTGAGAACCGGGAAGAGTACTATTGACATGTTGCTGATGAAGCGAAGAGTAAGAATCCTGATGACGGAGGTCAGGCGGGGATGAGAAGTCGAGAGACGAAGCGGGGGAATGAGTGAGTCGTGAGCGACGAGGATAAGTAAAAGATGTGGTGTAGATTTCCATAGTTGCTTGTCCTTGAACTGAGGGTAGTGCGCGAGAAGTACAGGTATGGAACGTGTAGGAATGGGTGTTAAGGAGACAGCGAGGGTATGGGGTAAGATTCGGGTATGGACAAAGTGGTATCCGTCAGGGGAGAGCTGTTAGACTCGAAAGGCGACACGGAGGTGAACGAGAAGATGAAAGAAGGAGAGGTGGGCTCCTCGCAAAGCGAGACCGACGAGGCGAAGAATATAACAGAGCCGGGAGCAGGATAGGAGGTGAACGTCAGAAACCAAGCACGGCCTAGATGCACTTCCTCAGGAGACTCGCCAATTTGCCTTCCCCGATTTCGACCCCCGCTCTCCCGCCCGACCCCCGCCCCCGCGCACAAATCAGACTCAGCGCCTGGTTCGCTTCCAGTCGGACTTCAATCGGCTCGCTCAGGGGCTTCAAGTTCTCCTTACTAAACCGGGGCGGTCTCCTAGCATAGTCAAATTTTATTTATTCCAACACGTCAAAGGCCTCCATTGGCTGCCATTCGTCATCTACGTCTACTCGATCAAACAGCTTCGAATAACACTGTGTCCCCGGATTTCTATAGTGCGCATATGGGTCGTTTGCCCTCAACTTCGCCCCGCACCGGTAGCAGAAGTGGTGTCCGCATTTGAAACACTTCATCTGCAACGCAATCTCAGCATTTCAGTCCCAAAAGGATCGTTACACGTACATGGTTGCAGCCGGAGGACTTTTCCACCCGAATCTCGCAGACAGGACATGCCGTCGTCGATTGTTTGATCCACTTGATGTTCTCCTGGTCTTCTTGGTAGTGCACCACCATCCGCATAAGGTTGCTTCGACCATACCGAGTCTCCATCTCCTTGCGTGCCGAAGAGTCTTCCGCAAGATCGAGGTATCTCTGAGCCAGAAAGTCGGTGAACTCCAGGGGACATTGACTATGTGCACCGTGCCTACAACACCCCATGAGCGAAATATAAGCATAAACATCCAGCGCAAATACCCACCATGTCCGCTTGCAATATGCACAGAACGAGTAGCCGCAATTGGAACATTCACGGAACCGTTCCCATCCCGAGCCCTCTTCTACATTCTCCCCCATTGGCACAGGAGTCTGGCACAATAATAGCGGGCAATGTACTATCGTGGGATCTGCATATTGATGATGTCAGTTGAATTCCATTATCATAAGTACCAGGGGATAATTCACCTTTCTCCATGGCCTTCTTCTGCCGTAACCATTTCCACCGTTGAACCTCCTCTTCAGTGACGACTCGTCTGACCTCTTCTTCATTCGCCTCCCTGCCCTCCTTTACACACTTCGGGTCCGGACATCCTACTCGCCCCACATCTCCTTCCGTAATACATAACTTCCAAAAGTCCTCCAAACATGACCGACAAAAGACATGTGAACATGAAAGCAATATACACCGTGCCCCCTTGATTGAAGACAGGCATATTTCACAGTTGTAAGAGTTTTGAGAAAAGCGCATTAGTTGTGTTGACGTATCGTACCCGACTAGTTTGTTTGTTAGTAGATCCAATTCCGGATGGGGTATGCTTTGGACGGGAGCATCAGGATATTCCGCACAAAACCAAAAGCAACTTGCCAACCTCCTCACCGTAGTATTGGTTCAGAACCCCGAGTAGAAACAAACTTCAACTCCTCCAGAAATATACCACCCCGTATCCATTCGATCCATGAATACAGAACGCCTTCCCCTGCTTGCCACATATCTAACAGGCGCTGCATCAAGTTAACGCTAGGCGGTAACCACGAATATGTTGCATATAGTGACAGAATCTGAGGCGGGTCATGAAGAGGGTAATTTGGCGGTAAAAGGATATCCAGTAGTAGTGGAGGTAACATGGACAACGAAGCTAGGTTCTGATCTTCTGCCGATACGAGTGAATGAGGCTCAGAGAGTTCCACTGGAATCTCGAGACGGAGAGATCCTTTCGAGTAATCCCCGGAGAGACAATCTGGATAGATGGACTGTAGCGGACATACATAGGTCAACTCATCCGGTCATGAATCCAACCTAGAGAACGACGTACCTCTAAGACCTCGCACTCCTCCGCCTGTAAAGACTTGCACAACTCCAAATCCTCATGCTCGATTTGGTGTTCAGGCATGATACTTTGTAGCCAATCCGGATTTCGAACGGAAGGACCCTACGGCGCAGACAAATTCCGGAGCAGTACAGTACGAAAGAAAGGACTTCAAGCAGTGAGTCACAGGAGCACTAAGAGCTTGAGGTCCTCGAGAATGACAGTGATTCCGTCCAGGATGCCAGCAGAGTGCGAAGGATGACTTGACCCGGTGACTTGACTTGATGGCTCCGGAAACAAATGCAGTTTCTTCCCCGAGCTGACAAAGTCAGCACATAGCCAGATTAGGACCGGGTCATCTACAAGTTGCCTCGAGCAGAAGGGAAAATTTTGGCGAGGAAAGCACGCCAAACACGAGTTATGGGAAGCCCACAAAAATGTGAAAGGATAACTGGCAGCCCGGCGTTGCAAAACCAGCAGCAGTTGAGGAGGATAAGAACGTAAAGCGCCCGGTATATCCGGCGCGGCTTCCAGCGTCTTCCGTTATTCTCGGAACGCGATAGAGGGATGTATAATTGCAGCTTTCAGGCCCTTAAGCACCTATACAGGTACGTGGAAGCTCCTGCGGTTGACATTTGAATGTGTGCATCGGAGCAGAAGAGCTTCTATCCCCGTCTACATGACTTACACACGTTTCTATCTAATATAAGTATAGCAAACTTCGCGATACAGTCCAGGGCAATGGGCATTCAATATTAAAGTGTGCTTCAGCTGTGCTGCCTGTGCATTCATTCATTCATTCATTCATTCATTCATTCATCCAGACTAGAGCGATCACGGGCAGCGTTTGATCGTGTACCAATACATTCGGGAGCGTGCTAACTATACTAAGTATACGTAGAATCTATGACCTGAAAGTACGGTAAGAGACCGGGTGGAGAGTGCGTGGTAGTACAATTGAAGGTTCGGCCGAAGGCCCTACTAGAATGTCAGAAACCGCCATAAGACCCAAGAAAGAACAGAACATGAGAGACAGCGAGTTCGAGTAGCAAATTGAAATAGCTGATGCCGATAAATTAGAGACGAAAGCGGTCGATCACGAAGAAGTCGAAGAGGATCAGCCTTTCATCCGAATCGGGGACTTCGTTCCACCCGCGCCAGCGTCCCCTTCGGAAGCAGCTGCGCGTCCTCTAAACTTCGGACAATTATCATTGTCCAATCCTGGCAATTTGACTCCCCTACTCCACGCTTTCGATTTTTTGTGTTGACAAGGTCAGTGGCTGACTCGCTGTACATCTCCATCGCGCCAACCACGCTATCGGGAACCTCGCCTAGCAAGAGTTTCCCTTCGTATGATTGGGCTCCGTGTGTGCCAGTAAGATGTACGCGGCGGACCACGCTTGGTTGGAATTGGCCCATGCCGCTGCCATCTCCCAACATCTAGGGACATCGTTCCATCAATGCGGACAACAACTGAAGCGAGATAAAATACGCACCTGATAAACGGTCGCATAAGCGCGTTCATTCACTTCGTAAGTGATAGCCAAAGCCCAGTGCTTTGGTGCCATTTTTGAGCTGGCGTGGTACCATACAAGCCAGAGATAAGCAGCCATAGTAGAATGGCGGTGATGGTCGCGGGTCCCGAGAGCATAATGGGTCTGAACGATTGCGGGCGACATTAAAGCAGTGTGCGGTCTTTGGAGTGCAGCTGAGGTCTTTGGATGGGACGAGTGCGAGTGGAAGAGAAAGAAACATACCGTCCAGATTTATATAAGGGAGGTAACAAGGTGCACGCAGCAGGCTAGATGCATGAAATGAATTGCTACTGGAGCAAAGATGCATCCAGAGATGCTCGATCAAACACAGGAGGTGAGAGCTTTTGCCCGCAGAGCCGAGCGAGAAGTTAAGGGACGCCGAACATGCTGGGACGGCACGGGGCTAGAAAAGGCCTGCGATGAAGCCGAGCTCGGATGGTTGCCCTCTACCAATGCCATGCCTGCCATTGTCTGCCCCTGTTCGATGCTTACTCGTGCCTTTTAATCATAGCTTTCCACGTGGCAGTGTTCTACTTTCTGCTTCCTCGGACCTTCCTTTTTCGTATTTTCTCAAGTTCGATCAAAGCGCTTATGCCAGAAAGTGCTCACTTCGATTTGACTTCGGCGCCGACGTGTTTAATCCATGGCGGACTCTGCCTTGGAGCTCATACGGGCTCTCAAAGCTTCCTCAGATCCGCCAAGTCTAAATGGACCCTCCAAGATTCAGCTCGCTCAGGATGGATGGAACAACGCGTCACTGTATATGCCCAATAAGGCGGAAACCGTTCTGGAATGGCTCTTGACACGGTTATTGAAGGACAAGAACAAGGATGTGTACGTATTCCGTCTTTTTATCATTGCCTCTTCTGAGACCTGCTTTCTGATAGCTCCACAAATCCTATGGCGGATGTTCGCTACTGGAAATTGCTCAATGATATTCTGACTTCGGCCTTTCCGCCCTCAAGCAACACCTTCAGCAACCCCGCTAGAATTTGGATGGTACCTCTGCTGAACCGTGTACCACTTGCACCCATGATCGTTGCATTCCTTAACCTATGCGCAACTAACCCTGAATCGGCTGACCGACTACACCTGACGTCTCTGGGTCTACGATCGTTCTCCATTTTGTGGCCTCTCGCTGCACCAAAGTTCACTCAGGACGCTCTATTGGACTGTGTTGGGGCGCTGCTCGAGTATCTCTCAGTTCTGTCTTGTAAACCTTTGCTTGAGGGGGATGAGCACAGGACGGCTTTGGCGAACTTTGTGCTCTCGATATCCTCCTCTTATAGGGAATCATTGGGGAATGCCGCGCACAAGAAGAAGGTATGCTGATTATCTATGAATAAACACATTCAAAGTTAAACTCAACATCTGCGTCTAGATTTGCTCTAGTTTCATGCAGCATCACTTACGCCATTGGTTAACGTGTGTTTCGCTCCAGTCAGGCGACCTTCAAGATGATGAAGTTTTATCTTCCATCTACGATATCGGGGTGGACACCATTTTCAATGTTGACGTCTTGCGGGTTGCCTACGAACAACAAGCACAGACATCCCTTGACAGCTCCTTGGCAGGATTGATGTCCCAAGTCCCAAGTATTGTCCTTATCTGCTTGCCTCGGTTGTTCAAGTCCTACATCGATATCAGCAAGAAGCATCGAAGTGCACTGTTTGGCCAAGGATCTAAGAACATCGGCATTACTGCTGCTGAGCAAGCTCGGGCCGCATCCATGAGATTTTTTGCAACATGCGACGGTCTTCTGCGTTCTACCACCAACGAAGAAGTCTGGCGCACAAGGCTGGCCTTGCTTACTATCGTTGATCAGGAAGATCTTCTGAGCGTCAGCGATGACATGTCTGCGGATGTTTTGCGACAGATTGGGGAGCTGAGTATTGACTCGTTATCGGACGCGTTCCAAGGTACTTCGGCATCAGTTTATGTTGCTTCTCGTACTCACCCCTCAGCGTCTGTTAGCTGGCCAATCAGAGATGATATGTGTTCTGCTCGACACTTTGTCTGCTCTATCGCACATCGACTATGATTTGGTACCCGGTGCACTCTCGCGAATCCTTCCTATAATTAGCCTGGTAAGTCAAGTTTTTTTTTGTCTGCCGTTCAACTCACTAACACGTGTTCGTATATAGGTTCCCAATGCCATGCAGTCCGCCATACCCTACCTTGGTCAGCTTCTCAGCTATCACATAAAAACACGTACTGTGGATACGTTTACTCAGGCTATCCTGACGTCCTTCACAAAGTTGCCCGCGACAACACCGACTCCGCAAAATACATATCAGAATGCTTCGTCCAGTGCCGTCCTCAATCACAGGTTCCTCGACCAGCTTTCAAAGGCGGTGCATGGGTTCCTTACCCCCGGACAGGTGCCCGACTTGACCCAAAGTATTCTTCGTCAGTTACAGTCTAGTTTAGAAGACTTTGAGGAGAGAGCTTCCAGAACGAGTAAAAACGACGAAGGGCCAAGGAAGAAACGAAAACGCGAGAGGCAGTCGTTGTCCGCCAGTGATACAGATCCTGACCATGCAGCTGTCGTTTTCGCCCTCATGACAAGCGTCGCTGCCGTGGCGTTGACTGCTCTTCCTTTCAATACGGTTTTGGAGGAAGTGCAGCAGTCTGTTCGCAGTGAGATCCAGGAGTTCTACTCGAAGAGCGTCCGCGGAAAGCTCAAGAAAGCACTCAAAGCCTGCCTTAATGATACCTCTAATGTATGGGGATGGCAGCTAGTAGCTATCTCTGCATTGCGGCTCCGATATTACTTGATAAACTCCTCCCTTGTTGCTGACAATGACACCAAGACCCCGTCGAAGCTGTTGTCGTTGTTGAAGTTGGATGACATTCTTCCTGAGTTACGAGTGGAAATTGTAAGTGGGCAGTTCTTGTGATTTGACAGAATCCTTATTTCAACCATGCAGTATCGCACTCTTCTTCATGAAGCAAACGTCGGCAGATTTGCCGCCACGACCGTCTTTGAAGATATTCTACAAGCGATCGAGAAAATAGGTCCAACGAACAAAGCTGCGTGGACTGGCGAGTTACATCGACTCAGTGTGGACGAACGCAGCTCTGATATATCAGTTGCTGGACTTCATCTACTTCTTGACCGTTGGCTGCCTACCCTTGAGTCAGCATTCCACGACGTCAACTCTAGAACCATTTTTCTAATGAAGTCATTTTTAGTACTCTCGTGACACCGGACCAGCTCAAGCGGCTGGCCGAATTGATGCTCGCCGTTTTACCTCAGGAATCGGGTAGCCCTTCACGGAGATCGCAGGATGCACTCTCCTTGTCCTCGTTGTTTGCCAAGACCCTTCGGAATGCACAGTTCTGGGAGATGCAGAATTTCAGAAGTGAATTAATTGTCTTTTTCTGTTCTGCACATAGCACTTACAGATCGGGTTTAGGTGCCATTGTATCACTCATCAACGAGCATACTGCTTCAATGGATAACGTTCAGGTCCAGGACATCTTGCAACAGCTGTTATCCGGACAACAATTTGGGAAAGGGCCAAACGAAGAGGGGTCTTTGCAGGCGGTTTACGACCTTCTGCTTTATGCCCCTACCGAGTTCCTCCCCCGAAGTGTCCGTACCGATCTTCTCAAACGCGCATTGGCGGCCGACGTCACGATAGGCATTTCTGTTAAAGGCCGAGACCTGCAGCCTGAACAGCAACAACGTTTGATTACGCTACGGGAATTCATGCGTCGAGTTTTCTTCCATGTTGGGACTGTTGAGCATAGTGTATGTGCTTTTTTTAAGTTCATGCTTCGATGTTCTGTGTTGAAGTGTATAACGCAGGCAATCCAAGAATATGTGATATATTTAATGGATCCACCATTCTCGCTCACAGACGATTCGTCCACTTTTAAGCATATCACACTTGACCTGATAGAAATGCACTTCAGGTATGTCACTTCATCCTTTAAAGCTATACCCCAGACCTCTGACATTATTATACCAGATCACTGCTCTCGTCTGCAGAGAAGGATAAACACGCTGGAATAGCGAAGATCCTGGAGTCATTCATCCACTCGGCGGCGATCAATGCTGCTTCCAATCAAAGTTCTTCTATTTCAAGTCTTCGAGAGCAGAGCTTGGTTCTCTTGATCGATTCCATTGTTGACGGGTACAAGCTAGCAAAGTGAGCTCACACGCTTCATGACCCTTACGGAGTGCAATAACTAAGTTGTACTAGCTTTCAAGAAGAGGTCATTCAGAGTTTGCGTAATCTGTGGGAGCACGTCTTCTCACTCATACTCTCCCGGATGTCGGCGTTGGTGTCTCAAGAAACGAAGGAGACTGACTTGTTATCGGCTGGGCCAGTGCTCAACCTTTGGTGTCGTCTACTGATATTCCGAAGATGGCTCACAATAGAAGGTATGATTTGCTTGTACCTCTATGCACCGGTGTGGTGTGCTTAAATATTAATATAGGTTTCTCGATCCCAATGTTCGGACAAGAACTCGCACGGAAATTCCTTTCTTTGAAATCCGACGCCGCTCAAGATTCTTCAGCATTACCTCATTCCATCCTTGCTATAGCATTGGAGGAGCTTCATACTGGAAAACAACATGGTGAACAACTCCAATTCGTTGTGGCAATCTACCTTGCGTTCTGTGTAAGGTCCAATTCTATTTGTGAGTCAATGCCCCCGCCCTCCTTCGTCGTGTTGTACTTAAAAGAATCTTGGTGAAACAGGCCGTAAAGATTTGGATGATTGCATCATTTCGGCATGCAAAAAGCTCACCGTCCAGGACTTCTCTGGTGTCCTCAATCTAGTGATCGACGGTCTAACAAAGCAAGGTCTCGAAAAGACCTCTTTGGGCGATCTTATTCATTTGTCTGGGGTTTTGGTACATAATGCACCCGAAGGTAAAGAATATTTTCATCCCCCATATAATCCTCAAACTTACATGACACTCCAGGTACCTTGAAGGTCACACAAGAGTATGTCACCCGCAGCCTTAGCCTCTTCGTCAACGTTCCCTTGTACACTGAAAATACCGAACTTGCCAATTGTGCACTCAACTTTGTCGCGAAATACTTCAACGACCGGGTATGCATTAGGGCTTTGCGAGCTGAGCTCACATACTTACTTAGACTTTCAGCCTGCAGCGATACGGTCGTCGCAAGTCTCTTTGGCTTGGGCACTATTAGGAAGCTCTCTAGCTGGGTCGGCTGCACATGACGATAGGACGCAACGCGAAATATTCCACATTATCGTCTCTATCCTCAGCGCACTCGTACGCCTGCGTCGGGATCTCGTCCTATCTACACTTCCTCTGCTGTGTATCATGCTAAGTCGTCTGGTCGTATACCTAAAGACCATGGTTCCGAATCTGGGAGCTCGACAAACTAGAATGGTTTCAAACACCCTTCCCCGATGGATCGACGTCAAAGATCCCCTTGGTGCTGAGGAGAGCAGGGCTCTAGCACGATTGTTCACGACACTCACCACCAAGACCATCATTCGAACCCACAATGTGCCCTCCACAGAGACACAAAAAGCGGACTCACTTGCGCGTCCGCTATCAAAACACATCTTCGTTGTTTTGAAGGTTTACGTGGATATCCTTAATGATCCCCTCTGCTTTCTGCCTTCCGAAGTGCGTAAAGAGCTTGAACCTGGGCTCTTCGCGCTGTGCGAAATCATCAGCGAACAATACCGAGACGCGATGATGGTCACGCTCGACACTGGTGGACAGGCCGTCATGAAATCATTGTGGCGGGAGTACGAGAAGCAGCGGTATGTCGGGAAAGGTTAACCAAAAACATGAAATCCTAGTGCTGCGAGATACATTTGTGTATGGGTACGGATACATCTAATATGATAGGTCTAACAAATCACACATTTCTAATGACCAAGAGTGTGAAAACCAGCATTACTCAGTTCGTCGAGGCTTGCTAGCGCGAATATAGATATTGCCATTTGGGTTGCCATTAGCGTCCTGTGGGGGAACGAAGCCGGCGGCCTTCTTCTCCTCTGCTATTTGACGGATCAAAGCAAGCAGATCTTCGACCGCTTCGGGTGAAGTTTGGACGTGAAGTACCAGTCTCGAGCCACCAATCTTGATTGGTTTTGGAAGGGCGTCCGCGCGTTCAACGAGCTCAACGTAGTCTACACCAACGGGTGACGGGTCGAAGAAGATCTGATGCAAGAATCGATCATGAGTAAGAGCATATGGAAATAGACAGCAATAATGACTCACCATGCAAGTCTCTGCAGGGCTGGTGATACGTACACCGATTTCCTTTAGACCAGCCTCTAGCCTCTTTGCAAGGACGTGTACGTCGAGTAGTTTCGGGAAATTGTGCGTGAGGGCATATGCAGCCGATGCCGCAAGGAGCCCGGTCTGCCTCATGCCGCCACCGAACAGCTTTCTGAACCAACGAGCCTTCTTGATGAACTCTTGGCTACCAACTAGACAAGAGCCGATAGGTGCACCTACGAATCGCAATTTCAGTAAGGCAGTGTCACTGAAAAATAAGATGAGGACTCACCGAGACCCTTGCTGAAGCAAAGACTGACGGAGTCGAAAGGATCACAGAGTTCCTTGAGAGGTGTGCCGGTCTCGATCGCGACATGCCAGATTCGTGCGCCATCCAGATGCATTTTCTTGCCCTTACTGTGAACCCAATTCGAGATCGCGATGATCTCGTCTTGCGGAATTATGGTACCGTTGAGTGTGTTCTCCAGAGCGACAACCTCCGTCGGTGCACTGTGAAGGTGCATGAGCTTTGAACCATGTATTAGCGACACGGTGCACTTACAAGTGAATGTCGTTGTCGAGAATTATTTCTGCTTGTACGTCAGCAAGGGTGAGATGATGGCCTGTCATTGTCACCGTCAGGATCTATCAAGCGCAAACGTATAAATTATAACTAACCATTCGAGGGGATAGCGGTGATGGTTGTTGCGTTGGAGTGGAAGGCTGTACCGCCAGCCTCGTACCTACAAAGGGGTTAGTGGTTCGTTCTGACTGTCATGTTATTGGATCTAATTCACTTATGGATGTGGGCACGATAATCGCAAAGTACAGAGTACGGGGGTTGTTTTAAATGAGTTCGGAGAGCAATCTGATTGGACATGGTCCCCGAGGGGACAAACATAGCGGCTTCTTTGCCGGTGATTTGAGCCATATGTGCTTCGAGTGCTATCGTTGAAGGCTCATGATAGACATCATCGCCCAAGGAGGCTAACGCTGCATAGGCGTACATCTCATTCGAGGGGACTGGGCAGATACTTGAGTATAAGATCTACGACATCTTCGTGATGTACCAACCTGTGATCGTATCGGCTTGGAGGAAACTTTAGCATTACGTCCAACCATAACACTCAATGTAAAGCGACCCACAGATGAAGCTCCTCGAGACCTCCTGCCTTGCCTTCTCATTGTCCTGTATATGGTAAGTGGTGGTTAGGTTCCGATCTGACTTGACGGCGTCGCGTCTGAACCTACGGCTTCTTGGCTTTCCGTGATGATGTCAAACTTTACTTGCTGGGTGACAGCGCTCCTAGCGGCATCGAGTGAAGCAGACATGCTGGTATGTGGTCTGAGATAAGGCGGATTGACGGGTGAGGGAGCAGAAGCCTGATAAGGGTTCTTTGCAACTGAAAGAAAGTATGTCCTCATGGTGCTTCGAGTCACTGCACGAAAGTAAAGGGTACGAGAAAACATCGATGCGTTCTTATATCCTGCCTTATGACTCTACAGTCAGCCATCCTCGCCATGTTACTCAGAAGAAAATCTCGCCGAACCAAATTTGCCTCAGGTCCGGTCTTTATCGTCGGCGTGAACAGAGCTGCCGAAAACAAAAATCGCATTGGGCGGTACGGGATTGCTTACGTAAGGTCTCGATTGATCGAGCGCAGAATCCGCCGCAAGGCTGTGGCAAGGCCTTTCATCTCTTTCGCTGCGGTTCATTTCTAGTGTTTCTAGTTTCCTTGGGATCATGGGCAACGTGAGGAGGCTTCTCCTATACTCTGACATTGTTTGTTCATCTCACTCTTTTCCTCAGGGTGCGAAGGCGCAGCAGAAGCGGGAGAGAAATCAAGCAAAGGCGGGCTCGACAGCCAAGAGTCAGAACAAGGTTAACGAAGCAGCAAAAAACATCATCTGTATGACGTGTAGACAGACCTTCGTGCGTATCAAGCCATCCACGCGGATGCATTGTACTGACTTTGCAACAATTCCAGTTGCTGACAACCCGTGCACCAGCGTAAGTTGTGAGTACGGTTATGGATGAATCGATTCTAACACATCATACCAATAGGCTCGAAGAACATGCCCAGAACAGACATGGAAAGACCATGGCCGACTGTTTCCCTAATGCTCCAAAGTAGCACTGTCCGCGGCGACACCGCGCCTCGCTCTTTTTTTTCTCGTGGATTTACTCCGCTCTGGAGTCTGCTTGCTATAGATTAGTCGCTGTCGTGTTTTGCCTTTTCATGTGTGTGGGAGTAGCATTGTGGGAGACGGTGAATGTCGACATATGCAATAGAGCTGCTATACGCAGCGTATTAAGTCGAATATAATGGATGATACAGAAATCCGCATAGCATCTATAGTCCGAAGCCGCCACCTTGGCTTGGTGAAGCATTGGCACCCATGCCTTGCAACTTTTCGCCAACCTTCTTGTTGACCTCGAAAAACTTCGCTACACATCTGTCAATGCAGACACTCTCGCCCTTGTTCAAGTCGCCTTCGGTGTATCGGGTGCTTATGCATTTGGCGTGACATGAACTAGTTCGCAACATAAGCCCTGTCGCGTTCAAAGATGTGAGTATTTGCAGAACTCACGAGACTAGCCTGTTGAACACGTCGGTGATCATATCAAGTCTGAACAGGAGTGTTAGCAATCTGTTGAACTAATGACAAAACCCCTACTCACTCTTGCATAGCCATTTCTACCCGTTCAGGGTTCACAGAGCCCGCAGGCGTCGAACCTCTTCCACCGAGAAAAGACATCACGAGAAGAATGGAATCGAAGATGAAGGAGGAGGTGAAGATGAAATAAAGTCGACGGCAGAGGTCGACGGTGTCACTGGCAAAGGCGCGCTTCCAAATGTGGCTCTCTCGATCACAAAAAGTTTGTAGACGCCCAGACTCGCGTTCTGCTCATTCTTGCTCGTCCAAATTCGTTTCTACGACATCTTGAAAATTCCTCTCTTTTCCTTTCATACGTCGTCCTGGCTGTGTCTGACATAGTCCAGAAACCATCTGCAACAATGGTGGAAGGCACAACGCTCTCCGTGCACCGATGTCGCTTTGTGGATTACCAGCCTTCCGCCGTGACTGCTTTGGCTTTCCCTCCATTACCACTTCCTTCAGTCAAAGGCAAGAAGAAGGCTGCCAGTCGAAAAAGGCTCAGATTTGGGACGCTTGCTATTGGACGTGCCAATGGAAACATTGAGCTTTGTGAATGGACGGGTCATGAGCATCAGAGTTCTGCACCTCAGGCATGGGTTGTAAAGAAGGTGAAGTGTTTGCAGTATTTCAGTATCTATAAACAAACTAACTAACAAGCTGGATCTTTCACATATTAGACACTCTCAGGGCCATATATGTCGAAAGTTGATTCTTTGGCATTCACAATCAAGTACCCCGACCAGATTGCCGCGGACGAAGTACCTTCATGGTCAAACCTTCGCCTATTTAGTGCAGGTGGTGGTAGCGAATTGGCCGAGTGGGATATTGAACGTGGAACTATCAGGGTGTGTATTTACTCGCACTATTGCCAATATCGTACTGTAACTAAAAGACCGTGTTACCGTATGAAGCGCACAATTTCCTCACAAGGAGGATCGATCTGGTCAGCATCTGCCAATCCGGCATCAACACTACTGGCACTCGGTTGTGAAGATGGCTCCGTCCGTATTCTTTCTTTGGAATACGATACTCTTACGCACCTCCGTCGACTGGACAGAGTAAAAAGTAGAATTCTCAGTCTCGCGTGGGGCCCACCCGTACCCAGAGACACGTCCAAACCTAGCTCAACAAGCCATGGTAATGACGAAGAGAGCAGTGATGAGGAGGAGGACGATTGGACAGACTCATGGCTCGTAGCCGGATGCTCAGATAGCAGTTTGCGGAAATGGGATATTGCTAGTGGGAGAGTGTTGGATAGGATGGGAACTGACAAACAACGAGGAGAGAGAACACTGGTATGGACGGTTGGTGTTCTAGGGTGAGTCTTGATTTTTTTGGGTTTCTCGAACCTCCATCTAATGCGTAATTCATGAAGTGATGGCATGATTGTCTCCGGAGACTCACTCGGCACAGTCAAGTTCTGGGATTCCAGAACATGTACACAAATTCAGAGCTTCCAGGCGCATAACGCAGATGTTCTCTGTCTCACCATCAGTCCAGTACGTTCTCAACATGTTCATATCATGTCTGTCAATCCTGTAACATATTCGTTCATGTGTGTTTTTTCAGGAAGGAACAGCAATTTACACCTCAGGTGTTGACCAAAAAGTTGTCCAATTCACACTTGTCAAAACTTCCCAATCGTCCAACGCCCAATCCTCGCTTCTCTCCCGAGCCACAAGCCGCTGGGTCCAATCAACTTCCCGTCGTCTTCACTCACACGACGTACGCGCACTAGCCATCTGGCCTCCGTACACCCCACTCCCACCCTCCCACAAACGTCAATTCCCACTGGACGTCGCACCACTCCTAGCTTCCGGCGGTCTGGATATGAACGTCGTCATTGCGCCTGCTGCACTTCCCGCAAGTACTATGACGAAAGTCGTCAATCCATTGGGGACAAGCACAATATCAACCTTTGAAGATGCGTATCATAGACGGTTGGCGTATAGTTCTGGTTCGTTCAATGGCAGCGCATTGCATCTTGCGAAGGGAGCTAGGTTGCTGTTGTGTATGAGAGATTCTGGGATAAGTATTTGGAAGATATCGAGGAAGCAGAAGCCGTCATTAGGTGTTGAGGATATGATTACAACGGAGGATCCTACTCCACAGTCCGGTGCTCCCGATCGCGGATGGGACAGGGTGTTGGATATGGCTTTGAATGTCACTAGTAACCTCGTCGCGAGTGCTATTTCAGACGATGGAAAGTGGGTGACTGTTTCCGATTGGTACGAGACGAAACTCTTCTGTCTAGAACAATTAGTGAGTTTTCCAGTCTCATTACCTTCAAGACATTAACTAAGGTGTGCTAGGCAAACGGGGATCTCAAACCAAAACGAATACGGGATTTCACCGCTATCATCCAATCATCCTTTCCCAATGCCAAGTCGAACCAACTTCCTTCCACGGGTGCTTCTTCATTCATATTCACGCCCGACTCTACCAAGCTAGTCATGGCTACTGCCATGTCAGGGTACATCCTTGTCATAGACCTTAATACTGGGGAGCCCAAGCCCCGGGTCCTGCGTCGATTTGAACAGCACCGTATGCAAAATATCGTCATTGGGAATCGGGTAGTCAAAGGTCGCAAAGGACCGGACCAAGATGTGGAGATGCAGGATGCAGATGTAGAAGAAAAAGTTGCTGAAGGTGTCAGTGACAACGAAAGTGAAGTTAGTGACGACGGAGAGAATGGAAACAAGCAAGCGTCAGTGACGGTGACTCGGATGGCTGTAAGTCCGGATGGTCAATGGCTAGCGACATCAGACGACCGAAGTCGGACCCATGTCTTCAACCTCGATTCCATCCAAGTAAGTTCTCCCACACCCAGTGCCCACTTTAATGGTACTGAAATTTACTATCAATAGCATCACTGCGTCCTCCCAACTTTCCCCCAACCAATCCACGCACTCTCCTTCGAACCTTCCTCTCCCTCAACTCTCATTCTCGCCCTAGCCAACAACACCCTCCAAATCTACGACGTCGAATCCCGTCAATTCCCCACATGGTCTCGTCACCTGCTCTCCGCTCTCCCACCCCGCTTCACCCAACTCCACGACCCCGTTCTTGGAGTGACCTTTGATCCAGAACCTCCAGCAACCGGCGGAACTAAGAAAATGGCATTATTCTGGGGCGCGACGTGGTTATGTAAGGTTCAATTGGATGCTGCTGTATGGGGGTATGGTGGGTTTGATAAAAAGAGGAGAAGGGACGGGAAGAAGTATTACTTGCCTCCGCCGCCGCCACAGATCCATGGATCGGAAGATAGTCGGGGTGGAGGACAGCAGGAGCGACAGACCCGGAATTTCAAGCTGATTACGCACTATCGGCCCATTCTGTTTGTGGATTTCATTGCAGCAGGAGAGTTGGTCATTGTGGAGCGTCCGTTGGTGGACGTGCTTTCGAAATTGCCTCCGGCGTTTTTCAAACCAAAATATGGTGCATCATAGTCCCGTAGTTTCATAGTTCGTCTACGCGATCTTTGATCTTCATGTCGCATATATTGCATACGTCGAATTGCATGGTGTATGTATTTGAACATCTATATGCTGCGGGTGTTATGTACAAGCTACGCAGCGCTATGTATAGCTAGTAGTGCATGAAAAGTAGTATAACAACGAAAAGTCCCTTGGACATCTAGAGTAGAAAGTTACGTTTGCTAGTATACGTTGATGCTACAGAAGTGGGGGATTGAAGTTGAGGTCTAAGAATATAAATTTCTCCATGGTGATGTATTTTGGCTTAATATTGAGATCAAGACCGGCGAGACGCTTATTGTGTACTTGCACTGCGCAAGCGGTCGAGCTCGTCCTGTTTCCGATCCTCCCTGTACAACAGTAGATTTGAATAACAAGTCCGCAAGATCGTGCAGGACGTGCATACCTTGCATTAGCAATAGAGAGATATAGCGTCCAGAAGACACCGCAGCTGGACTGGAACGGCACTCGGTAGGCGAGAGGCATGTATCGGAAATTAATCAACTATAACACAGTTAGCCTGGAAAATCACTATACCAGTAAAGTCTACACATACCTGTGCGGGCGGCCAAACTTGCCAGTTTGCAATGATCAACGGAACATACAAGTCTTTAAACTTTCCTTTTATATGTTGGGCATCCTTGCCCTCCATCATACTCATGGTTCCAATGAAAAGTGAAAGCTGAAAAAAATATGTGAGGGCGTGCTGAGAAGTTTTATCTCCAAAGAACTTACACCAATAGGTGCTATGAGGAGTTGGTCGGCAGCAACCCTCTTCGACAGAGCTTTCACGCTGACTTTTCCAGTGCTTCCATTGGCACGTAGAGGGAAGTGACGTTCAAGGAAGAAGTTCCACCTCCCGATCAAGGGACCTAAAAAAACGCATGATAAGCCTATCCTGTAACGACATGAGAAACATGGAGCACTTACCCATACCCAATCCGAACGCGAAGAATCGTAAGGTTCGTGGGATATCATAGCGGGGCCACGGTTCATGTGATGTGGAACGCTGAGTCTTCAAACACGAGGGCGGTGAGAAGGAATACAGGCGGAAGACGGGTAAAGTAGCATTGACGTACCACAGCCTCAGTGAGTTGTGCAACCGTGTCTCCGAGCGCGTTGAGAGCGCCATTAGTTATGGCAAGGGTCCAATACGGACGGTGTTCAAAAGATTGTTGATAGACCCGAGCGAGAGTAACGCTAGCCATGGTCGTAATCCAGTTTGATGGTTGTTCAGTATGAGGGGTATAATGCTAGTTGAAGAATAGATAGAGTCAGAAAGAAAAATGGCGCACCAAAAGGTGTTCATGCATCCACTGCGAATCCACTGCACGCCATGGGTCTCCAGCGATGTTTTTAGAATTTTTGGGTTTGCTCCTGTTCGTCGTCCGCGTCACCCTCGGCCTGGATATCTCTTGAAGCGCCTCTGACGTCATCCACGTGGCCATCCGTTTTCCATTTCTTTCAGTTTCTTTCGATGCCGTACTTACGACGTCTCGAAAAGATACACTTCCGCAATGAGCTTATAGATGATCCAATCATATTGTACGCGTCTCCATCTCGGTAGTACGATAAACACAATGCATTTTTAGAAGACGCTCTGGCTTGCCGAACCTATTTCTGACTATGATTGCCGCAACGGATGTTGGGCGACTCGCCTGACTCTCACTCACAATACAGACTACGATATATACACTCAGCCACTAGCGTACATCGCTGTGCCACATTCCCGAGACAGATACCTGCAAATAATAGGCTTCCAATCAAGCAACGCATTTCAAAAGAGGCGCTTCCAGCTTGATCGAGCTTGATCGTCGTGGACCTACAACCTTTTTTGGAACACAAACTACTAGGTGCACTGTCAAGGCACACGAGCTCACAACTACAGTCTCGTATCCTTCATATGTATGCTATTTGCGTCTTTCTCCGTCTACGGGAATCTGCATTCCAAACCTCAAATGTTTTGATTCCGCGCTCCCCCGGGTCTATGACAGCGTCTTTTGAACTTGATTAACATCCAACAACTGTTAAGGTAGGCATGTCCCGACCGGAAATACAACGCCCTTAATGGACTAGAGTGATGACTTGACAATATCAAGGAGTTTTGCGATTGGACGATATCCTGGTTGACGTGCTGCAAATCATTCCTTCAAACGACGCCGGAAGACCTAATTTATTCAAGTACACTCTTGGGAGCTTCAATGAAGCAATTTCTTACATTCCGCCGCGGGATTCTGGTCCGCAGCAGTCCTATCTCACCCGCTCTTTAGCATTGCAAAGCATCTGAGACTGTACCAAGCCTCGAGCCATCACCGCTTCCAATAATTGCGCGTGTTGCAGTCAAGTTCTTATGGAGATCTTGACTCGCAAGGATTGGTGGGCTTCGAATTTATAATACATTGGTCGTCCGACTCTTCCAAGACTTGGTTTTCTCCCGACCGAGATTGGAGTTTTACGACGCTACGAATGGTTAGTTTCTTGCATCCAACGCCGCCTCCTCATACCCATTTTATTGATGCTGATGCACAGGCTACGCAGCTTTGTAGCATTGTCAATCCTCCGTTCCAGAACCCGACTTCCGACCTTGTGACAGTCGGGATTCTATCACTTCTTAGTGAATCTCAGGGTCCCAGACAGTGGCGTATGGTCATGTTGACTAACAACTTGCATTGTGGCTTCACAATATGCCTTGGAGCCCCATAGGAAGCAGGCAAGATCCGTCATTTTGTGTTCAATGATTTACCTCAGGCGTCTGCGACGTTCCGATACCGCACACCTCTATATAAAGACGACATGAAGTCGCGAACGTTATACGTCTGCTTCGGTGTCTCCACACTCTCCACAGCAGTCTTCCCACTATGTCTGTGGCGCCCGAGCTTCCAACCACTCTGAACGATCGCGAAGCTTTACGACTGCCTGATGGCAACGACCTCTATCTGCAGCTCAAGGTATTGGATCTGCGTGTGTTCATATTCACATACACTGACATTTCATCGTGTGCTCAGCTCAATACATGCCATGTCTTTCCTGGTGACGTTGACCCGGTGAGGTTCCGCCAGGCCCTTGCGAAGACACTTGCACGCTTTCCCCATGCAGCCGGAAGGCTCAGGCATGATGAACAAGGTTGGAGGGTAAGCCGTCTGAGCATATATCCCCATTTTTATCCATATTTATTTTCCCTGCCAGATCGACCTGACCAACTCACCTGTGCCCGTGGAAGTTGTCGAAGACAGAAAGCGCGATGAGATCCTGCCCTCCGACATCCGTCATAGTGTCGTTCACAAATCTGAGGACGTTCAAAATTTCCATATCCCCGTCTCTCTAGAAGGCGCCGTTATGGGCGAAGACGTACCCCTTATTACCTTCAAGCTCACGAAGTTGACCAAAACTGGGGAGACGGTTTTAGGTCTTTCATGGAACCATGTGCTTGGTAAGTGGCGGTCTTCAAGAATAGTCTATGTCATTTCCAGGTTACTAACTCAGTTGGTTATTTTAGGCGATGCGACTACCCTGAAGATCCTCATGCAAACACTCTCACAGTACTATCAAGGCCTCCCACCGCCACCTTCACCAACATTTCACAAACGTACTTGGCCTCAACCTCCTTCAGATAAAGAGGGAGAAGCTCTATACGAGCAGTATGTTCCTCACATGCTCAAATCATACCCACTGGCGGACGTCATCGCAAAGTACACAGCCGAGGCATTAACAAGCTCGATGGTAGATTTCACCTTCACGAAGGCGCAGCAGGACAAACTTCTGGCGTTGGCTAACAAGCAACGTGCTCAAAATGGACGTGACGAGGCCGCTGTGAAAGTGACGCAGCAAGACGCATTGTCAGCCTACCTCATCACTTTGCACAACAGATGTCTCGATAAACCCATCCATAATGCTATGTACATGATGAATGTGAGTGTAAACATTGCTGGTCTGCCAGTGACCCCTCTCATCATCACATGCCGACGTTTCGACTATAGTACCGAACTCGTTCTGAGGACGAAAATGCACTATACAGACATCCTAGGAACGCAGGTAACTGCATCTACCTGCCGACGTTCGACGTATCGGCGTCCCATTCGCTGCATGACCTCGCTCGAACGATTCGCAATAACATAGTCAAAGCTCGCACGACCGAGTTCCTCGAGACCTACCTGATGTTAAACGGAAATGCTCAGAAAGATGCACTGGAAACAGGCCGATTTCATATCTACCCCGCAGAATCCGTGGTGCTCATAAACTCACTCGCAAAGTATGTTCCGACTCTGTTCTGCAACTCGAATGCTGGATTGTCTAATGAACGTACGATAGGGATGACTTAGGACGGACGGCTCACTTTGGTTTCCCTGGCAAGAGCCAATACTATACAGACGTATCTTGGGAAAGAATGTTCCGCATCTTCCCAGCCAATCCTGTCAAAAAGGATGATGGCAGGTGGGAAAGCAATGAAGGAAGTGTGGTTGTTGCTTTCAGGGTCAAGACCGAACTCAAGGATAAGATGACGGCCATGTATGAAGATGACATGAGAAGCTTGGCTCATGATCAGCCCTTGGGAAGCGAAATGTCATTGCCAAGTGGGAAGCTCTCGTGGCTAGTTAGAAACATTGTATGGGTACTGAGGCAGAGATTTCGGAGCAAGGAATGAACGGATTGGAATGGCTGTTCAAAGAAGGAAGGGGATAGAGAACCGGCTTATATGTAGTCCAGAGGCCTTGACGGTCTGAGGTAATATAGTCACAATGTTCGAGCTACGGTCTTGATGAACATGACATATCTTCGCAGACGCATGTGACTAAACAACGTGAACATCCAGATAGTCTCAAAAACCTGCTTAAGCAACACAACTTCAAACTGGATAAAGTATAGTATTGCAACAAACAAGATGGACTATAGTAGTCGTAGTTTGCCCGTCACTCTGTTCACCAGTTCGACGGGAGCTATGAAAAAAAGTATCAACGCATGGTCCTTGGGTCCTTGGAGCTAGAATTTGCTGTTTACCTGGTCCAATGCCTAGGACAGTTCGCGTCCTCGCTGCTACTTGAGTCCGGCCTCTGGGAGTAACGTACGGTTAAGTGGAAAGGGACTATCATGACGCAGTTTACTCACGCATCGATGATTGAACGCGCACAGAGGTTTAGACTTTTAGCAATGGCCTCCAGTTCCAGCAACTCATCTTCTGACGACGCTTTCAGAGCAATTTTCGCTTGTCTGTCATATTGTCAATGCTCTAGTTCTCGAACAATAGATCGAATGCTTACCCTGTTCGCTCCCAGTGAGCGAGTAACTGCATGAATCAAAACATTTAGTATTGTCTTAGAGTTCATATTAACGATACACACGGCAGGATTTGTCTTCAACAATGCTTTGTAGCATGCTAACGTCGCATGCCTAACCAACCATCAGTTTGATCATTTTGAGTGATTGTTGAGGGACTCACCCGCATCTAACAATCAAGTTAACAGGGAGCAGATATCGTCGAGCAAGAACACTTACTGTGCCGCGATTTTGCCGGACGTCATACCCAAGTCAGCACGCACAACAAGAACCTATCAATATATTAGCTTCGGAACTTCCTTCTGGACGGTGTCGAACTGACAAGTTTGCAAGGCTCTAGAAAGCCCGGTTTCACAGCAGAGAGGTCCCCATCTGCAGCATCTTCATCTGACTCGCTTTCACTCTCTAGTTCTGCGTCTTGCGCGTCTTTCAGAGGTTTCTCTGACTTTGAAGGTTCTTCAATCTTCCGTTCGACCGTCTCTGAGGGTTTAGGTCTATTTCGTTTAGCTGAGGCTATTCCAAGACTGTATCCAATTCCTAGGCTTGTAGCAATAAGGACAAAGGCGGTTACATCTGTTCAACAGTGTCGTTAGAAATTGTGCGTTCAAGTCGTATAAGTTAAGGCGACACTAACGAACATTCCGAGGTCGTTATGGTCATGCCAATTAATTCTTCTGGATACATGGGGAGGTGAGTAGAATGTGGCTTCAAGCCTCTAAGTTCGATATTGAGGCCACCACCGAGATGCAGGTTGCTGAGTGTAGCCGGCAGAAGCCGAGCCAATAGGAATGGCGCCTCTGCACTTTTTGGCGAGTGTATTCTCTTGCCTCTGCTCGGTTTCGTTGGTCTCATCGTACTCTTGGCTTCACTGGGATTCGACTCTATATCTGTCCTCTTTATACCTTTACCTGTATTTGTTAGTCCTTTCATTCAAAATGGCTTCCGAGGGAGTCCCTGCCCCTACACCCGTCGTAAATGAAGGCGTACAAGGCCGAAAACCATTCTCCGAGCTTGAGCTTTCGGAGCCCACCTCAAGAACACTTGAAGAGATGGGCTTCACTACTATGACCCCCATTCAAGAAAAGGCAATACCCCCATTACTTGCCGGAAAGGATGTCTTGGGTGCTGCGAGAACGGGTTCAGGAAAGACTTTGGCTTTCCTTATACCTGCGGTAGAACTGCTGCATAGGCTGAAGTTCAAGCCTCGCAATGGTGTGTTTATAGATAATCCTGCCTATATCTCGCTAATGCCAAGTGTGTTGTGTACAGGGACCGGAATCATCATTGTCTCCCCGACTCGAGAGCTTGCTTTGCAAATATTCGGTGTTGCAAAAGAGCTCATGGCACATCATTCACAAACGTTTGGTATCGTTATGGGAGGTGCAAATCATAGAGCAGAAGCAGATAAATTGCAGAAGGGTGTGAATCTCTTGGTAGCGACACCTGGTCGGTTGCTTGATCACTTAGAGGTATGTCCTTACGTCTTTACAAACCATTATCAGCAGTGCTGATTTTGTTCTCAGGGAACGAAGGGATTCATTTTCCGAAACCTGAAATGTTTGATCATTGACGAGGCCGATCGTATATTGGAGGTTGGTTTCGAGGAGCAAATGAAGAAGATTATTTCCATCCTGCCCAATGGTATGTCTTGAACCACTCTCGTTTGTAAACCTTCATATGAATATTTTCCCGCTCCTCCAGAGAACCGACAATCCATGCTTTTCTCTGCAACTCAGACCACAAAAGTCACTGACCTCGCACGTATGTCCCTTCGACCGGGACCTCTGTATATCGACGTCGACAAAACCGAAAGCACAAGTACAGTTTCCACACTCTCACAGGGTTATGTCGTCTGCCCATCCGACCGCCGATTCCTCCTCCTGTTCACATTCCTCAAAAAGAACATGAAGAAGAAGATTGTTGTCTTCTTCTCAAGTTGTAACTCCGTGAAGTACCACGCGGAACTTCTGAATTACATCGATGTTCCGGTACTAGATCTCCATGTACGTTCAAATCTTCATGTCTTTCAGATTCCCATTCACTCATTTGGTGCGTATAGGGAAAACAAAAACAACAAAAGCGCACAACTACTTTCTTCGAGTTCTGCAATGCTGAAACCGGTACTCTGCTATGTACCGACGTCGCAGCGCGTGGACTCGATATTCCTCGAGTGGATTGGATTATCCAGTATGATCCTCCAGACGACCCTCGTGACTACATCCATCGAGTAGGCAGAACAGCGCGGGCGGGCAAAGTTGGGAAGAGTCTCATGTTCCTGTTGCCCAGTGAACTTGGCTTTTTGAGGTTCCTGAAGGAGGCTAAGGTTCCTTTGAACGAATTCAGTTTCCCCGCGGAAAAGATCGCCAATGTCCAGTCTCAGGTATGTCTTATTTCCTGAGCTGTTAGTCATAATAAGTAATCGGAATTTGGATAGCTTGAGAAGCTCCTTCAAAAGAACTACTTCCTGCACCAATCAGCACGAGACGGCTACCGATCATACCTGCAAGCCTACGCGTCATATTCGCTAAAGAAGATTTTCGACGTCAATGCACTTGACCTTGCCAAGGTCGGCAAGTCGTTCGGTTTTGCAGTGCCGCCGCGAGTAAATGTGAACATCGGAGGCGGCACCGGTGGAGGGGGTAGGTCAGGGAAGAAGAGGCAGAGAGATGAGGATAGCTTCAACGAGGAAGAGTGGGAAGAGGTCGATGCAGTGGACAAGGATGCCAGCGATGCAGAGAATGAGGACGAGCCAGCATTTAAACAGGCGAGGAGAAATGGGAAGGACAGGCGGAAGGAGACCCTTGGACATCGGAAGGTTGAGAAGGAGGTGTACAAGAAGGGTTTGGAGAGGAAAAAACTACAGCAGGAGTCGGGGGCGCAATGGAGTCAATGATTAGGTCTGCATGCTCATTCTATTGTACTTATTGCTTTGCTAGTGTATTGCTATTGTTGTCTATTGCTCACTGGAATTGCCTGTGCCATCCTTGAAAGCTTCCAAGTTTGGCCACCGAGGAGCTAACACGTTGGGGCCTGCCCTAAAGAGAAACATGCGTACGTCACACTGGTCACAGACGTCTGTCTCTCCAAGTCGCCTGCTCCCGGTGCTTCCACTTCAAAATCAAGTTTCCCTTAAACCTCTTCCTCGCTGTGCATCCGATTCCCGAAATAATGGCGACAACGCAGGTCCGAATGTCCTGTGTATCCTACCATGTCAAACAACTCTGAATACTGACTCTAGCTGCCGATACAGCACTACATGTGGGCCGTTGGCCATTTCATCTTGTTACTGTCTTCCTTGCGCTACTTCATGGCATGGGTCTTGTTCCGAGGCCCATCTGCTTGGTGGTACAAAAGTGCGATCTACTGATTTTTATCGGAGTCGACGGAGTACTCATTGGCCTTGACACGTAGCGGCTTTCTTGGGAGCGCTGATTAGCTATGCGATAGTGTGCCAGTAAGTCGTCATTATATAGGTTACTTCAGCTGTGGTCTCAATCGTATGTAGAAAATCTCTAGGGGTAAGATTCAGTCACGTCTCTCAGGCCACCAAGTCCTGATCTCGTATTAGACACCACAACCCAACCTAGCATGGGTCAAGAAAGCATTGCTCGATGAGGTACGCCATGCATTCTATGGGCCTTCTGTGCACTGCCATAATCCATCAAATGAACAGAACGTGCAATACTTCATCCTGGCCTTCTTCTGGTGGAATTCCAAACCGATAGCCAGTACGTGTTTTTCTAACTATCATAGGATTCTGACTGGATCTAACGACGTTCCTTACTCTCAAAGTCGCTTTGTTTCCCTATGCTATCTTCTCTTTGTTCCATGCCTTGACCTTCACGCGTACTACGCTGCTCCCACAATTGCTTCCAGCCGGCCCTCCTGCTACAGCAGGTGGGCAGCCTACTCCTCACCCTCTCGCGAAACGGATTCACCTCTTTGTGAAATGTACGTGCTGTGGTTTACGCGATTTACGTTAACCTGATGTCATCCTGTATCTTTTTAATAGCCAACTATAACCCCGCCATGAAAGCGGTCTCTTTCATCGAATTGCTCATCATGGCACGTGTAACCATTGGTGCTCTCCTGCTGCAAAATTCGTTCTTCACGCCAGTCGTCTATGCTCACTTCCTTCGTCAACGCTACTATCAGTCTGCCTTCACTCGCGAAGCGGTTGCGATTATTAGCGCTCGCGTCGATGGATACGTCAACAAGCCTAGCAATCCCCCGGTGATTGCTCAAGTCTGGAGTCAATTGAAATTCTACCTCTCACGCTGGGTTGGAACCACGTTGGCCCAACAGCCAGCAGGAGGTGCTCGGGCTCAGTGAAGGAGCTTTGGAGGTTGCTACAGTCTGTAGGGCGTGTCTGTCGAACTGTTTTTTAAACTATGCTAAATCGTGTCTTCTCCTGTTGTCGGTGACCATAGCTAGATGCTGGACTTGGTTTCACTTGTTGTTACAATCCACTAATTATGCATTGGATGTCGCTTGCTTGAAAGTTGAGAAACCATTATATATGAAGTGACGTCACGCGTAGACCTAGAGTGCAATGGAGCTACTGTCACTAATTGGCTCAAAAGTGCATAAATACGACTGCTGGGACTGTATCTCTCGTTCTCTTCAACGACCACAATCACAAAATGACCGCTATTCAGACCGCATTTTCAAACTTCCTCAGTGCCCTCACAGCCATCGCTGTCTCCATCCTGAACTCTATCCTTGCAGTCTTCCAGTCATTCCTTGCACTCGGACAGGAGCTCCTGAGTGCCGTACTCCATGTTGGCCAGGCTCTTTTCAAGCTGGCAACAGACCTTACACAGAATGTCGTTGGATTCGTTATTGGTATGTGTTATCCGTATTTAAGTCGCTTATTGTCGCTGAACGATCATCGCTATGACATAGCCAACTTCTTCTTGCTCCTATTGCTTGGTGGAGGATACTACCTCTATACCACGCGCCGGGGTGCAAGAACGACTGAGGCCGCGAAGAAACGCACCTGATTTAAACCGCTGAGGTAGGTTTACCCTAGTTGCCAATCTTTAGTTGCCTTCATTCTGACTTGCCTTTCGTGCAGCCTCACATCTAATCTACAATACGTTCTCTCTCAGTCTGAGTCTTCGCTGTTCTTGCATTAGGATACTACCTTTCTCTGTTGCTATCATTAGTCACGATACTATTGTACTTGTAGTTGTTCGTACCTAAGTTGCTGTGATTGATGCTCTCCCTTTATGATTCTCAACTCATCTTACACGAGGAACCCCTTATTCGCTGCTGAGGTGATTGCATCCAACCTGAACCCATGTCCGATGCATAGCACATGTAGGATTATCGCCGAAACCACCATACAATGATGAAGAACCAGAAGACAACGATGAGAAAGAGAATGTACCATAGCCACCGACAACCCTGCCGCGAAGCCATGTTGTTCAGTCTGCGAAATGTGCCTGAGAGAATACCCGAGGTCTCCGCAAAAGCATCGTTCTAACGTGACGAAGCATTAGGTCAAGTTGGAATTATGAATTGAAGGATCGGCGGAGACATACCATATGACTGAGCTGAATGGTAGATTCCCTGACTTCGTTCCCAATTCCAATTGTAATCTGTCATATGCAAAAATAACAAGAGTAACAGTTCAGACATATGTCGTCGGTTGAGGACTACAACGACTCACTCACATCTTTCAACATCTTCACTTTCGCAGTCAACCCCTCCAAGTGTTCATCATTCTGACCTTCGAGGTCATCCGCGAACCGATGCGAACTACTCTGCTGACCAAAGGCTCCTCGAAATGGTGACGAACGTCCTGAAGAAGGCGGGGTATTATAATAGTCACCAAGGAGTGCTGAACGATTCTGGCTAGTATTTACTCGGTACCTGAAGACGTTCATAACGTGTAAGTTAAGACCGAGATCTCGAAATTTACGAAGCTTACCGTTGCGACATTGTAAGATTCTCCTGGTCCAGCAGGGAGTGTAGTTCACATTCGATGAGGTAGTGGTCAGTGGGAAACCAAGAATGCAACTGTGCCTGTGGTGGCGGTAGTAGTTCCACGTCTACGTTTGGCGTCTGACGCCAGAGACGCTCAAATGCTTCCGTCTAAACAATACGTTCAATAAGTACTGTAGCAGGAATTCAAACTTCCTGCTTTCGCAATATCTATGAGTTGAGTGAGAGGAAAACGGGTTCCCGCCAGGGCTGCATTACGGTAAGATCTAAGAATACATTCCAGGGCAGAAGAGAAGTCACTCCAGGCGAGAAGAGAGGGATTTGCAAGAAGAGGACCAAAAAATATGAATATGTTACGCGACAAGCAAGCAACTTGTGATAAATCGAAACATGAGGAAGGAATACGAACTGCCGAGATGTGAGCCAGAGAAAACCGGTCAACCTGGTTAAGACATCAAGCAAATGAATGTATGGTAAGTCGAGCAACAACCGACGCGCGGAATGGAAGGATAAGTTGCATGCGGATGAAGGGGAAGAAGGCGAACTACGACATGGACAATGGAACATGAAGGTGGGAAGTTAACACAAGAGGAAGGGTGCGAACTGTCCAATGGTGGTAGAGGGGAGATGCAACAGTGTAACGTGTGATGATGGGAACAATAATACAGATTCATGAGTACAAGTCCATTGCGCTGGTGCCTTGCGCATTGTTTGCAGATGCAGCTAAACTAGTCAATGCTCATCCGATTTGGATGTGTCGCCATGGGACCTCGGTGTACATATTGTGACTTTCCACGCTGCAATCCGCCCTTGTTCCCTGCAACTAAGATCGCATGAATCATCAGTACTGAGATCGGCGAGAAGTGAATTGTAACTGACTCTGTTTCTTTAGCCCGCGGCCGAAGTTCAGCATCACCAGCCAAGCAAATACGACTGTCAATATCAGTAACACGATGGCAAGAACGGCTGCAAATGCGGTCAGTAAGGTGCGCAAAATAATACTGGGTAGAGCGCTTACAAAAGTTGGTCATTGTCTTCCATACGAGAATGAATGTGGTGGTATTCCGGAACCTCAAAACCTTCACGAGCTTGATTGATTGACGTGTAAGCCACCCTTTCCCAACCGGAGCAGATGACTGTTGGACGCTACCTTGTAAGAGAAGTAGACCATGGCAGCAGCACAACCACCCATGAATGTTAACATCATCCACTTGTTCTCGTATCGAGCCGCGAGGTGACCCTCAACTAGCACGACAATAGACAAAGGAAGAGCGGCACATGTGAGATAATATTCCGCATCGTTTTTGTTGAGGACCAGGAAGATGAACTGGATAGAGAAGGTAACCCAGAAGAAGAGGTCGAACTTGACCAAGCAGAGGAAGATTTGGTAATGCGCATACATCGTCTTGATGCGTCGATCGGCACCAAGGAACTTGTACACTTTCCATCCGAACTCTGTATAGATCTTCCATCCCAGCGCGATGTATGCCACTTCAGCGACTGCAATAACACAAGGTATAATTTTGGTGAGTACGTCGATGGGTATATGAGAGAATCCGGGTGTTTGGGCAGGGATGAGGCCGTTGATTTCACCAATCTGAATTACGGCGTAAACCAAGAAGATGGCATTGAAAAGACTGCGGACGGAGGAAGTGAGTGGGAATAAGGCATAGCATATAGCACATGACATGCTGCTCTTACGTTAGTGCGATAAATTGGAGAGTATTCCGGGCATACACGGCATCGAGTGCCATGGCAAACTGGAATACGCTGTAAACAGGTAAAAATATGTACATAGAGACGAGGATATACCGACATACTGGGCGAGCGCGAATATTGCAAGGTAGACGGGCATCTTGCTATGGGCGGCAAAATCCGGGTTCTCGAAGTCTTGAAAGCGAACGAATAGGTCTGCTTCAATAGCCAAGTCGATGGCAGTCTCTATGAGTACGACCAGGACATATAATCGACAGGCAATAGAGTCAGGGATAACCTGATGCAAAGTGTGAATTCAGCAGCATTTGATAAGAACGATGTACGCACGTTAGGCCAACAACTTCGCTCCTCCTTGTCTTTCTTTGGTGGACTAGGAGGATATCCCCAGTCTAAGCCCTCCGACGTCCCTCCCTCGAGGTCTTTACTTGTAGCGTCACTCAGGTTTGTCTTCTTGTGAGTTAGCGGATATGATGGGACAGCGCCTGACGCGTTAAAGGCAGAAGGGTTGACGGTGTAGGCTTTGTGCTGAGAGTTCTGTCGGTAGGGAGTTGCATATTGGTCGATGAGGTCGTCGTAAGGAACCTTTGTGTCCTCGTCGTCAAAATGCGGTGATCGTGGGGTATGAGGATAGGCAGCGGGGGGCAGTTGTGGGTAAGTCGTCGCATGAGACATGTCGAAAAGAGTGTGTTCAGCGGTGCTTCGTCGGCCGGCCAACGTAGTAAAAGATTGTTTTCAGCACCGAAAGAGAGGGAACGGAAGGTCGTCCAAGACGTCGAACAAGACGGCGAGCTGGTTCCGTCTCTAGCGACAGCCACTTACTTCCTGTTTGCCCTTGTTTGCACCGTGGCTGACCTGCCCTGCCTTCAGTCCACGATGCCGAGATGGCTCTTACCAGAAATCTTGCAATATGTGCACTAAACATCAATGCATTATGACCTCTAATGATACATTGACACTCCTTGGAAACCATCGTCGCTGGTCCACATTCTGTCAATCGGAGCAGAGCCCTCATTCTGCTTTCAATCTCACTGCGCAATTAAACGATCCATCTGCAACCTTCACCGCAGTCTGCCGCTCTCGTTGCTGTCGGGTTTCTCAGATCTCCGGACTGAAACAATATCACGCCTCCTCCGGGAGCTTTCAAGCACTCGGGTGTCGATTATCGCAAGCTGCCTTCATCCGTGCAACGGACCATGTAGTCAACCCATCTTGGTCCGACCTTCAAATCTTCTCCCCTTGGCGACTCGTTCTCGCAAGGCCTTGCAACACCTGGACCCAGGACCATGATTTAATGCTTTATTAGATTCATAATTGATGAATTTGAGTCGTGCCTGTCCTCAGCTAGTCCTGTCTATGCGCCAGAATTTTGAGCCAAGGGGTTGTTCTTCCTACGGACGTTTGATGGACTCCGATCTGGCCAGACCTTTATGTATCCTTCTGTTGACCCACCAAAAGCCAACGACGAAAGTTTCATTGCCATTCTTTCTTCTGGTTTCTTACCTCTTCTTGCGTATAGCTTCAAGTCTCGATTCTTTTCATTTTTCGAAAGGCCACATCTCCAAGCCCAGCTCAGCTTGACTACAGTACGACATTGCAAGCCACTCGAGTGCAATGTCGAAACGTGTTTTATCGGGAAGTATCGAGTCCGAGCTCGCTCATTGCGGAACATGATTACTACCTCCTCCACCATTTCGGTGGTCATCGTTCAGTTGTGTATTAAAGTCTCAAGGTTTGACGTAGAAGACCGAGCCTTGAGGCAAAAGCTGTCCTTACAGGAGAATTGTTGAAGATGGGATAGACGTCCACCGTGCCCTCGTCGAACATCAGTATCTGACCTCAGTCTAACTTTCTTCTCATCTACTCAATCTAAACATCGAGTGAAATTGTTCGTGTTATATATACCATACTGTTCCGTATCTCCGGAATCGTAAAATGGAGGGCTTCAATATATCTTTTGGCTTTCCAGGGCTTTCCCTCTTCTGAATCGTGCTTTCAATCGACCGGTACCATGCCTAGGGCGCTAGCGTGCTGAATCCCTTCAAGTTCGGCCGGCGGTTACAGAGGCTAGAATATACTTGACTTTAGATCTGACTTGTCAAAAGCTTTCATGTGTATCGATCTGGCCGAGGTTTGCTAACCTCGAGCCTTTCCCTTTCCATCAACACTAAAGTATATAAACTCCGATGCTGCTCCCTACCACTCCGAACCGGTCGTCGTAATGAAATGCTCCTGGCCTGAAACTCGTTGCAGGTGATACTCAGCGGCGCCCAAGGACGTGATGGGCTTGGATATTAGTACTGCTCGTCAACTTGCCACCATAACGCTTGCGCTTTCTCCATATCGTATTACCAGCTCAAACTCTCTGTAGCTAATAAGGCTACTGAGTATTGAGTACAGCGTTCGAGAAGTGCATAACAAGATAGACTTGTGTTCTCGGAGTGCATACACGCGTTTTTGCCATGTCTAACAAGAGCGATGTCATGCAAGGCTTCACGCGTATAGGAAAGGACGTGTATGTTCCTGAGAACGTCAGTCCTTTTGCCTCAGAGGATGGTCCGGAGTACGTTTCTACTCATTTTCGTTGCCTTAGGATCGACCCTGACTGATTACTCTTACTGTAGCTACGTGATCGTATTTGGATGGAGTAAGTTTGGCTATGAGATGTTCATTGATCAATTTATGAATATACATGCTCTCAGTGGGGGCTCAACTCGCTCATCTTCGCAAGTACCTGGATCAGTACAAGACTCTGTATCCTGATACCAATGCAATTCTGGTCATATCAAGGCCAGAGCATTTCTTTCATGGAACGAAAAAGCAGGTGAGATTGTTAATCTACTGCTAGTCATGTCCAGTTCCTCACTGTGGCCATTCGATTAGGAAGAATCCCTAGCACCCTTGTTGAGTTATTTCAAACGAGAAGGCCTTTTTGATGGCAAAGCAAGTCTGCTGGTTCATGCATTCTCTAATGGTGTGTAAAGAATCGCACGATTGTTGAAGTGCAGATCATAACTTGAACCATCTGTTATAGGCGGTGCTGTTCAACTCACTCGGCTCTCCACTATGATCGAACGCAGCAAACAACTTGGACCAAGGGCTCTGGCGTTCGTCTTCGATTCACTGCCCGGAGAGACTTCCCTCTCGACCGCTGTCGACGCGTTTACCATTGGTTTCAAGGGACCTGTCGTCAAGGTCATCGCATATGTAGCATTCGCCTTACTCTTCTTCGTTTTCCATTTGGTGCACACTGTGACTGGGGCAAAGTTCCCCATAGAGCAGACAAGACAAATCCTTAATGATCCCCACCTTCTTCCCGGTGCATCAGAGAATACTCCGAGACTTTACCTGTTCTCTGATAAGGACAGGCTCGTCCCCGTGACAGCTGTGGAAAGTCATATTGCTGATGCGAAGCAATTGGGATTAAATGTTCGTGCTGCGAAGCTACTTGGATCGCAGCACGTTCAGCACTCCAGGACACACCCCGATGAATACTGGACTGCAGTACGCGAGACTTGGGAAAAGGCTAAGAAGCTCTCCCGCTCATAGTCTTTTCCAGTCATGATGTAGGATAATATCATTTATGGGACTCATACATATAAAATATCCGGGATACAATGTACAAATATACAAATAATAGCAACGAAAGCAGGTATATCAAGAAAAGCACAGCAAGAACAAAGTCAAGAGAAAATCATTCCAACCCTAACAGGGGGACTATCGGAAGTCATGAGCTGTCAGTATCCGTTGAAGAGCCAGTTTCATCTCCTTCGACATCTACAGCAGAAAGAAGTGAGAATGGGTTGCAGGTGTTATCTGACATAGAAACATACCGACGAGATAATCCGGTTCAGGCATTCGGACAACAGGTGGTGGGGGTGGAGGGCGAGGAGGGCTAGGTCGTTTGGGCAATAATGTACCGTTTGTCTTCGGTTTGCCATTCTTTTGCGGTCTTCCTTTTGTAGCCAGAACTCCGCCGGAAAGGGAAGATAAGAGAGGACTCTGGGAGGATAGAGTAGAGGTTGGGGTAGCGGCAGACCGTTCGGGGGACGAAAAACGTGATTCGGGCGATGAAGAACGCCGCTCGTGTAGTGTGGAGGACATGACTGAACTTTCCCGTAGTCTGGAGGGAACCTTGGATAAGGATGTAGCATAGTTGAGAGGTGCAGGCTGGGAAGAAATTCAACAGATTGCGTCTTTGTCGTGAAGTAGAACCTACGTTGCTCGGTGTCCCAGGTTCTGTCCTTACACGACTTGAAGGAGAAGCTAGAGAGTAATGTCAATAAATGCATGCTCTCATTGTCGATAGAGGAGGACTCACCATTAGCCTTTGTTTTCTTCGATTTCTTCGCTGGCGAAACCGATGGAGATCCAGTCTAGAGGCCGAGATGAATGGTGATTTTTCAATGAAAGCAGAAAGAACAACTGACGCGTTTCTTTCCCAGATTGAATTCGGCCTCATCTGAAAAGCCACTTAGACGAAAAGAAGCCATAGCGTGCAATGAATGGCGAAACAAACCTGTACGTTTGGCCTTCGACTTTCCTTTCCCTTTCACTCCATTTTTAGCTTCATCGGAAACATAACCATTTTCAGAAGCAATATAGGGTGACGCGGAGCGACCAACGTCGGCGGCAAGTCTGAAGAGAATGAGTCAAATGACAACCACTCAGCATAGTGCTAGCGAACATACTTATTCTTAGTAGTGGCACTGCGAGCTGCTCCTCTCCGGTTGCCCATACCAAGACAGGCACTCAAGTGTGGTGCATATCGGTTCGAAGCAATCTGATGATAATCAGAGAGGAGGAACAAAGCAGAAATTGACCACATACCTGGCGTTTGCACACCTCGCATTCGAAGTATATTGTGCCATCTAACTTTCCGTTTATTGGAGTACTCCTTCCGGTATCATAAGAACCACTGTTCTCTGCGGTTTCGCCGTCTCTAGGTGAGGGACGGGATGAGGAGGGTCCCTGAACGGTTGGCTGGGTCACATTCGTGGGGCCACTATTATGCACTACATGGAAGAAACTTAGAAAGTTATAGTGCACATATATTTGAGACATACCTGATCCACATCTGAGGAATTACATTGACTGAGAACGCAAGCCAGGTAATACATAAAGTAACCACGTACCGGGTGTGGCATTTTGGGCACACTGCCTTGGCGCGTGCTATCTCCTGGTGGGATTGCAAGACCACATCCAGTATGATCTCATCTAACATAGAGGAGAAAATTCGTGAAGACTAGATGCAACGGAGATCGAAATGTTACTAGGAGGGCGGCGCACGAGGTATCAATGTGCTACTTACGAGTTCGGACAAAGCTTCATCCCGTTCCCTCTTCGGAGGCATACAGTATAGAGTTGGACTAACACGTACGCCTAGTTGCCTCGTGCAATACTGCAACTGGAATGTTGGGAAGGAGTGATGAAGACGGTCAATCGGAATAGCCAGACAAGCCTCGCCGCTCGATCTGAACTTTCTGACCTCAATTGCCTCGATCAATATTGCTCCCGTCACTCACGTGCATGCCGTCGCGGAACTCCAAATTGTGCGGTATGCCTCCTCCAGAAAGTGTTGTCTTTGCGGAAGAAGAAACTCATATTCAATCCGACTATCTATTGTATCGATAACAACCATCGTCCCCCGTCGTCAAGTCATAATACGTCATGAACGGCATCCCAGATGCATGCATAAGTAGGGCAGGGATATACTTGATTAGGGAACAGGAAGGAGGGTAACTAGTTAGAGGGAAGTTTCGATAGCATGGAAGACAAAGCCAATTATCACAATCTATCGAGTGAAACGGGAAATGGTGAAGACACCAAGAATGACAGCTGCCAATGCACCTATGCTGGCGGGAAGCAACATATCCTTGGGTATGCCTGCGACCTTTTCTTCTTCGTGGACATGGACGGGTGCTGGGGGAGCAAATTGAACCTTCTCCTCGAGAGTAGATTCTGCCTTCTCAACCTCTTTGATTTCTTGCTGGGCAGCAGCAGCAACCTCAGCTGCCTGCGCCTTGCTTTTCTCCTCCACCGAGGACCAACCCTTGCCACCTTGGATGAATAGTACAACACGATCCTGGCTGGCTGCGCGAGCGATCTTCACAGCATCCGTAACATCAGAGTCGGACGTAATCAGAACAATGTCGCCATCAGCATCGGTGTAGGATAGTTGGAAGTCGATGGGGTCTGGTGGTAGCTCGGAGGCATCTTTGACTTCGTATTCAGTGAAGAACGGATCGGTTGCGAGCTTTCCGGCTACGATATCGCGCAGGTGCTCCACATCATCATGACGAGATTGGAACCTGTGAGTTCGTCCGCTGGGCGTTCGGAATTTGAAGACATACGTGCCATCATCGACAGGTGGAGGGGCAACAACAGAGTTGCCGCCAACAATAGAGGGCCCGACATCCCTGCCGGTATATCCTTCGAGAGCAGAGATACGCTCATCATCAACAACAGATGCTGAGTCGTTGGGGTGGACCTCGGAATAAGGGGACCGAACCAAGTGCGAAGTACTCCGGTTCGGTTGGTGACGAGAAGAGTGGGCATCAGTAGGAACATGGGACCCAGAGATTACGGAGTCGTTATCGTCGCCGCCACCAATGGACTCGAAGAAGCGACCCCACATGGGACCGCCCTCTGCTTCGCCATCTCCAGCAGCCTCTGCGCTCATATTGTTCATCTAGAAATAATTATAAGTTGCTGTCCCTTTGTGGCCTGAGAGTGGAGAAAGTACCTGTTCAAGTGTGGCATACGTCAATTTGAGCACATCAACAATGGCCACCAGACGCCCATCTGCCTCAACAACCGGAAGATTCAGATAATGGCCAACTACAGTCAAAATATCAGTACATAATCGCTTTTATCCGCCATGCAACATGACATACCATGCATCTTCTTGAGGGCGTCATGGACAGTCGTAGTCGGCGGAGCAGTATCAGGATGCGGGGTCATGACTCTCACGACGCTACAACGAGTGGCATCCAAACCAGCTGCAATAACACGCAACACGATATCCTTGCTAGTGAAGATACCAGCAATCCTAGGTTGAGAACCAGGAGTGGCCTCCATAACGCAAACAGCGGTCGTGCGGTGTTCTTTCATGAGCCTTGCTACTTCTTTTACCGACGTTTTGGGTCCAACGGTGGCGGGTTGGGTCCGGGAATCCATGACAGTAGTGAGATCGGGGAGAGCAGTCTTCTCCCGGAGTGCCTCCACGTACGAAAGCATCGCAGCCGCTTGCGGATTGGACCCCATACCACTTCCAAGCTCAGACTGGACACCGGCAAGGGCATTGTAGAGCTTTTCTGATGCAGAAGAGCTACGCTCAACTTTGTCGAGAGCTTCATGGAAAACCTTTGTGATATCTAGCAAACCCACAACATTTCCTTCTTCATTGCAGACAGGCTGTGGGCATGAGGAAGATCGGTCGGAATCGGACTACCAGACTAATAAGCAAGGACGTACGAGATGTCTGAAATGCCTGGTAACCATTAACTGCAAGGCTTCCGTAGCACTTGTAGTATCGCGCGTCACCATAGGATTTCGCGTCATGATAACGCTAACATGGGTGGTATGCGGATCCAACCCCTCCGCAGTAACCTACGAACATGCGTTCGTCAATATATCCTTCAGAAAGAGACGACATTGACGTACCCTGTATGCCAGATCTTTAGCAGTAAAAATACCGCTCAAGCCCTCTTCATCATCTACGACCAGAACGCAATCGGTCCTCTTCGCAGCACAAAGCTGGCTGGCTTCTGCGACGGTTATGTTTTCAGGAACCGTCAAAGCCGGACTTGGCTTAAGTGCAGCGACTGTGCCTTTCTGCACAGTGGCTTTAGTGCCACGTCTACCTCCAGCAGGCCTGTGGGGCGTCGAGATTGTGCGCTTCCGTGAGAGTTCGGACTCGATCTTCTTTCGGATGGCCTGAGGATACAAATTATTGTCAGTTCCACTAGTCTTTCTTGCTTGAAGACGAGATTTAGCAATTGGAATCAAATTTGAATAAGTCCGGCTAGTATAGACATGACCAGACATTCTGTGAGGTATACACGTGTGCAAAGCATTATTTTCAGTGCTGAACCTCGTGTACAGGTCGTGTCATGTCATCCCTGCATCTTAATCAAGCAAAATTGAACGGTTGGAGTACGAACCTCGTCTCGCTTTGACTGCTTCTTTCTGGTCTCAGCTAAGGAACTCGAAATTGTAGACATGTTTGACGAAAGAAGGCGGCTTCCTGGTAAGGGAGAAATAGCACGTTCAGGAAATGGAATGGGGGATTCTGAGTGGTTCTGTGCGCCTGCGCTACGGTTGTAGGAGGGAGAACCGGCGGGCACAGGGATTCGAGACATGAGCTCGCAGCCAACGCTTCAAACATCTCTTCTTGAGCGCGCTTCCTACTGTGTCCGCGCTTGCTTTCCCTTGTTTGTCTCCGGTGGCTGCCGTCCATATCTTTGCAATATCCGCCGATTCCGAATGTAATGCAATTATCTCTACGATAGATATGATGTGCCCAAAGTACGGAATAAGGTATCACATAAGATAGCCAAGATGTGGTCCAAGGAATAAGTTACAAGCTATGGCGAGTCTCGCAGTCTCGCATGCCCAATTTCCCATATCATTCGTCGCCGCAGGTAAGGCATATTCCGTTGTCGGAACGGGAACCTCTCCTCGCCCCTCGACAGCGATTCCAGGAACTGGCAAGTGAAGACACCACAATCAAAACCGTTCTCTTGTTGGGGTATATCCTAGATGGAAGGCGGTCAGTGTCAACGAGCACGAACTAGCGAGTGCGACGAACCTCCATCTCGTAATCTTCCCACCCAGTGAAATCAAATGGCTTCTTCTTTTTATTACGATGCTCCGCATCCAAATATCCCCGTAGAAGCTAATATCAAATGTTAAGCGTCGAATAGCGCGGAATTGCAGGCACAATCCTACCTTGAACACCATTGCGCGATCCATACTCATGCTATCATACGACTCTATCCGCTTCTTCCGGAAGTTTATAGCGGCAGCAGTCCAATGAGCATTCATGTGGTTGATTGGAATCAGAATGGCATCCTTTGTGAAGATGTCGATCTACCAGAATAGGTAAGCCACATTTTGAACCGAGACTGGAAATAACTAACTTTCTTCGTCCATTTCGCCAACCTCGCTTTCTCATACCCTTCTCCCTTCAGTTTCGACCAGAAGAAGGTATTGAAGTAGTGAACATTGAGCGGTTTCCGTCGACCCTTGACGACACCGTTCACTGCTGGATTCTCTTTGCTGCCCTCCGATCTTGACAAGATCATCTGACCGTAAAAGTTGATGATCTCGTCATTCAGCCATTGATTGGGCAATAGTCGAGAGATATCCTTGTCCGAAACCTGCTCTCTGCCACATTTCGCGATGACGCCACGTTTTCGAATTAACCGATCAACTTCCGCTTCTTCTTCTGGCGGTAACGATGGAGGAAGCTCAATAACGGGGTGAAGTCGTTTCTCAATTTCCTCATCCTTGGCCTTGTGCAATACCCGTAACAGTTCGAGAGTGGGTGTGAAGGGCTTGGGAGGTGGCGGACTAAAATAGCAGATTAAAGAGGCGCACAATGAGGATTGCATAGTGAACTGACCTTTGTTGACTGAGTTTGGCCTTCTGGAGTGCTCGTGCAAGGAACTCATCCTATAACAGGGTCAGATTGGAACAAATACGCGCATGTGCATACATACCGCAGAGTGTCTGCGAGCGGGCTCTTCTGCTCTCTGGCGCAGGTCCAGAAGTGATCGTGATGCTGTACCCCAAGGTGAATCATTTGACAATATGAAAGATAGAGACGAGCGAACTTACGCGAGAGAAGTTCTTGAACTGCGATCTCCTCCAGCTTACTAGTGTAGAGCATCCACCCTTGGGACATCAGTCAGTCACGCCACTCAAGGAAAGCAACCGCATTACATACCTCTGAACGCCTTGAAATCGGATTCATATCCTGGAAGAGTGTTAATCAATGCACAATCAAACACATCAGTCGGTATAACGACATACCTGAAGCCCTTTTAATCTTATACAGCTCGTATTCCATCTCCTCCCGCAATTTCTCTCGCTCTTCCACAACTTGAGCTTTGTGCTATTGATTTATCATCAATGTTGAACGGCAAAACTATGAATATATACGAGCAACTCACAGCTTTGCTAAAAATATGTTGACGTCGTCCGACAGTCTTCTTCGCCTCCGCTCGTTTCTGAGCACGCTCCGCCATGCGTATGGCAGCCTCAAGGTCAGGATGTGCGCCTGTATAAACAGACGAAGGAGTTCTTGAGCTGACGGAAGAAGCAGTCAAGGGAGGTGATGGTAGACCTGTCTGGATGGCAGTCTGATGCAATCCATCTTCCCTTCGACCAGTTGCGAGTCCATTTGTGGGAAGTTTCGATGCGGACGTGGATACTCCGATATTCATAGGCACTGGTGGTATATGTGATGGTTTGGCATTCTGAGGTAGACGCGAAGGGCCAGCTATTGGCTGGTCGGCATTGGCGCGTGGTCGGGAGCCTGACGAGCTACGACGTGGAGGTGGAGGTGGCGGTGGCGGTGGTGCAGGAGCTTCTACAGTAGCGGGACTAGGTAATATCCTCTTGCCATTTGCTCGTTCCTCTTGTTCATTCTCAAAGAATCCTGAACGACGATTGAGTATAAGCTCGCAGACATAAACAAACGCGCGCGACTCACCTCGAATCGCTGCCTTGACGGTGTCAATCATGAGAGTTGAGAACTCCTCTCCGAATCGCGACCAACGAGACAAAAGGCTTTCGTCCTGTGACGGGCTAGCGGTGGCTCCAGTACAGTTCGTGTAAGCTCTTCGGGGTACTTTCTGGGCACGCAGCGGCAGAAGAGTCTCCGATGCTGGTCTTTTGCGCGGGTTCATGGACCAAGAAATTGCAAAGGTGAGTTCAGGTCTGTGTAGAACAGGCCGTCCTTCGTTCGCAAAGTCGCGGCCAGATGTGATGGAGGGAGAGCGTGGCGAAAGCGACGCGGCTAGTGTGAGAAAGTTGGGTTTGTACTTGTAACAAAGCCGCAACGGAGACAGGGGGCGATATCCAGGTAGAAGAGTGCAATATCCGGTGCTGGATGCAGGGAATGATACACCGACAGTACGGAGAGTGCCAGTATCAAGAGTACAGACAAGTGGGCATACGGGAAGAACAACCGCGACAGTCGGACTCGGATTCGGAAGAATATCGTTAACCGGCGTCTTTCACATGACTAAAAGTTTAAAATAGCTGTCATTAACAAGCTTCCATAGCTCAGTGGTAGAGCGCAGGTCTCATACGCTGTGTATGACCACGCTTAGTGGCAATCCTGAGGTCGACAGTTCGAGACTGCCTGGGAGCAATTTTGTTGTGAACGTATCTTACCCCTTCATCATGCCTCAGCTCTCCTCGATTACATACCTACCCGCTCCCATGTTGCAGTCTTTGAACGTGCGGGCGAAATATAAGTAATGTTGCATTCTGATTTTATCCTCACTCCGAACACTTCCTGGAGAAGAACTATCAATTTAATGTACTACTTCCAAGAGCCCCAATGGCCGCCTGTATAATGAAGTCCGAGCTCTGGGTTGGAAGAGACGTTCACATTGAACTGAATGCGCACGCAGTACTGCACTTAAGTACGAAGATTTCGATGTAGACTGACCTGTCACAAAATTCGGACCGAACTAGAACACCCAGCATAAGAGTTATTAATCGGCTACCACAGAGAATCCCTAGCTTAACGGGATTAGCCAGCATCGACATTCAGTGACTTTGTAAATGCAACAAACTGCACGGAAAGATACCCTTACTAGCCACCAGAAACTTCAAGGGTGTCAAAGTACGCCAGGACAAAACGACGTCGTGCCATTCAATGGTTATGAATCATCCACAAAGTGGCATGTCATCATAGACGGATGCAACATTCACGCGATACGCGAAGATTATCCTATTCCCTGTGATGTTCATACCAAAACAGGGACCGGAACCCAACGTAGCAAGTGCAAGTTGGCGTTAGAGCGGTGTATTGAGGGAGTAGACACAGTCGGGGTTACACACTTCGGTAGACCTAGGACCTTTATGACGCCAATGAATGGAACCATGACAGTGATAGGCTCTCACCGATAGATATTCCTTGGATCCAGGGAGGTCGGGATTCGGCAAGTCTTGCGAGAGCCCGTTCATTATGGGCGGTACTCACACTTCGATTGAGCTGCACTACCGGATGCATGCTGTAAGTTGACATAATTATACACACGCGACATATTTATAGAGACCACAAGGTGAACATAGCGACTGCAAGCGAGGGCACGAAAAATAAAAGCATGCAGATGGTGGTTGGTTGGGATCGAAAAATAGAGCGTGGAACGTTACCAAAAGCGGCCAGCCGAGACTGTATGATGCATTGAGAGAGCGTCCGGAGTGCTGTTGCCTCCTGACTCAGTTCCTCCGAATTGTCCCTGCTGCCCTTATCACCCTTCACACGTTCCATTGGTATATAAGACCTCCCAGACGTCGTATTGTGTGTCCTCTCACCTTCTACTGCTGAACCAACGACCCCTCCAGACTTTTCTGAGCACTCATCGCTTTTGCACCCCTTACCCCAAGCACCGCAGTAGTAATGGGTATGAGATATAGGCGATACCTGGCTGGAGCTCGTATCTACGGTTGCGCTCACTGCAAGACGCATCTGGCTACGATTCACTCCATGATCTCTCGAGTGAGCATGCAGGTTGTGTCTCGCCACAATCATTGCTAACGATGTTGTAGGCGTTCAATGGCCAACATGGTCGAGCATATCTCTTTGATGGAGTGTAAGTGTATTGTTCAGTCTCCTATGATCCACTAATGACCCCGTTGCTATAGTGTGAATGTCATTGAGGGCGAACCGAACGACAGACAGATGACTACGGGAAACCATACCGTCCGAGACATCTATTGTGTGAAGTGTGGTCAGACACTGGGTTGGAAATACGTACGCATCATCCTTTCCCTCTAGTCTTCCCTGTCCGAACTCAAGCCCGCCCGCATGTCACAGGACCGTGCGTATGAACAATCCCAGAGATACAAGGAGGGCAAATATATCCTTGAGCGTAACCTCCTAGTGGATGTACAATGACGACGTTCACCGCCAGCCAGCCACATACCCCATCGCTGTACTGCGGTAAATGGTTGCTTGTCCCACACCGGTCTTGGTATTCTTGCCCATTCACCTTTCCCGTCATCGACACTATCGCCTCGGCAAGTCATTCAGACATTCTGCTCTCGCGATACTATTTGTACCAACAGGTTCCCGCATCTGCGGGTGGCGCCAAGGAGTAATTGAGGTTGGGGCTGAGGCGCGGAGTTCTGCCCCCTCGATATCTACCCCTTCCTCTTCCCCCAAATCAATGTATTCACCGAATTTGCGATCGATTTCGCAGGGTTGTATCATTCTCTCTGGAACGTATCCCTGTTCCATTGACATTCAATTCCGTTCGTCCCCCCTAATAGAGTCCAGTACTAGCGTCGTTTCCATTTCATCATAGCATCTGCCCGAGACTCTTTCTCTCCCGACCCCCTCGTCTTACAGTAATCAGTAGATGCTTATTATTGTGGTCCTTCTCCGAGCATTATCATCTACGCATACTTTGCTGTAGTCTGTATGTCGTGCTCAATGATACATCATCATTATTCTATGGGCTTCTGTGGGATTTTCGGACTTCTGACGTATCCAAACTTAAGTCCGAGTTCCCACTCATTGCACGAGCGGATCAAACTCGTCGGGTTTCCGGTGCCTCTTTTCAAGCTCTTTCCCGGCGGTCGTGTTGCGTCTAGATCCAAGGAGATAGTAATTACTAGGTACTTCTCAGCTGGAGGCTTTCAAGCCTATACATGCATTGCAGCAGGCAGCAGGCGGCATGCTTTTGCTTTTCAGCATGCCAACAAGGACTTCTCTCGGTGCGTCTGGCTGTTGGCCGAGACAGTCCTTCGGGCGATGGGAGAACAGACAACATCAACGGGTCAACAGAGCGGGCTCACCATCAAGATTGATGAGGTCAGTCCGTCGCCGGCTACGACTGGCTTAGTAGGTCGTGCTTAGTAGGTGGTTGGCAACAGCAGTAAGGGTCACACTAAAATATTCAGAAAAAGACATGTATTCGCAGAAGTATCGTGGTCTGCAATGCAGCTTCCGACCGCAAGCTAAATATTGCACTGATCGAGAAGCGAACAGCCTTTGCGTAGGCAACGACGACATGGCAGGATGCGGGGCTAGGGGCGAACCGGGGTTGCCATATTTAGACGCATGATCACAGTAAAACTATTTGGGCGTGTTTGGCAGCTCTAAGCCGGACAATTCGTTGGGGGAGCGCGTCAGAGCGTCGATGCGACAGAGTTTATATATCCCCAATCCCTCCTAGCTTTCTCCCATCGTCCTCTTTATATATCGACCACCACCTAGGCCTAACCAGACATCGCACCATTCTCCCCGCATCTCTTTCTGCTTTAAACTCGGTCTCGTACCACCTCGCGTTCAAATGGGCAAGTGCCGTCAGACGTCACTGCCAGTTCTAAATACTGATTCTGCGTCTATCCTCAATAGCTACTCTAACCATTACCGCGACTGCATATAATCACTCTTCCAAACCACCCATCTCTTCTCCGCTCGCGTCCAATGCTCCAACGCGCTTGCCACCAAAGCGTCCGCTGTCCAATGGACACGCTTTCCCCACCTCGAGACCACTGCGTCCGTTCCCCTCCATCAACACCAGTTTCTCGTCAAATGGTCCTAAATCAAAACCGACCAAAATCATCGAGCCACCTAAAAACTTCCGGGGAGAGTGGGTTCTGAACCTCACTCAGGCCGAGTTCAGACGCCAGGACTGAGGTGCCATGTTACGTCCTCTTGTCTCGCAAACTGCTTCGGAGGCCAAACCTCCGATCCATCCATGAGGGTTCTTCCTGCCCATAACTTTTGTCGGCCTCGCCCATATCGCATGTTCGTTCCGTCAACTCAGTACATTTATCATTCCTATTCCTCGCCCTCATGGTCACACTGTAGAACTAGATCAAAAGCATCCCCGTTTCATTACTGTACGCCCTCCGTTTCTCTGTTACCTTACTTCCTTGTAAGCTTTTTTTCTTCATCGTTTCTTTTTCCCTTTCACTGTTGTGCATTTAATTGATTCACCCCTTCCGCTTCTATCACATTCAAGTCTTTTGCATCTTCATTCACTGTTCCCGCATCTTTATTATTTTTCCTCACACTTCCGCCTCCGTAGGTCTTGCAGCAGTCTTTGGTTACGGTATGTTGTTGTACTATTAGAATACCGAGAACGTGACTTCGAATCGTATATACCCAGTTACGCTAGTTCATCAATGAAGAAGTTGTTGCAGATGTCAATGTATTTATAACGAGGCTCAGAGATGTGAAAGCAGGATGGAGGTTGATATATTGCACTAGTAAGACCGGGGATACAACATGTTTCGTAGTGTGTGTCAGATGAACAAAAGCCAACTAGACATCCACAATTGAGAAAGAGGCATAGACGAGTGCGTTACACTTACTCGAAGGTCGTAGAACCAATGGGTATGACGCAAGAAGAGTGTTCATGAAACCCCAATGATTAGAGGCCTGGTGGCCTGGATCGAATTCCAACAATAGACCGATGTCCGCCTTGCCGCTTTTGGGAAAAGTGATTCAGATTTCCTCATTCTATCAGGTCGAAGAATGCCGTCAGTGCCATCACAGACTCAAAGTGGTCGGTACGTTATGCCACTCACCCAGGGGAGATTCAACAGGATTCAACCAGCCTATAGTCAAACCCGTGGAATAGACTGAACTAAGACTGAGACTAGTATGTTACATCGTTTTGGGAGGCGGTGCATGTGCGGAAGTACGTTGAAAAACCATGTCTGTTCTTCTGTCCATGTAAAGCCTATGTCCAAGGCCGATCACGCAACCACACCTATTTTGCAATGTAGTCCTTACATCTGTATCTGGATTCCTGTTGTCCTTACCGTGTCAGATAATGTCGAGCGGCCTGATCAAGGGGAAGTTGCATGTAAAAGCATATTGCGCAAAGAACGCTAGGACATGCATATGTGACTGGATCCAAATTGAGCGTAATATCAGCAAGTCAAGCAATGTAAAGAGTTGTCAGATATGGCGTCGGCGCAAGTTGGCTGACTTGGGGTCGGCTCATAGATGATGAAGACAGGATATGTGACCAATATAGCGGCCGGGTTGAGATTCACTGTAGGGAATCATAACATAGCAGTCATAGCGGTCCGGACAGCATGGCATGGTTTGATGATACAGAAACGCAATCGAGGTATCTGTATCATATTTTTAGGCCAGTAGGATTTAGATGGACCTATCGGACGGAAGTCTATAAACACCACAGTCGGATAACGGGGACATGAAGGCGTCACTCACAACAATAGCCAGTGCCGACAAGACCGTAGGTTCGACAAGCCGCTCATAGAGGGACAAATAAAGCGCAGTGGGTTTTCACTTTCACATGTAGGCAAGTAGTTGGACTACCGTTCATAGGAAATGATCGCCTATCTTTGTCTGTTACTTTGATCGCGCTTGCGGCTTTTTCTGCCATAGCAATCGGGAAAAGGTGAATGCTCTCACACGGGATTAAATAAATCTCCCGACTTGGTATAACGACCGCCTTCCTTGCAGTTAAGTTCTGACCGGCGGGCTTTTGTCTGGGCGGAGCGGTGAAGGATACGGTATGCCTCGGCGAACTTGGGAGCTGAACCCGGGTTTGAAGGGATTTTCGGAGCATCAGAACGCCAACGGTCGGCGATGTTCAAAGACGCAGGATTGGGGAAGAAAGTGAAGAGCGAGATCCAGATAGAGTAGAATTTAAGTGCGCCACTTCTATCGGAACACCGATGGACGGGAGTGACTTCCCATTCGCAGTAGTTTCACATCCGACCTCGTGCCCCAAACCACACAGTGCTAAAGTAAAACCGTCGTCAGTTGCGTATCCCAGACAGGTTAGAGTGACTGCTTACCGCATAACCAATCCTATTTCCTGGCCTAATCATATCCGGAATACACAACACGGGATCACACGCCGGAATGGCAGTCTTCAGCATCCATCGGCATAATAATGGATGTCACATCACCATTCACAACCTAGCAGAAGGGCAAAGTCCATCAGAATTGCGTGTCACTCCCAGGTTATCTTGACGGACTGGCCAGTTGACCCTTCAAAATGAGGCCTACACGAGGCTCCGAGTGGTAATAGTCCACGGAGCTTCCTGTACTATCTCCTCACGCTCTCCCCGATCGAGCGTGTCGCGCCGTCGTGCCTCCTCGTACAAACAACGCGTCCCGCATCGTCAATGGTGGCAGTCAACCTGGTGGAGAACGTTGCGCATGTGTATTGGACTGTAACCTCGATCGCGTATGTAAAAGATCGAGGGATCTTAGATGCGGCGTTAGAGCCGGTTAAACCTGGCCTGGTACGTTAGACGCCGCGTAAGACGGACTCTTTGGAACGTCGTCGTGGGACAGTTGGGTGTTCGACTTTTTTGTTGCAACTGCCAACCTGCCACCGTTCAATCGTTTGGCCTTGGACATGGACCATCTGCGGTATCTACAGTGTCGAACAATTGAGCGACTGGATAAGACACCTGTTTAGAAGCGTACGGGAATCTTTTGCACCGTGGGGGTCAGCACCTGAACTCACCGCCAGCTCATCTCAATTACTATGAGACGCCTGGTACCACTTTGGCAGGTTGTTCAACTCAGTTTCAAGTTTCCATGCATTGTATTGACACCAATTTGTCTGCGCAGGATAGAGGGTTCCATAGTCCATGGATTCCAGGCCTTGTGACAGAGCATGTCTTAAGTTCATGGAGCTGCTTGAAATATCTATGCCGATCTTGAAGGCCGCGCATTGGCTATCCGAATGAACCCTGCGACCTGCAATCGGTCCGTCGCGCACACGACTATGGCCATCATGTGTTGTTCCAGATGTCCATTCCATTCCGTATGCCTCGCATCATTAGTGACGGGCACCTTGACGCAGGCAGCACGCATGGGCCAGTGGCAGTAGGGGGTGACTACAGCCTTTGGAACGTTCTAAACGTTTTCAAGGGTCTGAATATAAGCTCTCTGCGCCCGGTCTTACCCACTTATTACCTTTCATATGACGCTCCACCCACCTCCTCGTCGAACTCCCTGCGTGTGGGGAGAATTGACTGCCTTTGGGGTGATCAGCATATGGGCAGTTTTGTTTGGTAGGCCACTTCCTCCATATTAGGTTCACCACTTATAAGGGTCCTCCAAGCTCACAAGACTCTTCTTCAGGTCGGTTTTTCTCACGCCTCGTTCCCTCCCTCTCGCGTGTCGATTTAATTAAGGAGATACTCCGAAAGTCTTGTACCCCTGAAATCCTCAAGACTATTCCGCTGCAGTTTTTCCATTCGGGGCTCCGAAACTCTCACCCCGTCTCAGGTCCCTCCATGCGGGTCTGGGCCTCTTTATACCAAGCACACCCTCAACTGGAACCGCCTCGCGTTTGGGCCTCGGTGCCTGTATCTTACGGCTACCGTCGAAGGCAATGCTTGTGTGGTCAATCGGTCATGGATTTGAGTTGCCGGCTCGCCTTTTCTCCGTTCAGGCTTCGGAGCCGACAGATACCTCGGAGGCTCTTCAGGACCCTCAAGCGCACCCCATTCCGGCGGCATTTGTCTATGGATTTATTCCTAGACAGGCCTGCCGTCCATGGCTTGGTCCTGCGTTGTTGACGCGGCTTCGTGTACTGGCCATACAAACACTTTATCCACTTGACCTTAGAAGGCGTTTGGTCATCTTTGTCGTCTTGGACGAGTCGTTTATTCTCTGCAAGCTTCGATTTCCAGGCTCACTTCTGGAATAGTTGGCTGGCGCCTCAATCCGGTCATCTTCACAAGAGCAGGAACTTCATCCGCTGTTCTTCTGGCATGCCTCTGGCTCAGTAGCTCAGTTTACACTACCTGCCAGTTGGGACTGTACATCATCTCATTTGGTGATCAACCTGATTTTCGGTTATCGGTGGTATAATCGCTGGTAGACGGATTGACGGTGTACAAGGCAAGTATTTGGAACGGGAGGCGTCTGTCTGGTGTGCGCACTTCCTCCGAGTGCCGGTGCGAGCAAGTGTATATTGTGACTTGCTGTACTTATCTGATTACGATGGAGACGCCAATGTTGTTGAAAGTGCCATGTCAAGGAGTGTGTGCCTCGCAACGGAGTGCAGGCCAGTGCACTATAAAAGGATGATTGGGAAGAGAGCCATGCTCGGTGAAATATTTGTCGTAGTTCTCATGACGAGTGAAAGGGATATGGAGACATGCATTCGAGGGAACCTTCTTGTCTAAAGAGACCCTCGAGGATCATTACGTACGGGAGCAATTGAAGCTAGCGGTCCTGAGAGCAGTCGTTGGAGAGACAGAGGCGGTACATTTCTGTGGGAGGATGGGCGTAGGTTGGATATTGGTCATAGGAGAGCCTGATAAGTGAAGCGGGGATGGCCCTTTTAGAAAGCGAAAAATAAAGTGAATGTGCCCAATAAGGAGATAGACATACCGAAGAGAGGAGGTGCACGGTCGGCGGGTGCCGGGGAGGGGACCCGCTAGAAATACATGGCGGGGACGACAGAGGCTATTCTATCACTCGCTCCTGCTCACGACGCTCTCCTCCGTCTCATCCTCTGCGGCCTCACCCCAAGCCGCTCTTCATCTTCTTTAACGACCCTCGACGAATCTGACGACATTCGGTTCCTCTTTCCAAGCTTACCCCGTCTCTCCTATTCTCAAGCTTTCTCTTCTCATACTACTACTCTACTTCCCGCTTCTCACTCCCTCAATTCGTGCTAGAAATGGATTCGTGGAGAGTGGCTGTTCTCGGCGACGGTGGTGTGGGCAAGACAGCTCTCGCTGTACAGGTGAGCTTTCGCTTGCTCCCGCTTTGACTTGTCCTAATGGTCTCCTGCCCAGTTCACACTCAATTGTTTTGTGGGTAAGCATCCTTCCACCCTTATTCTCTTCCATTACTAATCACCTTGATCCACAGAGGTTTGTCACGTCCTTGACTCTGTGCAGATGACCAACCTGAAATGACATGTCTCCAGACTTACGATCCCACTATAGAAGATGCGTACCGCAAACAATTGCTTGTCGACAATCGGATGTGTTTTGTTGAAGTAATTGACACCGCAGGCCAAGGTTCGTGTCTATGCACCTTTCTTTCGACCCTCCGAGTTCACACCCCCCTGTAGAGGAGTATGCAACATTGCGGGATCAATGGGTCCGGTAGGTGTTCCGTGTTCCACATAGGGGGGATTAAGCTTATGATCATTAGGGAAGGACAAGGCTTCATCCTCGTCTACTCAATCGCGTCCCGGGCGACGTTCGAGCGATTAGAGGTATTTCGGCAGGCGATGTTGAAAGTAAAACGGAACAACCCCGTCGTATTTTTGCTCGTTGGCAATAAGTGCGACAAGCAATACGAGCGGGAGGTTACACGGGAAGAAGGCTTGCAGCTTGCACGGACATTTGGATGCGAATTCCTTGAGACGTCCGCGAAAACAGCGCACAACGTCGAACGTCTGTTTACGACTCTTGTACGATTGCTTCGGCAGACGAAAGAGCAAGAACTTGCAACACCAGGACCAACTCGTCCACCAGAGGAGAAGAAGAGGGGGGGGATTGGACGAAAGTGTATTATCATGTAGGGCAACATCCCAGGACTTACCATAGAACCCACCCCATTTTATCGCTCCGCTTGTTTCTCATCTTTTTTTTTCACCATTCATTATGATACCACGTTTTGCATCCTTCTACTCTGGTTTTCTCTTAGGGCATCTGGTTTGTGCTGAATGATGATCGTTCTTTTCAACTGCTACCGCCCTTTTTGTTGGTGCCGGCGGTTCTGCTTACACGATGTACATATATTCCCCCCTTCTTGCATGATCTCGGCCATGCTTCTTCATGTACGTGTATCAAAAAGCCTCCAGCATCTTCAGGATCGATCTGCGTTGACAAATCTGTCCTACTTCGGCCTGACACGTTTACACGTCTAGCACAATCCAGATATACTACGCTTTTCCAGATAATTCCACGACACACTTGCGTGTGCACTACCTTATCTCTACTACGAACTGCGGCTGAGGCTGTTCAATGCCAGGTATGTCTATTCCCATGACGGGGGGCGAGTCATTGACAACGACATCTTTGCACCGCAGTTCACGAACATTTTGCTATAATAGGTCCGCTTAGTTTGAGGTACTTACTCCTCATTACGCTCTGAGATGCCTCAGTGGTCAACCTTCCAGTGTGATGAGCCTGACTTTGTAGTACGCTCTATCCCTGATGGCGATTGCTTCAAGGTACAGCGCCAATGCCTCGAACAAGGAAGCAGCGTCTTTGGTATGTCATTCAGTCAAATTCCGAAAGTGCATTAACGACTAAGTATTTCTTGCTTGTTACAGGTGATATGTTTAGTTGTTGTGAATCGGGTTATGTATTCGATTCCCTCGATGAAGACACCCATACCCTCGACCTGATGGAATCGTCGACCAATCTGAACCTTTTGTTTCGCTTTCTCCATAATCCCCCGGTACCCTACGAGGAGGAGAAAGCAGAGAAATCACCTATCAAATCGAGCCGTATTCATTTGATGTTTCCCCAGTCCGCCATCCCATTTCCCCTCATCCCGTCTCTGCTCAAGCTCGCAGACAAATACGCTCTTTCCCCAGAACTCACTGAGTGTTTATATTCGCATCTAGCCTCCTACGCTTCGGTATTTCCGTTACGCGTCTACGGTTACGCGGTGGAATTAGGCCTTGACTCCATCGCGGCCAAGACCAGCATGTACTTGCTAGATCCCCCTCTTTCGAGCTACTCCGTCGAAGACTTGAAAGCTATACCTACTGCAGAAGCATACCACAAGCTAGTCCTTCTGCACGACTTCCGGATCAAGAGACTCCGTGAAATTCTACGAGGCGAATCCATCTTTCCGCACGGATATGGAGAATGCTCCAGGCATGCTCAGAAGACTGTATTTATATGGGAACGGAGGAAAGAGGATATTCTTCATTTGATAGAAGCTGGTGAAACCTTTCTTTATACCTGTGATATGAGAGTATCAATTGATATTCGTCTGATTCTTCTTAGCTACTGATGTCGCCGCGGAAATGGCCCAAGTCAAGGAAACGTTCGTTCAGTGTGAGACCTGTACTCGCGCATGCACGGCAGCGCTATCTATGCTCGAGGTACGTACCGCCGCGAACTTGGTGATTCATGGGCTTCAGCGGCTAACAGATGAGTTGCAGTACAAATGCGCCAAAGTGCCCAAGAGAAATGACAGAATCCCAATATAATGCTGATAAATGCTGGTATGAATACGTCTATTCTATGAAGACGACAAGGGGGTGATTAGGCAGTATCCCTTGTGCAGAAAACACCACTAAGCGTATGGTACTCTACTTGTTATGCCATAAGAGCGTCCGAAGATTCGACCAGCGATCAGAATCACGATAGAGATACGTCATGGAATTGAACATCCCAGGTTGGATGGTCTCTCCTCTCTCATTGAATAGCCACATTACGGCCCCCCAGCACAAGGCCGCGAATATTGAGAAGTATCGAGCGTCTGGGGGTACTGGACGGCCTGTTGACGAAGCGGTCGATGACATGGCGTATGGGGTTGAGGCACGGGGTATGAAGGATGCGACTACCCGAGAGCAGACGTATAGAACAATCTATTTTGCAATATAAGCATGAGCCGTACGCCGATAACGTGAAGCACTGTACCTGCTCGTTAATGGCGTTTCGATCACCAAAGACAATATATCCGCTAAGGAGACCAGCTACGAAAGTATCAAAGCTTCGCTCTTTGCCTCCGTTGGCCTTCTTTTGTAATAAAAGGAAGGTCTTATAAATGGAGACGAATTTGGCAAGATTCAAAGCATGTTGCTTGGTCGCTCGGAAGATCGCGCGCAGTCGTGTTGGCCAACTAAAGGCAGATTTAGATCATCACAAACGACATTCAAAGCTATTGAACTCACTCTGCCCGACCAAACAAGATGGCCATAATGAGCGCGTGAGGAAATCGCACTTTGACACCGTAGACGAAGCCATTGCGTGCGCCTTTTAGGATACCAAGATAGTCATGATACGCAGGGTCTGTAAGGATTCTTGCTAAGGTATCAGACATGTCCGTCGTTCGTACTAGAACAGCGGGTGGATATAGGTTAAGGTCTGGAGGGGAAAATGGGGTAAGAGGAGAAGGTATACAGCAAGTCGCGACTCGGATCCACCCAACTGCAAGATGCCGATCACGACCAGCCGTTTCCGGAAAGAGTGCGTGGCATGTGAATATCATGTTCAAGCAAGATCGTGTTTATCCTCTGTCCTAGCATTGCGAACACATAATTTTCGCATTTGGACGCTTCAGATTCAAACGTTCACGGGATTGCGTCTCGTATGTCCCCTCCAAGGTTCTCTCTAACGTCTATTCACAGTCCGTCATCGGGTTGATTCTTTGTTTCATCCAGAACCGACTTGGGTAACTGTCGGCCCAATTGTGAAACCATAACGCTGCAGATCCTCTAGTTCAACTCTTAGTCCACTCGAACATAGGGTACCTCTTGATATCTGCACTGATGTATTCTCGACAGTCAAGCAGTGAGCAGTCAACGCACTTGTGGTCGTCAAACAGTCTCCGAATCATTGCCGGGGATGCCGTATCACCTGTCGGAGGTGAAACTGTATTTTATGAACTCCGCGAACAGTGCTCCAAGTATCAACTTTTGGAAAAACAGTGAAGGTGGTGATTCAAGTTCAAGCTCAATGCAAAAGGACTTACACCTTCTTCCCACAGAAATCCATCACCAAGAAGTCCCATTTCGACTCAGGAGGAATTTGGGCTGAGCGTCGAGCAGTGAGCACCGAATCTCTGCATCAACGGTAGACCATCCCCTCCCACCAGTCGGCTTGTGTTGGCCAGGCACATACGGTGTCGCTAAGCAAAGCAATACTCTGACGAAGATGTATTGTTTCACGTTCAGCTGTGGCAGGTAAACCGACAATGTAATGATACATCATCTCAATCGATTGTTCTCTTTCTGCCTTGAATGCACTGTCGAGTCACTCATAGCGAGCTGCATAAGGCATTCAATTCATTATAAGATAACGACATCAACATGTGTTTTATGCTTTGTACGAACACGCTATGTATGGAGAAGACGTAAAGGAACGCCGGATTCGGTCAAGCGCGCGAAACAACTCAAGAAAGTCGGTATAGGGCTGGGAGTTCCAGTATCGCCACCTTTCCAAGGGATCCAAGTGTGCCGTCCAGTTGACGTGGTGCAAAGCCAGGTTTTCGTATCGAGGTTGTAAAAAGTCAAAACATGCTGAAGGGGTAATCAGGACATTCCCAAGACTGACAAGACACAGCCGACCAGCCAGCGGTAGCCCAGAGTTGCCGTCAGGATTCCTAGGTATACTTCCGAATTGAGTGATCTAAGGGGTCATCTGTGAGGGCCTCAGCAACTACACAAGGGCACGCGTGGGGGAACATACGGACCTTCAATGTCGTAAAGGAACGACCGAAGCTTCACCGGGCCTCAGAGGGAAAAGATGCCACTGAAAAAGGACTTATGCAGAGAAGCGGACGTGGCGAGTGAGTGTTGGGCCCAATTGCAACCTAAGAGCGACCAGAATAACGGCATTGGGTCCAGCCTGCTGACTGCTGATTACATTGCTGTGCCTGGTGTCATGCTCCTCTTGTCTTGAAGTAGAGTTGTGGGGAAGTTTTTCAAGGGCCTAAAGTAGCAGCGCAGATAGCCGGGCGGGTTAAGGGATATCCGAGCAATAGCGAACTTGAAACGGAGGTTCCTTCCCTGATCGATACGGAAACGAACCATTCTGCAGTGCTACCGTACGCAGGAAAACATGAGGGTCGCATAGGGTCGAGATCTGGGAAGAGAGGCGGGACAGTCCGCTAAAGTAACCGTTCTCTAAGGAAGTATTTACTACCTTAGGTCAATTCAAGTCCTGAAAGCTTGCCGTGGATATCGATAAGTGCGGGCCGTTCACGAAACTTTACGAAATGCCGAACACCGAGGCTGAAAGATTGTGAAAAGCTTCTCAACGACTCTCGCAGAAGAAACCCTGGATATGTGTTCATGATTAGTATTGCTCAAATCGTCTTCTGCAAGCATCGCGGCCTCATGTGAGTGTAAGGCATGAGGAACTGAGAAATACACTTCACCGGAGTGTCTTCCCAATCCATGATCATTTGCCGAACACGAGTATCCAATGCAGCCTTGCAGTCGCGACAAGTAAGCAGAGGCTCGACGGTAGAAACAATCGACCGAATGCTTCCAATTGACATGCCTGTACATGAGAATGCAAGGTCAGGGTCGGCTCTAAGTATTCTTGGAGATTGAAAAACCCACTAGGAGAGACACGGGATTGAAGAGCAGCGACTGCCAGATCCCAGTGCCTCAGAAGACGAAGCTGATTGCTTGCGTCGCATGTGCGCGTCGGTGCATGGGTAGCAGGCGGGGTAAGCAATAGCCCTCTCAATACCTTCGTCCGACGAGAATGGAGTACGAAAAGCTTCTTAAGGTATATAGAGCCCATACGAACGGCCACTTCGTCGGTGATCGAGGACAGATTATACGATATGAGATACGAAGACGCGGCGGCAGCGAGATCGTATAGGTCATTCTCGGCGGCGAGGGTGTAAAGCTCGATTGGCTGATACTGAGCCAAGGTCTTTAAAGCCGTAAAAAGTGGTGTATTGAGGCGAATATACTCATTCAAGGGTATGCCGTATTTCTTGAGGGTATCGAATGCCGCAATGAGAATGGCCGAAGTGGGTCGAGGTGAACCGATCGGTCGATTGTAGATGGCATGAAGCATGACGCTAATTAGTTGCGAGCTTTCCGGCAACGCAACAATGGTCACGGCGGGGCGATCAAGGAGGAAGGCAAAGTGGTTGGTGGATGCAGTGAGGAGGCGGCGACGATGGACATGAAACGCAACTCGGTTGGCGGATATAAGAACGAGGTCGGGCGGTGCTGAATCGAGTTGGGCGGTAGGATGAAAGATGGGATGGTTAGAGGGTGCCTCCATGGTGGTTTCGTCGCTTTGGGGCTGTCTCAAGCCAGCGTGCGGGGCGTCCAGGCGAGATCTGCTAGCTCAAGTAGAAGGAATGAAGAAGACAGCTATGAAAGGCAAACACGGTCAAGAGTAGGTGGTATACAACGAATTAAGAGAGGGTGAACTCATTGTTAACATCCATGGCTGACGGTCAACCGATAAGGAGCCAGGCGAAGAACTGGGAAACAGGACCTCATTTAGCCTTGAAACAAGGTACTGGACTTATCCAGTGCGGTGGCGCCAGCGACGCAACTAGAGTCTGTTGATCCCGCTCTCCGCTCACGATGCCCGTTGTTCGAGCAGTAACATTTTTTCATATTGCGCTCATCCCTTGTCTCTGCCAGCATGCTTTCTGCTATCGAAATCGTTGAAGGGCTTTGTTATTTCCTCACAACTTGACGGCTTGGAAATCAAGAATAGAAAATGATGATTCTACGCTCCATCCGACTCACAGGCGAATGGCACCGGCTGGCACTAGGGTTGGGTTGGAAATGACACTCCCCGGAATTGTTATTCCACGCATGATCGGCACTCCGGAGCATATACCAAGGTTCTCTCCTTGGCGAGACCTGCCTGGCAGCCAGACAGTCCAACCTAGCTTCCGGTATGCACTTTGCTATCTGTCTTGAAATGCCTGCTAAGACGCGTTCGTAGGCGTATGTGTGCAGGTCGCCCAGTGTTCCCCCGACAAGACGCTCATTCTCGGGCCAACGTTGAGCAGTAAACCCTTTCAGAGCATCGGTGTGGGCGCTTGATGGGATGCCGACCTGGGATATAGAAGGGCCTACGTTGTCCTAAGGCTGAACAATGGAAGGACTGACGTAGTGTACTGGCCGCAATGAACGTCGCCGAGGATAATAACCAGCACAGTTTTATGGCCTCCCTGCGCAATGGTGATCCTAGAACGTTGGCCGATACATATGCGGCACTAGTGATCGAGACGTCTTGTCGTACCATCCATAGTCACCTGAGGAGCTATAGGGATTATCACTCTCCAATAGCATGTCCTCACGGCACTTGTGTGGCTTTTCCATATCCACCGGACTCCTCTAGAGTATTGTCTCCCTCCAGCGATGGATACCGCACTATGTCGTCACTCTGAAATACAGATCACTTAGCAGGTCAAGGATGACACACCGATATGTATTCTTCAGCTCAGAGCCGTCCGACTTCCGCACCTGATCAACTCTAATTCATTCTGTACTCCAACGATTCAATCGTTCGTTCAACATTGGATGTTCGAGCCTCAACGTAGTCCGGTATGCCGAACCCAGTTTCATCTCCGATAGTTGGGGTGTCCAGGTTAGGACTGTGGTGTCGCATAGGTGGAACTGCGTCAAGAGTTCTACAGTGTATCTGGATCGCAGTTGCTTCTTGTGTGACGGTAAAGCAACGGAGAAGTCGTCGGCACGTCCTTCTAGCTGGTTCTGCGAGAGCTTCGCTCATCGACAGCCGATCTTTGTAGCTGACAATCGGGGTGGAAGAACTGCCTTGGAGCTGGTATGCTATCGTCCAGTTTCCCTTCTGCAGACTGCAGCCGGTGAGGTAGCCGCCAACACTACCCGATGGATGACGTATAGATGCGAACGTCCACCTCAAAGGATTTTCTACTCCAACTGCAACAGTAAACAACCGTTGTGAACAATGGTCCGGACTCTGATTACAATAGCACATGCGATACCTTATTGTTGCTATTCACCGACCAATTGATGTTGTTTCTCAGGTAGAGTGACAGAGTGTTGAATCTTTGTTTGGTTGAAGATATCTCTGCCTAAACTACATTTCATTGATACTATACGTGACAGGAATCTCGTTCCCTTTGATTCGCACATGTTCAACTGCGTGCTTATTACCTAACATGCCGAGGCCCCGCCTGCAAATGCCCAACGACACCCGTGAGGTTCCTACAAAACGACCAGCTTCAGCTACAACGTCATCCATGTGGGACCCAGGTGGTCTGGGTGCCCTTGAAGACACGATAAACTGTCGTGATTGACTTTGTAGCAATCAGTCACTCCTTTTCCGACCAAAAGGTCCCCAAGTGGCAGGATGTACCTTCAACAATAGACTCGATTCTTCCTGCGTCGCCTTCGGAGCATCGATAAAACTACCGTCACACTCATGCCCATCCAACTTGATACACGCGAAGTGCAGTTTTTGGGCCTCAATAAGAAAAACAAGCGGGGTTGTGGTAGTCGTGTGGAGGAAAAGAGCACAATTTGGCGTCAGAGGCATCTGGCATCAACAAGGTTCAACGATGGACAGCACGGGCCTATTTTTCTCCGTCCTGCCGTCACATTTAGAGCTTGTTGGATTACCCAGTTACGGTGATTAACATGGGGGGAGTCCTTTCGCCGGTCATCTTCGTGTTCGAGGCTAATCAACATGTCATTGTGATCGGCCATCGTTTCAATCGATCGTTCAAACCTGTTATAGTCATGGTTTTGCTTTCCGAACTTCAATGAAGTTGTTAGGTTGGGGTGCTTCTCTATCTCAATTCCGAACATCCTTGCAGCATGCACAAGCTTGAAGTACGTACTACGGCGAACAGCCAGCCATGTCCGGCAGGCCCATGTAGTTTGTCGCCAAAATGACCCTGTCAACACCTGTCTGATACTTGGGATTTTCTTCTCTAGTCCTGACGGGGTCTCTACGGAACGTACTTATAACCACTCTGATTTGAGCCCAGATGAGCTAAAAAAACTTTAAGAAATCCCCTCTTTACTGAGTTCTACGATTATCATCCCTTTCACAGCTTCAGCGAAAGTTTGAGACCGCACATCTCTCACAAACCTCAACTTGGAATCCTAGGTGACCACCGTTGTACCCTCTGAGACTCTCCGGAATTAACCCTTTCTGTCTAGGATATATGTGAATACATGAGAAACAACAAGTCAAGCAAAGAAAACAACAGGATACCAAAGGAAAGTACAAATAGATACGGGAGAGGTAGGAGCCCTAATAACCTGCTACATTCGATCACTTCTTAGGAAGATCGAAAGCTTCATCTCTAAACTTGAATTCCCCTAGTGAAGTACACTCCAGCTAGCGGGTTTGTAAGAAAAAAGTATTCCGGATAAGAACAGAATGGAATGCTCACAGTATCGTTACGATCGTTGAGATCTGTTTCCTTCCTAGCCTTGATAACCACAAACCGTCGATAGGAATCCATGAGAACCGGCTGGAATTGCATTTGTCTCATTTCCTCCAGGGCTTCTCTTCCGATTGTAGCAACCAACGTCTTGTCATCTGCATTAGCATGTTTCTCCTGCAACGACCGCATGCATGAATCCAACAAGTCCCGAGGCGTCATTGACATCTGGTGAAATTGTGCCACTATCCAAGTCATCGCCGGATCATCCCACCTGCGCTCTACTGAGAGAGATTCTTTGGGGTATCGTTGCAAAGGCGGCGCCGTTAGCAGAGAAACTTCACCCTCTTTAATTGATTTCAAAAGAGGCGTGAAGACGAAGCTATCACTAAATAACAGATTCAACAGCTGCAACAGAAGAGAACCATGACAGAGCTTACCTATCAAACACCGACACAGGATCTATCCCATTACAAACCATTTTCGCAATGACGCCGACCACATTCGGCGGAAGGAAAACTGCCCAGAATGGATGTTCATCGAATTTTTTGATCAACTGGTAGACTCCTATAGGATCCTCGAGGAATGCAGAAGGTGTAAAAGTTACGCAACCGCCTGTTGGACGTTATTAGTGCTTACTCGACCAAGCCCGTGGATACAAGAAGCCTTACCTATGGGATACACTTCACGCACTCCCCATCGCTCAGGGGGCACAGTCTCGTGCGTTCCGTAAGTGAAAAATCGGAGATCAGGTATTTTAGCACGTCGGTTCGCGATAGATGGCACCTTGTGCATAGTGTTGAGAGCGCCGACATGGACGAAGATAGCCTTGACATCCTTCTTGTATCCGACATCGAACGCGCCACAAGCTTTCAGGACAGCTTTCAAGGAAGCAGTTTCGAAGCCTGGACTGTTCATGGGTCCGTCTGTCGGCGAGAACCATACGCAATAAGGCTTCTTGGTCAAACTGTCAAAGAGCTTCTTCGGGAACTTATGGATACGAAGACCACGTTGTAGTGAAGGATGAGTGAGAATCAGCTGTTTGCCGGTTGTCTTGAAAAGTTCTGTGAACCCGGGATCTAAACCATGTTCAGTGGCGGATATGAGTGATCGACTCTTTGTCCAGCGGTTCTTCTGGTACTGTTCAGAGGCAAGAGTCCAAGGGATAAGGGCCGCTATCAAGGCACCGTCATGGGCGAGATACAGTGGGACCTTGAGGAGGTTACAAATGTCGGTATGTGTGGAAGGAAATACAACCAATAGAGCGACGGGATTGTGGTCAAGATACACGTGAGCATATGTGAACTGTAGTCTAGGGTGTGAGATAGCTCAGTTTTAAACGAAACAGAATATGTACCATTCGCTTCTTGGTCATGTAGGTCTGAAGAGTCTTCAAAGCATTGAGGTCCTCGGCTTCTTTGTGTGTGACCCTACAGAATTGTTGAACAGGTTCGCTCGCTTGAAGCATTGTCGGCAAATCTGGTGCGTCGTGCAACTTCTTGAATCGAATTGAATCCGCCGTTGAGAGGCAGATATTCAGACGCAAGCCCTGAGGCTTGGGTTCGGTAGGATCTGACAAGGTGATACTACAAAGCTTCGTTGCCATATCGTGACCGGTATCCATATAGAGCTCGCCGGTCCACTTCCATTTCTTTGGTATTCTGGGAAATAATCAAAGGGCGGAATGAAGAATGCACAATAATGTAACAAACCTGGACATGGACTGTTGTTGTACAATACGAGACGCCGTGAATCCGGATGGGCCTGCAACTGGTGAAGTGAGCTCCTCCTGTCCAGTAGGTTCACTACACAGATAAACGGTCAATGAACGGACAACCATATACTTCGGACATCGCTACTCACTGCATAGGAGCAGCTAACCTGTGGGGGGAAACAAAACTGAACAAAATGAAATATTTGAAGATGATGCAACACTCACGCTGGGGGCATCATTGTGGATAGAAGAAGATCCGCTTCGACCATCAGGTCCTGCTTCTGCATTGAAGTGCGACGTGGAAGTTGTCGTCTAGGATCCTTTGGACGTTCGACTGGTGCTGCCGATGGAGGTGGTGGCTCCTCGAACAAATAATTGATGTCGTTCAACTGATCGCCAGGCAAATCATCGTGCATTGACGCAGGAGAACGAACAAGAGAGCCAACGTCGGAAAATTTGCTTGATTGACCTGCACTCCTCTGGCCAAAGTCAAACCCTCCAGTTGAAGATGTAGCGGAAGCGACCTGTGGGGATGTGGGACTTTTACCATCTTCTGCACCTTTCGGTTTCCTCTTGAAATTAAGCAAACTTAGAGACGGCTTCTTGGGTATGATATCTTCAAGGCTAGGTTTATTGGTTGTTTGATTGACGGCTTTAGCAGCTTGAGCAGGTTTTGGTCCGGAGCCAGAAGCACCTCTAGCGATTCTTAGTTTGGTGGGTATGGTACTTCCACTCGACGTATTCTGCTCAGAGAAATCCATCAACTTGATTCTCCCGGGGGCCCTGTGAGACGGAAGAGGTTTGGTGGGCGGTTCTGCTGGTTTGGGGCGAATTGGCTCAGGGGCCGACGGCAAGGTTTTGTTGGCAGATATGTTGGGAGTTGAAGGTGCTGAAAAGAGGGAAGATGGACTGGATGCACGTTCATTCGATGCTTGCGGCGCGGGAGGTTTCTTCGCCGGAGGTGCTGGTTGAGCACGCTCGTTACCCTACAGATCAACGCAATAAGTTCCCGAAGAAGGCAAAAACTGATAGAGACGCGATCGTATTCGCTACCTTAAAAATGTCGACTTTCTGAACTGGGGGCGCAGACTTCGGTGCGGTGGCTGGTAGTCTAACTTTCTGGATCTGGACTGGTGGTGTAGCCTTCCCTCCTGTCGGAGGCGGAGTGGGTTGCGCTCGTTCTTTGCCCTACATATTGTTCTGAATGATATTTCTGGCAATAGAAAATGTGAATAAACCTTTGAAGAAGATGATACCGTTGAACCACTCTTGGAGGAATGAATCCTTGGAATCTTCTTCAGAGGCTTGTCATCTGAGCTATCCGAAGCGTACTACAATGGTGGTTAGTAAGTACAACTTAGCGGCGTTGGATCAGTCGCACCTCGGGTGATGGTTTGCGAAGTCTTTTCCGGTGCGGGTGGCTTGATATACTTTCATCTTCAGAGCTTTGAGGAGACGAAGGCTGCGAGTCATCAGGTTGAGTATTAGAATGAAAATTCTGATCGAATATCTTAACTGGTATCTCCTTCTTGATCTTCTTGGAACTTCCCACTCTCAGTGACGATGTCGAAGCTTCCTGTAAGGATCGAGAATGAATATGAGAAAGAATAAACGATTCAAAAATACGCACTCGTTTGACAGCCTTCCTTCCCCTGCTTTTCTTTGTCTGTTTCGGCTCCTCTTCCTCTTCCTTCTCTTGTTTCAGAGTTCCTTCAAAATTCTTCGCGAAATACTTCTTCTCTTGTTCTATTAGCGAACATGTTAGCGCATAAACCCATTCGTAGAGGAATGGCATACCAATCCATTCAGGTTTCGCTTCAAGTATAGTTCCTGATGGGTAATCCTCGTCATCTGGAGGGAAGTTGCGCCAAAAGCTCTTCAAGAGACGATCACAAGTCTCCACGTTTGACTCCGGTTCCCAACTGCATACATTTGAGCTGAATATTCATGATACGAAAGATGAAGTACGTACCTATTGTCCTCTGAATCGTAACCTGCCCACTACATCGAGATCGAAACATGGCGAACATTAGCAGGCGTTCACAGAAAGTTGCGTAATGGTTACCTTGACGTAGTACTCCTGACGCAAACGTATTCAAGTCTGCCGAATAACCCAGAGAAGTCCGAAGGGCTTACCCATTTACTCTTGTTCACCCTTGCCTTTGTGATCACCTCTACGGAATGTCGGTTAAGAAACTGACCCTCGAACATTGCAAACCTTACAGTGGCGCACCGACGTGAAATTGCTCCTCTTCCCCTACTTTCTTCTTCTTCGCCATGCTGCACGAGATTGAATATGAGAACAAAGAATGGTGGCGGAAAGGTAAGTTATCTAAATCGAAACACTTGATTCATACTATTATGGGCGCTTAGCATACCCATACTCAGAAGCTTGCAAGGTTGTCAGAGGTTGCCTTGCAACAGCAATTCGCCTTTTGATCCCTTTTGCTTGTACTTCCGTATTCTTTTCCAACTCCTTAGGTTCTGATATCACTGTTATCCTCCTCAATCATGGCTACGAAATCGAAGTCCAAGCAAGATGAAGTCAACCAACTGCTTGATGATCTCGATTCCTTCGAAATGCCCCCGCCTGGTTCTGCACCAATAGTCGCAGGAACACAAGCACCTGCAGCCGGAGAGGCAGAGGTTTTCGCATTCATTGATGAGATAACCCAGAAGAGCACAGAACCGCCACGTTCCTCCTCTCATTTGGAACGTCCACTCTCGCGTGCGGGGACACCTTCACTGAGGAAGAGCACCGAAAGAGTGAAGGTCGGCGGGGGAGCGGTACCTTTGTTACCTAATTCCTCCAGTAGCGGTTCGCCTGCTCTCTCCCGCACAGAATCATCAAGTTCCAGGACGACTGTTGCTCCTCCAAAGGATGTCAATCAAAACGCTAATCCTGGAGGATGGGGATGGGGAAGTGTCTGGTCTAGTGCCAGTGCTGCCATACAGCAGGCAAAGTCTGTCGTTGACGAGCAAGTAAAGAACCTTCCCAAGAACGAGCAGGCTCGGAAGTGGGGTGAAGGTGTACTAGAATATGCCAAGACAGCACAGTTGGATAAACTCAGTAAGTTCAGAGTAACACACTCAATCAATAAATATGTATCTCATAAACGGTTCTTAGGCCAAGATTTCAAGCGAGTCGGTCTCTCAACATTGACCGACCTTCTGAATGTTGTCGCACCACCTATCTCGGAGCACGAAGTGATCCAAGTCTGGTTGAGCCATGATATGAGGGGTTATGACGGCGTAGAGTCATTGGTGTATCGTGCTCTCGCTCGCGTGAGTTTACAAGCTGTAATGTATTGCCAATTCTGACACCTTTCCTCCTTAGATTCTGGAGCAAGTGGAAGGCGGTGATCTTGTTGTCAACCGCGGCGACGAGTCAAAACCCAAGGAAACCTCCTCGGATAAGAGGGACCTTGGTGCTGTTGATGGGTATGAAGCCGCACTTAAGCTCGCTCAGGTATGCAATATTAATATATCGGTGACGCCGAGTGATATTCACCTGTACCAGGCGAACCTGGATGAACTCATTAAGCGTAATATTCAACCGCCACCTGCGACATCCTCAGCTCAAAATCCGACCACCTATTCATATGTGTATATCCGCATACAGCCCTTCATAACTTCAGTCGCGCTTCCAGAATCATCAACTTCCCCCGAGGGCAGTGCCGCTTCACATCCATCTCTCCAGTTCATTCTCTACCTCTCGGACCCGTCACACCAATTGATTCACTCCACGATCACACAGTCTATCCCTGGAAAGTGGCTGGACCTCTGGGATCAATATGATTGGGTCGAGGACCTAGTTGTGGAAGCCATTAGACTAGGAGTCGAGGTCCTTGGCCAAGAATATGTCGTATCGAGAATGGGCTGGGACAAGAAGCAGGAACCTGAAGAGAAAGCTGAGGAACCCACTGTATCTGTTACTGAAGCTGCTTGAAGCCTCATGGACATGGATTTGTTTTGATACCCAACTTTCTGTGTACTACTATCACCTGTTGTTTGTGAATCCTTCGAAGGGGGTGAAAGAACAGATGTATTATGCAGAATATAAGCTCTACTTCTTCTGCTCCTCAGGTTTGGGTGGAGGGACTGGCTTGAAGTCGGCAGGTCTTCTCGGCTCCGTTCCTTCACCAACTTGCTCCCAAGGAGAAGCAGAATCGAAGTTTCTGTGAACATAACCAGTTAGATGCGCGTTCATACATCAAGGTTCCAGTCTACTGACCGGAAGGCTTGAGTCATTTGGAGAGGCTCGTAAACAACACGCTTGCGCTCCTCGTCATATCGGACTTCAGTGTAACCCTACGAGCAAAACATCAACACGAGCAAGATGGTTCATCATACGTGCACATACTGTAAGAGGGAAGTCCTTGCGGAGAGGGTGCCCCTCGAAGCCTATACAGTGAATGATTATTAGAAGTCCTGAATTGAAAGAGCATCACAACTTACCGTAATCGGTGAGAATACGTCGCCTGACAGAGAATGGGTCACATCGGGCAAAAAGCGAGGTGCGTAGTATGACTTACAGGTCTGGATGTCCTTCGAAGAAGACGCCGTACAGATCCCACACCTCTCGCTCATACCTACCATGGAGTTAACGGTCGATGCAGGAAGACCGTCAGATATAGAACGCACCAATCGGCACCGGTGTACACGGGCATTGCGGTGGGGACGGGGTCCACTTCACTTGCGTACGTCTTCACCCTGATCCTGCCACCATACTTCACACTCAAAAGGTGATACACAACCTCAAACCGTTTGTCTCGCTCCGGATAATCAACGCCACTGATATCCACGAAACTCTTAAACTGACACTGCGCGTGGTCACGAAGGAAGGTGAGGACAGGAATGATGCCAGAAGGTGCAGTGTACAGAGTCAGTTCATCCTTGAGCACACTGAATTGCTGGACGAATTTGGGCAGACATTGCATGATATAAGAGCCATAGTGATGCAGCTTCTCAGTAGTCTCTGCATACTTGGTGAGAGTGGGATTTGGCGAAGTAGGCTCAGTGAAGGGCGAAGCGGAAGCTGTAGGACGGTAAGCTATGTCAATCAACCAATGAGATTTGTTGTATAGCGCACCCTTGGCCGACTGAGATGAATGAATCCTCCGCGCAGCGTGGGCTGCACCGACGACAGTCTGACGAGCAGGTACTGCCCTCAGCAGCCGACTAGAGCGAGCTGCTACACGTAGGGACATATTAACCTAGAGAGCGGTGGTTGGTACAAGAGTGAATGATGCGTACAGTGAACTTAGACGAGAGCGCGAAGTTCCCACGACTTACATCCTACGCTTGCTTCCTCCGTTCCTACACTATGTCCATCGAAACCTCAGAAACAGCTCAGGCTCCTGCTATCTTTGATTCTCTGCCGTACTATGACAATGACTTGGAAAGGGATCCGAGTCTGAAGGAAAGAGCAGAAAAACTCATTGCTCGAGAAGTCCAGTCTTCAACAACATTTCACCCTCGCGTCCCGCCACCGATTGAATTATTCTCTGTTTGTGCACCGCGTTGATCCACAAGAACTCAAGTATACATTACTAATCTCTGTTCCCAGAAAGACCCACTATTGCAGGCTGAGCTTGCGCGCATAGAGGCACACCAGCCACTACCTCAACTCGACACTACTCGTTACCAGCTTCCTGGACCTACGTCCGTTCCTGCGACACAGGAACATTGGCAAGCTGCTCTCGACAATGCCTATGCGCAACTAGAGCATCAAAGAATACGGTGCGTTTGTGCGCGCAGCTTCAGCATTCACTGTTAATTACTCCTTGAAGACATGCCAATATTGCGTTAATGCAGAACTATGGTGCTAATGCATGGCGGATACATAATTACCTCCTTGAAACCACCACCAAAAACTTAGAGAAAGCACTTGAGGAGCTGAAGGAGTTGACTACTGAAGTAAATCGGGATAGGAAGAATTTCCAAGTGAGTACACTAGTCAAGTCCTTCTGCTCACGATTCTCATGATTCCGTATCCCTCCAGACTCGCGTCGGCAACCAACTCACAACACTTGAGACTCGGTGGACAGAACTCATCTCAAGTGTCCTCCAAATTGAGATGGCAAATATTGCTTTGGAAGGAGAAATTGATAGACTGAGCAAAAAGGAAGCAGACCTTGCTGCCGCTACGTTGTAATATTTTGTGGACACGTGTATTATTATATCCCTGCTTCTTCGATTTTGCTTTCGTCTAATTGCTTTCAAGAATTGCCTGGCAAACACAGCGTACACTCGCCCTCGGACTGGATTGATCAACCCCGGTATCGAATAACCCACGATGCATGGCAAAAAAAAAAATATCAAACGTAATTTTTACCTGGTAGAAGCAGTCTAAGGTTCCTGCATAGTTGTGCCTACATTCCATCCATACGCCCGGCTCGTAGAAGATAATTTCTCAGCAATATTGACCGGAACCGACTAGATGAAACAATTTCCGTATGCCGTCGGGGGTAAACAGCAAGGCCAAGCACCCGACTTGACGATATCCTCCCACAGCTGTTCACAAGAACGGAAGAGGTCGAGAGATGCCCGGGCTTCTTCGACCTGCACATGCATACAGTCAGGATTACTGAACGGTAAAAGATGGCATGCCGCGGACGTACCGCTACCTCTCCCTGTAGTCCGATATGATGACCCATGAGTTGCCGTACCAATGTCACCAACGGTACCATGATGTTCGGCTTATACTTCAAACTTTTTCGGAATGGCATGAAGAGCGCTGTATCGCGGGTGTCTATGGCAGGATGTGACAAACCCAATACCTTGAAGAACATAGAGGTCAGCATATGATACATTACGACTGGATGAACAGCTGTTGTTACCGAAAGAAAATTCCACAACGCGTAACCGACCAGAATCTTGCCTTTCAGTAGACCCGCTACATACCGCTGGACGTCGTCGAATTGAGGCGCTATTGAATAATCAGCAGCGAAAGGTCGTGCGTATCCTTTAATTTACCGCCGGCAAGATGGACAGGTCTTATCCCCGTCTGAGCAGTTCTATAGTCACTCACCGGCTGGCTGTGAAGAGTCTAGATGAGCACCCCAAAAAGGCGCATCAGTTGCCTACTCACGTCGGCCGGACAAATGTGTCCACTACAAGATTGCCTCGATAGTCTACTATAACCACACGGCTATTCCGAATGACCACCTTCAAGATCAATTGATGGCGTATAGAACCTGGCCACTCACGCGACCATAGGTAGTTTTGCGATGCCATTGTAATGCACTACCTGAGCTGCAGCAGCAACATATCTAAGTAACTATTTCGTGAGCGTGCTTAAGGAGCGACAGAATATATTCGCGACACACGTATGCGGTGGGAAATGTTTCACGGGCCTGCGAGGTGGGAGCGGCGTGAATGCAAACAACGACCGGCCTTCACTGGCACTACTGGACGCGGAGCTGGAGCTGGAGTTTGATGAGGGAGCCATGACTGGAGGATGTGAACCGGAAGGACAGATCGTATACTACCCATCGCCGACATTATGTAGGTGGCCAAACACCGGCATTCTATCATTTTGGTGACCTGAGAAAAAGGGTGTGGATATTGAAGAAATTAGAACGATTCTTGCAGAACATCGCATGGCAGTGACCAGGAACATACCGAGATGATATCGCAAGCGGAAGTGTCCTCATCGAATCTTCCGGGTCAAAGGAAGCGTAAGTGATCGACACAGTGCATGTCGAGTACTCCGGATTTATGACCAATCTGGGGTTCCACAGTTAGAATGGGGATCCTAACTGTGAATGAAAACAAACCTCTGCGAGAAATTCACGTATACGTGGGATTGGATCATGTTCACGATACATTGATGCAGAGCTGTTCTTTCCAGCAGGTGTTATACATACCAGCGTCAGATACATTCATGCACACGAAGTCCTCGAGAAGCTGTACATCGGCAAAGTCGAAGACGTGCTCTTCCCTGGAATCCAGACCATCGACGGTGATCGGAGAAAGTGCACGTATGCGACAATTGGCCAGTCAAATACAAGCGGAACGAGAAAATGGGCCAACGTGTTCAGGTCTTGCGGACTTTCAAATTATGATGCACTCGAAAGCAAGTTATAACAATTCTTTGTTGACATCTTGAGTGACATGTCTCTGAATTAGAGGACAAATGCTTACTGTTGCTTCGGTACCGGCCATTGACATACATCAAACGGCGAGTAGTATTGTGCTTCCTTTCTCAAGATGGAAGGAATGAATGCAATTTGTCCGTCAAAGCCAGAGCGATTCGACACTTCGCCGCCGCGGCCGCGCACACATAGAAGCAGAAGCGCTACACTCTTCGATTCGTCTCTAAATGATACAAACATTTTTGGTTTAATGTCGTACGGTCAATGTAAATCGTCACAGAGCCTGCTGTGATACGGAAGATCTTGGCGCCGCTTCAGCTTCAACATCCGGGGTAGACGGGCTATCCAATAGTCTAGACCCTTCTTTCCGTGCGACATTGACTTGCTCAAAGCTACGCATACCTTCAAGTCCCCATCGTGACATCATCGCTTTGTCCTCGTCCCAAGGCGAGCCTAAATGACAGTGATAAAGTTTAGAAGCAAGTGTCAGAGGCGGAGTATTTCAAATCTCTCACAGGGTGTTGTCAACATTTGCTCGCCAGTGAAAACTGCATTTGCACCCGCCATGAAGCACATGGCTTGTTTAGATTCGTCCAGCGTCTGGCGTCCTGCTGCTAGCCGGATGATAGTCTGCGGGAGTACGATTCGAGCAGTGGCAACGGTGCGCAACAAGGCCTGGTATGAGACAGGCTGTAGAACATGGGCTTAGAGCACATTTCGAACACGTTCGAAATAGCCCAACTCACATCATTATCTTCGAGTGGTGTTCCTTTAATGGGCACCAAAGCATTGACAGGGAACGACTCGGGATGCTCGGGCATGCTAGTCAAGTTAATCGCTTGCCCGATCGGAGATGTGCGACAGAATACTCACTTCGATACCTCGAAAATAAGTCCCACGCGATCCTCATCCGATTCACCAAGTCCAAGGATACCGCCGGAGCAGACACTGATACCAGCATCTCGCACAGCAGAGATGGTGTCTAATCGATCGTCATATGATCGAGTTGTAATGACCTACGACCGACGTGAGTCATATCGACAAGGTGACCGGTCGACGCGCTTACCTTAGGATAGAATTCCCGTGAAGTATCCAAGTTATGATTATAAGCGGTTAGTCCTCTGTTGTCAATAGAAAGCTTAGTGAAGAAATTAGCAAAACAACAGAGGGAGCTACTTACGCCTCCTTCAGTTGTCTCGCCTGCTCAGGCGACAGCATGCCCAATGTAGTGCAAACCTCCATACCCATTCCACGAACTTCTCGGACCATCTTCAAGATCTTCTCAAAGCCTCGCTTACGACCGGCGAGATCCCTCCAGGCCGCACCCATGCAAAATCGCGTGCTTCCGTTTTCTTTGGCCTTACGAGCTGCCTCTAGCACAGGGTCGATGTCAACCAGTCGAGAAGCTTTTGTCGGAGTTGAATAACGCGACGACTGTGAGCAGTACGAGCCTAAGGGGGATGATCCCATATGTTTGCAAAGTCCGGGGTAAAGATATTGGATGAGAGCCACCTACAATCCTCGGAACATCCTCCAGCTATTCAGATTTTTTTGTAAGCTTCCCCGCCGTTGTGATTTTAGAGATCGCGAAAGACGTACTCTTAATATTCATGAGTGTGCACAGTTGAATCTTTGAAGGATCATGGTGCTGCCTATGTACATTTGCAGCCCGGAAGACGAGCTCAAGCAAAGGGCTTTCATAAATCTGCTGAATCTCTTGTTTCGACCAGTCGTGTCGTGTCACTCTGGTAACAACAGGTGGTGTTTGAATGACATGGGTCGCGAGTGTCCTACGGAAACGCAGGGGAGCGCTAAGCTTGGACGAGCCTGCACGAAACATTTGCTGAGCAGAAACAAGTAGAGAGTTAGTGGACTTTGTCGTTGTGCCCGTAGGTGTCTATAATATACCTAGAGCAGGTGAAGAGAAATGAAAGAAGTGGTGTTTGAGTGGGGATTGAGCTCAACAAATGTGAGCAGGCCTATTGGGGGAAAGCCAAGCTTCGAGTCTGTCTAGATCCGCAAGATCCACTACCAAATCTAACCGGCACCGGTTAAGTCCGGAGCTCGATCATACCGCCAGTTTCATGCGAGCAGCAAGGTTTCAATCCATGTTGGATATGACCCACCGCATTGTAACCTTCTCTTTATTCAGTAGCTGTCGCCACAAATTGGGTATGGCATATATGTTTCTCCAAGGAATATACAGCTATTTGCCAAATGATAGGCCACTTTGTCAATAACTATTGTTTAGTATCCACTTAGGATCAAGGCATCTTCGACGGCGCAAGCCGCTTCCTCCTCCATGGACGTTCCAAAATTTGTTTGTAACTTCCTTTGATAAGTGCAATCAGCTTGTATGCCGGGTGTTCTTAAAACGCGGCCTACTGCGGCCTATCGTTCCGCAAACGGCTGTATTCTTGGCGTCGGAAGTCGTGGAGTTGTGCTTCCCAATGGGACCTAAGCTCGATACGTCTCACTATTGCCCTTGGAAGTCAATGGAAGGGTGCACATTCCGATCGTAATGTCACATTGTGTGCACAAAGTACGTTCTACCATCGATACATGCAAGCGATTTGGAGCAGTGATCCTGATATTACGCGCAGGTGGGACTCGCTTGGCCCATGACGATTCTGGGTTCGCAAGATAAGTAAGGTCACTGACACTAACCCTTTCTAGGTCATCTTTCCTGACGTGTTTGTGCATCTTGAGATCGTGAGAGCCTGGCTTGGAGTTCGTCTATGCTCACGGTGCCTCGATCCTACGAATGAACATTGACATCATATTACATATTTCACAGCTAGGACTTCGATATTGAACCTTCGAAGTGCGGCTCCACCAACTGAGCCTTGCGCAGGCTGCGTGTCTCAGATTCCCATCGAAGAAAACATTCGAGAAAATGATCTTTGCGTCATACCAACAAACAATCGTCACTACGAAGCTTTAAAAGTGGTAAGTGCCCTAGCATCTACGCAGCTGCATCTTTGATTTATTAGCAGACTCCAAAGAATGCTTACGCTCTGATTTGATGTAGGGTTTCTAAGCTGCGCTTCACGATACGTCGTCATTACCAGGGTGTTATTATGTTTCCGTTGACTACGACAATGTTCTTCTGGCTGAAGCGTGAACGCGTGAACGCTAATAGCCTTCTAACCCTTCACGTCATCAGCCGCAGCTGCAGGACGCGCGGCTGCTATCCACTCGAGCTACTTGTCAGGGATACTTGTATTGATTGACCTCAACGTCCAGCTTTGTGTGTACGGGAGAAGCACACGCAGTCATGAGGTATGTACTGCTATTTTAGGCCGACTTGCGGAAGCTAACACTCCTTTGTGCAGACAACTAGATCTCCACTGAGGAGCCACGGTGTCTTGATGGGTTTGATTATGTTTACGTTCGCATGTTGAAGCGAAGGCGACCGTAGAGGAATACCCACACGACGTCATACTCATAAATCAACTCATGTCAACATCTCCGGCTTATCAAGCAGCTTCACTGTTAAACATGACACCGTAATAGGGTTTCAATTCAAGTTCGTGGTCGCTATTTTACATCATATGAGGTCTAGGGTAAAGAAGAGGGGTACTGATGACACTAGTGTTCCCAGAAGAGTGAAGACGTCAGGTGCGTGTGACCAGGTATGATACATATTGTAACCAACGAGCTGGGTAAATAATCTGAATGCGAATAAATATGACATAATCTGACTGGGAATGAGAAGAGAGGCGGTCCATTCGAGGGTCCTGTCACAGGCAAAGTGGAGCAGTGCCGAGTCAGGGCTCGAGGGGTAGTGATAGTGTCAAGAAGCAATATGATGGAGAGCTGGGGTTGTGGGCTGGGCACTGAGAGGACTCGACTTATCCCGCCTACACACAAAGGCTACGATAAACGTAGGAGCAATGTCAGTGGTTAATGACGCTGTGGATACACGGTGGATCTTACCGGATGAAGCGAGCAACAATCATCAAAGCATATTGGGCTTGACGACACGCCCTTCAGTACCAGTGCCTTCTGTAGGCTTGTGTGATTTACGAGCATAGTCCACAGACAGTATACCTACATCATCAACAGCCGTGTTAATCGTCACAGGTCGGTGAAAATTGAGGGGGTGAGCAACTCAAACCTGAAGTAGCCCGTACAGGTTTTCCGTTGGCTCTGGGAACAGGCGACGAACGCCTTGAGCTGGACTTCTCTGTGTGCTGCGCTCTGCTTTGCTCTAGTGCTTGGCGAGCCGTGTCCCACTGTTGGAAAGTGTAAGCGGCGAGCTCGCGAGAGTAACGCTGCTTCTGCATGGTGGTCTCTGAAGAGCGGCCATCGAGTTTCATTGCAGTCATCATTGAGGGAGTGGTAATAGGGCTCGAAGGATGTGAAGACGACAATGAGCTGAGTCGCTGAAAAGGTATTCGAGGTGCAGAGGGTTCTTGAACAGCAGGAATGTGGGAATTAGGACTTATATAGCAGTAGGCTGCCGGTTGTCGCCTAGACTAATGTCATGGAGCCGCTACGCCCATATTTGCCACCGATTTTCCTGCGAAAAGGGCCCATTTACGATGACGACACATGACACCCAAAATGGCAACCCCTGTAGTTCAACTTGACCATATGGGGACATCATGAACACCATCATTAATCTAGCGCTCTGATAGGCTGGCCGAGGTTCGTCCTCCGCAACGTGTGTACCCAACTCGCCCGCGATCTGTCAAACCACTAGCTTGACGATTGACGAGGAAAAATGAATTTCAAGCGAGTTAGTCTGTAACCCACAGTCCGTAGCGTTGACTGGCAGGTTACCTAGGTGCCAAGTAGATTTTTCTTTCTATCAAGACTAACGGCCCCTCATTTGAAACGAAGTTTACAAGCTCTAAGTGATACAGAATCTAAAGTTCAATGGGATGGTCTCGCCTTACCATCAACGTCAGCATAGACGTTAGTTCTAATCTCGAGATCTCATGGCTGAAACGCCGATTTTCCCATCACTGACGTCGTCGCTCTATTGACACGTTTCAAGAAGTGTTCGGTTGCAAACTTGAAGTTGGTCTTATATCACACCTGCAGATGAGTTTATGGCCAACGGGCCAAACCAGCTTTGTTATACAGAGTATGAGCTATGAAACAGAGGAGTGCGACTATGCTACGAAGGGGAACAGATACAGTTGCGAAAGTGAGCTATGAAACAAAGTAAGAAAGGGGAATGCAGAATTAGTGGTAATATTACAGATGCCTATCTTATAAAACCCTGAGGTGAGTCCGTGATGATGATGCTACACATTCGGTCTTGCAAATAAGGAAACAGTGAGTGGAGAGTCAACTCTCGGAAGACGAAATTAAAGAAAGTGTTCGCATGGCGTATACGATAGGTGTGATCGCGTTGGCGATTTTCGTTGGATGATTGTCGTAAAGGCGTCGAAGATGATAGCGTGGAATGAAAACACGTCTGAACGGTCATGTGAATACGTCGATCTTCGAAGGAATGTGAGGTGCAATGTAATCCGCTTAGACACGAATGGTGCGCCAGTTGCAGCTGGAGGAGCTGGTGGTCTTCTTCTGGGAAGGGACAATCGGCTTGACCTTTGCAGCGGCACCACCACCAAGCATGACACCACCAGTGAGAACAGTGGTCTTGCCACCGTCGTAGTTAGTGACCTCAGTCTTGGAAGAGTCAACAAAGACTCGCGCCTGTCGAGCACGCTCGCGACGGGAAAGCTTGAACTTGGGCTTCTCATTGTCGGAAGAGGACAGAGAAATGGTGGTGGCGGAATCGGAGCTCGAGTTGGTGAAGAAGGTAAAGCCAGAGCTCGAGTTGGACGAGCGGGAGCTGGAACGTGAGTGCGTGGACGTGGTAGAAATGATAGAGACGGGGGAAGAAGAGATGGCTCGTTGAGGGGCGGGCATGGTGGGGAAGTCGCTGGTAACGGGAGTTAACCAAGTGGGCTCGCGAATCTCATCAGCGATCATGGCGAAGAGCTCATCATCGTGATCGTCCTCCTCAATCAGCTGCTGCGCGACAGTCTTGGAGGGGCTCAGGGATAGAGGTGCGGAAGCGCGAGCATACGCCTGAGCCCTCAACTGAGCCTGAAGCTGCTGCTCGGGAATCTCCTTCCTCGTCTTGGCCGGTGCTGCAACCTGTTCCGACCAAATGGTGGTTTCCCGGTTTCCACAACGAACGGAAACGCATCCGGGATCGAGAAAGAGGTCGAACTCGACGTTGCCAAGGGCGGCGATCCAGAGATACCACTCAACGCCAGCAGACTTGCAAGCGTTGTAGATGGGGCGAGGAGGGGAGCCGTTGGGTGAGAGTGTGAGGCAACGACGGCCTGAGCGGGATGGAACCCAAGAAGACCCAAACTGGGCGGTAAGGTTAGCTTCAAGAGCGAGTTGAAGTCTGATGATGGTCGTGGCAGAGTAGGCGTAACGCGTGATGAGAGGGCGAGTGAGGTAAGTGATCGCCTGGGCGAGGGTGACGGCAAGGGAAGCAGTGGGAGAGGTGGTGGAAGCCATTGTGATAATATGAGAGTATGAAGAGTTGAGATTAAGAGATTGAGGAATTTGAACAAATGATGAAATGATAGAGAGTTCCGGATGTGAATGTATATCGACCTGCGATATGAGAGGCGGTGGAGTCTCGCTGAAGTGTAGATGCGAATGAGAGATCGAGTGCAGACGTTGAATGTGCAACTGAGAGACGTCAATGGAATAAGATCCGAGAATAAAGAGTCTAGTGAACTAGGTGATGAATAAGGGTAGACAATCCGAGATATTGAAACTGCTCACCTAACAAGAGGCTGGTTTAGGAATAACTGGGAACTGAAGAGGAGATGGAACCAAGTCCGATGGGGAAAAGGAAGGGCTTCAACCCGAGTCTTTATATGACATGAGCCCAAACCCGAGCGGTAGACAAAGACAATGGATGGTAAATGCCAGCGTCAGGTCGCGAAGGGACAACAAAAGCATGTCGAGGCGCTCGAACAATAACCGTTCTCGCTTCACCACACATACCAAATCGGGACAATAGTGTGTTCATTCTTCACGTGGGTAACCGGCCATCCTCCGGGAGCGCTTGAGAGAACAATTGGCCTTTTGCTTGCTTCTGCTTGCGTTCACAAGTCGTTCATTGTTTTCAGCCATCATTCCGTTTCGCTATACTGGTTACTGCGAGATTAAACAGGAACAGGTTCTGATGCTTTTCCTACCCGTTGACGTTCACAATAGCGCAATGACAGGCATCCGACTTGGCGAAGACTCAACGAACCTCGGTATCGATGCTTTCTGTTCATTTCTGCCTCGGATTCATTTTGCTTAATGAGGGCCCGGCGAGGGTTGCTCTAGAAAGATGCCCGATCGTCTTGTATTGGTCTATGGTGGTCAAATGTACAAGTAGGTCAACCGTCATCGTTAATTGAAGGCGAGGTCAAATGCAAGTTACACGATGCTTGTAAGTTAATTGACCTAAGGGCCACAAGGACGTCTGGCAGGGTTGAAAGATTGCAAGGACCTTTACGGGATGATCACTATTGCTTGAAGCATAAGCCTCGAAGTTTCAGATTTTTAGTCCACTTCCAAGAGTTACGCGTACGTTCACTCCTTGACCGTTGGTTCGATTATATACGTATGTTAACTAGCACGTACGAGTCCTCTGAGTATGAGAATGCATATACTTACTAGCTACGCTTGTGGTTGGGAAAGATGTGAGTAAATGTGGCTGGGACAGCCACATCAGCCACCGGCATGAGTACGGCATGGTGCCTTCGCTCGGACCCATGCGCTGAGTCAGCGCATTTGAGACCCCGCTTAACCTAGGTGATGAACCTTAAGTGCCCCTCATCCACCATCGACCGCGCCAGCGTCGTGAAAAAAAGTCCACTCTCTTTCTCTGTCTCAACCCTAACTCTCTAGTTCTCCAGCTTTTACGCCCTCCTCAAAATGGTGTGTAGTGCACTTTGTAGAACTCCTCATGCCAAAATACTGACGAAACTCTGCCAATTTTTTGCGCCGTTGCTTTACGGGAACCCGCTTGTAGCCTCTCGCCGTCGATCTCCTTAACCCCTCTGCTGAGTCCGAGAAGAGGAAGCACAAACTCAAGCGACTTGTGCAGTCGCCAAACTCTTACTTCATGGATGTCAAATGCCCCGGTACGTTCACCTTTGTTGGTGAATTTTAACTAGCACTCACACGATCGCTACCAGGTTGCTTTGCCATTACAACTGTTTTCTCGCATGCCCAGACCGTTGTCCTTTGCGGTGCATGCACCAGCGTTCTTTGCCAGCCGACCGGTGGTAAGGCGAGATTGACTGAGGGTGCGTCCTTACTCTTGTCCTGTTCTAATCATGTGCTGATTAATAACGCAAACCACTTACAGGAAGCTCATACCGACGGAAGAACTAAGGGGTTTACAGTCGATGTTATTTGTACTTCCTTCGCATCTGCAGCTTTCGTGGTCCTGGTTTTCGCAATCATCTATTGCTTTCATGACGCTCGCATGGATATCGCACATGGGGTAGTTTACAGCGGGCTACCTCCTTCACCCGACACCAAAATGTCAAAATGTTTCATTCGCTGTCCCCATGCCTTTTGTATTTCTCGTCTAAGAGTAGGCTCTCCCGTACCATTTACTCTGTATGTGCAACATAACAACCGTATGCCTCTCATACTGCTTTTTCTCATCTATCTTGTCCTAGCTTTAAACATGAGGTGAATTCTAAGTGTATATTATAAGCCAGGATAAGTAATGTAAGTGTCCCATATCACAACTTTGCCATCTCTTGCGCCTCATCCGTCGGATCCTTGTTACTTACTCGGAGAACTCCCTCCTGTGACATTGCTGCGATCAGCACGCCGTCTGTGCTGTACATCTGAGGAGGATAACAGGTTGTCAATGGGTGCAAAATAACCGGCAGGTCAGCAACTTACACGTCCATGTACGACGGCACGACCTGAGCTAGCACGAGGGCACGATATCTGCAATTATCATGCTGAGAGGATGGCGGCGCGCCATAAATAATTAAGCACTCACAACATATAGGAGCCAGTCACCGCAATCGAAATTGTCGCTTTAGGAGACATTAGCCTGCGTCAATGTGCCACCAACAGCAAGGACTTACTCATAGAAATATATGGAATGGTCTAATGTCGACTGAAAGCAAGGAGTGTCATCAGTATGTACGGCTCACTCATTGAATGAACACTTACCATCATGCTCATATGTTTTGGAGGTTTCTTCCACCTATCAATGCCGAGTGTCCTAGCTGCAACTCCGATACTGCGGGAAACGCATGAGTGTTTCAGGTTTCTAGATGCAACTCGTGAAACAACGTACAAATGTGAGTCCGAGATGTAGCCCAGGATGCACTATCGTTGGGTGAGCATTCAGTAGAGCGTTCGCGGGATGTATATTATACCTTTTGGAAGGATGCTTCATATTGAGGAATATTCTTGGCCCTGAACCAGTACATGTAGAACTTCACACCGCTTTCACTGACTTGCGAGCCGGCGTTCTTGATTTCGAACGGGCTTTGCTCTCGTTCCTACAGACAACCATGAAACCGCATATGTATACGAATAAGCAAGTACCATACTTGAACATAGTCCGACAAATATGCCTTGACGAAGGGATCGACACTTGGCTCCTGAATAACTGTGAGAGCTCTTGCATGGACTGCTTTGCAAGCATCCGGACTGTGAACGTTGGAGGGCATAGGCCATTGATAGTTTGGTTGGTTCAACTCCGGCTTCTGGAACGAACAGAGCATCACAAAGATCGTTCGTCCATTCTGGACTGCCCGGACTGCTCGTGTACAGTATGTCCTGCCCTCCCGAACGCGATCGACGTGGTAGAGTATTGGGATGGCCGGGGATGCGCTAAGCAAGAAGTAACACTACAAAGGTCTGTTACCAACGCGAACGTGTGTGTTCATACTATGAGGTCACATACGTGCAAAGACTGTGTAGGACATTTCAATGCAAAGTCGGCGTTAGAGACTCTACTGCACTCACATGAAGTCCATATGCTGCATGTACGCATCTCGTAGCCGATGCTAAAGCTTGTGAGATGACCTGTCCTCCAAAGACACCTCTTGCACGGAAGGGAATCCAAAGGGACTTGGAGCGGAATAGGTTGGTGTCTAACTGCTCCACATCGACAGCGGTGGATATGGTTTTTGCTTCCACCTGGAAGCTAGGGAGTTCAGCCATAGCTGACACGCGAACGAAACAGACAAGAGCCTTGGAAAGTGAGAGTGATGAGTCCGAAGGCTTGTTATCCGTTCATTTAAATATGAGGTGCAGATATCGCTGAACGCTCGTCGGAGTCGTTGCTCGGGCGACCTTCGGGCAAACGTTTGGTGCCGGTTAATCATTGCAAAGCTGCGATTGATCGAGAGGTTCGCCGGTAAGGGAATCACAAGCTTGTAGGTAGAAGTAAATGGTACAGAGTAGGTATCATTGGTATGCTTGAGTAAAATAGGATGTAACATGAGGTATATTCCTTAGTATGTATGATGTCCTGAACATGCAACAGCGCACAAGGTGAAATCAAAACTCTTCCACCTCTATTGTAAAGCCACATTCATGGCAAACCTGCTTGCCCATACCGTTCGCCCCTTTCTCCGTCACTCCAAAGACATGCTTGTGTTCTTCGTCTTTCCGACGTTGCCAAACTGTCTCTCGTGTTCGTCTGCGCAACTCGCGCAAACCTTCCTCGAACTTCTTGTTTTTCTTTTTCTTCTTCTCCGCCATCCGACGCTCCCATTCGGCGTCCAAAGCTTCAGATGATCCCCATTTCTTCCATGCGAATTCCTCTACCTGACATCGCAGGAAGAGCATCATGTTGGCAAATGTGGATTTGTGCGGATTGGCTTTGAGGAGATGCGGCATTAGTTCCTGGTCTCGAAGTTCGGCTGCCACAGACGTTAGTAAACTCATCAGCCAAATATTGCTGCCACGTACCATCCGTGAGTAGATAGTCCTGTGTAGCAACCGTAGATAAATCACTCCGCAGGAGGCGTAAACTGTTCGACGCACCTCTTTGCACTCAGTCTTCGTGAGTAGGCTGTATCTCTCTGGTTTCTCGTTCTTGCATTTATTGCAGACCAAGCAGCCAAAGACCTTCCTGTATGTCTGGTCTATGTCGACAGTACCACACTCCTGGCACTTGGGATTCCGCTCACTCTCCAGGAATATTGCTGAACAAAAGTCAGTAGAGACCAGAATTAATTCCAACAGGACATACGAGGTTCAAGGCTCTGCACAGCACGCTGCCTCTCTCTTTCCTTCTCTTTCCGTCTCATGTCCTCATCTACTTCCTTCCCGTCTTCCACCAAGAAACCACCCTTGGTATTAACCATCTTGGATAAGTCATATTCGAAGTATGTTCCAAGACGAGAGTCCCGTTTCAGCTTCCCCTGGGTCTTAGGTGCAGTGGGCGAGCCGGAAGCTGCAGATACAACCTGCAAAGGACGTTTGTTGTTTCCGTTAGGTGCGGAAGAACTGCTAGCAGGCGCCTCCCGTTCTCTCTGTTTCGCCTTGGCTTTTGTCAAAATAGCATCGGGTGCACTAAGCAAATGGATCAAAAGCTTACCCTTCAGGCGATTGATTTCTACGCGCTTGACTTGCTCTGGTGTCAAATCCAAGTTCTGTGCCGGACGTGGTGGTGGAGTAACAGGTCGGTTGCTAGACCCCGCTTCAAACATTTGTAAATGAGTTCGGCTGATCTAGCGATGACTGAAGATGGTGAGTAGACGGAAAGAAGAAAGTGAAGCGGAATGAGATGGGAGTAATCAAACAAGACATCCGCTGCAGTGCAGAGCCGTGTCACTCAACGCGTGACTGACTAATGAGGCGCGTCGGTCACAACACGTCACACCGTGAACGTGACTCAAGCCAGCCGGGTTGCAAAAAATCGTAAGGGCAAGAACAAAGCATAGCATGACAAGTACACAGCAATATAATACACGAGAATAAACAAAGCCCACAAACTAACTGGTATCTACAGCCATAGGAGCTCCAGTACTCGACTTCCGACCAGGCTTCTTTTTCTTCCGACCCACCATCTGAGCGAGAGGGGTTTCCTCATCGACGTCCATATCAGATTGGTTGTTAGAAGATCCAGCCACGGGTGTTGGAGTACCTCCAGTCACGGCGGTAGCCATGCTAGTACCAATACCATGGGTTGACCCCGCGCTCATGATACCGACGGCTGCTCGTCGACCGGTGCTATGCGCAAGGTTATCTGCATCGCGATGACTCGCATGATTCCGACGACCACCTTCACCTTCGTCGTCAGAATCAGACAGTTCTCCATCAGCCTGCCGTCGAGTGTCCAAGAGTCGCGGGTGACGGCGCTCATCCGGTGGAATGAGATCTTCGTCCTCGTTAGCGTCTTCCATCATGGCGTCAATAGGTACCCTAGGGATATCTGAAGTCAAGAAGTAAGCCTCAAGATTCTTCGTAAAGTAATAAAATAGACCAATGTAAACAAACCTGTCATCTGGACACTGGGCGGACCGCCAACCAGTCGAATGTTCTGCATGACAATGTTCTTCACTCGTTCTAAGTATCCAGGAGTATTCATATCTTCCATGTTAGAGGACTTGACATCAAGCTGGTAATCCGGCCCAAAGTACTCATAGTACTCGTTCATGGGGATCTCTAGAGAATGTGAATGTGAAAGTCATTACGGGTATTCTTCAGCTTCAAGTTGAGTACATACCAGGACCAAGCTCGACACCTGTTGCCAGGCCAGTCTCAAACGCCCAGGCGCGACTAACATTACGCATGGTGTAACCTCCGCCACCGAGCATGAGCAAAGGCTTGTTGAATGACTTCACAAACCTGACACAGTTCGCATGCCCACGCATAGACAGATTCAGACAACCGAGCTTGTCGCCGGACAACGAATCTGTTCCACACTGAAGGACAACCGCTCCTGGGTCATACGTCTCCATGACTTGCCGGATGACCTATTGACCAAGTAAATATGTGTAGCTTTGATGGACTGATGAAACCACTCACTGGCTCGAAGACACTCTTGTAGCTCTCATCAGTGATACCATCACGCAGGGGGAAGTTCAGCGCGAAGTTCTTCCCCTTGCCAATGCCAGTATCCTGTGCAATATTAAGAATCGAAGGAGGCACTATAGTCGACGCTACTCACCCGAAGCTCACCAGTACCGGGGAAGAATTCACCATACTTGTGGAAACTACAGGTCATGACACGGTCCGTCGTATAGAATGCTTCTTCAACACCATCACCATGGTGTACATCAATGTCGACATACAAAACTCTTTGATGATATCTGCAAAATGATGAGCAAACTTGTGGTCATTTAGTCGGGAGCCAATGCTCACCGCAGGAGCTCGAGGACGCCAAGGACAATATCTACAATGTATGTTTATGAGTAATCGAGAAACCAAGAGAGATTTATGAGGCGCTACCATTGACATAACAGAAACCACTAGCCTCACTCTTCTTTGCGTGATGGAGCCCACCGGCCCAGTTTATAGCTATGTCACACTTGTCCCGACTTAGACGCGCAGCGCCCTCTATACAAAGGCGTTAAAAGTAAAATTCTCGATGACAGTCGTTGATACGCACCCATGGACCCGCCAGCAGATATGGAGCAGTAATCAAAAAGACCGTCAAACACTGGACAGTCGTCCCCGACGTTATCTAAATTCAAAAAAGTTCAAAGTGTGCAAGTGTGATGCCTAAGTACGGAATCTGAACGAACACTTGTGCTGTTCTTTGATATATGAGTTCATGTTGACGGGCGTTATGCGACTGAGGAATTCAACGTATTCGTCAGAGTGGAACTGTGTCATTTCCCTCTTAGTAGCAGGTTTGGCACGCTACAATAAAGCCTCAATACCAAACATAAGGCGCGAATACACCATTAAGCAGACGTACAAATATTTCCATTCGTTTGTAGAGGCCATAGTTCATGACAAGGGAGTGACACATCCGTATTCGAGTAGGTTTCATGCTGAACAACAAAAAAATGTAAGGTCATGATCATGAAAAAGAATAACCAAGAGCTTACGGGTGCCCAGGGCCATAATGGAATCCGCTGACATCGGAGTCGAAGAAATAGCACTGTATGTGGGATTAGTGTGAAGGGGAGGGAAACAATAATGTAAACACCAACCACACGCTTCTTCGGGTCGCCTTCAATCGGGGTCAGTTCAGGAGCCATGATAGTGAGTTAAAATGAAGGTTGTGGAAGTGAAAGCATTCGCCTGGAGGAGATGACCTCGCGGCGGCTGAACTACTCACAACAATGGGCGTCGAGATTCGGGAAAGTTGATTTGCGGCGTTGTTTGGCAAAACCTTCTGAATTCAACAAATTACGTCATCACATATACGGAAACCTAAGCTAGGTACTTCAAGTCCAGAAAACAAATTAACTATGTACGCGAGAAGGTATGCAGACAGCAAAACGTAAGGACAGCAATATTCATGAGTATCCGACAAAAGATAGCTAATTTTCCGTGTCATATCCTGGATTTCCCTAACGGCGCTTCAGATCCCTGATATACAAGAGTCGATGGTGCGAAGCCAAACGAGTCTTCTAATGTAATACCCTGTGATATCTCTTAGTCCTTGGAACGATAGCGAATGCGAACAGGTCACTGACCAGTTCACCCGCAATTACACGAATCTGCCCTTGCTGTTAGCACTACAGAGATCCCGAGGAACTCAGCATACTCACCATAGACCAATGATGGATGGCATGCAGGGAACCGAACCATAACTAGACGACACTCAACATCACGCAATACCAGAGAGGAAGAGACTGACCTCTCTCCCAAACGTCGTTTGTACGATTTGTGGATACGGTGTCACCGCATGCAAGGTCAAAGTTTCGTTGAGGCTTGCAGATGGAACAACCTTCTCCAACTGGGCGACGATCCCTTCAAGTGCCTCCTTTGCAGCTTGTCTGCTGGTTTCCATTGGTGTATTGCGAAGACGAATATCATAGTTTAAGACTCGCGGTGGTTTCGATGACATGCAGTCCACCAGGAGTGCGAAGTGGTCGCGAGCATGCCTAAGATGCTTACCTTACGAGACCGATCATTCATGAACAATCTCACTCAAAGTCCTCCTTGATGCTCACCAATCGTGGACCCTGGTATAAATTTTGAAGGTTCAGAAAGCTGCTCATCGGATGTTAAGGAGTTCTCGACGAGATCTACAGCTTGGCTGAGGACGATGGAAGCAACTTCCAACAGCCGTTTTAATGCTTGAATCTCGTCAATTTCCGAGCGGTTTTCTCCATTTGGAGCAGTAAAACCATTGGGCGGGTTTGCAGAAGTCATGAATATGGCTCGGGAGGCAAACCGGTAATATGAGAGAAGTAAATGAGATATGAGCAGTCCGAAGGGTCAATTGAAGATCGAACGATGAAGTGAACGTTGAATCCTGCAACTAAGGGCGCCTTCTCCACGTTTTCAGCTAGATTGCAACCGACCGATCACCTTCAGTTTGGAGCTGCATCCGACAACGAGATGTATATCATTCAATAGAACCGGAAGTAAAATACAAAGTTATCCTGGTATCTTCAATAAGAAGACCACGAGAGGCATGTTCCTCAACACAATTTCGGACCACCCAAGGAAGGTGAGCAGTTCGAACTCAAAGCGAGGACGAAAAGCAATCTCCCAGAAGCTAGCCATGTCCATGCCAAGAGGAATGGAAGGTGAGAGACAGGAAAAGCACGAAAGTTCGCCAAACCGTCGTCGTCCTTCTGGTGCAGAACAAAAAGATGGCGCGCTCTCACTGTGAGATTCAAAAAACTGTTTACGTAAGCGACTGTACAAACGGAAGTACAGCGGACAGCCGTTAACTGCTCATCCCCATCCCTCCGGTCCACCTCCAGCCATGTTTGCACTTCGAAAGGCCGGCTTCGTAGCTCGTGTATGTTTTGTGTAACTTATCACTTGTCTCGGGGAGCTAATTGCAATGATAGGCGGTCTCTGCAGGTCAGAAACGCTTTTTGTCGATCCATGAGTATCAGTCCGTGAACCTCCTCAACTCTGTAAGAGAACCATGTCATTCCAACGCGCGTCACTAACATAGTTTCTTCTAGTACGGTGTACCCACGCCGAAGAGTATTCCAGCACATACTCCACAGGAAGCTTTCGAAGCTGCAAAGCAGTTCGGTAAGCCATAGCATCAGGTCACTATTTCAAACACCCGCTATATTTCCATAAACAGGTTCCACTGGATGCGTTATCAAGGCTCAGGTGCTTGCCGGCGGTCGTGGAAAGGGAAAGTTCGACAATGGTCTTCAAGGAGGCGTACATATGGTACAAACGTATGAATATTTAGTCAAATGGTTTAAAGCTTCGCTAATGATAAAAAAAAGTAGCCCGGAGCAAGCACAAGACTATGCTTCCAAGATGCTTGGTGCTAAGCTGATCACAAAACAAACCGGTGCCGGCGGTCGTATCTGCAACGCTGTATGTTTCCCAGTTCGTAATACGTCGTGGTGCTTATCGGCTTTACAGGTCATGCTTGCCGAACGTCGTGATCCTGCACATGAGTATTATATTGCTGTGCTGAACGATCGTACTACTGGTGGTCCCGTTCTCGTCGCATCTTCTCAAGGTGGAATGAACATTGAGGAGGTAGCGGCGAAGGACCCTAGTGCTATCATCACCACTCCCATCGACTTCGATAACGGTCTGAGCCGAGAGGAGGCTTTGGGTGTTGCTAAAAAGCTTGGCTTCCAAGGAGAGGATGCTGAATCACAAGCTGCTGATATCTTCATCAACCTGTATAAGATCTTCAAAGACAAGGATGCCACCCAGATTGAAATTAACCCCTTGGCTGAGACTAAAGATGGCGCGGTCCTTTGGTGCGTAGTGTATCACTCGTATTCTTCAGAGCATGCGCACTAATGTCCACCTAATATCCACCTCTCATTGTAGCATGGATGCTAAATTCGGCTTTGATGACAACGCGGAGTTCCGTCAACCCGAAATTTTCGCTCTGCGGGATATCACTCAAGAAGACCCGTCGGAGGTTGAAGCTCAGAAGGCTAACCTCAACTTCATCAAGCTTGATGGCAACATTGGGTGTCTCGTTAACGGCGCCGGTCTTGCCATGGCTACTATGGACGTCTTGGCTCTTCACGGAGGCAACCCTGCTAATTTCTTGGATGTCGGAGGGTGAGCAGTATATGTTTATCAAGGTAATTTCTAGCTGACGTTTTGATGCAGCGGAGCTACTCCCGAGACTGTCAAGAAGGCATTCGAGATTATTTCCCGTGACCCTAAGGTGAAGAGTATCTTCATCAACATCTTCGGTGGTACGTATTCCGCGAGAATCCTATCACAAACCATGATTCTCACCTGCACATAGGTATCATGCGATGTGACTACATTGCTGAGGGTGTCATCAGGGCAAAGAAAGAGCTTTCCATGGACATTCCTCTTGTTGTCAGGCTGAAAGGTACAATGGAGGATGAGGCTAAGGAGTAAGTCCATTCTCGTGCATTTGGTCTTCTTTGCTCATTCTATGATCTGCAGGTTGATCAGGGAGTCAGGTCTCACGATCATTCCCTTCGATGATCTCGACGAGGCTGCTGCAGTTGCAGTTAAGCTCGCACTCTGAGGCTGCGTTCGTATATCCGTTCATCTATTCAAACAATAGTAGCGTACGGTAGCGGTAGAATAATCCTATGATCTTCGATATCCTGTTCTACTCGCTCGGAATTCGCATACAACCCTACGCGTTTCATGTCTCTTACCTCAATCCCGTGTGATTTTCAGTTTGTGCGAGTTTCTTCGAAGCCTTGTCAACTCACTTGTGGGCGTGGGCGGCCCATGTCTATGGAAGCAAAGGGGAACAAGATGCACAACAATGTATTAAGACTACGAAAAGGAGAAGACTTCATGCAATGGGTATGGTAAGCTACTATCACCACCAGGATAACATATACAGCGATGGTTCAAACAACAAGATCACCACGTCGGACGATCAAAGTTCGACGGGACAGCATTGTACAAAGTTCCCTGAGGAGTATGAGAAGATGCTGAATATGGAACACCAGAGACATGATCGTACCCCCTTGATTGTCCCTGCCCTCTTGGCTGCTGGCTATGATTGGGGTATGTATGACCAGGAGGTAATGCGCTGACCGGTGTATGCATTAGTACAGGACTAGGTGCATACATTGGATTGGCATGTGCAAGGACAGGGCTCATGACGTTAACACCATTCGGTCTATTAGATACTCCATTCGGCTGTGGCGGGGGCATGCTACCCTGCGCGTTCGATTGCGGATGACCAGCATACATGGGCGCTCCTGTAGGATATGGCATATATTGCGGTCCATACGGAGAGGCCATAGGTCGCATCATCGTGCCAGGAGGCGGCGGAGGTCCAGGTACAGGAACCCACATCGGTTGAGGATACTGAGAAGGCCCGGGGACTACCATGTGCCGAGGAACGGGACTGGGTGTCATGGACATAGGATAGACCATAGTTGGACTCGGCGAACTCAACATAGGCGAGGGATAAGCAGGATACATCGGTCGCAGATTTGGTGTCGGTACTGAGGAAGGAGGATGAGTTGGGACTGGTTGTCGGTGAGCAGCGGAAGGTGAGGAGAGGCCAGAAAGAGGTCCCGTGCGATGAGAGGAGCTCAAAGATGAGGACGATGTTGGGACCTGTTGGAACGCCCGTGTCACATCATGCAATGACATCCTGGAAGGAGGACCTGAGCTGGGAGGTGGTGGAGTTTCACCACCTTCTGACTTGACATCTTGAATGGTAAAAGGAACACCAGTCAGATCATCTCCAATGTTCTCCAATGAATTGACGGGTGAAACAGAGCTCTTGTGAGCTGGTGATGACCATACAGCCTTGAGATGCTCAGGATCAGGGGCACGAGAGGGAGAGTCCTTCGAACCCGAAGTCTTCGACGGTTTAGGCCACGGTAGACTGTTGGACCGTGCAGGACTATTCGGACCCAACTCGGCCTAAAGGTGAACAGATGTGGTTAGACGCGTCGATCATCCATAGCGGTGACTATGGGCGACTTACTGCAGACTGCCTCTTCACCTCAGGAGCAAGCTTTAAACCATCTGCCTTGACCGCAACTTTGTCTGTAGCATCCGCCTTGGGTGCTGGAGAGGTTGCATCATGATTCGTGAAACCACCAACTACTGAAGATGGCTCTTCCTCCAATTCACTGCTAACAATGAACTTCACCGTAGCCTTCGCTTGTTTGGAAAGATCTTCCGCACGCGAGTCACGATAAAACGCAACGTCGGTTCCTGCAGGCATCTTGGGCTGTGGTCGTGATTTCGCAGCAGCAGCAGCAGTCACGCTGACAGTCGGTCGCTCAGAAAATTCAGTAGTTTTTACGCTACTACTTTCAGGTGGTGGGGAGCGACTAACTGTTTCTAACGTCTGCGGTCCCTCTTCACCGACAGCCGGCTGAGAACTCAGAGGTGACGGCGGAGGCTTACGCCAACTCGAGCCATCCGAGGCGCCGTTTTTACGACCAAAACCAGCAACAGACTTCGCTGGCAGATTTACCACAGGCCCTATTGCCTTGGATGAGGTGGCCCTTCTCGATGGAAGTAACACCGTGTACTTGACTCGACCCTTCACCACTAATGGCTTGCGGAAAAAGATATCGTTCAAGTGGAAGTCTCGTCGGTTCATATGTTCAATCGGAGGATCGAAGGTGTAGATGTCCGAGCGAATATGAGGCTGCGTCTTTGACATGTTGAGTTGTTTCCGTGGTATATGCTCTCGTGGGTGTGATACTGAGGGGAACTTCACACTGAAAGTATTCCACACGGGCTTGGGAGATCTTGGTGGTTCATCAGCTGTTACGTCAAAGATTTCACGCGGTGGCTCATCGTGATTCACCGCTCGAGCTCGTAGTGCAGGAGGAAGCCATCTTGTAAGCTGAGTTTTGGGCGGTTCAGGACGCGGAGACACTTCGATTTCATCAGGCCCGGCTGGTTCAGCTTTCGGGACGTCCGACTTCGTAGGCTCTGGCTTCTGCATGCCATCTATTGCACCTTTGATACGTGCCATGGTATCGTCAAGCACCAACAAGGAGGCTTCGCGATACGATGACGATACAGGCGACTTTAGCGGGTGCGCTAGAGAATGACCAGTATGCACGCGAGCGTGATCGTCCGAAGATGTCGACAACCTCCGCTGGGACAGTGGTGCTTGTGCAGGCGGAGACAAGGACGTGGGCCTTGAATCCAACTGCACTTCTTGCGACCCTGCAGCATCTTCAGTTATCGGGGGCACCGATTTCCTCCATGACTCTTGCTCTTTCTGTGCATCGTTCGCCGTAGGCTGGCTCTGTCCGGCATCATCAAAGAAGTCTATCGCTACCGGTCTAGGTCGACTTCTCGCCGTCGACTGTTGTGCTGGAGGCGCCGCAATCTCACCCACCATCTTCCCAATCTCTGAGAAGTCGAAAACCTCCAGTTCCTCGTCGGGTGCAAGAGACAATGCATCTACTGCAGGTAGCGACAAAGGCGGAGGTGGTATTACTGATGCAGGAGATGTCAGAGATTTCGATGGACCACGCGCTGCCGCAGATCGGGGAGGTGGAGGTGCAGCTGTATTACGCCATGAGTTGGTCTCAGTAGCAAATGAAGCTCCATCTTGGGTGTTAAATGACGAGCGCCTAGCAGGAGCTGTACGAGGGACACCCTTGACTGATGGTGGTCGCGCGAAAGATGTTCGTATTGGTGCCAATGATTGCGTTTTGGAGCTACCTTCTTCGGGAACAGATGGTAGAGGTGCTCCATTTGGTACCACAGCAGCGGTTGTCACCGAAGATACGGCATCCTCGATAATCTCAATGACCTGAATAGGTACTTTGGCTTCAGCACCGGAAGGCAAGCGAATAGAAACCAAACTAACCTGAGCGTCGGAAACATCCTTCTGTGCAGGCTCTGCTTGCACTGCTGCCTCCTCCGATACCTTCTTTGCATCCTCCATCGCCTTCATCTTTGCCTCAAGTTCAGCAGCTTTCCTCCGTGCTCGTTCTCTCTCACGTTCTCGCTCTTCCTCCTCATGCTGTCTCCGCAACTTCGCACGCTCAGCTGCACTATGCATTGCAGCCTTTCGAACCTCGTCAATATCAACTATAGGCATGGTTGAACCTTCAACAAGAGGTGACATTGATGCATGCGACACTGCTGGTGACTGCGTTGCCGAAAGAATAGGTGCAGTTTCAGTGGCTGAAGGGGGTTCCAACGGAGGGTGCTGGTCAGAAACAGCACTTGTGGGTGATTGCGGCTGAGAGGTTTGCAGCTTCGCCAGATGTGGCGGTATCTGTCGATCATCGTCTCTCATTGACTGAGGAGAGCGCAAAGCAGGCATTGGAGGCGGTCCCATCATACCACGAGCGGGCCCCATAACGGGTGAGCGTGTTACACTGAGAGGATTGTAATGATCTCGCTCTCTTGACCGAGGCTGCTCAACCCCCTGCGACGGTCCTCGTGCCATATGAGGTGGAGGGCCATAATCTCGTCTGGATGTATCCTTGTCGCGGAATCTTGAGCTGTCTGGACCAAAGCGATCGCCAAATACGCGTGATCGAGGAGGACCTTCTCCACCAGACTCCGAAGGCGGTTTCTGCAGTAACTGCACACCCTGGCGATGTGGTGGAAGTTCTCGTCCACCCCGTGACTCTGTAGGTGAAACAGCATGATCGGAACGACTATCTCGTCTTGAGAAGTATGAATCTCGAGGTGGTGGGCCGTATCGCGAAGGATGTGAACTTGACCAAGGCTCCAAGCGATTAGATCTCTCGTTGAACAATACTCTTGATGATTCCTGAGGCGAATGCATTGATTGAGAAGACGCAGAGGACGGTGGGCCATGCGGGAAACGTTCTCGAGGTTGTGGTGATGGGAAAGATTCGGATCCTCTTGAACGAGGCCAACTTCTGTCGAAGTCATCTGCAAAGCGCTCTTCCTTCTTCACAGGTCGTTCAGGGTGAATCCCCAACTGCCTAGCGGCTTCAGGAGCAAGTTCAGGCACCTCATGTGGTGGTGATCGTGAAGGTTCAGAGGGCTGTATTTTGTACTGTCTGCCGTCTCCAAAGTCGATCACACCCTCCAAAAAATCTGCATCGTCTTCCTCATCCTATGCAGAACTATGGTGAGTTGCGGGTAGATTGTAAAACAAGCTAGACGTACCTCATCCCAGTGATGAGCGTTTTTCAAATGTACCCCACGGAATGCATCAGCCTCAGCCGCCAAAGCTTGTTTTTGAGCTTGCGCTGCTTGTACGGCCTGCCGCTTCTCATTGAGTTTCGCAGCACGAACTATAACATAGTTCAGTAGGACTATAAGTCAATCATTAGTAATATGGACAGACCTTGAGCAGATTCTGCTGCAGTGGGAAAGTCGTTCTGCACTGCGTCAGCACTTCCTAGTGTCGCACCTGGAAGCTTGGAATGGCCCCATGCAGGTCTTGAGCCAGCATCCTTCTTGAGACTGCTTGTTGGACCTTCTAAAGGTGTTCGTGATTGTGAAGGCGGGACCTTCCCAGCAGAAGGCTGAGAGAGAGTCGGCGCAGGCAAAGGCGTTGGCTTGGGGTTAGTATTAGACACAGGTGTGGGCACAGATGAACCAGTAGACGGTGGCCTGGACCACCCGGGACCCGTTAATGTTGATGGCTGTGGTCCAGCTGTCAGTTTCGCGGTGACCAATCGAGAATGAGAGGGTGTCGCCTGGAGATTAGGTTTCTCTGCAGTGTTTCAAGTAAGAAGAAAGTTCCAAAACATGCTCGGAATACGTGATTGACATACGGTTTGTGATTCCAGCTTTCGATGAAAGTGACGTCGAGGCAGTTTGCGCAGGACCACTGGATGATGAGCTCCGCTCAAGGAACTTCTTGTTGATGTTGACTGAGCTGAATTTCTTGGGATGGGGCATGCTCAGAATGGGTGCATGTGTCGTCCCAGGGGTCGCCTGTCCGTTTGCGACAGTAGGACGAAGAGGCGTCGAGCTAGAGCCGGGTGAGGGCGTAGCTGGGGCGGAATCCAGCGGTAGCCCATCAGGTTTGCTCGGAGAAGCAGCCTCATCGCCTGTCTTGGTGGGAGACCCCTGGACGAATGTCCCCTGCTGAACTGCGTTCTCTCCGTCCGCCTGTGAAGGATGGTCTGCCAGGTCCAGGGTTTCGATAGTTGCCATAGACGCGTCGTAAGACGCTACTGGTCGTAAAGAGTCGTGGTAGAAGCTGGCACTAAGCAAAGAGACAATAAACGAACGTAGCAAGATGACGAGAAGGAAAGAAAAGCAAGTCAGAAAGCGTTCACAACGAGGGGCGGGAGGACATACCTGAGACCAGCGGTGTGTGCTGCAAAGGAGACTTGCTGGACAAGTCTCGACCATCAGCCAATAGGAGCTCTTCCGGCGTCTCTCGCCGTCACTCGGCCACGGCCGGAGAAGCGATCAATGCAAGCGCTGGGGGGTCTGAGTGAGTTGGACGTCGATCAAGTGCACTCAGCAGAAAGCAATATTAGGCTGTACTCTCACTCTGGCTGCCACAACGGCCCTCTTTCACGACGACCCGTTCTTCGCCCTGTTGAGAAAGGAGGTCTTTGGAATGGCTAACCAGCCTCAAAGCTCTTCTCGTCCCTCCACCAGCCATCAACACAACCCGTCTACCAACGGCCTCAACAAGCATCCTTTCTTCGACGAGTCCAGATATGAGGATCCGAGGTATATCTTCCTTGCTCAAACTTTACTCTGAGCATTGATTTCATTGTGCTCCTACAGCTACGTGAGCCTTCCTTCGAATGACATGAACGCGTGGTATTACCCTTCACACGGCTACGACTCTGACGCGGACGACGACGAGATACGCTTCAATCCTGCCATTGGAAACTGGGGGAAGAAGTCTGTAAGAGAGGCCAGATGGATACGGAGGGGAAAGCAAGCTCCTTGGGGGCCGGGGATCGAGGAGTGGCAGGTACGTTGTGCATACTATCTTAGCTTCATACTGGACGCTCTGACTTCAGAATACAGGCTGAAGAACATGCTCGCAAACGTATCAAATTGATGCTACCCCCTAAACAGGACGAAGACGGACCCGTCACTCTCCCACACCTACGCTCACCGTCGCCTCCCATTACTGCACCATACCCTGCACCAGACACGCAACACTCGACATACACGTCCTTTGTCATGGACCCTTCTGTAACCCACACGTTCAGGTCACGTTTATTAGACGAACTGGAAAGTGCAACTAACAATCTGATCGAAGGAGAGACCACCTTGAGACGCGCCTTGGGACGCCTCCTTCAGGTGCTTAATGAGGATCCAGATAAACTAAAAGGTACAGACCCTGTGGTACCGAAACGCGAAGATGAGGGCGAAGACGAGCGTGTCGACCCACAGTCACAAAGGCATCCAGCACCTGATCTTACACCTGCGATATACAAAATCTTTTTGGATTCGATTCCCGACCCCTCCGCACCATTGCTTGACCCTGCACAACCCACACATCCGGACATGGCATTTGCAAGAATGCAGAAAGCCATGGCGGGAGTGAGGGAACTTCACGACGATGGTCGCGAATATATTGAGCGACTGGAAGAGATCAGAGAGTACATTGGGACAGCTAGAATACAGAGGAGTGCAGTATGGAACATGGTACGGGAGAGAGCCTTGAAAGAGCTTCAGGATGCGGCTTATGCTTCAGCCGGATGATTTGCCACATGGCTGGTGATATGCATGTCGCTTGTGGATGTCCTTCTTGTCTAACTTACTGAAAGTTTTCTGGACTCTTTCTGGACATTGGTGTACATTATTGGTACCTTACTCGTGGATTCCTACTAAAATTCCTGCGAGGAAATTACTTGGCTTAGGTGTGCCACCTTAATGTTAAAATCGGACGCATTTCAAAAGTCACCCTTGTGATCACTCTGGTACAGGCTGTATATCTCTAGAGGCAACAACCGTGATGGATACTCGGTAATTATGTTTCATGAGCGGCGCGAGTGGTGTCGCGAATAGCATCCGTGCCACACTTGAGCCTCCGCCACCAACAGTTGTCTCTAGGCATACTCTCTGACGCTGACAGAGACACCCTGCATTGAAAGTGCCAGCGCCCTCCTCTGAACTGCTACCCCTTTCCCTCACATTTACTTCAAACCACTGAGTTCAACACACGCATAATGGACTTGCCAGATGTCTCTAACCTCAAACTCGATGATCCTGGGCCTGCCAATGGCATATCCGTTGCCGGTCATTGTCCGATTATCCCGGATGACATCGCACGACCAACAAACGACCGGTATATGTTGAAACTGAAGCACTATGCAAAGTCCCTACCCTATTCGATAGAACCGAATTCAAAGATGCAGCATATGCTTGAGTTCATCCTCCTCCGCATTGCTCAGTGTGTGGAGGCGAAGGATTATGATCCCGGGTTGCAGCAATGGGACAGTATGCTCACTTAGTACGTCCCTCCTCTAACTCTCTTGCTCGTGAAACTCATTACACTGTATATAGTTGGGCCATGCTGAAGTATCCCATTTCGAAAGAGAAACGAATGAGATTGGCAACACTGTACTTTCACGTATGCACCACTCCCGGGATGCCCAACCATATTGTGGCGAACTGCTCGGACAACTTCCAAGCTCTCGTTAGGTCCAAAAAGAAGCTCAGGATTGAGGATATGAGATTGCCATGGAAGCCGGTCTACAAGATACTCAGCAAGGACCTGTTCCTAACGAGGCGTCAGTTCGAAATAAGGTGTGTATCCCGTTATTCGCTTCCCTCTGCACTCGTACTTATCCAGGCCACAGTCAGACGTCATGGTATATGGGCTATGTCTCCGAGAATGCGAGACGTTTCTTCCATCCCGCAGCTATCGATGAAATGCTTTCAACCTTCGTGCCACTCATAAACGGAAACAACTTGAGCGTGAGTCAAGAGACTACGGGACTCGGACGAACACTGTTATTTATAATGATTGCTATTCAATTGATTATAGAGCATACTCGCCGCAGAATACTACTTATTAACCTTCTTACCTCTCTCGCATCCTCAATCCTATCTACCCATGCTCTTCCGACTCTGGGAGTCTGTGAATTCGTACATGTATGATGAGCGCATGTTGCAGTTCCTCTCGCGCATTGCGGAGATGCACGTAGACCCTACCATCAGTGATCCACGCAGAATCGACGAAATTCCTGATGACGCAAGGTCTGAAGACGAAGGAAGGCCTAATTGGCCGAAAGAGGACCTCGAGCCAAAGTGGCGTTGGTCGGGTTTATATCAGGATGTCGGCATATTCACTGAACGTGAATGGAATTATATCATGTGCAAGTGTTTGGCTTCGATGGGTAAGTTTAGACCTTACCTCAGGAGTGATTAGTCGTTTCTGATTCAAATCGTTCGTGCCTGTAGAAATACCCCTTGCGGATGCGGGATCATTGACGACAGGCCCGAATGCCGACAGCCAGGCAACCTTTGAGCTAAATCGGTTACCCAAACCCTCCTGGAGGATATGTAAGCTCATTTGAGCATCGCTTCCATCTTCATACTCAACGGTTTTAAACTCTAGCATCTCTGGCGCGTATCATAGTCTATTCAATGGCACCTGATGGGTTGCCCAATCCTGGGTCGGAACTGTCGACTCCGTTCTACACCCCTACACCATCAGGTACTAGCACACCTCTACCCCACACTCGCCACAGCGGCCAGTTAAATGGGCATGCCTTGGGCGATTACCTTTCTTCGCCTTTGGGCAAGCATGGAAGCACAAAGGCCAAGACATATCTTGCCGGCTCGAAAGCTCTGGACTCGCTTGCGAAACTCATTGCGTCTTGCGAAGGTTTCTTCCATCCTACCAACTCTGGTAGTTGGACGAATGACGTATGTTGCGTCTGTTAATGATCGATCCGCCGTTGGCTGATCAAACACTTTCGTTAGCTGAGCGCATTCATCAAGTACATAGTATACGACTTCAACAAGCGTAAGGAATTCATTCCACCGCCCTTTCTTCCCCACCGTTGAATTTGATTCTATTTAGGTTGGCACGAGGAGCAAAAGCCTGATTGTAAGACTCCTACGGTACGTATACTTCAAGTATACATACAGCTTTTTAAAACTCACCCATCCCCAGCATCGTCGCTTAACTCGAGATATGAAACGAGAGCTCGTCAAAAGTCTCAGGACAGTAGCATTGCTAGCAATGTTCTCTCAAGACAGCACGACAGTCACCAATATCCAGAGTTGCTTGAAGTCCATGAGCGTTATGGAACCAGACCTCATCTTGCATCCGGTGCTTGAACGAGCTGTACCGGCACTCGAGGCCTTAGTCGAGGTATGGCAGCCAATCTCAGTACCTGCTTCGTCAGACTCACAGTGCAACCCAGACCCATCGTACGACGGCTGTCATCAAGGCTCTCGGTGCGGTTGCTCCTGCCATTGTTTCTAGAAATGTTTACTATCCGGGGGCGAAACATCTTTTGCCTATCCTTGAATTGCTTCTTCCTGGTATCGATCTGGTAAGCTGAAATTTTACAGACCTGGCGTTTCTCATTTTTATTCATATCATGCTGCGTATCAGAATGATCCCTTTAAGACCGTACGTTATGAGACATTGCACCTCTACCGACACGAGAATGTACTGACCAACCTTCTAGTTCTGCACCACCGCATTCCTGATAGAGGTAGCCCAGTACATCAAGTTTGGAGACCTCGCAAGCATGAACCAACCAAAGCTTGTTGTTGACATTGGCCTAGAATCGACCAGTCCACCGAGTCTTCAGATTGATAATATGCCAGCTGGGATTGATGAAGGAGACGAAGAGCAGTTATCAGAACAGGATGAAGACGCACTCTTGAGGAACACCTGCGGAGACTTCGCGGATTGGGTGGCAGCCTTTCTACGTAGGGTCATTGTACTCTTTGAAAACTTACCTGAAGAAGGAGCAACTGGCACTGCCGGTGGTCAGACCGAAGGTAGTATAGGCATTTTCTGTCATGTCCAAGCGCAAATTAATGACCTTGTTGTTAGTCCAACTTGTGGATGCAGTCTCTGGAGCATTCAGTCAAATATGCATCCATCTTTCGGAATCGCTCTACGACATGGTACTCAACATGGTATTTGACTATGCGAGCGAAAATGTTCGATCGAATGCTGTTCGCGCTATTCATCAGTTGGTCGAGTGTGTTGCCAATGTGGACCCTGCCAAGACCTTGGCTAAGTTTTTACCATTCTGTGCGGCGAATATTCATTCGGAGTTGGAGCATGGTGCGAGTTCTGTGAGAACGACGTCTCTGAACTCTACGGCTCTACCGTCCGATGCCACCCTTCACTGGAGTGAGTCGTCCTCTTTAGAATCGGCATCAAGAGATTGACAATTGTCTATAGATCTGGCGATTTTGCGAGGTGCAATGTACAAGTAAGTGAACATTTGTTTCCGAATTCAGGTCGCGCTTAAGCTTACTCGAACGTGCAGCGATGGCCGCGCGGTATGCTTTCGGACCATTCGACTTATCTACTATACATTGACCTGTAGCAACAGACACTCAAGTACAGCCAAGTGCTACTGTCATTATTCAGAACTCTCCTGAAGAAGACCTTTGCCAAACGAGGATACTCTTCGAGCGGAAAATTGCTGTCGAGCACTTTGCTGACTCTCACTCACACGTATCCGCTAGAAAACAAGTTCGTGAATCCGGATGAATGGAACAGCGAAGGTTAGCCGCCTCGCAATTCTAAGAACCTCATTCGTCTACTTACACTTGTAACGCAGAGTTCCAATGCAACCATCATCGCTATTGGGGTCGACTGTATAAAGCCGAAGATGTTCAAGTAAGAGGCATGCTCTCCCGCAACAACATACATCTAAACTAATCTTCGTCTAGATCTCTTGGCATGTACCCAACGATGCAGAGATTGATTTTGCATTGCAAATATTCCGTGAAGTTGCAGAGCCTGCGCTGGACTCCCTTGAAGAATTGCTTCAACCTGGTAAGCAAGTTGGGTCATATCGTGCGACATGTATTCTGTAACATTATGCATCAGGACATACGCGTGACTCCATTTGGCGCAACGATTTCTGCAGGTAAATTCATCTTCCCAGTGGCAGGCGGATTGTTTTGATAGTCATGTTCTTTCATAGGAAATTGAGCTTTGTTCGTAATGCCTTTGCAGGGATCCCGACATTAGTTAAGGAAACGATCACTCCAGAAGAACTACAGGAGGCCAATTTGACCTCCGATATCCTGTAAGTGGTCCAGTTGTTGGACGTCGACCAGCACGTTAACCACCCCAGTGATGAGGCCATGGAAATGATCGCTACTATCGAACCGGTTAACGCGGCATTCGCCCTGAGTGACCCAGCAGATCCTCGACATCAGTACATTACTGCCTTGAGGCGTCGCTTTGGAACCTTCCTACACGCAGCTTCTATCTCACTCCGTCAACAGGGCGAAGAGAATACAGTTGACGCAGTACATATGCTGGTAAGGCTGCATTTGCCGTTGTATATCACTCTATACTGTCTGATATGTTGTTTAGATACGTTCAATCCGGACATACATGCTGGAGTACGGCGACAGCAGAGACAGGTGAGGCAAACAAAAGTAATTGCTCTTGAGTGTAAGATCGATAACCTCTTTCCCGTAGTTTCTACCTGCAACTGGACAGGTACAACAGTGAATTGAACATTACACGGCAATACGCTGGACAGAAGGAGTGGCCGCGAGCTGTATGGGTACGACGAGCTCGGTCAGTTGTGACTACATTTACTTGTTAGCGAGAATATTCACGCCATAATTCCAGACTTTATCATGCTGCAAGGCTTCATTGGAACTCAGTTGAGAGAAGACGGGGCCCTCTCGAGGATCAGCTGATCGACGATGTCACGGAGTGGTCCCTTTGGCATTATTCAACGAGTACGCTCTCTTCCTCTACCCCCCACACGCTTTCACTAAACTAACACTACCCCAGTCAGGGAGTACGTACATAGTTGTATTAATCAATTGTATGCAACTGATGTCTCTTCAGAACAAGCCAAAGTCTTCTGCAGAGCTTATGCGGGGTAGGCTAATATTTCACTGCGGTTGGCTGGGCAGTACACTGACGCACTGCAGAACTACGATGGCTTGCGCCGTCGTAGCTTGCCCATCCTCTACAAAGCTTTGGAGCCCGGTGTTGACGACGATCGCATGAAAGGCGCTCTCTGGACCCTCAATGCCAGTGTCTTCGGTATGTTTCATATCTAGATGTAGTGGCCCTAACACTAACGGATGCTTCCCATATGTAGTCAAGTATGCCGTGGGAGGTAAGCCTCTCAATCCATGTCAGCGACTTCGTGACTCTGATCTCTTTGTCAGATCCTACACTGGCAACTGATTTCTTCAGCAAGCTCTTTGCATGCCAACACAATGAGAAGGCGTGTATGCTCCCCTGTGTTAGGGACAATTCGCTAACGTATGCCTATAGCCCTCAATACAGGACTGTGTTGCCTCGTTGGTTGATACCAGTTAAGATCCATGCAGCCCACAATAATTTCTGAGCTAATTCTTGTCTTGTAGGCCTGGGTGGTTTTGTGGAGCCATGTTATGTCGTTTATGACGTGTCCAATCAAGCCTTGGATCGAGCGTTAGATAACCTCAAGAAATGTTTGTCCGACGTGGTGGAGGAGCCGTCCGTAGTCGTCAAGGCCAGGGCCCAGCGAGTTCGTCGCCTCAAGCTTTGGAACGATGGTGTACAACGGACGGTAAGCAGCTGAGATGTATCATACGGTCTCACTCTCATGGTCGATCTAGACAGATGTTATCCTAAAAGTTGCACAGTCCCCTAATACGCATTGGAAGTATTCTATAGTCGCTGTGCGGTGTTTGCGAACATTGATCCGTCGAGATGTCCCCCTATCACGATCGCACGTGCAATGTCTTCTTGAGAAGACGTACGATTCCAATGGGAGTATTGTAAGTAATGTTTATATCTTCACAACAAACTCTAGCTTACTCATTCACTTAGCGCTATGTGAGCCTTCTCTTTCTTGCTGATACATGGCAAGTCTCATCCCTGCGTCAGTATGCCCAGCGCGCTATCATGAAGATTTCTCGATTCATCAAGTTACGAAGCCTTAACTGGAGTGCTATGGATCTTGCAATGGAACAAAATCATAATCCCCTTAGAAAAAAAGTGCCCGTGCTAGATCCATCCCATGAATTTACTCGAAAATTCCTACTGGAGTATAGAAAACCACTTGACCTGGAAAAGGCACGGAAGGAACCGTAAGAAGCATGAGCCTTTTCCCTCGCCTGCCTACTTAAGCCGTATATCCAGGTTACTTCGTGACAAGATAACTAGCGGCTGGCTGGCGTGGCAAGATACCTATGACGCCTTCTTAGCACCAGAGCCCGATTCTCACCCGCTCCTTCCGTGGAGTTCGGATTGCAAGGAAGTCGTGGATCTAATCCGTGAAGTTACCACCAAGTCCAAATTTTGGAAGAAACTATGTGTACATTATTCGTCAGAAAATCATTCGGAAGCAGTCGTTCAGGATAATGTTTCCTGCGTCAAGTCAATCTGTGAGTCGTGATTTCGCTCGTTTGGCACCAGGAGAAGCTCATAGTGCTTGTAGTCCAGATTCTGGGTGATGAACCGTTCGAGGCCCTGCGACCGATCATAACAGATCTGCTTAAGAAGAACGATAAGAACAAGCAGCGAGGAGCTGCAGAATTTCTTGCGGGTGTTTTGGGTGGTAGGGTTCTCTTTAACGAGGGATGATGTCGTTCTCATGTATTGCATAGGATCAAAACATTGGCCTACTAACAGTCAGTTGAAGCTATGGGCGTGGCTGCGCCCATACTTGAAGAATATCCTAGACCAGAAGAATAATGATACAGTGCCAATTTGGGGTTCGTTTCTGGAGGTATGTGTTCATGAGATCGGTGTACCACTCCGTCACTGATATCGTCATGAACAGTACATATTCTGTAATCGTGATCCTAGACGAGTGCAACCATTGTTGGACCAACTCCTAGTGGAACTTCACGCAGTTGATTTCAACGGCGAATCGACCTTCGATATCGTCAAGATCCTCTCGTTCTTCAGATCTTTCTATGAACAGATCGACTGGAAGTTCTTCGCATGGGCTGACGAAGCATTGAGCATATACTGGTCCCAGATCGGTAGCGAGCATGATGATGTGAGTAGTTATTTCTGCCATGTAGATGTAATGTTTATGGCATTCATCATAGGTACTTGCATACATCAGCGAGCTGCTCACATTCTCAGGCAAAGTCATGGTAAGATCCATTATGTTTATTTTGGATTTCATCACGTTTTCACTCTGCGCAGTGGTTCCCGAACCCCTCATCATGTACTGCCGAAGTCGTTACTCGGGAATGCAGGACAGAACCTCTGGAAAGTGACATCATGGGCATCCGTGGACTCTTCCATGAAGGCAGAGTCATGGAATTGGTCAAAAAATTCAAAGTATGGCGTGGTGAGCGTTTGCCAGGAGCTCGAGCATTCCAGTCCACCTACGATAGGCGAGTTGTCGTCCCCGGCTTGCTTCATGCTAAATTGGGAATTAATGAATAAGTACCTTACAGAATTGGAGTCCTCGTTTGCCGATGGTTATTCCAAAGCATCCACGACACAAATGCGGTCTCTACCTTTGATTACCTCCTTCCGTTAATGGTAAGCTTATGAGCATATATTCCCTGTGAATAGACCTGCTGAGATTCTACTCGTAGCCTGAATTGTTCCGCTTCACCGAGAGTGAGTTCCGCTTTGTTGCTCTTTATAATGCCCGCTTATCATGGACTTTCTGAAGTCAACGATAATGACGATCTTGCAAACCGAGCAAATCTCCTGCTAACGCAAATGTGTGGTGTGATGCCTCCTAAACCTCTCATTAACCCAATACTTGATGCCATGTTTGAAGCAATCCAGACTTCTCCAGTATGTTTCTGCCTTTGCAAGTCACATTTCAATTGATCTCAATTCCAATGATTGCTCTAGTCGTGGCGTGTTCGGCTGAAGATCCTCCCACTTGTTCAAGGTATGTTGACGTTTAGCACTGTGCGGATAAGGCGTACTCATCGCAGTGAACAGTGTTCTACTTCAGACAAGGTCCCGTAATCAGTGATATCAAAGTGGTCGAGATGATGGAGGTCATCTGCCGTTGTCTGGACGACGAAGTGGTCGAGGTTCGCGAGATGGCAGCAACGTGAGCTAAACCCTGGATCTATATACAGTCCCTTTTCTTACCATCTTCTCTATTCAGTACTCTCTCCGGAATCCTTCGAGTCTCACCACGCCGTAGCGTTCTTGCACTTAAGGATAGGTTCGTGCGACTCGCGAAGAGTAGCAAACTTCCGCCCAAGGGCTCCGAAGAATATAACACTGCGCTGCGTCAGCGTCATGCTGCCGTTCTTGGAATATGCGCTTTGATTGACAGTTATCCATATACAATCGAGAAATGGATGCCTGACTTGATTACAAGTGTCTTGGTCGAGCATACATATGACCCTGTAAGCGCAACCATTGTATTTTACCTGGAATGCTCATTAAGAATCTGCTGTAGATACCTATTTCCTCCACAGTCCGGAAGTGTGCGAGTAACTTCCGTAAGACACACCAAGATACCTGGCATGAAGATTCGAAAAAGTTCACAGAAGACCAACTTGTCGCTCTTTCCACCCTTCTGACAGGCTCTTCTTACTGTATGTCTAAGTGCTCATCGCATGCTGCCATTTTTGCTGACTAGTCAATATATAGATGCCTGATCCGCATTCATCAAGGACTGTTGATTCCGCTTGAATGTCATGGACTCAAGTTGATTGCAACTTGTTGTGTGCTTTGCTTGTGCTTGACTTGAATTATCTCTACTTGTTTATAGCTTTCGGATGTTTGAATTATTAGAGGTTATTGTCTGAAGGATTCCTCAGCAGAGTTCGCCAATACAGTGCTAGTGAAAGACGGTCTGGCTCTATCGCCAGGCCCAGCACACAACTAATTTGTACGTTACGTCGGATGCGCAGCAAAGCGTGGTCACTACGTACGTCGTACGCTACCTCGTCCTCTCTAGAAACTCGGCAGGCACACACCGCATTCAGAATTCGCGCCTTTGACCGAAGGCCTCGGCGCGGAAATAGGTGCTTGATGATGTCAATTCTCAATCACGGATTCCCAAAGTTGTTGACGCCCTTCAGACAGACAACCATTCGTATTTGTGTGATCTACCTGCAAACTGGCCGACGGCATCGTACTCAATAGTTCATTGTGGGCGGCCCAGCACTAGTTGAAAGTTGAACGGCCCTGAGTGACCTTGCACATGGAAACCAGAATTAATTCTACATTGCACTGACGAATGTCCCACGAGAAATTGTCAGAGGTCCAGAATAGCGTCCTATCATACGTCGCCGAATGCTGCAATAAAGATAAAACTATCGGATGATGATGGGTACTGTAACGAGCATTGCGATAAGCCGTCGAGTAGAATTGAAAAGAAGGGGAACAATGATGAGGTATCTTGGCAAGAAAGCTGAATAACCAAACTTCAAAGCGAAAGGCATACAACGGCTGTAGAACGTAATATGACGTCGGTCATACACGTAGTTCGGGTATAGGGGAATTGAGCGAGAATGTGCTTCCAGTCCGCGTCGGTGTCCTCAAGCCATCATCACTGACAGTCTTCGGACTCAATACTAATCCACCACCAGCGCCAACGTAGGATACAGAACTTCCATTACCCCGTGCAACGTCCACAGTCAAATGTGGGGATGTAGTTCCTCTGCGACCTGTCGGCGATAACGGCGACTGCGGACGTGACGATGAGAGATGAGTGCTTCGGCGCTGAGATTGGCGGTACGGCTGAGACTCGGGGTCTTCAATGTCTTCTATCGCCAATCCTGAATCGGTCGTTTCCACACCGTTGGGTAATCCACGCCGTGCGCCTGCGCTGGGTACATGGTCGATAGGTCGGGGATGATTGTGAGTCGACGGCCCTGAACGCACTCGGTTGTTTGTCGTTTCCTCCCTGAGAGATATACAATGTGTGTTAGCAACAATCAAATCTTTAATCTTAAACGAGCGGGCAACCGGAGAAATTACACACCGAATCTCAGCAATGAGGTCGTCTATATCATACCACGCCAAGGAGCTATAAGCCACCCTCCGCCACCAACCCATGAGGTCAGCGGGAAGAATATATGCATGTGCATGTAGGTGATCTGTGACGGGGATCTTGTTGTCTTTGAAAGGCGGCGTTATGAAGCCGATTCGAAACAGTTCGAGGTTAACGGAGGAAGGCGTCTGATTCGGCAAAAGTTGGTGAGGGGCGGCAGAAGTGGGAGTGGCGGCCATTCGTGGCTGCAATGAGGGTGAAGGTTGCGGGCTGGAGGAGGGTAGGAGAGAGGAGAGGAGGCGACGCGACAAGTCCCGGAGAGTGACAAGCAATGGCAAATCGCTAGAGGACTGTTGGAGAATGAAGCGAATAAGTTATACAACAGCAACATCAATGTGCTATCCACGTACGAGCATATACAGCGAGGGCACATGTAGGCTGCAATTAGCCGTCAGTCAGAGTTGCACCAATGATACGTCTTGTTCGTGAATGGAACGGTACGCACTTGAACACGACGACGAGATGGCCTGCACTTGATACAGGGTTTGCTCTCTCGCGATATATGGTGAAATTATCATCTCGCCAAAGGACTTCGGGTTGTGTCGATCCAACGGGAAATGCGGGCGTGCGTGGTGAGTGCGAAGGAGCATGTACTGCCGTTGCTACTATACTGCACATCGGACATCCAGACTTGGGTGCAAATTCCATGACGAGATGTGGCAATGTCAAGTAGAAGAGAAGGTATAAGCCAGGAGTGCTGATATGTGGAGAACGGTGTCGTTATAGTTATGCTAAAAGGGAGATGAATGTACAGCGCAAACGCTTCATCCACGGATAAAACAGAACAAGATTCCGCGCGGTCGGTTTCTAGCACTATATACCGACCTATATACACCAGTAAACTTAAGTCTAAAATAATCACTAACCCTTGCCGCCCCTCGGCACCACCCCCCTCTCCTCGACGCTTGACTTTAAGTCCGCAGGAAAATACAAGCAGGATTCAAGTCTCATCGTACACCTTGACAACCATACATTTTACTCGTCATCGTGCGAATCTCAGCCCAGCCGACGATCTCACACTCGCAAATGTCTAAGCAGACAACATTGAACACACGAAGTGCTATCATCCAAGTCTTCGACGGCTTCAGGAATGAACTCGATGACCACAACGACAGGAGAGAACGCCTCATCAAGGTCCGCATCGTACCCTGGCACCCCTCTCAATTCTCACACCCCGCAATCGCACCGGTAGTCTAGCAGAGATGTCACCAATCTCTCCAAGAAAGTCATTTTTCTCTTACATCGCATCATGACCGATGACGCTTCTCCTGAGGACCAAGATGACCATGCACGAGCGGCCCGTGCCGTATCCAAAAGTCGTGACAAGCTAAAGGAGATCCAAAATCTTTTTGCTGGTTTCAGCCATGAACTGCAAGGCGAGCGCTTTTGGCGATACCAAAGAGCCGTGTCTCCAGGATTACAGGAGTATATCGAAGCATTGAGTTTCACATACTACCTTGAAACTGGCCGGCTCATTTCATATCATGAAGTCCAGAAGACTTTATCGGATGCGGAAGGTAACAATGTCAGTAAATGGAATGGCATGAAGTGCAACATGAATTGACACACACTCAGTACTTCCCTCTTTCCGTAGAAGATTATTTGCTCGGTCTTTCGGACCTGACTGGGGAACTGATGAGATACGCCATTTCATCAATTCCTCGTCGCGGCGGTCGCGCGAAGGCTAACGAAGTTTGCGCATTTGTGAGGAATTGCAAAGCAGGTATGCGAATCACAAGGTGGTTTGCTGAGCCAAGATAACGAGTTACCATTTTCTCATAGACTTCGAGAGCTTCACGCCATACATCAGAGATTTGAGAAAGAAGCAAAACGTGACTTCGCAGTCGTTGGAAAAGATCGAAGATGGTGTGTACTTGCGTGTCTTCAGACATCTATCATTAAAAGTCCCTTGTTATCTAGCTGCTTATGCAGTTGCGGTGCGAAGTTCTGAGTATGATCTCCCGCCCGAGATTCTTGACGATCTCGTGTCGCGTACTATGTCCAGCGCGTTCGGCGGCGACCACGGTGGAAGTACTCGCAGAAAACGGCCTCGTGAAGACGACCAGGAGGGTATGGAGTACAACGACTGAAGAGGCTGATCGCCTTCGTGCTTGTTTGATCAACGTGAAAACCATGCTGTAGATGTACGTTCGGTTGTATGATTATCTGCGAACACGAGGATGAGGCTGTATGAACATAGAATTTCCTCTTGCACACGCTGTTGTTGGAATACTAGCTTCGTTCTCTTGTGGTGTGCTCTGTGTGTTCATTCGGCGCCCAGTCTGGCTCTGGGTTTCCTCGATAACGCTAAAATCGACTAACGTCATGCTGATGTCTCATGCGACTGGCGCCCTGCTCGGACTAAGCATATGTTCTTATTCGCCCCTTGCATTCATTCTTGTATCGCAACCAGCATCTCTTGCTTAAAAGCGCATATATGCATAGATACTGCTCGTTCTGAAGGTCCCTCCTCAGTGTCAGTGCTTCACAGGTTAGACAAACTAGCGTGCGTCTTTGCCGGTCTGTCTCCACTCCGAGCTTCTGGTTAGAACGTTGTCGTACGACCTAGCCACAACCTCGAGGCGTCTGCTCTACTCAGTTGCTAAGCTTGTCCACAAAGCTTATCACTAGATACGCATATATAAACCTTTTCCTCACTTGCTCCCAAGGCAAGACTCAGGTAGTCCGCTCTACCCCAACTAATCCAATCCATCGCGAGCCCCCTCGTTCAACCCCCCCCCCCCCTCCCCCCCCCCTTCGCAGTCACTAGTCACGATGCATCTCACGTTCGCGCCCGCGTTATGCCAGACAACGACGGTGCCGTTGCCCCCTCTCGCTGAGGGAGCGACGCACTATGACCTCAAGTTCAAGGCAACGTTCGATTCTCCCGCATCATACAACCATGCGATAGAGAATGGGATCAGGGTCGAGATGTGGACTGATCTGCCTGTAGCGGGTTCTGACGAGGGATGGTGTGCTTTGGCGTTTCGCAGTCCTGATGAATACCGGGGGAACGCCCAGTCCAGCGCAGGATTAATGTTCTCGTGTGTTCCCCCCAAGCCCTCTGCCGCTGATGCAGCACAGGAGCTAGCAGTGTATTCAAAAGTCCAGATCCCTATTGCCTCTGTCCATGACGATGGGACAATGTACTCATTCACGTATCGCTTGGTTCATCCTTCCGGCGACATGCAATGGTTGGGTGCTTTTGGCCAGAATGGGATTCTCAGGTTTGAGAAGAGGGATGTGCGAGCTCAGTTCGTGTCGGATATCACCGTCGTTGGGAACTCTGTTGTCCTAAAGGGTGAAACAGAAAGGGACGTTGGTAGTTTGAGCCGGGGTTTGGTGTGGGAGCGCTGGGCGATTGGGCAGAACGGGTGAGTTTGCGATCGTCGTCATTCTTACTGACGCTTTACTTATTCTTTGTCATAGTGTGAGCTATGCGACTACATTTACCGCTCCTGCGTCTCGGACTGTCATCCTCCTTCCCCGCTCACTTCCAAACTCCCATTCAATCGTTCCTCTGGAGCCCGTCATACTGACAGTTGACGCCCCAACCTCTGCCCTCAGCATCAATGCCTCTGGGGCTGTTATCTTTCATCCTGATGCTTTCCCAGCTTCGACATCCGAAGCGGGCACATTTGGAGAATCGAGGTGGTCACTCGGTGACACCACCCGACTACTTCAGTATGACACCGAGTCCGGCACTGCCCTGCTCGCTTCAGCGCACGATGGGTACCCCCTTACACTGTCTATTATTCCAATCAAAGAGGTGCCTTTGGGTACAGCAGTTTGTTCTGCTCGCATCCCTGCCAAGGACCTCTCGCTTCTGTTCCCTTCATCTTCGGATTTCGTGCTCTTCCATAAAGGAACCACGAACTACCTACCGATCTCTCCTTCACTGGTCGATGAAGTCATTACCATCCAAGTTGCCTCTTCTGGTGGTCAAGTCCTTCTTACACCCCTCTTCTCTATTTCGCCTGCGAATGAGGAGACTTCGCCTGTGCAGCTTGGTTTGATCTCTCATCATTCCAAGATAGAGCTTGTCCCGGCCTTCGGTGCAGCTTCCATTCTGCCAACACCTCCTCCCTCGCCGCCCGTCGAGTCTGTATCCCTTCATGAGGACCGTGACTCCGGAGAGGCAACGCAAGGAACTGCACCTGCACAGGAAGAAAATAAATTGAATGGTACTCCTAATGAAAATGCTACTGCCACACGTTCTAGTGCAGCTACAAGTACGCTTGATATCTTAGGTCCGCAGGTCTCCAACCGAGCAACTCCTGCGTCCACTGTACCTTCGTCACCAAACATCGCTTCTGGCCATATAGTCACGTCCGTCGGGCTTTCACGACCTGGCGCCAATTCCGTCCGTCTTCGTTCCATTGTGGGGATGAGCGTAGAGCATATTATGCGAGCTCTTTGGACGAGATTCTTCGGAATTTTTTGGCTCGTCTTGGCTCGGATCGGGTTGAAGGCGCCTGAGAAGCCCGTCGAGCCGGCTGCTCACTTCCATGAGGACGTCAGCGAGGATACAGGAATTGACGACGTAGAGGAGAGGGCCGTAGTTGAGGAGGCTCAGGAGGACCTTCCTCATTCATCATCGCAAGGTGTCATCGAAGGACTAGAGAATGTCGCCAGTTCGCCCGTCGAGGAGGTCCCGCAGGAGAGCGATGAGACCCGGTCGGATATCACCGCCGTGGACCGAGAAAATGATGAAAAGACGGAAAAGCCACCAGTCGTCAGCTACGAGGGCCCAAAAGCCACAAAGACTACTGCATCAGCCTCTCGTCCGGCATACTTTTCAGCGGATGTGATTGGACAGGCTGTCGCCCTGCTTGTTCGCTCACCTCTTTCAGAGACCAAGCCATCCATCCCGAATATCTCTGTGAAACTTGATGACCAAGTTATCTCTCAGCTTCCGTCCAAAGTACTATCCAAAATCGACTCGGAAACTGAGATGGCGACCTTCCTGATCGAATTCGGCGCTCCCGCATCAGGCGGCAAAGTCGAGATCACTTTGAACTGAGAAAGTTCATTGTTGTGTTGTATAATGTGCTCGTCAAGTGTTTCTCCGGTAGACCTCTTGAAGCATTAACACTGTATCCAGAAGGTGTGTATATCAGTCTTGTAGTGTTACCTCTTTTCTTGCTCCGTCATGTCTGTCATGTTTGTTTACGTACGATTTTGTTATGTTGTTCTATATTTGTCGTCGCTCACTGTCGCTGTCGTCCATTCACGTCTAGAAGTGTTTTTGTCTAACCCTCAATGTACATAACGCATCGTCATCATCCCAACCACCATTTCCCTTCAAACACCTCGAAGAGTGTGTTATCAGTGTGACTGCCTAATTGAGGGAAGCACAATGACGATCGCATTAATGTTAGCGAGATCAAGAGGTTGAAAATATAGCCTCCACCTGCCATGCGAGGTGCCAAGGCACACATAATTTCCAGCATGGACACGTTTGGTCGCCATGTACCATTTACCTCATTGCGCCGCCATTGTTTCTCGCCAACCTCGCCGCCGTAGGCTTGGTTCACGCTCGCCAGGACGATGTCCGAAGTAATGTCCGACAAAGCTCAAGGGCTTGACTCACAGACTTTCTTGACTGCACTTATCACGAATACAGGCGTTCTTGCCGTGGAGATTGTCGCTTTCGTTTTTCTCAAACATCGCTTCAGCAGGATCTACGAGCCTCGTTCATATTTGCCGCCGCCTGAGTATGTCTCCAGTAGATGATCTCTATGAATCATGGTTGTTCATCTTTCACGTGTAGTAAACGAGCCATCGACCTACCGAAGGGCCCGTGGAAATGGCTACTTGCTGTAATCGCTGTACCCACTAATGATGTGGTATGTGCATTGTATTACTATCGTGAACGTTGATCTAATGTAGCATGACAGCTTCACAAGAACGGCATGGACGCGTACATGTTCCTCCGCTTCCTTCGACTCCTCATAATTCTCTTCGCATGTATCACGCTTATGACCTGGATCATTCTACTGCCTGTCGACGCCGCGCATATACAGGATTCTAATTTCAGTGACGGACTAGCGCAGCTTAGTTGGGGAAAGTGAGTGAGGTTGCATCGCACAACGTCTTTGCCAACGATCAACATTACCACCATAGCATTCCGTCGCATGCACGCGGCCGCTACGCAGCTCATATTCTTGTTGCCTATCTATCTACTTGTGTGTTATGCAGACTCTTTCTTCATAGGACGGAGCAGCTAAGTCGTATGTTCTAGTCCTGACGCTCTTCATGATTCGGAAGGAACTGGTGCATTACACCCAGATGCGCCAGAATTTTCTGACCTCTAGGTCTCATTCTCAACTAGCCCAGGCGCGCACTGTCTTGATCACAAATATTCCTGAAGAGATGTGCGACGAGAAAGAGTTACATCTATGGGCCAGTTTCGTCCCCGGAGGCATCCAGAATATTTGGGTATACCGAGACACCACTGCACGTTTTCGCACTATTCTTAGGCCTCACATCAAACTGAGCTTCGAACTCCTAGGAACTAAACAAAGAGTACAACGCCCGATTGGAGGCATGCGAGAAACTCGAGTTTGCGACGTCAAAGTTAGTCCGTCAAGTTATCCTAGCGAAGACCAAACAAGACAAGCTGGAGAAGAAAGCCGCGAAAGCTAAAGCCAAATCTGAGGGTAAAGGGATAGAACTGGTGGAGAAGGAGGCCCGAGTAGCAAGCGATGGTCTGTTAATGGTTTTGCTAGCAACTTGGTTCTGACACTGATCATAGATATCTTCAGAGTCGAATGTGCGTCCGTACTCAACAGATACGACGAGACCGTTGCGCCCTCGTACCAGGACTGTCGAGCTCGAGGCAGGGGTGGTAACGGACCACACTGCCAGTGTATCTTCTCAAACTATCCAGGCCGAGCCCAGCAACCCTGAATCCCTCATTGAAAAATATGTCCCCAAGAATAAACGGCCACATCATCGACTCGGATTCCTTGGCCTGTGGGGTAAGAAGGCTGATACCATTGAATGGTGTAAGGTACGATTTCTTTTTCCTGTAAGTGCATATGTTTGATAGACTCTATATCGTACGTACGCAGGAGGAAATCGCCCGCCTAAACCGGGAAATCGACGAGCGTCGTGCTGCTCTACGCGAGACAAAACCGTTAGGCAGTGCATTCATTCAGTGTAACCTTCAGCTTGGTGCACATGTACTCGCTCAATGTGTGAGCTATCATAAGGTGTGAATCACCGCTAAGGAAATCTTGCCGAATAGAAAGTTGATTACGAATCCAACAGCCTCTAATGATGGCCAATAAATGGATCGAGGTTGCGCCGAAGGATATCATTTGGGACAATATCGATGTAAGTAACTGACGGTATGAACTCAGGACTGGATGTATTAACTCCCCTCACTGTACAACAGGATGGCGCGTACGAAACACGTTTCCGTTACGTGACCTCGTGGTTAGGTAGTATTGCCCTCATTGTCCTATGGTTCGTTCCCGTCGCCTTCGTAGGAACGCTAAGCAATGTGTCCGCTCTATGCGAGAAAGTATCGTAGGTGGCTCTTCCTGGTTGACAGTCCATCCTTCACCAAGATTTTTGTTTTTACGCATAGGTGGTTGTGCTGGATTCAAAACGCTCCTACACCGATTCCCGGTATCATCCAGGGTGTGCTTCCTCCCCTCTTCCTTGCAATTCTTTTCGCCGTTCTCCCCCAGTTATTGAAAGGTATGCATGAATAAACAGTGCGGATAACAACCAGTAATGTTTCTTCTCAGCTCTTGCCTGGTACGAAAATATTCCCCGTTGGAGTTTAATTTCTCTTAGCGTTTACAAACGCTACTACCTCTTCCTTGTGATGTAGGTGGATACTTCATATCCATGCCAATGTGGAATGAACTAACTCTTGTTTCCATAGACATGGTTTCCTGGTTGTTACTCTGAGTTCGGGGGTGACTTCTGCGGCAGCCGCTGTGCGTATCTTCTTTTGCAACATGGGCTTATCATACATCTAGTGGCTTATCATAAAGTTGACGTTTTAGATTGTAGAGAATCCTACGAAAGCAGTCACGGAGCTTGCATCTCAACTACCGAATGCTTCAATATTCTTCTTGACATGGACACGTAAGTCAAGCCTTTCCATTCTATTTGTTCCGTTCCATATCTGAGCGAACTTATGTAGTCACTCAGGGTCTCACGGGAGCAGGCAGCGCTCTGTTACAGGTCGGAGTGTTGTTCATGCACTTCATCAAAAGATGGTTCCTTGGTCGGACACCTCGTCAGGCATACGCTGTCACATTCCTCATGCCAATGGTGAAGGCCTTTCTCTACGTTTTGGTCGTTTCGTATTTCCTCATTGACCGTACACCCCAGGCTGACTTCGGGCTTGTCCTTCCACGCATTTCACTCTTGGCCACAATTGCTTTGACATACAGCGTTTTGTCTCCCATCATCAATGGTCTAGCCATGGTAGCTTTTCTTTTGTTCTTCTTCGCATGGAAGTTCTGTAAGCGTATTTTGGTTTGCATCATATGTCGAGTGTGCTCAACAATATATCATAGTGTTGACATGGGTTTTTGACCAGCCGGATGAGTCAGAGACCGGCGGACAATATGTACGCTCCTTGTTGTGCACTTACTACCATGCGTTTGACCTCGTCTCATCCAATCCAGTTCCCTCTAGCGATCAATTTCCTTTGTACGGTCAGAATCTCTCATGATTGTGTTTCATGACTGACGTCTTCCGTATGGACAGTTGTTGGGCTGTATGTCGAACACTTTTGCCTCGCGGTTCTTTTCTTCCTGAAGGTTTCCGATGGGGCCTCATTCATTGGCCTGGGTGTTCTAATGATTCTCCTCATGGGTCTTACAGCATCAGTCCAGATCCTCTTTCAACGTAGTTTCGATCGTCAGTTTTGTGTTCTTCAGGCTGAGTCTAACGTACCAGGCTGACGTTAACATAGCGATAACCAAGTTCCTGCCTATGTCATTGGCGACAAAAAAAATGCAAGAAAGGTGGGGGAAGGACAAGCACAGGCGCGAGCACCCTAGAGAATCTGAAACGAATGATGACGATCCGGATCTCTTCAGTCGAGAAGGTACATACCCTTGTTTTCCTTCCCAAACGGCATTTAACACGTCTTTTCCTAGGTATCCGATCCGTTGTCCGTCGACGCATTAATGTGCCCGTCCATAAGTTGAGCAAGAAAGTCCAAAACGATATTGCAATGTCAGTTTTAAAGAAGGACAAGGGGGGAGACGCGAGCGACTCTGATGAAGAAACTGTAACCGTGATCCCAGTAGCCTCGCAGTCCTCCCGACAAGCCTTAGCTTCAGCGCATGCAGTTGATGATCCACATAGTAGCTCAGAGCCTGCATCTCCCCATCCATCGACATCAGGAGAATCCATGAACTCAGCGAAATCGAAATCGAAGTTACCGACATTCGCCCCTCCGTCTCCACCTGCCAGATCCTCACAAGATGGCGACGACGAGGACGAGGATTTCGACGAGAATGGCTTCAATCATCCTTCAACGTACACAGAACAACCATGGGTGTGGATACCAAAAGATGATCTCGGAGTGAGTGAATTGCTGGTCAGGGAACTTCAAGCAGCCGGAGTGGGAGCGAGTGATACCGGTGCAACAATGGATAGGAAGGGTACGGTGGAAGTGCAGAGGAATCCACCTGATGAGGAATGGGCTGGAGGGCATGATGCTTAGTTCTCGGCTAGACCGCGGGTAATTTGGATATCACATACGAGACTGTTTTGGTAATGGCTATTTTGTAATGTACACTCAATAACTTGGATAGAGGTGAGGAAATGGGGGATGGTCGTCGACGTACTCGTCACAGCTGTGCAGACAAGTGCTCTTCTGCGTTGAAAACTGCACTCTCATCAGCACGAGCTCGCCGGGCCTCCATGTTCATTGGCCTTAGCATGATCCTAAGTTGTCTGCAGCAAGGATTTGAGCGTGAAAAAAAAAGCAAGGGGACAACGAGGAAGCCAGTCACACTTTCCTCTCGCACATGGGACCTAAAAGAGAGTGCGTGTGCTTATTGTTTATGAAATGGGTCGGAGTCATTGAGACGTCAGGGAAGAGTGCGGTAGACATAAACGGAAACGAAATAACAACATCTGATAATTTGTCAAATTCAGACATACGGGGGGATAATAATTACAGAAAAAGGTACGTGATAGTGTACCTCATTTCAATCTCAAAGTCGTCGAAGGTTCTGTACTCCAACAGATGCGTCCGAGGTAGCCACGACCACCGTGGAGAGATCCTGGTGATGCCACGATGCAGGGCGGATGCCTCTTCGTCTTAGAATATCCTCTTCCTTTGTAGAGCGTTCCGTAGGCCTGTTTCGACCACTGCTCGCCTACTCAAGTTCAACTGTGGTTCCCATTTTGGGACCAATATATTCATCGCATTCATCACATGCACACGTGACCGCGTTTTGGCATGCCACCGTTCATGAGATAAGTAGATGTGCCAACAGCTTGTATTAGAGAGTGTGGGTATAGAGCTTGTCCTCCGCACATTAACTACCAGAGCCACAAATTGAATCATAAAACAGCACACGAAGACGCAACTCTTAAGGAGGGACTGGGCCTGCATCTCCACCATTGGCATCCCCTGAGACGTTTTGATTGCCGTTGCCACCGGTATCTGTAACAAATCCTCAGTATATACTACTTTCAAGAGAACATGATACTCACTCGCGGCGGCAGTGTTTGTGATCGTTCCAGCGCTGTTCACGACGTTTCCACCACGCGAACTCCCGGTGTATCCGGTGTAAGCGTTTCCTCCGGGACCACGACCTTCACCATCACCACCATCGGCCTGACCAGTGAAACTCTGACCTGCGGTACCAGCAGTATCTATAAAGATCTTGTTAGCACTACGACAACGTCGCCCACAAGAGAACAACTCACTGCCGCCTGTGTTGGTGATGGTAGCATTATCGTCCGCTTCATTTACGACGTCACCTCCGTTCACATTCCCAGAACTTCCTGTGTAAGCGTTTCCTCCCGCAGTCTGGTCATCGTCGGCACGTCTGTTGACATCGCCGCCACGAGCAGGACCGCTGTCAGAATCACCGCCGTTGGGAGCTGTGTCTGAAAGCAAGGAATTTCAGCGTAGGACCAATGCGGTCGAACTAAGAGAAACATACTGGACGCTCCATTGGTGATATCTCCACCCGAGTTGTAGATGAAACCTCCATTGGAAGGTCCGGCGTTTCCAGTGTGTGCGTTACCACCCGGTCCAAAGTCACCGCCATTACCACCGTCAGCCGCACCAGTGAAAGACTCAGACGTTGGAGCACCGGGACCAACAGAAACGACACCGGGACCGATGTCTGTGACACCGTATATCAATCCGTCGAGTACGACGACATATAGAATAACACTTACTTGAAGCAGCGGTATTACTGACCGCGCTGCCATCATCTCCTTCGTTGACAACCGAACCACTCGATGTGGAGGCACTGTTACCAGAGTAGGCATTACCACCAGCAGTTGCAGCATCAAAGGCACGCTTGCGATCAGCGTTTCCACCCTGAGCGTCGCCACTGCCAGAAAACCCACCGACACCGACAGTATCTACGATGGGAAGGGAGTTTGTCAGAGAAATGAAAGAGTGACTCATATCAATACTCACTGGAGCCAGTATTGGTTACCCCTCCTGCGCCCTCGTTCACGATGCTGCCTCCGCGAGAAGGACCCGTATTACCCGTATATGCATTACCACCTGGGCCGAAACCGTCGCCGTCACCGCCAGTCGCAAAGCCAGACTCGCTGAAGGAGCCATCGCCGCCAGTGTCTGCGAGACATGACATCAATTGCAAGCCGTGAAAACCCAGATCGTAGAAACTCACTAGAGGCATCGCTGGTTAGGGGCGCGGTGTCATCCGAAGCGAAGTTGCCGACGTTTCCGCCAGAAGCGTCCGCAGTTCCGCCAGTGTACGCGTTACCTCCAGCGGTACCAGAGTTCGTAGCACGCTTCGCGACAGACGAGGGACCGGAGCTGTTCTGGGGAGGCTGCTTCTTCTGGTGGTGCGATTTGTCGTTGGTACTGGAATCCGTTGAAGGAATGACGCCAACGAGACCGAGAGGGTCCGCCGGGAGGTTGGGAGCTGCCGAGGGGATTCCAGAACGGACGACATGACCTACAGAGCCTTCAATTGTATTGAGGCCAGCATTACCGGTGGGAGCAGCGGAGATAAGCGAAGGGCTAACAGTAGCAGCAATGATAGAAAAGGCGAGGACGGGGCTTCGCATGTTGAGGGTATAGAAATAATCGACCTGTAAAAAAGATTAGAGAGAGACTAGCGTAGAAGATGAACGGAGGGAGAAAGATGCGTGGGGACGGTGTCGTCAGACCAAGTCTCTTATATATTCTCCATCAGCGACATTCGCATCCCGCCTGGTCTTCTCGAGCATCGCAGCGTACATCAACACAAACTCAATAGAAGACCTTCCATATACGGAAGGTTGATCGCCCGATTTGGCCACAACATCTTAGACGTCTCCAAGCGCTAAAGCTTGACCTTGGAAGGTCTCGAAACCACTCAGATGTCCATGTACAAAGTCGTATTAGCAGGGCAGTGCCAAAGATTCAAAGTAGAGTTATAATACATCCCTCCATATTATGTTAGGGCTAAGACTCGTCTCGTGGGAGCTTCCAGCCTGGCTGCAGCCTGCCCACCAAGTTTCCGACCGGTCCAGAAAGTCCGCCCTGGCTCTTGAAACTTTCAAGGAAATTCTTGATCAAGTTGTAGTCAAGTTTCTCGTCGATGTCCTCGCATCTATCCTCTTCCTCTTCGTCCCCTCTTTCCAGAGCAGCCTTCAGCTCGGCGTCCATTGCTGCTTCGATATCTGCACCACCTGGGACATCAGTCGCTTTTGCTTTGCCCTTACCCTTGTCTACCGGCCTGGGTACGGCGCCTCGATTCTCCGATTTTGCTCGAGCAAGCTCCGCATCCATGGCTTGCATTACAGCTTCAAATGAGTCCAGATCGGGGTTGGCATTTGGACGAGGGCCGGGGGCGGGTTGACGAAGTTGTTGCAAGGTGTTGTCCTGGGCAGCTGATGCAGACCCTGACAACTGGTTCACGGACTCTTTGTTCTCAGTAACCACTGTGGACGGAACGAAAACTGTCAAGATGCCTTGTCAGAAGACTCTCATAACAATGCGTCGAAGAAAGACAAACCTCCTCGACTTTTGCGGTCTTTCACGATATCATTCCACTGAGCATCAGAAACACCCAGGGCTTGTCTAGCAAACTCCAAGAATTCTTCTCCTTCTTCCTCCATATCAATCTCAACCTCACCCACCACCTGGGGCTTTTCTTCTTCCTCCTCAGAATCGACTTCGTCCTCTTCATCGCTTTCATCATCCGAATCCACGCCTTCATACTTATCTCGGGGAAGGATGGGTGGACGGATGGTCCTCTTAACTTCCGGTTTTGCAGTTGTGCTGACTCCTTGCGTCGAAATCTCTTCGATCACTTCTGTCTCAATTGTTGTCCGGGTTACACGCTGAGAGTGGCTATGGAACGAAGGGGGCATTTTGCCGTACTCCGATGGTTCGATACCAGGAACGAGCTTGTCCATGGCCTCTTGCCAAGCCGTACGTTCAGCTTCTGATTGTTGAGTTTGCCTATTACCAAGTTCCTCGTTGACATTTGTCATCTCAACGTCCTTGTCCTCATCATCGGAGTTGTTGTCGCCAAACTCCTCATCGGAGAATTCCTCACTACGACAGAGATGAGCGTGAATATGGAGCAATGGCACAAAATCTTACTCCTGAAATCGTGCTCCTTCTATATCTCCTTCGCCCTCAAGGAACTCTTCAACCTTTTTTGCCATCTTCTGCAGTTTCTCTGCTTGTTTCTTCGCAACTCGGTCTTCTTCATTCTCATCTTTGTTGTCAACCTCCATAGGGTTCGATTCGGGTTTGATATCAGCTCGGGAGACCTGTCCAGTCGTCTCTTCTAGCATGGCGTCGAAATCATTGACGTCAAGATTGAGCCAGTCGTCCGGGTCTTCGCCACGGATAGAAACGTATTGATTGTCCGTTCGTGCAAGAGCGGCGTTAACTTCAGCCGCAAACGAAGGTCTCACTGAGTCACTGGTGCAGTAAAATGAGCCATCTGTCATGACCCTTATGATGGAAAGCGACCTACTCATCGCTCCGAGCCTCGACAAATGCGGACGCCGCTTTGTCTTCGAGTTGGTTGAAGGACGCCGACCCCTCCAGTTCATTCTTGAAATAGCCTGTGGACTTAAGATTCTCAATGTATTTCACGTAATCAGGGTTCCGGCGCAGGGCTTCTTTGCGAGCCTCAGCCTGGTATTATATCTCTGAGTGAGGACGAAGGACCACGGAAACGAATGGCACTTACTGATGACTTCGCAGCGTCGACAGAAGACTCGTTTGTGGGTATCGCACGATTCTTGCTTTCTTGATAAAGCATCTCGAACCCACAGGCCTAGAAAAGGGTGAGCTTGAAGTTCAGCATACACATCCAAGGCATAAACCACGCACAATCTTCATACCAATATCTCGCCATCTCCACTCAGGAGTTCCCTCCCTTTCTTGCCATCGACCAAAGACTTTAGGGGGATAGAACTTCTGACCCATGAGCTGAGCATACGCCGTGCGGGTCATTTTTACCGTGGTAAGAACAGATGGCTCAGGCAGGAACCTCGCCATTCTGTGAGCTGCCTAATAGAAATCAGTCAAATGCAACTTCACATAGTCAGATATAAACCTACTCGAAGCTGAATAGCATCGCGAGTGTAGAAGGCCTCGACGGCCTTTTGAATGAGAGCAGGACTTTTGGCAAGTGCTTTAGCCACATCGACAGGCAGGTACGCTTTCGTGTGATGTAAGTGTTGACGAGAGGCATCCGGATACCTTCAAGTTGCATTTATTACTATGTCCACCGCCGTGATATACATGGATGCGTACCCGTGGATCCGTTTCCATACTGCGTCCTCGACGGCTTGAGGTGCGCGAGTCTCCACCGATATATCGCGAACAACTTTCGGTGCATCTTGAACATTGATGTAGTCTTCATTATCTAACTCGGCCAAATCGTCTTTGCCTTCACTGTCCTTCGCGCCGGCATATTTTCGACGGCGGGGTTTACTGGCAAGTGCAGAAACGTGTGAAAGTGGGACAAGATGAAGGTGAGATTCATATATCCAGACCTATGTAGTTATTAGTATATCGGTTCACTCACTGAAAGATGTATCCGACGCACTCGGTTCTCAGCATTTGAGGGAGTCACCCAGGAAGGAAGGTGTTCAGCTGCTTCAATAAGCAGGAACTCTCCGTCTGAGTCTGACACGCTAGGACGGACGTTAGAAAGAGGAATGTCTTTCCAACGTGATTTCAAACTCACCTAATCACTACATCCCATTTTGAACTGATTTGCCACAACAGCCATACGGCACACCATTCATCGTCTACACAGTCTCCCACTCTCATTCTGCCTTCCAAAACAAAGCCTTCTTCATCTTGGTTGGGAGTCACTTTCAACTGGAATGTGTCGCGGTGCCATAGGAAATCTGGAAGTAGTGATTCAACATAGGATCGCATGACCGCGGCCAGAGTTGTGACGAAGGCTTTGTCCGATAGATTGCTTGGAGGGTAAAGCGTATATTGGAGAGTGTCCTCCGAAATAGCGGGCGGCCGATTGAAGATATCCTTGATATTCATGATTGAAAAGCTTGCTTGCCAAAGGAACTAGAGCTTTAGATGGAAACAAGAGAGACTGAGCCAAGTTGCAGGGTAAGGTAAGACGACAGGGGACAAGTGCGATTTCAGAACTCAGGAGGGCAAATTATGATGTAAGGTGAAGAAGCGCCCATATTCAGCAAGACGCGGACGCGCCTGGATGCACTTCAAGCTCAATACCAGCGACGACGCCAATAATGGCGACAACATCTTTCAAAGACAGGAATCTCCTGGCCGTGATCGGGGATGAAGTATGAGTGTATGACACTTGACTTATCGCACAAGAGCTCACCACTTCCAGGATTCTGTGACTGGCATGCTGCTCGCAGGTATCGGTCATGTTGAGCACCAGAAGAAGAACTTTCTGATTGTGGACTCCAGTGAGTAACTTACATACGTATCCATTTCTGACTTACATGCGGCACTAGAGACACAGGTGTCAACTATTGAAGCCGCCTTTCAGGAGTTCACTGAGCGCAAGGACATTGCGATTCTCCTGATCAACCAGCACGTACGTCCAGAAGGGTCTATTGCGCTGTTCCTGCTATTCACGCAATCATGTCCTCAAAAGGTTGCTGAGAAGATAAGGCCAACCGTAGATAAATACCAACAAGCGTTCCCTGCTCTATTGGAGATCCCGTCTAAAGATCATCCCTACGGTAAGGGCCTACCTTATCACACAAAGCGTCGCTCTGATGGCTTTATACCTAAGACCCATCCAAAGACTCGGTACTGAAGCGTGTACAGAAGTTGTTTGGAGACTAAGCACCCTGTCTTGGACACATTCTCCTTATCGACATGCATTTGTAACTAATAAATGATACACCAACACGGTAATTTCTGGGAGGCCGCGAAGTGAACTTCCAGTTGAATGATATCACAAGAAGATGCACTTTCTTATCACTTGTGCCATCGTATTGACCGGTCATTCCCTGAACCAATTACAAATATGCGTTTGTGATTTGGAGACTGTGAATCTATACGGTGACGGAAATAGTCAGTCAGTCATTCTCGCGGGAAAAGACTTTTACACACCTGGGATATCAATGCGTAGGTGTTTGAACTCGAAATAGCCCTGATCATTCTGGGAACGAAAAGTTAGATTGAGGCAAAGCAATCATACACTTTATTCACCATGACTAGATCAGCATGTACTTCACCTTCAGTGGCCGTAGGTGGTCCGTGCGACAAATCTTGTGTCTCTGTTGGCGGCGAACTTGATCCTTTGAGGCCAGAAAACATCCCAGTAACGCTGGACATCCATCCTCTAGGTTCGGGCTCTTCCTTAGACTCCGGTATGGGAGCTCCAGGTGCCTCTTTTGAAGGCACAGGCTCTCCGCTCAAGAATCTAAAGACACCTCTGCATGCCTCAACCGCCTCGCTGGCACGAGACTTCGCACCGTTCACGACCTCGTCAAATGTCATCTTGGAGAGGTCAGATGCCGTTCGCTCTGTCCAAGCAACGACCGAGCCAATGTATCCATTTGAATCTTCCTCGTTTACAGAGCCTGGTTCTCGTCCCTGAACGAAAAAGTGAAGTCTCATATGTTCACGCCCAGTTTGGTCAACAAAGATTTGTGAAAACGTGTGATGGTTTCGGTGCCGCGGTCGCACGCCAGTTGGTGGATTGTTATGAAATGTGAACGGCCCTTGCAGGAATTGCGTCACCTGTGAACGATAGATATGTTCAGCTTACCTCCAGTAGTATATGTCATACCTACGGACCCTAGGAGATGCCTTGATAATATCACAAGCTTGACCATACAGTACGGTCGGGGAATTTTTGGAGAACATCTCAGAAGTCAAAGCGTAGAACAGGACGGCAGACAGTCCTGCGCCGAAAAGGATAACTACTAGATTGGTAGTACGTGCTGTCGTACGCACAACTATGATGACAGCGATCAGTAATTATAGGATACTCGAAAGAGGCAGTAAGACATACCCTTCTCAGTCGTATTGAGCTGAGACCACTTCTTGATCTCTCCAACGTCCTGTGGGGTAGGCGGAATGAGACCGAGTTGAAAAGGTCCCACGGAATCTTGCCGCCTTGCGGAGCGTTGCCTTTGGTCAAGAGCTTGGGAAAGCAATGGAGTGGTTGACGCAGTTGCCGCATCTCGATGTGTTGCATACGTTCTAAATGGTAGCAATAGTTGAATCCGAAAGGCCTGAGCGTGCACTGAACTTGTGTAGACATGATATACATTCTTGCAAGATGTGGACCGTCCAATTAACCGAGATGTCGAAGACGAGAACGAATGCATTACGATGAATAGTCGCGGTGAAAGGATGCGAATGAAATCAAGTTGGAGGAACTTACGAAGTGAGACAGTCAGGTACAGGGAAATGTTGATCGGCAAATGTGAAGCAAAAAAAGTTCCCATTAGCCGACTTGAACGACTGACCTCGTCATTACTAAATACTAGTGACGCGCTCTACCAGCTGAGCTAAACGGGATTCACAAAAGGCAAATTTCTAAACAATATCAAGATATAGGTAACGAATCGACACACTGATTTGATCATTTCAATGAATAGAAGAACATGTTAAGCAAGAACAAGACTCATAAAAGAGGAATAGAACTATTTCCCAAAGCTCTCCAGTCGCTGCGCAACTGACTGTTTTAGCTTGAACCAAGTTCAGATCAGCCTTGCTTCCATCGAAGAATGTGACATGCATACCGGGGGGCTGAGGCCATCGCCTTCGAAGTATGTTAACACAAATTCTCTAGCAAGCCAATCATTCTGCACGGCACCAAGGTCACGAACAACGAGCGTCCGTTCTTGACCAGCCTCGGGAGGTGTCAGCAGAATGTCCAGAGGGGTGTGCTTTGTTAAAGGAGTATTGGGAAACATCGACTTGAACTTGCGAAAAGGAGACTGAACCGCAGCTTCTTCTTCAGGAGAAAGTGTGCCTCGTTGCCGACAAAAGACCATACGTTTTTGAAGTGCGCGGATGAAGCCATCACGGAGGTGTCCATAGGAAGTTGACCGAGTAGGCACTATGATCGAACATGTAAATCTATCTCGCAGGGTCACCAAGGTATCTAACACGCACTTATTCGCAATACGCAGGCCGAATTTCGCACTATATGGTCGAGTTTCTCTTCCAGCGACGCAGATTTAGATATCTGGAGATCGTTAGCTCTATTTCACAACTCATATTATAGTTCATACATTGAGATTGGGGTTGTCCAGGTCAGCATAGAACCCAATGGAGTAAACTTTGAGACCAATGAAAGAAACGGTCCTGACGCCTACACCTACAAGTGTGAAGGTAGGAAGGGGTGTCTTAGACTGGATGCGAAGCTTGTTCGGAAAAGTAATCGCGGTGGCAGGGTCAGCTGCACCACAGTCAGAAAAATAACTATGGAGACAAGAAGCCACATACTGGTCGTATCTCCCTGTGGTGGGACGTCCGCGTCCAGATGGACTGATGAGCCCACAGCAACTGCTGCAGAAAGTGCCAAGGCTGAGCCCCATATTAAGGGCCTGTAGCTGACGCTGTGTTTGACAGAAATTCGAGTATGAAGACCGCGTCGCGCTGCAGTCAATGTCGGTCTTTGCAAAGTACATATGTGAGCAGCCACTCTCTGGAATAGGTGCAACATCTTGTGGACGTGGATAAGAACCACTTGTAGCGCCCATCAAACCGAGGCAGCACGTGGCGGGCCGCCCTGGGTGATCGCGGTGGGTGACGTTCTGGGTAAGGATACGCGTCGCTACTTGTCTCCCGCGCAGCTATAGCCTGGGTTCAAATTGGACGACGCGTAAGCGAAGGACTCGTAATCACTGTATAAGAACTTATATAAAGCCGTCCAGGTCAGATCCTTTCCCCCACAATACTTTTCTCGATGGATATCCAGGAACTTACCTCCTCACTTGGGATAGACTTATCCCAGTTAACGTCCTATCTTCAGGACTTCCCCGGCATGGATGACAATGAGATGTCCGTTCCGGATTCTCCAGTGGATTCTGGAGAGGCGTCACCGCAATCTGCTTTCGAAAAGCAGCGTGCATCCCTCCAGACATACCTCGATTCAATCCCTTACGATTGTGAATCAATTGACTACATGCAGGATCGCCTCGAAGAAATCGTCGGCAAAATTATTGTATGCGCACAAACGAAGAACTGGCTTGTTTTAACCACGTGGGATGGCATGCTACAATGGTGAGCCGAAATATGCCACAGACTACATATAGTCTAAGCAACGTCTAAACCTTCACATGTAGTTGGTTATTGTTACGTTACCCAATGTCGAATGCAATTCGTGCCAAACTTGTTAGGCTGTACTATGAACTTTGCCTTGTTCCAGGCTTAGAGCCTCGTATTGTCAGAAGTTGGGCCGACATGATATCTCGACTTCTCTGTAGCAAAGCCGACCAGCGGAGAAGATTAGAACCATCTGATCTTCAGCTACCCTGGGAACCCTTATGGCGAGTCATGCAGAAAGAGCTGTGGCCAAAGAAACGGCTGCAGGAATCCTCGTGCGTCGCCCCTGTCCGAACGTCATATTTCGTAGAATAACCTTCGAATTCAATTTTTGCTTCAGGCGAAACATGATCAATATCTTGCTCTACGTCGCCGAACATTGCAGGAGGTATTTCCCCACAAGCGAAATCCCCAATATGTTGTCGGCTTTTATCCCTATGGTCACCAAGGATGTGCGTGTATCAAGGTCCCCTTCTCCGATACGTACTGATTCATAAAGTCAACAGACCATTTTGACAATGATTCCAGTCATGACATCGTTTCTTCCACCGACAAAACCCCAGCTTTATCTGCCGATGTTTTTCAAGCTATGGGAAGCTTTCAACTCCTCCATCATTGATGATCGTCTGTTGGAATTGTGTGGAGAGCTTTCTGAGGAATATGTTGCCGGACGGTTTGGCGATGCAGGTGAAAATGGAGCCGAATACAAGGACGTTGGCATCTGGGCGGAAGCAGAATGGACAACTTTGATCGGAAAGGTCCTAAATTCCATGAGTAAGGTTTATACCTACGTACTGCATGACTATGCTCACCGCGTTTTTTACAAGATGTTCCTGTTGGGGCAGTCAAAGTATGCATCTCTTTCACTCAGTTTAATATATCATCTAACAATTGGAGTGTAGGGTGCTAGTACCACTGCCACTCATGCCGACACGATGGGTGACAGACAATCTCTGAGAATTCGAAAGCCTTTCAGTCGCTACAGTGCGTAATACATCTGTCTCTTGAAATGAATTGATACTGACGCCTAGCTGATTTGCTCAGGTTCACTTGCGAAGATTCTCGTCTTCTCCATGTGTCTTGATGGCCCAGAGCGATCTGACCATACAACTGATGCAGGTCGCGGGTTTCTCGCTGGGTCTCGTGCCATGGATTCTCTTGACAAACTCATCACTAGCACTGAGTCCTACTTCCATCCGTCGAATTCTGGCCACTGGACCATGGCTGTACGTGTGGTTTATTCTTTGATCACTCTATGCTAACTGGTCGATAGCTTACCAGTTTCCTTCATCGTTTGGCGGTGGAGTTTTGCAAACGATGGAAAGAAGAGGAACTTCGCAGTTGCAAGACACCGGTTGTAAGCCATTAGTCTTCACGTCCTATGCTGATTCTCAATCTCTCTCTCAGACGCGCCGTCTGACTCCTGCAATTCGTCGTGCCTTTGTTACTACCCTCCGTACTCCTGCTCTTCTGGCAATGTTTGCCAAAGATCCTCTATCTTCTAGCTATGCGCAAGGCTCTCTCCGACTGTTGGCTATGCTTGAACCGAATCTTGTCATGCCAGAGCTACTGGAACGTGCTTATAGCGGGTTGGAAGTTATCAACGAGACACATCGGACGACACAGGTGATGACCATGTTATCTGGTGTCGCTTTGCCACTGGCCAATGAGAAGATTTGGCTTAGTGGACAAAAGCATATTGTGCCATTGCTCGAGCTTTGTATTCCTGGTATTGATCTGGTGAGATGCACTGTGAATTGTGATTTAAGACTGATACACTAACGTCATCTGTCAGAATGATCCCATGAAGACGCTCTGTGCCTCGATGTTCATTGTATCCATAGCCCAGCATATCAAGATTGGTGACCTATCCATGCATCGCGGAGCTGCATTTGCCGGTGACGTTCCTGCGGAGGAACTCATGGATATCGATCATGGCATTTGTCTCCCTGAAGGCACCGAGAACGGCAGCATGCTCAGCCGAGATGATGAGCGTGCTCTAACCCGAGAGACTACAGCCGCTTTTGACGGTGTGTCTTGCATCCTATTACCCAATTTCCAGACTCTTATCCAACGTCACTTTAGATTGGGTAACCTCTCTTTTCCGCAGGGTATTTGCCCTCTATGAGAACCTGCCAGAAGAGGGGGGCCGACGAAACACAACTGGTGGGAAGATGGAAGAAGCTGTGATTAAGTCGATCAAGGGTACCCTTGATGTTGTCTGCCTTCACCTTTCAGATCCGTTGTTTGAATTGGTATTGAAGCTTGTCTATGATTATGCAACGACAAATGCCAGGTCCAATGCCGTCAGGGCCTTCGGACAACTTGTGGCTTGTTTGGCGCGAGTCAAACCGGAGAAGGTTATTGCGAAGTTTTTGCCCTATTGTATCAATCAGATCCAAGAGGAGCTCAAACACGGCGCATCCAGTATCCGAACGACATCAACACACCAGGCAGTGGCGTCCGACACAACGTTACACTGGAGTAAGCTGCCTCCTGATAGTATTGACGGCTTGACTTACACCGCACATAGATATGTCCATCCTGCGCGGATGCCTTGGTTATGGTGGTTCTGCGGTGAATTTTGATTTCATGCGGACCACATTGCGCATATCGGCTAATAATCACGACTTAGTTGCTCCAATACAAGGATCAGTTCCTTGACCTGATCTCATTACTCATTGACAAAACCAAGAGTGAACGTGGTTATTCTGGAACGGGACGTTTGATCAATCGGATCCTACATACTGTTGCAGGCATATACCCTATCAATGCTCGCTTCGTGAATACCGATGAATGGGAATCACCCGGTATGTTTCCATCGGTTTTGTTGACTATGATAGAAACTGACTTACGTTTGCAGAGTTTGACAGGAACCACAATCTCCACTGGGGCAAGCTGTATGATCCACAGGATGTTAAGATTGAGTGGCATGGTAAAGCATATCAATACAAGTTTCTTGACTGATGATCTGAATGCGTTTTCACAGTCCCATCTCCGGGAGAAATCGACTTCGTATTGGAGGTTCTTGACAAGATTGCGGCTCCTGCTCTTGATGCGGTTGAGGAACTTCTACAGACCGCTGGCCACTGGGATAATGTAGCCCGGAATGACTTCTGTCGGTAGGGAATCTCTCGTTTGATTCCACTGCGAGGGATAGAAAATTGACACAAGGTCTTCTCTAGTTATCTGCACGCTGTCCGCTCGATTTGGAGTGGTTTACCTACCATCTACCGTGAAGGAGCGAAGGAGATGAAGACTCCTTGTGTGGACGAAGCATTGGAAGTTCCGGGGCTCCTTGTCAACCACTTGAATGTAGCAGCTGGATTCGTTCTCGAAGATCCGAATGACCCACGATACCAGAAAGTGGTGGCTCATCGAACTCGTTTTGGTGTCGTGGTCCATCGCGCTGCGATTGCATTGCGACAACAGACCGAGGGAGAGGACCATATTGATGCGGTTATCAGCGTCTCAAAGGCCATAGACGTGTTTCTCCTGGAGTATGCTATGACTCGAAGCAACTTTGATACTATGCAGAAAACGTATTCTGCAACCCGGGAGTAAGTTATTTCTGCTGGAGCTATTTTATGATCATTGATTAATTTTTGCAGATTGAGCCGCATGTGGCCTCGACAGAAGGAGAATTCTCGCGCCGTTATTCTCAAGCGTGCTCAGTTATATCACTCCGGTCGCGTCTACCTGGAGTCCCTCTATCGTCGACGTTCGGAGTTAGATGACCAACTGCTCGAAGACTTGACTTCGCTGTCATTATCACCCTATACACGAGTACGAAGGTCTGTACGATTCAGTCTTCCCCTGGAAAATTCTCATCGAACTTCCTTGATAGACATGCTCAGGCGGTTCTGAATAATGCTTGCGGTGTACGTTCTATTTTATTTCTGTCGTTCCTTGTACTGATAGGGCTCACCGAATTGACAGTATTTCATACGCTCCACGCGCTTTGTCATACCTCAATTGTACCAGTCTCTGACAAGAGGCACTGATGCTGATCGCATGAAGGGTGCATTATACGTATTGTGGAACAAAGGAATCGGTGAGTTAGTACGATATCTTCATCTATTGCAGCTAACATCTGCCAACAGCGTCTTATGCTATATCTGGTGAAAGAAAAACCGTCGCGTTTTATGTGGCAGTCATATCTGATTTAAGTTGCAGACGTGAAGTATGGCGGTCCCTATTTACTCAATTTACTGGAATGCCAGCATCAGGAAAAGGTTAGTAGATAATTGTTTCGTTGTCACTTTAAACATCCTGACCTACTCTTGTTTCAGCCATCCGTCCAAAAACTTGTTGGAAGCCTTGTGCAAAGCATTCTAGTGTACATCACAGAAGAGGCCATTCACACTAATGCCTTTATCGAGTCTGTCCCTCGAATTGATGAAGCTGTGCAATCTCTGTCTGCGGAGTTCACCCCTAAACTCATTGATGAGAACATTCTGCGCGAGGCCATCTCGAAGCTTCAGCCTCGCGTGGCTGAACGTAATAGACAGTATGATTTGGCGGTATGTCCCTTTCGCTACTGACTTCACTGTTCGTACTGCATGCTTTGTATAGATCTCCGGGATACTGGAGATTGCCTCCAGGCCAACAACACACGTAAGTGTCTATTGATTCCAGTCAGGACTCTATCGTAACAATGCTTTCAGTGGAGATATGTGCAATTCGCGACTCGATTCCTACATGGTCTACTAAAGAGAGACTCATGTCCTTCTCCTCTTCTCGCGAAATTCCTTACCGAAGAGAGCATTAGCCCCCATCCAACGATCAGATCGTATGCCCAGAAGTGCGCTTTACTTATGCCGACAGCCTGGAGATCTGCTCAATGTTTTTATAGGGGAGTGGTCAAGATGACAGCTCATATCAAGATCCGCACATACTCGAAGACGAGTGATGAAGTATGGTTGGACGAGTGGAGGAGTCCTTTGCGAGAGACAATAACTATCACCGATCCTGCTCAATTCGTGCAAAGTCTCACACAGCCTATCGAGAAGAACTCGAATAAGTGTGTATAGTAACTTCTTCTCAGTGTTCAGACCCGACTGAATTCATTGTAGCGCACTTTATATAGACAAACTTGATACAGGATTCCTGGCCTGGGTACCCACGATCAAGGCGTACAGGCCAGTCACCTCAGAACAATCCCCGATTCAATGGGAGCATGCTTCTTTGGCTCTTTTGCAAGCTATGAGCGAGGTATTCAACACCGGGAACTATTTCAGCAAATTAGCTCTTCTTTTGGGCCAAGAATCAGGTAGAAATCCTTCTAATCTGGAGCTTCGAGCGGACAACATCGTGTTTATGAAATCCATCTGTGAGTCGTAAGAACTCGATTCTCTTGATGGTTTAGTGACCGAGCCTGGTCCAGCAAAAATGTTTGAACATCGATATGTCAACGAGATATTGCTTGTGATCGAGCCTCTTCTCACAGATCTGGATCGATATAGGCAGCGCGCTGCTGCCGAAATCTTAGCTGGATTGCTTCGAGGTAATGAATAGCTTGTTTGCCTCAGAATCACCCATTGATTTCGGTTCAGGCTCGAAACACTGGCCACTGCCAGCATTCAATGCATTGTGGTCCTGGATGGGATCTCACATGGATCAGATCTACGCCCAGATCAAACCCGATACACTCTCCTTCTTAGAGGGTCTCTTCAATGTACGTGCAACATATATGAAACAGAAAGGATTATTCACTATCGTTCACAGGAACAATTGTCGGATCGTGATTCTCGTCGTATTGGACCTCTCGTCGGGTGGATTCTATCTCTTCCGCTCGAGTTCCATAGCGACTCAGCCTTTTCAAGTAAGTCACAAATTGCATCCTATTGGATTTTGAATGCTAACTTCGTGTAGTGACCAAGAATTTGACACTCTTCAATGTTATTGTTGACTGTTCTTGGGCGCAATTCGCGCCGCTTGCTGATCAGTATGCGAGCACATTCTTCGAGAATGCGAATACCGGATACGCCGAAGTAAGTTCCAATGCACTGATTGAGTTCATACGTTTAACAAAAATGCCATAGGTTCGCACTCATATTGCAACGAACCTGGCTGCTATTGTCAGTTCTCAATGGCAACCTTGGTATCCGTCCACCGATGCGTTCCTTCAAGCCTGCGATACAAGTCTTGATCCGTTGGGTATAAGGTACGTCGACCATGTTTAAACTGTGCGTCTTTGTTGACATCGATGTCAGACGCGCTCGTTACATTGACCGTTTGTCTGAGATTGCTTCTCGGCTTCCTGTTTGGAAGGAGCAGCGATACCCACCTCCCAGGGTTAGCCAGTCGCAGTACGATAAGGTCGGGCTTACAGGTTTGTCTATTGCTCCGTCGCAAATTGTCAGCCACTCAATGTGACTTGTCTCGCAGTGCTTCAGTGGATATGGACGGCATCACATGGTCCTCAAGCACCTCTGATCTTCCCATACGTTATTTCACTGCTGTAAGTCATATTTCCATTCCGAATCGTATGCGGCTGCTAATGACATATAGTCCTGAGGTGCTTCGCATGTCGGAGTTGAATGACAGCTCTGAACTACAGAAGTATAGTTCCGCAGTCCTTTATATTCTTTCTGCAGTCCCGCCGCCTGCCGAATATGTCGAAATTATCGCAGACAACTTCCTTACCGCCATTACTTCCTCTACCGTAAGTTTGGGCTGTATCCGCAGTGTAACTTTGCTAATCCTTTCCCAAGTCGTGGCGAATTCGGCTGCATGCCTTACCCACATTCATTGTTTTCTTCTATCGGAACCTAATGAGCATGTCCAGCAGCGTCGTGGCGAAAGTCATGGATGTTCTACTGGAATGCCTTTCTGACGAGAACGTTGAAGTGCGCGAGATGGCGTCGAAGATGTTATCGGGTGTTGTGCGATGTTCTCAACGTCAAAGCATAATACCTTTGAAGGTAAAACTCACGAGGAACGCCAAAACCACCAGCTGACGAATGCTTCTTGTTCAATAGGATCGATTTGTCCGGCTCGCTAGTAGAACGAGCATACCTTCTCGCAAGGACCCCAAATATGCGGAGTCGTTGCGAACCGTTCATTCCGCGATATTAGGTCTATGCGCTCTCCTTGAGAGCTTCCCCTATTCGGTCGAGCCGTGGATGCCGCCTCTCACAGAAGGTCAGTTCATCGTATGACGACGAGTTCTTTTTGCTGATACGTTTCACAGTACTTGCGGCTCACGCAACCGATCCTCCTCCAATCTCAACTACTATTCGTAAATGTGCTTCGGAATTTAAGAAGGTAAGTCAATGCTCTCTTCTATCTGCGCAATGACGAATTATTTACGTGTCGATCTACCGCAGACACATCAGGTAAAGGATGAATCCAGCAGATGATACTTCAGTACTGACATCATCTCAGGATACGTGGCACAAGGACCAACAAGCCTTCGATGAAGATCAGCTGCAAAGTCTCTCTACCATGCTCGTTGGCACTTCTTACTGTAAGTCGTAAGATGCTATCCCAGTTCGCGCGCTAATTTGACACCGTAGATGCTTGAGGGCTTGCACCGGATTATCTACTATATTCATGACTGTGAAGTGTATCTATATCTGTATACTTTTGCTCAATATAACCTGATGTCTTAATGCTCCTCAGGCCTAACTAAACATCCAGCATGTCCGCCGATGATGCAAAGATGGAAGTTCGGTCAACCGGGAGCGGAGACAATGCGTATATGGCAGTTGGTACCCTCCATCATGGCTATTGATTATTACACGTTGGTGCTGGACCGGTCCATTCTTGTTCATGCTATCATGTCGACGGTGTCTAGGTCTTGAAGGAGCCTGCGGTGCTGAGTGATCACCGTGGACGCTACAAGCAAGTATTAACCGTACGTACCGTACGGACGGGCGACTGATGAATATGAACCCCCGATTTCGCGAGTTACGTTGCCGGGTTGACATACCACGGCAATGATAAACTGAAGATGGAATAGAGATCGATGAGGCGATTGAAAGGCTTATAGGGGTCTTCGTTGGAACGATGGAAGACTTCTCCCGCGACTTCAAGTTCATCCGATATGTAAGAAAATTTCAAGGTCGTACTTGGGGGATCAGACTTGGAAGAGCCGTCTGACAGCATCTTGCATACAACAAGTTCCTTGTATGAAACGAAGATCAGAAAGAGGTGACGGCAACCAACGTGCAGCATGTATTGTATCGTGTTCGGTATTACCATTGAAAGAGATTATCGCTCGGACTGACGGCAAAAACCATGGCTTCTGGAAGAGCGACCATGCACCGACTTGGTCAGAGCTGTTGGCCTTCTTTCCGCGAAATTCGGTTTATTTTGTACGTGATACTGTATTCGTTATATTGATAACAAAGCCAGAAGGATCGCGGCAGAGAGATAAACCAGTAAACTGGGTCAGGACGCTGTCTACGTCTCAGGGACAAACTTGGCCGGAATATGAGCGGTTCGCACTTTATTTTGCAAGAATCACAGCACTATCACAAAATACCCAGTCTCTCTCAGTTCCTGCCGTCTCATCCATAGGGAATGAGGTGTATTTCATGTGGGTCCTTCTGGTGTATGGGTAGGTGGGTGTAATTAACATTGGCCTCGGGCAATTACTTGCAGATAAGTGCCAGCCGCTCGGCCTCTAAAGCGGGTTACTTCGGGCATAGTCCGGGGGCCAATTCCTCTCGAATCAATTGCTGGCAGCGTCAGTTATGAGCCCCGCGTAAGGAACCAAACAAGTTCGGTAGGCCTGGTGTCCTACCATTTACACTTAGGTATCGAGTTGAGCCACGGAGGTTGTCCAGTCAACGAACTGACGATGAAGCACTCAGATTTAGCGCTGATTGGAATGATCGGTCCCAAATGTTTTGATCGTCCCATTGCATGGAAGACATGAGGCAACCACCAGGCAAAAGCGCTTCAACAAGTACTTGCTCAGGGACGATTGAAAAATGAAGCTGAGTTTGGAGATGATCGTCTCTGAGAAGACCTGTATAGTCTTGGAGATCTTCTGAGTTTTGTTCACAAAAGCGGAGGCTACAACGCAACATAACCGCGTGCTAGAGGACAGTGTAGTGTCTGATGAGCAGATACTGGCAGCAGCGCGTGATCAGACGCAGCTGCTGCAGGGACTAGGATGCCGTCAAACTCGGCTTAATGAGCGGTCGGAGTATGAGAAAATGTGATGGAATACCGTGCACCAGAATGCAATTTCCAACTTAACTTGTTCTTTTTGAGTGAGAGGATCACGGGTCCGGCGGCATCAGAGTGGGGAAGCATCTTGCAGGTGGCAGAAGACTATGAGAGAAGGGGTGAGACGAGTCAATAGATGTTCCGCTACAGTGACAGAATGAGATTGGAAAGCTCGAAAGGTCCTACCGATATGCAATCTGCTAGTAGGCGGAGACCATCCGAGAAAGGAACAAAGATAGCCAGAAAAGGAATGGGGGCACGGAAATACATCCGCGAATTTCCATTCTAATGAAGCAAAATGATGGGGTCTGCGCTCGCTGCCACTGTGAAGCTGTTGGCCTCCACAGCACGAGGTGATTGACGTTCATGTGTTTGCTTGGTATGTTGAACATTGTTATCGTTATGTCTGTGAAGGAGGTGAAAATAAATTTGTTTCCGCTCACTGGCAGTGCGGGGTATGCGTGGGAATAAGCGTGGACTAGCCGTGGGAGACTTGTCATAAACACCACAGCCTTGATTGGGTTCGATGTTCTCGGACTCGACAGAGCGATGGTTGTCGCGAAGGAATCGACGTAGAAAAGAGTCAGGATGAGGACGCCGTTACGCACTGATTTGTGAAGATCCACGAGTGGGCAGCGTGTTGGGGAGAAGTTCGGTTGGAAGGGTGGCGGAGGAGTTCATAACCTGTAGACGCCTGGAGAAGGGCACGTTGCGATCAAACCCAGTCCTTCCGTAAGGCAGTCGCAAGGCTCCCTCCCTCTCTTGCCCTCGTACTCTCTCCTACGAGTGCATCTCGTCCCCGTTCTCAACAGCTGCCTCTCCTCAGGTTCTCTTTCTTCATCGTTGATATATATCTAACACGCGACCGTGTACATCATCCTCACGAACCAGAAACGCGCAGTCCAACCTCAACTTTGCTTACTGTCTTCTGCCCTCCGCTTAGAATTCTATTCTTTAGTCTTCTCTCTCGCTGCTCATAGCGTTTGAGCTAACAGGATACGAGCTAGTTGATTCCTTCTCCAGACGCGCGCACGACTTTGACCGTCAAGATATTGCTTATTCTCTCACATCACCTCCACGCATCCTTTTTATCAGTCAATCATCCGGACGTCTTCAACATCAAACTTATACTTATCTGGTATGTGATCCCGCCTCTATATGCATACCATAATTTTATTGACAGCTTACGTACTGCCAGCTTAAAACGATGCACGACGCTGTAACGAACTCTTCAACTCCCACGAACTTCTATTCTCATAACGCTGACGACCTTATAACGCAAAATCAGACCATGTCAAACACTCTCCAGCCCGGCCAGAGGGATGTGTTGTCCGCACAAGCGTCTCGTAGAGCGCCCGTTTCGAACAGTAACGGTCGTTGGAGAGTCAATGCGCTGGGTCAACTCATTGATTCCTCTTCCGCCGACTACCTTGTGGACGAGATCAGCAAGTTGCAGATCGTCAGCGAAGAGTCCAATGGACAGATGCGAACACCACCGCAGTCAAAAGCCGCTGTTGGGGCAGTGATGACACTGCATGAGACGAGCCCGCTCGAGACGGCTTCCGAAACGAGTGTTGAGTCTAACTCGCCGATAGAACACCCTATCAGCTATTCATCTCACTCGCGAGAATCGTCGGTCGATACTACAGGTTCTGCTTTAAGCCAAACTTTGCGGGCTGGTCCGTACACGCCGCTCAAAGTCTCCACTGCCGGGGAAAGTCGAAACCGACCTCATTCGTACAGCGGCGGGCTGTCTGCGGCCGATCTCAGCCGTCTACAGCAAGCAGGCGGTAGCCCCGGCGCTGAATCGTGGTCCTCACCGAATGGTACTCCAGAGAAACAGTCACAGGCTGACCAACCAACATACCCGTCTCTTTCCGGCCAAAATGGATATGCTTCACGTTCACAGGAACTTCTTTCGCAGCCACAAATGATGTCATCAGCACAAGGTTCTCATGATGATCTGCAAGCTGAGTATCAGCAACGTCGACTAAGTAATTCGATGGTAGGACAGGGCCCTGGTACGACACCTCAGTACGCCACGACTCACAACAGAGCTGGAGGACAGGCGTATCGGTCCTCGCGTGGTTATAATCCTTCCGCCCAAGCTCCACCTGTAGTCCCAAGCCCGACGAACTTTGCCTATCCTACTCCCATGCAGCCAGCACCCCTCTCGTTGAATAATAACCAACAGCAACTGTACGATATGATGATCCCTACCCCTCCACTTGATAATCCTGTTATGGCGCGTTTGCAACAACAGGCATATCGAGGCGGTCACCAACACTCTGCATCGGACCCTGCGTCTCTTCGTGATCCCGCCACGTTGGCTTTGATCAACAGTAGTATGCAAGCTGCATTTGCGAACCAGATGTACCCTGGTGCTATGGCTCCTCCGGCATTGTTTCCAAACCAGTTCTATGGTGCCCCACAGGACGCGTATGGCCCCGAGCTTGCCATGATGGCACGTCTTCAAGCTCAATACAATAGCGTGTATGCTGTACCTCTTCCATCTGGAGGTGCGGTCCCCCTTGGGGGTGCGGCTGCCAATGGAAGCGTTTCCTCTTCCGGAGGCACCGGAAATGGACCCAGCGCGACGAATCGCAAACTTGGCCTTTACAAGACTGAGCTGTGTCGCAGCTGGGAGGAGAAAGGCAGTTGCCGCTATGGTAGCAAATGTCAGTTTGCACACGGAGAGGAGGAATTGCGAAAAGTGCAGCGCCATCCCAAGGTCAGTGAACTGTATTACATATCTTTACAATCTTCACATGAAGCTCATCACTGTCTGTTCCGCATCATAGTACAAGACCGAGATTTGTCGAGTGAGTATCCTTTGATTTCGCAAAAGCCAATCGGTTGCTAAGTTTCATCCAGACCTTCTGGGTTTCGGGCTCATGTCCGTATGGGAAGCGATGCTGCTTCATTCACACCGAGCTTCCTGCAAATGGCGTCGCGCCAGGGGCTGATGGCGCTCCTCCTCCTCCTGTTGTCAACCCAGATGGTCGGGCGCGATCAGCGAGCACGAACAGCGATCCCACCGAGGGATCGACTTCATTGCTGGCTAGGATCAAGCGTGGACAGGATGTGCCTGCTAACTCCAGCACCAGCACAACTCCGTCTTCTGGTCCCACTCGCCCTGGTTCGCTGAGAGTTGACACATCTGTCATCGACGGTACTAGTGGCGCCAAGCAGAACAAGTCGGCCTTCCCTAGCTTCACTCACAATGGTATCTTGATGCCTACCACCGATGATGGTCCGTCGATGTCACCGGGACCGGTCACCGCTGCTCCGGACTTTGGGCGTCATACAGCTGCTAGAATCGACATTGTGGGTACACAGGTCAGTCGCAACATTCCCCTAGGATGGAGCTATACGTTGATGGACGTTCAACAGCGACTCTCCAAGACGCCTACCGGTAATCCCAACCTTCGCCACTCTTTCAGCGGTAGCGATCAACTAGATTTCAGTAGCGTTACGACGCCTACTGCCTCTTCGAACCAATACTCGCTGTCCCCTCCGGAGCCCTTGAGGGGTTCTCGTATCAATGGTCATGTGCGGTCCGGCAGTGCAGGAAACTGGGGTGCTGCAACTCGGAGCAGCCATTTGACGGCTTATCCTCTCTCCTCCATCCCAGGTGGCGAGTCAAAAGTGAACTCCCCATGGGCGGAGTACAATTCTGGGTCCCGTGCGACCGAGAAAAACTGGGTCTAAGAGCGACAAGAGGTGTTTGCTAACCCAGGGATGCTCGAATAGTTAGGTATTGTTCTTTATTCTTGTGCTTGTGTTTGTATCAATGGACGTGCGTAAAAGTGCGACGTACATATCCACTCATCGTACATATCCCCGCCTCTCTCTTTGTATGCTTCTACTTGCCTCCGCCGAGCGCGAGACTCAAACATGTCTTGGTCTTTTTCTTTTCTTTTCTTCAACCTACCCCCTCATGTGCATACTATTCCCCCTTTCATGCATTGCTTTCCCTTGTGTTTTCTTGTGCTTCCGCCTCTGATCATTGCTGCCTCGTCCTTTTGCTCGTCTTGTCGAACCAAGCTTGACTTATTCTCCAGACATAGGATAATATATCTCTCCGCTCCCTCGTCAATATGTTTATTTTATGTCAATACAATTATCGTTCATTTGTCGTTGAGTCAGTCATGGTATGAGTATGATAGCTGATACTTGTGTGTCGATTCCGTGAACATGAGGAGCTACATTACAGAACGTTACATTGGGTATCCCGTCGCAAGATACTCTAAAGCGCAATGTGTACAATCGTCATATTGCGATGTCTACATAGCCCGAGGGATCAGATCTGGCAAACAAATGAGGTATCCACCACTCCATGACTGCTTTCATTCATGACATAAGTGCGCGCAATTCCCGACGAAAACCCTCCATCCTGCATCTTGCGTATCCAATATAATCGAACTCGGGAGGTTCACCATCCTTCGCTTCCAACGACTCACGTGCCTGAACAACTCCCCACACAGCCCACTGGGCATGAGACGCGGGGCTCCAGAGCTGCACTTGACGATCCAGAGTGGTCATCTGGTCATCTAACGATCCACTGACCTCGTCATCCGACGTGATAGAAGTGCCATAGTGTTTAATGTAGGCACGGTAGAAGTTGTACCGTTGTTCGAGGGTTGGATAGGTTTTGGGATCGAGAAGGTGAGGAGTGTCAGAATGATAATTTGCTGTCCATTCATGAAAATGATTGGCTATGTCGAAAGCCGCGGGGTTCGGCGATGCGTATTCGAAATCAACTACAATGATCTATAGGTGCTATTACGTTCAGTTGACGTATCGTTATGAAAGTCAAGAGAAGCCTACCTGACGATGTTCGGGAATACCAGGTTTTGGTGAGTTCAATCTCAAAAGGTTGCCATATTGGGTGTCGTTATGTGCGAAAACCCTTCTGCTGGTCCCGACTTGCTGTTCCTTCTCATCGAGCCAACGTATGTACCCTTCCCACTCGGCTTGGAAACGATCCAAATCCAAATCCTTCCGGATCGCGTCAGAGACCGAAGGAAGCGAGAGGACTTCCTTAGCAGGAAGCAGCCATGCCCTGACGTTCTTCTTCGCACCGACCTCCCAAGGTGCTTCGGGAGATCCTTCAACTGTATCAATGTCTACTTGATGGAGCTCAGCCATGCGGGCGCCGATCCAAGAGCTAACCTGTGGGTCCCGCATGTCTGCTGGCGTGAGGGGAGCAGAATCGAAGTACTCTTCAATTCGACCATTCTCAAAAGTGCCATAAACTCGTGGTCCAATATGATACTGAGAAGAGAGTACATGGAGAATCTGAAGTTCTCGTGGGCGAGAAATCATAGATCCAGACGAGGGACCGTAAATGCGAAGCAAAAGTATGGGAATCGATGGGGTAGAGGGACATGACACAAAGAATACGGCATTGGTCAAAGATCCGGAAACTTTCTCGATCTTCATGGCTGATGCACTGACGCCAGTCCAGAATGGGAGACACAAAGTGTGTAGAATCGAAGATAACTGCTCAGCAAATGCTGCAGATTTGTACCGGCTGGATTAAAGAAGAAATGTGAGTACGACGTAGCAATAAAGTGATTGGCGGCAAACCGAGAGACAGCTCTATCCCAGCACGGAACTCCACAGCAGTAGGCTGAGCCACGGGCGTAAGCCACCAAACGATCCAGACATGATGGACTTACCGTGCATCCAGCCTCTCGTCAGAGTGTTTCAAACCTTCCACGCGCACTACATCGCCTGCGGTTTCGTCAAACTGGATAGATGCGGTCGAAGAACGCGATGATGACCGTGCTGCGAACGTATCCTCTCGTGTTTCCAGTGAAACTTTCGGTACTGTCCTTCTCAGAGTCAGTGCGTTGCGCCCCCTGCTGCTTACAGGATGCAAAGAGGGTAATTCTGGCCCAATAGTTGGTGCCATCTTACTCTGGGTCGGACTGAACGAGCGAACAAAAGATGTGAAGAAATGACCTTGGCTAAGCGCTCGGAAAAACTTGTTGTGCTTCCCTGAGAACCTAGGTAAAGATAACCACGACTTAGACATTCAACTTCGGGAGAATTAACGCAACAACTTCAGATGTCGACAAATTAGCAGCTAGGGTGGTTGTGGATGGAGAAAGAAAGGAGCAAAGGCGCAATGGAGTACACATCCGAGTCGGTCACACGACAAGATAACCCTCAACTTGACCCCAACCCTATCTCATTGGCTTGAGTAAGCGCTCGACGATTGAGGTGGGTTTCAAACTCCGACTGCGATTCTGCGACAGGCGCCTACAAGCATCCCCTGTACTCACTGGTAAGTTCAAAGTACAGTACCAAATAATTCGTGCACCAACAATTAAGAAACCCAGCAAGATACGACACCCTTATGCTGTGATCGTCGGTCACAGACTTGAGGTCATCGTTAGACAGTACCTTCTAGTCCAGGCTGCTCTGATGTCCACCAATTCTGTACGTAAGTTCATCTAAGCAGATTGTGCGCACTCCATCACTTAGACTTTTGCTTTACGCTGATGATAAAGCTAGAAGGCCAGCCCTCCTTAACGCTGGACGAGTCTGTCCCATCCACCGGCACAGTACTTCGTCCCAGAGTCTGTCTTGTTGCCCGTGTCGCAATAACCTTCCGCTGAACAAATCCATTCTGCCGGTTCAGCTTGTGCACAAGGCGAAGTTTCCTATCTGACGGAAAGGTTGCAAATATCGCCTCTAGCCCCGACCACCGAAGCAATGCGGGATTAGGCCACTATTGCCGTCCCATCTTCTAAACATCTCCATGGAGCGCTGTTATGCATTCCACGAATATCAGGGGTCTCGATCTCACAACATATCTTGCTTGCTCCACTGGCGAGGTTGAAAGTGGTCCATCCAAATCCTTTTGAATCCCACCTCACCCCATTATCTTCGAATTCATATTACAGGCGTGACCTGTGGCGATCCCTGCGCATGTTGTGTCTTGGTAAATGAATCGTCCACAACCATGGCTTCGGACTTTCTACAACAGTGTCGTACGCTTCATTTAGAAACATCTCACCATCCTAGTGGGATGCATAGCGGATCCGGTCACCGACAAACAAAGTCTCTGAATGAATAGCCGTTTAGCTGTTAAATCTCGGAGGTTATAAATGCGTACTACCCTGCCACCCTGAGAGCTCAACGTGGTTGCATATAAAGTCTTGGCCTGGATCGACATCGGTCGCATTACAGGGTATGCTCTTGTACGTAAATTCGTTCTGTCGAACATTGACTCTACGTGAAGACGCAACCGTTGTAGTCATGCGCTCGCACAGTTTTGAATGGTGTTCTCATGGAAACTCGGCGCAGTATGACGGACCTAATGTGGTTGGTGCAGAGCACGACTTGACGACATCATGACATCCTTTTTTTCTCCCTCTTTGATTCTCAGATTAAGCATGGATTGATTGACTCCCCATTGTTCATTGGATTCTCTTCTTTCTGATCGATATCTTATGTGACGATCTTATTCTATCAAGATAAAGTTTGTGATGGTTACAGTTCAATAGACCATTGCAGCGTGTCCAGCTTGATGAAAGTCTAGTGCAAAGTTTCCCGCGTCGCTGCGTGGATGACCGTCGTCTATAGCATGAATGGAGTACCGATAGCCATTCTTGAGTGAATCCATATGGCTTCCCTGTCAGGCTACTACGATTGCAAGTTTAACGTTGCTCTGACGTGAGAGGTTTCCCCGAATTGCCATGTCGGCATCATAGTCGCTCTTGTACTCGTGCATCTCAGCTCTGATACCTAGGCCTATTCCTAAATTGCCTGCCGTCAATGAGGCGTTAGAGCTGATAGGCCGTCGTCCGGTCTCTGTCAGCGTTCAGTCATCCAAACGGTCTAGCCTCATCGCATGCAGATGGTCGGCTGTGCCAAAGCTAGGTCAGTGAGAGAGAAACCGTAACCTTGAGTGATGCGCGCGAGAGACACGAGGTTCAACAATCAAGGGAAGGTGAGACGGAGAACACGAAAACGGGTATATTACTCTGCACTAAAGTGTACGAGGACTACTAGTAGAAACAGAAGCGGGGTATGTTTTTGAAAGACGCGTCAAGCTTCCGCGTCTGTTACGTCTGTTTCGCTTGAGCCTGATGCGGATTTTTTAGTATCCAAGCTGCTGTTGCATACAGTTTTGTCGGAATCAATTGAGTCCTCCTGAGATTCAGAGGAAATATTCCTCATGAAAAGTGATATCTGACATACTCAAGTGAGGATTGAAACATAAAGATTCAGACAGATGGATTACTGACCAGGAAAGCAACTCCAACGCAAGGACAGCAAACAATCCAGATCATCTTTAGAGCGAATTGGTATGCTGTAGATTATTATCCAAGGAGAAGTACATACCTGAATTGAAGATGCCACTGCACTCAATGTTTCAACTCTCAAGTCCAAGGGCAGGATAGTGGCGGGATCTTCTACCTGTGATGGCGAGGGTATGAGTCCTTCTGGTAAAATATGGTAGATATATGAATGAAAGATGGCCCCTGCCACTGACTGTAGAAGGGAAATGAGAATCTTACTAGAAATTAAATGAGAAAAACTTACAAGTCCAATAGTGGCCCCAGTAAATCTAACAAGGAAAAAAGCACTGGTACCAGATGCAATCTCCTTGGATTTGAGAGTCCTAGTAAATACTTGATAGGGAGCATGAAAGAGCATGCCCAATCCAAGTCCTGCAATCAGAGGAAAAATGCTCTGCAATAGATGCATGGATTTCTCATCCAAGAGCACCATGAGCCCTGTAATGATCATCAGAGTTGTGACAATACTTATATCAGGGAGTGTAGCATACCAAAACCCAGAGCAGAGACAGCAAGACCAAGAGAAATCATTAATCTTTGACCACTGGTGTCAAGTGTCTTCCTTTGCCAGTAACCAATGAACCATGCAGCTGTAAGATGAGATTGGTGGGGGGAAATAAAGGCCATCAGATGAGGGCACTGACCAGGCATTGAAGCCAGAGATGAGCCCAAAGAGTAAGGAAGCATGGTGAGCCCTGCCTGTAAGGGTTCAAGATTTTGAACTGACTGTAAAGAAGGATATCATAAGATGTGAAAAAAATGTTTAAACATAGTCAATATCAGCATACCTGAAAGTACAAGGCCAGGTAGAAGGTCCCAGCAGTGAAAACAAAGTTATGCAGAAAGTTGATGACTAGTATGATGACTAGGAAGCAGAGTAAGTACCTAAAGTCAAGCAAACTATGGATACTTACTGGCTGTCCTGTCACTGAATGTTGAAGGGGGGAATAGTGCATCTCTGTGAGTTCTTAACTCATACACAGCCCCAATGAACAAGACAATAAGCCCAATTACAATGAGACACAGTGTTACTGGAGCCTTCCCTGTGACAAATTATGAGAAGGATTCAAACTAGATATAAGAAGAATATTTACAGCCATAAAGACTGGCAAAGCTGAAACCAACAACAATTAAACTACTGCCAACCATAAAAAGAAGGCTGCAAGGGATCGTAAGACTATATACCCGTGGAGAGGACATGGTAACTCACAGACCAACGAAATCAAATCGTTGCAAGAATTGACTCCAAGATACGTCATGGGGACATCCAACGCTGACGTCCCGAAGCGCAATCCAAAGTACTACGAATGCTATGATGCACACAGGCAAATTCAAATAGACTGGAAGGTAATATAAGCTAGAGCACAACCTGTAGGACGTTATACTTACAAGCCGAACGCCAAGACATTATGCCATGTTGTCCTAAGGAGTACACGTGAGATACACCCTTCAGGACAATTGAGCAAGAACGGTACCCACCGCTGAACAGACCGCCAAGGAGCGGGCCAGCAATCGCCGAGCAACTCCAAGTGATGCTAAGTGCTTGCGACCACTTCGCGCGTGACTGAAAATCCACGATTTCCGAAGTAATAGTCCAGACCAAACTAACAATACCTCCACCGCCAATACCCGCCAATGCACGAGCCATAATAAGCCATAGCATACTCTGTATAATCATGAGTATGAATAGATATGATCATTATAAAGGACCTACACGTGCCGCCCCGCAGAGCAAAGATCCTGCGACGAAGATAAACATACTGCTATACAATACACGCTATGGCAAATCGCGTTTGAGTAAAATGACGTTCTAGAACCAAACCAGACTGACCTTGCGACCAATTAGATCAGAGAGCTTGCCATATAAAGGCTGGAACGCAGTTTGGGTCAACATGTAAGAGACTCCAACCCATGTGTACTCTATTTGCGACCCGTCAAACTGGGCAGATATAGTAGGTAAAATGGTAGACACGATAGTCTGGAGGACGTGTAAGTATGAAGATTCAAGCGACGGATTCCCGTGCTTACAGCATCAGTAGTGGCGAGAAACAATGTCAAGGCGGCACTGCAAGGGCTCAACAGGTGAGCGCGCATACGAAGTGCTAACATCATAACTACACACCCGATATGAGCTAGGAGGAGTCGTGAGGTCGGTAGGGATGCGCTCGAGGAGAGAAGGACTGCCATGTGAAGCCAAGTCAATATCAATGGCGATTTTGAGGCCACGATTGGAGAGGGACGTACATCTCGCAAGTTGTTTTTATAGGGGGCTGGAGTGCATTTAGGAATATTTCATGGAGGTCGTGAGGTTTGAGGAAACGTCATGGAACCGCCGTGCCACAGTGATTTCTCGAAGGGCTGTTGGAAGGGATGGATCTGTGAAAGGCGATTGATTATTCCGAGTCTTCGACTCCTGCAGCGGTTCGAGGGATCTAGGTTAGACTTTGCACCCCTTTCTCCGAAGAATTGACACCACGATCAGAGAATGTTGCGAGGAAAGGAAGCAGAGGATACAGGAGTCCAATTTGGCCCAGATGTTGGCAGCATAGAACTTCCCAACGGGCTTCGTTTGGGCCCCGCGTCAGGGAGCGGAATGAGCATGTGTGCCTGCCCATGAGAATCACTGGCTCGCCGAAAGTAAGGTAAAGAGATTGGCGGCGAATGATAACTAGACCTTACGTACGGTTCAAAACATATGACCAACGACACCAAGGCCTGCAAGGACACCACACAAGAGAAGTTCTATAGTCGGAAGACCGGGACATATTGTGGATCCATACTGGCGATGTCGTAAGGATTTCTCGTGGTATCACGGTCTCGATGGAAGGACCACCTGCTCCTTTTTGTTGTGCACGAGATGGATCGTGTTTGGATTGTGCCAGCAGGTAGGGCAGTCTCAGTTCCTGGACGAACTATCAGAAGCGCCTAGAGAAGGCATACTTTCTCAAAGAGGGCGCAAGATTTGCACGGATTCACATTTCACATATGCGGAAGAAAATAGGTCATCCAGGGACGTGTGATGCGCGTACGTACTCATTAGTGAGAAAGGTAATCTACATACTACTCTAAACCATTCTGATGGTACGTGAAGAGAAACACAAATCTTGTATCGACGTTCAATCACGCCGCGGCCCGTCTCTTTCGATCAACCTGTTCGTCCTCCGTTGCTGTCGATTGACCATTCGCCTGAGTATCTGTTTCAACGAGGGGAGAGTTAAACACAATCAAGATTTCCGTCCAATAGGAGTGCAGAGACATAATTATGAAAGATCAAAATCCAATGAGCTCTCTGAATTTCTGCCAGATACGGGACATCCGACCTTCCGATGGGGAATGGTCAGGAGAAGAAAAGGAAATCGTACCATTTTTGCCATCGGATATCGTCGACTGACGACTGGTGGAAGACGAACCCTCACTAGTTCCCGGATCTTGAGAACCACTTCGAGTGGACGGGCGGCCTTCGGCCTCATCAGCATATTGCTGCAAAAGCTCTCGTTGTCGTGGAGTAAGAGATCTACATGCCATGATCAGGAATCCTAAAGTGATATACACCGGGTCCGAGAGTCACATACCTTGGCAGTTGTACGGAGAATTTGACAAACAAATCCCCTTTATCTCCGCCGTAGATCGATGTTATTCCACGGTGCTTGAGGACCATTTCTTCACCTGGTTGTGTCCCTTGGGGTATCCGAACGTCCACTTCGCCGTCCAGGGTCGGAACGCGCACTTTACCACCTAGCAACGCGGTATGCAGTGGTATGCGTGCGTCATGGTAAAGATTAACGCCTTGGCGGCGGAAATGTTTGGATGCGGAGATGTTCACGCGAACCACCAAGTCACCAGCCGGCCCTTTACCAGACACTGGTGCATCGCCCGCATCCGGTACCCTGACTAGCATGCCATCCTCAACACCTACACATGATTGAGTGACCCTTTCTCAGCCATAGTTATCCGGAATTCATTGGACGTACCTGCAGGTATATCGACCTTGAATGTCTTTTTCTCTCGAACCTGACCAACACCCCCACAGTTGGAACACTGGCTTCCACGAGGCACTGTTGATCCCGAACCATGACAACTCTGACAAGTGCTAGCCATATGGAAGCCACTGTCAATGACAAATGTCTGTGTGCCCGTGCCATTACACGCCGTGCATTGAGTCCGCTTAGCACCAGGTCTCAGACCTGTGCCAGAACATGTACCACATTTGACTATCGGTGCGACGGTGACTGTCCGAGAGGTTCCTTTGCAAGCTTCCATGAAGGAAATATTAACAGTCATTTGAAGATCACCTCCACGCACATTTGCGCGAGGTCTTCCACCGCCTCCAAACGCGCTGCCGAACAGTTGCTCGAAGAGGTCACTGTTTCCGCGACCTCCGAAGGCAGATGCGAAGTCTTGGAAGCCGCCAAAGCCCCCGGCGGATCGTGCACCTCCACCGCCAAATGCATTCCGCATATTTTCGTAGGCGTCTGGATCGAAACCAGGCTGTTGAGCTGTAGCACCATACTTGTCAAATGCTGCGCGCTTCTTTGCATCTTTGAGGAGCTGCGATAGTGGGATCAGCAAGTATTGGGAAGATATGAAACATTACACAAACGTCGTAGGCTTCTTGAATCTCCATGAACTTCTCTTTTGCGTTCTTGTCCGAATTTGTGTCAGGATGGTACTTGCGCGCAAGCTGTGAAACAGCTGAAGTTGTAAAACAATTAGATGCACCAATGGAAGGGGCTTGCATACCGAGAAGTATGTTTTCTTGATGTCTGCCTGCGTTGCATCCTTGCTCACACCAAGAGCAGCGTACGGATCTTTGACATTATGACTAGGGGAAGAAGCATGAAAAAAGCGCTAAATAGTGCATTAGACATAGACAGTATTTTTATTTGACTGCTCAAACTCACTTTCTGATCGAGTGTGGATACCTTTTGAGATTTGGTCATTCGCCGCTTGGATTTCTCCGTGTAAAGACACGTTACGAGAGTCTGTCTACCACTACCGCGTAGCACATGTGAGCAAGAAGAAAACGAAATGAATGAAAGAATACGTCTAGAGGAGAGGCGGAGGGACATTTGCCAATATGAAGTTGAGGACTGGTTGAAGCTCAGGACGACAGCTGAAGCAGGCGCCCCCAATATGCAAGGCGCACGTGGAAATTTCCAGACGGTTCCCGGCTAAGACTTGTTTTGGCAGGTCTTTACGATCAGCGTAAAGGTCTCGTTCAGGGTAAGTAACTAGAAACCTCCTAGCGTTCATTGCTAATGGGCTCCGTTGCACCGGAGTCACGCCAGAACAACCGAATAATGCGTCCACGGCCGTACTCAAAAGCCGTCTCACATAGACAGCCTCAATCAGATTCCATTCATTTTACGAGAGCATTCCGCATATGCAACAGACAAATGTCCTGCGGTCGCAAAGGGTGCGATACAGCGCGGTTGACCACAATGACTAAATATTCAGAATTCCAGAAATACCAGATGACTGAAGGAGTCTCCGCCTGATAGAGTTAGATCGAGCCAAACTTACAGATGCTCGCATATTTGACGCCCTCCATTGTCCTACAACGGCATTCCATAGTGACTGGCATATCCATGATATGGTCGCGTAATATTGAGTTCTTGCGACGTCGACGAAAATATTAGCTCCGCTCTGCCTGATGTTGGATAGAGTATGGAGCAACACCCGTCGGCGACCTCCCGTCAACTAGGTTTCGAGTCCACCGTTGGATGTACGCTCCTTCCACCAGGATTTACCTGCCAGACCAAATGTCCGAGGTGGTAAGAAAGGGAGATAATGCATTACGTGAATAACCGCTTACCGTATGACACCAAAATTTCATCACCCTTGTTGATGGGTTTGGTCCCACACCAGACACTCATGCAGAGTTCTCCGACGGAGGTTCTTCGTTCCTCAAACATAGCGTTCGGTCTGGGTCTCACACCCCGGAAGTCATTAATGAATCTTCCCTCGTTCCCCATCTGGCTTGCATCTACACCAACGCTAATACCATCCTGACTTCGGTAGAGCGATAAATCATAATCAGAGTCGGGTCTGTCATCACAATGGATCTCTCCAAGATAGTCTAGAATGTGAGATTTTGGGGGTATCTTCCTTGCGGCAAATAGCCCATACTGCCCATAGGCTGGGTGGACAGCGTCCTTGATGGGACGAATCAGCACCAATGAACGCGAATCGTCGACACTGATAACAGAGGCAGAGGATTTGGGGCGCAAAAATGACTGCAGCTCGGTGGGAACTGAGTGATGATAGGATTGTTCAGTTAAGTGTCGTAGTCCTTGAGGCCAGTGAGATGGCGCCGAGTCTTTTGTCTTGGACATGTCGACTGGAACTCAGTGACTGGAATGTACCATCAAAGGAAGCGTGCGAAAGCGCCAAACTGGCTGAGCCACAGCAATCTCTGCTTGACTCCTTGCAGTTGCGCTCTAGTCGCTCTGCCTCTGCACCTCAATAACACGATCTGTCGACATACATCGGGTCCAGTTCTTCTGCTATGGGTCGAACGACGAGATCGGTAGCTCGTGTATACGCGGACGTAAATGCAAAACTAGGCCCCTCGTGGTACGAATATGGTCGGGTGACAAGTTCAGTAGCTCTGGTAACTCTGGTTCTGAGATATGGTCTCTAGATAACCTGCAAGTGCAGTGGGGCTCTCAGGATCACTATGAGATTGTTCGCAAAGTTGGAAGAGGAAAATATTCCGAGGTGTGTGGCCAGCTGTTGTTACTTGTCTTGCACTAGAACAGGTTCCTTTTATAGGTCTTCGAAGGGGTCAACATCGTCAATGACGAAAAGTGTATCATCAAGGTCCTGAAGCCCGTAAAGAAGAAGAAGATCAAGCGTGAAATTAAGATCTTGCAAAATCTTGCGGGTGGTCCAAATGTCATCGCTCTCCTCGATGTTGTGCGCGATCCTTCCTCAAAAATACCCAGCCTCATCACAGAGTACATCCACAATGTTGACTTCAAAGTTCTATACCCCCGATTCACTGATTACGATGTGCGCTATTACATGCTGGAGCTCCTCAAGGTTTGTTGAGCCTAGGATAGCCTCGTGCGCACCGGTCTCATTGGATCATTGCAGGCACTAGATTACTGCCATTCGAAAGGCATCATGCATAGAGATGTCAAGCCCCACAATGTCATGATCGACCATGAACGCCGCAAGGTAGGTTTTTTTGACCCATTGCAATGCATGTATCTCAAAGATAGACAGCTACGTCTTATTGATTGGGGTCTCGCTGAATTCTACCACCCACGAACGGAATACAATGTCCGAGTCGCCTCCCGTTATTTCAAAGGGCCTGAGTTGCTGGTCGACTTCCAGGAATACGACTACTCATTGGACATGTGGAGTTATGGTTGCATGTTCGCATCTATGGCAAGTTTTTTTTTTGTCTTTGCTTACATGCCGGACCTTCTCAATTCCTTTGAAGATATTTCGCAAGGAACCTTTCTTCCATGGACATGATAACTATGATCAACTGGTGAAGATTGCCAAGGTCTTGGGGACTGATGGACTGTATCAATACATTGACAAGTATGATATCGTCCTCGACTCTCAGTACGATGATATTCTGGGAAAGTAAGTGTTGCGCAATTACTTCAGACCCTTATTCTCACGAATGGCTAGCTTCCCACGAAAGCCTTGGTCGCGATTCATCACCTCGGAGAACCAACGGTTCATTTCAAACGAGGCAATCGACTTCTTGGATAAACTTCTGCGCTATGACCACCAAGAACGGCTCACGGCGAGGGAAGCTCAAGCGCATCCTTACTTCGGTATGTCTCCTAGTCAGCCTCCTTATCTGCACTCATGCATATGTATCCTAGACCCTGTGAGGAGGGCGGCATCAAAGCAGGATGGTGATAGTGAAGGTTCTGCCGCGTAGCAGACGGTATCTTTTCAGTGTATTATTATTGAAGCACCAGCCTCCCTCAAAACCCTTGACTTGTATTTTCACCGTATAGATAGCTCGATAATGGATGGGTGTGTGTTTCTATTGTGCTACTTGTGTCATTGACCTCTTTACAATACTGGTATCGTCACGTGGTATTTCTCGGATATCTCGGACTCGTCAGCTGCGAGATAACGACGTTCTCAGCTCACGCCAGGTCGATAAATATGGCCTTGCGCACCATATGTTCACGAACACCGCACATTGTGGAGGCACTCTTGCTTGCATGTTTCGAGGCTTCTGACCTTCTTGATTTCCATCCCTGTGCGGTCGACCACATGTCATATCCAGTGCTCGACGGACTCGTGACAATGTTTTACAAGTTGGCTAGCTTTTATACCGGCCCTTCGTCTCTGTCCTCCTAGGTTTCCTCATTGCGCTGTTTGTTATTTAGGATCGCCGGCATGCTTCGACGAAGCACATCTAGCAGTATAAAAAACTCCCACCCATGAACCATGGATGTACCGACCACCGCCCAGTGGAACACAGCTCCCTGAGATGTCTGCAAAGTCGTCTACGTTCATGAACATCGTGCTTTCTACCCTCTGTCTCCTGGCGCTCCGAGTCGGTGCGTTCAACAACTCTAGATTCGACAATGTCAGTCCCATTACCCGACACTTTCAACCGAGCTTTCCATTCTAACTCTTTGCATGTCAGGTGGCTGTGTGAGCATCTACAAGTTCAGGCTATAAGTGACCACGCTAATGCCACCCCAGCTATTGGGGCCAGAACTCATACGGAGCGACTCATTCAGACGTGGCCAATTTCCAGAAGCCTCTAGCCTTCTATTGCCAAGTGAGTGAAGCGGTAACACGAGATCACGGACAGTTATGCTGAATGTGCTGCACACGTTTAAGGATGATGCTATTGACGTGGTCCCGGTTGCTTTCCTGGATGTGTTCTTTGGTCCAGGCAATGTACCTTCCATTAATCTTGCAAACGTACGCGGACCCTTTTACTGTGGAGCGTTATGGTCGTAAATGAACCATTCAATTCACTTCTCAGACATGTAATTCCGCAGATAACGCGACATTTGCGGGAACCAACCTGCCAATCTGCACTTCAGTGGGCACAGACATCAAGGCCTGTCAGGCCAAGGGCAAGATAGTGACCCTCAGCCTAGGAGGTGCCGGGGGATCCGTTGGCTTCTCCTCAGACAGTCAGGCCCAGACCTTGGCCGATACCATTTGGAACATATTTTTGGGAGGCAGCAGTCCTACCCGCCCTTTCGGAGACGCAGTCCTTGACGGGTATGTGACTACAGCATCCGTACGCGGTGTGAATATGTAAACTGTGATCCCTGACAGGGTGGATTTGGATATCGAAGGAGGCTCAGGGACAGGATACGTTGCCTTCATTAATCGGTTACGCACACATACTGACGCCGCCAGCAAGAAGTGGGTGTTCTGCCCTATGATTCTCATTCATGACTGACCGTTGGCCACGTCAGATACTACTTCACTGCCGCCCCCCAATGTCCTTTTCCAGACGCGTCCCTTGGGTCAGTCTTAGATGCTGCCAGTTTTGACGCGGTTTACGTTCAATTTTGTGAGGCCCGTTCTGGACCGTCATGATCAAGCGTTAGGAATTGACAATGCTTAAATAGACAACAATGTATGCGGGTTGCAAAACTTTAACCTTGCTCAGGTGAGCCGTGCTTGCAATGTGTCAAAGAGGGGGGATTTATTCCTATCATGTTACCAAGGACTGGAACTTCGGTCTCTGGTGCGTATCACACCAGAACAGGCGGGCCCGGGCGTCAACTGAAGGTTTCTATCAGGGACTTCTGGGCGAGGAACACGAGTCCTAACAAGGATGTGAAGATCTATATCGGAGCTCCAGCAAGCAGCACAGCGGCTGGCACAGGCTATCAAACCATTGATACCCTTACGAACATTGCCGTCACAATGCGGAAGTCGTTCCCGTCGTTTGGAGGTGTGATGATGTGGGATGCTTCGCAAGCGTTTGGTAAGTCCCCATGCAGAATATTCGCCGGTCTCTTGAATGCAATGCATTCCCATTTAGCAAACAGCCGGTATGACCTGGCCGTCAAGAACGCGTTGAGTGCGGCAGGGGGTACTGGTTTCACGTTCCCCGCATGCAGCGCACCGGCCTTCATGTCTGGAACGAATTACCAAGGAGGCTCTAAAGTCTCCTTCGGTGGGTATGTAGGGCGGGCCATCTGTCAAATAAACTACTCTGACCATTCCTTTTCTACTGCAGCTATATCTGGCAGGTTAGGCCGATATATCTCTGGGTGTGAATGAGATCGACCCTGACCAATTATTACTTTTGTGTTGCGCGGATCAGGCCAAGTTTTTTGCCTCATCGACCCCGGTCAATACCCCGAACGGAGAATGGAGTGCAAGTGAGCGTTGTTCTTTTTGCGTCATTTTTACGTCGTATCTTCTTGAACTAATATTCCACGTCGTTCTTCAGTAAGCGCGTGTACTGGGTCGCCGCCGACGTCGAGTTCCTCTGCTCCTCCGTCCGGTCCGACTGGTGGTAGCTGTGCGAGTGTTGCAGCGTGGTCGAGCACGTCCGTCTACACTGGCGGCCAACAGGTCGCATATGGGTGAGCTAATGCTAGCACTGCGTTTGTAAGTGTCAATGACGAGACTTACGGTATCAGCGGTCACCTGTGGACGGCGAAGTGGTGGACTCAGGGGGACACTCCAGGCGGTAAGCTCGTCTATTCTGATTGTGCTTTCTATCTCGTCGACTAAAACAGTGTACAAGGTTCTGCGGGTGTTTGGACAGATAACGGCGCATGCTCAGCAAACAAAGTTCAGAAACAGGAGTCAGAGGGCATGCGATTGCTACAATGAGAAAGTCGTGTTTCTCTGATTTTGTTGATTTCACGGGATATAATCATCGATGTTGTCATGATTCCATTCATAACTGCTAGCCTAGCCTCGTTGTATATATTGTAAAGCTAGCGGGCCATGATGACATTTCATAATTACAATGAGCCTAAGGTCATCGAGAATCCATAATCACTGCATTTACAGGAGAAATTAGCGAATAGACATTCACATCACTGTCAGTGGGAAGCATGCTAAACCTAAACCAGGCACACGATTATCAATCTCCGCTATCCAAAGGCTTCATAACTTGTTTTTCTCAGATACGTAGTGTAAAGTAACACACGAATGACGGGATCCCATACGCATGTGTAGGTGGCGACAGCTTGAGAGTACTACCACCAGAATAATTACTACTACCATGGAAACAATTCGACGAATACAGACGAAACATACAGCAGCTATGACTAACACGTAGTACAACAGTACTTGGCGTATCCCAGGGGGAAGATAAAAAGCGTAAAACGTGGAGAGATTACAGCCCAAAAGGGAATACATACAGATACCACATAAACTAACGACGTAGAGGAGAGATAGACCGGGTGCTTCGCTCTGAACTGGTTCTTCGACTAGAAGACACTGGATCTCTTGGCGGCCCTTGAGTCTCAGAAAGCAGAGAACCTATAGCCATGGATTCTCTCGATCGTGGAGATCCGCCGCTACTATGTGAGGACGTGGAAGAATAAGGGGACAACGGGAGATCATGCGGAGGCAGTTGATGTGCCGTGAGCATGCTCGATCGCAATCTTGGTTCCCTTGCGGGTGGCGGAGATCGAGAGGTGCGACGACGCTTTCGAGTATGTGAAGACGTGGGCAGGATTTCTCGCTCGTGATCCCGGTAATGGTTCGTTGTAGCGGACATTGATGGTTCTACCCGGTGGCGTGTTCGCGGAATACTTTCTGACTGCATGTGTGAACTCGTATGTACGAGTGGGGGTAATGGGGGAGAATGATGGTATGATGTGGTCGGTGGAGACGGGAAATGCTGGTACGAATGCGAAGCATGTCCATCTTGCACGTGAGAAGGCGTAACCTGTGTGGAAGTAGACATCTGATGCACTTCAAGCATCGTTCGATGTAAAGATGCTATTGAAGCAAGGCGCTACGGAAGGCCATTTATCAGTTCCACGTATGACAATTTGATATGACTTGACACAGACCTGATCCTCTGCGCTTTTGGCATTCAGCATAGCGAGAAGCATATCGCGATCGCCGTCGCCTTTTGCCTTGTATGCACTAAGTATTTCACGGAGGCTTGGGGGCGGAGGCTATTACCACAATTCTGTAAGGGATTTCTGCAGCAGCAGAGATAAACATACCTGTTCGAGAACATGCCAAGTCGATGATAGCAAAGCTTTCATGGCCGATTCGTGATGTGAGTTATACTGCTGAAAATGTGAATCGGAATGTGTATAATATGAAGGCGGCGAAGGCAACGAGCTCATGAGGCGGGGGAGAAGAGAGAGGCTTGGAGGGGACCGGGATAGACGTGGACTGCATTTTCACAGGATGAGAGCGTATTTGAGTGAAGCCAAGGACGATCTATCTTTGCCACTGCGGGTTGAGGAACCCAAGCGGTAAATATAGGATGCCAAGACTTCAAGGAAACCGACGACCGGTGTCTGCCCTTGCACGGGCCACATTGCGCGATGCTTGGTTCTCTTGGATCTGCTCTTGGAAGTCGTCAGTATCGTCCTCCGCTGTGTACCCCACGCCCACCATCAATAGCTCTTACGAGTACTCAGCATCCGAGACACCAAGCTCTCATAGTATGTGCGCTTTCTGGCAGTGGATACGGCTACCTGGCATGGACAGCTAAAATAAACGGAAGCTAAAAATACGACAACTTGGGCTTGGCACTCCCAGTGTGCCAGGAGGTGAGCTATTTCGGGGCAGACACTCAATGCGCGGAAGACGAACGGGCTCTCTTCGGATGCCTGCTTGCGCTAACCAATTGACTCGGATTCACCCCGACTCATATTAGAGCATGCACCTGCACAACACCCAATGCAGATGATGTGTACTTGCGTGTCACTGGTAGTCATTTGAATTCCACAGCGCCCAGCAACAGCTCCGACAAGTTGCGACAAGTGTCCAGAAATAGATCCGGAACACTACGTAGACAGTTGCCAAGCGCACAACGGAGCCGACATATGGAGGTCAATTGATCACGCCGCAGCCGCCAAGGTCAAGTCGGAGGCTAACGGGAATGGTGCGTTGTGCGAGGTAATGGCGGCAACTCTGGAAAGCTCTGGAGCAGGATCTGCCTTGTTAGAATGAATGGTACAAGCTCTGCATGGCCTATTTGCAGAAAAACATGACAGAACATTACTGCGTTTGATGATCGCCAGAAACGCATGCAGGCTGAGCTCGAACGCACGATATCACGTGTTTCTTGATCGGAGTCACATGCGGGCAACGCGTCCAGAGTCCAGACGCGTTGACTCCAGCAGTGTCAATGCCGCCATCGCCATCCGTCGTAGGGTATAAGGATAACATCGTCCACCCCACTCCATCCAAATGGCAAGCATGAAATTCACAGATCTCCCCTCTGATGTTGTCGACCGTATCCTGATCTCAATATCTGACTTTCAAACACTGTCTGCGAGCCTACGCACCTCGAAACGCGATATCTATGACATATTTCAGGCTCGCCCTAAGTCCATCGTTCAAATAATTGCATACAATATCACTGGACCTACCCTTGCACAGGCCCTGCGTGTCGCTTCTATGCAACGCTTGCCTGAATTCTTGTTCACCTCTTCTCAAGACATACATAACCGTGTCGCTGATGAAGCTCACGCTATAGAGAAACTACTCACTCGAGACAACATCGAAGCTCTGATACAGAATGCTAATGTTGTTTCCAAACTAGAGGACGTGTTCAGTCAGAGGTAACATTAGTTTCTTTCATTTGAGACATTTTTCGACCAATTCAATAAACCCACAGGTATAAGGACCGTAAATCCGCCAAGAGCACTTTGTCCTGTGCTGAATCCGAACGTTTTCACCGGGCGACTTACCGCATCTGGTTCTTGATCCTGCTCCAGGAACGTGTTCCTGCTCACGAAGCTCGCGACGAGATCCTAAAGGTTGCAGAAGACCTCAACCATGCGGAACTGCTTGAGATGGATAGAGTCCGCGTGTTCTTTCAAGAGCTATATTCATGGTCACATGTTGCAGAATTCGAACAATTGTGTACGCCAGTCCCGCATTCTTCATCTCTAATGCTGATTTAGTATCTTTCTGCGTAGCTACATTGCGGTTCGATGCACGTCCGGACCAGGTTCTTCAAGCTTTTGAAGAATTTAATACATTGCCCTTTGAAGAATACCGCCAGGACGATGCTCCTGCTCATATAAATGATGCTTTGAATGATGTATGGTGTAAACGTGAGTCCGATGATAAGCGTGTAGAGCAACGCGACAAAGCTATCTTGGATTCGGTAATTGGGGCCAATGATATCTGTTCGTGCATTTCTAACTATTCTGACAGCACCTTACTTACATAGAAACTCCCAGGTCACCGATGTCTTGTTGTTAAAGGCATACAACTCTGGGGTGCATCAAGTGAGTGTGGTATACTTCACTTTGACGGCCAAATCAAGCTCTTCTGCTGCTCTTAGACTGGGATTTACTCCGCGGATATATTTCAAATGAGATATTCATACTCTTTCCTGGATATCTGCGCAACAGTCTTGTGGAAATACAGCCTTTCAAAGAGCGTATAAGGGAAAGAGATGATGATTTGGAGCCAACGCTGTCTTTCTCAAGATTGCTAGAAGAATTGTTCGACGTGGACGCTGAGGCCGATGAGGATTGGGATAAAACACAATGGTATTGCATTGATTGCCTGCGAACCTTCCTCAAACATCGTTTGTGGAGGTTGTTATTGCAATGGAAGCTGCAAGGTTTGTGCTCCTCTGATGGTAATGGAGCTTAGCTAAACATTCCTTCCTCAGAGCCTAACTACCAACCGAAGCGTGACTGTTGGTAAGTGTGCGCAATTCTAGTATTCCTAATTGATTAGCTGATAGGTTGGTGGTTAGGTACGGATATGACTGTCGCACGCAGACTCATAGATTGATGCACGCACAAAGGCTGAACGTAAGTTACCTTCAATGAATCTCAGCGCTGTCTTGACTTTGTATTGCTGTAGCATTTGTGTGTCCCGACTCGAGGAGATCCTGCACCCTTTGACAATGATTGAGATATCACCGTTCGGATCGCCCAAGTCTGTGTTAATCTGTAACACAAATGCCTTTGTTTTAATCGTAATGGGTCAAGGGATACAATTTAATATGTATTGTTCGCTTCCTGTCGCCGCCTATATATTTCTTGTATGAGTACGGGATGCTACACAGTAGTACTGACTTGACGTCTGGATCTTTTACCGAATAACACGATGATCGATCGTATGTCAAGTCAATCATTATTCACTGTGACGCCTGCATTCAACAAGTTGTTGCCGCCTCTCCACTTCGCCCAAGTCTCAATCCGTCGGCCTCATGGGCTTGCGTTGCCTCATCTACTACTACTCTAGTCACGACTCATAGGATATTCCAACCGTTCCTAAAAGGGACTGTAAACAACACGCATCGTCCTTGTTGGCTTCGTGCTGTAATTGGACCCGAAGAGCCTCATTGAACATGATCCATGCTGTCTTGATATGTTCGTCATTCATTGAGGCTTCTTCTTTAACTCATCTGTAATCGCCTTTCCCCCTGCGCAGTCAATACTTCTGGTGTCCCCCGCCTCACCAAGTTCTATACCCCATTGCAACAGTCGGCTGAAAACTTGACCCAGAAGATATTCTCCCTCATTTCCTCCCGATCAGCGACTCTTTGTAACTTCCTTGATGCACCTGAGCTCGAGAGTTTCCTCAATCAGAAGGATGCAGATGGAGAGAAGCTGAGGGTTGTGTACAGGAATTACGCAACGCTGTACTTCGTGTTTGTGGTGGACGCTGCGGAAAGTGAACTTGGTATCCTGGACCTCATACAGGTACCCAAGTTTCTTAACTCTTCTCTTCGGGCGTTTTAAACCGCTTTTATGGACTAGGTCTTTGTAGAATCTCTTGACCGAGCATTCGAGAACGTATGCGAACTCGACCTCGTGTTTCACTTTGACGAGGTGGGGTTCATATTCTAAGCAGCTCATGCTTAATAATTGAATCTCCTTACTAGGTTCACCACATACTATCCGAGATTATCCAAGGAGGTCTCGTTCTAGAGACTAACGTGGAGGAAATTGATCATGCTGGTACGTTTCTTACTTAGATGACTATTTCCAGTTTTTCTGAATGAGTGATTGTGAACCAATCTCAGTGCAAACCGCTGCGAAAGCGAGGAAAGAATCGTTCGCATCGGCTAATCCGCTTTCCCTAGGTGGTGGAGGTGTTGGTTCCCGGAGTTCCGGACTGCAAACGCCATTGGGCTGGTTGACAGGAAGATTGACAGGAGTGGGTGCACGGTAATCACTAAGTTAGATCTCCCGAGAGTTCGCACTTGTGAGCATGGGATGTACCTCGAGGTGTTCATTAAAATACACTACCAAAATGTACATGCAGTCTGCGCTGCTAACTTGGCGTGAAACCTCATGAAGAAGCCGTGGACGAATGATTGCCATATTAAGACCAACCATACCCGTTCCATGAAGCAAGTGACAGAAGTTCCAAGTTAGAAAGCCCTTGGCAATCTGAGAACGGGGCTTCGGGTCATCCTGGTTTGTTGATTCACAGGCATGGTAAAGTGAGCCGGGTGGAAGCATGTCATGAGCAAGCCACATGTTGAAGCGTCAACATGGAAGTGGTTTGGATAGCATGAGCCTTTCAACTTCCAGAACTACCCTGTCGGCGGCGCAATAGACGTACCTTCATGAATGAAAGGGTTTAATTGACTCTAGATTGCCTACAGATTTAGTAGTATCACAACTTACGTTTCTTCTTCTTCTTGCCGCCCCCGGTAGGGCCCTTAGGAGGTGGTACTTCCTGTCCTGGCGTTGGTGCGTTCGAAGCTGTCTTCGGAGTTGCTGCCCTTGCAGGTATGGGCGCTGGGGTGGCTGCTGATGGAGTGCCTGTTCCAGCAGTTGGGGTCTCTGGCGCTGTCTGTTCGGAGATACTAGAAGGAAGGGTGAACGACTGAGTAGCATGGACTGCCGTTGAGCGTATGGCGTTCCACAGAAGCATGTTGTTCTGTTGTCGCTTTCGTGCAGCATCAGAAACAGTGATCTTCTCTCGTTTGGGTACTATACTTTGAGGATCCTCGGGCTTCTGAAGTTCCCCGTCGGTACCCCGTTTGGAGGCATCTTCTGACGCACTAGCTTCCATGACAGGCCATACGAATCCAGTTCGTGGGGTGTAGGCCGGTCGATGACTCCGCAGAGTATCTAACGACGTTTGTAGAGAGTGCAACGACGTAAGCTATGAGGTGCTGTTCAATAGACCTGCATGCATAAGCCATAGTCTAGACTCACAAGACGATTCGAGATCAAAGAATATACGTCCGGTGACTGATAAATTCTATTGTTGATAATAAAATATGCCGCCAGGGGACGGACTAATAATGATACTGTTCAGACAGATCATTAGCAGAACGCAAAACTTAATGACATACATTCATCGGGAGAGAATCGTTCTCTTTTGTGTATGATGAACATAGAAGGTGGTTGGGAATGGACCAACGCAAACTCAATGCCTGTAAATCGCCTTATGGGACACATCTTCAGCATTGTTTTAGTCATACAAGGGTATAACTGACCTAAGTTCTTCGGCCTCATTCACAAGAGGTACGCCTGTGTGCATGGTCTGCATGCGCAGCACCTGGTTGTTACTCTGCTTATCATAGAACATAGACGTTGCGAAATAGTCGAATACATTCTCATTGGTCAAAGGACCATTGGCCTGGGGACCAATCAGGTGGATTGATTTGCAATGGGTGATTGATACTGACCTGTATCCATTCGTGCCAAATGAAGAACCGGTGGCTATAGTCATCTGGTGGGTGCAAGTCAGTGATATCCATGTGTATTCTGCGTCGGTGAAGCAGGTGTAGTTGTAGTTGTGGCTTGTACAAAGTGGAATACTGGCCTCCTCGATCAGTGTGAGGATCAATTTCCCACGGACACAACTTGTTCCCATTCAACCGCCGGACGAGCCAGCAACCCGGGGTTCGAGTGGGAAGGCGGGGGAGCATATACATATCGTTGTTACCGAAATCCTGTTTCTATCCGTTCCCCTGGTCCCGACAAGTATCCCTTAGGATGGCTCGTTTGAAAGTCCATCGTTTCCCCCCACTCACTCATCATGCCACCGAGGTCTCTCCTGAACCATGAATCTCCACTCGGAGAGTCTAAGAGCGAGGTGGCAGCGGCGGTAGTCCCTCAAGTTAATCGGACTTGGACTAATAATACCAAGTCCATATTCACAACCGTCGCTCACCATGTTAAGAAGCACGTTGGCGTTGGTATAATTTGTTCTGTGGCCTACTTCGATCCGTGAGTTGGATTTGTTTCCCAGAAATTTCATACTGAGAGAGATTCAGAGGCAATTGGAGCGTCGACCTCCAAGCAGGTTCTGAATTTGGCTATAGGCCGATGCTCTTTGTAATTCTTTTGGCAGGTTTGGGTGCGATGGTGCTTCAGGTATGCATATCTTATTATAATGTATCAATTACATGACCTATCATTGCGGCTAGACTCTGTCGCACAGGTTAGGATGTGTCACAGGATATGGTTTGTCTCATTGTCTAAGACTCCTTGAACATTTCTTAATATGCTTTATGCTATGTTTACAGATCTAGCGACGCACTGCAGACTTTTGCTGCATGATAGACCTAAATACCGCCGATTATTCCGCTATGCTGCTCTTTATCCGCTTTACGTTCTGTGTGAGATTGCCATCATTAGTACAGACTTGGCAGAGCTCTTGGGTTCTGCTATAGGTCTTTGTCTTATTTTCCCGACGTTGCCTCTCTATGCCGGAGTACTGCTCACTGCTAGCGATGTCTTGGTATTCCTGCTTTTGGGAGATCCTTCTCGAGGACAGGGGCGACCTGTGAAAACCTTTGAGTACACTATCATTGCACTCGTGAGTGTCCATATCGTAAACATGCTGACTTACGATTTTTATTATAACCTGGCGTCACCTAGGTATTTGCCGTTATGGCATGTTTTATCGTACTCCTCGTCCGAGTTAGCCCTGTTTGGCCCGATGTTTTCTTGGGCTACGTACCCTCGAAGGCCCTTTTCCAAACAAATCCAAATGCCTTATATGCTGGTAAGTCTCCCAATACACATACTCATGTAATAGTAATATATCTACATGCTTGCACAACCAGCTGTCGGGATACTGGGTGCCACAATCATGCCACACGCGCTTTTCCTAGGTTCTTATCTAGCTACCCAAGATCGGGTAGCCCGCCCTGACGAACCTCTTCCTTCGCCTGTGAACGCGTCACCGGATCCATCATCACGCAACTTTCGTAGCAGGTTCACTCGTTGGTTCCACTCACTGTTTGAAATTTCACGCAAGGAACGCATCGCCGCCTCTCGAGATTATCGAGACAAATATGGAAGAGAAAATAAAGACCTTGGATTTATTCAAGCACATATGAACCACGGCCTTGTAGACGTGATATCCAGCCTGATGTGTGTTGCCGTTCCCATCAATTCCGCGTGAGTTCTGTAGCAATGAAAGACTGTACCCCCCCTCATCTCTACTTCATAGCATACTGGTCATCGCCGCTACCGTTTTTCACGGAACGAATGACTCAACGCCAGCTGGTTTATTCGATGCTTATGATCTTATCAAGGCCCATATTGGGAAAGGTACGCGCAGGAGTACTGTGAACCACTGGTGCATAATTTAGAAAAAAAATTACAGCCGCGGCGTTCCTTTTTGCACTCGCTCTGCTGTGTGCTGGCCAGACAGCAAGTATTACCGCCACGTTGGCGGGTCAGATCGTATCCGAAGGTTTCATCGAATGGAGAATTTCAGTCAGTGATGCTTTTACGCTACCCGCGCTGTCTCTTGTCTCATTGTTTCTATCCTTTCTCAGCCCTTCCTGCGGCGTATAGTGACGCGCATGATCGGGTTGATACCGTCAATGGTTGTGGCTATCGGTGTAGGAAGAGACGGTATCGATATACTCCTGGTGGCATCACAAGTCGCGTTGTCCATTGTCTTGCCATTCGTTGCCTTTCCACTAATATGGCTCACCTCATCCACATCGGTCATGCGAGTGAAGAAACCCATTCCTATCACGGAGTCGCCTGAGACTCGCTCTATGGATCAACTACCCGATGAACTAGAGTTGCAAGTACCAGAAACCACCAACGACGTCGTGCCTGAAATATTAGAGACACCTATCTCGTCAGAAGAGGAGAAGAAATGTGCTGTCGTTATCGAAGAGAAGGGCGAGTATGTTCCAAATCAAGGTCTCTCGTCGGAGGAGAATTCGGTTCTTGAGGACGAGTATATTGATTACAGTAATGGATGGACAATGACTCTACTTGTATCGTTGATATTTTGCGTCGTCTTAGGAGCAAACCTGTACGTTATTGTTGTGTTAGCCTTAGGCAAGAAGTAGATGTTGCAATGAAGTCTATCTTCTAAACAAAACCAAAGTTCAGGGAAAAGAAGTGGATCGGACGAAAACATATTAGCCCACCGCGAGGGTCGAACTCGCAGCCTTCAGATCACTGGACCTGCTAACCCGCACTCCTAAGAGTCTGACGCTCTATCCGATTGAGCTAGGCGGGCGTTATCTTGTCGCCTCAAGAAAATATATTACTAAATGTTTGCGTTTATGCAGTAATCTCAGAATGCGATCGCAACCATGCCACTCATGGTTATAATGGCAGGAGCTCGTGCATGACTTGAAGTGCAGTTCAGAGTAGACAGATGCGTAGAATAATCGCGGTTGGTATAATTGTTCTCCCGAAACCAACGGTAGGGGCCATCAGCAAGTACAAAGTTCCTGGAGGATTGCGCACCAGTTGGAGCCGACAGGCCGAGATACACCAGGTTAAGAAATGGCTCCCTGTACGCCTGAACATATATTTTGCCTGACACGCAACTTTGGCGGTACGCTATAAATACATCATATAGTCAATCATCGCTTTAGGAGAAACACGAGAAATATGAATGCCGTAACCAGCCGCTTGATAGGTCTGTATGTAGAGGTATCGCTTCTCGACCACATTGAGATACATACATCGCCGTTCTCCAAGCGCATATCGCGGCGGAACAGGTCTACGGACGTTACAGGACATTACAAGCGAACTGGCGCGGTGGAGATATTAGGTTTCTGGCAGAAGGTTTCTATGGACAAAAGAAATTGCCGAAGTAAAATGGCATCATCGCTTATTTACCAATAGAAAACCTTGAAAGGTCGAACGCGAGCCCGGATGTTCAGGAGATACTCGCTTCGGCGCGAATCAAGGGTGACAATAGTATCAGCTGGTAAGCCGACACAATTAAAAAGTATGAGAATCAACTTCACTGGAATCATGTGGATTCATTTTGGCGAGTGCCTGGCTGAGGGGAAAGAGCGCCAGTGTCAAGTCAACAGGCACGCAGAAGTGGTGTGCGTGCCTACTGTAGGTGGATGACTGAATAACTACCTTCTATTCGACTCATGAGGGCGTTGTTGTATTTTAGGACCGATGAGTTCGGCCTATCGTGCGAGGCAAGAGTACGTTGCCCTTCTATCACCGACAGGTAACAATTCGCGAAGTTTTTTGTTACTTGGGCGCATGCTACTCGAGACCTCGTACTTGATTTGCTTGTAGTTATTGGGAAAATGCTTCAAGCGAAGCCTGACCACCAAAATTCTTAGACATCAGGAGAGCGCTCCCTGCCAAACTTCAGTATACACCTAATTCATGAGTAGATATCGTGACCTCCCTTAGCATCCTGAGATGATTTGTGCTTGAAGCATATGTATACGTATGCGGCTTTTGTGTAGATCGTGCGCAGCCAGGTTTAGACCACAGTCATGTCCACGAGGCTATTAGAAGTTAGGCCGCAGCACCCAGAGTGTATGGTTAGTCCTCAATACCATCGATGGTCCACAAGGTAGGGTGGGTATCTCGCAGCAATGCCTCGGGGTCGCAGCAACATCGAGTGCCCCGATGGTAGCGACTTCCGAGTGCCTGATAGTATTGTGTCATGATTAAACGAATCATCATCTACCGCAGCAACTTTATGTACCATCCGCCCATCTCGAAAATATGGAATCTTCAACTTTAACGCCTGCGCCTCGGGTAGTGCGAACCACAGTAAGGGAAATAACCAGCTGAAACAAGATACTGGAAGTTCCTACATAAATCAACTGGTACGCGGTTAGTTCAATATCCCTCCTCGCCGCGAAGATAAACGAACGGGACATCAGATGGATCGATTTTGACGTTAGCCTATATCGGCTCCGAAGAGAACTGAGTACGTTACAATTACTGCGCATCCGACAACTCACTGCATGATAATCTCTTCAAGTACGAAGCACCATCAAAATCGCCATCGAACGCAGTCACCCAACAATTTGTTCCTAGATATCATGCTGGATCTGCTGCGGACCCATGAGTCATCAGAACGAAGCAGTACTTAATCGACTTGTTTCTCCGTGAATCAACCGTGAGCATGTCTAGAATGGGTTAATGCTGCATGGAGAACAAAGCTTCTGGAATGACTTGCTGGTATACGTGGAGGCATACCTGGACGGAGGTGCGAAACTCTATCAACGCATGTCGTGAAATACTAGCCTCATGTCTGTCATTTCGTGGCGCCAAGGAGCGAACTATTTGATTCATGCCTTGAAGTCTGCATCTCAGCGGTCCAATGACTGAGATGGGCGGACCGCTATGTACAACAGGACGTTGCGGGGGGTAGTGCATACCTTTCTTTCTTGCACTGCCACCTTGCTTACCTGTGGGAGCGCCCATCAAGTGGGTCGAAGTAAGTGCCGAGGGAGGTAGCTCCGATTGGCCGGAAGAAACATTGAAGTTCGATATGAAAGGACGAGGTCAGTTGTGAAGTTGCCACGGTATCAGACAGTAGGAAATGATGGGACCTCCTAGCAGTCGCATTGCCTCCCAACGGTTTCCGAAATCAACTGGGGCAATCCAGCATCCAATATGCGTGGGATATGAAATAAGAGTGGTAACACCATAGGCAAACTTGCACTCCGGCATAAAACTGGGAAAGCTTCAGCAGGGAATCGCGCATTCTGTCGGACCTCTAAGACGGACTTGCAGAAGTTGCGAGCAAAGTTACGGTCCATTTCTTGTCATACAGATGTGATAATGGGCGGGGCGGAAGACAGATAAAACAAATAGCAAAGCAGAGACGCTGTGAATATCGCTTGCGCGGCGAGCCCAATTAGGCAGGCGTGATAGAAACGAGATGGTTGCCGAGCAGCCGGGCGGCATAGCCCCTGTGTGAAGCGGCGTGAGGACTCCGCAGCAATTGCTCTTTAGCTCCTACTTCCACCTCGTCGCAACCCTCCAACTTTCATCTGCTCATCCTCACCCATCTCACCCTCTACAAGATCCACTGAATCTTACCGCAGTTTTAAGGCTACTCACAGCACACAATGTCTGAATATTACGGATACCCCGCGCAGCCCTTCATTGACCCGCAGTCGTTTGTCGACCCGCAGTTGTTTGCTACCAAGCCGACGCTTGACGCATTCGACTTCGACAACACCGACCAAGCCTCTAAGGCTGCTTTCGAGTTTGCTCATTACGGGCAGTCTCCCACTGACGTTATCGCCCCCCATCCCGAGCAGTTCGACGCAGAGCTCGATTCTTCTCTTGCATCTTTCGACGCCGAGGTCTTCGGCTTGCCTCAGACATACCTCGACCCTACTGCCGATATATTCACCCAGTGGAGGTCCGACACTCCCACCCGAGGTGTCCCATCTACCTTCACTGTTTCCTCGGATTCGGCCTACGAGTCTGGCTATAGTGACAGCTTGTCGTCGTACCAGAGCTCCAACTCTCCCTCATCGGTCTACAACACCGAGGAGTTAGACGCTGACATGCAACGCATGCTTGGAATGGGGATGTTGAACAGCGACAATAACAGTCTTTACGGTACCCCATCTGACTATCAACCTCGTTCTAACCATGCTTCTGTGAGCATTTCCGGCATGGGATCCTTCTCATCCTCCACGTTCCCTGCTTCCTATGCTCACCGCGGGGCTTCTTCCGACTACGACCCACACACTCAAAGGAGAGTCTCAAGCTCTTCTGCTTCAGACTATTACCCCAACCACTATCCGGTGCAGGCAACTGTGTCGCCCGCCATAGTGACCACGTCGTTATCAGTACCGTCGCAGGCTTCACCTATGCCAAAGGCCCCCTCCGTTAAGTCTGAGAGTGCTTCTTCGGGCGACCCGAAGAAGAAGTACGCCTGCTCAAGCTGCTCGCGATGTAAGTTTTCGACTGTCTATGCATCCTACATTGTAGGTGCTATTGCTGACCTGTCTTGCAGCCTTCGCCCGTGCTTACAATCTAAAGACCCACATCGCAACACACGACCCTAACCGCTCCAAGCCGTTTGCGTGCAAGCACAAGTCGTGTGGACGTGCCTTCAGCCGCAAGCATGATTTGCGGAGGCATCTCATTGCCATCCATCGCACCGAGTCTTCGGCTAGCTCCTCGACTTCTTCTGAAGCTGTTGGTGTCGAGAGGGGACAACGCAGTCGCTGCGACAACTGTGGGAAGAGCTGGGTTGGTGAAGACCGCTCTGGTTGCGACTGTGATGATGTGAAGTAATTGCATATGCCACTCCGTTTGCTTGATTTGAATCTCTATGGTTTGCGTACGCATTTCTCGCTTTCCCCTATGTAGCTGTTATTGACACCGTGTCTTTCATGCAGCTTCGCGCAACACTCACGTCCGTCCGAATGGTCATAAGGAATACGGTCCGTACTGTGGGACCAGCAATTGTATTCTCGTTACCATGACGACGTCTATGGCCAGCATTTTCACGTACATTTCGTTTAAGTCATTGGTGACTTTCGTGATTTATGTTGGCTCTATTTGTACCCGTTCCGTAGTGTCCGTCGTACACGTCCTCACTTCTGGGTTGTTTTCAACTCCATTTCCTTATAGTCTGAATTGGTTCCTTGCCTCAACTATGCTTTCTTTTCCTATCCTGTTTGTTCTCCCCTCCGAAGGGGGCTGCTCTCGATCGTTTCCGGACATTCTAGCTCGTACTTTCTCGATATCCATTATCTCAACTCTCCCAATTTGTCTTTCAATACTCCCTGAATATTATATATGTTATTCCTGCCAGTCACGAATAAGCTGAGGCTGCTGAGCCGAGCGTCGCAGTTGTGGCGCATCGAAAGTGGTGCAGCCGGGCGGACCAATGGGAGCGTGCGATCAGGAATGACGTGTATTGTGTGGTGAGCTCAAAGCTGCTAGTAGGTTCCACGTTAGACCTGTAAGACTGGAGCCTCTGTGCCACTCTCCGTTCATTTCTACGCATTAGTATGCATCCTCAAAGGTTGTATCCGCAGTATAAGAATCTCCAATGTCGCTCCAATCCATCCCCTAAACGTTCTACTTCCCATTAATCACTCTCCTAACTTAAAAACACAATGAGTTCTGCTACCAGCACCGTCAAGCAAGCGTTCACTTCTGTGACGCAGACCGCCAAGGTCGCTGACTTGCAGAGAGACACGATCGATCCTTCTGTCAAGCCATCAAGTGGTTATACGCACACTACCGATCATGGCGTACCCATTAGCGACACCGACAACTGGTATGTTCCTCGGGAGTGCGCTGTTCTTACCTGCTGATAGCCTTGCTTCAGGTTGAAAGTGCAGGACGGTGTCTCCACGGGACCATCTTTGCTTGAAGATCAGGTATGCACGTTGATGTAAACACTCCGCGCGAGGGTGTCTGACATCACTGCAGATTTCCAGAGAGAAGATTCACCGATTCGACCATGAACGTATCCCAGGTATGCGTCTTTGTTTTGTGAAGTACGCCTATCCACTGACATCCACCCAAAGAGCGAGTCGTGCACGCTCGTGGTGCAGGAGCCCATGGGTACTTTAAGGTACGGGACTATGTGCGCGAAGGTATCGCATATATTGACCTCTGTATACAGGTCTACGACGACAAGGCTTCCAAGTACACTTCCGCCCCCGTCCTGACCGATTCCTCGAGAGAGACTCCTGTCTTTGTGCGCTTTAGCACCGTACAAGGCTCCCGTGGTAGTGCTGTGAGTTCATCGTTAGAAACACACGATTGGTGATGTCACAACTGCTCAATAGGATACTGTTCGTGATGTTCGAGGATTCGCAGTCAAATTCTACACTGGTATGCAATTTAAAACCCGTTTATTTTATCTAGTATAGTACTGACCATTCACGCAGAGGAGGGTAATTGGGACTTGGTCGGTAACGACATTCCCGTCTTCTTCATTCAAGATGCTATCAAATTTCCCGACGTCATCCATGCCGTTAAGCCGGAACCACAGAATGAGGTTCCTCAGGGCCAGTCTGCTCACAACAATTTTTGGGACTTTGTGGGTCTCCAACCAGAGTGTATGTCATCACTTATATACACTTGCTCTCTATGTGTCTAAATCAGTGGTATTCAGCGGCTCACATGGTGATGTGGGTCATGTCAGACCGAGGCATTCCTCGCTCGTTTCGCATGATGCAAGGATTTGGTGTGAACACCTACACCTTGGTCAATGGCGAAGGCGAACGGTTTTTTGTCAAGTTCCACTGGCTTCCTGAGCTCGGCGTTCATAGTTTGGTGTGGGACGAGGCTCTGAAGATCTGTGGACAAGATCCAGGTATATACGATTTGGCAACGTTTTGGAAATTGAATATTGATTGAACCGCCGTAGACTTCCATCGCAAGGACCTCGAAGAGGCTATTAAGAACGGAGCCCCTCCAAAGTGGCAGTTTGCTATCCAAACTATCCCCGAAGCTCGCGAGCATGACTTTGATTTCGATATCCTTGATGCTACCAAGGTCTGGCCGGAAGAGCTGGTTCCTCTGGAGGTCATTGGCGAGATGGTGCTCAATCGCACCGTCGACGAATTCTTCCCTGAAGTAGAACAAGTAGCTTTCTGCACCAGCCACATCGTTCCCGGTATCGGCTTCAGCGACGATCCTCTCCTGCAGGGTAGGAACTTCTCCTACTTTGACACTCAGATCACTCGTTTGGGTGTCAACTGGGAGGAGCTGCCTATTAATCGGCCAGTGTGCCCCGTCCTCAATACCCATCGCGATGGTGCGATGAGGCACAAGATCACGTCTGGTGAAATCAATTATTGGCCCAATCGCAAAGAGCACTACAAGCCTGTTCCTCCCGATCAAGGAGGTTACCACGAGTACAGATACATTTTTTTTGAACGCGGATGCTCGTACTAACCTTTTGTAACAGGTATCCTCAGAAAGTTTCTGGCATCAAGCAGCGTCTTCGTGCCCCAAAATTCCAGGAGCATTACAACCAAGCGCAGCTCTTCTACAACTCGTTGCAGCCTTATGAGAAATCCCATCTCATCTCAGCCATCTCCTTTGAACTTTCTCATTGCGACGATCCTGTCGTGTACGAGACTTACACCCAGGTTCTGAACAACATCGATTTTGACCTCGCAAAACAAGTTGCCATCAACGTCGGTGGTGTCGTTCCTGACAAGTCTGCTCGTCCAAACCACGGCAAGTCCACGCCCACGCTGTCTCAGCTTTACTATGCCACCAAGGAGCCCACTGTCAAGTCCAGGAGAATCACTGTTCTACTTGCTGACGGTTTCAACATTGAGCAAGTAGAGGGCATCCGTGTGGCACTCAAGGCAGGTGGTGCTACCACTTGGATTATCGGTCCTCGTCGTGGTTACGTCTACCCGGCTGGCGAGCAGGTGGGCACTGGCAAGGGTCTCTGGGCTGATCATCATTATGAGGGTCAGAGGAGTACCTTGTTCGATGCCTTCATCATTCCCGGCGGTAAAGACCACGCTCAGAAATTGGCAGATAATGGCCGAGCTATACACTGGGTCCGTGAGGCGTTTGGTCATTGCAAGGCCATCGGTGCTATTGGCGAAGGTCAGTCGTTTTCCATTTTAACAGTGTTGACATTCAATCTTCATTCCTTTTGATTATAGCTGTCGCATTCTTGCGTGAGGCCGTCATCCTACCGGGTGTCGATTTCGCAACGAACCCAAACAGCGACGATGTTGTCAACTCCTACGGCGTTGTCACTGTTGGTACCGTCGATTTGGCCAGTTTTGCTGCTGATGCGTTCAAGATCGCTCAGGGCCAGAAGGGCTTCATCTCAAACTTCGCAAGTGAGGTTAGCAAGCACCGAAACTATGATCGAGAGTCAGATGGCTTGACTTCGAAGGTCGCGTATTGAGCGACTTGTCCACTCACCATCATAATCAGTCCAGAGACCATCTCAGAGTATGTATTGTACGAATAGGTCATATGCAAAAGAATGTAATTGTAGCATACTTATGAACTTGCACAACAAAGTACGGACTATAGAACGATTGAAGCAAAAGTACTAGCCCACCGCGAGGGTCGAACTCGCAGCCTTCAGATTGCCGGACCTGCTTTGGAAACCCGCACTCCTAAGAGTCTGACGCTCTATCCGATTGAGCTAGGCGGGCGATATTTGGTCCGTATAACAAATTAGTAGATCAAATCAATTATACTGCTCGGCGAACATACCCCGCCATCGTTCTCAAGTTGTTCTCAAGGACTGCAACCAAGCTCACACCAAGTTTCTTTTTTTGCACCAGCAGTCATCCGCAGCTATTCCTCTTTCTTTTCTTCCTTCTAAGTAGCTTTGCTGCCGCAGGATACCCCCCGTCTCTGATCCCATTCATCACTAGTCATGCGTACGGCTACTCGGGCAGCCGCCATCCTCGCTGCCGCCGCCGCATTGTTTACTGGCGTTCATGCCGTTCAGAAAGTCTCAAGAGCGGGCAGATACCTCTATACCGAGGATGGAAACAGATTTTTCATCAAGGGCGTAGCATACCAGGAGCAGGGTATGTCCAATCGCTCACTACGTCCCTCGGACATATTGAAATTCGGTATCGTGCCTGCCTTTTCGTTCAGGCGACATTGCTGTCGACCCAAATAACCGGTTCCTTGAACCGTCGAGTTTTATTGATCCTCTGGCGGATGGAGACGCGTGCACGCGAGACTTGCCTTTCCTACAACAATTAGGAGTCAATACCATTCGAGTGTATAGCGTGAACTCGTCGCTCAACCATGATAGCTGCATGAGCACGTTCAGCGGCGCCAACATCTATACCATGTTTGTCACTTCTTTCATGTCTTCAAACGAGGAAATGACGTTGATTTCTGTTTTAGAATCGACTTGTCGTTACCCGTCAATGGTTCTATTGACCGTAGCTCGCCATCTTGGGCCGCGAATTTGCTGGACCTCTATATCTCAACCATCGACGTGTTCACCAAGTACGACAACGTTCTGGCGTACAATGTCGGTAACGAAGTTGTCATTGCGCCCAATGGTACCGCAGCTGCCGCGTACGTCAAGGCTGCGGCTCGCGACACCAAGGCTTACCTGTACGTTGCCATCCTAAACCTAGAAGTAGCTATGTTTCCTGATATATTACGTTCTATAGCGCATCAAAATCATCTTCTGCTCTCGTCGGCTATGCTGCCATTGATGGCGACTCTACATGGATTGACCCTCTCGCGAATTACCTGAGCTGTGACCCCAGTGGTGGAAACTCAGGCAACACCGCTATTGACCTCTTCGGCTTGAATAACTAGTATGTCCATTTTGGCCTTGTGATGTTGTGCATTCTAACAATTTCCCCCAGCGAATGGTGTGGAGACGCAAGTGCAAGCGCTTACGCCAACAAGAATGCACAGTTCGCAGGTTACAACGTCCCAGCCTATTTCAGTGAATTCGGTTGCATCACCAGTCCCCCACGGTTGTGGACGGAGACCCAAGCGTTGTTCAGCGAGCCCATGACGGATATCTGGTCCGGCGGTCTTGCTTTCAGCTACTTCCCCGCCACGAGCTCGCAAGGTCAATTCGGAATGATAACCATCGGTTCGGACGGGTCCGTACAAACAAGCGATGACTTCGACCGTCTCAAGACGCAATACGGCCAACTCAGCCCGCCCAATAGTCCGAGCCAGAGCTCAGCTGGATCGACGAACTTCCCCAGCTGCCCGCAGCAGAATTCATCCTTCTTGGCATCGACCACTTTGCCCCCGACTCCTAATTTTGCTGCTTGTGCTTGTTTGGAGAGTACCCTCAGTTGTCAGTTCACGCCACAGACCCCTAATGTGAGCACTATCGTTGGCCCACTCCTTGACCAGGCCTGTGGTCTCCTTGGTCAATCCGGTGGCACTTGTAATGATATCTCGGGTAATGCTACCTCTGGCCAGTATGGTCCCGTATCAGCTTGTGACCCATGTAAGCAAGAGTTGCTTTTGTCCCTACTGATCCATCGCAACCAACTGATGAATGTACTGGTTTTTCCGTTTTTATTTATTTTACTAGCTACCAAGTTGTCTTTCGTCATGAGTCAATTCTTCGAAGCCAACAACCGAAACCCGGAAACTTGCAACTTTGCAGGAAACGCAACCATCAACCAACAGGCCCCTTCATCAGTCTCAGCAGCCAACTCCGTCGCAAGCTCTTGCTTGTCCAACCCTTCTGCTACGTTCACACCAAGCGCACCAGCTTCTACTGGAAGTGGATCTTCCAATGGAAACGGTGGCTCTGGGGGCAGTAACAACAATAATAGCGGTGCCGTGTCTGACTTGTTCGGCAATAGGCAGGCTTGGGTTGGGTTGGGCGTGGGTGCTGTCTTTAGCCTCATGGGTGGTCTGATCACCTTGGTGTGAAGCTCAGCTGTTGAGAAAGAGTTGTCTCCGTATGCCACAACAACTCGTTTACGCTCGTTTTTTTATTCATTTGCTGGACATTTTCCTGGCATCTTGTATTCCCAGACATCATTACCTATATGACGGACCTTTTTTTTTGTATTTACGTTTAGTCCAGCCTAGTTATTTGACGGTTTACGGACTGCCTTATATACACACATATACATCTTATTACTTTTTTCCTCCTTCGCTTTGTCTTGATTATCAACGCGGCCTTCGATCTCCATGTACTTACGCTCAAAAGCCAACAACAACATCATCAGAAATAGGCACTGCAAAATACATGCCTGCGACGCTCTACTATTGTTACGTGGTTCAGTCTGTGTATGACATGACGACAAGATGCGAGTTCAACAATTCAATAACGTGCAAACGAGTAACTAAACGGGGTGGCCTATAGTCCGTCGACATGGTGTACTACACTAAGATGTCTAGGCTCACGATCAAGAAAAGTGAAAAATGTACACAACTAATTGAGTAGTATTAGATAAAGAAAAACGATATAGTCGCGTTCGGGAGGTCCAGAGTCCAAGTCCATATGCAAGTCATGTCATGAGGTAGTAGGAGTAGCAGTAGTAGCAAAAAAAACCAAGTTCCGGCTTCTCTTCAAGAGTCAATCTAGAAGAGCATACTGACACCAGCAACGACTGCAAGGAAAGCACTGCTGGCAACAGCGAACAAGTTAGCAGGACTGTTGATGATAGTAGTCGCGCCAGAGTTGTTCCCGTTGTTGCTCGCCCCACCAGTGGCTTCTGCCGAGCCGGGCTGTCCTGACGAGAACGAAACAGGTTGGCTTCCTACGAAGTCCAAAAAAAAGTATAATCAGTTTCATCAGAGATGGATTGACAGGTTGGTGACAACTGGTACGAACCTGAAACGACTGGAGGGTTGGTCTTGTTGTCGTTAGTCTCGATATATGCGTCAGACATGGGCTTGTTCAGGCAAGAAATGACAGGCTCAATCTTGAGCTTTGGTTCGAACGCGAGGGCGTCGGGTAGAATGTAGCCAGTTGCAAGGTCGACGGACTGTGCAAACAAGTCATGTTCAAGCACGATGAAACCCGTATCCAACATGGTGGCATTGCCGAGAATGTTCTGCCAATTGCTGAGAACCTGAGACGCAGATGAAAGACCGCCTGCGACGTTGAAGTCTGTGGAAGAACGGAAATAGATCGTGCGAACGTATGAGAAAAAAAGAAGTGTCGCGAAATGAATTATGCACGGCGAGAACATACCGTCGGTATCAAAAGTCGCGGTCGGACTAATGCGAGTCCACATGATAGGAGTGAGGTCCATGGCTTTGGAAATGGCACGGATTCGATCGTCAATGTCTCCGTAAGGCGGCCTCCAGTACTGCGGTGTGACACCGAGCACGTCTTTAATGACCTTCTTCGTCCAGCCCAACTCAGCGATGGCCTCCTCATTGCTCAAGGTAGTCATCTGGGGATGACTCCACGTGTGAACAGCAATTTGGTGCTGTGCCATGAACTCCTCCTGGAGGAGAGCAGGATATGAGATGACACGAGAGCCGACAACAAAGAAGGTTGTCTTGAGGTTGGCTGAATCAAGATACTGTAAGAGGTTAGATGTGTACGGGGCAGGACCGTCATCATGGGTGAGGCCCCAGGTGAGCTTGTCGGGGCAGGTGACGATGTCGGTATCACGAGTGCATCCTCCGCATGTCCACCAGCATCGGTTGGGGTCAGAGACGGCATCGAGGTTAGCGGGGCACCCGCCGAGCACGGTGGGGGAGATGTCTGGAATCTGAACGCCCGTGTTCGCGACTTCCTGGATCCATTGCTGTACCTCCGGGGAATCTGTGGGAGGCGGCTTGTCAAGAGGAGGGTAGTTGCTGACGACAAGCTTTGACACTGAAAGGACATTAGTAGGGTAGAGGACGTGATAGCAATTCACATACAATCAGGCAAAGGAGGAGGATTGGTCAAGAACGTAGGAGTAGCTCCTGGTGCAAAAACGGTTGAAAGGGGAAGCGTCGGAGATGTGGTCAAGGTGCCCGCAGTGATCTCGGACAGTGGGATGGCGGTCGGGTTGGTTGCTTGAAGCGAGAATGAGACGGACGGAAGGGTGGTTATGGGTGCAGCGACAGAGGAGCCCGAAACTGGGACTGTACCCGATACAGATGGCGCGGACGCGGAAACAGAGCCAGACGATGGCAGCGGTACGGGTGAAGATGCTGCAGGCGAGGAGGACGGAGGGTCCTGTCTAGCTTGATGAACCTGGCTGGCGACGACCGCTGCGGGGACAGCGAGAGCGGAAAGGAGAGCAAATCTCATTTTAGACCAAGACAGGGAGGGTAAAGACCGTGCAAGGTAGAGAAGAAAGAAACTTAAGGGAGCGGTCCCACGTCGAAGAGAGGCGTGGAGTTGTTCATCTGTTCAACCCGGCTTGGATTCTTTATAGCCCCCGATGTCCTGTTCGCTCGCCGTTCGGCACTCTACATCACCCCCCAAAAATAGCTGCAAATCACCGTCGTCTTTATTTTTAGCATCGCGACATATAGCTTCCACAATGAAAACACAACAACTTGCAAACATATACACGGCCAGCACTCGGCATAACGAAATATACACAACGAAGAAATAGACAGTAAAAAAATCCATACCCTCTTACGTCTGTCTGGGCTTTTTCAAGCGAGGCTTCTCCAGGTCAATCTCCTCCTCATTCTCATCATCACTCTCCTCCTCTTCAGAGTCAATATCTTCGCTTGGGATTTGTCCCAAGAAATAGTCAATCGCATCCGGGAACACCTCGTTCGCAATCAAGACCCCAATCTAAAAACAGCCACACAGGGGATCAGCACACCAACATCCAACAACCCTTGCAACTCAACAATAATACGCACATCAAACGGATCGTCAGCAATCTCAAAGTAGTTGAAGAGGCTGCCGGCCTCCGAGGGAAGCTCATCCTCCTCCTCATCCTTCACACGCGGGTACAACTTGGTAAGGTTCTTGGAGTCGTCCTTCCAGTCGATCTTGCATGCCTACAAAACGCGAGGTCAATCAATGGTTCTGCGCCGGCATTGCTTCCTATTCTATATGACAAAAATACTTGCCTGAGGGTCAACATCGCGTTCCCAGGAGAACTCCAACATGGCCTCCGTGATGCCGTCCGCATCAGGCTTGTCCTCTGCCGCCGCAGGAGGAGGGACATATTTATACTCCTTCTTAAGAATACGGTTCGAAAAGTACGGGTTCTCCTTGAAGTACTACATACCACACGCACATATCAGCCTCTCCATGACACGGCAAACACACACCAAAAACAGTCCACTTACGAATTCAACAGTGAAGCAACGGGTCTCGACGGGGTCACGGACGAGCCAGAGGTCCTCAAGGTAACTAAGAGCAACCTGGTCTGCGTTGTGTTGAGTATGGATGGAGAACATGGTGTTGTTCATAAGCGCCACTGGCCAGAACTTCGGGATGGCCTTCACAATCTCGCGACGCTTCTCGTAAACGGGAAGCATCTTTTCCTGAGCGCGACGCTCTATGAGACATATAAATATAGATATCATCAGTATAATACGCGTTCTAGCGGGTTAACGTGCACGTACCAAGGTATAAATCGGTGCGAGCAAGGTCCTTTTGGATAGTTTGCAGCTTCTTGGCGTCCTCATCAGAGAGCTCGACATCTCCGAATGGGTTCTTCTCTTCCTCTGCGCCGGGGGAGGCACGCTTGACACCTTGGGCACTCATTCTTTTGTGTTCGTGTGGGATGGAGTCTGGGGAATGTTGTGTGATCAATGAGAGACTGAGAGTTCCTGCACTTGTTTGGGCGCTTGGGTGAATTTTTGTGAAGGGTGCACGTGAAGAGAACGTAATCGGTGTCGGTCTCAGTTTGGCAGTTCTTCAGATTCGCCAAGCGATTGTCAAAACTAACGTTGATGACGACTCGAGGATAGCAAAGATGTGCAAAATGAAGCTCCGGAAAGACTATCGTGTGTAACATAAATAGAACACATAAAAGACAAACACCACCACAACTATGTATTCAGTCTACCCGTATCTTTGAACCCATCTCAATCTCATCCAACTTACTCTTCAACTTTCTATGATTCGAACCCAACCGCTTCACCCTCACATCAATCGAAGGTATACCGAAACCATTGCCTTTCCATGCTGCACGGAATCCGGGACCATCGTAGTGGATTATCTCGTCGAGAGGCGTGAGACGAGGCCAGTTGACATAGTCAATGCCGTGCAGGAAGATGAATAGTAAGGCCACGGAAAGTAGTGTGAACCAGAAAACGAAGTAGTAAAGGAGGGAGTAATCTGTGATGTAGGGGAGTAAGTAGGAACTGTCGCGTGGTAGCAGTGGGGTTAGGAGCGCACCAGACGAGCGGGGTAATGTTAAACCCGCGAAGACCATGAAGACGGAGAACCACAGAAGGTATGGCATCTGCAAAAATGATCCATTGAGATGATATACTACAATTTGAAATGCTTTCACTTACAGCGCGGATGACGAGTGGACGACGGTCTGTAACAAGAGATGAGGGCGTCCAATTCCTTCGTGGTACCCAAGCACCAGTCATCAAGTCATACGCATCCTATGAATAATACGACCAGTCAATTTCCGGTACACACAGATGAACGACGGGAAAAGACTTACCTGTCTTGCACCGTCAAAAAAGTTATTCTTCAACCATCGCATGACCGACTTGTATCCATCCTCCACTTGTCCCATAGCAGTCAGTTTCCCCGTCCTGGTATACTCAGTCTTCAGAGCTCCAGTGCCAGCATAAGCAAGGGAGATAAGGTTCGCGTGATCGGCCCACACTGAACAACATTAGCATGGTCATTATCCTTCATCGAGGGGAGGAAACCTCACTCTCTCTGAAGTCTTTACTGATATCCTCGTAGTTATCTATGGTATCATTCTCTTGCAGAATGCCAAGAGCCTGCAGTTGTCGGTTAAGCGTCCATTTGGCGATAGCTGCTTGGGCGACGTTGGTGCGGTCAAGGTTATCCATGCAATTCGTCCGTACAATTCCAGTTTGCAACTTGACTGGTTCGTCTCGTGATGAATCGAGATGGAAGTAGCTAATTTTGAATATAAGATTTGAGCGAAGTCGGCAACATGTGAAATGCTGATTACTTACCCGTATTGAACGAGGTCTTGTTCAACCTTCTCAATGAGGACGCTAATCCGGTCCCAGCGCAGTTTCTTGCATTCATTATGGAAGTCAAAGTACTCGTATCGGACATTAGGCAAGTTGAGCTACGAAGACAATTGAGCTTCGGTTTATAAAACATCGAAGAATATATGCGACGTTTCATACCTCTGCTACTTTCTGTTCATAGGCCTCCTTGACAGGTGCTTCGTGACCCTTATGGTTGACTAGATTGATAAGACTTTGCCCTCCATACTGCAAAATTTGCGCTTCCAGATGTTTACGCATCGCATGGATCTTCCACAAAATCATCAGCAACTGAAAATGAATATTCCTAGGACCAAAAACATACCGCATCGTGCAACTCCATGATGACGACATCAGGCTTATATCTGAGGTTATTGACCTCCGCCCAGAATAAAGGCACGCTTCCTCGAATCTGGACGAAGCTCAGCTGAACACCACCGCCGTCCGCGCCTATGCCCGAGTTCGGTGTATCAACGAGCAAGATCTGTTCGGTCTCGTTGAAGTTTGCAACATGTCCGTCATGATCAATGCCACGACGGAAATATCTGGTACCAGCTCGGTATCGAGACCGTCGACTGATGAGGCAGAATTTGAGGTAGTGACCATTCACACGTGCTGGACGGATGTCGAATGCTATGTGGTGAGCGAAGCATGAGATACCGCACAACAATGATAGAGAACATGAGGCGTACATCCAAACATTATAGGAAGAATATAAGGACTGAGCTAGGGTAAAATCAGAAACAAAATGCTACTGGAATGTAAGATTTGGACTCACATTGTGATCAGGTTTAGAATTGGTGACATCTATGAATCTACTGTGGAGGTATCTACAAAACGCTGTAAGCGTTTGAATAAGCGGTCAAACATGAATGCTCACTTATTCCAGAAGAACCTATCATCAGCCTGCAGGAAAACATCAGTTTGTACACCAGCTTCGCGTAGCAGCATCACCTACCACTTCCCACATGGCTTTCCCCTCGTCCTGCTGATGCGACGACCATTGCACTTGCAGTCTGCGTGTCAAGTCCCACCCATAGCTGAATAAGAAATAGCCTGCATAGAGATGTGTGCGAACAAGAGCGAGCAAATGGGCTTCGACAAGATGAGGTGGGTTTGTAGTGGATACGTCAGGATTTAGAGGAAGAATATCAAAGTCCGTGGCTCGGTATATGTTATGACCCATGAACTGTCCCTTCAGCTCGCGGCCGGTCAAGATGATGATATACTCAGCTGAAGCATGCATCAGTACTCGTAAGAGTGATCATGGGAAGAGCATACAAGCAACTAAGGAGACCATTCCAACGATGCCATATATTGTCTTTCCGGAGCGTTCGGCCGTGGGCGGAAGGGGAGAGTTTGGTGCTAGAGGGATGATGAGCATTCACTGCTCGATAACCGTAGCAAGTCCAACACACGCTTAAGAACAAGCCCTCCAGAATTCCTGTAAATGACCAACGAGCGTGCGCCGATAGGTTCGACCGGGACGAAGATGTACGTTTCATTGCTATCTATATACCTGTAAAGTGATTTTCAGTGAAGACAAGACGGTAATAAGTGTGGAAACGATATTCGTACAAGTTCAGACGTTGGTGAAGCCCCTTCATGCTGCTGGAATGAGGGAGCCCGATGGTTGTGGAGGAGGAGGCGGAAGAGGTGTGCAGTCAGCGCGTCACCTAGCGTCCTCACATGGAAAGAGCATCGCGTCGGGAAAGCGCACGCGGTTCGTTGCAGGCACTCATTCTTCCCTACCGCCATGAAGCTTACCCCAGAGCTCATTGAGGTCGTGCCTTCCACGCTCAATCCTATAAAGGAGAGGCAACTGGACCTTCGAGGTGAGTATTATGATTCTATTTCTCGCAGCAATTGATAAAACCACTCACAGGCTACAAAATCCCTGCGATCGAAAACCTTGGTATAGCCAAGGTTCGTTTTATGGTAGTTGTTCTCGTTATGTTTATATACTCATGTATGCATATAGGACCAGCATGATGCTATAGACTTTACAGATAACTCCATTATCGTCCTGGGCAACATCCCTCTCCTTCGCCGTCTACGTACCTTACTCCTAGCAAACAACCGAATATCCTCGATCTCGACATCATTACACCTTTCCGTCCCCAACCTCACCACACTCATTCTTACAAATAATAACCTTGCTGAACTGGGCGACTTGGAACCTTTGATGGATGTGAAGGGTCTTAGGTACCTCTCGTTACTGGGCAATCCTGTGCGGGACAAGAAATGGTATCGCGAATGGCTTGCATTCAGAATACCTGGGCTAAGAGTCTTAGATTTCCAGAGAATAAGAGACAAGGTGCGCAGTCTAGTGCGTCGACCAAAATGAGCAACGCGTCTTATCCATTTGATAATGCAGGAACGACAAACTGGCAAATCGTTGTTCTTGACTGCCGATAACTTACCCACTCAACTGGCTACGACTTTGTCGACAACAGTATCAACACAGCATGCAAGGCCACCAGTAACTACTGACGAGCCGAAACTCGAGACACATGGCAAGGCTGGTCGTCTGATGTCCAAAGAGGAGGCACAGAAGGTCAAGGAGGCAATTGCACGAGCAACGTCAGTAGAGGAAATCAGGAGATTGGAGAGACAATTGAAGGAGGGATATCTGCCTTCTTTGGAGGGCGTTGGCGCATGATTTTCTGCATTCAAAATGTATTATTGCTGTACTTCTTTGCTTCATCTGACCGTAATTCTATTCTCTTCGCATAGTGATCCGCTATATACACCGTCCAAATGGGTTACAGATACGTTCATATCTCTACAAACAAACTAGAGATTACCAAGACCTTTGTTGCCAATCCATAAACCGTGGAATGCAAGTGCAATGAAGGAGGTCAGATTGGCGAGAGAGCTGATCCCGTGAAGTTTGGCAAACTTCGCATTGACAGCCTTCATCTCTGCAGATACCTAACAGATAACATCAATACTATGGATCTACGCTTCGGTTATATCGCGAGGATACTTACACCGGATTCATTGTAGCTCTTTCCCTCAGCCTTTTCCAGCTTGTGTCGCTGGAACATGGTCCTGTATTCCAGCGTTGTCAGTATAGAGGTAGTCAAGATAGCTATGGGATTTACGTACTTGCTAGTCAATGGTCCAACGATGAATTGGTTGGCCGCCTGGGACAAAATAACAGCAGCCAATGCATATGCTTGGGTTACATCAGCAACTTGAGGGTTCTTCAGGTGCTCAAGCACCGAGGGGTGACCCTTAGTCCAGAGTCCCAATAGGAGAGAAGAAAGACTGATGGAAAGTGCGAAGTAGATGGGGAAGGTGCGATGTTGAAGTGCACCGAACTGCTGTCTGGCTGTTTTTTGTTGAGCAATTAATAGTTGATGGGATAATCATAATCGGGGACAATACTTACGCAGAGCCTTGAATGCAATAACTCCTGCAAGAAGTCAATCCTAGCTTAGTAGCCTGACCCAATGTGACGATATCAGCATAAACTCATACCTCCGATGAATGTCACCCATAATGCTGATGTGAACAGCGAATCAACAACGTTCAAAACAGAAACAAGAGAATACGTCAGTTTGACAACTCACACATTCCAAAGAGCCATGAATATGCAATCAGGTATCCACCCCTGAGGGTGAATAACCCGACTATGGAGCCAAACGTAAGAGTCTCAACTTTACTCATTGTGATGATACGTCAGAAGGATGGTCGGCTGTATACAATAACAGATATCCCTAATAACTGTCGAGGAGGAGTGAAGTCAAGCCGGGGCCGGATATTCGTTCGCAGGATACTTATAAATGCGACCGCGAGCCGCTCAGGTCAAACCCCATCGCAATCGTGGGAGCTCACACAGGCCGAGTCCGACTTAGACGTCAGACAAGATGACTATAAACTTCCAGACAAACTCTAGATGGGTGATGGCTACAATGTACAGGGGTGGTAAGGGAAAGCCCTCTGCTGATCTTACATGGATGAGAACAATATGTGATGCGAAGAAGATGGAAAGAGACACTAAGTATGATCGCGAAGGAGAGGAGAGCTGTCAATGGAAGTCCATCATGCCTCGCGGTCCTCGCCTTCTACCAGCGCCGGGGCCCCGTTCTTCTCTTTGGGCAGTGAAGACTATATGCTTGTCGACAAGCTAAGACGAATCATGAACATCGCAAATGTGGAAAGACTGAAAAAGGACTGACATCATTGAGAATGTTGGTTGACTTCGTCAGAGATGAAAGAAAGGCAGTGAGCTGTACGTCCTCATATTCCTGCGCCGACTATAATTAAAGAAGATCACACGTGTGGCCGGAAAGGACTAACCTTCTCGAATTCTTCTCTGAAGCCCTTATGTTCGCTCGCAGGCAGCGATGCGATGAGTGCTGATAGGGATCTCAGAGTTGCATGGTCCTTCTTGGCCTCGCCTAAATGAAACAACGAAGTAAATAAGATAGAGTCGGCGAAGGAGTTACCATAAACTCACCAGCCAGTATTTCGGTGACATACTTGACCAGCAAGAGTATTCGATCGTGTAACATCTTCACGGCAGCCCTTTGTGAACTGAGGTGGGATTCCACTAAGGACGAACCACTGAGAAAATATAAGATAGTTTCTGAAAGTTGTGAAACATACGACTAGTACCGCCTGAACCACCTCTCGCAGTCCAATCTACCGCAATTCGCTCCGCTTCGCCTGTCTCAACGGTGTACCCAGCCTCGATGAACACAGAACGAGCTTTCCGATCTCGAATTTCTATTGTTGGCTCATATGCTTTGAAGGGTAGAGTTTGGACGACCAAGTCCGCAGAAGCTGCGAACGACGACGAAGGCTTGAGCAATAGTAGGAGTGGCGTAGGGATGAGAGTTGCGAACTAGGTATAAATTCTGTTAATTTATATCCCAGGCATAAACTGAAAACCTGATTACTTGTTCGTGAAAGGCTATATGTTTCGCTGTTGGATATGCAGCGACTGTATACCACCCAATGAACTCGAGTGAAGGGAAGACCTGTTTGTCTGGACAACTCTTTTAAGATGAGAGTGAAAGAACACCGCACAAGACTAACATTGATCTCGCCGCGCATCGAAAAATTCTTGGTCCACAGTTACTTGGTCATCCTGAACAGCTAGCTCAAATGTGTTCACGATCTCGACTTCTCGCCCTGTTTGAGTACCGAGGAGGGCTCCTAGGACTGTTCACAACCTAGTAAGTCAATGACCTAGCCTGGTTCGAGTATACCAGTTTTACCAAATGGAAGGCTCTGTCGTTTCTGGAGCTTCAAACGAGTGAAGTGTTCTGAGATGTTGAGAATGGGGAGTGGATGGCTGATCGCCCCGCATTAGCATGTACTAGGGTTATAGGCTATCGGATGTCTACATACAGCGCGATTGTCAGACCACTAGTAGTGGTAGTAGAAGGGAGTACAACAGGAAGTTCATCTGTATCCATAGAAGTCATCGTATACGATGTTTGGGATGAGTAGTTATCGTTTATGCAGGGCCTATGAAAGGGAACAAGAGCAAGCAGATAAACGCGTGGACACTAACATTACAGACATAATTCATTACTATGCACAGTGTACTTATTTTGAACCCTTCAAGTTTTCAGACGTAAGTCTGCGTTACTACCACTGGTAAAGAAAAAAGAAGAGAGTAGACACGAGAAGGTAGATTTACTCGCAAAGTAAGGAAGGATACGAGTCCCATTAGCCGACGTCATCGCCAGTGAATATCCGTAAATTCCACATACTTTGCATTATAATGTGTATTACGAGCTAAGCTAAGTAGGATTTACAAATATACTTACCATTTACATAAGAATGTAGCGATACGCGAGATTGCCTGCCCTGAAGCTCATTTGACGCGTTCCATTGCCAGGTCGGACGCGACGGTCGCGTCTTTACTTTCCTACAACCCACTCCATCATGTCCGGCTTCGATGCTAATCGCGTATATTCTGTGTCCGTACACGATGCACGCGAGCCTCTCGCTCATGATTTACCCTCCGAGACAGAGAAGCTGTTGCTCGAGTTCATTTTGTCGTATCGACTTGGAGGCGAATTTCCTTACAGGTCCGTGGTCGTCTCCCGGACGTGCCGTTGAGCGACGTTGATATTTTATGCAGAG